>CM033434.1:17975000-19225000 GCA_019425775.1 Rafetus swinhoei
ATTTGCTAAAGTTTCTGTTGGTGTATTCCATCTGAGTAATGTATAACAGTGGAATACTGCCCATGATGATTCTAATCCTCATTTCTTCACCTCCATTCTGCCATTTCAAGTTTATTCATACACTGCATGTTTTCAATGTGATTTATCTTTAAATGGCTTCCAAGTTTCTTT
Source organism: Rafetus swinhoei (assembly GCA_019425775.1). Classification (NCBI taxonomy): domain Eukaryota; kingdom Metazoa; phylum Chordata; order Testudines; family Trionychidae; genus Rafetus; species Rafetus swinhoei. Next base: position 17,975,172 of record CM033434.1, read on the forward strand.
CAGATCCTAATGTTACTAATTTCATGTATATATAAAATATTAAACTTTATAATTGCTTTTCCATTCTTTCTAGCAACTGCATTTTGGAGCTACTGGGACACATCCTTAGCTGCTATAGGTCAGTGTAACTCCATTGATTTTTATTAGAGCTAGTCAACTAAGGATCTGGCCTTTCAGTTTTAACAGCATCCATTTCATGGCATCACTCTCCACATCCTTTAGCGTGCAAAAGCTATTTAGGCTAATGGATTCTGAGTACAGTTACAATCTGTGTCACAACTGGACAGCCTTAGCCAGTCCCTGTGATTCTGCAGAAACAATTTTAAATAATGTTTACAAGCTCAGATTCAAATAGGTGAGATGAGTCTAAATCACCTCAGGATTTCAAACAAATGCATTTTCATATTGTGTAAAAGAAAGTGAAAAGATTTGCAAAAGTTAAATGAGTCCCTTTGCTGGCAATCCACTTAAGAAGGAAAAGCTTTGTAAATTAGTTTATTACTTTGGACTGCATTTTTCCCCATCCATTTTATTTAAAGTTAATTTTGGGGCAGTCTTGAATGAGACTAATTGTTGAGAATTACGTTTGTGTCTGCATGGTAGTAAGTGGCAGATTGTTCAGCATGGAATAGTAACATTGCCTTAAAAAAGAAAACAAATATAATAAGGAAATCTCTGAGCTGAAACAAAAGTACTCATTATTAATCTGAATCTCTCTTGTCTATAGAATATACCCGCAGACTAGAAAGCTTTCATAAAGTGAAAGCTGGGAGATATCAGTAACAAATGTAAGTTGCAAAGTGCACCGCAGAGTGATTGTCATATATAACATTAGCAGTTATCCAAAACCATTAAGTCTGGCCATAATCTGCATGTGGATGCCAGAGCAATCAGGCAACAGTATTTCATGAGGACCACATATGAAATCTGTCATATTACTCTTTAAATGGCTTGCAAGATTCTACCCTCAGGTGTTCATTCTCCACAATAAACTTGGTGTATACAAATAGCATAGGTGAATTAATACATATATTTCAGTTATCTACAGTGCTTTCATGAATATAAACTGTGTAAAAGTATTGCTCTTCAGTAAAAAAATCAAGTTTGTTTATAGAATGAACACAAAGCATATTGGAAGTTTTGGTCTCTTTCAGATTTTCATTTGCTATCTTTTAAAGAGTGCTACAGCTATTTAAGTAGCACTTTATTAACAGATATCAGAAAATAATAATCTTTGAAATTATCCATATGTAACCCATAGGGGGATGGTACTTTTAGTACTTTCATACCAGAAGATAATAGCCCCAATGCAATAAGCTAATGCATTTTGAATGAACATTAATGGAACTCCAGTGTACTTATCTATGGAAATACGAGTTTAAATAATTCATATTAATTCTCACTTAGTCCTAAACAATGAATATACCCAATGTTACTTTAAAGGTGGAGATGCACATCAACTGTCCACTAGAGCTGCAAGGTTCATAGATTCAGGGCCGGACCGAGCCATTCCGGCGCCCCCGGGCAGACAGGTTAATTGTGCCCCAGGTTGGGGGAGGGAGCATGTGCAGCCCCGCCCCCACGCCGGCATGTGGGAGAGGGCACGCAGAGCTGGCGGCGGCAGGACACAAGTGCCTGGCCCGGCCCAGCCTGGCTACCGCCGCTAGTGCGCAGCCCGGAGCCACCCGGGGCGGGCCGATCCCTGCTGTGCAGGGCCCCACAGCCGCAGGGGAAGGGCGCTGCTGGCCAGCACTGCAGGGGTTAACACGGCCCCCGCCCCGGGCAGCCACTGCAGGGTGGCTGCTGGGAGCTGCTGCAGCCCGCGATCCGGGAGCCGGGTGCACAGCACCTGATGGCAGCTGTAAGGGGTGCTGTGCACCCCTTACAGCTGCCATCAGTCGCCCCCCATAGGTTGGCGCCCCAGGCAGCTGCCTGGCTAGCCCATGCAGCTGCCTGGCTAGCCCATGCCTTAATCCGGCCCTGCATAGATGTTCTGGGTCATGTGTACACTCAGCCACTCTGGGTCTGTTATGAAAGTACAGAAAGTTAGCTCAAAACCCTCCCACCACATAAGCTTGTAATGGAGAGGAAGTGGAGGAGATGTAAGAGGTGTTCCCTATGCCTCATGTACACTAGGGAAGTGGGCCTTTGCACTGATTTATTGTACATTTTCATCAATGAAAACGTTTGGGGCAGGAAATACAAGCAGAGGTAAAGATGGTGGTAAATCATCCAGTATGGTATAACAGCTGCTGAAGGACTAATTCTCCACACAAAGTCTCAGTTCCTTAAAGTTTGAATGGAATGGATTTTTCTCCTCATGCACATATCTATGGAAAGATTTTGTGAATTTAAAATATTACCTGAATCATCTCCTGCTAATCTCTTCTCCTTTAAGTTCCTATTTCTCATCCTCACCATCAGGGCTTGGTACACATCTTTTCCTGCCACTAACTGAACTCATTTCATCATCATTCCCTCTACTCTGCTTATTCCTCCTGCTCAAACACCCTATTAATTTCCTTCTCCCACCCTTAGCTTCAGGCCTATTATTTATTTAAATTACTTCAGAGGCTAAAATGTTCAGGTCTTCAGTATGTAGGTCCTCTAGCTTTGCTTTGCTTCTGCTGCTCCTATCAGATTCTGCTGGGAGAAGTCTCTGCTGCCATAAGTCTGGACACACTCTAGGGAGGTCCTGCTGGATCCTCACCAGGTATTATGGGCAGGCCCACTGATGTTCCTACAGGATTTGTGTCACAGAAGCTGATCCCTTGCTACTTCCTGAGTTTGGAGGGAGCAAACCTCCCTTGTTAGTCTTTCACTGCCACTTTCCTCTTTTGAACACTGTCTGCCTTTGGAGCATGGCCCCAGTGGCAGGAGTCCCAGATATTCATCTGTCTCCCTAAGTCTGGGAAAAGGAGAGTCTGCTACGGAGTCTGCTATGGACTGGTCTTCTGCATGAGAAGAGTCCACTATTGTCCATGTCTGTGGAGTAGGGAAAGCAATTGGGAGGGCAGCTGGTCCTCACTCCTGCTCCCAACTGCTGTTAAGGAGGTGTTGCTCTAGGGACATCCATTTAATTTAGACCAGGTCCCTGGAATTCTGTCCCTTTCCTAGCCTGTCACATGATGGCACATTTCAAGCAGATCTCTCAAATGTGCTTCTTTCACTGAGTCTGTTAATGCTGATCTAGAAATAAAATGAGCATATTTTTCATAAATAAATATTTTGTATCCCTTTGGGAAGTGATGAAGGGAAGGAAACCTGGCATGTTTATGCCAGCAGTGAATCAGTCATGGGAGTCTATATGCTAATGGGATGTGGAAAGGGAGTCATCTTTATGTTTTGAATTCTACAGTGCTGAACTACCACTAGTTCATTAGTAATGAGTATGAGCCCAGTCCTACTTTCCTTATTTGGGCAAAACACATTGTCAGGAATTCCTGTCACATTGTCAGGAATGAGAGTTCTGCCAGAGAAAAGGCTTCAGAATTCTGACCTGTGGTGAGGGTTTGTGTGAGCATGTGCATCAGGGAGAGAATGCAAAATGCCTTCTTAAAATTCTTCATCAGAGTGATATGTCATGCCCAGTTGCCTTCATCAAAGGAACATAATCAGTACACACACATCTCTGAATAAATACTGGATATAATGAACTTTTTTTCTGCATGATAGTGAGAGTCTTCATTTTCCTGGTATATTAACTGTCAAGCTAAGTATGATTCAACACTTCATTTCCATTTAATGATGTACATTTTAATGTATTGTACAATAGGTAATCAAGCTATGCAGAACAGAGAGACACTGTAAATGTGAATGCTCACTTACGTTATTCAAACACTGGAAAAAATGAGATGCTATAGCATAGTACTGTGATGCTGAATATACTTTTTTCAGCTCAGATATTGGTATTTTACTCTAATGAATAATTATTGTTTTATGGGTCAGTAAACAGGGAGATCCACCCTTAACCTCTTTTTCCATAATGCATAGTAAGGAAATCCATTGAAAACATTAGCCATCCAAATGTAGCTTCCGGTTGCACTTTTTTTGCACATTGTAAGGTTTATTCAGAGGCATAAATCCTGGATCATATGTGACACTAGATATGAAACTGAAAAAGTTATTTCTCTATTGATATCTAATTAAATTCAGAGTGTCAATTTGTTGACCTTGCTGCTTCAGTTTGTTTATAGTATTCCAAAAATCTTCAATAAATTGTTGTTTTTACTAATTTAAAACATGAGTATTTTACAAATATCAAATAAATACATGTAAAGGAAACAGTGAAAAAAATTACCTCCTGAAGGTCAATGTTGTATTATAAATGAAGTATCTGACAAATTGGTCAACTTACTGTTTTCAGTAAACCATATAATTGTATTGCAGAGGAAAAAAAATGCTGTAATCACCTGAAGTAGTTAATTCTGTGAAAAATGGAACCCTCACTTATAACTGGAATCCACAGATAGTGAATTCAAACAAATCTATGTACTTAAACCTAAACTAATAATGAAAAACAGTAAGAATTTCATTTAACACAAGTAGTGATTAATTTGTAGAACAAAACTTTATGAGTTCAGTCAAATAATATTTTTCTGTTTAAATGTTTAAATACAATTAAATTAAAGTCTGTTAAAGCCTTAATTAACCTGAATTCAATGAAATTTATGTTTTTTATGGTAATACAAAGTTTAAACAGACATTGACAGATGAATTCAAACAATTATGACGTTTATTCTCACAAGTTTTCTGGCAAAGTGAAGATGCACAGAAACTGTACAATGCATGTTTCTTCAGTTATATCTGAATAATTAACCTATACTTCTTTAAAATGTTTAATTTGTTCCTAACATGCCTTGTTTTCGGATCATATCTAAAGTTACAAATGAAAATACGCATTTGCTATGATAGCAACATGTCCTAGGTAATATTTACTTAATTGGTGAGGGTTCCATAAATGTCAAGCAGTTTTGTTAATAAGTAGAACTGGCCAGAAAAATTGATGATTTGGTTCTTTTTGGTCAGTGGTGGAGGGTGTTTATTGAAAAAACTTGGCTTTTTGGTTGAAGTTCAAAATTTTAATTTGAAAATGCTAAAGTGATTGCTCAAATGAGTTGTTCAGATGCTTCATGGTCCCATTCTTCTCTATGGGCAAGGTTCCTTGGCTGGACTATAGTTTCCATGACACATCATGATCTCCTCTCTTACCAAGCTGCTGCAGGGCTTCATGAATCCTAAGGGAGCGATGTAGAATGGGAGATACAGTCCAGCCAGAGAACTGGGTCCATGGGGAAGTGTACACAAATGATACCACTTCTAAGGTGCTGTCACAAGCTATTTCTACACTGTGGAGATTTCAAAATAATGGGCGGCTTATTCCAATGTCCTGGTAACCGTCGTTCCACGAGGGTTAAGGGACATTTTGGAATAGTGAGTTATTTCGAAATTTGGTGTAGTGTAGACAGCACCAAGTTGTGAAATAAGCTATTTTGAAATTACTTTGAAATAAGCTACACAGTACGTGTAGCGCAAATTGCGTAGCTTATTTTGAGGTAATGGTGCAATGTAGATGCACCCACAGTATTTCCAAATCAAATTTTGGAGAGCATTTCATGCTCAGAGTTTTTCTTTGCAACAAAACACTGACATTTCTGCTGAAAGCAGATGTTTTGCTAAATAAAGAAAAGTCAAAAAACAAACTTTCCATTACAGATTTCTTTGTACTCAAGTTCCACGTAATGTGGGCAAGGAAAGTGGTTTCATTATTCATCAGTATAAATACTTTATGTATAATATATACATTCAAATTGTGGGTGCACCTTATTTAGGCATTCATGCCACTCAATGTACATGGTACTTCCACCATGTAACTAGGGGGGTTCTATTTATTATTTGATTTAGATACCAACTACTCAACCTCAAGTCTGATTTATCAGCCAGAATAAACATCTGAACTCAAACAGAAAGAGCTGATTTCCCAGTTCTGGAATACCGAGACTGCAATCTTGCACTGATCTGGAGTGGACTATGAGCCTAAGGGTTTATATATATTCTTTTCCCCTTGTTTATCCCATATTACAATTCATATGGTTATTGTTAACATCTTACGAACTCCACTGTGCCCCAAATTTCCAGTCATAAAGAAGCATAAAAGCTTTGACATACTGAATTATGAGTTCAAAACACCTTTTCAGCTAATCATTTTAAATGTTATATTCCATCACATCTAACTTTGTTTTATTAATCTATGTTACAGTGTTTTATAAGCTACACATCTGTGTCTTCTTGTCTCTGTTGTGCTTTATCATTTGTTATTCCAGTTGCTTTGTAAGTCATATTTTATCTAACAATCACACATGCAATTTAAAAGAAATGTATACAGCTATAACAAAAGGTATATTCAACATATTTCCAATTAAGCAGATCAGCTCTTGCTTGTTAATGTACTATATATTTGAGAGAGTTTGTCTGTCCATTCATCCGTCTATGAGTCTGTTTGTTCAAGAACTCCTCCTAAATGGAAAAAGCTAGGACCACCAAATATGCTATGCAGCTTCCTCTTATCATAACTTAAAGGTAGGTAAGAAGTAGGCTGTGCCAAGAAAACAGGATGTGCCTTGAATGCAATTGTTTCTCATAAAAAGCTAAGGGAGGGATTTGCTGCCAGGCACATGTATACTGCAGAATGACCACTGGGTGGGCAGGCACACCAGTAAAATAGTGGCAGGCTAGAGGAGGGGCTTTGGATGCTGTCAGCCACCATGCATGGGTAAGGTTCCCATGCTGGTGCCGGACAGGATTGCCCTCCCTTCCATGCTGGTGACCATTCTGCACAGTCAGAGCCTGAAACACTCCCGCCTCCATGCCAGACACCAGGGGAAGAGATCCGGAGTGGGCAGCAAGGCCACTGTTACCCTGAGCAAGCAGCTGCTGACTGAGCAGCATGGCCCCCCACCATGGCAGGAGGGCCCAGGGCTCCATCGCTGGCTGGACATTGCACCCCCTGCGGGCATTCCCAGGGAGCCATTCACAGGCATCCCAGAGAAGCTGCCACAGGCTAACTAGTGTGGCTCCGGTTAGCTCTGTCAACCTGCTGCTGGCCAGTGCATTTCTGATAAGTTTTGTAGAGTGAAGAGGACTATAGCTACTGTCTACAGAACAGATTTAAGAGCACCTTGCATAAGTCCATTGAGGGGCATTGTGCATCCCAGCCTCCTAAACTTTAAAGTGCTAAGTGTTTCTTTCAGGTCTAGTAACACTTAGGCATCTTGAACTCTAAATACATATACAAGAACTATATAAAATGACAGCTCCTAGTAATAATCCTTGGCTCGCATCACATGGGGGAGGGGGCTTCAGGGAAGGGCAAAGAGCAAAAGCAAGAAGGGTGAGGTGGGCGCTGAGCAGGGATGAAGCAGAGGCGAGGCCTGCAGCAAGGGAGGTTGCCTTGGTTCCCATGTGCAGAAGAGTTGGAAAGATTTTTTTTAACTACGTAGACTGAAGTTCTGCATGTTATTCTCTTTGCTGTGTTTGGTCTTCTCTGAGCCTGATCCCATTTAGATCGGCTTCTTCCTAATACAACTGCTGCTAAGTTATGAGGCAGTCTTTCTTTCCTGCTCTCCAAGGGTACTTTGTTTCCCATTGTTCCTGTGTTTAGCGACTTTCCAAAACGTTATCAGCCATTGTTGTCTCAGTATACCTTTGTTTGGTTGTTCAGGCTGCTGTGGCTCCCCTTTGAGTTAAACACTTCCTGCTTGGCAACGGTGTAGTTTTCAGAAATGCTGGGGTGAGTAATTGGTACTGGTTGTAAGTGGAAAGCATATGGCACCACCAGATCATTAAAAAAAGACCTCACTGCCTACTCCCCACAGATACAGACCCAGGTTCAGGAAAGGGTCTAAAATGACAGCATGATGGATCGAGATGATCTAATCAAACCACAAGGTACAGGGTGATGGGTGGTATCTAAGAAGCATCAGAAGGTGGTAACCTGACAACAGCAGCAGTGATGTGTAACTTGTTGTACCTGTATATAAAGTGGTGTATTGGGGGGGGGAGAGACAGTCTTTGTCCAGCTGGGGGAGCAGTGGAAGTTTCCCACTGGTTGTGCTGAGGCCATTGTTGTATGTACATGTGTAGTGATTGAGTAGTCTGCTGACAACTATTACTGTACTTCACTTAAGAATGAACCTGGAAAGGCACCTTCGATCCTTATCTGATTTGTGGTTATTGGGGGCCCTGTTGGGGTCTGCAGTGGTCATTAGGCCCACATCATTGAGCACACATGCAAGCAGCCTCTTGGTTATCCTCATCAGTAGAGCCAGAGACCTGTCCGCCCACCATGGCAGTAAATCCTCTTGATTACAGAGGCACTAAGACCATTGAGAGGGAGAGTGAACTCTGCTTTGCAAACTTAGCTAAGGGCCAGTTGGCTTTTAGCTCAAGCTGTGGAGACTCATGGCTTTAGCCCCAAAGATCCCCAGGTCCAATCCCGCCTGCTGAAGACTCAGGTTTGTTGGCAGTTGGGGTTTGGAAATTTCAGACTAGAGCCCTGATTGTATGAGTTAAAAACCAGTCAGCTCTTAGCAGGGGTGGCTAACCCACATGTGGCTCTTTGCTCCAAGAAATGCGGCTCTTGCTAGTTTGGAGCTGTGTGCCCATACTGAGCATGGCTGCTCTGCACACACACCCCAGTGCCTGGAGGGAGAAGCACATGGCTGTGGCAGCGGCTTTGGTAAGACCCAGGCATCGGGTTAGAGCGGGGAAGGGGCTAGGGGTACCTGGCCATGGGGAAGGGGTCAGGGCATTGGGTTAGAGCGGGGAGGCTAAAGCACCTTAAACTCAAAGTCTTCATGGATGCAGAATAAGGCAGCCAACACAGATGTCATATTTAAATTCCAGGGCAAAAAAAGAAGCAGTATTTACCTGGTTTACACTGTGTTTCTTTAAAGAAAATTCAAAGGCTATTGTTTGCCAGGCTGAAGCAATTATTCTGAGATATGAGTCTCTCCTTTATTGTTTTTGAACCTCTCATATTTGCAGTCTGGGACAGACCTGAATTTTTAGAACTATATAAAGGCCTTAATCTTCGTAAGTAAAAAAAAAAAAAAAAAAAAAAAAAAAGAGGAATCCATACCAGAGATCAACAAGGTGGTGTGAAACAGGCACTTCAAATTGTGCTAATTTACTTCTCAGTTCAGTTTAATTTTAAAAAGCTCACAGGACATTATAGGGCAGTAGTGTTAAATTTAAAATACATGGTGGGGATGCTTATTTTTAGTGTGAGAATATGACTGTATTTTCAATGGGTTTTTTTTTTTTTATTTGATGTTTGTTCTTTGTCAAGTTCTCTGAAGATCTATGGACTGGCCCTGAATTTAAGTGACTAGAGATTTTTTTATTGTTTTTTGTCCAAAATGTCTTGTAATTTGTTTTTATCACTCCATTTTGTGTAATCTCTCTCTCTCTGGGTGACATAAGTACACAGCAAGGACACACCCATTTATCCTGCACCTGAGGAAGCAATCTGGCACTGTGATTACATTCATGAAAATGCGATCTTAACCAGCCTTGCTTAAAAACTCTACAGAAGGTTTGGGGTAAGAAAGTTAGCCTGTTAATTAAGTTAAATCTCTAAAACCAAGTAAATGATTTTGTTTTATGTGTAACACTTCCACTCTCCTTATCTCTTAAATCTTAACCTTTGAGAATAAACTTGTCTGTTTTCACTATAAATAAATATCTAGTGCTGGGATAAGATAGAGGAGCTGGTCCTTATTTCAAGCAGACAAATTGGTATTTACACTCTCCACTTTTAATAGGAAACCTGATATTTCAAATCATAGCCAGTAACAGAAGTTTGGATAATTCCTCTGTAATATTAAAGTGGCTCGAATACTGGGGTGCCCCTATAGTTAACCCTCAAAGCAAATCAAGGGCTAGTGTTGCTCTGGGGAGATTGTTTGGTCTCAGGGAGCTGACACCCAGGTAATTTCAAGCAATTCTGCTTTTGCTGAAGGCAGGGGAGGTAAGTAGGTGATTCATTGTCTTGTGAATCCTCAAGAAGCATTATACTAAGTACTCACAGCTCTCAGTGCCTTCAGGGATTTCAAATTTGTATGGTTCCTTCTTTTGGCCAAAAACAATTGGCCAATATTTGGGGTCTTGCAGGTTGTTTATAATGGGAGGAGAAATTGATGAGTAGGTCCTGAATTTTGTCAGTGCAATCCTGCTTAATTGCAAACAAACAAAAAAAGAATGCAAGCAGAGTACCTTTTCTGGAGCACACTAAGACCAAACACCGGGAGATGGCATCCTTGCTCAGAATTCTAAGCCTGCTTTTCTGGACTGCACTCTTCCCTAAAAGAAGTTCTTTCTCAAGGCCTCATTTCCAGTGCTTCTCTCGGTCTCGGTTTTCCTGACCGATTTTTGCTTCTGAGACAGTGCAATCAATTTTTGCACCGATTCCCTGCATCTATAATTGGTTAGCATGGAAACACTCCTTCTCCCTTAATTCTTACTCAGGCCTTCCATGTGCTCCTTACTTTGGGCTGGGATCTTTTGTTTCAACTGTTTTACACCATAAAGGAGCTTAATTGCTTCTTCCATTCAGCCAGGCTGAAGGGTAGCTAACATAGCCAGCAGCTCCAGTTAGGTCTGTCATTGCCCAGAGATAAGACACTTGTTTGCAGTCACCAACACTCTTCAGTGGAACAATATTTATATGACACTAATAGGATATTATCATGATAGTTCTTATTTTTGTTTCCCCGCTTCACATTAGAGTCTAGCTTCCACATCTACTGTTTCTGCCTTTTTTTCTTTACATATCTATGAAGTTTGGCACATGTCTTAGCACAGACCCTCTTACCTCATACTCACCAAGCTACAAATATGGATGGTGCTATTTAAGAATATAAAAATTAGGCACAAAAATTAGATACAAGTATGCAAATAGCTGAAGATGCATTTTTTCAGTTATTTGTTTACTTTTTATGTATGGACAACTCGTAGAAAAGTGGATAATGGTAAACAAACATTAAAAAGCTGGACTCCAACTTATTGTACATTGCTCTTTCTTCCTCCCTCACTTTGAGATGATCAATTGGAAAATCAGAACTTTTGACACCTGTTTAAAACCGATAATATCACACAAATCCAATTCATGCACATCATTCTAAAACAGAACTAATATAATGTTGTGTTTAAGGTGGCAGTGGATACAAAGGTAGCCATGATCATTTTTGGCAGGATATTTGCATAGTATGTGCTTTGGAAAGTAGACAACAGGAGAAGTTAATGTTGATCATAAGACAGTTTCCAGTGGATATTTGCACAAAAAGTGACTCCTAATAACATGTCTTGGAGGGAAAAAAACATGAAATAAAGCAGGCAACAAAGGTCTGACAAAAGTGTGCAGAATTGAACTGTAGAATAGGGTTTTCTTTAAAAAAAAAAAAAAAAAAAAAGGAACTTTGCTAATAGTTTGAATTGTCCTGGAGGAAGTATTTGACAAGGAGAAACGCAGATGGATAACAAAGTCAATGGAGAGCACCTCAGCAGCCTTTATGTGCTCAAAGAAACATTGAGAAAGATATAACTGGATGTGCTAAGTCCCCATGCAGTCAAGTGACTGTGACGGCTGTGTCACTGCCCTCACGACAACTGTGCAACAGACACTGACAACTCATTCTGGAAGTTCTGCTTTCTTAGCAGTCACTACTATTGCTGGAGAAAAAAAGGGAATCCAGCTCAGGCACAAATCAGGAGAACTAGAAATGGAAAAGAATTTAGATTAACTTGTCACTCCCCTGCTACTCTATACAAATGTTTTGTCCACGCTCCTTTTCAATCTGTTATAACACTGCATTACTCTAAAACTAATGCTGTGTATTTATAAATCTCCCCTTCCCCCCACGTGTATGTCAGACTTTATAATGAAGCTAACTAAAAGGAATAATGTATTCCTCAGTTCAGAATCACGATCTCCAAAAGCCTTGATACAAATGTTAATGATTTTTTTCCTAGATTAAGCTGTATATGTTAAATGAAGAAGAGGTTGGCAAATAGATCCATTAGCCATGTTTAACATATTTGTTGTACCCTTGGGCAGGCATGGAGTGGTTGTGGCAAAGGTTGCGCTTCACGCATGTAGCAGCTCCTCTAATGCAAAATGCAGCTGCTGCTAGCAGCACCAGCCTCTTCCTAGAGTGTGGGTGTGTGTATGGGGGGGGGAGGGGGAGAGAATCTGAGCCTCTATTTGCCACAACTGAACTCCACCTAAAGACATACACCTTGGCCAGGTCAGAAACTGGCAATAGTATGGTCCACTCAGGGAACCTGGGCCACTGTGGGGGAGCCCTGGAGACCCCACATGCCCTGGACATCATGCCTCAAGGGCTGGAGACATGGGGCGTTGGCTGCTCTGAGACCTCTTTAGCCCTCTGCCTAGGCTCTAACTTCTGGTTTGGCTGGGAGCAGGGCCTCTGGGAAAAGAGGAGAGAAAGAGGTGAGGTCATAATGCAGGTGATAGGTCAGTTCCTCTCTTCTACACAGATTCCAGCACCCCTGTGCAGCCGGGTAGAAGGTTAGGGCTCCACAAGGGGTTCTTCCCCTTCTGGGTCAATGGCTGGCCATTCCACCCAAGTCCACAGAGCCCCTTCAGTCCTGGGTCTCAGGCCAATGCTCAGCCCAGTTCAATGGGTGGTACAAAGCCCCAGCCCTGGTTCAGGCCAGGCAATACACAAACCGTTCACAGTCTGGCCCTGGGTAAGGGCAGGGCAGTGACACAAACACAACAGTCACTGGTTACAGTTTGGTGGCCCACGCCCTGGTTCAGGGCCAGGCAGCAAACACAGTTTCAGATCTCCTTGTTCTGGTGTAGATCCAGGGTACTAGGTGGCTCACCTGAGATGGCAAAGGGAGGGAGAATGCCATCCAGGGTTTGGGTGGCAGGGAGGACGCTGGACTGCCCACTCCACTGTGTCCCAGCCCAGGGCCCTAATGGCAGCAGAGATCCTGACCACAACACACTGACCGTGCTGTGACCCAGCTAAACTGTGGTTGGCTGTCCCTGGGCTATTTCCATTCCCCCCTTCATGGTTACCTGAGTCTCCGGCAGGTCTGCTGGATGGATGGGGCTTGTCAGCTCCAGCCAGGCTGTCAGTCCAGGCCTGTCCTCAGCCTCTAGCAGGTGCGGGAGGGTCCAGGCCGCCACTCAGCCTCGGGCAGATGTGAGAGCACAGAATAGATGTCTGCCTCCTCTGCTGGCTGGGCCCCCACTGAGCTCCTAGGCTGATGACTTCTACTCCTGGCCATGCCTCCTGACATCCAGTCGGGTAAGGGGGTGGAGTCAGGTTCTGCCCAACAGGGCTCGCGGAGTGGCTCTTCCCCTTCCGGGTCAATGGGCAGCCATTCCGCCCCACTACAGGTCCCCAAATTGGCCAGGACACATGGACATGTGCCCCACATCCCCATGTATTAATCCAACACTGGTTATGGAAAAGATTCTACTACTACATTTCTCTCAGCAATATGGTAATGTAATGCAAATGGAAATAGTAAAATGAAAAACTGTATCTTAAGACAGACCATTTATGTGGGCTTCTTCATCCTAGCAAGAAGCTGCAGCTCAAATCTCATTTACAGTGAGAGGCAAGGAGTTTAAAATATGTATTTAATCATGGGTTTGACTTGCTAGAGATATGGAAAAATCGATAAAGCAGAGGATGTGTGTATTTGTTGACTAGATACATACATGCGATTTCATTTTCAAGTCTTTTTAGCTTCAACAAAGATAAGTAAACAGCTAGATTTATTAACTCTTTCCAGAAATCACTTTAGCTGTCTAATAATATTCAGCACACTGCAGACTGCAGAATAGCTTAACTTCCCAAAAAGCTTAAACTGCAGAAGCTTGACAGTGTTGTGAAACTTAAAGCCATATTTGCCTTAGAGAGGAAAGTGGGATGACCCAGCAAGATCACCTTCTTATGGCTTTCTTCAAAGAGCTTGGCACAGGCTAGCCTCTTCAGACTAGTATTATGATGCATATAAATCATTGACTGTGATTGCCAAGAGGAAAGGGCTATGAACATAAAACCTTGAAATGGCAGCAAAAATCTGTCAGACTCTACCACTCAGCATCTCATTTGGAGCCTTGTTTTGAATTAGATCTAAACTATCAAGGATGTCAGGGTATGTCTACACTAGCTCGGTAGTTTGAGCTAGGTAGGCAAATGAGGGCAACCGGAGTTGCAAATGAAGCCCAGGATTTAAATATCCCGGGATTCATTTGCATCTTCCCGGGCGCCGCCATTATTAAATCCCCCTTAGTCCGAACTCCGTGCCCGCGGCTACACGCGGCACGGGTAGTTCGAATTAGGATCTCTAATTCAAACTACCGTTACTCCTCATGGAACGAGGAGTGTAGACATGCTAGTGTAGACATACCCTCAGAGATTAGTAATATAGAAAAACATAATGAAAGGGGATCAAGTTGGAGGAGTATTAGCAAGCTGTGGGCTTTCGAGCAACATGAGCAGGGGTGAATGGTGGAGGATATGGGGGGAAGGGGGCATTGGTCATGGGACTGCTCCCCATGCCACCCCTATCCTGGGGGAAGGCTGGGACAATGCCTACTCTGTCCCGCCCATGCTCTGCCCCCTCACCTCTGCTCTGCCCTAACCCTGCCTCTTCCCCTAAACTCCTTCCCCTCTGTGATGCAGCCCAGGAAATTAGTGGGGCCTGGTGCTGGCAGCAGGGGCTTGGCTCCCCTGCACTCGCCAACAGTGGAGGGAAAAGAAGAGCATTGTGGTTCCTCTCCCCATTGAACATAAGAACATAAGAATGGCCGTACCGGGTCAGACCAAAGGTCCATCTAGCCCAGTATCCTGTCTGCCGACAGTGGCCAGCACCAGGTGCCCCAGAGGGTGGACTGAAGACAATGATCAAGCGATTTGTCTCCTGCCATCCCTTTCCAGCCTCTGTCAAACAGAGGCCAAGGACACCATTTTATCCCTGGCTAATAGCCTTTTATGGACCTAACCTCCATGAAATTATCTAGCTTCTCTTTAAACTCTGTTATATTCCTAGCCTTCACAGCCTCCTCTGGCAAGGAGTTCCACATGCTGACTACACGCTGTGTGAAAAGAACTTTCTTTTATTAGTTTTAAACCTGCTACCCATTAATTTCATTTGGTGTCCTCTAGTTCTTCTATTTAGGGAACTAATAAATAACTTTTCTTTATCCGCCCTCTCCACACCACTCATGATTTTATACACCTCTATCATATCCCCTCAGTCTCCTCTTTTCTAGACTGAAAAGTCCCAGTCGCTTTAACCTCTCCTCATATGGGACCCGTTCCAAACCCCTAATCATTTTAGTTGCCCTTTTCTGAACCCTTTCCAAGGCCAAAATATCTTTTTGAGGTGAGAGACCACAGCTGTACACAGTATTCAAGATGCTGGGCGTACCATAGTTTTATACAGGGCAGTAAGATATTCTGGGTCTTATTTTCTATCCCTTTCTTAATAATTCCTAGCATCCTATTTGCCTTTTGACCGCGCTGCACACTGTGTGGAAGTTTTCAGAGAACTGTCCACGATAACTCCAAGATCTCTTTCCTGATTTGTCGTAGCCAAGTTAGCCCCCATCATACTGTACGTATAGTTGGGGTTATTTTCCCGATGTGCATTACTTTACACTTATCTACATTAAATTTCATTTGCCATTTTGTTGCCCAATCACTCAGTTTGGTGAGATCTTCTTGGAGTCCCTTACAGTCTGCTTCTGTCTTGACTATCCTAAACAGTTTGGTATCATCCGCAAACTTTACCACCTCACTGCTTACCCCTTTCTCCAGATCATTTATGAATAAGTTGAACAGGATTGGTCCTAGGACTGACCCTTGGGGACACCACTAGTTACCCCTCTCCATTCTGAAAATTTACCATTTATTCCTACCCTTTGTTTCCTGTCTTTTAACCAGTTCTCAATCCAAGAAAGGACCTTCCCTCTTATCCCATGGCCATGTAATTTACACAAGAGCCTTTGGTGAGGGACCTTGTCAAAGGCTTTCTGAAAATCTAAGTATACTATATCTACTGGATCCCCCTTGTCCGCATGTTTGTTAACCCCTTCAAAGAACTCTAATAGATTAGTAAGACAGGATTTCCCTTTACAGAACCCATGTTGACTTTTGTCCAACAAATTATGTTCTTCTACATGCTTCACAATTTTATTCTTTACTATTGTTTGACTAATTTGCCGGTACTGAAGTTAGACTTACCGGTCTGTAATTGCCGGATCGCCTCTAGAGCCCTTTTTAAATATTGGTGTCACATTGGCTACCTTCCAGTCATTAGGTACGGAAGCCGATTTAAGGGATAGGTTACAAACCACAGATAATAGTTCAGCAATTTCCCATTTGAGTTCTTTTAGAACCCTTGGATGAATGCCATCCGGTCGGAGATTTGTTAACATTAAGTTTTCTATTTGTTCCAAAACCTCCTCTAATGACACTTCAATCCGGGACAGTTCCTCAGATTCATTACCCACAAAGGGCGGTGCAGATTTGGGAATCTCCCCAACGTCCTCAGCCGTGAAGACTGAAGCAAAGAAATCATTTAGTTTCTCCGCTGGCTTTATCGTCCTTGATTACGCCTTTTATAGTTCGATCGTCTAGGACCCACAGGTTTTTAGCAGGCTTCCTGCTTCTAATGTACTTAAAAACATTTTGTTATTTCTTTTTGAGTTTTGGCTAGCTGTTCCTCAAAATCTTTTTGCTTTTCTTATTACATTTTACACTTGATTTGACAGTGTTTATGTTCCTTTCTATTTATCTCACTAGGATCGGACTTCCACTTCTTAAAAGATACCTTTTTGTCCCTCACTGCTTCTTTTACATGGTGGTTAAGCCACGGTGACTCTTTTAGGTCTCTTGCTATGTTTTTAATTTGGGGTATACATTTAAGTTGGGCCTCTATTATGGTGTCTTTAAAAGTTTCCATGCAGCTTGCAGGGATTTGGCTCTAGTCACTGTGCCTTTTAATTTCTGTTTAACTAACCTCCTCATTTTTGTATAATTCCCTTTTTGAAATTAAATGCCAGGGTGCTGGTCTGCTGAGGTGTTCTTCCCACCACAGGAATGTTGAATGTTATTATATTATGGTCACTATTCCCAAGCGGTCCTGTAGCGGTTATTTCCTGGACCTGATCCTGCGCTCCTCAGGACTAAATCGAATTGCCTCTCCTTGTGGGTTCCTGCACCAGCTGCTCCAAGAAGCAGTCATTTAAGCCATTGAGAAATTTTATCTCCTTCTCTTCCTGAGGTGACATGTATCCAGTCAATATAGAGTAATTAAAATCCCCCATTATTATAGAGTTCTTTGTTTTGGTAGCCTCTCTAATCTCCCTCAGCATTTCAATGTCAGTATCCCTGTCTGGTCAGGTGGTCGGTAATATATCCTACTGCTAATTTCTTATTTTTGGAGCATGGAATTACTATCCATAGCGATTCTATTGAACATGTTGATTCATTTAATATTTTTATTTCATTTGATTCTACATTATCTTTCACATACAGTGCTACTCCACCCACCCGGCCTGCTCTATCCTTTCGATATATTTTATATCCCGGTATGATTGTGTCCCACAGATTTTCCTCATTCCACCAGGTTTCAGTGATGCCTATTATGTCAATCTCCTCATTTAATACTAGGTACTCTAGTTCACCCATCTTATTAGTCAGACTCCTAGCATTTGTGTAGAAGCACTTTAAAATTTGCCACTGCTTGTTGTCTGCCCTTCCCTGATGCATTGGATTCCTTTGTCTGCGGTTTTTGTCTGCTCTGGCCCATGGCTTGCCCTCTCCCTCCTCTCTTTCTGACTACAGCTTAGAGAATCTCTATCAATGGATTCTCCTCTAAGAGAAGTCTCCCTCCGATTCGTGCATCTCCAATCGGCTTTCCCCATCTCTCAGTTTAAAAACTGCTCTCGGCCTTTTAATGTTTAGTGCCAGCAGTCTGGTTCCACCCTGGTTTAGGTGGAGCCCATCCTTCCTGTATAGGCTCCCCTCTCCCAAAAGTGTCCCCAGTTCCTAATAAATCCAAACCCCTCTTCCCTACACCATCGTCTCATCCACGCATTAAGATTCTGAATCTCTGCCTGCCTACCTGGCCCTGCGTGGAACTGGAAGCACTTCGAGAATGCCACCATAGAGGTCCTGGATTTCAGTCTCTTTCCTAGCAGCCTAAATTTGGCCTCCAGGACATCTCTCCTACCCTTCCCTACGTCATTGGTACCTACATGTACCACGACCACGGCTCCTCCCAGCACTATACATAAGTCTATCTAGATGCCTCGAGAGATCCATAACCTTCACACCAGGCAGGCAAGTGACCATACGGTTCTCCCGGTCATCACAAACCCAACTATCTATGTTTCTAACGATCGAATCACCACTACTAACACCTGCCTCTTCCGAACTGGTATTCCCTCCCCTCAGAGGTATCCTCAGTGCGAGAGGATACCGCAACATCCTCTGGGAGGAGGGTCCCAACTACGGGATGGTTTCCCTCTGCTCCCATTGAATGCTCTGTTCCCTTGAGACTTTCATCCTCCTTAAGAGTACTGGGGCTCTCAGACTGGAGGTGGGACAGTACTACAGTGTCCCAGAAAGTCTCATCAACATATCTCTCTACCTCCCTTAGCTCCTCCAGTTCAGCCACCCTGGCCTCCAAAGCCCGAACTCGGTCTCTGAGGGTCAGGAGCTCCTTACAGGTGCACACATCAAGCTGCCCACAGGGCAGGTAATCATACATGTTACACTCAGCGCAATAAACAGGATAGCCCCACTCTGCTGCTGGGCTTCTGACTCCCTTTTTCTAATGAATAAGTTTAAGTACAAACTGGGATTCTTTTTAAACCTCTGGAATATAGATTATTTATAAGAGTTATGTTTTAAAGAAGGCCAGAAGTCACTAGTGCCCTCTAGCCTCCCCTCTCAACTCCCTCTCCAAACTCCTGTTAGCAGTTCCTGTTACAAGCTCCTGGTCGCTGAGTCACAGGCTTATATAGCTCTGGTAGCCCCTCCCCCTGACTGAGGCTCAGCCAATTAACAGAGGCTTCTAGATTTCAAACCTTTTAGAAGCTCCTTCAAGCAAACAAACAAACCAACCAACCGACAAACACAAGCTCAGCACACATTGCTTCTGGCCGCGTCACTCAGCTTCCCACCAGTAAGTGCGGGGATGATCCCACCCCTCCTCTCAGTAACATGGCTGGCCACACTGCTCTTCTTCCCTCTGCAGCTGCCAATGAAGGCCGAGGTGGCCCAAGCCCTGCTGCCGGGATCAGCCCCTCCCCCCCGCACTAGTTCCCTGGACAGTCCACAGATTCTGGCCCTTAATGCCTCCTACCCCTGGTGTTTGGAGGGGTAACATGCCCCTTGCCCCCCCCATGCATTTCCCCCAAGTGTGAGAGTTAGATGGTGCCTTTTACATCTGTGACAATCAGTTAGTTAGATTTTCCACAGCTGAAGGACTTTCTCTAGAGTCTGTGCTTGAGGAAAGTGGGGGCAAATTCCAGGTGAAACACACACCCCAAGCTTGAGACAATAGGCCTAAGCTGCATAGAAAAAAGTGGTGTAAAAATAATATTTTTAAATATCATCCCCTCCCCTGGGTTTGGGTAAAAGAAAAAAAGAACTATATGCATTAAAAAAAATCAATGAAGAAACACACAGATTATGTTGTACATGGGGTACAGCTTTTTGTCATTAGGATTCCTGTTCTCTCCCACATTAGTGTTGGAAGGGGAAAAAAAAAAAACACCTAAATAGACCCACAGGTAGAACGTGGTCTCCTTTTATTTATTTTTCTTCCAGCCTGATGCTACCAGCTACACATTGGTGGCTACGTTCAGCAGTCTCCCTGGCTAACACCTGTCTCACAGAACGTCACTGAGAGATTTTTTTTTTTTTAAGTAGTATCATTTTAATCTTGAGATTTCGGAAAGTGGGGAGAAGAAAAACTATAAAAGCTAATTTATATAATTTGATATAGAAATAGAATTTTGAATAGGACCTGTTTGATCCAAAGATGTGTGGAGCCAGATTTCAGTTTTGTAAATAATTTGTGCAATTATGTGTAGGAAGTTTCCCTACAAAATTCAGACAAGAAAGTGTTAACTTGCTAATCAATAAATATGGAAGAAGAAAAAGGCTAGCAATGCAGAAATCATTGTGTGTGTGTTTTACCCTTAAAGTAGCATAATTTAGCCCTTACTACCATTCTGGTCACACAATATCATTTTTTCCTTTTGGTCTCCGGAAGGCTCAGCAATGCAGGACTTACATATTTTGTCAAATTTTTGTATTACCTATAAACTAGGGATGCCAACTCTAGAGGATTGACTTGGAGTCCCAGGAATTGAAGATTAATCTTTAATTACACATCATTTCATTTGATGAAATCTCCTGGAATACATCCAATTAAAATTGGTATCCCTATTATAAACCCTAATGTGCAATAACTTTGTTTTAGGAACTCACTGGACTGCATAAGCATTGGTTTTGCATAGAACAATAGGATCTTTGCAATCAGCTTCAGTAGTGCCAATCTGAAGAATACATTATAATGAATGTGTTTTAAAACTATTTTAATCTCTCTTACAATTTTGACCTGACAAAATAACTTTCAGGATTATATGTGCTAGGCTTCATGTTATGCCTTATCTTGGAATGGCTGATAGTTTTAGTGGTTGTTTACAAACTGTTTAGCACTGTACTGAACCATGTCAGTTAAGATGCACACTGTTCAAACTGCACCTACACTGGTTTGATCAAGATACTCTGTTCTCTCATTCACAGAAGTACAATATAATACATTTCTGGAACCAAAGTCAATGGACAACAAAGCAAAAACTATTGATTAAAATAGGATTTTTTGAAATACTTGATTAATTAGAATTAATTGGTTTCCTAATCATTGGAGCACCTTTCTTAATGAATTAGACTTGTCAGAGGTCCCTAGTCACTGGGGGTATGTCTACACTGCATGCTTATTTCAAAATAGCACGTCTACACTGCAAGGAAGCCTCAAAATTAGTCTGAAGCAGGCTTCCCTAATGTAGATGTGCTATCTCGATTTACAGCCCCAGGAGGCACTGGGGAGGAATAACTTAGAATGGCCCTGGTAAGGGGCTAATTTGACATAGCAGCAGTGAAGCATCTACACATGCCTTATTTTGAAATAGCTATTTCAGAATAGGCATTATTCCTCCTAGAATGAGGGTTACAGATTTTGGAATAATTATTTTGAAATAACGGAATGGATGTGTAGATGCTTTATTATTTTGAAATAAAGGTTGGTACCGCTTATATTAAGCTGGGAGACAGCATTGTTGTTTTTTGTTTAGTTTAGTTTTTGTTTTGTTTTTCAAATAAATGCTGCGTAACTTGATAATTCCATCTATGTTACTTTCATAATAAAGTCTGTTCATACCTTTCTAAAAACTTCTGTGGGACTGAAATTAACATGCCTGGATTCATCCCAAAAGCGTCTTTTGTTTTTATGAGATAGATGGATATTCATTATTTGTTCTGTGCATAATTGGCCATAACGCCTGCAGAACATGTAATTGCCCAATTCTTCTGCTTGGGACTTACCAAGCCATCTCATAAAGTTAATGTCTTCCCTGTTTCCTGAGAGAAAGCAGTTAAAAAAAACTGCATGGATCTCAAAGTCTGGTCATATTTTTGCATGCTTTAATTTTTCTTCTCTCTAGAAACAGATTTAGGGAAGGGAGGACATTTCATAGGATAGAATGGAAGCATCTATTTTTAGCTCGGAAAAAAGTCGGATTAGGAGAAACATTCATGAGCTGGAACAGAATTTTATGTAAAGAGCTCAAAGAAGCTGTAATTATTAAAGGATTTATATTTGACCCATATATGTTTTGAAGAGGTTCCAGGAAGAGACTATGCTTGCCTTTGCAACTGTAGTTTCTTGTTATGGAACCTTCTAGGTTTCCAAATTATGAGAATTTCAAGCTATTTCTATGGACAGATTATATTATGTTTCTACTCCTTCTAGATCATGTAAATGGTGTTATACTTTCATTCAGTCTCCAGGTTTTTTTCTCTGATCTAGGATTTCAGTTAGTTTTCAAGAGATCAGGTTAGATTAGGGAAATCCTCCACTATATCATAGCTAGCATCTACTTAATGGTGTTAAATAATGCAAACATTTATATTTAATGGTTCACTAGAGTTTTACATGTTTTATTCCATGACCAATAGAAGTAGTGTTAAGAAGTCTTTGAATAAATATGATGTGCCTGATTCTGATCTCTGTTACAAATGTTTTACAACAGTGTAACTACACTGATATCCATTAAGTTACTCCTGGTGAAAATAAGATTGTAATAAAGTCTGAGGTATAGGTTCCTTCCAGGATAAGTTAAGAAATGTAAGAGAGTGTAAAAAAACCTAGGCCTGGTCTACACTAAAGGGGAAAGTCAACTTAAGATACACAACCTGTTGCATAAAAAAGCCTCCGCCTGAGCTTACTTGATTTATATACATGGATTTTCTAAAGCTACACCAAACTGTAAGGTCTAAGGTTTTAAACTGCAACTTATTGTGATCTTTGTCAAACTTTGTAATCTGTGTAACTCTCAGAAATTTACTGTAAACTGCAACTTTGTAATCTTGCTTGTAAGGGTATGTCTAGACTACAGGCTTTTGTCAACAGAGGCTTTGTCGACAGATACCGTCGACAAAGCTTCTGTCGACAACGAGTGTCTAGACTGCATCCAGTTCTGTCGACAAAGCAAGCCGCTTTGTCGACATGAGAGTGTAGACTCAAAGGAAAGTGTAGATGCAACAATGCCTTCTATCAACAGAACTCTGTCGACAAAAGGCGTTATTCCTCATAGAATGAGGTTTACCGCCATTGACAAAACTGCCGAGTTCTGTCGACGTTATGTCGACAAAACTCGGTGGTAGTGTAGAGGCAGGTATAGTTTTGTTGACAAAAGTCCACTTTTGTCGACAAAACCCTGTAGTCTAGACACACCCTAACTTTCTCTAAGCTGCATTCTCCCCTGAGTGAATGGAGAAAGAGTGTGAAAGTGTGTTTGAAGAACAGGACTATTGGCACCAAGGGAGAGCCTTCTGAATTCGAATTAGGGGGTCTTCACTAGACCCGCTAATTCGAACCCTGGAAGATCGACTGCAGCAGTGTCAATCTCCTCCATCGTTTTTCTATAATCCCCAGGGTTTATAGTGGAAAGTACTGAGACTTCACTGTTGGTCATCTAACTTTCAAGCTATTATAAATTTCATCTATTTTGTGTCCTCCCTGGTTTGAGGATGTCCATTTTTAATTCAGAAATGGGTAATATTTGAATCATTTACCTCAAACTTTGTTTCAGTGTTTTATAGGCATTGTTGAAAATATGCTTGCTATAAGATGCATTCACCAGGTGTGTGTTTTGAATTTAACAATTACTCTGGCAATTCCATAATCCTTTTTTCTGATGCCTTGATTGTATTTTTCAGAAAGGTTTATGTAATATGACTTCTAAAGATTTTGTAATCTGTTTCTATGTCATCCAATTTCTGCCTCTAAATATATTCATGGAACAACTCAAACAATTGCCGGCATTTCTTTTTCAGTCTGAACATAGTTTTCTTGGGTCTCAGTCAGCCATTTGGATGCATATGTCACTGAGATACTAATGTTGCAGAAGCACAAATCACAAACTATAATAAATTGCATTTACTGAGATCTGACTATTTTAAGTTTAACAGTTTAAGTAGAAACACCAGTGTGGTGATTAGTTTTTGTTTCCCAAAACTTCTGGGCAATATTCCAGTGCCATTCTATATTAACTTCAAATATTCTGAATCGTTAATTTCATTATGGCAAATTAAGTGTGAATTTTTTTAGGTTAGTATGATGAGGTATATTAAAAATATATCACTCTGTTAAAATTACAAGCTATCACTTTAAATTCTAAGAGGTTCCTGGTTCAGCTTGCAGATCAGAAGCTCTGAGGGAAGCATGTGATCTAGGTTTTCAAGACAATCTGTAAAAGAGCTTGGGTGAACCAATTTGGGATGAGTTGTATCTCTTATCCTTAGAATACAGCCTGCCATATTTCCCATTTGGTTTGGCTGGTGTTAGATTTTGGGATTCTAGAAATAAAGCATTGTGATGTTGCAGTCTTTCAGGGGAATCACTATGTGTTTATACCACAAATAAAAGTCATGATTCTATTTAAAGTCTCCATCTTGAGAATCTTTCCTTTGGTTTTTGCCTCCAGCTTCCATTGTTTTGATCAGTTTTCTTGAGCACTACATAGTCATATACAGCATCTCTTCCTATTCAGCATAACATATGTGGCAAAGTTCTGGCTGTGCCCCATGGGTCTCGCGCTACTCGTGGATAATATTAGCCTCAGAGACTCGCTATGGTCCTATACACAATCCCTTTCTCTTTACAGGCAGTAGGGTCCATAGTTTAGTGAGCCATACTCATCACAGGCTAGTCCATGGTTTTGGGGTGAAAAACTCCTGATAGTCCTGGTCTCCCTTCTTGGGACAGGCTCAGTGCTGGTGTGGGGGAAGGTTTGGGGGGGAACCCGGGACCGCCCACTAGTTCAGGTTCCAGCCTAGGGCCCCTAAAGCAGCAGCAGCAGCAGCAGTCAAGGTTGTTTTCCTTCTGACTTGGCAGCTTTTCCCCTAAGCCACTTTCCCAAACAACCCCTCCAAAAAGGTCTCCCTCTGGTACCTGTTAACCATCTCTCCACCCACACACAGCTTCTGCTTGTTTCTCCTTCCAGTCCGTCATTCTTTGTCTTCCCCCCTCCTTAGCTAGGGGAGGCCCTTTAAAGCAACTCCACTGGCTGTAATTGGCTGCAGGTGTTAAGTAACTTGCCTAAGGGAGCAATCTATTTAATTATCCCCAGGTGTTTCCTGCCTTCATTTTATTGCAGCAGGCTCTAGTAGTTTACTCTGGAAAGAGAAAACCACTTATCCAGTGTCCTGTATACTTCCCAGACAGCAGTGTGTGGCAGGCTGCTGACTTAGGTTTGTCACTCATTTTTTCTTTGACATGCTGCAGAATAGTCTCTCTTTGTGGCTTTTTTCCCAAATCAGTAAATCATCAAGAATTACTTAACTCCTATCCAGTTCCACCAAGATCTAGGATTTTCTGATTTGGCATGTCTGAAACAATCACAAAGAGACATATTTTAAATATATTTCTACCAAAAGGGGACCTGAGGATGTTATTTTTTAATTTCCATATCAAAATAGACCTGTCAAAATCCTTGATTTTCAACCAACATTGAAAACACACTTGTGTTTTAAAATCTATCCATGACTTCCTAAATACTGGCAGCAATTGGTAACTTCCTCTTTAACTGTGTGCTTTTGAAGTATGTGTGGCTTTTTGTAAGATTGTCAATAATTTATATGGTAGCTTTAGGAATATAGAGTGTTGTTATTGGTTGAGTTAGACTTCAGTAAAGCAAAACATCAAACCATTTCCCTTTTTTTGGTTCCACCAATGCTCAGGGAAACAAGATTTCACATTCTTTTTGTATAAAAATCATTGTTTTAAAGCTAATGTACACCACTCTCAAGTCCTCATCCCAACTGGAACTACTTGCAAGATATACAATTTTTTGCCTAGCTTCTAGAATCGGGGGTGATATAGCAAAGCTTACCTACCATGGAACACTTCCTGTAGTATTCATGTCATATGACATAATGGTTGTTTTTCCAAGTGACTGATTTGGAAATCATTTTGATAGGAGAGGCTACAGATTTATTTCTTCAGTTCTAGAATATAATATACATGGTGGGCTTGGCAATTTAATGCACAATGTAGGATGGACAAATTATGTTTACAGAACTATTTTCATGCTCCTTTTTTAGGTTACTTGTTTATAAGTAACCTTGTTTAGGTTACTTGTTTATGAGTATGGGAAAGATTCATAGTTGGGGGAGAATATTCTAGTTCTGAGGTTGGTAAAAATGAGGATAGAGAAAATAAGTCACATTGTCAGTGTTCTAATCTTAAGAACCTAGATGGAAAAAATTATTATCCAACTTTTATGCTCTTTGATCTATGTTGGCATAATAGTGAATTACATAAGCAGAATCTGTGATTCTCAAATCATGGGGAGACATGAATAAAGTAATTGAATGTATTTCTTCCATGTTTCAAAGCCCATGAAGAAAAAAGTCACATATTTTGATGGCTTTCATTGTTTTCTTAAAGAAAAAAAGTGTTTGAAGAAAAACATTTGAAGATAATCTCATGCTATTAAAACTTTGAGGGTCTATGTGACAGGGTGGACCAGACCCCGAAGCACCTGCTGGAGGCTTGTGGCCTTGCTACACCCCATCCCAGAAAAAGAGAGCCACCTATCAGGGTTCAGAAAGGCCCTGTTAAAGGAGTGCAGGATTAGAATCAGCTCAGGATCTCTGGAATCCTGAGGAAGTAAAGCCCTTTTGCTGGTTGGCTGCCTGCCTGGCTGACTAAGGGAGCAGCAGTACCACAGAGAGCTGTGTGGGCATTATTGTGGATTGAAGGACTGAGATACAAGCCCAACAGCAGTGGTTCTCAAAACTTTTTGACCTGTGGACCACCTGGCTCAATGCAAACCTTTCTGCAGAACACTAATTGCTAATGGAAACTCACTGTTAATTACATAATTACACCTGAGACATTTTGCTAGTGCTGTAGCTAGGGAGGATGGGTTTGTTGTGCTGAATTTTTGGTGATGGTGGTAGTGATAGCAACCCTAAGACTATGTCTAGACTGCAGGCTTCTTTCAGAAGACCTTTTTTCAGAAGAGATCTTCCGAAAAAACCTCTTCCGAAAAAGAACGTCCACACACAAAAGCGCATCAAAAAAGTGATCTGCTTTTTCGAAAGATAGTTTCCATTCATTATGGATGCTATCTCATCTTTAAGCTGTGATTACTATGGACGCAGTGGTCAGCAGGGCACCTGTCCTTTTTTCTCTTTCCTTGTCTTTCGAAAGAACTCCCTCTTCCCCGTCCACACATGACTTTTTCCGAAAGAACTCTTTCAGAAAAAGGCTTCTTCCTTGCAGAAAGAGGATTACCAACGCTGTAAAAAACCATCTGTTCTTTCTATTTACTTTTAGAAGAGCACGATTGCAGTGTGGATGCAACTCAGGTTTTGTTGAAAAACCAGCCATTTTTCCCTCAAAACTCTGTAGTGTAGACATACCCTAGATGTCAAACATAACTCGCAATATTAAAAGCCGTGCCTCTCCCAATATAAGCAGCATTTGAGAGTAAACGTCCACCCCTTCATTCAAGAAGTACCATTTTCTCTCTGCTTGCTCTTCCCCCTTGAGCAATAATTTTGTACTCTTTCTTCAGCTGAAAGGATTAATGGGACCTCTTGACACCAATACTAATGTCAGTCATATATTTGCTATAACTTTTTTTTAAATGACTAGTGATTTAGAGAGCCTTAATCTTTCATATTCCAACTTGAGACAGGGATCACATTCTTATAGGGTGGATGCTCACTTTTTTGAAAACCAGTCCTTTGTTCAAATTGGGCAATTAAGTAGAGTGCAGCTATTTGAAACAAAATCATGGGAAAATATTTTTAAAATTTGAAATCCTCAATGATGGCAGTTCACTTGCTCTTATTACTGCAAAATCTAATTTTTGTTCACCTTCAAGGGATTTTGGAATGGACTTATGAAAGTACAAGTAGAATCTGTGATAAAACTGGGAAATGGAATAATAATAATAAAAGGTAACAGCCTATGACACTTAATAGATTTGTGCCCATGAAACCACCTTTGATTGGTCATATGTTTATCCTGTTACAGTGTATTCCAATTCACTGATGAGGTTATAATGAATTTTTCAGCTCCACTTCAGCTTAAAATATATTTTACTGTTAAACATAATGCTAAATCCTATGTGAAAACCAAATCAATTCTGCAGTTAACACATCAGTAGAGACAAAACAGGAAGGCAAAGTCTATAAATAGATCTGAGTAGCACATAAAGGATAATCTCTAGATTATACAGATAATTGATTAAAGTGCATCTTGAGAATAGATGGGTTAGATGAAATCTAAGGGCAGATACAATGGAAAATACATTACAAATGAGTGCCTGAAAGATGTATTATGTAGTTGCTTTCTTAAACCATGGGCCTATCAACTTTGAAAAAAATAGAAGGATGTTTAAATGTGAGAGTTCTTCAAAAAGGTACTTCCCGTTTAGGGTGCATTTGTTTTTAAGGGGTTTTGAAATCTTTCAGCTCATCATATCTCTAAAATGGCTTGATCTGCAGTTTCTACAGGTGTGCTATTGTTTTTCCCCAGCAAAAGTGTTTTGGGGGAACTGAGCAGTTAGTGGGGAAGATAAAGTTATGATATTTTTTTCATGTACACAGAACATATTATAATAATAGATTAGATGAATAAACCTTTGTAAATTTTAATTATTTGTTACTATCTTTGCTGCAGGTCCTCTTGGGTTGAGTCAGAGGAACACAGAGATTCTTTGAAAGGAATGGGTAGCGGAGCAGGGGCTGAAGGAATATGAATCTGAAGTGGGACATGAGCTCAAGTGTTCTTGAGTCAGAGTGGTGTGATGCCTGCAAAAGAAGGCGAGGGAGTGCATTGAGTGGGGATGGTACAATAGTAAGACTTGAGTAAGGAAATTAGAGAGCATAGAGAAGTTATAGAATTTGAGTTGGGGGTCAAAAGGTATTAAGAACAAACAACAGAAGGGGAGGATGGAATGGTTAGTGCAGAAAATCCAGGGTAGGCAATGAGGGGATGGAGGGTATCAGGTGGATGCAAGGTATTCAGTCAAAGGATAGGAAAGCATCGAAGCATCCTGCATAGCCTAGGAGGCATGGAAAAGGAAAGGGACATGATAGCTAACAGAATGTACAAAGATGTGGGGGCAAGATGGAATAGGGTCACAATGTGTTCTGAAGTTTACTGAGGGAATATGGAGGAAGTGGATTTCTGGGAGGGGAGAGGTTCAAAGAATGGTGGGAGGCCTAGTGGAGGAATATAAGACACATAAGGCTTTAGGAGAATGGGTAAAAGTGTGATATCTGGATATAATATCTAGTACCCACTGGATTCTTCAGTCTTCATAAATGCAAAATATCTACTGAAGACAATAAGTATTTTATGGTTAAACAATGCAGGACTGGGCCATTAGAACTATCTTTGTAACTTTATCCTTTCAGTGCAGTTACTGTGGATTTACTCTAGTGTAACAGAACAGAATTTGTCCATAAAATTGTTTAGCTGTACTATCTGCTATCCTTCATCTTGATGGTAACAAGGTATTTGTTTTCCTGTCTACCCATCTGCTATTTGACAGAAGGTGTAATATGTCCTGTCAAAAATAAATAAAAAAATGTGATAAACTAAGGGACCAAAAAAACCCCAAAAGCAACATAATAGACATTTAGCAAACAAATGTGGGTTACAATAAATTTTTTACAGTTGTTTTGTCTGAAGTAATATTAATCAGATATGTACATATAAAAGCTGCAACTCACCTAAAAAGGAGAAGAAAGGATTAAGACAGAAAACGTTAAAATGATTCTATTTATATTTTTCCTAGTATTCACATTGTTTGTGGTGAATAGATTACACCATATAACAGCAAACAATCAGAAAGAGTTCTTGCTCACTCAATGTACTGCAAATAAATATTTAATGAAACATCATCAGGAAAAGAACAGAGGAAAAAAATAGAATAAAGATTGAATGTTTATACTAGTTCAGTCTGATTCAGAGTCCTTAGTAGCTGATTTCCGATCAATAGTATTATCGTTATTGAGTCAATGACAAGATCTTATGTTTTAACATGAGGCGCATGCACTTAAATGAAGGCCATTGATTATTAAATTGACACAATTTACACTTGAATTCAAATTCTGTCTTTCCATGCAATGCTATTGATTTCAGAAGGCAGAATTTGGGCTCCATTATTTTACTTTGGCTTTGATTTGCAAGTGGTTTAAAAACTTTCATTTCTGAATCAGCTGTATAATTGACCTTGTTGCTTACTTGAATTGATTGATAATTTGTAAAAGCAGCATGTGTTAAATTAGCTTATATATTCTTATTTCCGTGTCTGTTGAAAAATATAGTTGTGATTAGCTGATTGGCTTAAGACTTAGTCTTCACATACAGTAGCACAGCTTTACCACTTTATTGATGACACTACAACACCAGTGGAGAGCTTATTCTGTCACTTGACATAGTTAATCCTTCCCCCAAAGAGGTGCTAGACATGTTGATGGGAGAGCTTCTTCCATCAACTTGGCTCAGTCTACACAGGGTGCTTGGTCAATATAACAAGTGGCTCATGGCTGTGGATTTTTCACATCCCTGAAGGTACGGCTACATTGGGGGGAAAGATTCCAAAGAAGGTTTACAAATTGTGCTCACATTTGCATATCTTCTTCTAATTCTTTTTTCAGAAGAGGATTTTCTGATATTTGGCCCATCTACATGGGCCAAATGTTGGAAAAAACCCTCTTTCAGAAGCCCCATTATTCCTCGTAAAATGAGGTGTACAGGGGTCTTCGGAAAGAGGGGTTTTTTCCAACAACTGGCCCCGTGTAGACAGGCAAAATATTGGAAAATCCTCTTCTTGAAGAAGAATTGGAAGAAGATATGCAAATGCGAGCACAATTTGCATACCTTCTTCGAAAACTCCCCCACAGTGTAGCCGTAACCTGAGTGACATAACTATACCAATATAGTTTTGTAGCATAGGCCTGGCTTTCAAAAGGGAGAAAAAACAGTGGATAGTATCAGTCAACAATCTTATATTGGCAACAGAACAGGCTTAAAGTATTCTTATAATTTTTTCTAGCTTTAATTTCCATGAGCCAGAGTCTGGTATCATGTCCGAACCTGGACCAACTTCATTGAAACCAATGGTGTTACTCCAAATTTACATTAGTGAATGTAAGTAAGAGATGCTGAAAAACAGAGCAAATTTTCAGAAAACTTATTTATTCATGTTCTTGCTCATTATTTGCTCAGATATACATTAAAATTCTATAAGAATTATTAGCTAGGAAGTATTGGCACTATTTAACAGATAGACAACTCAGGCAGTGACTTGCCGAAAGTGACTTGACACGGGAAGTGACTTGACACA
This sequence comes from Rafetus swinhoei, assembly GCA_019425775.1. Classification (NCBI taxonomy): domain Eukaryota; kingdom Metazoa; phylum Chordata; order Testudines; family Trionychidae; genus Rafetus; species Rafetus swinhoei. The sequence continues at coordinate 18,006,394 of CM033434.1, forward strand.
GGAAGTCTGTGGCTGAGGCAGAAATTGAACCAAGTCTCCCCAATATCAGTCAATTGCCCCAAATACTGTTCATCCTTTCTTTCTCCTGTGCTAGTCAAATCCCTGAAGACAATGGGAAAAGCGAACACTAGGTCATTTGAAAAGATCATAGGGGACACATCTGGAGTCAGTCAGTTGCCTTCCATTGGCCTTGGGGCTTCCTTTGCACCAAGGTAAAAAGAGTCACACAAACAGACTTCCTCTCACCCAGAACCAATCAGTTACAGTTTAAGAATGGCTTTAACAAGTACCCTTACCCTCAGCAACAGCATAGTACTTAATGTACTGTTGCCAAGCCATTGTGTAAATCAGCCATTTGCAGTATCCTGAGAACTTCTTATATTTTGGATGTAATGTGATTTGTCAAGTGATTGTATGGTAGGCTGTCTTTTGAAATTATTAGGGCAGAAGATATTTTAAAAGGAAGATTTTAATAGTGCTTTTTTGCTCTCTTTCCCAAATGAGTGCTCACAATCTTTGGCAATCAGCTTGTCAGACTCTAAGGGTGCGTCTACACTGCGTCCATAGCTTGAAATAAGCTACATAATATGAACTACGCAAATTGCATAGCTTATTTTGAGTGAATTTTGAAATAGCTTATTTCAAAATTTAGTGCTGTCTACACAGCACTCATTTTGAAATAAATTGCTATTCCAAAATATCCTTTACTCCTCATGGAATGAGGTTTACAGGGATGTCAGAATAGCGAGCCCGTTATATTTTGAAATAATGTGCTCCTGTATCCTGTTCCATATTTAACAGTCTCTTTACTCTCTTTAAAGGAAGGCAAATCTACAAACCTTCTGCTCATTCATTTAGAGCTAATTTAAGTACTGACTAGTACTAGAGATGATAGAATTATCTAGTAATGTTTTATCACAGTGATTCTACTGTACTTCTACAAAGAATCAAATCTATCACATGGGGAAAACTGATATTTATGTGAGAGAGGTTTTTTTTTTAAGAGGTTTTGATTGTGCAAGTGTCTCCAGGTCTGTCAAACAAGTTCCTTGTTTCCTTATAACAGTGAGAAACGGGATCATAATCAGCTTCTTTCTTTGTATTTTCCTTGAAAAACAGATTTCATAATGACCTGTGCTGCCAGCAAGAGTAAGTCTGAGGTCCGACACTGAGTTCTCAAAGTACAAAAAAACGCTACACAGGTATCTGTCAAACACAAGCAATTTATTTCCTGACAGCTATCAGCTGTGCCCCTTAACTAAAATAACAACATGATAGGAAAAGTGGCATTTCTTACATCCCTTCGGCTAGCCGGGAACCCCATTTTGGCTGCAGATGAATTGGGAGACTGTCTCAGCTTCCGAGGCGCCAGTACCCAAAGCCCATCAGTGAGGTCCAAATTGCTGTGCTCTGTTGCAGCTTTAAATACTGTGTCTCTACTTTGTTTGTGGCAGTTTGGAAATTTCCGGGGGGTTACTCATTGCTTGTTACAGTATGGCTCAGCTGTACTGCTTGTCCTTTGACTTTGTTTAAATGATCAGTACATTTAGGTAAACAAGATTGTTATGTTCCCGCCCTTATCTACAATTTGTTCTTGCTACAATGGCGTATGTTCCTAGAGGCTTGCCTCTGGCTCATCAGTAGTAGGGAAAAGGAGGGGGGAATGGAAAGGGGGGAGAATGCAGGCCTCACCACCCCTATAGTTCACACGTACAGAGTTCTTCTGCAATTCACCCCTACAATCTTATATTGAAAGGAAAGCCCTGCAAACTTATTTTAGGTTCTACAAAAAGCTATTAGCAATGAAATGTAAATACACAGACCTAAAAACAGTTGATTTTTCCTGTTAATGTTGTATAATAACTATAATTTTACCTGGGGGAAAATAGCAATATGCTTCTTAATGCTGAGCTTATAACCCTATGAAAAATAGATCAGAGCTGCAAGCAGGATTCTGTTGTGGAATCTGTGTTTGAAAATAATAATAATAAAAACCCTTAGGGTAGGCAGTTAACTTAGGGTATGTCTACACAGCAGTGTTATTTCAGAATAACTGACATAACATAGTCAGCATCTACACTATAAGCAGTTATTTCTACATAATGTCAAAATAATGTTGAGCCTGAGGACTTTTTACTTCAACTCCTGTAACCCTTATTTTATGAGGAGTAAGCAAAGGCATAGGAAGAGGCTCTTTCTCAGACTTCCTGCTGTGTAGACAGTGCCAAAGCCAAAAAAGCTATTTCGACTTAAGCTACACAATTGACATAGCTCAAGTTGCATTGCTTATTTTGACTTTAGCCTTGCTGTGTAGACATGCCCATAGTGTACCTATTAGTTGCTAAAAATGTTGGTAAATGATCACTATATATATTTATTATATGTTGATGACTTGCTGTTTTGGGACAAGAGATAGCACTAACTTTTAAAGTCTGCTCCCCAATATTTTCTAGAGCTTGATGGGGAACTGTTTCCCATTCCACAACTATTTTTAAAGTTTGTTGCAAGTCATTATAAGGAAAAAGGTCAAAGTCCAAATCTAAATGTTCAACAAATTAATCTTTTTCATTGATCAATTCAAATGTTTCACTTAGATAAATGTAAAATATTGTATTTGAAATTTTTGACTTTTTATGTCTGATTAGTTTAATCTAGGAGCAACTCTTTTTGAATCCAACAAATTGTATGTTTTCTAGAAAACATCTCTACAGTTTTTTGGCACCTTTGAAATTGCCAAAGTTCCAACCAGCTTTCTTTTTCCCCCTCAAAGACACTAATCCTACAAAAACATACATAAAGTGTCAGTTGTATAAGACTTTTTTCAATGGTAAAGCTTACGAAAGTCTATGCATAGGTTTCAAGCCTGTAAACACTGAAGTGTCTGATCATGTATAACTAGAGTGAATGGGAATATTTCCATTAGTTTCAGTGAATACAGAACTGGGTCCTTATTTTCACTTATCCCATGAAGACAGAAACTTCAGATATGTTTAAAAACCATAATAATTAGTCATTGAAAATTTACTTTTTAGTAACTAAGTTAATGGTATGAGTAGCTCAGGGTAGTTGATACAGAGCACAGATTTGTGAATTACATCCCTATGACTAAACATCACAATATTGTAATGGTTTTTTGTGTCTGAGCATCATTAGACATTCCATCCTAAATGTCACTGTCTGCAGTCAGTGCACATATCTCTCTTTGGCCACATTGTGTCCCTAATAACTTTATAAAGCTGAAAGTCACTGTATCACATAGTGCTAGAATGAACTTCTAATTTCTTCTGAGACATTTTCTCATGAATGGCTGAGGATTTGGAAAGGAGCCTAAGGGACCCAGGCACCCAATTGCATTTGAATTGGACTTTGGCATTTAATTCCCTTAGGCAGCTTTACAAATCGTTTCCTGTCCTCTGCTCAATATTTGCACCCAGATGCTTTGGTAATGAGGAGGTTTGCACAGTGTGGAAAACTAGAGGATCTTGATGTCCTTATTTTAATGTAGAATGCAATGGTCATCAGTGGAGAAGCCCCAGACTAGTGTTTATCATATGTTGTTTGGCATGTTGTTGTAGCCCATTGGTCTCAGGGTTCCAGAAAGACAATGTGGGTGAGGTATCTTTTATTGGACTACCTTCTGTTGGTGAAAAGGCTATAAACTTGTCAATGTCACCAACAGAAGCTAGTCCAATAAAAGATATTGTTTCACTTACCTTGTCTCTCATTTATCAGTCTTAATACTGCAGCTAACTTTTCATGTAGCTAGAAGCTAACCATCATTTCCATATACCAATTATCTTTCCCCAATAATATATGTACCAAGAAACAAAATGTTTCTTTTGACTTAAGTGAGAAGATTAAAACATCTCGACAAAAAAAGTTTGGATTCATTCATGCAGGACATACTCAGGCAAAAACTCCGACTGGTAGTGGTAAGTGAGAACCTTGCCAGAATGAGGATTACAGGATGAAACCCTTTATCAGCCAGAGTCTTGGGCACTTCTCTACAATATAGGTTGAACTTCTCTCAAGTGCGACTCCCTGGTCTTGCAACATCCATGAACCGCCAGGACCACAGATGTTGCTGAACCAGAGAAACCTGGTGGAAGGCCAGAGGCAGAAGCCCTGTGGGGCTAGGAACCTCGCCAGACAGGCTGCAGGGAAGCCAGTAACTGGGAGCCCTTCCATGAGAGTGTGTCTGAACTAGTGGCAGGGCAGCCGGAATGCCAGCAGGCTCCACTGGGGAAGGGATCTGCAGCGGTAGCGGGGGCCAGGAGCCGCAGCAGGAGGGCCAGTGCTGCCCTGTTAGTGTTATGCTTAAAAGAAGCACATGGGATCTTTGTCAGGGGGATAAGGCAACACACTGCATTTATTGATAATGTAACAAAATATCATATGCATTCACACACGTACACACACACACGTACACACACACACACACACGTCCTGTTGATGCCATAGTTACGAATCTGTTGTTCGGCCCAACCTATTGACCAGACAGGTCGAGTGCGAGAGAGAAGCTGGGTTCTTGTCAGTCTGGACTGATGCTCCATGACGTAGCAGGACGGAACCCAAAAAATAATGCAAGACACCCCATCCTTTATAGGATTTCCTTCCCATGTAAGTCTATTCATTTTGCCTTGTCAGGTCTTAATCAGTCACTCAGCATCACAATCAGTTTTTCTGTGACATATGTTTATCTGGAGGTTGTTCTCGCAGTCATCTGATATCAGTATGCTGACGACCCCTACGGGGTGTTGTCTTCTGGTGAAAGTTATTATCAGTTCCCTATCAAGGGCTGCTTGCCACTAACTTCAGGGCTTGTCAATCTGCCCTGGTCCAGTCTGCATCTGGTTCAGTGTGCTTTAGCTTCGTTGATAATTATTTGGTGCTTCTGTGTCTCCGGCCCCTCCTCTGTCCATCTGGGTATACAGTGGCCTTCACGCTTATCTCTCTTAAAACATTCTTTCTCCCATTCACACAAACAACACATGTACACAATTGCAGCACAGAACAAAGAGTACTTCTAGCCACTTTAACAAAGTCACGAAGTCTTTCAACATTAAACTTCTGTCCATCCATTACAAGGCTTTACCTAATACTAACATCACTATGCATTACATCCATTCACTTTAATATCAGAACATGCTAAAATCAAACTGAGCTGGAGCTAAGTTAACAAAGCTACCTTATGCTTGTCTGAGGTCTACATTTTGTATTTAAGTCTTTTGAAAATTAATAAAAACCTTATACTATAACATACATTAATTATAACTAACTTATTACCTACAAGATTACGAGGCTACAGTCAAGAACCCCGGCAGCTGGGAACTGGTTTGCTGTGGCGGGGGTCGGGGGAGGGCAGGATTCCCAGGGGTGGGACTGTGGGCTGGTGGGACTGGGAGCACCCACAGTGGAACCATGGGATGCTGTGGCAGGGCAGCAGGGTTGGTGGCAGGAGCGAAGCTGGCCTGGGGGGGACGGTCGTGGGGGGGGGGGTAGAAATGACCTCCTGTGGTCTGGCAAAATTCTTCCTTTGGGACCACAGGGAGGCCCAATTGATAGAGAGTGTCTGAAACAGATTTGGGAATTGCTTAGCTCTCATTTTTGTACTCTGAATAAAAAATGTAGTGCTTCAGATTTGCAATGGGGTTTCCAGGGACAAGGTGACACACATAGCAGATCAACAGCAATGTCTACAGTTTCCCTTTGGCATATTTGACATACATTTAAGCTGTTTTAAAACCTGTGTGTGTACGTGTGTGACATTTTCCCGCTTATCAAAATTGATGATATTGTGATTGATGTTACTGCATAGGGCCTCTAACAATTAATTTTGCAGTCCGAGGTAACTACAACTGTAACCCAGATCAATTACACTAACAAGAAAAGTGAATAAAGGAAAGAAAATCAGTAAACATAACTTCCACATGCAAGTTCTTTATTTAACTATACCTGTTATTACATGAGCCTCTGGGAGGGATCCTTTATATTTTTGGCAAGAGGCTTATAAAGTAAAATGGCCTCCTAGAAGCAACATCAAACATGTCCTGCTGGTGCTACTAGGCAACCAGATGCTGTCCACTGGGAAAATATTTAGTAATGGTTGTAATTGACAGTGTAAACCGAAAAACACAAAAGTACAAAATGAAAGCCAAACCACTGAGCTGATAAGTATTCCATTATTTCTGAACACTTGCATGGTCACACTATGGTACCATGTTGGGTACTGAAACTACCTTATAACTTTAGATTATGTGTCTTTACATATAAGGATATACAAACGGAAATTGAGGATAATGGAGAGAACAGCTTGGAAACGGTCTTATTTACTTTAGCATGTCTCCTAACAGAAAAACAAGTTTGTGAGTGGGGTGCATTCAAAGTGTGTGCTGGGACTTGGAGAAGGTATTTGAACATTTTGCTTTCCCAGAGTCTAAATGATTTAATATTCCTCTCTTTTGGCTATAAGCTTGATTTTTAATGAAGTTAACATTACGAAATTCAATGCCCCACTTACTATTAAAATTTTAGTCACGCTCGTAGATTTTTCTAAACCTTTAAAATGCAAAATAGGTAATGTTGACTATCAAGATAATCACTTTGTCCTTTTTGTGCCTTTAAACTAACTATTCTCAGCTCACAGAATATACTCACTGTTCCAACCCTCAGCTCCCATTGAAGGAGCTGCAGTTGAAAGCTCCCTGCATTCCTTTGCAAATTTACTCTGGATTGAGTAAAACACTGTGTTAGGTTATGTCTACACTAGAGTTTTGTCAGTACAAGTTAAGCTGACAAGCAGAAAACAGCATAATTGCATAACTTGTATATGTTCGCATTATGCTCCATCTGTTGGCAGAATACATCTATACCTTGTGCTGTAGCATCAACAGTGAGAGCAGCTGGTAGCTTATCGCGGGATAAATTGGTGGGATAAGTTACCGTGAGTAGCATATCCCAGTGTTACTCATCACCTTCTGCAGCTCAGAGTTGTGGGAAGGTGGAGTAGATCGCAGTGCATCATGGATGCAGGCTCAAGATCCCATAATGCATTTCTTTCCATCCCAGCATTCTATGGGCTTCCAACTGTGTATTATGGCATTTCCCAATGGTGTCTGTTTACTGTGCACCTGCCATCTCTGAAAGAATGGGTCCACATTGCTTTCCTCTGTTGTGGTCACTGTTATGAACATATCATAGATAGTCATGAGCACGCAATCTGAAAGGAAATCTGAGTTGCCTGACTGACTGTGTGCCATGGAAAGAAATACCAGATTACTTTTGGCATTCACAAAGTGGTACACCTTTGCTTTTTAGGTTCACAAAACAAGCAAAAAGTGGTGGGATCAAAAAGTTATGCAATTTGAGGATGACAAACAGTGGCTGCAGAATTTTCAGCTGCAGAAAGCTACCTCCCTGGAACTGTGTGCAAAGTTTGCCCCAGCCCTGTGGTATAAGGACATCAAAATGAGAGCACCCCTTTTGGTGAGGAAGTGTGTAGTGAATGCAGAGTGAAAGCTGGTCACTCCAGACTCAAGCCACTTAGTTGTGAAGAGGTAGCATTAATTGGGTTCTGAGATATTCTGGGAAGTTGCAAAGAATGCATAAGGAGGAGTTTGGAGAGGACATAGAAAGCAGTTTTATATCAGCTGCAGGGGAGAAGTGACAAGCATGCATGTGTTCTGCCTGAAGCGTGAGTAGGGGCTTCAACATCTCTTTGCTTTTCCATCACTTTTATTATCCATTCTTACCCCTTTGCAATATGCTGATCACTCTCCTTACTGTCCTGCCCTTCCAATTTATATTTTTTTCCTTCAGAGTCTCTCCATTTTCTGTGTTCTTTTTTTCACAGCCTCTGAGGATTGGAACACCTCTCAGAACAGGTCCTCACCTCTTTATCCATCAGATATGCTCCACCAACCCATAGGGGTGGTTCCCCTCAAGGCTACATCTGCAGAAGCACAAGAAATAATATACAGAAGCATGGTTGTTTGTTCATGCACAGCAATGAATTACTGTAGTAAAATGCACCTCTTTTAAAATACCAGTTATTTTCTAACCATCCCTTTGTGCGCACATATCTTGGTGAACACCCTGGGCATGGTGATATTGGTCTGGGTGAGGGTTGGGCATTCAGGATGGGCCATGGGGTCTAGATAGCTTTTTGAAGATCAATGTAGGCAACTAGGCACAACACTGTAAATTCTGCACCATTTTCCACAGGTCACTGAAGCTGATTTCTCACTTGAGTAAGCAATAATATGAGCGTGCATCTCCTGCATCCAAACCTGGTCCCTATGCTGCTTCCCTAGGTGCTACTTTGGTCCCTGCACAAGTGATTGCTGATTGATCTGGCAAAGTTCCCTACAACAGAGGATGGAGCAAAGCAGTGCTGTTAAGAAATCTTTACAGAGGATTGGCAAGTATTTGCAGGAAAGTTTTCTGGAGAGGCCTCTGGAGGACTTCTGAGAAATCTTTGTGTGTACTAACACTTTGTTCCACCACACCGCTAAGCTGCACAAGATGGAGAGCATGCTCAAACACAGGTAGTCTTGTACATTGCTATTCCTTCACATGTTTCTAGAATATATAGAGCAAAGGACATTTCTGTCCCTTCTCACAGTTCTAGAATCTACATAGCAAAGGATAGCTCATAGCTGAGCAGCATCAACTCAAGATCATTTACCAGTGCTCTTCTCTCTTGCCAGAGACAAACAGCTGGGACTGGCTAGATCCCTCCAGTGTGCAAAAAAAGGAGGACCTGACTTGCCATTCCACTAGACAACCTTGGCATGTTCTTCACAATGTCCTCGAACTCAACCTCCTTGTCCTCGGCATCATCCTCAGGTTATGTCCACTGCCCCCACACCTCCAACCTGGTGTCCAACTCCTTATAGAAGCAGCAGATCTTTGGCACTCCACCAGAGCACCAGTTTGCCTCTCTTGCCTTTTGCTGTGCCTGCCTCATCTCCTTTGTCTTAGCCTGGCACTAATGCATGTCCTGTTCATAGACCTTAGCTCACAAGCCATGAGAAATCTGCCCATAGGTTCCAAGTTCCCAAGTCTGGAGCCAAGCTGGAGCTGGGACTGCATAGCCTCCTCTCCTCACAGTGCCAGAAGCTTCAACAACTTGGGTGTGCTCCAAGTGGGAGATCATTTGCTGCATGGTCAGCTGGTAAGTTGAGATGTGATCTTTCCACATTGAGCAAATAGGATGTAGAATTTCAAAAATTCACAAGCCTTTAAATGGGGATGGGTGAATGCTTGTGTGTCTGGATGCAGGGCTGCAGAATTTGAACTGTTGATCAGCGCTGTCAGGATAGTCATGTGTATCTCCAGGAGGCCATTTACAGGGACAAAATGAATGCAGTGTCTACAGTGACAATTTAACTTTGCTGCAAAAAAACCTTTGTGCCTCTCATTGCAGTAGTTTTGTTTTATCAGCAAAGCAGGACATTTTTGTAGGCAGAGGTAACTCTGTAATGTGTACACTCACTGTTTTGTTGACAAAACTGTGTAGAGTAGTCGCTGCCCAAAGTTGCAGAACTATATATAGGTTTAAAAAACAGCAAATAGTCTTGCAGCACCTTAGAGACTAACAAAAAAAAGTAGATGGTATCATGAGCTTTCGTGGGCACAACCCACTTTTTCTGTTGTTTAAGTTTTTTCAGTTATTGGCATGTCTACATAGCAGGGCTAAAGCCAAAATAAGCTATGCAACTTGAGCTACGTCAATTGCATAGTTTAAGTCGAAATAGCTTATTTCAACATTTGGCACTATCTACACAGCAGGAAGTCTGAGGAAGAGCATTCTTCCTCCAACTTCCCTTACTCCTTGTAAAATGAGGGTTACAGGAGTGAAAGTAAGAAGTCCTCCATCTTGACATTATTTTCACATTATGTCGAAATAACTTCTTGTAGTGTAGTCGCAGACTATGTTATTTTGGAATAATGTCAGTTACTCCAAAATAACACTACTGTGTAGACATGCTAACACAGCTACCCCTCTGAATCTATCTATCTAGCTAGCTATATGTTGTTTAAAAATAATTAAGATTTATTATTGGAACAACAATTGCAAATGACTGAAGGGGCCATTCATGCACCCACTAAAATAATAGTAAAATTCCCCTGGACTTGAATGAAAGGAGAATGGGTCTGAAGTGAAGACACAGAGTTAAAAAAAAAAGCAAGACAATGCATCATAAAACATGCTGGTGCTTTTATGTGACTAAAGTAATATAACATTGTAATATGTGGCCTCACTACAGAGCTTTGCTATTCGATCTTTGCTGGGACCAGAGAGAGACTTGTGGTTTTAATGTGAATTATAGGGTGTGTGATTATCCAGTTTCTTTTTTAGAGATTAAACACATAAACAACTATGTGTGTATTGCAGCAATACAAAACAGATTTGCTTTCCTTCTAATGCATTTCAATATAGCTTGAATGAAAGGCATATTGTTCCAACCAAAACTAATAACCCTGTCACATCTCACATTGGACCTTCAATCCAGATAAATCAAAGTTTTGCATCACTAGTTCCACACGTAAACCCTCCTTTACATTGCGTCCTTCAGATTTTTCTCATAGCTAATGTGCCATGCGGCAACATGCCATCCCAGGTCAGGTCAACTGGGTTGAGCCCTGTAGCGTGTTCTACATCTTCTGTTCTCCTCCTCATTCTTTAAAAGCCTGTTAAACAGGAGAAAAGAATGCACACAAAAGAAGCCACTCAATAGCTTAATTCAGCAGCAACCTCACCCCTAACATCAACTGCTCTTCCTCATAAGCAGGACTGACAGGAAACAATAGGCCATGGAAGAGCTGCTGTATAGATTCGGTGCAGACTCCAAATGTCATCTGTTCTATAAATGCAGTTATCTGCAATGGGAATGTTCAGCAGTTCCATTTCACAAGGCATGATGGAAAGGAATAGTAGTGTAGCAGTGAAATAAAAGTATGATTAAACATAATACTGTTGTAGTAAGGACCACAGTGCCATTTAAGGTATAAACTAGCACATATGCCCTTACAGAAGTTCCAGTAGGCGTAAGAAATGCTAGGTCATTTAAAGAACATAGATTTCCTTTGCGGGTGCTGTTTAACCAACCTCTATTGGATGTCTTCATACTCTGGAAACCTGATCATACATTTTCTATTTCTTGTGTAAAAAGAGAGCTTTAGGGGAAGAAAATCCTGCTCCCACACAATGGCAATATTGAAGGAATTGTATAGCAAAGCTAAACTGTGTAGATCATATCCTAGTTTAATAAACATTGGTGTGTTTCTATGGTGTTTTCCATCACAACAGTTGCAGCACCTTTATTTTGCTTTCTTTCAAATATATGCATAATTAGCTACATGGTGGGATACTGTACTTAGTGGCAATAGATGGATTTCTCCAATCGGACTGACTTCACCGGAAAGACAAAGATATAAAAACACATTTGTCTGAATAATATATCAGGCTTCTGTTCATTTAAACAGTGCTTACAACTAGCACAAATGACTAAGTTCTGTGAATTTCTTTCTAAACTGAAGAGCACGTTCTTGTACCATTTCTCTCTAAATCACTATGCAATTTTCTCCACTCTCATTGAGCTGTATAATATAATCATATATGGCCAAAACATTGTACTGGGAAATACAACATAAAATCTATTCAATACAACCCTGTCTTCGAGAACCTGAAGTTGCAGCAGGGCTCAGGAATGAAAATGGCAAATCCATGAATGGGAGTTTATCTGGTTTTGAAGGCAAAAGCAACTTTTTCCATTGTAGTGCACGCAAGAAGCTTATTATAAAATGCCTTGCTAAATGTCTTTTAAATGCATATTTTCCCATACCGAGTAGATCACAAACTATTCAAGTGCTCTCTAGGTGAAATAAAAAAATAATGGCCATTGCTATCAATAACCTGATTAAAATAGTGTTTTGAATAAAAGAGGTTAGAGAATTTGTAATTGTTAATAAGCTGCTTGTTGTGCATAACTGAAATAAAGCTAGATGTGGACCAAATCTCATGATCAGCCTGTATTGTCCTTCCTCTTATGGGTTCCAGAACCAGCTTCCCCAAGAAGCAGTCATTTAAGGTGCCAAGAAACTTTATCTCAACATCCTGTCCTGAGGTGACATGTAATAAGTCAATATGGGGGATGGTTGAAATCTACCATTATTACTGAGTTGTTTTTTAAATTTTTTTATAGCCTCTCTCTAAGCTTCCTTAGCATTTCACAGTCACTATCACCAGCTTGGTCAGGTGGTCAGTAATATACTCTTACTGCTATGTTCGTATTATTACAGTATGAAATGACTGTCCATAGTGATACTATGGAATAGTTTGGGCAGTTAGCTCAAACAGAAGTAAAAGCAGTTTGGAACAGATAGCACAAGCAGAAGTAAAACGTGGCATGTTTTCACTAAGGATTTTTGCCATGATGAAATGAAGAAGAATTTTTGTGCAAGTGGCTACTGAAATTCATTTTAGCTATGTTTGGAAATCATATGTGTGTCAAAATGAAAACAAACTATTTTCTAGGTGCGCTGCATACCCTACTGTTTACTACAGTGGTCACCAACCAGCAGATCGGGATCTACTGGTAGATCTTGGAGCCTGTGACAGGTGATCCTGACTGGTTTGGCCAAGAAGCTATCAAGTGCTAGCACTTCAGCTGCCCCTCTCCCCATTGCTGCACATCTCCTGCCCTTTCCCTTGGAGCTAACCCCCACCCACCCCAGGAACCTCCTGCTTGCTGTGCAAGGCAGGGGAGGGAGAGGAGGATGCTGATGTCAAGATGCCCCCTCTCCTACCTCCACAGAGCAGAGAGGGGGCACAACAGCATTTGGGATGGAGTTTTCTGGCTGCTTTTTGGGAGTGATGCAGGGCCAGGACAGAGGTGAACCTTCCTTAGCCCCACTGCACCATCACCCAGGAGACACTTGAAGTAAGCAGTGCCCAGCAGGATCCCAAATCCCAAACCCCTACCCCAGTCACGAACCCACTCCTGCACCCCAAGTCCCTCCCCTAGCCCTGAGCACCCCTGCATCCAAACACCCTCCCAGAGCCCGCATCTAGAACCCCCTCCTACATCCCAACTGCCTGCCCCAAGCCCCTCTTCTACTCTAAATCCATTAACCCAAGACCAGAGCCTGCACCCCAACCCTCTGGCCCAGCTTGATGGAAGTGAGAGAGGATGGGGGAGGGAGGGAGAATGGATTGAGCAGTGGCGGGACTTTGGAGAAGGGGCGGGAGGGAGGTGGGGCAAGGGTATTTGGGTACGAGGTCGATCTTGGATTGCACTTGAATTAAAAAAGTGATCTCATGCTTAAAAGGGTTGGAGACCACTGATTTACTATTACAGTGTTTAGCTACTAAAATTAAAAGACAATTTTGGACAAATGGGTATAAACTGGCCATAAGTAAATTTCGTTTTCTAATCACTAGAGGAGGGAGTTTCTGGAACAGCCTATAATGGGAGTAGTGGGGGCAAGAAACCAACCTTGATTTAAAATGGAGCTTGACACATTTATTAAAGAGATTGTGTGAGGTTGCTGCTTGCAATAGTAGGGTACTGGACTTGATGACCTAGAAGGACACATTCTATGACTGTGTTCATCTGTGTGTTTGACTGACTGTTCTTCATCAAAACAATGACCAGATTTACTGTAATGGATAAGGAATGTTAGCAAACCTGTTGGAAAACCTGTTTGTGAGAGTTTTTTGTAACAATATGTGGCAAGACATTTGTAGTTTGCTATTCCATTTTAAAATCTTCATAGTGCATATTAATAAATGTAAAGTAGAATTTCTATCAATAGCTTTGTCTCATGTATTCCCCACATGCCTTTGTCTGGGGAAGGGGGGGAAGGGTTAGGGTTAGGGTTAGGGTTAGGTAAGACCCACATTCCTATGCAATATATTCACATTGTGAATTACTGGTAATGTTTGGACTCTATTGGCAGGTTTTGAAGATTTAGCACATTTTATTTATGCTTAAAATATGAAAATGTTGCTGAGATTGAGAGAATGGAAGAGAAATTGGTTGCATTGTGATCATGTTAAATAGAAACCACACACATAAGTAGCCTCTGTTTTAAGCATTATTCAGTAGTGCATAAAAGGCTTGTTCTTCACTTCGTAAATTGTATCATCACTTATTTTTGTGACTAATCAAAATAAGACTAAACTAATGACAAATGTTGCAAGAAGTGGCTGTTTGCTAATCTATTCCTATATTGTATTCTTACACAAAATGAGTCATAAACCATTGAGGAAAATCACAAACTGTTTCAATTTATTAAATTATTAGAAGCAAATTTATTCTAGTGCTATTTGGATGTGGATACAAGGAAGTCCTTCAAAAATCAATGCTTTCCATTTTCCTCCTGACTTACCAAGAGCTCATCAATGTGAGAGCAATGATGACCATGTTGAAGAATATTTTGATTGCCATTAGCCAAGGAAGCAGAGTTCACACATTAATGTATATTTTGGATTTAGTATATTTCCTCTATAATTAAAAATCAAGTTCAGATTAATACATTTGTTTTATGGAAAGACCCTCAAACAGTTTTACAACTTAAAATAAACAATAAAAGAATTAAACTCATATTTGATTAAATGAAGATTTTAAAAGGATAAAGATATACATCTTTGTATGGCATATTGTATACTTAGAACCTGGAATATTGTATACTTAGAGTATGATATATTGTATACTTAGAACCTGGCAATGGCAACAAAAGAAATAATGAGAAATATCTTGGGCTCAACAGAGAGAAATAAAACCCAGGCACATGATTTTTCATTGTAAAGATTCTCTTTTTATGCACCCATTTTTATGTGTTTCAATCTTTGGTTGATCTATAATCTCTTGGACATCATGTCGGATATATTTTCACATATTCTTGAAAGTTTGCCTCTCTGACTAATGAGGAGCAAGTGTCTTAGCCTATATGCTTCCTCTGTTCCCATAGCAGAATGTGATGGGGAGAACAGACCCAAACAGGGTTAAGGCAGCACTCTTAGGGTGTGTCTAGACTACATGGCTCCGTCGACGGAGCCATGTAGATGAGTGTACTCGGCATAAAGGCACGAGGCATAAAGGATCTGATGACAAAGGGATCTGGGGTTGGCTGATCCCCGTCTAGACTACCGCGCTGGGCTGACAATCAGCTGATTGGCACAGCGTGGCGGCCATTTTGATGTAAATGAAGCGGCGATTATTTAAATCGCCGCTTCATTTCCCTTTGCTGAGTACACTCATCTACATGGCTCCATCAACGGAGCCATGTAGTCTAGACACACCTCTAGCTACAGAATACCCACCCACCCAATACTACTGGGCATGCTCCAACAACCACAAAATAAAAGGGAGTAGCCCAGTTCAGTCAGGACTGACTGCTGAAGAGGAAGGACATGCTGTGTCAGCCCCTGCTGCAGATCAGCCTGGAATGTAAATTATGGGAGTGGGAGACTCTGATACCCAGACAGGCCCCCAAGTCCCACATATGCCCTAGAGAGAACACAGACAACACTGGACAAGCTCCAAGAACCTGGAGACACTCCACTAGCGAAAGGCCCATAGGAAGTCATCCACAAAGGATGTATGTGTGGTTTCTAACACCTGAGTGAGTCACTGTGTTTTGGTAGGATTCCTTGCTGACCTAATGGTAAGCCGCTCTGCCACTGTTAGATCCCTGAGTCAGGGACTGCTGGGAGAGGATGGACCTGGGACTCCCCACCTAAGTCACCACCTCACTGGTGGTGACTCCCCTCTCCTCCTGCCTTTGTGTGCAAACCATTGGACCATATTGCCCTGCAGTTAGGGGCTGCTATTGACTCTGGTTACTAGATCACAGTTCTGTAGCCCAGGGAGATCCTACCAACTCTGGCCACTATGCCAGGTGATCAGTTTGCTGGGCATGTGTGAGTGACATGACCCTGGAGCTACTGCAGCATTACCCCACCCTCAGAGGGAAGCAGTAAACAGACCTACAACACCATAGCACAAGATAGTATAGTTAGGGCTAATGTAATGAAATTAAGAAGCTTCACCTTAGAGGAAAAGTAGTAGTTTTCTCTGAGATCTACATGGCTGTTTAGGTGGAAGGCCCACTGAGACAGGCATGCATACCCCACATTAGGCAGGAAAGGATTAATCTCATTCTATGGGTAGCAGAACTCCCATCCCTTAGACCAATCTGGGCATGCCCTAAATACTGCATTAGTATTAAGGGAAGAAGCTGAACTTATTCAGGGCTGACTACTGAAGAGAAAGAATGTCTGGAGGAGGGTTCTGCCAGGGATCTGCTTCAGCCTGCACTTACAGGAACCTGAGACCCAGAGGCCCAGACCAGAGATCAGTTGTTTCCAGCTAATCATAAAATCATGGAATCATAGGATTGGAAGAGGTCATTGTGTCCAACCTCCACCCATATCAGGATCAACCCCAACTAAATCATCTCAGCCAGGGTTTTATCTAGCTGGGACATAAAAACCTCTAGGGATGGAGATTCCACCACCTCCCTAGGTAACCCATTCCAGTACTTCACCACCCTCCTAGTGAAATATTTTTTCCTAATATCCAACCTGGACCTTCCCCACTTCAACTTGAGACCATTGCTCCTCATTTTGTCATCTGTCACTACTGAGAACAGCCTCTCTCCATCCTCTTTAGAACCTCCCTTCAGGTAGTTAAAGGCTGCTATCAAAGGGCTCAGAGTCCCCATCAGCTTGTTGTGCATATAGAAGAAGCACACGGGATCTTTTTTAGGGTGTGAAGGCAATACACTGTGTTTATTGCAAATACAGCATATGCATCCATTCACACACACACAAGATCTGCAGCTGGTGTTATTGTTACCAGTCTTATTGGTGCTCCTACCAGCCTAGTGGCCAAGTAGACTGGGCATAAGGAAGGAGCTGAGTTCTATTGGCTGTGGTCCACTGCTCCGAATTTGTCTTCAGAAGACTAACCCAAAGCTTCATGGCCCCGCACCGTCACTTTCTTGCTTGTAAGTCCCAACCTTAGTCTGTGGGTTGTTGCAGTGTCATGCTGAAGTCATCTAATTGATTTACCTCTAGGCTACTTCCATTGTTATGCTTCCTCAGTACTTTGATGAATGCCTGAGGAGTGACTGCAGCTGGTTTATCAGGTTCACACTTCTCGTTCACAGGTGTAATCCCTTGCTTTAGAGTAGTCAATTCTGCCTCTCTTTGACTAACCTCTGAGTTCTCACCACCTTGTTAATCATGCCGGCTATCTGGTGCTGGAATCTTCTGTCTCCTGTCTTCCCATATTCGCACATTCCTCCCTCAAACAAATGACAGTTCATTTCAGAGGACGCAATTTCTCTTACAAAGGGACAGGCAGGATTTCTTACAGAATTACAAAGTTTAAAAGAGAATTTTAAACAATTTCTTACTAACTTATACTTAATATATTTGAATATATTGAATACTTAATATATTTCAATGCCAAGCAGCTGCTATAAAACAAAACTTATATTAACTACATGAAACAAAGTTGTAAAATGAAGCTTATATAACTACTACTATGTGACAGGCCTACAAGCTAACTGCACCAAGAAGCTGGGAGACCCTGATGACTAACAGACCCTGGCATTGGGACGGATGGTAGAAAGTGGCCCAGGGGAGCGTAATGACTAGTATATTGTACCTGAAGGAGCTCAGCATTTTTCCAGTTGGATCCCTGGTGACTGACTGGTGACCACACACACAGCTGACAGGGACCTGGACCAGGATTTGGTGGAGAGGAAGGGGCAATGAGAGTGACTCTGGCTGTTAGGCCACATAGCCCTGACTCCAAGGGTTGTGCTATTGCCTCTGACTATTAGGCCATATGTCCCTGAGACCAAGGGCAGTAATGGTGACTCTGACCACTGCCTTATCAAGGTGAGATCTGAAACAGACGAGTACACAGACACCACAGTGTCAGCACCCCCATCGCTCACTGCACCATGGGACAAGGCATGCATACCTGGCTATTGCCATCATTTGAAGCATTCAGTGATATTTTAAGGAACATTGCCCGAGCATGTAGGCTGTGGGAGGGAAGTGGAAACTGGGTCATTCAATGAAGTGATATTAGCGATGAAATGAGAGAGTACAGTTAAATGTGAGTGGCAACTTTATTAATTCTTCCAAACAAATTTGAAAGTGGGGCTGAATCAGATCAACAACTGTTCTATAGAACCCAGTTTAGTTGGCTTCTGAGCTAAGTACCCAGTCCAAGGAAAAAGTCTGAGGGAAGGGACTTACTTCACACTCACCTGCAGCCAAACAGAGGGGTATGGCATCTAAGATTCCCAGTCATACTCACCTGGTGCAAGTTTTCAGGATCACACAAAGGGTGCCTCAAACTCTGTTCAATTTTTTAGGCTACACTGTTTGATCTGCAATGGAAATGCCTGTCCAGTCCATTATAAGAGTTCAAGACTCAGACCTGCATGCCAAAATTGTGCAGGTTGAACAATTTAATTAAAGTTAAGCACATTCATAAAATTAAATATGAGTGGTCCCACTGACTTAAACATGCACATATGTATTGAAGAATGGGGGTAACTGACAGCCCTTTCCGAAATCAGATGCTTACTTGTATTTTTATTGATTTTCTTCAAGTTGTTGGTTAATAAATGTTGGCACTAACCTTCGGCTGCATAGAAAACTGTAAATTAAATGGGACGTACGGCTACAGTATTTTGGCTAGCCATGATTTGAGCGTAGCTTTTCAGAATGTAGATACTAGTTTAAGCCTGGTAATTCACAGCTTTTATAGAAATATATGATATTTGAGCTTTTGGGGTTTGTTTGTTTTTGAAAAGTGTTACTACCCAAGATTATGTAGACAATAATTTCTCAAAAACCACGTACCTAAATTAAAAGACTTAGAACTAGATATTACATTGGACAGATAAGAAACCAGGAAAGAGATGAGAGGTAAGCTTAACTCAACATTCATTGTTAACTTATTAGTTTTCTTCAGTTTGTTACTTTCGCAACTTTGCTGTGTAGAAGGAAACTCAAACTCAAGCTCTTTAATTGCAGTATTTAAGGTCACAGAAGCGTTCATTATCCACAAAGCCTTAGCTTTGACTAGGCTTTTCTTTTTAACTTCTGAATTCCTTATTTTTAGATATTTGCAAGGATCTTTCAACATAGTAGGAGCATACAATACATTGGCCAAGTGCTAATATGCTTATTATAACTATCTCAATATTATGGGGAAAGTTAAATAAAAAGACTGAGTAGTGAGGAATATAGACTGCTCAAGAAATATGAGGCCAGGAAGAGCAATCTGAATAAAAAGGAAGGTTTGGAAATAAAGATGCTGGAGACCTAGAAGGTAACTAGATACGGGGTGATAAATCATACACAATATAAAAATAAGGATCTTATCCACTGACTGCTTTTTCAAAGGGAACAACTGAGTAAAAACATAAGAAATTCATGTTCCTCTGCCATCTTCAAAACCCACCCACTCTCCATAGGCCTTGGATAAAATACACAAGACAATGGGCTGTACTTCCAACTTCAATTGCTGGCTCAAGTAAGAGGATCCTGCTGAGGCAGAAGAAATATTGATTTTTACATCCTTCTTCAGGGATTCCTTTTTGTAAGCTTAGACAGTACCTTGAAAGTTTACCACTCTAAGAGGCTTTTCATCCTATTCTGTTCATTACTGAAGGTGACCCATTAAAATAGTAGTAGTGATGGTTTAAACTTACAGCAGTTTGTACCAATACATTACTCAAATAATCTTGAAGAATAAATAGTTTTCAGGGGATTAACAGTTGATGAATATAAGTCCCAAGTTATTTCATGCTTTGTACTGCAATGACAGTGCTTGGAAAAAAGATGAAATATTGCCAGCAGATTACAGTGGTTTTATTTTGTAGGATTAGGCAAATTAGGTAAAGGGAATAATAAAAATGAGCTGATCCATATATCTAGAAAATTGTAGCATCCACACCATTTAGAAAATAAGAATTCCACCAAAGAACCACTAACAATTGTGGGCACAAACCTGATGGATGCTGGGCTTGTCCATCTCCCATCTAAATCACGTGTACTTTGGCTGATCATCCACTGCCAGTATCAGACATTAATAGGGTCTTGTCAAAAAAGAATCTCTAGGACAGTGGACAAGCCCTCAGTATAAGTGTGCAGCAAACTGGCGTATACATCGAAAGCATGCTAGTCTGCCAGGCACTAGTTGAGTAGACTCTGCTATAATGCATTAACAGCTCTGCTTAAGAACTCTACAGAAATTACAGTGTGCAGCAGCAGGGTTAGAAAATTGTTGTATGGCAAGGTAGATTTAGTGCAAAGCAAGCTAGGATGTAAGTTTTCATGTGGCCAAGCCCTGAGTAAAGACCTCAAACTAGGGTGTGGTTTTTGGACATTGAAATATTAGCAATCATTTTCCCTCCTTCAGCTTCAAAGAAATAATGTGTGCTTACCATTGTTTGATAAGCTAAGGGACCTGGCATATCAAATAATTTTAACTACACTATTGAGTGGATATTACCTTTTTAACATGATATTTTTCAATAATAGCAAACATGTTACTACTATGGCAATAAACCTGACTAGAAATATTTCAAAGACTGTGAGCTAGTGTTGTAATCAATTCACTCATTAGACTTAGAGTTTTATCCTTACTCTGAGTAGTCTTTTCTTCTAATTCCATATTGTATATTTATTTTTTGGGCTATATATGTAGACATATCAAGGGAATTTTACTTCTGTTTATAGGATTGAAATCAATGCACATACTATCCCGCATATGCCTACTGCGGGTTTTCTTGCATTTTGTCTGAAACATGTGGCATTTGCCATGGTAGAAGATGGAAGACAGGACTTGATGAACCATTGGTTTGACTCAGTATGGAAATTCCTGTTAATGTTATTGTGGCAATTTCAGCTACTATATAACTAGGGAGCAGGGAATGGAGGGAGGAGTTTTTACGTAAGAACATAAGAACATAAGACTATACTTACCTTTTGACTCGTTTATGTTGTTTTAAACTTACAGAAGAAAGTCCTGAGGGGAGTGACAAGTAATTCCTAATTTATTTGTCAAATGTAGATGCAAGATAAAGATCTGATTCATATATTAAGAGACTCATCCATAATTAAGGCAAATGTGATGAGGGCAAGGGAGAAAGCAAATGAAGAATGATGGCCCAAATCCTCTAAAATCTAAAAGGAGAAAGAAAAATAACCCAACCTGAGTTCAAAATATTTGGATTTAAGCACACAACATCTATAATTAATATGTATTTACAAATTCCCTTAGAACTGCTTGATGTAAGGCTATTTAAAAAGCAACTTGTTTTGAGATTAAAATGTTGATGTGATTTAGCATACCCATTTCCTAATTGCAATAAGATGCTTCAAACTGTGTGGTAAGGTTGATTAATGAACACCTCGGGTGGGTCGTGACTGCTGCCAATTGCTTAATTAAATGATCGGTCTAAAAAGGGAAACTCAGCTTTGGTTCAGGAAATAATTTGAGTGCTGCGGTTTCCCCTCTAAAACACAGTTAGGCATAGTTCCCCAGTATCCTATAGGAGGATGATTATTCATCATCACTCCCAGATCACAGAACAGACGGAAAAATTTAGGAATGCATTAGGGAAAGAGGTGATGCAATGAGAATATGGACTCACCTCCTGCCCTTTACTTTTTGGATTATGTGCATATGCTTCTATGTGTTCACCAGGGAGAGTGATTATTACTAGCTCTTTCATGATATATGCAAGTAATGGGACAAACCCTCCAACTCTCCTTTCTCCAGAGTATGCATTCAAGAACTAGGGACAATTTAGCTATTCTGTATATGATAGTATTATGCTTTTTTGTTCTGCAAAACCCTGCCTATCATGAAAATTCTCACCTAGGTCGCATTTCATCCAAACTTCCAAAGTTCAAGTACGGGCCAGATGAACAGTCTGGTTTTGACTCATCTCTACTTTCTGTGATTTGCTGCCATTTGATGTGGATGTGAGGGCAAAAAAGAGGATGTAAACGTGCACAGAATTAAACAGCAGGCTCCAACTTTTATTAAATTTAGCAACCCTCCCTTGTATTAATTGGAACCATTTAATTGGTTCCAGTGCACAGGTTCCAGTACACAGGCTTATTTAGGGTTGCCAACTTCGCTGACCAGACACCATATGTGTCAATGATGTCCAGTTCATCTGGTTGGGAAAGTTGGCAACCAGTTGGCAACTTTAAGTTTTTTAACACCTGTGACTAGATCCAGGATTACATGATGTCTTCCCATATGACCCATACCATGGGATAGTCTCTTCTCAGCCTGCCCCCAGGACTCAGCTCTGAGTCTTTGCACCCTTTTTCCCCCTATCCCCCAGAAGCAGGACAGATGGTACAACCATATAGGGACCTCAGCCTGCAAAGGCCACAAGGTATTGCCATATCATGTGATCCCAAGGGCCATCACCAAAATCTCATGTCTTTTACCTCTGGGAACCATTCATTTAATTCTCCTAACCATACTGGAAACCAGTCACAAAGCATGCCAGTGAGTAGCTTGGTGATTCTCCACATGTTCCACTTGACATAGCCATATGTCAGTACTTCCAAATGACAGATGTACACCATCCTCTCTGAAAACTTCCAGCTGATTGTGATGTTCCTACAGCATCACTGAATCCCCCCTCTTCAGGAATAACTCGGTGATCCCCTTACTTGCTTTTTTTTCTTGCCTTGTTTAGATTGGGTTTTCTCTCAGTCCTTACCTGTCGGTGAGTACAGAAGTAAAATGAGCTGATCCTTTTCTGTATGCAAACAGCTTCAATCCTGAAGCTCAGTTGAGATTTAGATGCCAGTCTACCTGCCCTCCTGTGGGCCCGATGTACAATAAGGTGTGAGCAAATCCAAATATTGCTCATTCTGTGCATAGCTTCTCCGGGGGAAAAAGGGGGGCATTGAGTTAACTGTTTTTGTAAAATTTCCACCAACTTTTCCTGGGTGTGGTCATAAGTCCTTTAGGGATGTGAATAGTTAACCACTTAATAGATAAGCATCACCCTTAACCAGTTAACCAGTGGGCTGCAGCAGTCCCTCATACACCTACACCACAGACAAGGGGCTGCTCTAGCCTTTTGGGGCCCACTGCAGGTGAGGAGCACTCCACCCCAGCCGGAGCAGTCCCTGTCCACAGCAGGCCTGGTCTGGCATGCCACAGGCAGATGTGCTCCAGCCTGGCCAAAGCAGCCTGCAGCTATGGGGGGAGGGGAGGGCAGCCCCCCATTTAATTAGCTAACCTGTTAAACATAACATTTAACTGCTTAACTGATTAACTGGGATTTTACATTCCTAAAGTCCTTATAACACCTCAATTTCCAATGCCATAATGCTGCACCTGCCACAGGATAACACCCTCTATACCACTGCCTCGCTCCTGACAGAGGGTATGTCTACACTGCCACCCTAGTTCGAACTAGGGTGGCTAATGTAGTCATTCGAACTTGCAAATGAAGCCCGGGATTTAAATATCCCGGGCTTTATTTGCATGTTCCCGGGTGCCGCCATTTTTAAATGCCCTGTAGTTCAAACTACCTGCCCGCGGCTACACGCGGCATGGGCTAGGTAGTTCGAATTAAAGCTCCTAATTCGACCTACCGTTACTCCTCCTTCAATGAGTTCAAACTAGCATGGCAGTGTAGACATATCCAGAATGTGTAGCAAGTTTACCTGAGTCAAAATCCCAGTAGCACATTTTTCTCAGTGCTGCACTGAATTGATACAGTGATGGCAGCTCCTTGACAAGGTATCTGAAGATCAGGCCTAACCCCAGGCTCCAGATTTTGAGTGAGGCTCTTATCACCTTTAAAGGACACAAATGCCCATCAGCACAATCCTTCAACATCACATAAGCCCCTGTTCCCTTTTGGTCTGTTTTTCATTGCCTTAAGTACAGGGACATCACTTCTATAGTTAGTTGCATATCTGTTATTTTTAATGCATGTTGTGACTTGTCTGTAATTACTGTAGGAATTAGCTCACTTGTTCCCAAAACAACAAAGGCGGCATCAACAAATGTCACCACAAATAACATGGCCTCCCTTCCACAGTTGCAGCTCCAGGCAGAGCCTTTGACAACCTTTTCAGGGTTTCCATTATTATCGATAACCTGTCATCCCATTAGCACACTTCCTCCTGGACTTCCCTTCTAGGAGCTCCATACTATAAAATACCCACCTGGGTCTGGAAAATCCACCAACCTACTCCAGAAGAACAGGCCCACTAGCCCATCAGAGATAGTGGAAGGAGACCACCAGCAGTGGGTCAAAGGCACTACCATTGTACCATCTGGTGTATATGGGCCACCCACAATAAAGCTCTTCCTGTGCCATAAATACCATAAACTCTGAGTAGCTGGACTTTTAGGCCCTCAGATTCTATAGTACAACTGAGTCTCAACTAGTCCTACAGCTTCCATAAGCCAAGGTCTCAGAGAGGATCCCTGCTGGATAGTATGGCAAGTTCCAAAAATTCATCATAATGAAATCAAGAGAGCATCAGTAATTTCATTATCCACTCCCAGGATATGCACTGCATGAAAAGGGATATTAAACTATGGCCTTCATCAGCCTCCTTACCCAACCAATTTTAGCTGACTATTTACTAAATGGACCACCAGTTGGTTGCCATACCAGAAGAGGACTTTCTTCTTCTGTAAGTTTTCTCCTCGGCTAGTGACTGCTACACTATAGGGGGGGAAAAAGAACCTGCGGAAGTGATGAGTCCTGTAATATACTGATCTGTCTATCCATTTTGGTGCACACCACTCACCTTGAAAGCAAACCCCAACAATCTATATGTCCCAAGACATTGGACTATATCTGCTGCTCAGTTTTGAGTAGGGGAGGGCAATAAACGGCCTGCAGGCTGATGCAGTACAACCCTGGCAGGCTGTCAGGCCCTTTATTTACCTGTGTGTCCATAGGTACAGTGGCTCACAGCTCCCATTAGCTGTGATTCACTGTTTCCAGTCAGTGGAAGCTGTGGGGAGTTGTATCCCAGTCTACGCCACTTCCCACAGCTCCCATTGGCTGAAAGCATCAAACCACAGTCAACCAAAGCTGTGAGCAGCCATACCTATGGATGCACAGGTAAATAAAGCATCAGGCAGTCTACCGGGGCTAGCCCTGGTGTACTGTGTCTGGCCAGTGAGCTGCTTATTGCCCACCTTCGGTCTTGAGTAACCGGTACGAATGCTATATCAAATCTACCATTTGACTCTTTTAGGACTTCTCAGTCTTCCTTTATTTCCCTTGTTATGCTGATGAAATAGTGAGGGTTTTGAACTCCAGAGGAGACATATGACAGATAAGCACAAAGTGCCCCACGAGGAGCCACTGTCTGGTATACCAAATTTAGATGACAACCTGCAGTTCCCTCAGAATAATTTTCTTTGCTCCTTTGAGAGCCCATATGGATGCCCAGATCAATTTTAACTTCTCCATAGTTAACCTAGACACCAAAGTCTAGTTCAGTGACCAGGGATGTCAAACATTGGAGAGGGCCTTCTGCTTTTTTTATGGCACGCAGGCCCTTTTATCCCACATGCTCCCCTGCACCCCACTCAGGTCTCCAGACACAGTTTCTGGTCTGTTATTTCCCAGCATAGATCAGACACCTCTGCTGTCCTCAGTCTAAATTCTCTATAATACCTTAACCATGTTACCCTACCATATGTAGCATAAGCCCCTGGGCATTAATATACGAAGGAAATGGCGAATGAGGGAGAGGAGCAGCTCTTATTTACTGTCCTTGGGGAAACAGTGTGCAACTTCTAAGAAGAAAATAAAACTCCATTTGACCTGCATAAAAAAATCCAGTTCAGTTCTAATTGATCAAGTGCTTGAGTAACTATGTACAAGCTAACGAAATTGCAATGCCAAAGAAAGTCTAACAACTCGGTGAAATTTAATTAATTGTGTTGGGCATACTGCTTTCTCCTGGTATTATACCTGAGGCCATATGTATTAAAACATATGTACTGAAGGTGAGAGGTTAACTCCTTCAGCCCCACAGGCACAAAATGAAACTAGTTTTACCAGATACATAATACAGTTTTTTAAACCTGTTGTCAAAAGGACAAATGTAAGGGAAGAGATTGGGCCAGAGGGTAAATGTGGGTAAAGTAAATACCAATTTAATAAGTACCATAGGGACATCACACAGACAAATGAAAATACTACAGTCAGTTGCCATTGATGTATATTTCTGCAGTTTTCCCAGCATCTAGTTGTGTGGAAGAGGGAAATAGAGAGGACAAATATTCCCCGGTCAGTGTAATATCAAAGCATCAGTTTAAAAATACATCATCTGAAAGATTTTGTGTGTGTCTGTGTGCAGAGTTTTAACTGCATTCTAAACTGTAAATAACGAGTGCTTTCTGGAGCTGGCTTGAATGTCAGATTTACAGTACTATGAACATGTCAAAGCAAAACTGGAGTAATGTAAAACATCCATCAAACAAACGTTCACTGTAGACTACAACTTGATATAATCGACATTCATAATTTCCTTTTGATAAAATTCTGCTTTCACTCTGGGTATGTTACTAATTGTTTTGGATAAAATTATCGTCATCCATTGTCTGCTATTTTCTGGGGACAATTTTGAATGGACAAATGAATGCTTCCCTATTTTGCATGCAGAAAGCAGCCATTGGCTCATGCAGATCTGGCAGAGGGACACATTCAAATAAAAATATGGAGGTTTTGGATGTCCATCTTCTTTTGACTGTGCAATTAGCTGAATGTGAAAAGCTGCTAAACCAGAAGGCTGGCAGAAAATTTGACTTCTCAAAGTCAAACCCAAAGGGAAACATGGAAAATACATTGCAAGACATTGAAATAAGGTTCATTAGGTGGTTTCTTTCTCTTTACTTTTACAATATTGTCAAGGTTGCCTAGAGCTCTTGTTATAGACTGGGAGGCATTGGAACAAATGGAGATAAGTGAGGAAAAGGGTCTCCCAAAGCAAAAATAATGAAAATTAGAAAGGAGATCTCTTAGCCCAAAAGGTGACAGAGTATATAGCCTATTGACCTCAACCAAGGTTTTTAGAATTGTGAACATAGTTATAGCCAGGGCTTGCCAAGTGGGGCTCACCGCCAGCTGCGGCTCACCGCCAGCTGCACGGTTCTGCGCTCTGCGCATGCGCAGAACGCTCTGCACCGGCTCTTCCGGGTTGTAATCTACTCGCCACGGGTGAGTAGATTACATTATTTGTCGAGCCCTGGTTATAGCATTGACCACTATTTTCAGAACTATCTAAAGCCTCAAGTAAAAAAAGCAAAAAAACCCTAAACCACTTCCATGTAACTAACCACAGTTAAACTAGACAACAGACTGGGTGCAGGAACTTTATGTTTTGCTCAGCTCCTAAGCAGGAATTTTTCCACTGCAAAACCATGTGTGTTTCCTGTCTTTTTAGGGGTTATAATCTATTAATTTCATTGTTATAGCTGCAAACTAAAGTAGTATTAATACGGGTTACTGTTGATGACAGTATAAAAATTCAAGCTACAATGATCAAACAGAATAAAAAAATTCACAATAATGAATATGTGCCTGCAGTTAGGTATGACAAAAGAAATTGAGTGAATACAAATGATAACCTTATAATAATTATAACTCACCCATATTGTACATCTGAGGTCTGGTTCTCCTCTCATATTTTAATTGAGATACTTTTTATTTATACTGGTATAAGAAAGAGGGAGAAAAGAATTGGGCCAGTATATATTTTAGGCAGCTAGTTGAGCTAATATATCTACATTTTAATATTCAGTGGGCCAACTCCATGACACTGATCTGGCTCATAAGTGTTTTGACTGAAGTCAGTTGGATTATTTATGAAAGAAAGGCAAGACAAACCAACTCAGTACATTATGTGTGGATCAGTTATGTCTACAACAAAAATATGTTAACTTTGCTTTATTTGAGTTTTGAGCAATTACTAACCCACAATTGTAAATTTGATACTTAAAATAACATAGTTTGGTTCATGTGTATAATATTTTTCTGGGTCTGATTTGCTTTCATGTGTTCGCATTTAATAAAAATTTAATAGTTGAACTTATTTTGTAAAAGATTTAAATCCAAGATACTTACTAATGCAAGACATGAATCTAGGTAGTAACAGCATAATTACTTGTTAATTGGTGTGTGATTACATTTATGTTTGGCTGTCACAACTATAAAAGAGATCCTAATTGCATCTTAAAATAATGGTGTTACTCCATTATATTATCTTCCACTTAATTGCAAGGAAAATAAAGGTGTTTAATTACTTAGAAATATGAGTATCTGATTCTGGACATTAAAAGAAGAATTGGAAAAGAGGTGGTGATTTCTAAGTTGAGTTCTCTTCAAAAATAAAGTTTGAAGAAAGACATTGCAGTGTAAGAAGAATCTGAAATTAAATTCTTAATGGCAAGATATTTCTGAACTCTTCCTTGTATACCATCAGCCTATTAACAGTAATATCTTTACATAATGGGAGCAATTTAGTGAACATTTATCACTGACTATCATAACTCATGATGTTTTGAACTACTCTACCAGTTCCATTTAGGATTCCGTAATGCTGCTTCCTAGCCCAAGGGAAATGTCTCTAGTTAACCTAATGGCATATATTAGTGCCCAAGGGAGATTGTAAAGTGTACACTAAGCCTTTTCTACCTGGATCCTTGATGCATTCTCCACCCTAGGAAGCAAGTTGAAAAAATACCTAATTCCCCTGTGAGATGCTCTCTCACATAAGTTCTAACCTTCACAGTTGCTTTCATCTACAGACTCGAGGCTAATGGACACTTTGAATTCCAAACATCCTGTGGGAATACCTGTTTCACAAAAATGGAAACATCAGTGATGTATGCGGTTGTTACAGCTCAAAGCCTAGAAATTCTTAATGCGCCTGAATACTCACATGAGGAACAGGTGTTGTTGTTTCCAGTATGGAGCTGTGGGTATCATTTAAGTGGTATTTAAAATCCTCCGGCTTTAAGTATTAGCTCACTGCTATGAAACACATGAGCAATATTTTCAATGAAATGGGGCAGACTCAAATACCTATTACGTGAACTTATCCTTAGAAGCCAAAGCAAGAACCAATCAAGCAATCTGAACTTTCTAGAACTAGGGCACTTGAATGCTGTCAATGTAGAGATAATTTTGTCCAGGCAAGCTGACAGACTTGCTGGGTCCTGGGCAAGGTGTGTGTGTGGGGTGGAGATGGGGGGGGGGGGGGAATGGCTCCATGCTCCCGGTAGAGGTCGGGCCTTGGGTGGAAGGTGCAGGGCTAGAATAGCCTGCCCTCAATGGTGCCTGAACCATGCTTCCTCCCTCACACCATCTGGGGTATGCTGCCCAGGCCTCAGCAGCACATTGTGTTGGGCTCCAGTGGTGATTTAAAGGGCACAGGGCTCTGCCCATGGCCGGTGCCACATTAGCAATGGCAATGGCAATTGAGAGTGGGAGCCCTTGATCCCTGTGAAGTGCTGGGACCCAGGGCAGTTTCCTTTCCTCTTTGCCCTTCCCCCATCAGCAGGCCTGGTTTTTTCCCTAAGGTGTCTATGATCTAAAACAGGATAGAAGACCAAATGGCTGGCACATACAAATATGACTGACTATTGGTAGAGTTAATATTTTGGTAACAAGGAGAAAAAACAACAAAAAAAGGTAAAATCATAATTACTTGCACTTAATTAGCCAAGGAAGCCTGACCCCCAACTGTATACCATATTTCTGTATACCATATTTTAGGATAGATTTGCCAAAACAAGCTATCAGAGATCTCAGGTTACTCTCTATCAGTAATTGATGGTAAAGATGCTAATTTTGGTTGGATATGTTCTTGGAGGTTTCATCACATGACACAATCTTTAATTAAAGATTAATCTTTAATTCCTGGGGGCTCTAGGACAATCCTGGAGGTTTGGTTTCCTAAATTGATAGAAAAGAGGAAAAAGCAAATACATATTTCCTCCCAGCACTATTTCATACTTTCAGATGCAAGTTTTAGAGGGAATTACACTTTGAGGAAAGTATTTCAGACTGAGTTTAAGTAGGGCCTTGCCTAAATACACAAATGGTGTACTAGTTTACTACACAATTTGGACAGAAACCAGCAGTTTTAAGATCATTTTAGTTAAATGGTGTAAATGCCTATGTTGCTGCATTGAAAATAATTTAAACCAGCTGTGAAACAGTTTAAGTGTGTTTATAAAGGAGTTTATTACAGTTTAACAAACAATTCAACTTATTTTAGTTAAATAAGTTTATACCTGTTACCGGTTTAAATGACAAAGGTTCTTTGGTTTAGTCCTCTTTTAGGGTTATAATTATCAGCACAGAATGTAGGTAACTCAGATAAAGAACACCTGGGTTTTTTCAAAACTATTAAGAAATAGTTGCTTTTTCAGTACAATACAGTGTCTTTGCAGACCTGTGCAGTATAATACTGACACTTTCAGGTTTATCATAAAAATATAATTCCACTGAAATGAAGACAGATTAATCTTTCATGGAAACCACAATACCATTTTGGACAGGTAACAATAGGCCCAAACCATTCATATGCTCAGTAATGCTTAGAGGCTCTAGTTCATTGGTATTTTTGTTGCTATTGCCTGTGATACAGACATCAATGCTATTGTTTTTAAAGTCTTCCTTGGAATTAGTGTGCTTTCTATTTCTAGACTGATGTGGAATCAAGTGAATAAAAAAGGATAAGAAAGTGGTAGAGAGAAACTACTGCTAAGAAATCTGACACAACAAACTTCTCATGAGTATTTAACCTGTGCAAACATCAGGCACCATTTTTTAATCATTAGTTTCAGAAGTTCCACCATTAAAACCAATTGCAATGCTGTCAGCTAATGTTCAAGTTTCAAGAGCCAGGTCAGCTGATAAGAGAGTGGAGAAAACTAAGTGCCCCCTATTAACGAAAGTGCTCCTCCATTCCATCTCAATCATATCCATAGTTCCATCCAATCCCTGCAGACCTCTTATCCTTTGCCTTTATTTCCAGGTGTGAAATACTTCTCTCTCTAAAGCTAAACAGAAAAACCTCCTAACACCAAGATACTATCCCCTGCTGTAGTAACTTCATGACTTCTTCCATGAGTGGAGGTTAAAATGAATAGTTCCTTTTTTTCCTTCTCTGTTTTCCTCATGTGATGGGGGTATGCACCCACACCAGCCCTGATAAGAGCCTGAGAAGCCAATTAGGTCACCTGAGAGGAGGAGTGCTAGGGTTAATTGAGAATAAAGTCCAGCTGGGGAAGGGCTGGGCAAGAGGCTGAAAATAGAAGAGGGCTGAAGAAAAAGATGCTTCCTAAGGGATCTGTAGGAACAAGGAAGAAGTTAAGATCTAGAATGCTGCTATGCCATAAGTAGTCTAGAAAGAAGCTAGGAGTGGGTGAAGTAGCCATGGGACATAGAATAGGCTCCTGTAATAAATCCAGGAGAATATAACAGAAGATAGAGTGGGTAGGAAAGAGGCTAGGGAAAGAGCAACAGGGATGGGGCGTGAGATCTGGATTGGTGGTGGAAAGGTCCTGGGCTGAAATCTCATGTAGCAAGCATATACGTGTTTCCCTGTTAGTCACTGGTACAGCGATAGAGCACTGAGTGGAGGCTCAACATCATCAGAAAAGAAGCACGGAGAGTTGCCCTAGTGTCCTTTGTAACCATAAAAAGGAGGACTAAAGGTGACCGGCAGGAGTGCATATTACCTGACAAGATTATCTTGGCGCATACAGCAGGCAGCAAGAGGGTACCCAAATCTATCAAGAACTAATTCTTAGACTAGACCGAGAAAGGCATGCTAGCAGTGAGTGGCAATCCTGTTACACTCCACTAAAACTATCCAATATTATATTTAAAATACTTTAACCAAAACCATATGTTCTTGCATATCTGGCATAATGAGGCTTTAAAGTATGGTGTATACTAATAAAATTCTAGTAATCTATTAGTTATTTACACAGCCTTCTCTCACACATGGAAGAGTTGGAATTGCCAACTTGGATGCTTCATTCAAACCTCGCTATATCAAAGGATCTTTATTTTAAAAATGTTAACCTTTTCTTAGCTAACTTAAATCTTTCAGCTTTCTTTGGTTTGTGAATCTGCAGCTGAAACCCATTGCTTCTGTCTCATCTATTCTGACTTACCCACTTTCCAGTCCCTAATGGCTTCACCCTGTCTGCCCTGGAGTTATAGACCATTTCTGTAATGCTGTCTGACAGTACTTTCTTGCAGTGTTTTCAAGAAAGAAAAACTTGGCTGTTCAGAAGTCCAGGAAAAGAAATGTCAGTCCTAGCATTTTTGCCAGGTGGTGTGGCCAAGGGTAGATTCTGATCTTGTACTGTCAGGAGAAAAAATACTAGTGAAGGCTTATGTGGCTTATCTTGCAAAGAGCTAAGTGTTTCTTGAGGTGTGTGATGCCCTCAATTCCTATCACATTCAGAGAACGCTGAGCTCACTCAGCAGTTTGCCAAATGTAACCCGACATTACTTATTACCCTGCCAGTTTAATATTAAGATTATTCATATCCAGGGACACTGCGGGAACCCTCAGGCCAAATGAAAACCAATAAATTCCAATGGTTAGGGAATTATCCTAGGACTCAGAAGACAGAGGTTTGGCTCCCTGCACAACTACAAACTTCCTATGAGACCTTGGGCAAGGCATTGGATCGCTCTGGGTCTCATGTCTCCATTTTTAAAGTAGGGCAGTGCTATTATCCCTACCTTAAAGGGATATACGGAGGTGTTCCCATACTCCACTAATGGGAGCCATATATGTAACAGCCATGTGGGTGTACATGTGTACACATGCGCACATACACACACAAAGATTTGCTAGAGAGATGCCCACCCTTCCAGTCTCACTGGTGGGTGGGTGGGCGGATAAATGGTTTTATGGAATCTAGCATAAAGCTGAGTTAATTTTACTTTTCAGTATCAAAGAACAATAGCTCCCTATGAACTGTCATAAACATGTGTTATAAGGGATAAATGTTGGGGAGAAGCTGCTGGTCACCAGCTTCTATTCCCTATTCATGGCCAAAGGGACCATTAGACCATCCATTCTGATTTCCTGTACATTGCAAGCCATTATATTTCACTGAGTTTGGTCAAGGTAGGTCTTCCTGGAAGAGATCTAATCTTGATTAAAGATATCAAGGGGTGGAAATTCTACCTCTTCCCTTGATAGTATGTTTCAGTTGTTAATCCCTCTCACTGATAAAAAAGAAGCACCACATTTCTAATTTAAATTTGTCTGACCTCAGCTTTCAGACATGGGAACTGAGATGTTGTAATCAAGTCATCTTTCAGTCTACTTGATGAGCTAAATAACTGTGCTCTTCAAGTTTCTTATTGTAAAACATTTTCTCCAACCCTGGAGTCATGTTTATCATTCTTTTTTTAATACCATCCCCAGTTTTTCAACATCTTTTTAAAAACCTGTCCACCAGAATTATGTGTAATATTACAGCATTGACTTCACAAGAGCCACATGCAGAGGTAAAAGCAACTCCCTATGCCTAGTGACTACTCCCCCATTTATACATCCAAAGATTACATTAGCCCTTTAATGCCTCTAAATCCTCATGAGTCACTGCTTTCCAGGCTACAGTCCCTCTTTCTATAGATGTGACCTACATTCCTTGTTTGAAAATATGTAACTTTCATTTGGCTGTGTTAAAATGCATTTTGGAGCCAGGAGTATGGTCCTTGAAGGCTCATCTGTACCACATAAAGAGGGTTTCCCATTCTGTTCCTCTCCCAGGAGCTCAATAGCGTGTAACAGCAGAGTGAAACATCCACTCTTCCAATAGCTGACCTAAAAGGGTGGGGAGGACAGGAGTGAGCATCCTCTTCCCTTCAGCTACTGCTAGTTTTATGTGTGAGAGCCTTTGGAAGCCCACCAGTATAATTGAAGGCGGCACTCATTTTGCACCTCCTCCCCAACTCTACCACTCTTCTATTGTATTCCAAGTATTTCTGTACTTGCACCACTTCTCCCTGCTTGACCCAATCTCCGTATTTCCAGTAACACATTCCTCTATAAGAAACAATACCTAAACTATGATGATCAGAAATCCCAGACAAGGAGAACACTGTGACTAGCTAAAATTGATCTGCTTGCTTCAAAGAATGGGTACAGGTGA
This sequence comes from Rafetus swinhoei, assembly GCA_019425775.1. NCBI lineage: Eukaryota > Metazoa > Chordata > Testudines > Trionychidae > Rafetus > Rafetus swinhoei. The sequence continues at coordinate 18,040,650 of CM033434.1, forward strand.
GATTTTTCTAGGAGTGTCCACTGATGCTCATAGTAACTTAATATCATAGGAGAAAGCCTTCTGAAGCTGAACAAACACAAATTAAATACTTTTTCAATAAAAAAAAATAGAAAAAATACTGAAAGAGCACTGCGTGTTGGTTTTTTTCAGTCATTTCTCATTCCTTCAGTCAATTGCTATAGGCCAGTTCTGTGTCGTGAGTCATTCTGTCTCTCCCAGCTTCTTCCTAAAGGAGCTATTAATCTGTGTGAGAGGAGGAGGGCAAACTGCAGTCTACTGAATGAGATGTGAGATATAAAGCAGTCAGAGTGAAGCCTGGTCTGGAAAGGGAAAAAAGGGGGCATACACATAATGAAGAAAACAATTTCTCCATAGCCCCTTTCAATTAGTGATCACAAAATGCCTTTGAAAGCCTCACAACACTTCTGAGACGTAAATATATATTATACATAAGGAAGCTGAGGTACAGAAAGACATTAGTTTGTGCTTCTACCAGAAAATGTAGACGAGATAGCAAGTTCAGTGCAGTCAAAATCAGAGCTCAGATGTTCCATTTCAACCATATGATAATACGTTCCACATTTTTAATCTGTGATATCCGGATTCTCCTTAACCATGCATACCTGCTGAGAAAACAAAAGAGAGAAAAGGAGAAGCTGAATGATTGAGTAAAAGAAAAATCTAACAATTACCCTTCTTGCTGAGGAGTTAGCAAGTTTTATTTAATGTTGGTGAAAGCAAAGGCCTCTTGCTGCTTTGACATTAAATGCTTAGACAAAGCAAACATCGTCTTATGGATTTAATTTACACCGATCTCAATGATTACAGCTGCTCTTCAAGGAAAATCACAAGTGTGTGTCACTTCTGAGGTTGAGAGTCATATTAATGAGGCAGTCATTAAGTACAGTAAAACTCCAATAGTCCGGCATCCAACTGTTCGGCGCTCCCGATACTCCGGCATCAAAATGCCAAGCTCTCCTGACCAGCTGATTAAAAAGCCTGCAGCTCAGCACACCGTGCTGGCTGTAACCAGACGGAGCATAAGGTTGGCGGGGAGTGGGATTGTGTTACAGTATGGAGAAGAGCGTTTTGCTTCAGCGAAGGGGAAAGGGGAGGGGAGAGGGAGGAGGATCAGGTTACAGCACGGAGGAGACGGGAAGAGGAAAGGGGAGGGGAGAGGGAGGGAGATTGTGTCCTGGCCAGCTGTTAAGCCGTGCAGCTGTACCGGACCTCCCGATTCTCCGGCAAATCTGATAATCCGGCACCACCTAGGTCCAAAAGGTGCCAGATTATCGGAAGTCTACTGTAACATGGATTTTGTCAACAAGCATGACATATTTCAGTGTGGATCCCATTGGTACTTCAGTTCTTCACAACTTTGGCAGAATAATCCTAAATAAACTCCTCTCTTTAATTCCTATTCCTGTAATGCCTAAAGATTCTAAAGGAAACTACTATTTTCTTCAATAAGAGAATATAACTGACTTCGACTCTTTGACTAAATGAAGACTGCAGTATTTAGCCTTTATGGAATTAATTAGAATCTAGAAATGAGATATCTAGCAATGAATGGCCAAGGATATTTGATAGTTCCACTGACAGATCACAAAATACTTCATTGGTGGCCTCATTAAAAATGTGACTTTTTATAACAGGGAAATCAGGTATTAATAATAAAAGACAAACCACGAACCCCTGTCTGCTGGGCCATGGCACGTCGCCAGGACACATCCCCAGCTTTTATTTAGCCTCGCCTATTGGAGTTTTCCAAAAATTCCCTTCCCACCCACTTTCCCACACAGCAGCAGGGCGAGTGGGGTGGCTGGCTGCTGGGATCATGGTGAGGCTGTCCCTACTGGGGCAGCCTCACTGTGGCCCCGGTTTCAGCTCCGGCGGCTGCTAAATGTCGCAGCTGGCAGGGCCGCATGGAGAGTGGCTGCCCCAGCTGGCAGGTCCAAGTACCGCATGGAGAATGGCTGCCCCGGGCGGCGGAACCAAGCAGTACGCAGCTGCTGGGGCCAAAATCCGCGGGATGGGTGCTTCCCCTGCAACCCTATTCTCTTTCCTCCCCACTTGGTGGGAGCCTCCCCCTGGCCTCCAGCTGTTCTCAGCCAGCAGGTAAACACATTATTTTGCATTATTAGGTTCATAGGAAAATATGAATGTGCAGAGTGTGTCAGCACTGTCAGACCTGTTAGTTACTGCCTCTTTAATTCTGGTGCAATTGAGGCAAAATGTTTAGACTGTAGAACACTCTTTAACAAGTATCAGTAACTATTTTATTGTTTTTCCAAAAAGTGTGTGCACAGCAGTTTTTCAAATACTTGTTAGCCATCACGTCCCCCCTCCTTTGATTTGCCTGATATAGCATGAGCTAAAATTACCATAATGAATATGTAAATACTTCAGTGCCAGTCCACCAACCGTTTTTGAATGAGTTTGTCAGTCTGTGGTATAAAAATGGTTGGGAACCACTGCTATAGATAAATAGCTGTTTCCTGAAGAAAACTAGATCTGTGGATCTCTATGGCATGTCTATACTTCGCACAAGATTTATGCTCCAGAGGTTGAGCTTCTAGCCTTTGATTTAGCAGGTCTAGTAGAGCTAGACTGGTAAATTAAATGCTGAGGACAGTCCCCACAGGAGTCTGGTACTCCTCCTTTTGCAAAGAGTAAGGGTATGTCTACACTACAGCGCTATTTCGAATTAACTTAAGCTAATTCAAAATAACGCATCTAGAGACAAAATCTAATTCAAAATAGCGTTTTGCTATTTCGAAGTAGCGTGTCCACACTGATTGGATGCTGGATCGCATTTAAGGGCAGCTGAAACCGGTTCCAGCAGGGCATCAGATCAGTAGTTGCTTTGTATGGCTGCTGTCTGAGGCTATCTGAGGCTCATGCTTAAAGGGACCCCCCTGGACAGACAGTTCTCAGCTTTCCCACTTGCTTGCCTACCTCGCTGAGGGACAGCAAAGCGTTTTCCTCTCTGTCTGCTTTGGTCGCTCTCATTTGGGACACCACAGCACTCGGCACTCACCCCTGGGCACTCTGGTGCTCATGTTGAATGTCTTGCTGCAAGCCTGGCCAGCCCCCTAGAGGAGCAGCGGCCACATGCCAGCATGCCCTGCCGCATCTGGCGTCTGGACACCTGCAGCGACTGGTGGGACCACATCATCCTGGAACGCTGGGGAGACCAACAGTGGACCCAGAACTTCAGGATGAAGAAGGACACCTTTCTCGAGCTCTGCGAGTGGCTCGCCCCTGCTCTGCAGCGATGGAACACACGCATGAAGCCCACCATTCCCCTCCACAAGCGGGTGGCCATCGCCCTCTGGAAGCTCTTCATGCCAGATAGCTACCGATCCGTTGGGAACCAGTTCAGCATGAGGAGATACACCGTTGGAGTGGTGCTCATGCAGGTATGGCAGTCACCATGTCTGACCACCAGGGCCAGTTCACAGACATTAGTGTGGGCTGGTCCGGCAAGGCACACAATGCGTGGGTGTACCAACCCCTTCATGTGCCAGAGGCTGCATGCCGGGACTTTCTTCCCCGACTGCCACATCAGGGTAGGGGACGTGGACATGCCAGTGTGTCTGCTGGGGGATATGGCCTACCCCCTACAGCCCTGGCTCATGAAGCCCTACACTGGACACCTGAACCCCTCCCGGCAGGCCTTGAATGCCAGGCTCAGCAGGGCACGCATTGTGGTCGAGGGGGCCTTCGGCCAACTAAAAGCATAATTTAGATGCCTCCTCACCCACCTCGACCTCTCCAAGCACAATATTCCGCACGTGGTGGCAGCGTGCTGTGTGCTCCACAATTTATGTGAGAGGAAGGGGGAGGCTTTCCTGCCAGCCTGGATGGCAGAGGCTGACCACCTGGCTGGCCAGTACACACAGCCCCACACGGCTGCCAGCCGGGAGGCCCTTTGGGGGGCTCTCCGCATCCGGGAAGCCCTGCAGGACAGCTTCCAGGCGAACGAGGACTGAAGTCCCCCGGCGTGCCCCACTGGGGCCTTGTGCCTTACATTCCACCCCCACCTCCTTCCCTTTTCCACTCCCTAACCCCCCTTTCTGATGTACAATAAAAACACACGTGTTGCCACAAAAAGCTCTTTATTTAACATAACTGGGGTGGGGGAGAGGGGGAGAATGAGGGCAGGAGAGGGGAGGGGAGGAGAGGGGGGAAACCTGGGAGGGGGAGGCAAGGGGAGGAAGGAGGAGGGGAAGCTCAGGGTTGGGGGTCTTGCCGGCCCTCCCGTCTCGCAGCACTGCAGGTGCGGGGGCCTCGGCGTCCCTGGGGGGGAGTGGGTATGGAGGGTGGGGCAGGAGGGACAGGGGGGCAGAAGAAGCGGGAGGGGGAGCAGGGGTGGGAGAATGAGCGATAGCTGGGGTGGCCACAGGGGCTGGAGCAGCAGGAGGCAGCAATCTCTGAACCAGGATCTGCAGGTGCTCGCGAGGGCACGGCCCTGCTCCCGCAGCTCCCGCAAGCTCTCCCGCCGCAGCTGCAGGTCTTCTTGCACCCAGTGCTCCTGGCTGTGGACCTGCCTTCTCTGTAATCACAGGTGCTGCCGCTGGTACTCCTCCTGGTTGTGGATGTGCCTGCTGGCCCGAGTGCGGGTGGATGTTCCAGGCGGGTGGTGCACCCTGCACTCGCAGGTGCTGCGGCTGTGGTGAAACAAGAGAAGTGGTCAGTTCTCCCTGGGGCCACAGTGGGTGAAACCCAGCCCCCCTCTGCAAGGTGAGGACGGCAGGTCTCCGCACCATCATGTCCTGCTATCCCCGGGAGTGGGAGCCGGCTCAGGACTGCACCCCAGCCCCTGTGCTGCCTATAGTGTGGGGAGGGGCAGGGGAGATGTACCCTGCCTCTGTGTAGGGGGGCATCTGGAGGGAGGGCAGTGTGCAGTGTCTCTCCCCGGGGTCAGGAGCCTGTCATGTGCCTTCACGCGTAGACGCATGTGGGGAACTGGCCAGGGCCCCTGGATGGCACCCAGCTGGGGCCACATGTCCCAGCTGGCATAGCAGATGCACAGGTTGCTGCCTGCTCTATGGTTGGCAAGGCCCACATGCACGGTCCCTGGGCTCCCCGCCCCGCCCCGCCCCGCCCCGCCCCGCCCCGCCCCGCATAAGGGGACCATGATGGCACTCACATGTGGAGGCCTCCCCAGCCTCGGATGAGGCTGCTGACGGGCTCTCTGGTATGGCTCAAGGGTCCTGGGTGCAGGGCACGCTCCCTGCAGGCTCCTGCAGCTCCTGGCTGCCGTCCTCCTCCACCTCTTCCTCCTCTTCCCTTGTATCAGGGGCAGGGCCCTCTGACCCAGGGTCAGTGACCACCAGGGGGCACGGACAGTCTGACCCCCCAGGATGCGGTCCAGGTCCTCGTAGTGCGGGCAGGCCTCTGGGTCAGCCCCTGGTCAGGAGCCCCTGGCATAGGCCTGCCACAGTTCTTTGATTTTAGTTCGCACCTGCTCCTGGCTGCGCATGTGGCCTCTGGTGGCCAGGCTGGCAGCCATGCGGCTGTAGACAGCCGCATTCCTGCACCTAGTGTGAAGATCATGGGCATTGGAGGCCTCCCCCTAAACCTCAATGAGGTCCACGATCTCCTCACTAGACCAGGCAGGCGCCCGACTTTTGCAGCCCCTGGCAGGCTCCTGGGAGCTGCCAGCCTAGTCCTGGGGGGCGGTGGAGGACTGGGTGGCAGCAGGTTGCTGGCTCATCCTGTGCCAGGTGTACGGTCAGCAGGCTTGCAACTGGCACAGGCACTGTGGCCAGAGTCTGCCCCTTTAAGGGCTCCGGGGCTGGTGGGGGGGTGCAGACGAGTTTTCCTGGTTGTGCCCAGAGTGGCCACCAGGGCTCCCTGGGAAGGGTTGGAGGCCCCCTATTTCAAATTAAGTGTCTACACAGCACTTAATTTGAAATAGCTATTTTGAATTTGACGTTACTCCTCGTAGAATGAGGTTTACCAAATTCGAATTAAGCACTCCACTATTTCAAATTAAATTAAATTTGAAATAGCAGTTTGCATGTATAGACGCTATTGAAGTTAATTCAAAATAACAGCTGTTATTTCGAATTAACTTTGTAGTGTAGACATATCCTAAGGGAAGCTGATGGGAGCATTTGCTCCTGTCCATCTCCCAATGCGTGGATGCTGCCAAGGCTCGGCTTAAGGTAAGCCAACTCCCGCCAAGCATTTTGCAAGGCTGGAGTTGTGAACCTTAAGCCAACCCTCCTGATCTAGTAGAGACCAAACCTACATGTTTTCTATGGAAAACACATATAGTTCTTCTACTAAAAATAAGGCAATAGCTGATTTAGGAGAGTAATCTTGAACAACCATATAATGTAGCTATTTTAATCCCCTCCCCCCCATCTTATAGAGCACACCATTTAGCTGTGTATATTTCCCCTTTGGCAATGAATAAGCTGATGGTCATAATAAGCAAGGGAAGCATAGACTATTTCTGTTGAATTCTTTTCTTTTTCTTAACGTTTTAGTTCTGTATCATGATTCATGAGCGCCAATGTTCCCTAGAGGGATTGTTACTGGTTGGACAGAAAATTACTGGTTAGACAGGAAACAGAAAATTTGGAAAGTAAGGCTGGAAGCAACTCAGATACATGCACAAAGAAGTCCACTGAGTTTAATAAAGTTACACTTGTTCAACTTTACCTGCATTCAGCATCAGTTTCCTATGAAACATTATCACCTGTCCCAGCTTCTCATAGTCATGTACAGTTTTGTATTAATTGTCTGTGCTCTCATTATGATAAATATAGCAAAAAAGGGCTGATGCCATCCTTAAAGAGAGGAATAATGAATAGGAAGAGGGCGATAATTTTGCCTTTCATATAGCACTGGTGAGACCAGTACTGGTCTGGTGCTAGTCTCCTTAAAATAAGTTCAAAAATTGAACTGGGTTCAGAAAACAGCCACAAAAATGACTCAAGAGCTGGAGAAAATCCTTTTTTGTAGGAAAAAGAGCAATCTGCATAGTTTAACAAGATTATTACGAATGAGAAGTTGCTTGGCTATGGTGTTTATAAATACCTCCAGAGGGAGAAAATACCAATAGCATAGAACTCTAACTTTCAATGATTGGTTCTTGTAATGCTTTTCTCCAGTAGGTTAAATTCAGATAAATTCAAATAAAGCAAACAACTTTAACCATGAGGGTGTTACCATTGGAACAAACTATGAGATGAACCATAGGACCTTTGTCTCATGACTGGATACCTTTCTCAACTAGTGTTTGGCTAACATATAACTTTATTGGACTCAATACAGAGGCAACTGGATGAAATGCCATGGTCATTAAATCTATCCCTTTAATTGAAAGCTATTGTCTTGAGACAGATGTGATAAACCTTTTATATGATGGGAACATCAAGATATAAAATGCATATTTAGAAAATATGGAACATATACAATATTTTCTGGGCACCTATGGTGTTTTATGTATTAGTGCAAACCTTAGCACTTCAATCTCACTTATCACTTCAATCACTTTAGCACTAGTGATTGAAGAGATAAGGGAGCATTCAAGTGTATACCTCATCAAGAAATAATATTGACTCAAAAATAAAGAATTTTAATAATGTACACTGTGAAGCTTCATCTACAACAAAGAGAACAAAAGAGAACTTCTAAATACAAACTCTGGTAAATACAGCAAGCTTCAGTATAAGAAGTAGAGTCACTCTGAACTATCATTCATGTTATTTTGAGCAGAATCTGTCCTTTAAATTCTTTTAGGTCACGTTTAAAGTATATACTTTCTATCATAAACATATTAAAAGAATTATTCAGATACAGGATGAGCCAGCTTCTGGGATCCTCATGCAATTTTTACTTAATCCTTAGACAGGCAAAGACTGAATGAAAATCATATTGATATAGATGTACAAATATAGATTTTTTTCTGCCCCCTGATGCTTTTAAACATTCCGTATCTCTGAAATATTTCAGTTTAATCAGGTTTTGCAGAATAATTTTATATTAAATCTCACCCATTATTCTGTAGTATTAAGATCACTATCTTCTCAAGATAACAATAGACCATTGTTTCTCAAAAAGTGAGCCACAGGCCTGCTATGGAAAAGCCACTAATGGGCTTCCAGCCAAGGGGTTTCCAGATAAGGGGAGCCACTGGAAGTGGCAGCTCAGGCCACGCCATTTCCCACAGCTCCCCTTGTCTGGAAACAGTGAGCTGGAGCCAATGGGAGCCTCAAAGCTCTATGATTCTGTAAACAAAGCATCATGGGCCCACTAGTGCCTTTCCCAAAGTGGACCCACAGACCACATTGAGAAACGCTGCAATAGAGTAAAGTCATAACAGCACCAGTTATGTATAACTGTACTTATCTTAAAATGGCAATAGAAATCTAGACATAATACAATAACCCAATAACACAAAAATCAGTTTTTCTTCAGTACTGGACCATTCTTTAGCGTCTAACTGCTTGTGTAGCCATTATTAAACTATTATATATTATATACTTCTCATCTCTGCAAAGTAGGTTTGAACTTAATTAACTAGAAATAACTATCTCATTTTAGTTCTTTCTATTCTTATGAAAACTTTCCAATCTTATGAAAACACTTTCCAATTCTTATGAAAACACTCCAATCTGCTTTCTTTTTGAAGGTAAACAAATTCCTCACAAGGACTTTCTGATTTAGATATTAGTGTTGCTTAGATACAGCTGGTGTTCTTTAGTTACCCTACTGCAGTGTTGTAAGCACTGCATATTGTCACAATGATTTATAAATACACTGCCTATAAAAACAGCTCCAACTTTTGCATGAGTAAAGTATAGAGAGAAACATAAGTTAAACTAATTAGCTTTTTACAGGAGGGGCTAGTTTCACTAGTATTCACAGAATAAAGAGACCTTAAGAAATTATGGTTTTCTTCCAGTGGAAATTAGGCAACCTTTTTATTAGTAAAATGCTAAGGTGTGTCTTTCCTCGTCTTGAATTATTTATGTGATGTTTTACCTATCAATTTAAATTCCATGTTATAAAAATTAATAATGCATGTTGCAAAATGTGTTAATTGCTGCAAGATATTAGGCTTTCTGCAATCAGCATTTTTACATCTCCCTTTTAGGTTAATTTAGCTGTTAGTATATACAGTACTATATCCCTGAGACTTAGAAAACACCGCTACCTACTGTAAAGACCTAAAACAACACAAACCAGATTTTGCACTCACTGCAATTTAATTCCATTGGTTACAGGGGGCCTCACTAAGAAATGAAATCAAAATACTCTGAGAATGCTGCTACAAAATACTGTTTTCACCATTAATAGAGTTATTAGACTTCTGAATTTCATCAGAAACTAGTTGCCAATAATATCACTGCCAGAAATATAAACTAGTTTTAGAATTTCAGCCAAAACACTGGCCAGAAAGAAGGAGGAGGAAGTTGGAAAGCTTGATGGTGCCATTAATTGAGAACACTGCAGGTGTTTGCAGCCAAGAAAATTCTGATGGCAATAAAAACAAACCTATCAGCAGTTTTGGATATGTAACACTGTATAGTCTTACCCAAGGCCTAATTAAGTTATGGAACTCACAATAACAAAATACAACTGGAGCCAAGAAGATAACGGTATTCAAAAAAAGTCAGCAGTATGGATTATGAGGACATACCAAGTCCCAAGTTAGGTTAAAAATATACAAGATTGAAAAATAAGCTTCACCTATAGGCAGTTTTTCATAATTATTCATTACTATTTTCATGACTTTTTCAGTTAAACATCTTCACTGGCCATTGTGAGAGGCAGGACTTGAAAGTTGCATACGCTGCAGACTTTATATATATGAAGAGTCTGATTTTATATATATATATATATATATATATAATCTTCCTCAGTCTTCCCGCTATATTTAACTATCTCTAATCCATATCTATGTCTATGGTAGAATTTGTATTCAAATTTGTATTGCTAATATCTAAATGATCCAGTAAGCTCTGCTTCAGTCTGCCTTCTAAAAATCTAATGAACTGCCATAATTCACCATTCAGCCTTGCCTCAATACATGGCACACTTCATGCACACACTATACTGCTTACACCACATACATTTCATATGCATTTAAAAGATTATAATTCACAATGGGGTCAAACTATACACTTACTAGATTTGTCTGAGGAAAAGTAAACCATCAGACAAATTATAATTAACTCTCAAGATAAAGCTGCTGAGCTTTGAGAAGCATTTTCATTAATGCTTGCAACTAGTGCAATCAGTTTACTGCAGCTCTGTTAATACACCATGAACCAGCTGAAATATAGTTTTTATAGATGCCTCCAGCTACATCTTTTAGGGTGAATTTCTTGTGGAGAAATAAATCCCCCCCCCCCTCCCCCCTTTTGGGCCTGTTTGGCAAATATGGAGTTGGCGGTCAACCATTTGTGCATTGAAAATAGAGTTGAATCATTGGTCCATGTCCTGTGCAGCAGCACAAGACACCCACCAGCCAGAAAGTTGCATTAAACTAGGGGTGGGCAAAAGCCTCTCAGCGGGGCTGGATTTGGCCTGCCTAGGGCTCTGATATGGCCCATGTGGCAGTTCCAGGCCCTACCTCCTAGCATGTTGCCTGGGGCCGGAGACACTTGAGCCCTTTTAACTGCTTCTATTTAAAGGTCTCACTCCTTCCTCATGTGCTTGTCAGGCTACGCGTTGCCTGCCAACAGTGGGGAAGGCACGAGCCCTTTAAATAGAAGCAGTTGAGAGGACTTGCAAAATCCCTGGTCCCTGGCAACACACTAGCGGTGCCAGGAGCTGTGAGCCCTTATATCTGCTTCAATTTAAAGGGCTCATGCCTCCCAGACAGCTGCATTGCCTGGCAGTCTCCCAGTAGGTGCAAGCCCTTTAAATAGAAGCAATTGAAAGGGCTCGCAGCTTGTGACCCCATGCGAGCCCCTTCAATTCCTGCTGTTAGAAGGGCTAGCAGGTTGCCTGGGAGCCAGGGATGCACGAGCCCTTTCAACTGCTTCTATTTAAAGGACTTGCACCTTCCCTGTGGCTATCAGGCAATAGCCTGGGGGAAGGCGTGAGCTCTTTAAATAGAAGCAGTTTTAAAGGTTCTAGCATCCCAGGCTCCCAGGCAACCTTCTAGCAGTGAGGCTAGGAGCAGTGAGCCCTTCCAATATCAGGAATTGAAAGGGCTCACAACTTCCAGCCCCAGCTAATGTGATGCCTAGGAGCTGTAGGCGAGGTGGGAGCCCTTTCAACTCCTACTATTTAAACCCCTTCTGTCTGAGACCTCACACTTTCTGGGGTGGCCTGTGATCACTTAAAATTTTTTTTTGAAGTAGCTCTTGTTCAAAAATGATTGCCCATCCCTGCATTAAAGGGACAGCCGAAGGTTCTCTCTGATTCAAGTGAATTCTTATGCAGCACAAAGCCAGCAGAGGGCAGGGGAGGAAAGAATGAAAAAGAGAACTTCCCAGGAAGGGGTGGGGTCGAAGTAAACAGTGCTCTGCGAGATATCTGGCTACCACAATAGCTTTCTACAGCTGACATAATGTAGGGCAGCACTGAAACTTTTCTGAAATTAGTGCAAGATCTGCTTTGCTCCTCACTGGCCCAGGACTGAAAGAGTATAGAAGTGGCTTAGAACTGTCTCCTGCCTGTCCCCTCATCTCAGCTACACAATTGAGCCAGTGAGGTGCAGTTTCAGATGCCAGAAAGTGTAACTTTGCTGAAAGTTTTGCCTTAGTAAAAATTGCATGATTTCAACCTTAACTGATTGTTGGAGGAATGCACTGTAAGGGCTAATTTGTGTCTCTATATTAAGAGAACATTTCGGGAGACATTTTGTTGCTGTTTTGTCAGGTGTCCTTTGCCCAAGAGGACAGGACTTGAAGAATAAGTTGAATGCCTTGTTCATTACTGTGGACAGATAAGGATTACCTGAAAAGACAGAGGCCTGCACTTACATGTCTGGGGCCATGTCCCAAGGTTAAACTGAGCATACGAATGTACACCAAAGCCTGTTTTTTAACTTCATGTACGTTCCCTGGCACAATGCTGAAGACCTTATCATATTTTAACAAAGCAGAGGCTGTTTTGCAATATTTAGTAGTGACCTGAGTCTTATATAACCCATCCTAAGTAAGCCGAATGGAACAGCAAGATTACTGTACAGTCCAATAACGGTTTATTCAAAGATTTATTGTTTGTTCCTTATTAGATACAATACATTTATTCTTTTGTGAAACATTTCTAAAAAGAGCAAACAAGAAAATAGACCTGCTAGTTTATATGAAAAACAAGCCACTCCTTTCCAGCTTCTGCAGGGAAGCAATTTGGGGCCTTGGGACAAGGGTGTGTGTGTGTGTGTGTGTGTGTGTGTGTGTGTGTGTGTGTGTGTGTGTGTGTGTGTGTGTGTGTGTGTGTGTGTGTGTGTGCGTGCGAGAGAGAGAGAGAGTGAGTTTATAGCACAGTTGGGCTCAGACTTCCAAAGACAATATCTATATGCTACTGTAATAGAAACAATAGTAGTAATAATAATAGAATTAATCACCCTAGTTAGTGACAGAATATTTTCCTCACTGCCAGCTGGTAAGAAATTATAATAATGGTTTCCATCCAGCCACATACCTGCATGCAAAGACTTCATAACGTAGAAAAAACATATCTGCTTTTTCTTACCTATTTTATCTGTTCATCTGCTTCAGTGACCTTACTGATACAAAGCCTCGTAATGTGCTGAACTGATGCTGGTAGGCACAGGCGGTGAAACACATTAAGCAAATTCATGAGTTATGCTTATCCATTTACGCTAGCATCAACATTCCTGAGAGACTGTTACAAAAATAGGTATCAAGGTTGAGGTTGGCATCATCTTTGTAAGAACTGCTGGCATGCCTCCACTTTCTCCAGCTTTATCACAGTTGGGTGATTAAAAAAAAATCCAAATTACAGATTAGAAACAAAACAGGAAGTCCACAGATTCCCTCTCCCCACACTAAATCTCTGATTATGATGGGAGTGATTGCTCCTCCAACTCAAAATGAGATATATGCTGCTATAGCTCTTAGCTACACAGAATATTGTCCCTGCAACTATTAATGGGATCCCAAAATGTTTCTTCAAAACCAAAAGGCACAGTGACTAGAGCCAAATCCCTGCAAGATGCATGGAAACTTTTTAAAGACACCATAATAGAGGCCCAACTTAAATGTATACTCCAAATTAAAAAACATAGTAAGAGACCTAAAAAAGAGTCACAATGGGTTAACCACCATGTAAAAGAAGCAGTGAGGGACAAAAAGACATCTTTCAAGAAGTGGAAGTCCAATCCTAGTGAGATAAATAGAAAGGAACACAAACACTGTCAAATCAAGTGTAAAAATGTAATAAGAAAAGCAAAAAAAGATTCTGAGGAACAGCTAGCCAAAAACTCAAAAAGAAATAACAAAATGTTTTTTAAGTACATTAGAAGCAGGAAGCTGCTAAAAAACTAGTGGGTCCCCTAGACAATCGAGATATAAAAGGAGCAATCAAGGACAATAAAGCCATTGCAGAGAAATTAAATGATTTCTTTGCTTCAGTCTTCACGGCAGAGGACGTTAGGGAGATTCCCAAATCTGCACCATCCTTTGTGGATGATGAATCTGAGGAGCTGTCCTGGATTGACGTGTCATTAGAGGAGGTTTTGGAACAAATAGAAAAACTTTATGTTAACAAATCACCGGGACCGGATGGCATTCATCCAAGGGTTCTAAAAGAACTCAAATGGGAAATTGCTGAACTATTATCTGTGGTTTGTAACCTATCTTTTAAATCGGCTTCCGTACCTAATGGCTGGAAGGTAGCTAACATGACACCAATATTTAAAAAGGGCTCTAGAGGCGATCCTGGCAATTACAGACCAGTAAGTCTAACTTCAGTACCGGGCAAATTAGTCGAAACAATAGTAAAGAATAAAATTGTCAGGCATGTAGAAGAACATAATTTGTTGGACAAAAGTCAACATGGTTTCTGTAAAGGGAAATCATGTTTTACTAATCTATTAGGGTATGTCTACACTAGCTCATTAATTCAAGCTAGGTAGGCAAATCAGGCAACCGGAGTTGCAAATGAAGCCCGGGATTTAAATATCCTGGGCTTTATTTGCATGTTCCCGTCCAGCCGCCATTTTTAAATCCCCCTTAGTTCGAATGAGGAGTAACAGTTCCACGAGGAGTAACAGTTAATCCGAACTAAGGATTTAGTTCAGATTAACTTTAAACTGCCGCGTGTAGCCGCGGGCAGTTCATTTGAACTAAGGGGGATTTAAAAATGGCGGCCGGACGGGAACATGCAAATAAAGCCCAGGATATTTAAATCCCGGGCTTCATTTGCAACTCCGGTTGCCTGATTTGCCTACCTAGCTCGAATTAACGAGCCAGTGTAGACATACCCTTAGAGTTCTTTCAAGGGGTTAACAAACATGCAGACAAGGGGGATCCAGTAGATATAGTATACTTAGATTTTCAGAAAGCCTTTGACAAGGTCCCTCACCAAAGGCTCTTGTGTATATTACATTGTCATGGGATAAGAGGGAAGGTCCCTTCATGGACGGAGAACTGGTTAAAAGACAGGAAACAAAGGGGAGGAATAAATGGTAAATTTTCAGAATGGAGAGGGGTAACTAGTGGTGTCTCCCAAGGGTCAGTCCTGGGACCAATCCTGTTCAATTTATTAATAAATGATCTGGAGAAAGGGGTAAGCAGTGAGGTGGTAAAGTTTGCGGATGATACTAAACCGTTTAAGATAGTCAAGACAGAAGCAGACTGTGAAGAACTTCAAAAAGATCTCACCAAACTGAGTGATTGGGCAACAAAATGGCAAATGAAATTTAATGTGGATAAGTGTAAAGTAATGCACATTGGAAAAATAACCCCAACCATACGTACAGTATGATGGGGGGTAATTTGGCTATGACAAATCAGGAAAGAGATCTTGGAGTTATCGTGGATAGTTCTCTGAAAACTTCCACACAGTGTGCAGCAGCGGTCAAAAAGGCAAATAGGATGTCTGGAATTATTAAGAAAGGGATAGAAAATAAGACACAGAATATCTTACTGCCCCTATATAAAACTATGGTACGCCCACATCTTGAATACTGTGTACAGATGTGGTCTCCTCACCTCAAAAAAGATATTTTGGCCTTAGAAAGGGTTCAGAAAAGGGCAACTAAAATGATTAGGGGTTTGGAACGGGTCCCATATGAAGAGAGGTTAAAGCGACTGGGACTTTGCAGTTTAGAAAAGAGGAAACTAAGAGGGGATATGATAGAGGTATATAAAATCATGAGTGGTGTGGAGAGGGTGAATAAAGAAAAGTTATTTATTAGTTCCCATAATAGAAGAACTAGAGGACACCAAATGAAGTTAATGGGTAGCAGGTTTAAAACTAAAAAAAGAAAGTTCTTCACACAGCGCATAGTCAACCTGTGGAACTCCTTGCCAGAGGAGGCTGTGAAGGCTAGGACTATAACAGAGTTTAAAGAGAAACTAGATAATTTCATGGAGATTAGGTCCATAAAAGGCTGTTAGCCAGGGGACAGAAATGGTGTCCCTGGCCTCTGCTTCTCAGAGGCTGGAGAGGGATGGCAGGAGACAAATCGCTTGATCATTGTCTTCGGTCCACCCCCTCTGGGGCACCTGGTACCGGCCACTGTCGGCAGACAGGCTCCTGGGCTAGATGGACCTTTGGTCTGACCCAGTACGGCCATTCTTATGTTCTTATGTTTTAATTAGCTGTGTTTATTATTACTGCTCCATGATCACTTAACATAATTCTCTAGCTCCCAAGTTAGAACTCAAGACATCTACTATAAATAAAAAGTTTATGTGGAAACATCAGGAATATGTTTTCAACCCTCAGTCAAGTCTGAGGTGCCTATATCTGCCCCTCACAGACATGGGCAAATGAGGTCTCCTTATATTAAGAAAGTTTAGAATCCAGAGGGAAGGGACAGAAAATAAAGTCAGAGTTCTGGAGTAAGGGTTTCAACCAGAGTTAGAGATATAGGCAAAGGACTTCCACATACAGAGTCATTTGGTTAGAGAGCAGTCAGTTAAATATTGTGCTATCCAACTTTCAGAGAGAGGGATAAAACAGTCACATGTAATTTGGTATTACCAAGAAGAAATTAATTTCAGATTTTTGCACACATCTTCTCAAATGTAATAAGGATGTAGGAAGGGTATACATTGACTATTATAAAGCAAGGAAGACAGAACAAAAATCCAAGGTGGGGGGGAACATTAGTAAAACAAGATAAAGAAAGGTAAGTGTAAAATACCAAAGCTACAGTGCACTACAATACCATATATATGTATTACAGCTGCAGAGAAAGTTAGCAACAGTCCTCATTCTAGAAGGTGCAATATTATGGTATACATAGGGACCTTCATTTTTATTTCACTGATTGTTACGGAAAGTTTCCTAAGATTTAGGGAGGAAAATACTGATTTTTAACCCCAATTTTTGGCAGCTCAAATATATGAAAATATAAATTATGTTTATAAAACATTAAATCCATTGCGCAATGTAGATGTGTTTGTTAATAATAAATTAGTTTAAATGTAAATCCCTGTCTGTTAAAGTAAGCCGGTGTAGCGGAAGTTGCACACACATGCCTATGTACACATAATCTTCATGAAATAAACCATGGCATTAAACTACTCTTACTCACAGTACTCTTGCCCGTCTATTGTTTTCTCTTCTCATCCCCCAATATTACCCCTACATTTTACCAAGAAAACTGTGAGGTTAATATTTTTGCAGACTTCACCCTTTTTTAAAATGTTTGTGATCACTGGAAGGTTTGGACAAAATAAAACTGAAAATAAAGGACTTTAGATATAAGCAAAAGTAGCAAAGAGATGGTGATATTCCACTAGCCTCTTGGATGGATTTTGAAAATACAAAAAAAAAAGAGACAATTAGGATACAAATCAGCATATAGATGCTTTTCAAACAAACTGTAAACAGAGCATTTTATGGTACAACTTTAATAGTTGCACAGTAAAAATAAAATGGAGTAGTAGAAAGCAAGAAATTAAGAGACAAAGAAAGGGGAGGAGAAATACCTCTTAAAATCTGAAAAGTCTAAGGGTGTAAATAAATATGGAATTAATAATTTATTACTCTATTAACTTAATTAAAAAATATCATATTATTAACAACATTCACTTTTTCCAATTTCATCAGCTTTAGCAAATGGTGTAATTTTCTCTCAAAAAATGTGTGTTAATAATATTTGTAAATGTTTCCCCATTCTACTTAAGATGACTGGAAAGTGATTGTCCAGCAGTTTGAAATAACTTCTGAAATGATATCACTACTTTTTTGATGCAATGGAATTTTTTTTAAAAAGGAGATTACATGCCGTAGACATAGGATCTACAATTCAATGTCATAAGAGTGAACTGTAATACCTAATATCTCTATACTCTGTATTCGTAACAATATTCGCATGCTAGAGCTGCTTAGAACAGCCACGTAATTACAAACATTCTGATCAAGAGGCCAACTACAGCATCACTCCCACAGCTATATTTTTTCCTTTACAGCTGCTAGCTAGTTCCATGTCTCTCCCGTAGCTCCATTCCAATGTGAATACAGGAGATGGTTAGTTTCACAGTCCCACACTGAAAACTAGGTGTTTTGTCTGTTTTGTAGTTATTCAACTCCCACAGCTGTTAGTCACCTCAGTTCATCCATTCAGCTCTGCCTCACATCTAACTTGTTCCATCTTTACCTCCCACACAGACTGATTCCCCTGTTAATACAGATCATCTTCCCATGCCTCTCAGTTTGAGCTGGCCTGTTACGAACTATCTTACCTACTTTCAAAACTCATTTTTCAGGTGAGTTGCTCACAGGCTTTCCTGCACTCAGTCTGACCTCGTCAGCAGAATTGGACAGCTCTTCATTAGTCACAATACCGGTAACGGACTATTCAGCTGTGCCACCTAGTCCTCTCTTTATGATTTTGTTCGCAGAAACAGCATGTAATGACATCTCTAATACCATCTGTGAGCTACTGTCATTTATAATGTTTATAGCATCATGTGTATTTTTTTGCTTCCCTTATAAGAGATGTGCTAATTTGTGAAAGTTTAAAATTAAAACTGTGAAAGTATGAGAGAAACCCACCTGCTGAGCAAGAAGAAAGTCAGAAAGCAAGAGCCCTGGTTCAGGTTGCTACACAGTATTAGCTATGTGTGTTGGTTGGTTTTGGATTTCCAGTTTTCCCTACTGACTGCTGTCCATCTCTGAATTCACATCTTCAAAACTGGATAGTGTGAATGTTATCATTGACACCATTTAGGGGTACTGGTGGTAGTACTTCACATATTAGAGAGATCAACTAAAGATTATTTCTGAACTGACGGCAGTTTGGTTGAAGGAGAGAATCAGTATATAGTAAATTTTAAAAAAGGAAAAAACCCTTCTTCAACAGCAACCCTTATATCAAACTTGAACCATTTTAGATTAAAAATGTTTCTTTGTTGACCCATCATAGCCCTCCAACCTTTTACTTAAATCTATGTTTGGGTCTCAGCTGGTCTAATTGGCTTCAGATCTTGAACATTCTAGGGTTTTGCAGGTGTAAATGGAAATGATGCATTTTGGGAAAGGTCTGTTTTCAAGGAAACTCTTCTCTACTCCACATAGGAATAGGCATGCTGATTAGATTAGCAATGCATCTAATGTAGTATTTTCTATCCAAGAGTGGCCAACAACATATGTTTCTGGGTAAGATTGGCTAATGAAAAACACTTTTCAGTTGGTTTTTGTTGGATTTTTTTTTTAACCAAAAAGCTTCAGCACCCAAGAGAACACTCATCTCCTAATGGTAAATGCATCTTGATGTCTAACAGTTACTCCTTCTGCAAAAGAAGTTTTCTTTGTAAATGACTTGTTTTGCCTTTGTGTGATCTTTAAATTTTATTGATTTGTACTTTGCAAAACTGTGCCCCATGTTCTCATACACTGGGTAAGATGCACATGCATTGCAAAAGTTAAAGTTCACTGTATTGTAAAAGAACCACAATGTATATAGTATTATATTTGAAACATTAGGACACAGGAGAATGAATGGTTCCAATGTTATTACTAATAACACATGAAAAAAGTTAAATGAAGACATGTTCATAGATAGCTAAACAGTAACATTAGTGTGTTTGAAGGGGGGGTTGCCATATATTTTCTTTGATACTGAGTAGTTTTTCAGTGAGTAAGGGGACACAAGCATAGTAGAAGAATATTATTCTCCAGGCATTGGACTGGGAAACCTTATTTGAAAGCTTTCAGATTCTATTGGAATACTCTGATCTGGAAATGAAAAAAAGACTTTGCCAATGGCCAAGTACACTGAGAATATGTGATTTCATGGAATGAAAGTGGTATTTCTAGATGTGTCTTATGTACCTATTTTAGTTAAAAGGGGTGTCATGGAGAGAATAAACCTGCAGCACAGCTTGGGTCTCAGTCTTAAGGGCAAAGCGATCATACAACTAAAGCAAGACAGAGGAAGACTGTGTAAATAACACTTCCTTATTTAATTTCTCCGCACCAATCATGATTTTATAGATCTTTCTCATCTCCCCCCCCCCCCCTTAGTTGTCTTTTTTCAAAGGTAAAATGTCCCAATCTTATTAATCTTTCTTCATACAGAAGCTGTTCCAGGCACCTATTGTTTTTTTTTGTTGCCCTTTTCTGAACCTTTTCCAAATCAGAGAGAGAGAGAGAGAGAGAGATCAGGCAAGCACATCTGCACAGTATTCAAGATATGGGTGTACCATGGATTTATGTAGTGGCAATGTAATATTTTCTCTGTTAATATCCATCCCTTTCCTAATGAACCCCAAAGTTCTGTTTGCTTTTTTTGACTGCTGTTTCATATTGAGTGGATGTTTTCAGAGAACTATTCACAGTGGCTCCAAAGGCTCTTTTTAGTGGGAACAACTAATGTGCCTGGGGATTGGTGGGATAAACCATCAGAATTTGGTTAGACCTCCACGACCAGGCTACAACATTGCAGAGGTTTCACAGAAGTGGCAGCAGGGAAGATAATTTGGCCCTTATTCTGTTGTAACCTTATATCTTCATAGGTTTCTGGTTTTGATTCTGTAAGCAAACTGGGGGGAAAATACAGCTGAAAATCACCTTTTAGTCTGTCAACTTCTGCCTGAATGTAGCTTGATTCTTATAACTTAAGCACAAGTCTATGAGTAGAATTTGGCCATTGACGTAAACTGTTTCATGCATCCTGAGGCTCGTCTTCAAGCCTCTGTATTTCTATTTAAACAAATAAAGCCTCTCTGAGTGAGATTCATGCACAAGTAAGCTCCCAAGACTGAGCATATATTTGAATATAAGAGTATATCAGTTTAGAATCTTCCTTGCTTTCTTTATTTTGTATCTTTTTCTTTTATATATAGGTCTATATTAAAAGTGTAGGGAAATTATAAAGTTATATTACATCCTGGGTTTTTTTTTTTTTTTTGCCATCCACCCACTACCTTAAATTTTGCTCCAAAATGAAACTGTAATAGATATTAATAATCAATTAGGGTTTTTTCTGTTATAAGAGCTACTCCTAAATGCATTAGAGAAATTAAGTTATGTTTCAGAAATATTGATAGACAGGAATATTATTTTAAAAGTTTTTTTTTTTATTTAACTTGTAAACAATTTTGTAATACATGAGTATTCAGAATGTCAATAACATATAAATTTAAAAATCTTAAATATTCACCCATTCTTTTCTAAAATAGCTATTAGTTTTTCTGCAAGAACCTCCTTTTTTGTTTGTGGAATTATCCATAAAGCCAAGTATTGACAAATAGATTTTTCCCAACATTTGATTTGTCATTTTCCATGTTTAATTTAGAGATAATACCTTTTTCTCCTTCTCCTGTACCATAAATGATGTGCTATTCAGTGTATTAATACAGTAACTACAAGCTAATTGACCATAAATCAGTTTCATGTGGTTTAATTATAACCTGCCTTCTGTGTTCCTATTGGTTGAAAATGCATGGAGGCAGAAGGGCAAACACATTCACTGTCTTATCCAGGGGGTGCTGGAACAATTTGTATAGTGTTGGGAGCTTACAGCCATTGAACCAAACTGTGAACCCTGTATATAATGGAAACCACTTCTAGTAGTGGTGCTGTAGCACCCTAACCTCCCCCCGCCATCCCTAGTTTCAACATCTATACTCTCATCTGGCTAGATCTGTGTTCTAGCCTGGTTTTATATGCTGGAGAGAAATTTGAAAGGGTGTGCTTTGCCCTCTGGAAGCTTATTAGATGACTGTTTCTTATCTCTGTTGAATTCTCTCTCTCACTTTTTTTTTTCTTTCAGTAAATGATAAGCATTTATTAAGGCACTCCATGTGGAAGATTTGTGAATCTTTTATACATAACACAATGTTTCCTCTGGAAAGTTGATGTTTGAGGGCAAGCACCTGATATCACTGAAGTTCTGTCAACTCTCACAATTTTAGTCTGGCAACAATTGGTGTCTTTCTTGAAGATCCAGTTCCTGAGTTGATTACATCAAAATCTGAACGTGCTTCAGAAAAAGAGAGAAGAGAGCTGAGAATTTTTTTAAACCTACTTCTATTAGTGCAAGAAACAAGCTTTTGAGCCACAAAGAGCTCTTCTGCAGGTCTGTCCAAAGAATTTACACAGAAGAACTCTATGAAAACTCTAAAGCTTGTCTCTCTCACTAAGGGTGCATCAACACTGCACCCTTAGCTGGAAATAAGCTACGCAATTTGAGCTACACAAATAGCGTAGCTTATTTCGAGTCAATTTCGAAATAGCCTGTTTTGTAATTTGACACTGTCTATACACAGTCCCAAATTTTGAAAGAAACCACTAATTGTTGGGAATAATTCTTGGACACACTGGGTGCAGGTGAAAACAAGCAGAAGATTTATTGAACACATAGCGCTGGTGGAGTGCGGACCAGGGGGTTAGCCCAGAGAGCACTAACTTAACCAAAACATACATTAGATTATAAAGGTAGCAGATGGGTGGAGGAGAAGTGATTTGATAGGTCTAGCAGCGGAAGTGAGATATGCACATAAGCCAATGGTCTACGACAGTTACACAGTATCTCCGCCCATTGCCAATTTAACATGTTATCACTAATACAGGTAGTTATTCCTAACAAGCTAAATAAGCCAACATAAACAAAGGCATGTTGATGGTCATTTTGTCGGCCGGAAATATAATGCGTCTCCTGCGGGGGTGGTATTGCCTTGGCGCAATCTTTGGGATCCAAGCTTATTTTCTAGGAACAAAGCAGACAATGAAAAACAATCCCGTGCGGTTGTTTGGTTGTTTGGTACCGGCCTTATCAAAGTGAGGCCCTTTTGGAATGTGGTTGCTAAGGGAACCAGAGTCACAGTAACTGCTGTACTGTATGCTTCTCAGGCATGGTCTGATACTTTCAGATTTGAGTTTGTCAGTTCTCAGCAAGATACCATGGGCTGCCTCAATTTACCCTACAATTCCCTTAATCTTTAAATGTCTGTTTATCCTCATGGAATGAGGTTTACAGGGGCATCGGAACAGTGCACCCATTATTTCAAAACATATTTCGAAATAACGCGTGTGCTGTCAAGATGTGGAATAGCTATTTCAGGATACCAGAAGTTTCCTGAAATAGCATCTCTGTCTAGACACACCCTAAGAGAAGCTAATGCAATACAAATAATATTACCTCGCCCTCTTGTCTTTCTAATGTTCTAGGACCAAAACAGGTACAACACTCCTTTTTTTAAAGGAAGGTTCTAGTCCTTGTTATTGCTTCAACCTTGAAAATATAGACTCTTAAAGGGTTAGAAAACCAGAAGTCAAATAAAAAGAAACCAAAATGTAATACACTTTAAAAAAATCTCATCAAGACAATCTCATGGTTTGTGGAGGGTCTGGTTCATTGTTTTTGAATGATGGAGTTTGGCAATACTGTTACTGCTACTTTATTTACTTGATAGTATAGGGAGCATGTGATGGTCATTTAATTACTGATCAGCCACTTTTCATTACCTGGTTAAAGCTGTATTTTATTCAGAAATTGCCTGAATAGTAAAAAACACATATTTTGTAATACTGGAAAACATCCCAGGAGAAAACAATCAAGGTTACACCATTGGGTTTATTTTATGGATAAGAAAACACCGAGGAATGATGAAATTTCTGATGGCAGATTTTCAACAGATTACAGTCTGAAGGCATGTTTAAATGGTGATTTAGAGTGTGCAAGCTGGACAAAATCTACAGCCTTCTAGCCTGTTATGCACTATGTGTCTATGGAGACTCTTCTGCTATATACTAAAAGTTCTGCAGTGTGCTTTAAATCCACTATAGATTTATACCCCAGCTTCCCAGAGCATTTAATGGCTACCTAGGCAAGCCCTCAGACAGCAAAGTAATGAGATCCTAGTACGAAGGTACTCAGACACTCTCAGAATCAGTGGTAAAATTCCCACTGATTTCAATGGGGAAGGAATACATCCTAGGTCACTAGTGTTATTGAAGAACTCCATTTTGGGGGATGTAAATTTTTCCTTTGTGTTATGACTTTAAGGAAAAAGAACCGTTGTAATATCCTTTTAAAATAAGTTGTAAATTTTCAAGACAAAAAAAAAAAAAGCACATATAGCCTATCCAGGCAAAATGCACCCTTTCTGTTGCACCACAACCTTTCTTAGCAGTTGAATTAAATAATCACAACCTGAGGAAGAGAAAATATTGATTTCATAGAATCTAAATGTGAAAAATGCACTTTGAGATCTAGTGATAAAAAGTACTATATAAGAACTACATATTATCTTTTGGGTACATCTACATAGCAACATTATTTTGAAATAACTAGTGTTATTTCGGAATAAATTAGTCTGCATCTACACAGCAGGACATTTTTTCAAAATAATGTCGAAATAATGTCAAGCTGGAGGACATCTTACTCCAACTCCTGTAACCCTCATTGTTTGAGGAGTAGGGAAGTTGGAGGAAGAGTGCTCAATTTTGAATTAAGTGCTGTGTAGATGCTCCCAATTTAGAAATAAGTTATTCTGAAATAAGCTACGCAATTGATGTAGCTCAATTTGCGTAGCTTATTTCGAGTTAAGCCCTGCTGTGTAGATGCACCTTTACTGATTAACTTGCTTATTTAAATTACCCGAGACAATGAGAGCAATGGATTGCATTTGAAAGCATAAGCATTTGATACATTTACCTGAATGCTACGATTGCTGCTTGACAAACCAATAACCTCATAGGACATTTGGTAGCTCCTGTAAACTGATCTTTTCCTAATTCTAAAATCCTCTCAGTAGCAACAACAATTTGCTAATGAGATAACAATACAGCAATTCCTTATGTGATCTATAAAAGCTGTAATTTCAGAGAGAGAGAAAAATCCTATGCTGAAGATGCTGGCTTAGCTGCCTGTCTCCCAGGAGATAAGAAATCTTGTCTAATGTCATGTTTTTCCTCTAACATCTCTCAGTGCTAGCTTCTTAATGACTGAAACTTGAAGAAGCAGCAATGATGTTTCTGAAGGGACAATATGACCCCTCTGGAACTGCATTTAGCAGGCTTATGAATAAATGAAGGAGCTAGAATCATGTTCCTTCTCA
This sequence comes from Rafetus swinhoei, assembly GCA_019425775.1. Lineage (NCBI taxonomy): Eukaryota > Metazoa > Chordata > Testudines > Trionychidae > Rafetus > Rafetus swinhoei. Next base: position 18,065,336 of record CM033434.1, read on the forward strand.
TAAATGCTGCTTACACTTCTTTAAATTTATAAAGGGAACTTGCACATCCTTCATTCTTAGTTTCATTGAACTATTTTAAACAATTGTCGTAAATTGAGCATTTTTCTCATTGGACCATACTACAATGATATGATTAACACTATCCATTGGTTAACATACCACATTAAAAATTACTGGCTTCATTTAGGTTTCAGAGAGGTACCCCTGTTAGTCTGTTTCCCCCACAATAATAATGAGTCTGGTGGCACATTAAAGACTAACAAATTTAGTCTTCAAGTCATCATTCTTGTAACTAGTTCATTAAATTAAAGAGTGGAGACAAAATGTACAATTAAGCTATGAAACAAGGAGGAGATGTTGCCTTAATGAAGTCTACTTTTATATAAAATGAAATGGACCTGTAACATGTGAGAGTTGCAGATTTATCATAGCTGTAGTGAAATTGCTAGAAATTATTCCATAGCCCCCAGCACATAGTCCTCAAATGTTTAGCACAACATCAGCCTCCTAGAATGCAGAATTGCTTAGTGGGATGAGTAGCATGGGAACTAGGCCAGGAGGGAACGTAACTGATCTAACAAAGTTCATTCTGTAATCCTATTGAATGTGCTTGAAACTTCATCCAAATACATTTCCAACAGGTCAAGTGTTTTTGGAAGGTAAGTAGTGACCAGTAGATGTTCCTTATGCTTATTATTTGAAGCCAGAGATGGTATGACTTTTTTATTCTGAATTAAACATTCTGAAGATGTTCTTTATAAGTCAGGGTCTTTTTCATCTTGCTTTTGCATGTCACTAATATTAGCAATGATGATAGTTCTGATGATAGCTGTGCAAAATGCTTTCTGTATTGTCCAAAACCCAACCTGGCCTCATGTGCGGAGCACAAATGGAATCTTAAAAGGAGGCTTCTTCTTCAGGAGTTGTAGAGAGAGGGTATGTCTAGACTGCATCCCTCTGTCGGCTGAGGGATGCAGATTAGGCAGGTCGACATTGCAAATGAAGGGGGGATTTAAATATCCTGCGCTTAATTTGCATAAAAATGGCCACTGTTTTTGCCGACTCAGCACTTTGTCAGCAAAAAAAGGCAGTCTAGAGGGGGATCTGTCAAGAAAGAAAGCCTTTTTCGACTGATCCTGTAAACCTCCTTGCAGGAGGCATAAGGGATCTGTCGAAAAAGGCTTTCCTTCTTGACAGATCCCCCTCTAGACTGCCTCACTGCAATGAGGAGTAACGGTAGTTCAAATTAGGAGCTTTAATTCGAACTACCTAGTCCGTACCGCGTGTAGCCACGGGCAGGGAGTTCGAACTACGGGGCATTTAAAAATGTCGGCGCCCGGGAACATGCAAATAAAGCCCGGGATATTTAAATCCCGGGCTTCATTTGCAAGTTCGAATGCCTACATTAGCCACCCTAGTTCAAACTAGGGTGGCAGTGTAGACATACCCTGAGGGAGTTGGGCTAAGTTGGCTGGTTGTATTTAAAGAATTATGCTATGGGAATTGATTTTTGGAAGTATAGATCTTTTGAAGTATTTTTGGTTTTGGCTCAAATGTTTGCTGAACATTTCAATAGGAATACACATCTGCATCAATATATCTTTGTTCCTTGTCCTGACTTGCAGCTTCTATAAAAGCTGTGAAGCAATAATTGGGATGTTGGGAAGATCTAAGCACTTTGAAACAATATTGATGAACATCCAAGAAGAAACTCAGGGAGATCTCCCTTAACTAGGGTACTCTTATGCAGTGACACTGCAACAATTTTTGGAGTGGGGGTGCTGAGCTACACCCTTCCTTACCTCTCTTTGTACCCCTCATTGCCCCCTAGAGCTGGGTGGAACCCTGAATGCAGGGGACGTGGGTCGAGGCAGCGAGTGTGTAGTATGTGGGGCTGGCAGCTGAGCCCCTGAGCATCAACAGACCTGGCTGCTGGGACCCTAGGCAGCATTGGTGTGTGTGTGTGGCGGGGGGATGCAAAAAACCTGGGGATGCTGCAGCACCCTCCACACCTCAATTTCCCACGCTTTAACATGATGAATAAGTGGTGATCTTGTTACAGACACTCTAATTTGCATTACATTGTCTCAAAGAAAAATAATATTTTGTTGTTGCAGTCAGCTGATGGCAAAGGAGGGGATGCTGTGACATGCTTATCGCCCCAGAAATGGCCTTTGGCTCAAATCCTATATTTCTATTTTTTTAAAGAAAATATTTTTTTTCATTGAACAATTTATTAAAGAGGTCCCTTTACACTGTATAACTTGCTTTTCTCTTTCTTCAGTCAAAACAACTCAGGCATCCATTTATTTGTGTTTAACTTGCGATGTATAGAAATAAATACAAATTAAAATCTGATGCTCCTGGAGATAACATCTTACTAAGCAATTGTACCAGATGGACTTTTCAGCATCCCTTTGCCCTTTTTAATTGAACTGTGGCAATAGTAATCTAAGATGAAGCTAATTAGGTACAATATTTGTATTTAATTATATGCAATATTTCTACTGCCAGATCCTATTCCATTTTAAATGGCTATCTATCATGATAGAATACTAGAACTGGAAGGGGCCTCGAGAGGTAATAAAGTTGAATATTCTGCCCTCATGGCAGGACCATGCAGTTAGGAAGTTTTTCTATTGCCCAACCTAAACCTCCCTTGCTGCAATTTAAGCCCATTGCTTCTTGTCCTATCCTCAGAGGCCAAGGAGAACATTTTTTTCTCCCTCCTCCTTATAACACTCTTTTAGATACTTGAAAACTGCTAAAGGTCTGCGGGAATCCTGGAAAAAATGTTGAGGTCAGCAGGGATCCTGGCCTCCACACACTGACCAGGTCACTCTGTCAGTGGGGATCCAGACCACAACACACTGTCCAGTTTACTTCCATTTCATCAGCCAACCACGTGCCAGCTATTCCTAGGCTGCTTCCTAGTTCCCCTTGGGGGCCTACCTGCCACAACCTCTGCTCCTCAGGGGTCCGCCGGGAAGAATGTCGCTGGCAGCGTGTCCATGGACTCTGGGTCATGGTCCAGCAGTGGTTCAGGCAGCTCAGCCCAATATCTTGAGTCTGGCAGGGGCCCTGGATGGCCAGGCCAATCTTCTGGGCCTGGTAGTGGCCCGGGCATCCCAACCCAGTCTTTCTTCTTTCTCAGGTGTATGGGGAGAGCATCTGGTTTGCTCGGCCATTGGGCTTCATCTGTGCTCTCAGCTCCTATTTTTATAGTCCTGCCTCACCTTTCTGCGTCCTGTGGGTGGGGCTAGGTTGCTCTGGCACTGTCCACTGATGGGGGGTTAGGGAGTGGTTCCCCTTCCAGGTCAGCGGGAGGCCAAGCTGACTCACTACACTACCCCCCTCAAGTCCAGTCCCCAAGGGCCAGGGCTGAAGTCTGAACCCTCCCTCAGGTGTAAGAACATGTTGGCATTCAAATGGTCCTTACCCGCTTGGTGCCGGATTGAGAGGGCACACTGCTCCAGCGTCAGGTAACAGAGAGTAAGGCAGGCATTGGTGTCCTTCATATGATGTTTAAGTGAGTGAAAGGCCTCCTCACATCCTGCAGTTCAGTGGATCTGCATGGGGCTGTCCTTCAGGAGCAATGCGAGGAATACTGCGATGGTTGCAAACTGGGGTACAAAGCACCCCGGTAGTAGCCCGCCAGGCCAAGAAATTGTTGGACTTGGTGTTTGGTCTTCGGAGCTGGCCATTCCTTTAATGCTTGGACCTTCCCCACAAGGGGCAGACTTGTCCTTGGCCCAGGATATACCCCAGATAAATCACCTCCGGCCACCCAATTCAACATTTTTTTGGGTTGGCTGTAAACCCCACCTGCTTTAGAGCCGGGAGGACAGCCACTACCTGCATCAGGCAAGTTCTCCAGTTCTTGCTGTAAATCACATCATCTTGATAGGTGGACGCATACTCAGTGTGGATGCTGAGGAGGAAATCTATCAGGTTCTGGAAAGTTGCCAGTGCTCCATGTAGACCAAAGGGCATCCGGACAAAATGGTAGAGTCCATTAGGGGTGGCAAACATGTTTTTTTCTCGGGACTGTGGATCGAGGAGGATCTGCCAATACCCTTGTTTAGGTCGAATGTTGTAATGTACTTGACAGTCCCCAGTCAATCTAGTAGTTCATCAAGTTGGGGCACTAAATCTCGAATTTTGAGATTGCATTTATCTTGAAGAAGTCAATACAAAAGTGGAAGGTCCTATCTGGTTTTGATACCAGTATTATGGGGCTTTGCCACTCAGTCTGGGAGGTCTCGTTCACTCCCAATTCCAGCATCTTCTGGATTTCTTTCTGGACTGCTTCTCACCTTTGCCATGGAAGAGGGGAGTGGCTTCACAGACCAAGGCCCCTGGGTCATTTGGATTTTATGATGGACCACCGAAGCATGTCTGGTGTGGGCAGTAAACACCCCTGAAAGCCTTTCAGTAGGTGGCAGGCCTCCTCGCATTGCTGAAGGGAGAGGGTGTTGCCTAGCACAAGCTCCTCTGCCACCTTGGAGGTGTCCACGTCCACAACCTGGGGCCCTAGAGCTAGATCTGGAGGATGAGGGGTAATCATTAGGCCTTGTTGAACCTACTAGGGCTTTATTTATATGATATATTTGCCTCTTGCGTTGGTGGTCAGGCTGATAGATTTCATAGGTGACATGACTGACCTGACGAATTGCCTCGTAGGATCCTCGCCAGCAGCTGAGGAGCTTAGACTCCTCCGATGACAAAAACAACAATACCTTCTCTCCTGGTTGGAAGGTCCACGGATGGCCCCCCTTGTTATACTGTTTTTGGGGGGGGGCCTTTTGAGCTACCTTCAGATTCTCCCAGGCAAGGGTCCACACTACTGCCAGGTATCCTGCAAATGGAGCACATAAAGTTGTATATTCTTGGAGGGAGGTAGTCTTTGTTCCCACTCATCCGTTACCAGGTCAAGGATCCCCCGTAATTGTCGTCTGTACAGCAGTTCAAATAGGGAGAAGTGTGTTGATGACTGGGGTACCTCGCAGATGGCTAGAAGCCAGGACAAGAGCATTTGGTCCCACTGACGTCGTTCTTGTGGAGGAAACCTCTGCATCATGTCTTTCAAGGTCTGGTTAAACCTTTTCATGAGCCCATCCATTTGTGGGTGGTAGATGGAGGTTTGTAGTTTCTTGATGCCCAACAGGGTGCAGACTTGTCGCAGAAGCATGGAGGTGAAATTCATCCCATGGTCTGTCTGGAGCTCCCAAAGGAGTCCTACCCGGGCAAAGATTTTCACCATTTCTGCCACGATGGTCTGGGCATGAACATTTCTCTGGAGAACTGCTTTGGAGAACCAAATTGCATAGTCTAATAAAGCCACGATATAGTGAAAGCCCGCTGTATTCTTTGGGAATAGTCTCACCAAATCCATGGCCATCCACTCAAAGGGTGTGCCAATTACTGTCAGGGGGCTCAGGGAAGCTTTCAGCACCCTGGGGTCTGTGGCCAGCTGACAGGTAGAGCATGAATTACAGTAGTCTCACACTTTTTGATAGACCCTGGACCAAAAGAAGCATGACAAGATCTGTGCCAGGGTTTTTGCATGTCCCAGGTGCCTTGCGGCCAGGATGTCACGGACCAACTGGAGGACTGCCTTCCTGTATCAACATGGCATGATGAGCTGTGTCCATTGATCCTGGGTCTGAGGGTCTTTGTCCAGATGCCATAAGCTCTCCGAGACCATCTCGAGCCGGGGCCATCGTACTGCCCACTAGGAGTCTCTTGTTACGCTGTTGACCCAGGCCACCTGTTCAAAGGCCTGAACTCGCATGGGATCTTCCCATTGGTCCTGGCCCAATTCCACAATGGGGTCCAGTATTGAGTCTCTGGGTTCTCCTGGCAGGGGTTGTGGTGTCTGGGTCTGAACCCACAAGTCCACCCAGTTTGATCTGTTCGTTGTGCCTTCTATTGGGTTGGAGCTGTCTGTATTCTTGTCCTTGTTATTTACCAGATCTCCCTCTAAGGCACTCTGTACTTCACATCTTGCCAGGCTGGTCTCCCGCAACAGCTCTCCAAAATTGGGCCAATCGCACCCCAGAATGATGGGGTATGCCAGGCTGGGGGCCACACCAATGGCCACAGTCAACCGTTCGTTCTGGGCCAAGCTGACTCACTACAGACTCCTTTTTTATTTTTAGATCATATAAGATCTCCTGGTTAAGCCAAGATGGTCTATTGCTATATTTTCTATCTTTCCTACATAGTAGAATGGTTTGCTTTTGAGCCCTTAATAATGTCCCTTTGAAAAACTGCCAATTATCTTCCTCTTAGTCTTGCTTCCCAAAGGACCTTAGCTACCCGTTCCCTGAATTTACTAAAATGTCTTGGTTAAGAGGATAATTTATTCTGAATACTAATTGATAATGAACAGATTATTAAAGCTGAATTGTATGTCACTTCTTTCACTCTTCTGTTTCATTTTATGTAATATTGGAACACTTTTAAATTGAGTCCATGCTAAGATTATAAAAAGATGGTGTATAAAACCAGACCTATTCTCATATTGTTGATGGAGAACCACTGATATTAGAAGAGTGCTATAAACATTTTAGTACATGCCATAAGAATTTTCAGCATTTAACATTAGTCATGTGGTTAAACTAGTTAGAAACTGTAGTTTCAAAGAATCATCAGAAATTAACATTAATAAGTTCTGAGTATTTTAAAGTTAAAACTCCAATGAAAGCTGCAATATTATCCATTTATATTCTTTGAGAACTTCTTCTTAAGATATTCTATGACTTGACCTTTATTTTATGACAAGATATTTGAAAGGTTGAATTGTATGAGTCATATCCATAATTATTAAACTGTATTAAAAAAAGATAATGGATTATCTGAAGGGTTTTTTTAAATAAGGAATTAAAGATACTTTAAAGAACCTTTTATACTTCAGTATCTTAAATGTTTCTTATGAGGTAAACCACTCTATCAATCAATACTTTAAAATGAATTGAAAAAAAAAAAGAATAAAAGGTTCTTTGTGTGTACAACATGCATAAACTCCAAGCAGCAATACCATACATGCAGTTATTCAGATCTAGACTGGAACTGGAAAACAAAATATAAAATATAGGGAATGTATCTATGTAAACCTAGAAGCTTCAAAATCACTGTGACCTAAATAGTCCCCTATAAAACTTGATGTCAGTAGGAATCTTGGGAGCACAATAATTGTAAGATGGGCTGCATTATCCTAGCCATAAGCTGTGTACTCCTATTCAGTGCTTAAACGCAGTGTGTTTGATTGGATGAAGGAAGTTTTCCAAGGAAACATACTGGTGTTTATATTGTGTCCTCCCACTCTTTGTCTGTCATGAGGATTTAGGTTTGGATTTTCAAAGGATCCTGAGAATATGTCTACACTGAACACAGAGACATAGGCACAGCTGCAGCTGACTCAGGTCTGCTGCCTTGGATGGCAGGGCTATAAAACTGAAGTGTAGATGTGCAGGCCTGGCCTGGGCTCCAGCTCAAGGCTAAATATATACATTGCTCTGCACCTCAGCTGATACAGACTCCTCGCTGCTTTGGGTATAATGCAGTGTAGACACACCCTGGAGGGAATTAGATACCTGAACTCACGGAGAAAGCCTAAGGTATTTAAGTACCTAATTCCTATTGAAATACCTTGGAGGATCTGGGTTTAAGTGCTTTTCCTGTGTGTAGCCAGACAGGAACCCCCCCTGTAACATCCATCTTTGCTTGCCTGGATATGGCAGGCTGCTGTGGCCCTGAATGGCTGTAAACAGAGATACGCCAGTTGCTGACCAAGAGGCTGCAGAGGAGTGTCCTTGACTGAACCCATATTGATACGAACACACAGCCGTCCGCGGGGGAAGGAATCTCTCGCCCAGTAAAAAAAAATGTTTAGTACTCACAATTTAGTTATCTCTCTTGCAAGTGTAAATTAACTTGAAACTTGCTTGTAAGAACTGGCGTCACAAAGACGAACCAACACAATTTGGCATCTTAGATAAGAAAGAGGATACGGGCCCCTATGGGTATAAAGATGGGTCCAGCAGCACATTTACTCTGAGTGTCAATCTACCATCTATCTGCTGGTCGGGTTAGGTGTTTGACCTCCCGAGGTTCCACGGCGACACCCACCTCGTATTCGTCTTTCCTAGGAATTGAGGGACTGCCCTGGCTTGACCGCTGGAGTCGAGAGGCACAGAAGGGGGTAAAAATTGTACCTGGATGTGGTCCTTTGTCTTAAGTGTACACATAGATTTAGAGCTCTTTAAAGATTAAGCTGTCACTTGGTACCATTATTTCTATTTTCTATTTTTATTTTCTTTGTAACCATTTTTAAGATCTATATTTGCTAGCAGTTAAGAAATAAAGCAATAGCCATTGTAACCATATGATTTATAAGCTTGTTTAATAAACCTGTAACTGTTTAAGTCTTTAACCTGACTCCTTCAGTTGCTGTAACAGAACCAAGCACAATTTAAAAGAACTTCAGCCGGTCATAAGGGACAGGTATAGGAAGAGCTTGGCGTTTGGATCTGTGTCACTCCCAGGTGACAGGTCCGTTGGGGCACCTCTCAGTCTGTCCTAGGCTGCCCGCTGCGAAGGGATTTTTGCATCCTAGCAGCTAAAATCTGAGGTGTAATAAGCTCTTCCTATAAACAGGGGCGTCTGTTGGCCTGCTGGCTACTCTCTGCGACGGGACCCCGGTCCTAGCAGTAAAGACACGGACGTTAAACCTTTTCTTGGAAACACACACACACACACTGCCCTGACCGTCGGCTGACACTGTGGCAGCAGAAAGGGGTCTTAATCGTAATTATGATCTCTTCAGGTGCATTTGTGTCCTAAATTCCTTTGTAATTTCCAGCCTAATTCTTTGGAATTCAAGCAGTCCTTCTTCCTGAGAGAAGTCTCATCAGAGTCTGTGGGATTGCCAGTGTGAGCAAAGCCATTCATTTTGGGAAAAAATTCTTCCCAGGCTCTGGGCAGGTTTGCAGATATAGGTTGGACCCATAGGCATGCGCAGCACATTTCATTAGGGTGTGCACCCAGGGAATTTTTTTTTTTTAAGGCGAATATTTATTGAATACTCAATCATAAAGGACATGCTGCGAGCGAATGCGGGCTTTCTATACATTTCTACATTTGGTGCTTAGTGCATAATACAACAATCCATACTTTAAAACTAAAAGAGTGTATCATGCAATTAAATTAAAACGCAAAGCCATTTTTTTTTGAGACTTTAGGGTGTGCCTGGGCATACCCGGCACACCCTCTGTGCATGCCTATGGTTGGACCTTTGTGGTCCCGCACCCGACCCCCTGGAAAGCCCAGCTGAATTGCATGCTGGGCTCCTAGGCAGTCAGCTGCTGCATTGTGCCGGGCTCCTGTTCCCCACTGCCCCCCGCATTGCACCAGGCTCCCCATCTCCACTTGATGCACCGGAGGTCGATATTCTGGATTTTGACCTAGTGGGTTTTGTAAGGACCTGCTAAATCAAATGCTGAGGGCACCCTCTATTTGGCACCAGTACTCCTACGCCTTGCATTTGGTCCCATCGACTTCCTGCTGTAGAGATGGTGACAAGCTCATCTTCAGGTATTTCAACTTCAGCTATGTTATTTACATAGCTGGAATTGCATCCCTTATGCCAGCCTTCTGGGTCTCTAATAGACCTGGCCTCAATATCTTTGTTTCACTATTGGTGGAGGACTTGCTTCCACCCTGATGCTGCATCCATCAGTGTCTTGTTGGTCTTACATGTTATTCATGTGTCTCATCTTATTTCTGACCTGTCTGCTTCAGACCACCTGATGGCTGAAGTTGTTCTTCCCATTGAAGCTTGGACTAATGCCTTTTGCCATTGTTTGGTGTGGCTATTTGATATTTGGAGCTAGACACACTGGCCTCAGATTTGTTTCCTTTTTTGTAGACTGCTGCCTGCTTAGTTTAGCATTCTCTTAAGTGTTTTATGTATAATCCATTGTTCCTCTGCTGGACTGCCACAGACTGCCCTGCCAGAGAAGCAAACTTGGTTTCCAGACTTATTCGTCTGTGTGCTGGGCTTCTAGCCTGTCCCTGGGAGATTGTATGTGATGTTCCAGCATATCCAGAGAGGAATCCTTTCCTCTATGTTCTGCCTTTATCATCAGTCTCTTGTCTGTTTTTACTCCTGATTTTTCCTTCCCATTGCTTTGCGGATACCCAGGGGAAAAATTCTTGAGCTCAAATTCCTCTTTGGTAATGAATCCAGCTGCAGTGTACTATGGCCCGCTGTGTAAGCATAGTGTGTCAGATAAGTCAAAGGACATTTTTATATGCTCAATAACTGCATATACTGTGGCTTTTTTTCTTCCCAAGATAGCTACAATATTGGGACATAAAATGGTTCTGTTTCTCATACCTCTTCCATCATTTCCCAGAGGCAGTGTATTTCACTTTCTCCCTTTTGTGTTGTTTTTCTCTGTGTATACACGTGAGCATAATGTCCACATTCTCAGCCTGTCTGTCTCTGTGTTGCTCTGGGTTCCTTTAATGTTAACCTGTACACTTGACCTTCAGTATGGGCTGTTGTTGCTTTGATCTTCTCCCTGGACAGTTCAGCTGCTCTGCTATTTGGAGGTATTTCTCTATACTTAGATCTTGTCTCTCTGAACAATTTCTCCCAAATCTAGAATCATGTGTGTCACAAATTATTCTGACTTTAATTAGTCTATCTTTAATGTCCCCTAAAAGGCACGTGGATGCCAGAGTTTTCAGTTGTGTAATGTATATATCAATTTCCACTTTGATTCTTATTTTGGGGTTAAAAAAAAGAAAAAAAAACCCTGTTTACGGTCTCATTCTCTCTGGGGTCACAGTACTCATTTAACTCCTTTATCCAGCGTGTTGAGGATTATTCCTGGCAATAGTGTCTCACTCACTTCTCATCACTTTTCCCAGTGAGATAGTAAATAAGTTTTAACTTCATTTTCTCAACTTCAGTCCCCATGGTCAGTTCTGTATATAGACTCAACTGTTGCTTTCATGTGTGTACAAGGATTTTTGTTTGGAAATCCAGCTTTCCCAATGGTTTGAGGCCCTCTATGCAGCTTTGTTGCTCTGTCTCTAGGGCTTACGCCTACACTACAAGTTTTTGCAGCAGAGAGTATGCTAATGATGGACTCATTAGCACGAGTCACAATGTCATTACCATATTTTCTGCCAACGCTTTTTGCGCAAGGGGGTTTTGAGCAAAAAGAAGCAGTGTAGCTGCTTCAGTGTACATTGCTTCTTTCTGCACAAAAACCCCTTACGCAAAAAGCATTGGCAGAAAATATGCTAATGACATCCTGACTCATGCTAATGAGTCCATCATTAGCATACTCTCTGCCGCAAAAACCTTGTAGTGTAGACAATGCCTAGGTGATCCCTTGTTTGCCCATTGTTCACACTTTGTTCCTTTCCGTAGGTGTCAGTAAACTGTCTGCAGATGCCATGCTTTATGTACCTCATACTGGGTAATAACATGAAAAGACTTTATACTTATAAAACTATATTGGGTTTTTTGGTGAGACAACTATATACAGAGAAGCAAAAATCCCACAATTAAGGAAGATGGCTGTGCTGCTTTAAAAAATGACCTGGTTTAGAGAGGAAATAGAAGTTATATAAATATTGAAACAAATGAAAGAAAAGGAAAGCTGATACCAATGAGTATAAATCAGAAATTGGAAATTATAGAAAATTGATAAAGGAAGCCAAAGGACATAATGTTCACTCTATGGTCAGCAGAATTAAGAAGAAAAAATATTATAAAATAGGAGGAACAAAAAGAACAATGGTATTGGTCTATAGATGGAAATATTAGACTCTTCAATAATAATGCAGAGAAAACAAAAAAGTTCTATGAATATTTCTGTTCTCTTTAGTAAATAATTCAGTTCTATATATGGTGATAACACATTTTCTAGTCTACAAATACTAATGGATTATATTAAACAGAAGCTACTATAGTTACATATTTTAAAATCATCAGGTCCAGATAACTTGCATCCAATAGTTTTAAAAAGCTGACTGAGAAGCAAACTGGACTATTAATGGTGATTTTCAGTAAGTCTTGGACCACTAGGGAAGTTTCAGAAAACTAGAAGAAAGCTAATGTATCATTTTTAAAAAATAACATTTTTAAATCACATGACTCAGAAAATTATATGGCTACCAGCCTGACATCAGTCCTAGGAAGGGATGCAGTTTGGGATAAATAAAGAACACATCAGAGATCTTCTTACCAAATTGAATAAATTCAAATAGTGGGGCCAGATGATATTGACCCAAGGGCACTTATAGAATTAGTGAGAAATCTCAGAGCTACTGGCAATAATATTTACAAACTCTGGATTACATGAGATCCTCAAAGAACAGAATAGGGCTAATCTAGTGCTCATCTTTTAAAAGAGGGAAAAGGAGGAACTAGAGAATTATAGACCTGTAAGTCTGAATTTGATACCTGAGAAGCTACTGGAGCAATGTATAAAGCATTCAGTTTGCAAATAACTAGAGGATGAAATGGTAATTACTAGCAACCAACATGGCTTTACCAGGAACAAATTATGCCAAATCAGGCTGGTTTCCTTCTAGCCGATTTGATGGATAAGGGGAATGTGGGTTTTGACAGTGTACCATATGACATTCTGATAAGTAAGATGGAGAAATGTGGGTTTAGCTGAACTACCTGTAAAGACAGTAGACCCAGGTCATCATCAGACAGGACTAAATCTGGGATCTTTAGGGCTAAAATCTTGAGCTTCTACCACAGGAGCTAAAAGGTAGCTGACTCTTAGCTAAGCCTGTAGAGCAGACTCACTAATCTCTCTCTCAGTGGTCTTCATGTCTCTGGGTTACATAGCATTAAGTAGATACATAATTGATTCAACAGCCACAAACAAATAATATTAATGGAATGATGTTGAATTGGAGGAGGGCGGTGTCAAATGGAGTTTCATAGGGATCTGATCTGGTGTTGTTTTAAAGTCAATATGTGGGTACAGAGAACATGCTGACCAAGTCTGGAGGTGAACAAAGCTGGGGGGGGATTGATGATACTTTGTTAGATTGAGCTAAAATTCAGAGGGATCTTGATAAATTGAGAAATTGGGCTTTATACAACAAAATGAAATTCAGTAAAGACAAATGTAAGATGCTACACTGAGGGAGGAAAACCCAAATGCACAAATACAGAATGGAGAGAATTAGCTTGGCAGCAGCACTGCTGAAAAGGATCTGGGAGCTGGGGTGGATCACAACTTCAACACATGGGACTGTTGTTGGGGGAAAAAAAGCAAATAAAATTTTAGGTTGCAGTAAGAGAGACATACATGCAAGTCACACAAGGTGATAGTACCACTCCACTCGGTTCTGGTTAGACCTTAGCTGTATTCAGTTTTGATTAGCAATGTACTGAAAAGATGTAGAGAAACTGGAAAGGATCCAGAGGTGAGCCACAAAAAGTGATCAAATGGATGCAGTGTAAGCCACGTGAGAAAAGGCTGAAGGGACTGGATATGTTTAATTTGGAAAAGAGGAGATGAAATGAAGATGACAGTGCTCCTCAGATACTTGAAACACAGCCATAAAAAGATGGAAAAATGGTTCTCTTTTTGACACAGATGTCAGGACAAGACACAAAAGGTTCAAACCACAGCAGGGGAAAAATCTTGCTAACTTTAGGAACAGTAGTACAATGGAACAGACCGCCTCATGATATGGTGAAAGCTCCATCACTGGAGGTTTTCAAAAGAAGGCCAAATAGTCATTTGTCTTGGATGGTTTATACAAGACTAATCCTGTATCTTGGCAGAAGGTTAGAAAAGATGACTCTTGTGGTCCCTTCTAGCCCTATGATTCTATGGTTCTAAGATAATGGAGTAGCTCCTATGGGATTCCATGGATAAAGAACCAATACAGAGTAATATACTTAATGCAAATCAAGATGGCTTTATGGAAAATTGATTTTGTAAAACTAACTTAAAATCTTTTTGGAGATAGTAAGGTTGGTTCTATTACAAGTTTACATGATATACTTATACCACTGTAAGGTGTTTGATTTGATAATGCATAGAATTTTGATTTACATCATCCTGGTGAAGGGAGCTCTCCTTAGTGGCTGGTGTATGGGATGAAAAGGAAGTCATGTCCCAGAGCGCACAGTTGTTGCCCTCCCTACCTGCTTGAAATTCCGCCCTTGTATTACATTTATCATTAGGAAAGGGATAGATAATATCTTATATATAATGTCTCTCACAAAAAAAAACCCACAAACAAAATAAACAACAACCCTTATCCACTCTTCTGTCTTCTGGGTTCCAGGGAAAGAGAGAATTGCTTATCCAACTATTACATAAAACCTGTATTCTGACAATTATATAGAGAGGACATGTTCTTGTCTGAAATCAGTCATTTTATGTAAGTCAGTACGCTGTAAGATGATGTTGTTTGGAATAAAAAAGAGCAATTATTCTCTAACTAGTCCTATATGGGGAAGGAACGATGAAGGCAGAACCTTCCACTTCTATAGGAATCATACTAGTAAAGTCAGAATTAATGATGTCATCTTGTGGATCAAACTCTGCTATTATGAGTAGGAGAATCATGGGCCTCAAAGAGCATGTCTCTAATCCTATCATGTGTTCTTGTTGACTGGCTGTGTCTCATAGATTGTAGATCCAATGCGCATGGGGCCTTCAGGATGTGGGTTGCCACAGCAAATGGGCCCCCTCATTCTAGTGCTCTAAACAGTAGGAAGAGATTGTAACTTATCACATATGTGGTGCATAAGGGAAGGAGAAGAGGATCTAATGCATATGTGAAGAAGATGGGGGGAGCGATTACATAAATATTGTCTCATACATATCACTGTGAACCAGGGGTAACTCCATTGAAGTCAAAGATATAAAATGGTTTAAATGAGGGGAGAATATTTTTTAAACTCTGCCAATGAGGAGTCACCCACCCAATCATTTGATTTGATGACACATTTTATAATATGGTAATATAATATTTGATATAATTTTGAGAAAAAGAAAAGTTCATCTTATTAAGATAGGCAATTTTGAGTCCAAGAATAGTTTCTAGGTTAAAACATGGAAGATTCTATCAATTAATTAAGTGAATAGGAGATGTTAAGCTACATTGTTCAGAGCAGCAAACTATACTCATACAAGAAAGATGAAATTATGCTAATCTTTCATTTATAGTGCATAAAATTACATCCTACTTGAGAAACATTGCATCCTCAGCAGGGATTTTGGTAACTTGGTGGCCAAAAGCAATCTTAATGAGACAGCTGTTTTGAAAAATATGGTAAAAATAACAAGGGAAATAAACGTATGATTGAACAGAAAGAAATTCATATGAAAGCCTAATATGGGCCTGCACAAATTAAATTCCTAAAACAATGTTATATTCCTAACTTATATACACAAAATCAAGAGAACTATTACTTCTCTCAGCACCTTTAAATTAGTCCCATTTTGTCTATGCATTCCAGTGCAGTACTTGGAGACCTAGAACAAGAGGTAAGCTAAATTGATTGCCATATTAGCTGTATTATGTTTTGTTACAATGGGGCTAATGGAAGTATTGGGTAGATTAAAAAAATGTAGTGGGCTTTGTTCTCTAGGCTGCCCATCTGTCTCTGGGCATGTTCACAGAGTGTTATCTATAGTTAGATATCCCTAAGGATTTCCATTCTAAAGGAGTGTTGTAAGTTGCTTCTAACTCTCTCACTTTCATCTTTGGGGCTCCAATTTCTGACTTGTGAGACTTATCTTGTAAATGTTTGAGTCAAAATGGTTCAGCCATTTTTGAGTAATGAGAATGGGATTTCTTTCCTCTTACAAAAACCAATTTACAACTTTTTTGTTTAATAATGGTTCAGATAGAAACTTGAAATTTAGCAGAGAGGTTGTGTCTAGGTCACATGTGTGTCTCATTAAGTGTACATCTTTTGTAGGACATGGCATTCTACTGAAGTCTATATGATGAAAGAGATAAGAAATCCCAGACAAAGGGAATGTTTAAATATTAAGGCATGCTCACAAGCCAGCCAAATACCAATATTAAGGAAACCTACATGATGTATTGCTGCCCATTCTGTATATGCATTATGACACAGGCTTTGTTTGTATGAGCACATACTATTTTTTTCAGTATGAACCCTGCCTCATTCAGGACTTGATCCAAAGTCCGTTGAAAACAGTGGAAGTCTTTCTCAGGGAATAGTTTGGAAGATACGTATCCACTACAGGGATAAATTAGATGTAAGTGTGGTAGCTCTGTGTTATATTTATACCCACATTTGCAAATATTATGGGGAAAATCGGAATGTACATGGTTGTGATTGAGAGCCCATGTGGGCCCTCAGTAGAGAGAATGAGTGAGATATCTAAAAAGTACCCTAATACCCTGTGTGCAGCCCTCTTTTGGAATGTTTTTAAAGGTTTATGGGAAGGGGAGAGCCCAATTAGTTAATTCAGTGGCACCTGGGGGAGAAACTCATTAAGGATTAGATCCGTCTGGGGAGAATTAGACTAGGTGATTCCTATGAGAGAAGCACTGCAGGGCAGCAGAGGAAGAAGATACAGGAAAGACATAGTTAGAAATATCTACCCTCAGAAAGGAACCTTGGAAGGGCCTGTGGGAAGGAACTTGTCTGGAGCTATCACTGAAGAGATAGGGAAGCTGGGGAGACTGTAAGAAAGAAGCCCTAAGGGCAGCAGCTTGGAAAGATAGAAGTCTCCAGGGAAAAAATGCCTTGGTAGGAAACATTCTGTAATGAAGTGATGAAGAATTCCGCAGAGGCCAGAAAGGAGTGAAGAGTCTGTGAAGGACTGAGCCCAAGAATAATGGAATAATTTTTGTTATTTTGAGCTTGAGCAGTTACCCTAAAAGGGATGGGGCTCTTAGTGAGGTCTAGCTAGAGGGCCAAGTCACCATACAGGAGAAGGAAGATGAGGCAGAGGTGCTGCAGTACAGCCTCTCCATAGGAGGTGGTACTCTGGAACAACAAGCCCCTTTAGTTCAGCTATAACTGATCAGGATATGGTCTTATGTAACATATTAGTGTATCTTGCTGAATCTATAGTGATCGGGGCACAATAAATCATTCACGAGTACATGTCAGTGTGACATTCAAAGGTAACAATAAATATATTTTGTAAGATACAGGTTGAACCTTTCTTGTCCAGGACTCTATGGTCTAGCAACATCTGTGGTTCAGCAGGACCACGGATATTGCTAGACCAGAGAACCTCTGGATCAGAGGGCTGGGTGGCCATGGAGTTGGCAACAACCCTGGGACAGCAGAGCCACAGAAGCCTTGGGAGAGCAGAGCTGTGGCAGCCCTGAAGAGTGGAGCCCCAGTGGCTCCAGAGCAGTGGATCCATGGCTGCTCCAGTGGCCCCAGGGTAGTGAAGCTGAAGAAGCCCTGGGGGCCTCAAGGAGCAGAGCCCTGGCTGCCGCAGCAGCCCTGGTGCCCTAAGCCCTGGCAAGTACTAGAGCTGGGAAGCTGTGGTGGCCCTGGGATAATGGAATCCAGCAGCCACTCCCTGGCAGCCCGAGAGCAATAGCAGCCCTGGGGCAGTGTCAGTGCCAGAGAGCCATGGCAGCCCAGTGGATTCCTGCCAGTCCATTGGAACTGTGGCAGCCCTAGGGTGAGCGGAGCTTGATGGCCACAGGACAGCAGAGCTGTGGTGGCCGGGACTGGCCAGGGGAAGTGGCAGCCAGCGGCCTGGGAGCAAGGGGCTCCACTAGGTCTGCTGACAGACCTCGGGAGAGCCTGAGTCCTGTCAGCAGAGGGATGGAATTGACCTCCCTTGGTCCAGTAAACTCCCTCATTCCGGACCAGTCAGGTCCCAAGGGTGCCGGAGCAGGGAGGTGCAATCTGTAGTTAAAGAATCTGAAGGCTCACTTTTTAAAGCATCTTTTGTAATTGCTGGCATGAAATTATTGTGCGGTGCAGTGTGGGTTGGTATGATCCAGTACGCCTTACCATCAAGTTATTTTCAGCCTGAATGACATACTGCAAAGACTCCCTGATGGCCATCCTCAGCCCCTGCACTGGCTGTCGTGTCTCTGTGAATAGCTCTGGGATTGGGAGAGGCAGGGCTGGAAGTGCAATGGCAGCCAGAGAAGCTGCCAGCATTCTTCTCCTTTCCCCACTGTCCCTCCCTGCAGCAGCCCCATTCCCCCTCCTCCCCCCAACCCTATACACAGAGATATGGCAGCCCTGTGGAGGGATAGGAGATGAGGCTGAAAGTTCTGCACCTTTCGGCACTGGGAGGGGCTACAGGAAAAGGAATAAAATTCCTAGCTCCGCTCCCAAACTCTCCGCTCAGCTCCAGGGGCGGCCCGTGACTATAGGCCGACTCAGCCGTTGCCTAGGGCGCTGCCTTCAACTGCGCCTGATGATGACATCACGGGGTGCCCGGGGCGCCCAATGATGATGTCACCCCATTGATGGCCATGCAGGCGGGGGCGCCGATCACGCATTCCGCCTGGGGCGCCAGCTGCCACAGCCCGCCTCGGGCCACTCCTGTTCAGCTCTGTCTCTGTGTGCAGGGCTAGAGGTGATGGGTTGGCAGTTCTGTTCCTTTCGCGCTGCCTCTCCCAGCAGAGAAAAGAGCAGAATTCCCAGCTCCACTCCCCAGCACTGTAGACAGATGTGACAACTCCATGGAAGGGCAGAAAGCGGAGCTGGGAGTTTTGCTCCTTTCCTTGCTGGGAGAGACAGTGGGGAAAGGAGCAGAACACCAGCAGCTGCTCTGGATGCTGTACCAGCCCCAGCCTCTCCTTCCCCCTGGAAATGTGGGATGGGGAAGTGAGTGGAAGAACGTGGGGGTCCCAGGCTGGGGGCAGGGATATTCAGTCATGTTGTGGCCATATTCAGTCATGTGGCAAAGTCATTAGCCCCCCCCCCACCTCCAAGGAAGTATGCATCTGTGTCCCATACCAGTAATAACTTTTGTTTATTTGCACCACTGATGGAGACATAGTTGGATAGATAATGTAGCTAGAGATGTAGGTATCTATATAAAAGTCACAAACTGTAGATGCAAAGGAGAACTTGGGTTTCAGAAATAAGCCCCCAGATTCCAATTTTATAGGGAAGCCACTTCAATAGGTGAGTGACGAAAGAGTCAACAAATCCTACAATCAAGTTATGCAGCTGTCCAGTAATTTGTGCTGCCCTATGAAAATCATTATAAATGAAGGCAGAGATTATAACTTGGGAAGAGTTGCTTGATGAGCTCTCCCATCTGTAAATAGTGATGCTACATGGAGAGATTCATGTTAGTTTTGAAGCCTGTCTATGTTTTCACCTTGAAGCAGTGAAATTCTCTGAGCTCAGGAATGGCATGATCAGAGAGCTTCAGTCTGGTGAATATTCTACAGCAGAGGCAAACACTTGAGAGAAATACTAGAACCTGGGAAGTCTATCAATGACAAATTACAATAGAGTCATAGCAATAGCTGGCATAGAAATAATAGCTGTCATAAAAGTGAAACAGCAGGAGTAGCATGGAATGATACCTGAAATGATGGGAGGACAGACTCAAATCTGATTTATCTGAACCTTTAAACGGAGATGATGGATCTGATTCAGAGATGGCTAAAATAGTAGATGGGGAGGATAAATAGGGTATTACAAGAAAAAAACAGTTAACAAAATATAAGATAATGCAAAACTTTCCTTACTAATATCCTTCTTTTATTTGCTTTCTGTGTTATAGCCTCCCTTTCCTTTCCTCATCATTAAATTGCATTTACTTACTAGTGTGTAATTTATATTACCATCACTTTATAGTCCCTCTGAATGCTGCACAACTAGTCCTGTAAAACAGGAGTAAAAAGCTATCAATAAAATAAATTACTAAACCTAAACAAAGATATATAAAAGACACAGTAAGAAGCACCTCCATTTTATAAAATAATGTGTTGCTAGTATTTTGCACCAAGAGCACTTTTTGTTCAAAGATCCCAAAGTCATTACAAAGCTGGATAAATATTATTATCTTTATTTTATAAAGAAGGAAAACTGAGACCCAGAAAAATTAGGGCAGTTTTTTCAAAAAGGAGTCACTTGTGTATTAGGGCCTGAATTGATGGGTTATCAATTTGAGACAATATGGGCCTGATTTTCAGAAGTTCAGAACAACACTATATGAAGTCACTGGGAAGTGACTGGGAGGTGTAGTTATTCAGTACATTTGGAAATCAGGCCCAAATTCTCTCAACTCAGATACCCAAATTAGTGGCCATTCTTGAAATTCTTGAAGCTTCAAGGGGTAGCTGAGTTAGTCTGTACAGTATAAACTTAAAAACAACAAAAGGTCTGGTAGCACTTTATAGACTAACAAAACATGTAGATGCTTTCATGAGCTTTCGTGGGCACAGCCCACTTCTTCAGATGACTGGAGTTATGAGTTTAGGATGTGCAGACCCAAAATAAATAGGGGAGAAGGGAGAGGGGGTTATGTACATAGGTAATGTTACCCGCATTTAGCAGATAAGGAAACAGATGTTATGTGGTCAGATAACACATTTGTAGCAAATGGGAAACTTAATATGGATTTTCTGTGCCCTCTACTTGTATTCATGCAATGATTTTCCATTTTTGTTCCTGTTTTTGGCATTCCAACTAGAATGGTCAATACACAAAACACCGATACTGAGAAGAAACAATTTTTTAGTGTGATGCACAAGGAGTTAATTTATACAATGCACAGTTAGTCTGTAGAACTCATTGTCAGGAGATATTCTGAGGGTCAAAAGTTTAAAAAAAAAATGTGTAAGCTCTTGGAGGATAAGGCAGTCAATGGCTACAACCCCATATTCTGGGTATCCCTAAGCTTCTGACTTCCAGATGCTGGGATCAGGTGGCTGGGGATGGATCACTTGATAATGCCCAGTTCTGTTCATTCCTTTCCAATCTGGAGTTGGCCAATGTTGAAAGAGCATGCTGAGCTAGATGTATCATTGGTCTAACTCAGTATGGAGGTCCTTATGTTTTTATTGAATCGAGAATAGGGAAGACAGAGAGTAATCAGCTAATAGATCAGATGAATTAATTTATTGAAAAAATAGTATAATTAATAGACACAATTAAAACATTGCTGATAGACCAGGAGAGAAAGGAAACATAGGAGAATGTAGGCACCTATTAATGAATAGGAGGATGACACTAATAATGGCTTTTACAAGAAAAGTAAAAGGACTACATTGTAAAATAATGAAAACCTTGTAAAATGTTATAGGTATTGATAAAAATCAGATAAAGGAATACAATAGATTGTGGGTGCTCACCATATGAAAATAATTAGAATTACTAAGAGCTGATTACTTATATTACAGGTACTACCTACATATATATGAAAGATGTAAGTATGCAGAAGTCATCTGGCCCTTATGCCACATATCTTAGAGTGTGAAGGAAATGTATTGAAAACTGTACTGAAACATGGCCAGTTATTTGTGACCTAATGATAGCAACCTCTAGGTTGAAAAAATCCCAAGGTGGTATTAACATAATGGTTGCTTAGTCTGGTGACCCACAACATAAAGATCTTCATGGAGAAAAGTATCTTCAAAGAAATCACCTGTTTTATTCCCTGCTTCAGAAACATATGGGCTGTGTCTAGACTGGCATGATTTTGCGGAAATACTTTTAACGGAAAAGTTTTTCCATTAAAAATATTTCCGCAAAAGAGCGTCTAGATTGGTCCCAGAGTTATCGTTAGAACGATGCGCTTTTGCGCAAAAGCGCGCCGCCAATCTAGATGCGCTTTTGCGCAAAAGCAGAAGCCCGGAACCATTTTGAAGAGGGCAAAAGGGCACCAGCCCTTTCCGGGGCCGGGGCTGGAGCTCTGTTCAGACACGTGCTTAAAGGGGTCTCGCTGGACAGCCGTTTGTCTCCTGCTCCGTGCGTTAGGACCTCTTGCAGGGACTGACAGCCATAGCAGGTTTGGTGGTTGCCTCTGCCTTTTGGACACCACCCTTTGGCCCCCTAGTGCTTTTTCCTGGTTTTGGTTTCTTGTGCCTTGCTTTGTCTGCCATGGAGCCACAGGTGGCCATGTGCCTGCTCTGGCCCCTGTCAGCCATTTTCGAGTGCCTGCAGCTGGTGCTCCAGGCTGGTGCCCTCGTGTTCCAGGACCAGGAGGCGCAGATCGCCTTGGACTCCTCACCAGGAGGCCATGGATTCCTGTGGCATCCCCACCCCACCGTGGAGAGGCCACTCTGGAGACTGGACACCAGTACAGACTGGTGGGAGCGGCTGGTCCTTGGGCAATGGGACGACCAGCAATGGCTCCGGAATTTCTGCATGCGAAAGTGGACGTTCCTGGAGCTGTGTGCCTGGCTCACCCCCGCGCTCCAGAGAGCCACCACCCAGCTGCGTGCACCCATCCCCGTGAACAAGAGGGTCGCCATCGCGCTATGGAAGCTGGCCACCCCGGACAGCTACCGATCGGTGGCACAGCAATTCGGGGTGGGAAGATCCACCGTCGGTGTGATCGTCATGGAGGTAAGTCCCAGGGGGAGTGGGGAGTGGGGTGGGGAGGTGCTGCACTCCATGCCCAGGGGCAGCCAAGACTCAGGCTGGGTCACCCAGGGGTTTGGGCCGTCCCTCCCTTGCACAGGCCTGCTGGTGGGGGGGGCCGTGGGGCGAGGGGGCCCTGGTGTGTGTGTGCGTGTGTGAGGACAGAGGGAATCACGGGGGGGCCCAAGGGAGCGCACACTCACCCCTGCCTTATGTGATGTGTTCCCTTGTGTTTCTCTGCACCCTTCTGCAGGTCGTCCACGCCATCAATGATGTCCTGCTCCTGAGAGTGATCCGCCTGCGCGACGTGGACACTACGCTGGCCGGCTTCGCTGCCCTCGGGTTCCCCAACTGCGGGGGAGCCCTGGATGCAACCCACATCCCCATCCGGGCCCCAGAGCATTGAGCAGCCCATTTCACGAACAGGAAGGGGTACTGCTCTATTGTTCTCCAGGCCCTCGTGGACCACCGGGGCCGCTTCCTGGATGTCTACACGGGCTGGTCCAGCAGGGCACACGACGCCCGCATCCTCCTCAACTCCGGACTGTTTCGCAGGCTGGAGGCGGGCACCTACTTCCTGCGGCGGGAGTTGACTGTCGGGGATGTGCCTATGCCCATCTGCATGATCGGGGGATGCGGCCTACCCCCTACTGCCCTGGCTAATGCGGCCCTACACGGGGCGGCCAGACCAGAACCAGGCCCGGTTCAACGACCACCTCAACTGGGCCTGAAATCAGGTGGAGTGTGCCTTCGGCCGCTTAAAAGCCCGCTTCCATTGTTTGCTCACCCGTCTCGAGATGGGTGAGCGGAATGCAACAGAGGTACTGGCCACGTGCTGCGTGCTCCACAACATTGTGGAGCGGAGTGGGGAGGCCTTCCTCCCTGCATGGATGGCAGCCGAGGCACAGACGTTTGAACAGCCCCACACAGCTGCCATCCGCCAGGCACACCAGGATGGGGTGCGCATCCGAGATGCCCTGATGGGCATGTTCGCACAAGCCCCATAGTAGGGTCGCCTCGGTCTCCCCATACAACTCCCTCCCATGCCCTCCCCTTCCCCTCCCCTCCCCTTACCTCCCCCCAATTGTAAAGCGTCAGTTCCAAGCACATCGGCCATCATCGTGAATGTTCGTCGGGTGCGTCGGACGTAGCTAGGGTTTTTCTTTTAGTTTAGGCTAGGGTTTAGGCCACCATTGCCTGTCCGAGCTGTCCCAAAGAACAGGAAGAGGATTCGTGGTTCGTGCGGAAGGATCGAGTCAGCGTACCCGATTCCAGTCGTCTTCGAGGGGGATCTCCTGGCTGTTCCTCTCCTGAGGCCTGGAAGGACCAAAGGATTGAGGTTGCCAGCTTCGCCGTCGTCTTCCATCGAGGGATCTCCTGGCTGTTCCTCTCCCGAGGCCCGGAAGGACCAAAGGATTGAGGTTGCCAGCAACACTACAATCGTCTCTGCGTCTAGACTATGTACATATTCTTTTGTGTGCGTTTTTTTAACCTTTCTTGCTTGTTTGTTATCTATGTTAATATAGTTGTTGTTTAAATTTTACTTAAAAGTGTCAGTATTTATTTATGCGCCACAAACTAATGACCTCTTAAAGGAACGACCGGTGATAGATACAGAATTTGGTGTCCACATTTTGTAATCCTCTTAAATTTAGTTGGCTAATTGGCATCTCAAATCATTTATTACAGTTACCCCGAGTAACACAATAACCAACACAGTTTTGTTTTCAACTGAAAAACTTGTATGTTTTTATTTACAAGGGAGAGAGGGGAAGGAGACCTTCAACTGGGAGGGGGAGCGGGAGGAGACCTTCAACTGGGAGCGGAAGGGGCTACTCCTGGGAGGGGTGGCCCCTGCGAGCGCTCCTGCGGGGGCGGACCTGGACATGGCGGGCAGGCCGCATCGGGGCAGGCTGCACGGGGAGGTGGGCAGGAGGGGCTATTGCAGGAGCGGCAGGAGGAGGCATTGCAGGAGGGGGCATTGTAGGGGCGGCAGGAGGGGGCATTGCAGGAGCGGCAGGAGGGGGTATTGCAGGAGCGGCATGAGGAGGCATTGAAGGAGGGAGCATTGCAGGGGTAGGAGGGGTGGCGGGGGCATGGGGTAAGGCCATGCCATAATGGATGGCATGGGCTATGTGGGCAGTGAGGGTGGCGATCGAATCCGCTATGCGGACGCACTGGGCCTGGAAGGCGGCCCAGGCCTCCTGGGCCACTGCAGGTACCCCTCGACGCGTTGCCTAATCGCAGCCTCAATGCGCTCGACGGCTTCCACATGGCGCCGAAGGAGCTGGTCCCGGTGGCGGACCCTCTGCCTCGGTGGTTGGGCAGCTGGGGGTGCCGCTGCTGCCGGACTGGAGGGTCCCCGGCTTGTGCTTGGTCCCACTGCAGGGAAGAGAAGAAAGGATGGGTCAGTCAGGCAGCCCGGCCACTGTCCCCACACCTCATGCCCTCCACCCCTGAGCCCAGGTGACACCACAGTAGTGTGGCTTGGGCCCACTCGGTTCCCCCCCCCGTGTTGTATGTTTGCAAAGAGGACCGCCCCTGGAGTAGGGTCCTCCTCCATGTATTGTAACCACCGGTCTGTGTCCTGGCCCCGTGGAGGGTGGGAGGGCGCTTGTGTTGCGTTAACCTGTGGAACTCCCTGCTGGTGGAGGCTGTGAGGCTTTGGGCTAATCACTGGTGTTTGACAGGGAGCGAGATGAATCCCCACACAGTGCCTGGGAGCACATCTGGCAGACGTGGTCTGGGCTCTCAGATCCCCATCACGTGGGATGTCTCCTGGACGGAACCAGGAGAGTGACTGGGGAGTGTCCCATCCTTGCAGCAAAACTCAGGCGGCCCTAGCGGTGGCCCGAGCGCTTCCCCCCCCTTCTCCCTCCCACTATCCCTCACACACGTAGCCCAGGGACGTGTGTGGCCGCAGTGGGGACTTCCCTCGGGGAGCCAGCCAAGGCACCAGGAGCAGGCGAGGGGCTCAGTGGGGGCCACGTTCACAGGGCTGTGACGCTGTGGTTTTCCCAGGAGCAGCTGGCTGTGCCTCACAGCCAGGCATGGGACAGTGTGCCGTTCTGCGTGCTGCACCCTTGTGGAGGTGCGGGCTCTGGCCTGAGTCCCTGGGGCCCTGGCTGGTTCCAGCCGGCATCCACCCTTCCCCCCGGTCCCGCCGGATGTGTGTGAGCAGCACGGTCCCCAGCGTGCCCTGGAGCTGCCTGCTGCGGCCACGTGCCGCTTAGTCACCAGGCTGCACGTGGTTGCACGTGCTGCTTACTGCCTAATGCTACACAGAGTGCAGCTCACGTGGCCTGAGTGACATGCTCTCCCCCTCCCCACTCCGGGCGCCTGGCTCCCGCCCCCGCCCTTGTGAGTGCAAAGTACAACACTCACCGGTGGATCCTTCCCCGGCCTCCGAGGATGCGCGGGAGACATTGGGGCTGCCAGAGGGGTCCTGCTGGGTGGCAGTGCTGGCCTCATCCTCCGACGCACTGCTGCTGTCTGCTTCCCCCGCCTCGGTGGTCCTGGTGACGGGGGGGGCGCACGCTGCTGTCGACGGGGACCTCCGGGGCTTGCGGGGCTGGCTGGCCCAGGATGGCGTGGAGCCGGTCGTAGTGGGGGCAGGTGTCGGCTCCTGCCCCCTGGCCCTCGCTGGCCCGCACGTAGCCCAGGCGCAGCTCCTTCACCTTAGCCCGGACTTGCTCGAGGGTCCGGGCTGGATGTCCCTGCTGAGTGAGCGCCTGGGCCATGCGGGTGAAGATCTCAGCGTTGCGGCGCCGGGAGTGGGTGTCATGGAGGTCCTCCTCCTCCTGCCACAGGTCCAGCAGGCTGTCCAGCTCCCCTGAGGACCAGGATGGGGCCCGTCTTTTTCGGCCCCTGGGGGCCTCCTGCGCTGGGGGTGCAGGTGGCTGATCGCCCGGAGCTGCCATCCTGCTGCGGGGTGGCTGCTGAGCACGGCAGGGGCCACGTGGCAGACCTCTGGCTAGAGGTCCGTGCTGGTCTCCTGCCGCGTGAGCTCAGCAGCCTGCGTCTGCTTTAAGGAGCTCAGGTTGCCAGGAAGTCCAGGGTGGCTACGGGGTCTCCGTGCGTCCAAAGGGGTTTTTTCCGTGTAGCCTGCTTTTGCACAAAAGTCTTAGCTGCCTGTCTACACTGGCCCGTTTGCGCAAAAGCTTTTGCACAAAAGGACTTTTGCCCGAACGGGCGCGTCAAAGTATTTGCGCAAGAAGCACTGATTTCTTACATTAGAACGTCAGTGCTTTTGCGCAAATTCAAGCGGCCAGTGTAGACAGCTGGCAAGTTGCCAGTCTAGACACAGCCATGAAGGGAGTGAAGGGAGATCTGTGAGACAATGGGACAGACTGCTTTGCATAAGGCAGTGCCTTTTTGTTGGTATCCTGCTTCGTCCCTCTATACTCAATCCAGTTTCTTATATTCATAGGCCAATAAAAAAACCAGTCAGGAGAATGGTTTAGGATCCTAACTCTAGCTTCTCTGCTCCCTGTTAACATCTCTTGCTTTGTCCATAGATCTGTGAATTTTGTCCCTAATGCTGTGGGACATTAGAAATACTCTAATGGAATTGGAGTGATCCTAGAAGATTTTTGAAAAACAAATGTTATTGAGCTTCAAAATGAAAGGACATCACTGCTGGCTCTTGTTGACCAATTAACTTATTTTCCCTTCCCCTTTTAAAAAAAAGAAAGATATTCTAGGAGCAAAAAATTAGCTAACCGTTCAGAGAATAATGGTTTTATGAACAATATGCTGCATCTGTTTGCCAAAGCAGGCAAACTTTTTTACATTGCATTACAGAATGAATGGATAAAGGGAAAGTGGCAAATCTAGGTAGCTAAATTCATCTGCTGGCTAACTTCACTGAGCTCTAAGGGGTGGTTTTTAGTTTAAAAAGCAAAATTCTGCATTATATGACTACAGAGACCTACAAGAGTTAAGATGTAAGACAAAATTCTCCTACCAAATGCAAATTATGGGTCTCAGATCTGGTCTGTAGATCTTACATGTTCTGCATTTGTCCCAAACACTGAACTCTTTTTGAGGGCAGACATCATTGGGTTTTTCAAACCTGGAAAAAATACTAAGTTGGGACTGCAATGGGACATGGAACAGGAGCTTATTTGAGACACCTGTAAAAATTATGTGTATGAAACAAGAATATACAACAGAGATGGAATCCCACACTTTGGAATGTTGTCTATACCTTGAATAAGTGATTGTAGAAGCAACAGGAAATAAATAGTGAGTGAGTTCATTACCTATTGAAGAGTAATAAACGCTAAGGAATTGTTGACATTTAAACTTGAATTAGTTTAATTAACTGTCTGTACTTAACATGATTGGTTAAACTAGTGCAAGTGTGTGTATAGATGCTCTTATTTCAATTTAGCTTAAATCAATCAAAATCAAATTAAGAAAACTGAAATAAGTTCCTGTACAGGATACTGCACTAGTTTAATAACAGTTGTTTTGTTTTGTTTCTTTTTATTTATTTGTTACACAGATGCCCCTCTTTGTGTAAAGAAGCCTAATACTAGATGGATAAAATTTTGGAAGTACCTCTGTCCCATTGATTTTTGACTGGTACTTAAGTTCCTACCTCATTTAGGCACTTTCTGAAAATTTTACCATGTGTATATATAGATTACCAATGCATAGTCAAGTGTGAATGAAATGCAATAGAATTTGAGAAGTGAATAGCAAGAATGGATTATAATAGCCTCAAAAAGAAGAGGGTTTGTTAACTCAGGATTCTTATTAGGGAAAAAAATACACGTGCTACCCAAATCTTGCATTTCATAGAGAATGATACATTCTGGTATCAGAAATAATACAATATTATATTAGGGTATGTCTTCACTACAGAGTTATTTTGAAATAGCTTATTTCGAAATAATGCGTCTACACACAAAATGCATTTCAAAATAGCATTTTTCTATTTTGAAATAGCGCGCCAACACAGAGTGGACTCTGAATCGCATTTAAGGCTGGCCAGAACCAGTTCCAGCAGGGCACGAGGTCAGGACTTACTGTGTGGGGCTGCTGCCTGAGGCCTGTGCTTAAAGGGACTCCCCCTGGACAGCCAGTTCTCAGGTTTCCCTGCTTGCTTGTCTACCTCGATGAGAGATGGCAAAGCATTTTGTCTCTGCGTGCTCTGGTTGCCCTCACTCGGGACACCACAGCTCTCTACAATATGGAGCCAGAGCTGCCCCTGGGCACTCTGGTGCTTCTCTTGAATGCGTTGCTGTGAGCCTGGCTGCACTTTCTGCAGGCTGCCATCCGGGAGGTCCATCAGGAGGCTGTCAGTATCCAGGAGGCCCTCGGGAGAGCTCCCCTCCTATGGAGCACTAAGAGCCTCTCTGGTCTGCCCCACTGGGGGCTTGTGCCTCATTCCTCCCTCACGTCCTTCCACTTACCCCTGCCTAACCCCCCTTCCTGATGTCAAATAAAATACACGTATTTTCATGAACACAAACTGTCTTTATTTAACAAAACTGGGGGGGAGGGAATGAAACTCTGATGAGACTGGGGAAAGGAGGCGGGAGAGGGAGAAAAGAGGGGGAAACCTGGGAGGAGGGAGCTGGAAGGGGGAAGCAAGGGAAGAAGGAAGGAAGCTCAGGGTTGGGGGTCTCGCCGGAACAACTTGATTGTCATGCAAACCTGCTCCTGGGTTTGCATGTGGCCTTTGGTGGCCAGGCTGGCAGCTATCCTGCCATAGATGGCCGTGTTCCTCTGTCTAGTGCAGAGATCATGGACATTGGGGGCATCCTTCCTCCCCAACCTGAATAAGGTCCATGATCTACACCCTGGACCAGGAAAGCGCCTGCCTTCTCCGGGCCCTGGCAGGCTCCTAGGAGCTGGCAGACTGCTCCTGGGGAGCAGTGGAGGGCTGGCTGCCAGTGGCTTGCTGGCTCATGTTTTGGGGCAGTGACTGCTGGCTCTGGGCTGGCAGGCTTGCAGCTGGCACAGGCACTGTGGCCAGAGTCTACCCCTTTAAGGGCTCCGGGGGGGGGGGAGGGAGTGGAGTGTTCTTGGTTGAGGCTGGAGTGGCCACCAAGGCACCCTGGGAAGGCTGGAGGCCCCCTATTTCGAAATAAGTGTCTACACAGCACTTATTTTGAAATAGCTATTTCGAATTTGGCATTATTCCTCACAGAATGAGGTTTACCAAATTTGCAATAAGCGCTCCGCTATTTCAAATTTATTTCGAAATAGCAGTTTGGCTGTGTAGACGCTAGAAAAGTTATTTTGAAATAAGGGCTGTTATTTCGAAATAACTTTGATGTGTAGACATACCCTTACTCCTAACCTGCATAGCATAAATAATATAGATTAATGAATTAAACACAGGTCCTACATGAAAATTATCTTTAAACTTGTTCATCTGAAGATGAATCTTTTGAAAGAGTTGGGCTTTTTTTCTTCTTTTAGGGATAACTTCATGTCAAAATGCACACATTTTGTATAAGTCAGATTCATAGCTTTCTTTGATAGGATATTAAGCCTTGTGGATAAGGGAGAAGCGGTGGATGTGGTATACCTCGAATTTAGTAAAGCACTTGATACGGTTTCATATGACCTTTTTATCAATAAACTTGGGAAATACAACCTAGATGGGGCTGTTATAAGGCAGGTGCATAAATGGCTGGACAGCCATTCTCAAAGAGTAGTTATTAATGATTCACAATCATGCTGGAAGGGCGTAACAAGTAGGGTTCTGTAGGGGTCTGTTTTGGGACCAGTTCTGTTCAATATCTTCATCAACGATTTAGATGATGGCATAGAGAGTATGATTATTAAGTTTGCAAATGGTACCAACCTGGGAGGGGTTGCAAGTCCTTTGGAGGATAGGGTCATAATTCAAAATGATCTGGACAAACTAAAGAAATGGTCTGAAGTAAATAGGATGAAGTTTAATAAGGACAAATGCAAAGTACTCTACTTAGGAAGGAACAATCAGTTTCACACATACAGAATGGGAAGCGATTGTCTAGGAAGGAGTCCTGCAGAAATGAATCTAGGGGCATAGTGGACCACAAGCTAAACATGAATCAACAGTGTGACACTGCTGCAAAAAAAGCAAACATAATTCTAGGATTCATTAACAGGCGTGTGGTGAGCAAGACACAAGAAGTCATTCTTCTGCTCTATTCTGCACTGATTAGGCCTCAGTTGGAGTATTGTGTTCAGTTCTTTGTATCACATTTCAAGAAAGATGTGAAGAAATTGGAGAAAGTCCAGAGGAGAGCAACAAAAACGATTACAGGTCTAGAAAACATGAGCTATGAGGGAAGACTGAAAGAACTGGACTTGTTTAGTTTAGAAAAGAGAAGACTGAGAGGGGACATTATAGTGGTTTTTCAAGCACCTACAGAGATGTTACAAGGAGGAGGGAGAAAATTGTTCTCCTTGGCCTTTGATGATAGAACAAGAAGCATGGGCTTAAATTGCAGCAAGGGAGGTTTAGTTTGGACATAAGGAAAAACATCTTAACTGTCAGGGTGGTTAAACACTGGAATAAATTGCCTAGGGAGATTGTGGAATCTCTATCACTGGAGATATTTAAGAGCAGGTTGGACAGACATCTATCAGGGATGATCTAAACAGTGCTTGATCCTTCTGTGAGGGAAGGGGACTGGACCTTATGATCTCTCAAGGTCCCTTCCAGTTCTAGTATTCTATGATTCTGTCTAGGGCTTGACCTTCAATGCTTGCATGTCATTAACCTTTTGAATATCAAATTACAGAGGCTTCTGGCAGCATAAAATAAGTGATATTAAATCAAAAGGAAGAATTGTACACAAAGCACATCTCAAATTGCTAAAAGCTACTTATTTAATTATGCATGTATCTAATGCTTTGGAAACAAATGTAACATCTTCATACTGCATAAACATCCTTTCCAAAATGGCCCTAGTAAACTGCATATTGGAGATCACCTTTTCTTAAATCTAATTCACTTCACTTATCCAGAAACTAAGAATGAAAGCACTTGTTTAGTAGGTCAGGGATATTGGAATGGAATGCAAATGAACAACCAAACTCCATAACACAAATCTCGCTGTTTATTCTCTTGGGCATTATTCTGTGTTTTGTGTAATATTTTCCTAACATTTTTATGAGGTTTTCCAATTAAATATTAATATAATTTCTTCAAAGAGAAAGATTTATTATCCTAAAGAGAAACAGAGAATGAGAGAATAGTTCAGTTAAGCAGGAGAAAGGGGGAAACTGGCTAATTGTGTGTCAGTTCAGAACACTATCCCCTCATTTATTTGGCACACTTCAGTTACTATATATACAGCAAAAATATGTAGATCTATTGCCCCAGCTCTAATTACACGTGTTGTTAGATGTTGTGTAATAAATTAAAATCATTCTACTATTGCAGTAAACTGTGTGCTTAATGTGCCCAGCTCGGTTTTATTTTTAAACACTTTTTAAATGTTCTTGTTTTAGATTTCTTGCATTTTAAATGGCTCAGGCATTCATAAAAACATTTAAATTAGAGTCAAGAGCCAAGCCACATAATGTTTTAGTATTTTTAAATTCAATTGAATGTTCACTAAATAATTTACTTAAGCAATGCAAAAGGGAAGCGAAAACCATTTCTGCCTTTTGGCAAAAACTGGCATGTGGCATTCCTGATTCATCAGCACTAGAAAGCAGTAACTTATGTATATGGAACAGATCCTAATGTTTTCCAGTTTACTTGAGGGAATTAGATATATTTAAGATTCTGCATACTCCTAGATATTTTTCAATGTTACAAGCAGATACAAAGGCATGTACTGAACCAAAGGTTGAATTCATGGTATGGAGAAGAAACAAGACAGAGAGAGCTATTCATTGTAAGGTTTTCATATATTCCATTCTGGTGAGAGAGACGCAAGAGTCAATGTTTGCATGCATCTGCGCTTTGTTGGTAATACTTTTTTTTTTTTAAGGAGACACAAGGAGAAACATCATACTGAAATGACATGAAGGAATTTAATGCAAAGGTCACCTGAGTGACAGCCTCTTCCCTCCATCCCAAATGATGCATGTAGGTAGGCACATAAGTTTGCTGCCCCATAAACAATACCTCCCTCCATGCTTCCTTTTTGCTATGGGAAGGAATTATCCAGATGTATTACTATACCACGCCTATGTCCCACAGTTGTGCTGCATCCACTTCTGGGCCTCTCCGCCATTCCATCTACAAGCTCCAAGTAGCTCATGGAATGGTAGAAGGGGAGTCTTAACAGCCTTCCATTGTGCGGTTGCACAGCCTAAGTCAGGTTACAATATAGCCTTACATCAATTTGCTTGTTAATATTTTTATGTCAAAGTTCAAAAACTTTGTCATAAAAATATTCCTTTGTTCAGTGAAATCTGTTTGTACCACCACAGAAGAAAAGAGCCAGACTTTGTTTTGGCTCATACATGTTTGTGTGTGGGTTGCTACACATCTCTGAGGTCAGCAAAGTTCCCTTTTGCACTAGGAAAAGAGCAAATGTCAGGAGCAAAAACTATTTGAAATAATTTTCCTAAAAGGCATTCTGGAGTATGGTGACAATGGCCAAATTTGTGTATTTTGCTTGTTGTGTTTTCAAAATAGGTAATTAATGAGTGAGTTGTTTCCTTTGTCAAGATGAGAGACAGAGAAAGAGCATAGGACAACCAATGCTGAAGACATTAATTTCTAGCCAAACAAAAGAATAAACCATCTGAAAAGAAATATGTAAAGGGGCTAATTAAAATGGCAGGAGGACATCACTGAATGGACCATGTGGAGAGAAAAGGGTAGGAAATTATATGCCAAGTCCACATTAAGAGTTATCATTAAAAGGAGTATATTCAATTAAAGGTGAGACCCGAATCCATTACTAAGGAAAGAATGGCAACAGAAAATATAACAGCTATTTTCCTGACAGTGGTTTTAATATATAGTCTAGCAACATCACAGCTTTTAAAACTCCGCCTGGAAACAAGCCTTCATCAAGATACAAGGTCCGTTCTTTCTAAACAAGATAAAAAAGAAGGAAAGGGAGCTAGTAAACTAGAAATAACAGCATTTTCAGACATAGTGGAAATAAAATTCCCTTCCTCTGTCTTTGCTGGAAAATATTGGAACAGCAGCTAGTCAGACCACATGTTAGGGAGTCATGCCCAGATCCAGCCGGAGGCTTGGAATGGAGACAAGACTGCTTCCAGGGATGGGGACCAGGTTCACTTGTTAGTATCTCTTTAACATTATGACCTTTTGAGGCAAAGCCCATCATCGTCAGAGCTAATTTTGTTACTGAGAATTTAAAAAAAGAAAACAAAGGTGACTGGCATTGGTGTCATTGAGACTTATTTTTAAAATTAGGTTATAATGAACATGAGCTTCAGAAGAAGACCGGAGAGTAGGTCCCATCTGCTCGCCTCTGTATGGCAGCATGAAGGGGAGCAGATGGGCATAAATCATGCCAAAAAAGGGGACTTAGAGGGTAAGTGGAGCTCTGTAGTAGTATCCCGTGGCACTATCTAGACACCATAAGCTTCCACTCCTTGTGCACAGCTTACATTGCAGAGCTGTTATATAGAAACGAACAGGATGTGGCTGGAAGGAGGGAATTGTCAGAACAGCCTATTCAAGACATGATGTACTGTTGGCAATTTGGCATCATTCACTATGAGAGTAGGTGTCGGCATATAAATGAATGCTGACTCAGTCAACATTAACTTCCCCTCTTTGCTCTGAACATTTTCACGTCCAGGAGACCCTTAGGATCATGGCAAGGAAACCAGCTAGTGCTGTTGTGAACCACACAAAAGAATAGACACTCTGAATGAAATCCCATCCTTTGGAATCAATGGCAAAAGTCCTCTTGACTCTAGTGAGAGAGAACTGAATGTGAAGTATACATTACACTCTTTCCTATAAGTACCATCACCTTCATTGGACCTGTGATGCAATGGAATTGATATGGCAAAAAGGATGTTTTTTTAAAACTGCAGAATTTTTTCTAAGTATTTTCTCCCCATTTTTATATGGGAGAGAAGCACAAGGACATATTTCAGAAAATTGCTGTCATATTCTACTCCTTATGTGCTACATTTCCTGCCCTTTACTATGGGGAAAGAGCTGTATTGGGTTTCTGAGTTCTGGTTTGATTTATCATTGGCTAAGATTAGAGGTCACCATTAAAAAACAAAACCCACCCCACACATTTGTAAACAATTTTATGAGTATTATTTGAGATACCAAAAGTGTTACTTACACTTACAGTACAAAATGACAGTGATTTCTCAAATATGCAACTGTGATATAACTCTTAGCAAATGCTGACTTTTTAATGTAAATTTATCATTGTTCTTGATGACTTTATGCTGGATGAGATTTGCCAACAGTAGCTGAATAAATTTCATACATCATAGAAAGTATAAAAGTTCACAAATGGTGCATATTTATTTCATCGACCAAAATATTTTCAATTATGTTTTCTTCAAGAAATTAATTGCCCTAATTTGAATTTCCACAAATTGCTAATATTGGGGTTTTAACCACTAAACACAGTCTTGTCGATTTAACATCTATTTAAACAATGTTAGCATAGAGATAAGCTAGACTGGTCTCCAGCTATGCATTTGACAGTGTTCAGTGCAGCTTAAAGTCTTGGAATGCATCAGGTCTGCCTCTTCACAGCCCTCTTCTTCCCTTTTTGCCTGTATGTGTCCCTTTCTTTTTTAATTGTTATCCTAACATGTTAAGTCTGTGTACTAATTTTTTATTTTTAATAGTCTGGTATTGCAGCTTTGATGAGTTGTAGAATTGTGTAACTACATAATTTAATTGGAAATCCTGTGAAATGTGCAGCATTTGGTAACATTTACAACCTGTAAGTTAATTACCATTTTGTATTTTTTTTGTTTGTTTCTTTATGAAAATTTAATCACAAAATATATTCTCTTCCTGAAATGTTTCAGAATGCTGAGATAAAGCAGAACTTTTTCCTTCTTTGTGTTATGCAATATAACTATGATTATATACATATCTAAGCCCTGGTCTAAACTAGGGATGTAATAGTATAGTTGATTAACCATTAACCAATAGCAAAAGATTATAGGTTAATGCTATAGACTACACACATTTCCCTCTCAGACCCGCCTCCCAGACAGGGACTGCTGCCACCTTGCACTGCTGACTCTCTCAGAAGCAGCAGCAACACAGGGTGACAAGCAGCTAGTCCGCAAGGGGAGCTGGTTTTTAAACTGGCTCCCCTCACGGACCAGCTCCTACATGGCACCCCACGCTGCTGCCTCTGATACAGTGGCAGCTGGCCCCGCCCCAGGCACTATAGACTAGTCGACTAACCGATAAAATGTCATGAGGTTACTCAACTATTCAATTAACCAATATTTAACATCCCTAGTCTAAACTAGGGAGTTATTTCAGAATAACCGCCTTATTTCAAAATAGTAAGTCAAGTGTCCATACTACCAAGTCTATTATTTCAAAATAATGGGCTGGTTATTTCAAAATCTGCACTCCTGCTTTCTTTGGGGAACAATGCTTATTTTGAAATTGTTATTTCGAAATAGCATTAGCATGGACAATCTGATGCTGCCACCTCACCCCCACACACACCCGCCCCATGGTGCTTAAAACTACAGGCTGTAGGAGAAGGGCTTGTGGCACATGGCCAGCTTGGCAAGTCCCATGCCATAAAACAGGAGCCAACAGAGCCATAGCAGACACCAACGTTCCCTCAGATCCTCCCATGGCTGCCAGCACTCCTGCAGCACCCTCAGCTGTCACTGGCCAGGAACACAGGAGAGCTCAGCCTGGACTGGTGCAGAAATCCTGGACTTCATCAAGGTCTGGGATGAGTAGATCAACTTCTAGGACCTCCTCACCAGAAAGTGGAATTCAAATGTGTAGGGCTGGATGGCTTCCAACCAAGGCCACACATGGACTCTCACACAGGATGTCTCCCAGGTCTCAGAGGAACCCAGGGAAGGCACTTCAGGTGAGTTCTGTCACTTTCCCTATCTACATGCGGGGTAGAAATTCTCACTCTGTGGGAATCCACCAGTGCCAAACCTGGTGTGTGAGAGACATGGAAAGAAGCCGAGCCACCTCATCCCCCTTCCTGCCCACAGGCTCCTGACCTGGATGGCACCTTCCTATGCCTGCTAATCCCTGGGCTGTGGGTGTTGTGATGCTCACCTGAGACATCTGTGCCCCTGCTGGAAAGTGTCTGCAGTCTAGGCAACATATAGCCTTGCTTGAAGCACATTGCCATCATCTGAACCAAGACCTTCAGTGTCAGCTCAGAGATTAGAGCTAGGCTTCATACACAGAGTCTCCTGGGACGACTACCCTTGTAACTTTTCTTCACAGCTGGGCCAGCTGCAAGCGTGGCATGTCCCCCAACTCCCATGCCATCTACCCAATTCCGTGGGATCCTAAGGAAAGTGAGAACCTGGAAAGATCTAATGAGGGAGCTGATGGCCTGCCTGCAGTCCCTCATCTGGGGGCTCAAAGAGGTGTGCTAGGAGTGGGCCATTGACTGAGAGCAGCAGAAGGCCATCTGGGACCAGCTGATGCACCAGCCTGAGGCTATGTGCTTCTCCCTCACCTTGGTGACGGAGCACATGGCCTCGTGCATAGAGCAGGCCACCAGCCACTTCTGCCTCCCACCCCATGGCTTTCCATAGACCCCCCCCCCCCCAGGAGCCACTAGGGCCCCAAAATGTGGCAGTGTGATCTCCCAGGCAGCCTAAGCCTCCCGAGCAACCCGAGGCAGGTGCCAGTCCCAACCCCATCCCTGAGCCCCTATCCCCTATATTATTCCTTTCCCCATTCCAGGTTCTTTCCCCAGTCCCTCCCCTGTTGTATATTCCCCCCGCCTCCAATATACAGTCTTATTTTTTCACACAAGAAGGCTTTTTTATTTGCTCTGCAGGAGAGGGAGGGAAGGTGGGAAGGGAGAATAGGGGAAAGGAGGGTTGGGGGAGGAAAGGCACACAGATGGAATACAGGGGCACCTTATGGAGAGGCATGGGGGAAAGTCTCACATCTGGCCTTGCACAAAACTCTCCCTCAAGGCCTCTCTGATGAGCACCGTGCCTTGATATGCTCATCGAATGGCACTTGTGTCTGGCTGCTCGTATGCTCTGGTCAGCTGTTCAGCCTCTGCCCCTGACCCTGGTAGAAAAATGTTCTCTTTGCTCTGACACATGTTATGGAGCACATGGCAGGCCAACACCTCGAAGGGGATGTTGCTCTCACTGAGGGCTAGATGGGCAAGGAGACCCCTGAACCTCCCCTTTAAGCAGTCAAATGAATACTCCACCACCATTCAGCACCTGCAGAGCCTGGTGTTGAAGTGCTCCTTGGTGGGGTCCAGGTTGCCCATGGAGTGATTCATGAGCCATGGGAGCAAGGTGTAGGCTGCATCTGTACACCTTCCAGAATCTGATAGTACGGTTGAGGGAAAAAGTACCAGCATGTATATTTTGGAATAGGCAGGAGCCCTGGAAAATGCAGGCATTGTGCGCCTTTCCTGACCAGACGACTTTTATGTTGGTGAAGCATCCCTTGTGATCCATGAGGGCCTGCAGCACCATGGAGAAGTACCTCTTTCTGTTTATGTAGTCCAAGACATAGTGGTCAGGGGCCAGGATGGGGACGTGCGTGCCATTTATGACTCCCCACAGTTGGGGAAGCCCATGGCAGCAAAGCCATCAATGATGCAGTCCACATTCCCCAGAGTGACGACCATCCATAGCAGCACATGGTTGATGGCCTTCACCACTTGTATGAGCTTGGCCTCAACTGTGGAGTTCCCTATGCCAAACTGGTTCCCAACTGAGCGGTAGCTGTCCAGCATGGCGAGCTCCCACAGGGTGATAGCAACATGCTTCTGCACAGGGATGGTAGGGTCAGTTGGGTGTCCTGTCACCTGAGGGCAGGGGTGAGCCACTCGCAGAGCTCCAGGAAGTTGGGCTTCTGCATGCGGAAGTTCTCAAGACACTGCTGGTCATCCCATTACTGCAGGGCAATGCAGTCCCATCTCTCCAAACTAGTCTCCTGCTGCCAGAAGCAGGGTTCTGCAGTGTCCAGGGGATTGAGGGGCATTTGTAGCAGCAGTGCCACCAGGACTTGGATGATGAGGGTGTGCGGTTTGGCCTTCCCTCATGCTGGAGCAACATGGGAACAGTGTGGAAGTACTGCACCATGCAGTGCAGCACGAGGCCTTGCTTTGCAGCAGCTCCAGCTCCATGGTGTCTGTGCTGTGGCCTTCGTAAAGGCAACCAGAGCACACTGCGTCCATTTTGTGTCCCACAAGGGAGGAGGCAGTGGAGGAGTGGCATGTGAGACTCAGGTGTAGAGAGAAGCCCCTGAAAGTACACATTGCAGCTTGCCTGACCAAGTAGCCACAGGAAGTGGATGCCTTCCTGTTGCCTTCCCCAGAGTGCTTCTGGGGCTCTAAGTCCCAGGCCTACTCCAATCAGTGTGGATGCGCTATTTCAAAATAATTCTGATTAATTTCGATGCTCCCCCATAGTGGGAACACGCTATTTCGATTTTGTTATTTCAGGAGTTATTTCTATTTTAGTAAATTTGAAATAATTTCCTAGATATACCCTAATTGTTGACATTTAAGTTAGAAACAAATCTGTTTATAAATCTGAACTGACAGTTTAATTAGAAAAAAGCAAGGGCTGATATGTAGAATGAGTCCAAACTACAGCACATCATTTGTCCATGAGGGGTACACCATTTCATAGTTCAATGGAATGATCTGAGAGGTTTATTCCATCTCTAAATTTTCTGAGTTTGCAATGTGATACTTACAGATGAAATCTATTAACATTTATTAACACTTAGTTGACATTATTAAGAGGGAAAAGTTAGACTTCCAATAATGTTCAGAACATTTTGCCCTTTTAAAAAAAGTAACATCAATTTGAGTATTAATGTGTGTGTATTTTTTAAAAAGAGACAAACACTAATCTAATGGGTATATGTCACAATCAGTTGACGAAATACGTATTGATATTATTTTATGAAGTTCACATATTGGTGGGGAGTGACTTCACTATTGAACAGTGCAAAACACTGAGCATAATGTTAAACTATATTATATAGTCCAGTTAGTCTGATCCAAAGTCCATAGAAGTCTCTGGAAAGTCTCCAGTTGCATTCAGTGGGTTTAAGGTCAGTAATTATGGTTTCATAATTAGATAGAGGTTAAAGTCATAAGGAATCACTAGATCATCTAGTCTGACCTTCTCTATAGCACAGACCATTAAATCTCACCTGGGAACACCTACATAGAGCCTAATAACTTGAGTTACAACAAAGTACTTTATTTCTCTGGAACTTAAATTGGGTGTCACAGACACAGAACTGAAAAGCTATAATCTGGACTTTTTGTTTGCTTGGCATTTCAAAATATAAAAGTGAATACCCGGAGTATCTTAATGTTGACTTGTACTATGAGGGACTTCTAATTCAGAACTGTTACTTGTATTTTAAAAACACCATATTGCTTAAGTATGTATTTCTCCCCCTCTCCCATGTATCCTAATTAGGTATAAAGCTACAGCAGATCTCTCTAGTACTCCTTTGATATTCTGCCTTCTTTTCTGCTTAGTGCTTTCTGTCTTTTGCTCTGTCTTTCTTGCATTGCAGTATGATCTTTTCTTTCATGAGTCATTATAAAAGCACCACAACATGGCTACTACAGTAATAACAGATAACCTCTGTCTCTCTGGGCGTGTCTACACATCAGGCCTTAACTCAAAATAAGCTACGTAATTGAGTTACATGAATTGCGTAGCTTATTTTGAGTTTTGGTGCTGTCTACACAGCACTTATTTCAAAATAGTGCACTCTTCCTCTGACTTCCCTCATTCCTCATAAAATGAGGGTTACTGGAGTTGGAGTAAGAAGTCCTCCAGCTTGACAGTATTTCGACATTTTGTTGAAATAACTGCCAGCTGTGTTGAAGCTGACTATGTTATTTGGAAATAATACTAGTTATTTCAAAATTAATGTTACTGGGTAGACATAGCCTAATTGTGGAAGTATACAAACTGTGGTATCAGCCTTCTGAACAGTGATAGCAATAGCTACATATTACCACATGCATACCTATATGGAACAATACATGAAACTATATGGTCAATATATTATGATGCCTTATAATTTAAGATAAACAAAGGAATTGCTAAAAGACAACTTTTTTTGATTAACAATTAAGTTGTGATGTCAATACTCTCTCTATTTATATATGAAGAAATTCACTTTCCTTTGAAACTAGAAGGTGTACCTATGCACTTTACTCTTGGAGCAATACAAATATTTAATTAGAGGATTTTTATTAGAGAAGACAATGGGCAGCCAAAATCATTAATCAGTGTTTTTGCTACTAGTCTTCTGTTTGTTATGAAAACAATGTTTCATACTTTGGTTGCCTCAAGGTCTACATATACTTCAGGGCCTCATTGAACTAGCAGTACACTGGTATAGAAAAATAACCCATTTGGGTTTTGGCCATGAAAAATGTGAAGTCAGTCTTTGAACACTGACTAAAATCTCATTACTTTGGTGGCAAATGAGGCATGAAACTTATTGTCAAAAATAGTGTCCGAAATAGAATGGCGCTAAATATTTTATCTTCATGGGAATGTACCACAAAAAGTTTCAACTCAAAATCAACTAGTGCACTTCGGCTTGTAGTACCATTCATCAAGGGCACAGTCTTGGTTGCAAAATTTTCCATGATGACAGCTTTAATGAAGCTCCATAATTTCTCTCAACTTCAGGAAACTATTATTTCAGCTGTCTGGAGGCATAAATCCTCAGCTGACACATCAACTCTAGCTTTGCTCAAGGTCTAAGCTATTGACTTGATGGTAAGAACTTCATGGTAATCCTTCATGTTTTCCTCACTGCCGTCTAAATGTTAAATGTGTAATCTTTGTTTTCTGTTTGCCATGACCTGAGTGTTCTGAGGAAAGTATGATTCCTGATGTGGAACTGAAAAGGCAGTCTTATTATTTAAAGCTTCACTTGCAATCTGCCTAGACTCCACTGTAGAATGGAATTCTGTTACAAGAAGAACCTGTCTGAACAGCCTCTTTGGACAATCTCCTTTTGACTCCTTTATCTGAATGATCACCATCAGTGGGTCTTTGAAACATCATGGCTATGTCTACACTCGCGGCTTCTTGCGCGAGTAATATGCAAATGAGGCTAAGCCTGGACTATCGCCAAGCCTCATTTGCATACCTAATGAGCCACCATTTTTTTCAGAAGAGGCTCTTGCGCAAGAAGGAGCGTCTACACTGCCCCTTCTTGCACAAGAAAAACCCTCTTGCGCAATGCCGTTACACCTATTACTTTTCAGGAAGAACGGCATTGCGCAAGAGGGTTTTTCTTGTGCAAGAAGGCAGTGTAGACGCCCTTCTGCGCAAGAGCCTCTTCTGAAAAAAATGGTTGCTCATTAGGTATGCAAATGAGGCTTGGCGATATTCCACGCTTAGCCTCATTTTCATATTACTTGCGCAAGAAGCCGCGAGTGTAGACATAGCCCAAGTTTCCTAGATCATATATGGCCAAGGAAACAAAATTGCCTCTTGGTCAATATAAGCAAAGAATAAGCACACCAAACCCATGGACAAAGTGCTTTGGAAAGTAAAATTTGGGCCACTGAGCTGAGTATTCACTTCAAGTGGCAACTAGTAAATTCCAGTTCCATTGTAGATGATAAAGGCTTGGGGGAAGTGGGTGAGCCCTCTAAATGTGTTAAGACTCAAATCTGATTAATTATAGAAAATCATATCATGCCATCCTAGTGGTACAGAGAAATCCAGAGATTTATTCTTTCCCTTATACAGTTTAACATAGAATAACATGGACCAGAAAATCAAATCCAAATTTGCATGTGCTACAGAGAGAACGAAAACATGACCTGTCAGAGTGGCAATGAATGTACCTTTCTCTCATTGTGAGGAAATAATGTGGAGTTCAGTACAGATATTTATCTTCAAACATAGTGCATTAAATATTAACATGAAATAATCTATATAGCAAGCAGAGTGTGTGACCAACACATATTGTAATTGTTATTAAAATGCATATTGACTCATTCCAGAGAGTGACTATTTCAATATTAATCGGAAGGGTGATTACTTTGCAGGGGGTTTTGTTGTTTGTAAAAACTGCAAACTTGAACTAAAAACACTGTTTGTGGTAGTTATAATGTCTTTTTACAAAGCCCACTGTTCAATATTCTTTACTGCACACAACATCATGTGGTTGATATGACATAAATAAGTGTGCCTGGGATTCCTCCCTTCAAGCCTGGTATTCCATCATTTAAGACATGTTTGATTAATATGTAGATCAGGAATTGGCAATAAGTGGCCCACCTGCTGGATGCAGTTAGCCAGGGCAACCCTAGCAGGCTTCCAGACACTTTATTTATTTACCTGTGCTGCCGCAGGTACAGCCGCTCACCGCTCTCATTGACCGCTTATTGCCCATCCTTGATATAGATACTCTCAGTTTGAATCGTGGTGTGTCTGTGGGATGTTTGTAAGATTAAACAAATCATGGTAACCCTGGGAACATGGGGAAACTGCAATATCCATGAAACAATAAGGAAAGTTTGCCATTCCTTGAAGACTGGCCTTAGGGAAATGCTGATGTTTTCTCCCTTCTCTATAATATTGTTCAGGGCAGTCACCCAGATCACACAGGGACCATAGACTCATTATAACTCCTCCTTTGCCAGTAATGCTTTTGATGCTGATTGCTGCAGTGTTTTATGTCATTGGGAACTCATAGTGAAGAGTTTGGGCAGATTCCTCTCTCTCTATGCCAGTATTCTGGCTAATATTTTGGGGACCATTCTTCCCTGATGTTTCATGCAGTATCCCATACCATATTCTATATGCCACTCAAGTGGAAGAGTTTGAAATACAAATCTGTGAGAGCTGGTGCATACAGCTCAAACATCCATGGAAAGCAAATAGCCAGAGAATATTTCTGGCCAAAACCTGGTTCTTCTTTAAATTTGAGTGTTTTTTAGTGGAAAATGTTTATCTAGCTCCTTGATGAAGATCAATGCCAAACAATCAAAGTAGTCCAGGGGAACTCAATGAAGTTAAACATAAGTAAAAATAACCATGTGCATGTTCAGGCCCTAAGCATTCTCTCCCTACATTCAATTTACCTAACAAGAACAGAAATCTATACAGTTTTTCTATCTCTAACAATGTTGCTTCAAGGGTTACATTGACAAAATACAAGAGACAAACGGGGTCTCCCCTATTTC
The DNA here is from genome assembly GCA_019425775.1 of Rafetus swinhoei. Taxonomy (NCBI): domain Eukaryota; kingdom Metazoa; phylum Chordata; order Testudines; family Trionychidae; genus Rafetus; species Rafetus swinhoei. The sequence continues at coordinate 18,109,238 of CM033434.1, forward strand.
TAGAGGACTTGTTTAACATTCCAACACTGTATTTGTTAACATGCTTATGCAATTGCTTGTATTGCTCCAGAGGTGGACTTCTGCTATTCTGTGCCCACATAAGGGGAAAATACCAAGAAAACAAAGCAAACACAAAGGTAGGTTTCTCTTCTCAATCTGAAATAGAAGAAAAGACGTGTGATTTATCAGATAACTTGCTCTTGAGATTTGTTAGTAACCACGGTAAAAAAGCAGAGAAAATCTATGCAAATGGTATATTTAGTGGCCTTATGCCAGGTGAATTAAAAGAACATTCCTGATTCTAGTCCATGCCATATAATAACTTGCAATAAAATCTTACCTCTTACAGGGAAAATCATGTCATTCCCCTTCTCACCAGAAGCCTCTGCATGCAACAGACCAGCTGTAGTTCTGCTACACAGTTAGTAATGAGGATTTGGGGAAAGGGAACATAGCAGGGAGGTCGGTCAGGGAACCCACACTTCCTGTGTACCACAAAGCTGTGTTCTGTGGTGACTGTCCCAATGTGGAGAGGAGATATAAGCCAAAGGGCAAGCTAGTGGCTATGAGATTATGTGAATTCTTCAGCCTAAAAAGGGTGAAGCTATGGGAAAAGGGAACTGCCAACACAGTAGTTGCTATCCTGAAGTACAGTAGTGATTTCACAGCTCCACTGCTAATCTACTGGGGATGATTCTTAACCCATCTTCTGCTGTAAACCATTGGACTCAGGAGGAGTGCGTGTTCCCCTTTTATTTAGCTCTAAGGGAACTCAAAAGCCATCTCCTTGATAACTCTTTACCCCCGTGAGCCACAGCCGAAGCCCTCCACCAGTTTCCCCACAGTCTTTCAGTTATTCAGTCTCTGATACCATTCTCAAGGCTCCCCACCTTCATAGCACTGGGAGACAATTGTGGGTGGTGGGGAAAGGGGACTCAGGCCCACCCTTATTCCCGGGTCCCAGCCCAGGGTCCTACGGCAGGGACTCCTACTTCCCGGGCCTGGCTGACGGGGGAGTTCCCCTAAGCTCGCCGGCCCGCAGACTCCACGACCCTGTCCTGGGCCACTTCCTACCCGCCTACAGGTGCCGACATGCCTCTGCTGGATACCGCACTCCATCTGTCTGTGCCTCCGGCTTCCTTGCTCTCTGGCTGTCGGGCTACCCCATTGGTCCTCCTCTCCGGGGTTGCGCTCCTCCCTCCTCCCCATCTTGGGTCCTCTCTGACCCTTTTAAGTCTCCCGCCACCGCTTCGGCGGGTGACGTCACTCTCCCGCACTTGACAGACGCCAGTGTCCCCCCACTGCTTTGGCAGGTGATGTCATGCGCTTGCGCCAGGCAGACGCAAGTGGCACACTGCCGCCTCTCTGCCTGTTTCCCCCATAGCACCGGGACGGCGCTTGTCAATAGTGCAGGGCTTGCTAGACCTGTCACACTCCCCTTTCTCCAAACCTGGTCTAGTGGAGAACCTGTGTAATCAGACTGAATCAAATTCTCTCCTTCTACAGAGGGTGAATACAAGACCTATCATATGGTCTTATATGGGATTTGAGTACACAGGCCTGGTACTAACTTTTCCATACAAGGATGATGATTTTTGACCATTTTCCACAGATAAGAGGATTTGTCCTTAACTCCCATGTTCTGACTCATACTGTAAAGCCAATTTTAACTCTGTTATGGTAGAAGAGGTTCTCACAAAGAATAGAGTAGGATAACTATAAACCCATTCTCGCTCCATGATCCTGGTTGTCTAGAATAAACATATAATGACTCCTCATTTCCTTCCCCTCCCCTATCACAACCCCCTTTTAATGCAGTGTGCCTAGAACTCAGAAACTTACATACAATGAGAAAGAAAGGTGAGGGTTCTGATTTTCACACATACTGTATATTTATATGGTCTCACTAATAAGGCAGCAAGTTGGATGAGTCTTTCTATGCAAACACTTTAAATTGCTGAAAAATGGAAAGCCTTGTTTTACTATTCTGAGTTGTTTAGACTAGGGCTCAATATTCTTCCATGCCAAATGTTTCAACTTATTTTGCTCATGACATTATGTGGAACATACAGTGCCAATAACCAGATAAGATTGAGTTTACATCCATGCTAAGCTGAACTAATGATTTTCATCCTTGAAGTCTGCTTAATATTAATATCCAAGATAGATACCTGATCATGTTTTACCAACATACCCTAGTATGTATGTAGATACCAGTTTAATGTTACTTCTGTAAGTGTTTCAGAAATGTTTTTAGCATTGGAAGCTCGCATAATCTTTACTCCATGTTCCTTTTGAAATCATTGAAGATTCATTTCATTTTATCCATCTTGGATCACCCTTAACAACTATAAAACCAGATTCTAGCCTACTAAATGGCTATGCTCAAAATACAGTGGAAAGTATGAATAATTGTGGGCACTTAAGAGAGCTATGAAATGAATTCCTTGCTGAGTTTAGAGATCTACAGATTCCAAAATCTGAAGGAACCAATATAATGATCTAGTTTGACCTCCTGTATAACACTAGCCATATCATGGCCTAAAAATAATTCCTGAAGCACATAATGTAGAAAAAAATCCAATCTTGTTTTTAAAAATTGCCATATATTGAGAATCCCTCCCCATAAGAATAATTTATATATGCAGTGTTCACCATAAGACAAAAGTATGCTTAATTTTCATGTGTGTAGGTAAGTGATGGACAACCTGCAGCCCACAGGCCACATGTGGCCCATTGGGGTTCTAGGTGTGGCCCACGAGACATTTCGTTTACCTCTGCCCACCCGCAGGGTTGCCAGATTCCATTGGGTTTTGTCCACATTTTTTTCCTAAAGTGACATGCACGTGAAGTGAGATGCATGCTGATTGCACACAGCATTGACTGTAAGAACCACACGATCCCTCTGCATTCAAAGTGCTGCTGTAATTCAGTTGGCATACCCCACAATTCTTGGTACACAAGTGCAATTAACAAAACTACCCTATCTTGGGAGACCATATTCATTACAACAGTCTTGTGTTGCACTGAGATGAAGGAGGGTCACTCATGCAGCCCACTCACTAGCCTAGATTACTCATCAGTGGAGTAGCTTCATATTCTTTTGAAAATGTTCTAGATCATATACTCAGTTTCACATCCAGTTGTTCTAAATGGACAACTGAGGATTCCTCATGAAAGAGGCTTTACACCACCTTTTCCTCATCACTTCCTGACCTCAACACATCCCTCTGTGGGAGAGTTATGAAGGGACAGGCTAGATATAAGGGGAGGTGTATTGGAACGCATGCCATTCTACATGATCATCACTCAGTCCAGGTGCCCCATTGTCTGACTAAATTAGATAAAAAGCTTCATAGGGGTAACTGAGTTAGTCTGTAAGTGTACGTCTAGACTATAGGCTTTTGTCGACAGAGGCTTTGTCGACAGATACTGTCGACAAAGCCTCTGTCGACAAAGAGCATCTAGACTACATCCAGTTCTGTCGACAAAGCAAGCCGCTTTGTCAACAGAGAGTCTAGACGCTCTCTTCCAAAAAAGCACAGTGTGGATGAAATCGCGCCTTTTGTCCACAGAACTCTGTCGATAAAAGGCGTTATTCCTCGTAGAATGAAGTTTACCGCCATCGACAAAACTGCCACGTTCTGTTGACTTACTGTCGACAGAATGCAGCGGTAGTGTAGATGCAGGTATAGTTTTGTCGACAAAAGTCCACTTTTGTCAACAAAACCCTGTAGTCTAGACACACCCTAACAGGAAAAACTTAAAAATCAACAAATAGTCTGGTAGCACTTTAAAGACTAACAAAACATGTAAATGGTACCATGAGCTTCAGTGGGCAGTGGGGCCGTGCCCACAAAAGCTCATAATACCATCTACTTGTTTAGTTAAATTAGAAAACTTAGGAGACAGCTCATTGCAAATTATACACCTGTGGAAGCCCATGTCAGCTGGGCTCATTTTATGGGGCTGTTTAATTGCATTGTAGATCTTTGGGCTTGGGCTGGAGTCCAGGTTCTGGGACCGCAGGAATGGGAAGAGTCTCGGAGCCCAGACTCCAGCCTGGGACCAAATGCTCACACTTTAAACAGTCCTGTAGCCTGAGCCCTTTCCCAGTCAGCTGACATGGGCAAGCCATGTGTGTGTTTAATTGCATTGTAGACCTACCCTTAAATCTGCTGTAAATTATGTGAGGAGCTTTTTTTGATCTCCTGGCTGGCCTGGGTTGGGAAAACAAAGAGGTGGCTTAGATCCACCATATTTCTTGTTCTCTTCAGTCATCCTGAGTTTACAGTTAATGCATCTGGCATGTGACTTTTTCCCTCAGGAAATATTTCCCTAAGACAGATACTTTTCAATAAGTAAACTATTTATACTTTTTTGCTCCTAGGTAAGTGTATTTGCATGTGCCCATAGCTTGCTCCTGTGAGCATCTCAGTACTTCCCTGGAAGTACCCTGAATTACCAGCATTGGCCTCGGTATGAACAAAGCATGACATTGCGTTCCCTTATGTTACTTAGCCATGGTATTTTGAATGAAGTCAATATGAGAACAATTTTTGAAGTCCTTACTCACTCCATGCACCCACTGATTTCTGATCTTAAAATCATAGCTTGTTATTCTCATAACACTGTAATTGACTAGCTCTTTAATGAAAATTGACTAGCTTATTATATCTGTCCAGACTTTATCATTAGAAATCAAAGGGAATTTTGATTCAATAGCTCAGAATTGCTTATTATATGTACTCACTTCTTAGGAAAGATACTTCTTGTATCTATTTGTAGTAATACGATCAGGGTTTTTTTTTTTTATTTTTGCATGAGATCTGGTCCAATCTCCTCCTTGTTCTTTTAATCTCTGTGTCCATTCTTGTAGTTTGGCAGTTTCATAGGCATGGCTCAATATGATGCATTTTTGCTTTTGCACCTACATGTCTCTACCTTGTTCTGCCATAAAAAGGAATAAGATTTCCTAAGAAGTGAGTACGTATACCTGAGTTAATACCTCACCTTTAAATAATGGGTAGAAATTGAAAGCAATACCAAATCAGCACTAATAGCAAAACTTGCCAATTCCCAATAAAGACATACCTAATTGCTCACTACACTACTAGGGGAATTAACAGCTGTGATTGTTTTCCCTCCTGGGAAAGCTTCCTAGTAATCATTTTACACTTCTGTTATAGAGAAATATTCCAGAGGATTCCAGAAATGTTTTACTATATTATGAAAATACATCTTAACAGCTCAAATGTTCAAAATGCACCTCCTTATTTGCCAGTATATGCACTTTGCTCTCCTGAAATTCATGTGCATCCTGACCTTCACAAAAGTCTCATCTGTCCATCTATGAGCCTGTTTGTTCAAGAACTGCTCCTAAACAGGAAAAACTTAAAAAACAAGAAATAGACTAATAGCACCTTAAAGACAAACAAAATATGTAGATGGTATCATGAGCTTTTGTAGATGCAACCCACTTCTTCAGATGACAAGAGTATTAGAAGTCCAGATCCAAGAATAAATAAGGGAAGGGGGGAGGGGAAGAGAAAAAAAGGAGGGGGAAAGGAGAAAAAATATAAAGAGAGAGAGATGGTGAGTAGATGGTTCAAACAGTTAGAACAGGTTGAAAAGAGCAATTAGCACCTCCATTGTCTGGTTAGTAGGTTAAGTCATAGGATGTGGAAGGTAGTGTGCGAGACAACTGATGTCCTTGTTCATACCATTAGCATAAGAATTAAACATGTAAATTAAGTTAAGTTCCAATCCTTCTCTGTGTATTTGGCTTGTGGAATTGGCCTGAAACAAAACGGTGACTTGGAGATCCATTAACAAGTGTCCAGGTAGATTAAAGTGTTCTCCAACAGGTTTTTGTGCATTGCCTTTTTGGATATCTGATTTGTGTCCATTAATTCTTTCCCGTAGAGACTGTCCAGTTTGGCCAAAATACATGCTAGTGGGGCATTGTTGGCATATGATAGCATAGATCACATTAATGGATGTGCAGTTAAATGAGCCTCTGATTTGGTGGCTGTTGTGGTTGGGTCCAGTGATGAAATTGCTTGTGTAGCTGTGTGGGCAGAGTTGTTACCAGGGCTGATTTCAAAGGTGGTTTCCTGAATGATTATAATGGAGGTGTGTTGCTTGGTTTTTGGAAAGAATTTGTTTCAGGGTAGGGGGTTGTCTGTAAGTGAGGACTGGCCTTTCCCCCAAGGCCTCTGAGAGTGAAGGGTCATTTTCTAGGATAGGTTGTAGATTGTTCATAATGCGTTGGAGGGGTTTAAGTGGTGGACTGTAGGTGATGACAAGTGAAATTCTGTTGTTCTCTCTTTTTGGCCTGTCTTGAAGTAGTTCATGTCTGGGTACTTTTTTTGGCTCTATCGATTTGTTTTTTCACTTCTCCAGGTGGATATTTTAGTTTTATGAATGCTCTATAAAGATCCTGTAGGTGTTTGTCTCTGTCTGTGGGATTGGACAAATCCGGTTGTATCTTAGGAATTGGCTGTATACAATAGATTGAGAAATGTGTCTGGGATGGAAGCTAGATGCATGAAGGTAAATGTAGTGGTCGGTAGGTTTCTGGTATAGGGAGGTAGAAATGTGTTCATCATTTCATTGTACTGTAGTGTGAAGGAAGTGGATCTCTCGTGTGGACTGATCCAGGCTGAGGTTGATGGTGGGGTGGAAGTTGTTGAAATCCCTGTGAAATTCTTCAAGGGTCTCTTTTCCATGGGTCCATATGATAAAGATATCTTCAATATGGTGTAAGTAGAGTAAGCATGCTAGGGGGCAAGAGCTGAGGAAATGTTGTTCATGGTCAGCCATAAAGACATTGGCATATTATGGTGCCATGCTGTTCTTGGATTTGGACTTCTAATATTCCTGTCATCTGAAGAAGTGGGTTGCACCCACGAAAGCTCATGATACCATCTACATGTTTTGTTAGTCTTTAAGGGTATGTCTACACTACAAAGTTAATTCGAACTAACAGCCCTTAGTTCGATTTAACTTTAATAGGGGCTACACATACAAACTGCTAGTTCGAATTTAAATCGAACTAGCGGAGCGCTTAATTCGAACTAGGTAAACCTCATTCTACGAGGAGTAACGCCTAGTTCGAATTAAGTAGTTCGAATTAAGGGCTGTGTAGCCACTTAATTCGAACTAGTTGGAGGCTAGCCCTTCCCAGGTTGCCCTGGTGGCCACTCTGGGCCAAACCAGGGGAAACACTTCTGCCCCCCTCCCGGCCCTGGAGCCCTTAAAGGGGCACAGTCTGGCTACAGTGCTCGTGCTAGTTGCAAGCCTGCCAGCACCCAGTCAGCAGATCCTGCACCTGGCACGGCATGAGCCAGCCACCCGCTGCCACCCAGCCCTCCGCCTCTTCCCAGGACCAGGCTGGCGGCTCACAGGAGCCTGCCCGGGGCCGCAAGAGGCAGGCGCCCGCCTGGTCTAGTGCGGAGATCGTGGACCTCATCAGGTTTGGGGGGGAGGCCTCCAACGTCCACGATCTCCGCACTAGGCACAGGAATGCAGCCGTCTAGGGCAGGAGAGCTGCCAGCCTGGCCACCAAAGGCCACATGCGAACCCAGGAGCAGGTTTGCATGAAAATCAAGTTGGTCCAGTGAGACCCCCGACCCTGAGCCCTGAGCTTAGAACATAAGAACATAAGAATGGCCATACTGAGTCAGACCAAAGGTCCATCTAGCCCAGTAGCCTGTCTGCCGACCGCGGCCAGCACCAGGTACCCCAGAGGGGATGGACTGAAGACAATGACCAAGCGATTTGTCTCGTGCCATCCATCTCCAGCCTTCCACAAACAGAGGCCAGGAACACCATTCCTACCCCCTGGCTAATAGCATTCCATGGACCCAACCTCCATGAATTTATCTAACTTCTCTTTAAACTCTGTTATATTTCTAGCCTTCACATCCTCCTGTGGCAAGGAGTTCCACAGGTTGACTATGTGCTGTGTGAAGAAGAACTTTCGCTTATTAGTTTTAAACCTGCTGCCCATTAATTTCATTTGGTGTCCTCTAGTCCTTATATTAGGGGAAGTAATGAAGAACTTTTCTTTATTCACCCTCTCCACACCACTCATGATTTTATATACCTCATCATATCCGCTCAGTCTCCTCTTTCTAAGCTGAAAAGTCCCAGTCTCTTTAGCCTCTCTTCATATGGGACCTGTTCCAAACCCCTAATCATTTTAGTTGCCCTTTTTCTGAACCCTTTCCAAGGCCAAAATATCTTTTTGAGGTGAGGAGACCACATCTGTACACAGTACTGAAGATATGGCGTACCATAGTTTTATACTTCCCTCCTCCTTCTTCCCCTGGCTTCCCTTCCAGCTCCTCCTCCCAGGTTTCCCCTCCCCTCTCCCACCCTCTCTCTTCCCTTCTCCCACCTCCTTTTCCCAGTCTCCCAGAGGTTAATCCTCCTCTCCCCAGTTTTGTTAAATAAAGAGTTTCTATTTTTGAACACACTGTCCTTTATTTTACATCAGGAAGGGGGCTAGGAGGGGTAAGTGGAAGGAGGTGAGGGAGGAATGGGGCACGAGCCCCGATGGGGAGGACTGAGGTGGCTCTGCGGGCTCCTTGGGGTGGAAGCTCTCCTGCAGGGCCTCCTGGATCCTGACAGCCCCCCGATTGCCCCCGGATGGCAGCCTGCAGCAAGTGCAGCTGGGCTGATGGCCGAGTGCTGTGATGTTCCGAGTGTGGGCACTCAGGGCACTCCAAGACAGGACTGCTTTGCTGTCCCTCATCGAGTTAGACAAGCAAGCGGGGAACCCTGAGAACTGTCTGTCCTGGGTGGGGGTCGGGTCCCTTTAAGCACAGCCCTCGGCTAGCCTGAGGCAGCAGCTCCACACTCTAAGCCCTAACCTGATGCCCTCCCGGCACTGGTTCCGGCCAGCCTTAACTTCGGTTCAGGGTCCACTCAACGTGGACATGCTATTTCGAATTAGCAAAACGCTAATTCGAATTAGTTTTTAGGTCTAGATGCACTAATTCGAATTAGCTTATTTTGAATTAACTAATTCAAATTAAGTTAGTTTGAATTAGTGCTGTAGTGTAGACATACCCTAAGGTGCTACTATTCTATTTCTTGTTTAAGTTTTTCCTGTTACAGACTAACCTGGTTACCCCCCTGAAGCTTTTGCTCCTAAACAGTAAGTATAAGGACCAAATTCGGTATATAGCTTTCTCTTTTTATAACTTAAAGCTAATACCTAACCGTCTGGGTTTGGTTGTGCCAGGACAATGAGATGTGTCTGGAATTTGATTGTTTCTCATAAGCCAGAAAGGGAATGCTGTGATAGCAGGACAGTTGCACTCCAGAATGACCACAGGGGGGGTGATTACCACCTTGACAGCCCCAGAGGGACACAGAGCAGCTGCCTACAGGGCAGCACATCTCTACCGCCTTGGCCTGGCCTAGGGCAGCGGATGGTGGCTAAGCAGCGCGGCCCCCACCACTTCCTGCCTTGAGCCCCCCAGAGCCACCCCCACCCTCTGTCTGAGCCCTTGCCTCTCTCCTAATCCCCCCACACCTCTGAATCCCCCTTCCTTGTGCCCCTACTTCCTCCCCTGAGTCCTCCCCAAATCCGAACAAAACCAGGTAAATCTTCTAGCCATAAATACTTGATGTTATGTATTTTGAGGATTTTATATCATCGTTATTCCATTTGCTATGTTTCCTGCAGTGTTTTGGGGTTAAATCACTGGACTGGTACTAAGAGATCCGTCTTCATCTTTTATTTCTGTTACAGACTGAACATTTGATCTCTTGGTTCTTCATCTGTAAAAATGGAGATACAGTGTTTTTCCTCAGAATCTTTGTTTGTCTTGTCTACTCAGGGCTAAAATTCTCGCTTTGCCACAGAGGAGCAGGCCAGACAGCTTGCTCTGAATAAGTGTCACATTGTGGTTCCTGGTAACTCCCTTTCTCTAGAAGTAGATAATGCCCATAAGCCCTCTACCTGTCAGATTCTTTCCCCCAGGTTTCACCTATGACACACGCTGAACGTGCACAAAAATTGCTCTCTTCATCACACTGCTATTTATTATATGAGTAACTCATGCCATAGAGTAAGGAGACACACATTGTGAATAAGGTCAGTAACAATCTTAGATTATTATTATGCCTATGTCCAGCACAAAAGGGCCCTGAGGCCTCTGTGCTACTTTAATGCAAATTATAGCTAATGATAACTTTTGATGATTTGTTGGCAATAAAACATTTTAGATAGGGCTCCTTTGAGCAGCCTACCACGAGCCTGTGAAATGGCAGTTGTAATTTTGCAGCCACAAGTTTTTGTACTTAAATTAGTAATTTGACATCTGACTACTTGACCTGTGTTTGTGTGATAAAAATGGATCCAAAAAAGTATGCTTTTTAAAAATGGTTTGCACAAAATTGCTGCATGTTTGATTCTGGAGTATCCTTATGGAAAAGTGGTCTCCCTTCTCTGAATGCAATCTTGATCCTCCTTGAGTCAGTGCCTTAAAATTTCCAGTTGCACTAAAGGTGGAAAAGCTCATGTGTCCATTTGCTGCAGCTGCAAGAGTAAAAGCTCCTTTTCTGACAATTGCAATGGTTGCTTTCCTTGTGTGCACTCTTACCATCATTATTCTTTATTGACTTTTAAGCAGGCATCAGTCAACAAATTTTGCATACGTTTATCCTTTCCTGTTCCTTGACACGTTTTCAGATAAGTGAGGGGAAGGAAGTGCTTTCAATGGTTGCAAAAATAGTGCAATAATCTGAACTGCAGACAGTTACTTTAGAATTTCTGATAAACTGTACAAGATAAAACAAACTTGTGACACAAATTATTTGGTGCAGGTCAAGCCTTAGTAGATACTAGTAGCTCGTTGAGCCCTACTTAAGACGATTTTAAATCCTCAATGATATCAAATGTACTCAATTTTTAAATTGACCTAATTTACAGCCAGGCTCTATATTTTCCAGACTAAGGCTTTATGAAGAAAAATATTGTTCCTCTTTTTAAATAATTAGAAAAATTCTATGACTATGATTATATTATACAAAATAATAAGTAAAATTTGCAAAGAAGTATGTGTGTTAGAGTGAGAGAGAAACTTCTGTGAAGCTTTTAACATATATCATCATCTTTGCCTGATTAACATAGTAAAAAGGATGTTGCATAAATCACTGTGTGACCCCAATGCAGTTTCACTAATATCCCTATATCCAATAGATCTCATTCTATAATTCCCCTGGAAGAAGTGGGGCATGTCAGATAAATTAAATGAAAAGAACAGATGTAGATTAAGAGTGATGTAAATTTCAAGTCTGCACTTTTAATTTCACTAAATATTATTTTCCATCTTCATGATCACATTACATCGAAATATTGGAACTTCAATTTCCTCTACCATTTCATTTAATAAAACCTTTGTCTCATCTGAGTTCTTGAAGAGATGTTAGCCTTAAATCACATTGACTTCACCCTGTCCAATTTACATATGCTAAAGAAATAAAAGTCTTTTCAAGAGTTGCTATGGGGCTTCACAAGCCTCAAAGGAGTATTAAGACCTTGAATTTAATGTGAGCTGCCTCCAACACAAAACACAAATCCTCCCAGCAGAATACTAATGGTTTTGTGTACAGTTATATTTTCCATGCAAGTTTCTAAAGTAAATAAATAGTCCAAATATATATTAAACATATTTTTTTGCTCTGGTACATGCAGAATTATGCGGTCTCAAAATAAATGCTTTCCATATGTTAGAACTAAAGGAAATTTTATGTCATTGACAAAACTATGACAAAACTTTGAGGCTGAATATAGGATAAAGGGGCATTTCACAGGTTCTCCACTGTATTGCGAATGACTTTATACCCACAGAATTTTATTTGAAGTGACTAAAAATGACTATAAATATAGATATAAAATGCTTTGACTTACATCTACATAAAAACAGAAATCTTTTCATGCCACTGCTCTTGAATGGCCATTTTTATATTTATTTTGTTTCTATAAAATCTAAATCTGTTTTAACAGATCAACAGATTTCATTGCATGTGTTAACAAAGAGAGAAAATGTTTTCTTAATGTGACCTCAATCCTGTCTTTATAATGGATTTCTCATTATAATAATTATATCCCATTAAAATGTCAGAGCAGATTTAAAAGATAGCTAAAAAGACATGTCTCTTTCAGCAAACTTGCAGGCAGAAACCTTGATGTTAATTTACTTGGCATTATTGAGGGGCAATGGAGTACTTCAGTACATGAAATGAGAATACTTGTGTGGCACAAAATGGAAGCAGATTGGCTATAGATAGTATTAATTTAACAGTTAAATAATTGGTCAGTCATAAATAATTAGAGAATATTGTAATTACACACAAAAAAGGTTTGCTTCAAATAGAGAAATAGGTGAACAATTCAGAGTAACAGTCAAATATTTAAAACTTCAGGGGGTAGCCGAGTTAGTCTGTAAACTTAAAAAACAACAACAAATAGTCTGGTAGCACTTTAAAGACTAATAAAACATATAGATAGTATCATGAGATTTCGTGGGCACAGCCCACTTCGTCTGATGACCAGAGTGTTGGATGTCCAGAACTAGGGACAAAAGGGTGGAGGAGAAGGAAAAAAATGGGAGGGGTGGAAACAAGAAGAGGTAGTGGGTACAGTAATTCCTTATTTAACACTATAGATGCATTTCTGAAAATGTTCGTGCTAAGCGAAAACATGTAATGAGGGGTCAATTTTCCCATTAAAAATAATGGAAAAGGTGGGGGTTGCGTTTCAGGTGGTGGTGGCAAAGTCAATTTTTTGTTGGTGGTGGGTCGTCAATGTCAGCATTAGATATCTATCAATACAACATAACTAGCAACACAAGTCGCCGCGGTTTGTTAAAACACAAAGATAAACATGTGAGTGAGTGGAGGAGCGCTGTGACCACATGTATTCATCTGCTCATGTGTATTACTACTGTTTCTGCCAACTTATACCACCGCGTGAAGTAGTATGCCACTTGATTATTTTCATGTTATTTCGAGGACGGTCGTGTTATTCAAAAACATTCCCTAAAAAAAATCATACTATTGTGAAAATGTGTTAAGCGGACACATGTTAAACGAGTAATTACTGTATAAAAATATCAAGGGGAAAGCCGAGTTGGAACGTAACAGGAAAAACAAATAGTCTATAAGCACCTAAAGACTGGATAGTCAAAAGAGGCAGATAAGAACCATTAGTAGGCAATAGTGAAGAAGAGTACTAACACCAGATACATAATTCAGCCCTGTTTTCAGTTCAGGATTTGGTTGGATTGATTGGTTTTTATTATAATTTGTTTGGGTCAGATTGTGAATCTGTCATTTGTTGAGTTGTTACTTACAGAACCAGTTCCACTATCTGCAGTGGGGCAATTTACATGAGTAATTGCTCAGGGTGAGAATGAGGTTCCCAATTTGGTCCTTAGTTAGTAAGTATTCTTTGAGCTCTGTTCCTTATTCTGGGTTGCACCCTGCTTCACAAATGGTCCCAATTACTTCAATGCATTCCAAAATTGTTCAAATCTGACCATCTATCCAAAACATGGTTCATTCTTTCGGTTGGGCATGAGCTAGTCACTTTAACAGTAGTCATCTGGTCGCTTTTTCTTATCCATTATGTGTTGTGTTCAATTCCCTGGTTCAGAAAGGTGTTCAAGCACATGCCTAACTTTAAGCCATTAGTAGTCTCATTAACTGAAGTGGAATTGATGGAACTAACCACATGTTTAAAGCTAGGCATATGCTTAAGTACCATGCTTCATTGGGCTGTTAATCACCTAAGAAACATCTTTAAAATCAGGCCTTTAGTTTCCTTGTCTCATTTTCCCCATCTATGAAACTGGGACAATAATGCTTATATAACAACTTTCTCAAATGGATATTGTAAGGATTAAGTAGTTATTATTTGTAAAATATTTTGGAGAAAAAGTGTTACGTAGGTGCTAACCAAAACCAAAGCATATATGTGCTATGACAAAGTCAGGTCAGAGGGCTGCAATAGAGGGGGAGAAAGGCAGCCTAGGAGAGAAAGAAAAAGCCAACTACCTTGTTGGGGAAGGCTGACTGTCCTGACATGACAGACAGGAGATGCTCTGCCTGAGACCCTTCTCACCAAGGGGAGAAGAGCAGAGAGAGAATAGGCCGTTTGCTATTTAACATATTTATCAGGGACCTAGGAGAAAACAAAATTACTAATAAAGCTTGCTGATGACACACAGACTGAAAGAATGGTAAATAAAGGATAGGTCAGGGCATGGATACAAAACAATCTGGATCACTTGGTAAATTGGGTGCAAGCAAAAAATATAGATGTTCATATGGCCAAATGTGAAGCTATACATCTAGGAACAAAGAATGCAGGCCATTCTATCAGGATGGAGAAATCTAATCTGGGAAGCAATGACTCTGAAAAAGAGCTGGAGGTTCATGGTGGGTAATAAACTGGATGCTTAGTGTGACGCTGGGGCCAAAAGGTCAAATACAATCCTTGGATGTATAAACAGGGGTCTCTCAAATAGGAATAAGGAAGTTATATTATCTCAGTATTTGGCATTGGTATGACTACTATACCAGATCCACAGTTCAAAAAAGGATGTTGATACATTATAGAGGGGAACAGAACAGAGTAAGGGACTCCATCCATTTTTTTTAACAAAGAGAAGGTTAAGGGGTGACTTCATTATAGTCTGTAAATACCTACATGGTCAAAATATATATAATAGTTTGTTCAGTTTACCGTAGAATAGTACAAGATTCAAAAGTTGAAAATTCAGGTGGGAATAAAGCACAATTTATAACAGTGCAGGTAATTAACCATTGCAATGCTCTAACAAAGGTTTGGGGAATATTTTTCCCCAGTAGCGATTTTTAAATTAAGATTCTATGTCTATTTTTTAATACTCTACCTGAAAGGGGAATCAATTCAAAGAAATCCTATGACCTGTGTTATATTGGAGGCCATTCTAGATGATTTTATGGTCTCTTCATGCCTTATAAATTGTGAATTTGCCTGTGTGAATGGCCTGGGGTCAGCTAAGGTGGGCCGACATTATAAAGAGATGAGAAATGAGGCACAGTATGCTCATTTATTACAAAGGCAAGTGTTTCATCTGTAAAGATACTTTACATTCTTTGCTAACAACTTGCCTAAAGATGTATCTTGCATTCACCCCAAAACAGACTTCTTGACCTTTGCCAGTGTGCCTTCTACACAGACATATCCTCTTAGAGATGATCAACTCACTTTGCAATGCTTTACTTTGGCTTACAGAATGCTAGCTGTAGCATTAGAGCCACTCCTTGAACGAACTCTAGGGAGAAAGTGTCTCAATCCTTTTTGCCCTCCCATCTCATGCCTTTAGCCTGGAGCATTCCAGTTCCATCCTTTGTCAGCATTCCAGGATCAGCCCCAATTAATGCAGGGTTGTTGGGTAACGCATTCTTTTTGAGTATTTATTGATACTGCACATCTTTTGAATGCCAGACAAGGTTAATAGGACAAACATTAGTAAACAAGGCTAATTACCTTGCTCAAAATGGTTTGTCAGAAATTAGTTTACTTATGTCACCAGAAATAAGGATCCATTTTTCTCTCAGATGTTTCAGCTACTGTGAAGTAATCTTTCTGATTAGCACAATGTGCTGGACACATTTGTTTCTCATTCCCCTGCATTGCCTAAATGGACTTTTAAATTGTTCCCAATTAATGACTTTAAAGTTGAGATTTCTAACTTAGAAGGAGAAAAGCTAATTAGAAAAACCAGCAAAACACAACAGGGAAGAATTAATAAGAAACACTGTTTCTCTAGTTCTATTTTGTAAATGATTTATTTTTCAAATCTAAATGGATAACCAATAGGTGGGGTCAGCAGAACACTATTTGCTTTAACCTAGTATTACCTCACTTACCAGCTTGTTTTCCTGCAATGCTCTAAATAGTTAGCCCTGTTGCAACAGGAGAAAGATGAAATATAAATTTGCTTTGAGGGCATGAAATATGTGTCATAAGAGCACTTTTAATATGATACAAACAAATAAAGTCTTGATTTGGGGGTAATTTAGGCATAACCCCATGGAAGTTGGTAGTGATCTTACATGTAAAACTGGTGTAACAGAGATCAGAATTATATTGTAAACGTTTAGAGACCAAATGGGGCTTTCAATTTTTCAATGAAGCCATTTTTCATGCCTAAGATTCTGTGTCTCACTTTTGCCTAGGTTAATTTACACATAGAAATTAGAAGAGGTACTTAGCATTTTAATAGCATGTCATTGTGAACCAATGCAATTAAGTTCTGAAGGTTCCCTTTATGCCAACTCAAATATCCATCAACTGTGTTGTCTTATTCATAAAGACCATTGTTCCTCTCTACTTTCCCCCCATGCTTCAGGCAGTTACCTCCCAACTATATTCTGCTATTCCCATCTCCAGTGGCCTCCTGTATCCCTTTCTCAATACTAAAAGTCAAATCTGAATTAGAGGCTCATTTTATCCTCCCTGTCCATTCTCCTAGTTTATTATAGAACATAAGTAACAGCATTCACTTGGTATGACAATCTTCCCGTAGAGCTATGTTAACCATGGGTAAACTCCTGACCCACTGAAGACAAGGTATCAAAAGTCCTAATCAATATTTTATCAAAGTTATTTTCGCCCATAAGTCATTATTAAAGCTGTCTGAAAAGATGTGGGGTAATTTTTTTAAATGGTCCCACATAGTTTAAAATTTCAGAAGAATTGCCCAATTCTATATATTTTTGAAAAAGGATATTTTTTCAAAAACATCATTGAAATTTTCCCTTTTTTTTCAAAATTTGAAACCTCAATTTTAATTGTTTTTTAAAAAATGTTCTAAGTCTCTCCTCATTCCAGATGTAACACACAATAGTATTCTATTTGCAATGGTGCACATTTTATTTGTGTGTATACCAAGGTGTTAGGTCATGCTGGTCTCTCATCACCATAACCTGGACAGGAAGGTGTACTGGAAAAGAGGTTCTGCTATATGAACTCTTCTTTCACTTCATATCAGAAAGAGATGAGAAGATGGTAGATGCTGATTGGCATATCTAGGACAAAACCTAGAAAGAGGCTGGAAGGCATCAGCAAGAACTGAGGGACTATAGAAAAAGAAATTCTCATCTGGGAAGATTTTTTTTTTTTTTAAGATTTGGACTTCATTTGGGGGGAGAACTCCAACCAAAGGAAACAATCCTGTACAATGAAGCCGGCCTCTGCTGCTTTCACGGGCTATGGGCAGAGGGTCCCATTATCCACTAGTCAAGTGGAGAAATTTGTTATAAGCCATCAGAGAGAACCTGTGCTTAGGTAGTTGAAGATCCTCTTTAATTTTGACCATTTTCTCCTTCATGGTTTGTACACCAGCCTGTAGTACAAAATGGACCTCATGGAAACACCCAGCGGAAGGTCTTTTTTTTTTTCTTGCTAACTCTTTTACTTTGACTGTTTATTTATAATTCTAGTGGTTGTTTATTCAGAAGGCTGGCTTCATCCAAGCCCTGAGGGTGCTCTTCCCCAGGCTCCTCCCTCACCCAACCCCTTCCTCCAAGCTGTTTACAGTGGGCAGGAGGCAATTGGAGGGAGTTGATCAACAGGGCTTGCTGGCAGGTGGAAGGAGGTGACTGCCAGTGGGTACTAAGTACCAATTAATGGTTTGGTTTTTTTCTTTTGTTTTGTAGATGCCAATGACTCGGGTTTCCCCAGAGCAGAGATCTAAACTTTGAATGGGCTTGAGGCACGGTTACAAAATACAAAAAATGAAAGAACACACCTGGGGATGGGACTGTGCAAGATGCCACATGGCATAAATCACTTCATGACACTCTACTGCAGCCAATGGGAATCAGAAGCTGAGGAGGTACCTTGGTTCCTGGCAAACTGTTTTGATTACAGGAACTAGTCAGAACAAAAGGATTGCCCTAGCTGATCAGAGTGGCAAGACTAAGATAAGGCTCAACCTCTGGGCCAGGGGTGGGGTGGAAATGGTTAGCCCCTGGTGGGTCACCAGATACTCTATTTACCTGCTCATCTGTAGGCAGAGGTGTAGCGAGGGTGTTATGCGCCTGGGACAAAGGAAAAATTTGCAGGGCCCCGAACCTGGTGCATGGCTGAGCCCGACCCTGAGAGGAGGGGGGAGGGGAGGAACTTGTACCATGTCTTCCCCTGCTCCCTCCAGTTTGGGCCCCTGCATGCATTAACCCGCTGACAGAGATGGAGGAAAGTCGGGCTGGGGGTGGAGAGGAGGCTCCAGCTGACGGCACCAGGCAGAGGAAGAGCAGGCGAGTGGAGGGATGACAGGAGAAGTGGAAGGGGACTAAATTGGCGACCCCTAGTGTGGTGCCCGGGGACAAATGCCCCCCCTTGCTACATCACTGTTTGTAGGTACAACCACTTGCAGCTCCTGTTGGCCGTGGTTTGCCATTCTTGGTCAATGGGAGCTGTGGGAAGCAACACAGGCCAGGCCACTGCTTCCCATAGCTCCCGTCAGGAATGGGGGACTGTAGCCAATGGGAGATGTGAATAGCTGGACCGGCAGATGTTAAAGAAAACAAAAAGCATCTGGCTGCCTGCCAGGGGCTAACCCTGGTGAACTACAGCCGGCCCACAAGCTGCTTTTTGCCCACTCCTGCTGGGGGTTAAGGTAGCCACATCCAGCCACTCTGGAGCTGTTCCACAACATTCACTCTTTTGCATCTGCCCAACACCCACACTGTGTCTAGACTACATCCCTCTTTCGACAGAGGGATGTAAATTAGACACTTTGAAATTGCAAATGAAGCGGGGATTTAAATATCCCATGCCTCATTTGCATAATTGCATAATGGCGCTTTTTTGAAAAAGCGCCATTTTGAAAGTAAAACTGTGGTCTAGACGCGGTTCTTTCGAAAACAGCAGGCTTTTGAAAGATCCTGTAAACGTCATTTTTGCGATTATGCAAATGAAGCATGGGATATTTAAATCCCTGCTTCATTTGCAATTTTAAAGTGTCTAATTTACATCCCTCTGTTGAAAGAGGGATCTAGTCTAGACCCAGCCCCAGACAAGGTCCTTGGGATGTCTTCTGGGCTTTGGTTGTGAACCAAATGGCACACCCACATCTGCTGAAAATAGTGACCCTCGGCTATTATAATAGCTGTTTTAAATTATTTGTGTTGCAGGGAGTGCAGTTATTAAGATTCAGGAAGACATTTAGAAGCAGAAAATTATCCAGCCAAAACCTACCAGATACAGAGTGTCTCAAAACTCAGAATTTCTTATCAGACCTCTTACTGCCTATCAGTTAGGAGGCTTTTTGTTTGTGCTTTGTTGGATGGAATGCAGTTTCCCAAGACTTTGTTTCTGAGGACTATTATGTCTGCCCTTGGGTGTCCAATATAAATCATATTTCAAACAATCATCTGACATGCCTCTTGACAAGTATAAAATACACCCTGCTTAGAAAGCATGCAAGCAACCTCAGAGTCATAATAATCTGGGAAGAGCCCTACAATTAACATTGCAATGCTTGAAGCTTCAACATGGGAGGTTGAAAGATGTTGTATTTTTATTATTGGACAGCTATTCCTGCTGGCCAGTACATTGTTAATACATCATGTGAGCAATATTCCTGGTGGCCATTACTATGTTAATGCATCACTTAATGTCATTCACTTGATTCATTAAAATAGCAGCAACTACCAGGAACCCATTATAAAGCTTCAAAGTCCCTATGTTTATTCCAGACAACTGCACATTTTTAAAAGAATGATTTGGAGGTAAATTAGAAAAGTAAACCTAATAAATAGGGATCAGATACTTCCTATAGGCCCAATCTAATGCCCATGGATGTGAACAGGAGTTTTGTCATTGACTTAAGTGGACTTTGAATTGGGCTACATGCCTCTTAACCGAGAAATTACATTTGTATTTGTCTTACCACAGGAAATAGTGCTTAAAATGTAAGCCTTAAATGTGAATATTGTTTTGGAAATTCTGGCATGCCTTTCTATTTTAATTTATAGGCAAGAAATTGTGGCTAATTAGGCAAGAATTGTCACCAAAAAGATATTCAATTATTTCAATGGAAGTTAGGTACCAGGCACTTTTCAAAATTCCACTAAGAGCCAAAAAAATGCATTTGTAGGCACATATTTAGCTTTGTCCTACAATCACTTACACATGAACATGAATTTACTCAGTGTAGCTGGCCAGAGTAAGTCTCAGGTCCGACTCTGGGTTTCCAAAGTATAAAATACGCCACACAGGTATCTGTCAAACACAAGGAGTTTATTTCCTGACAGCTAACAGCTGTGTCCCATAAATGGAAGAACAACATAACAAAGAAGCGGTATATCTTACGTCCCTTCCTGCAAGCCTGGGACCCTGAGTAGGCTACGGATAAAGTGGGAGGCTGTCTCAGCTTCCGAGGCGCCGGTACCAAAGCCCATCGGTGCGGTCCAATTTGCTGGGCTCTGAGGCAGCCTTAAATACAGTTTACTGCCTTGTTTGGCAGTTTGGAAATTTCCAGGGTTTACTCATTACGTGCTGACGTAGGGCTTAGCTGTTAGTTATCGATCTGGTTTTGATCTAGTTCTACTTGTTCTTTGGCCCTGTTTACGTGATCAGTACGTAAGGGTAAACAGAATTGTTTATGCGTTCTTGCCCTTTACCCTTATCTTTACTTGTTCTTGCTATACTGGCAACAATGCTTATCTTAAGTGGCATATGTTCCCAAAGACTTGCTTCTGGCTCATCAGATATAGGGAAAAGGGAAAGAATGCAGGCCTCACCACCCCTAAACTAACACGTACAAAGTTCTTCCGCAATTGACCACTACACTCAGCCATATAGTTTCATTAAAAACAGTTGAACTACAAGCGTGAGTAAAATTTTGTATTTGTAGTTTGCAGATTTGGATTTTAAATTGGGGAAAGCATGAGGAATTTGTCAGACGACTGTTATATCTGTCTGGAATATTTGTCTGAAAAACTATTTGAGAAACTCATCACATTGTTTAATACTGCTTTAGTGCCACTGAAATCCCACTTAAATCTTCATAAGTCAACTTCAAATAAGTTATAATTCCACAGATCTTCTAAACATATGCAAACATATCTGTAATAAATTAACATGGACAACTATGATAAATTATAGTGCAAAAATGTCATCTCTATTGTTACAGGTGTTGCAAGACCTAAGTTCTGCTATTTTTTAAAATCTGATTCTCATGGTACCGAGAGAGATAAACTCTGTTTCTCAAATACTTATGTATGGGAGTACTCCATTGTGTAACATAACCCAAATGCTTAAAAGTGCAAAATTGGAGCCTTAGATGATATTTTGATCAAATATAATCACCTATTTGTATAAGAAATTTGAAACTGAAGATAATGCTAACATGAAATTCTTATAAAATTCTTATTAAAGACCAGAAAATGGGTGTTGGCTTATGTTTTTCAGAGCCGTTTACAAGTATGTTGTTTTTCAGGAAAACTGAAAACAGAATAAGATTGTAAACTAAAGCAACCTTTCAGAAGTCTATACAAACCTGCAAAGGTCAACCTGACTTTTACCAGATCAATACATTTTACTGATAGCATCTTTTAGTGATTGTGTGCAAGACTATTTCAAGAATTCAATCTAGTAGTTTAAAAGAAACTAGGAAGAACTGTAAAAAGGGAAATATCAGGAGTCCATTAGGAATTGATATGTTACAAATCATTGCTTCTTAATCATGGCTCAGGCAGCTCTCTACTAACCTTTGAAAATCCTGATTGACTGCCATGGAGATTAATGTTCCTGCAGCTGACCAAGTAGTCTAGTACATCAGAAGAGGTTTTTTTCCTTGAAAACTATACATACCATTGTATATACAAATGCACCCTCTCTATTCCTTCAGAACCCGGTCACTAGGGTACTGCTTAAGAGACACTAGGATATGGCAGCTTGTCCTTTCCTCGTCTGTCCACTACACATGAGCCAGGCACAATCCACTACTTGTCCATGGTGCTGGTCCTCCACCAACCATCAGCAGGCATAAATTCCTCCTCTGGGATAGAAGAACTGGCAGGAGCCTGCACTGCTGAGAGGCAGGCGATATGTCTTCACGTTCTGCAGAAGCAGTCCTTTCACTATTTCACTAATATCAGCCTCTCTTATCATAAAACCAGCTCCAAATGCTCTGAACCACTAGAAAAGCTACTATTTCTGCCTCATCAGGACAACATCTTTGTATCCCCAGCATCTTTGGGACAAAGTTTCCAGGGGCCAGTGGCAGAGCCACACTTCCCTCTGCACCAAACTGATTTGCTTTTGCCAGCTGTGCAGGTTGATCCACTGCTAGGTCTTGGCCACAGTTCCACCTTTTCCTGCCACTTCCCATGCTCTACGGGATGTTTTGTGCCAGCAGAAGCAATCTTTGTCATCAGGAGAATAAAGGGGTTGAGATTGTGAAGGCATAGAATGGGTAAGGTGAGCAGGAAGACTCCTTGTTCCCTCTCCATTCCTGCATGTATACACATGGGCCAGGCACAATCTTAAATATAACTAATCCCAAAATATCTGAAAGGTAATGCAAGTATGTGTACTCCACCTTTTTCAACATGAAAGTCAAAGTTTTGGGCCTTGTGGGTTGTCCCAAATGGGAATAGAAATTGATGATGGATCTGATTTGATGCTATTTTGTTTATTTACAAACAATGTCCAAAGTCCTGCTTCTCTAAATGAAGGAGGAACTAAAACCAAAAGGAATAGTTTCTTAGTTACAGGCTTAAGCTTCTTACAGTCAGCAGCCTAACCCAGAACTCCCTCTAGCCTTCTCCCAGGGCCACACCTTTTTCCTCTGCCTCTGAATCTCGGTTTCTTGTCTGAATTCCCTCTTCTTTTCAGCCTTCCTTTATCCAACCCACAAAATAAAAAGTCAATCCCTCTGTCCCAATGGTGTTGGTTTCTGAGCTGATGCCAGTATTCCTTCTTTTAAGTGTGTCCCCATAACTGTCTGAAATGAAGGACGCACTGAGTTTCAATGAGGTTTAACTCAGCTCATAACAATAACAGACAAATACGTGAACAGAGATCCTGAATGATCTATGCATTCCCTTGAAATTCTAGGACAGAGACTAGCTAATGTAATGTAATATAAACAAACAAAAGTGGTAAGTATTATCTCTGCAGGGAAGAAAATAAATGTAGATTAAATGAATACATGCTGCTAGAGTATCTTTTTTTTTTTCTTAGTTAAGTGTATTATGTTGTTCAAGGTGCAGATGCCAGAACTACTCAGCTTTGCTTCACTGTTCTCTCACACATATGTGAAAGAACACTTGGTGATTTTCTCATGAAACAATACTTTTAATAATAAAGACCTTGCATTTCTACTGCATCTTCCATCTAGGAAGATCAGATTGTCGCAAACCTTAATGAATTTAACTTCACAATATACCTGTCAAATGGGATCTGTTATCCCCATTTTTACAAGATGAGAAACTGAGCTAGAGAGGGGCCAAACAGGTGATTGATCCAATGCCATATCTGTGGTAGAACTGGGAATGGAAACCATTTCTCCTGTTCCTTAACTATATACCACACGTCTTCAGGATAATGTAACATATACTATGAAAGAGTTTTATAGTCCGCAGATCGTCCACTATTCAGTATATATAGGATTTTATAGTTAAGTATGTCCCTTAGGTGAAGTGAGAATTCTTTCTTCTCACAGCTGTGTATGAATGTTTTTTATATAAACATTTAGTTTATATAGACTGAAGGGATAGTCATAAATTCATATATAAAATACATTCAAAAATTGATTTTTGCAAAAATGTTAATGTAATTTATTTTCAAAGGTAGATCTTCTTATAAGTCATTAGAGTAAGTAATTCTGTGATGTGCACTTATTCTGCAGGGTTAGGCAACAGTATTTGTTATAATGATGTTTCCATTAAACACCCAGGCTACGTCTAGACTGCATCCCTTTTCCGTAAAAGGGATGCAAATTAGACACATCGCAATTGCAAATGAAGCGGGGATTTAAATCCCCCCCGCTTCATTTGCATAAACATCGCTGCCGCTTTTTTCCGGCTCGGAGCTTTGCCGTAAAAAAGCGCCAGTCTAGACGCGGATCTTTCGGAAAATAAAGCCTTTTCCGAAAGATCCCTTATTCCTTACTTTAAGAGGAATAAGGGATCTTTCGGAAAAGGCTTTATTTTCGAAAGAGCCGATGTCTAAACTGGCGCTTTCTGACAAAGCTCGAGCAGCGGCAATATCTTTATGCAAATGAAGCGGGGATTTAAATCCCCGCTTCATTTGCAATTGCGATGTGTCTAATTTGCATCCCTTTTACGGAAAAGGGATGCAGTCTAGACATAGCCCCATTGATATCCCCAGATGGGTTTTTATAAAATTTGAGACTCGACTGTCAGTAAAGATCAGATGATAAGTATGGTACATTTTCACCATTGGTATTCCATAACTACCCATGTTCTCATTGGCAACAGGGACCTCCTTGCTCTGATGTAGTTTTCAGTGTTTCTAGCACTACAGCATTATACCAGAGGCTACTGCATTTAAACAGCGGTTCTTTGATTAGAAAAGACTTAATGGTTCATTTGGTGAATAGTGAGTGGTGTGATAGCAAGCTATCCACAAATTTCCACAACCTTTAAACCTCCCATTTGGAGACACTAGGTTATTTTAAAATAGACTCTGCCTTATAAAAATATTATTGAATTAGAGAGCAAAGTCATGGTGAGCAGAACCCAACGTCTGAAACTTGTACACCAATAATTTGGCATGCAAAAGAGCCCTGATCCTGGATGCACTTAAAATACAAAATATTTTTGCTTATATAAACAAAGTAATAGACATGTGTGGCAGCATATGCCCACCCCATCACAGGACTAGGACTATTCTGGAGTGCGGTCGTCACGCGCCCCTTACTGCAGGGCAGTAAGGCCTAATAGCCAGAGTCAATATCCACTACTTGCTTTAGTGCAGTAGGGCCTAATAACCAAAGTCAATATGCGCCCCTTGCTTCAGGGTGGTAGGGCCTAAGGCCTAATAGCTAAAGTCAATAAATGTCCCTCACTTCAGGGTGGTAGGGTCTAATAGCTAGAGTCAATGACTAGGGCTAGCCCCCGGTAGGGGAACCTGGGCCCCCCCTGCTCCACTGGGTCCCGACCCAGGGCCTTAAGAGCGATGGGGCTGCCTACCGCTCCCTCTTGGGCTATGTCTACACTCGCAGCTTCTTGCGCAAGAACATCTTGTGCAAGTGTTCTTGTGCAAGAAGTCTTGCACAAGAAAACGTCCACACTGCCATGTGCGAGCTGTGCTTTTGCGCAAGAGCGCCCATGGCAGTGTGGACGCTCTCTTGTGCAAGAAAGCTCTGATGGCAATTTTAGACATAGGGCTTTCTTGCGCAAGAAATCCTGCCGTCCACACTGCCCTCTTGCGCAAGAGCCCTGCACAAGAGAGCTTACACCTGTTAAAAAAGAGCGTAGCTCTTGCGCAAGGAGCCCTCTCTTACCACGCCGTACTGTAAATTTACTTGCGCAAGAGCGGGCGGGCAGTGTGGACGCTCTGCAGATTCTTGCACAAGAATGGCCATACTTGTGCAAGAAGCCACGAGTGTAGACATAGCCTTGGAGGGGAATCCAGCCGAAACATGCCAAGAGTACCTGGGTGAGAGAGGCATCTCCTGCACCCTCCCTAGGTCACTGCCTACGGGGTCCGTGGGAGCATCATCCCACATAGCAGCTGGGTCTCCTGGCTCCCCGGAAGTGTAGTGGCAGCCTCCTGGCACTTCAGCTCCCTCTGTCTGAGACATGGGTTGTAGCAGCACTGGAGCTCTGTGTAGAGATCCTTTCCCTTCACCAGCCAGCCCAGACTGAGCTGCTCTCTGGCCTTTTATACTACCCCAGCACTTGGAGCATGCCCAATCGGGTAGAAGGGGCAGGACTTCCTCATCCGACAGGGTTTTCACCCCTCCCATTCTAGTGTGAGGTATGCCCACCCCATCGCAACTTGCTTGAATACTTTGTACTGACATGGACAAAAAAGGTGAACAAAAGGACCTGCTTGTGTAAATCTGTGAGTGCATTTACCACAAAGGGTACAGATTGTACTCTTTTCCCCTTGTCCAATATATGATGTTGGGTGAAGAATGGATTTTATATCTATATTAAAAATACATTATGAGTAGGACAGCAAAGTTAGAGTATGCCATATTTAAGATTGCCTAATCAATCTTAATTTGCCCCTCTTGTGCAGTCCCATCCTGACTTTTTTTCTCCCAATTTCCAGCCCTTGACTCCTGGCCCAACCTTTTCCAGTCTCTGCCTTCCAACTCCCTATTCTAATTGTAGGCTTACCAGACTTCTTCTGCTCCCTTCGGTCGAGCCTTTGTCTCTGCATTCAAGAGTTGGGTCTCACCCCGGCCCAGAGCAGCCTGGCCCAGTCATTCCAGGGAATGTCCTACTGGGCCTCCAGAGTCCTATGTTGGAGCATGCTCAGTTTGGTGAACATGCAACTGTGGAAGCTCAAGTATGCTCAGACCCTACAGAGATTTCAATAGCTAACATAAAAAAGTACTAATGAGCATGTTCAAATTGCAGTTTTTTAACAGCCCCTTTTTGGCAGATTTTCATGTAGATGGGAGAAGACATGTTTCCCGACACAAATATTATTCTGCTTACAAATTTCAAGTCCCAGTTCCAGAGCATGGTATGCTAGAGCTGTTAAATGTGATCTCAATTCCTAAACATGGGCAAAACAATGTTTTTTTCCCCAGGCCTTATCAGATATGGTTGATTCACTTGGGCTGAAGTACGCCTCCTCAAAAAAATTCACCTGAGATGGAACCCATCATGGAAAATTTCATCCCAAATTATTAAAAGTTGGCAAATGTGTAAGTAACTGAAAAGGGGACTTTATAAAGACATGTGTCAGGCGACATTAACCCTGCTTTTAAATCCTAGGACTACCCAGGATCCATTTTATATATAAAAAAGAAATGTGCATAAATACTAAAATTAGTCATTTGGAAAACCCCTCTTCCACTTAGAACATTTATTGTTGTTCACCTTCCTGCTATTTTCACTCATTATCCTTTTGGTGTTTACAACATTTTAAAGATCTCTGTTCTCTAGCTGGCATGGAATTGGTCTTGTATTTTTTAAGAGCACTTCAAAGTTCATCTTTTCTGAGGGCCGATTTAAATCTAGCATAGAGGAGAAATAGCAATGTGCTGGACAAACTGGTTGGTATATTGCATTTTTTTTTTTTTTTTTTACAGCACCTTGACTTCATATAATGGGTCCATTTTTAGAAACCTATTTGCACACAATGTAGTTCCTCAATTTGAAGCTGTGTACCTCATCTATTTGTTTCGAATTCTCTCCATTGTAACAAAGTAAGATGACAATCCTGCAAGCACATCACCAAGGGTGAATGCTTGGCTCTGTGGGGACACCAAGGGTATGTCTAGACTACATGCCTCTGCTGACAGAGGCATGTAAATTAGAAATACCAACATAGTCAATGAAGCGGGGATTTAAATATCCCCCGTTTCATTAGAATAAAAATGGTTGTCGCGTTGTGCCGGCTCAGCTGTTTGTTGGCACAAAGCAGCAGTCAAGACGGGGATCAGTCGACAAGGAAAGCCTTTGTCGACCAATCCTGTAAACCTCGTTTCACAAGGCATAAGGGATCGGTTGACAAAGGCTTTCCTTGTTGACCGATCCCCGTCTTGACTGCCGCTTTGTGCCAACAAACAGCTGAGCCGGCACAACGCAGCGGCCATTTTTATTCTAATGAAGCGGGGGGATATTTAAATCCCCACTTCATTGACTATGTCGGTATGTCTAATTTACATGCCTCTGTCGGCAGAGACATGTAGTCTAGACATACCCCAAGGTTCACTCTCAGAAATCAGCTATCATGATTTGTATCTAAAATGTTCCTGTCTTAATGAAATGCTCATCTTCTCCTGAAAAGATGTTATTCCTAAAATGTGTTCTTCTCCTAAGCTCCTTTTGTCAAGAAAAGATAAATATTTAACTTAATTTAAGGGTCTCAGAGGGGAGCCATGTTAGTCTGTATAAAATAACAGCAGAAGAAGTACCTCTCAATTGTACCCATTGGTTTTTGTGATTGGATGCAATGTATGTTACTTACATACAACTTAGTAGTAAGTTAATTACACATTAATTTTCATAGAGGTGATAATGTAACTATAGTTCCTATAAAATATTTCCTACAGAAGACAGCTCTGGAGTCTGGCCTGTTTATGAAGTAATAACTGTATTATAGGTTTACAAACTCTTTAGGCTAAAGGTGAAGGAGTTGCTTAGCCCTAGATATTCTTGTTACCTCAAACAGAAAACAATCTTCCATTATTAACTAATATTTCAAAACTAAAAAAATGTTCTGCCCTCTCACCAGCTTTCTTAATACTGTCCATTCCTACTCCCTACCAAAACCTGAGAGTACCAAAAGTAATTACTTTTGGCAGCTTTGTTCTAGGGAAATGCATGTGATGAGCATCAGGAATGTCTGGATTTTCTCCCTGGCTCTAACACTGATTCACTGTGTGACCACCAGTGAGTCACTTCTTCTCTGTGCTCCTCTAGTTCATCATTTATAAAATGGGGATGATAACAGTTACCTATTGTGCAGGTTGTTGCGATGACCAATTTGTTATAAAATGTTTCAATTATAAGCTGCTGTATAATGGATCTCTGGATAAATGTTTTACCAGTTGATGGATGTACGTTCATTTTCAGGGACAAGTGACATTGGCATCAAAATATCATCTGCAAGAATTATAGCATCTTATGAATTGTCGTGCTACTGAAACTGTGCATAAATTCTACAGCCTAGAAAATTACAGGCATGTCAGTCAGTGATCACATGGATTAAAAATGTGCTAGAACTTGCAGAAGAAACCTAGGAAGTAGTGTATAACTAAAAAGTAAAATAAAAGAACTTGTACTACACCTTGATAGGTTTTTAGTATAACTAATTCCTATTCTTCAAGGTAGACTGAGTATACCTCAAAGTATAAACTGAACCATATTTATACAGCTCAATTGTATAGTTTTTAGTGAGTTAACATATAGTTAAAACATGGTTTTGAGGTTATGTAGATCTTGTAGAGTTTTTTAGCCCTTCCATAAGTGATCTTAATGCAAAATGATGATCTTGATCGTATCATTTACCTTTGTTTATATCTTCTATGACCAGCAAGGCTAGATCTATACTACAGTAGGGAACATGCAGTAATTTGATCCCAATATTTCAATATTAGTTACATATGTGCCACCTTCCCGAATAAAATACTATTTAAAACCAATTGTAAAGTTGTTATTCCTGTTATGTCTGGATAAAAACACATGAATGTAAAATGGGTAACCCCACCACCTTCTGAATTATCTGAAAAAAGCAAGAAGTAGACCAAATAAATCATTCATCTTACTGGCAGTCCCTTAGATTTTTATTGTGCAGCCTTGTACAGAGGGTCTCAAATTTCCTTTAATTCACTTCTTAACGGTCTAAGCATCAGATTTAAATGTTAGCCAACCTCAGGCCATGAGTTCAGTTCCAATAGGAACAAATCAGCTCTTTATCCCTTGGAGATTAATCAATTGTGTACTATGTAATTCACAGAATGTTTTTATTGTATTTTATTTTGCTGAGACTTTTTTGTAAAGTAAGATCTTCACTACTCTATGTGACCCTAGAAAATCCTTTGGTGTTTTCTGTCAGAATTGGGATTTATTGTGTGTACTGATAATTTTTTTTCTCTGCACATTATAGCTTGCTACCCAATTAATTATACCATAACATGCCAGTAATAAACTTCTTTCAGTGGCATTATATATCAATCACATGCCGGAGGGGGAGAAGAAGCTGTTGAGGATGGAAAGCACTGCAGATAAGTAATATCATTTTTCTTAATCACTTAACTAACCAGAAAAGAGTAACTTTTTTCAATATGCACTGTCTTTAACAATGATTTTAACTATGTCATGTTTACTCAAACTTTCTTATTTGCTCTCAACTTTATACCTCACAAATACCAGGATACACAATGGGCAGTACACTCCCGATTGTCAATTTTGTACGGCCTTTACATTTTTGATTATGGATGGGTTATGTAAGCCATAATGTGGGTTATGTAAGCAGATAATGTGGTGCAATGTGGTGAAATTAAGGTCAGTCATTAATCCTTCTATAAAACTCTCACCTCTCACAGTGCATCAGTGAAGTTTTCATAAAAGCAGCACAGAAAAACAGAGCAACAGAAAAGCTTGATAATGATGGGCACTAATGTAATGTTACTGATTATTTTCCTTGCTAATTATCTTCTGTTACTGCTCCTTAGTATATCTGAGCAAAATGGAAACACATATTCACAGAAACTTGTTTTTTTAAGATGCTTCTCAGTTCTCTGCACCCGTAACCTCAACAAAGAATGAACAACTCAGCTTCTGCAGCATCATTTTGTCAGCTTCCATAAGTTCACAAACATTATTAAAAATATCAGAACATTTACAAATAAAAGGGAATTCTGTATAGTTCTGTAATACTGTATTTTCAATAATTGTACTACAGTTATTGGAAATTATGATATAATAAGTGTGTTTTTCCATGTCACCTTAGCACTGATTAACTAACAAGCTGTGAGAAATTTTCATATAGAACATGAAACCATCTAAACATCACCTGATTTCAGGTTGTGGGATTGTTTTTATTTTTGTAGGTTGGACCTCCCTGATCTGACACCCTCAGGATCTGACTGGTCCCAAATGAGGGAGTTTGCTGGACCAGGAAAGGTCAATTCCATCTATCTGCTGACAGGACTCTAGGCTCTCCTGGGGTCCGTCAGCAGACCTAGTGGAGCTCTCTTGCCCCTAAGCCACAGGCTCCCAGTGCCCCTGGCCTGTCCCCACCACCACAGCTCTGCCGCCCCAGGGCCATCAGGCTCTGCTGACCCTAGGGCTGCCACAGCTCCAATGTCCAAGGACTGCTGGGACTCCACTGTCCCAGGGCTACCACAGCTGGGCTGCCACAGCTCTCAGACACCGACACTGCCACAGCTCCGGGGTGCCAGGGCTGCTATGGCTCTGGAGCTGCCGGGGAGTGGCTGCTGGACTCTGTTATCCCAGGGCTGCCACAGCTTCCCAGCTCCAGCATTACCGGGGCTTGGGGCATCGGGGCTGCCGCGGCAGCCATGGCTCCGCTCCCCAGAGCTGCCAGGGCTGCACTCCTTGGGACTGCTAGGGCTTCCACAGCTTCGCTACCCCAGGGCTGCCAGAGCTGCCATGAATCCACTCCTTGGGCCCACAAGGGTTGCCATGGCTCTGCTACCCCAGGGCTGCTGCGGCCAACCCCTGCCGGACCATGGATGTTGCCAGACCATAGAGTCCTGGACAAGAGAGGTTCAACTTGTACTGCTAGCTTAACTTTGTTTTCAGCTGTATTCCTACTTTCTGGGAGACAGCCTGTCAATCCAGGTCTTTTTGACCGAAATTCTTAAGGGATATAGGAAGCTGTATTTCAGTTTGCCTTCATTACCTTATTCCTGTGATTGTGTTATGCTTATAAGAGGCACATGAGATCCTTTTAGGGGAAAAGGCAATACACCTTGTTTGCTGAGAATACAAAGTAAAAGAACCATATGCACCCATTCACAAAAACACACACTCCCATCATCCTGTTGATGTTACAGTCTATTGCTTGCATCACCCTACTGGCCAATTAGGCTGAGTGCAAGGGAGGAGTGGGGCTCTATCGGTTCGGACTGATGCTCTAGAAGCTTGGCAAGATGGTACCCAAAAGCTATGCAAAGCAACCCCTTTTTATAGTAGTTTTCTTTCATTGGGATCAGTAAGTTTCACACCATTATGCTGTAATCAATCGCCGTTTGACGGAGACTTGTTTTCTTAAATTGTTCTTCTCATATCACAGCTATCTTGTTCCAATTGATAGGTGCTTGCCTCATCTTTTAGAGTCATCAATCTGCCTTTCATCCACATCTTAATAGGAGTACAGCAATCTCCTGACGCTTTTAATTCTGTCCTTGGCTTCTCTCTAAAACATCTAGTCCAGTGATGGCCTTCACACTTATCTTCTAACACACACAGTTCTCATTCACGCACACTTATTTCACAATGCTAATTTTAAACCTAAAACAAAGTGACCATAAGGATCTATCAGCTTCTGGCTGATGCACCTTTACCAACAATACACTTAGGCTATGCCTTTCTGCTTTCAGAAAGGGTGTATGGAAGGGTACGCTGAGGCACATTAAATTGCATAAGACTACAGTTTAGCTACATGGCTACAATTGGGGGGCTGTTTAACCTCTTAGGATAGTTGTGTGAAACCTAAAATCATCTGGATTATAGGAAAATGGGATATATTAAAAGCAAAGTCACAAAATAGATTAAACCGAAAATGGAAATACCATATGACATAATATGAAATTATATATAAGATATGACATGATATGATATATAGGATAAGATATGATATAAGTTTTTATGTACCATTATTCATCAATAGATCTCAAAAAGCTTTATAAAGGAGGTCAATATCGATAGGGTAAAATTTGCAAAAGCATCTAAATGATTCCAAAGCCTGAGCTCAATTTTAAAAAGTGATTAAAGATACATCCACACTACAATATAAGCAGATTAATTAATTAATTAATTAATACCATCCCCACTCCCCACCCCCAAAATATGGCAGTGGGTCTCAGCGCTTAGATCTACTGACTTGGCTTGTAAGGCAAAATCGCAAGTGTAGATGTTTCCATGAGGGCTGGAGCCTGGGCTCTGAGATGCTCTCTTCATCCCAGGGTGGGGATGTCTACACTTGCAGTTGATCTGGCATCTGAGACTGACTACTTTGGAATTTGTTTGGTTTCATTTTTGAGTGTCAATTTACCCTTGTGAGCCTGGGTCTCCACAACAGCCAATGAGACTTAAGGTCCTAAATGCCTTGGCCACTTAGGCTATTTGCAAATATTGCCTACTGCCTACACTTTACAAGAATTAGCTGAGGTGGGTGCCAGGAATGGTATTACTTATTTCTCTGTAATAGCCCCTCCATTTTTATATATCCTATCTGTCACTTTGCCCTTTCCCCCCAGACATATTTACCAAGGAGCATGTCAGGGATAGGGTTTCTAGTCTTGCAATCTTGTGTCAAACTCTCTTCTTTATCCCATCCTGGGTATCCCATAAGTATTCTCAGATCCATTCAGGATTGCATATACTGCTTTCAATAATACGTTTTGATTTCCCTTGTTCCTCCTGGGTTTTTTTTTTACTTACAAATCTATGTTGAAAAGTTATGACACAATCTATTTTCTTCTACCCAGCCATTATATCTTGAACCTTTTTTTAAGGTCTGGAGGAGGTGCACTCAGTACTGATTTAGGGTTGGGTGTGGAGATGGGGTGGGTAGGATATTGCCAACCCTCACAGTGCTCTTTGTCCTTTGGCATAAGTTAGAGCAACAACACTTTAAGCTAGTGGAAGAGAGCATCTCACTAAATTTAATTTGTATTTGTTTGAATGATTTTTTGATAGAAATTGGTGACTGACAGATCAGAAATATTAACGTAAGTGGGATATTATAAAGCTCTAAATCTCATCCCCATTTGTGAGGGTGGCTGGAGGTGGTATATATGGGTGAAGGGTGTTCTATGAGTGATGGGATAACTATGTAACTCACAATGGTCTAACTAAGGATCTAATACATTATAAAGATCAGGTTAGCTGTAGAAGCCATGAAAATCAATAACCTTTGGCTTTCCTTCTGCAGGTCTTGCCTTTGCTGTGTGAAATCTGGTGTACGTTTCTTAATCATTAGACCCCATAGACTTTAAGGCCAGAACAGCAGATCATGATCATCTAATCTGACCTGCACATCACAGGGCATAGAACCTCACCCACCCACTCTTGTAATAGTCCCATAACCTCTGAGTTACTGAAATCCTCAAATCTTGATTTAAAGACTTCAAGTTACAGAGCCACCACCATGTACTCCACTACAAACCAGTAAATGAGTAGTGTCTCATCTTTCAGAAGTAGGTGGAAAAAAAACCCTCAGGCTCTCTGACAATCTAACCTGGAAGAAATTGTTTTCCCAAGCTCAAATATAGTTATCAGATTGTCCACGTACTCATGGTCTAACATACCAGCCAGACACCTGGGAGTGAATTAGATTGTTCCTGATGAATCAGTCACTGTAGAATGAGTTGAATAGAACCAAACACATACATATAACACAGCTTTGAAAGCTGACATTATGCATTCATGCTATTCTAACACTCCTCTCTTCTCTCCGGGATCTTTAAGACCTGTTTTGTTATAATTGGTAACTGAAGAATCCTTGTGCATTATCCTTAATTTCACCTTCTTCTTTTGCACTGTTTGTGGACCTCCTACAAGTTATACAATACTTGTTGATTAAAAGAACATTTTTGTTGTTTCATAACTGCCAGACTTGTCAATTTAATAGGAAATAGGCAAGACTTTTGTTTAGTAGAGATGGTCCCAGCAAATTAAAAAAAAAGAATAACACTTCAGACTTGGCAGCTAGATACTTCATTGTGATGTTAAGTGCTAGCTAGGGAGGTACATAAGTAGGAATAAAATTAATCATGTGATTACTGCAGTGCCGGAATTCAGCTTTGAAACTCTAATATCAAAAATTGGATTATGTAACAGCAGGAATATGAACATGTATGAAGGACAGTGTATAGGACACTGGTAGAGTGAAAGGATGTAACTTAAAACCCATGTTATAACTACACCAATCAGAGTTAAGGAGTGACTCATGGTTATGCTATGACCAACCACTCTTTCTATGAATAGAAAGAGTTGGCTAATGACCTTTTTGACAGTGACTGGTATCTGAGGGTATGTCTACACTAGACCCCTAGTTCGAACTAGGGAGGCTAATGTAGGCATTCGAAGTTGCAAATGAAGCCCGGGATTTAAATATCCCGGGCTTCATTTGCATCTTCCCGGGCGCTGCCATTTTTAAATCCCCCTTAGTCCGAACTCCGTGCCCGTGGCTACATGCAGCACGGAGTAGGTAGTTTGAATTAGGATCTCTAATTCGAACTACCGGTACACCTCGGTAGTTCGATTAGAGATCCTAATTCGAACTACCTACTCCGTGCCGTGTGTAGCCGCGGGCACGGAGTTCGGACTAAGGGGGATTTAAAAATGGCGGCACACGGGAAGATGCAAATGAAGCCTGGGATATTTAAATCCCGGGCTTCATTTGCAACTTCGAATGCTTACATTAGTTCGAACTAGGGGGCTAGTGTAGACATACCCTGAGTTATTTGTGAGCATATTTACTTCAATATTCAGACATTTTTTTAATAATCACTGTTTACCAACCACTACAATGTCTGAAATAATGCAAGTGTAAAATAGAGAACTAGTACTAAAAATAGAGAACTAGTACTCCATAGCAAATATCAAGGTCTAGGAGCCACAGAGGAATAATGACTTTTTAATGGTGACCACTGTATGAAGGCTAAAGCATCTTACAGTCGTACAGGAACTGTATTCTTAGCTAAATACTGGGCAAGCCTTCATTTCAGTGAATCTTTGAGCCTCAAGTTTTTTTTTTTCAGTTCTTCATTGTCAGGAATGAGATGTTGTTCCATAAATTAAGATTGTGACCATAGGTACCAGAACTAGGGTGCAGGGGTATGGCAGCACTCCCTGGCTTGAATCTCTGGCTTGAAGTAGTAATAACAATCAAATACAGGATGGTAGCTTTCACCATCGCCACTATAAAAATTGTTCCAGCACTTATGCTTGTGATTGAATTTCCATTGTAATCATTATTTTGCTTTCTACCAGCCCAAATTCTGCACAAGAGTAAGACTGTAATGCTAGATCTGGGCCCAAGATGGAATTTTACCATAACATTTGAAGCAAGTTAGTCAAGAGGTTTCTGAATTAGGACATCATATAAACAGAGTAGTTCACAAGATCTCAGAAACTTTTTATTGTGTTTTTGTCATTTTTAAGCACAAATAAGCAGACTTCCAGAAATGAAATAAAACTTAATTTACTGAACTCCTTTAGGTGGCATCTATTTTCCCAAGCCCAAACTGCAGCTGATTAAGGTCTAATTAAAAACTAACTTTTTTTGAATTTGTAATGTTACAATGATATGTCAGCTCCAATGAGTATGCTACAGAATGACAAAGAATTTTAGGTAATTATCATATTTTTACAGCTTATACAAAAAAAGAAGCACCATCACATTTTCTTTCAGCAGGACTTTCACAAAATGTAATGTGATGTCTAATTTAGCTTGTCAATAGAATGTAAAAAGTTCCCTGAAGCTTCTTGTTGTCACCAATATCTGTAGACAGAGAGTTTTAGAAGGGAACCCAGGGAATGCTTTCCAATCTACTCCCCTAGTTCCTGCTATATAGCTGTTGTTGTTGTTTTACCCAGATCTCCAGAGCACCATAGAAAAAGACTTCTGCTCCTGCAACCTTTACAAGATCCACAAGTAGTCTGGGCTGAGAGAGGAGGGTGTCTGACATCCATAAAGAAAGACTTGAACACCCCTCTTGGGATGGAGAATTATTATATCATAATGGGGTAGATGGGGAGTATGACTGGGCATCCACCCACACTGGTATGTAAGGCATTAATAGGGTCTTAGTGAGGCTGTGTGGAAAGCAACCAATAAGATGTATACTGTGAAGAACATCCAATCCAGGCCCATCTGGCCCATATAAAAAGAGCTGCATGGAAGAGCAGGGTCAGTCACTAGCTGGAGATCAAGAAGGGAGTTCTGGTTTCCTAGCAGGTGGGATGGAAGCTAGCACCATGGACAGATCAGCTGCTAGCAGGGACTTGGTGAGTGATAAAAGAGTTCCTGCTGGGACTGACAAGTTGAGGCTTTGATGAAGAAGGTGCTGGGGCCACAGAGAAGTGGCCCCGGAAACATAATGAGAAATTAGAGGGGACTTGGCATGTGGCTGCCAGAGTTCCTGGGTCTGGATCAGAAGTAATGTTGGCTCTAGTTTCTCCCCTCTCTCACTTGGCACTGTGGGAAGAGGCTGGACAGTTGAACAGTACCAAATCTGCGGACAGTGGAGTTCAGATGGTAACACATCAAACATAAAGAGGATACCGCAGTTCCAGAAGCGATGTGGGTCAGAGAACAGAGGAGATGGCAGGGAAGGCACTATTGGGAGAGGGTATACTGAATTGCTAATTCCCAAGATTGCCAGCAGGAGGCACCAGCTTTTGGTAAATGACCACTATCAAAAGAGTTTTTCTTATTAGCATTTTGATGTTGTAGGTTTATTTAAAGTTGTATCCATTTAATTAGGATACATTTAATTTGAATCCCAACAGAGTCAGTTTACTAGGGAGGTTGTGGAATATCCATCACTGGAGATATTTAAGAGCAAGTTGGACAGACATCTTTCAGAGATGATCTAGATAGCGGTTGGTCCTGCCGTGGTGTCAGGGGACTGGACCTGATGACCTCTCGAGGTCTCTTCCAGTTCTAGTATTCTATGACGGTTTCTTTAGTGCTCTCTAGAAGAATGTGACTTTGTATTCCATCTCAGTTCTCTGCTTCCCAGCATGCACATGGAAGAGCTGGACACCACGTAGGCCCTGATCATGCAAATCACTTGTAAGTACATGCTTTATTGTAAACATATGAGGGAAAACCTTGAAGTCTTAAAATAAAAGATGTGATTAAATGATTTGCTGGATTTTGGCTTTTTAGAGGGGTTTTTTTTTTTCATTCTATACCAACTGAAGTGATTGAAGAATTCACCCCACAAAAGGGTTTTCTTTTTTTGCTGGTTTTCAGGCAGTATCTGCCTTGGGTTTATTTCTAACACGTTTTCCCACCTTGTGTTTTACCCTGATATAGTCACAAATTGCTAAAAGTCAACCATCCACTGTATTGTTTGACCTGCATGTTTGTGAATTTTCTTCACTCCTCTCTTTAAAAATGTATGCTGATGCATCTGCAGCAAAGCAGAATCCACATCTATGCACTATGTAAGGAACTATTATTTTTCTCTCTCATAAGTGAACATGATACACATTGAACTATGGCAGCTAGTAGGAGAGGGGGTATATATTGATTGACAGACAGGAGTTAAAATAAATTAACCTAATCTTCTTAACAAACGTTTCAAACAGCAAGGAAAAGCCATCGTCACACAGCTGACCTTCCCCAATGAAATATTAATCTTTCAATAACTCTGTTTTATTAGTACACATGTGTCTAGCCAACTGTTCTCAGAAATGTCAGCAATCTAAAATAAGCATGCTGTATGACACACTTCAGAAACGCAACCAAATGAGAAAAAGGGTGTCTTTATTGAAGGTGCCAAATGAACCAAATATTCAGCAAGTGTCCATATGGAAGGAGATTTTACAACCATCTACAATGATTCCCCTCAGCAGTCATCAACTATCTTTCTCAGTTATCTATTTAATTAAATAGTTCTTACATAAAATCAATAATTAGTCCCTAATAAGACAGATGAGGAATTTTAAGGTCAAAGTGAGTCATAAACACAGTCCAATATTCTAAATGAATAAATTTATACAACACATACAGTTTAAATGTATTATGTAATATATTTAAAATGTAATTGATGTATTATCTATTGTCAATATTACCCAATGCTTATTCAAAATACCATTGTTCAAATTGTTCATTACTTTGGCCTAGTCTAAAACAGAAAATTAGGTCACTCAGGGGTGTGAAAATCTACACCTCTGGGTAATGATATTAAGCTTGCAAGGTCTCTTTATAGAAAGTCCAAGATTGACAGAAGAATTCTTCCATCAACCCATCTACTGCCTCTTGGGGAGGTGAATTATCTTCAATGATAGGACACTCCCTCTCATCGGCATAGGTAATGTCAACATTGTAATACTACAGCAGCACAGTTGCAGCGACATAGTGACATAACTGTACTGTTGTAGCTTTTTAAGTGTAGACTAACCTTAATCCACATATGTGAGCCCCTACATCTATTGTGTTGAAAAACTTAGAATGATCAGAAACTAAACCTCTACAGTGTTCGGGCTCGGTGGGATATTAAGAGGCTGAACAACCCGCTGAGGACTAAATGATTCTTGATTTTCTTTAAAAAGAAAATTAGCTTTTTATGTGAGAGTCTCCTTTGTGGTAGAGAGAATTCTACTTTATGTGATGCAAACATGCATCATCTTGTATCTCCAACACCCCATGTAAAGCTAAATGCAAAATCTGTCTCACTCCAACTTTCCTCCAATAATCAGCTCTATTATCGTGGAGTCATATAAAAACATAAAGAGAACCACTAAGTTTGGTTGTAGGGTTGGAAAAGGCTAATAGTCCCTCTCTACACTTGGAAGGCATTCAGATATAATGCTATAAGGACCATATGAGGGCCAGATACTTAGATAACTAAGGGTATGTCTACACTGCCACCCTAGTTCGAACTAGGGTGGCTAATGTAGGCATTCGAACTTGAAAACGAAGCCCGGGATTTAAATATCCTGGGCTTCATTTGCATGTTCCAGGGCGGGCGCCATTTTTAAATGCCCGTAGTTTGAACTACCTGCCCGTGGCTACACGCGGCACGGACTAGGTAGTTCGAATTAACGCTCCTAATTCGAACTACGCTTATTCCTCCTGCTAGGAAGTTTAACGGTAGTTCCAATTAGGAGCTTTAATTTGAACTACCTAGTCCGTGCCGCGTGTAGCCGCGGGCAGGTAGTTCAAACTACGGGCATTTAAAAATGGCGCCTTCCCGGGAACAAGCAAATGAAGCCCGGGATATTTAAATCCCAGGCTTCATTTGCAAGTTCGAATGCCTACATTAGCCACCCTAGTTCGAACTAGGGTGGCAGTGTAGCCATACCCTAAGACACTAATGGGACCCATTACTACAGTAGCTGAATACCTCAAAGGCTCACAGATGTGGAGGGTGAGGCAACCACCCTGGGTTCTAATGATTCAGAGGGGCTCAGGGCTACAGCCACTGATGCTGCTGCTGTGATAGCAGTGGTGCCCAGAGCTCTAAGCCCTTTAAATTACAGCTGGAATGCCATGTGGCATGCTACGAGTGACTCTTATGGCTGCCTGGGGAGGCGCACTCTAAGCCACATTGGCAGGAGGAGCGTGCTGTGGTCCGGGAGGCACTGAGGGCCAAGTTACTGATGCTTTTCCCCTTCCAACTGAGGCTCCACCCCTTCAGGAGCACAAAGCCAGCCCTCCCAAACTTGCCCATGGGCTCAGCATGGCTGTCATCTCACCTGACATCTCACAACCTTTAATGGATTTATCCCCAAAATACCACTGCGGGGTTTGGAAGTGCTATTTACACAAGAAGAGCTAAGGAACAGTTAGTCACAAAGGAAGCCTGGGACAGAGTCAGGAATAGCATGCTAATCTCCAAAGTTCCAGGCTATTATCCTAATTACTGCTACTTGAAATAACAGAATTTTCTTACACATACATAAGCAAAAGGACTTGATTTTCACCGAGGCTTCAATCCCAGCTCTACTTGTAAACAAAACACCTTTACATGCACAAATTGTGATAGCATCATGTTAAAAACAAAAGATAAACAGTGCCACCATTGGTTGTGGGGTTGGAAAAGCATAATAGTTTCTCTCTACATTTGGAAGACTTTCAGATACAATGGTATAAGGGCCATATGAGACCTATAGTTGGCATTGTCTAATCATAGTACACAGGCAGTAGATTCCATCAGTATGTATAGATATCTGTACACAAACCTTTGATGCACCCCAAAATTTCACACTTACAGGTGCAGTACGACTTTTTGAAATCTGGCTCTGGATAAGATGGCTGCTACTTTGATAGTGTTAAAACATTTTGTTTCTTCAGTATTTTCTTCTTTGCATAAACATAATAAAAACTATGTAGCAATCCAGGAATGAAGTTGGGCTTTTTATACTAAGGTACAAGTATCCAGCAGAGAAAAGTTTCACCTTCTTTGGAAAGTGTTCCTAAAATCCCTGGAAATCATTACATATCCGTACTGTGTGGAAGACACTTCAGTAAAAGTACTGTGTCTTCAGCTATGCTATTTGTGTAGCTGAAGTTGTGTAGCTTGGATTGATGGGAGTGTGCAGTGTAGATGAGGACATAGTTAAAGATTCTGTAACCACTTGAGAATTACAAGAGAGTGAAAAATGTAGTAGTACAGATGTTCTAAATATACTTTTCTAACCAGGGCAAAAGCAACTGAAATTGAAGCTTGGTATGGATGTACACATCATTATGGTCTAATGTCTTTGATTTTTGTAGGGAGGGAATTAAACATATAAATAATAAAGAATTACAGTAATTTTTGAATGAGCATCAGCTAACTTTTTGGTAAAAGGTTTTAATGTTTATTTTAATTATGTTTATTACAGTAATGTGAAATCAGCAACTAGGAAAGTGTTCTATGATTGTAAGAGGGTAAGAGAAACTAAGATGAAGAGGCTAAGGACAGCAATGAGGAAAGCAGCCATTCAGTGCTACACAGATGGAATCAGTCAAAACTGTACAAAGTTCTCTGAATGACCAAAAGTCCCTGCTGTGGCTGCTTCTGCTGGTTCTCCCATAGGCTGGAGTCTCTTGTTCGATTCATTTTGCAGTTTTCCCCCATGGTCATATGGAGGAGCGTGACATATTGGGGCACAATCCAGATCAGTGAGGGACTGTATCACTCCTGCAAGGCAACCTTGGATGTCTTATAGTGCCTTGTTGTAGTAGCTCCAACCTGGGCCACCCATAGGCTGACTTCCAGCATACACACACAGACTCAGGATATGGCTTGTAACTGCAGCCCTGCTATCTACACCCTGGCTTTCAAAAGCCTTGGTTATACTACAGCCTGATATAATATATTGTACTCACTCCTGGATTTTCTCCCAGAAAAGTGTATCCTATGTTGCCCAACCCTCTTCTGTGTAGTATACATCTATTCAATCTCTTATTCATTTAAGGGAATAGTATGCCATCTTATCACCTTAAGTAGTTACCCAGGCACTTTCATTTAAACACATGGAAGTAGATAAAACAGTTTAATAAAAAAAAAAAGAGAGATTTTTTTAAGTAACGCCACAGCCACACTTGCAGGAAGATCGGCGCGCCAGAAATCAAACTTCCAGCTTTCAGTTTAGCGGATCTAGTAAGGACCTGCTAAATAGAACACTGAGGGTGCCCCCGCCAACCCCAATACTACTCGCAGTCACAAGGAGTAAGGGAAGTCAACGGGAGAGTTTCTCCCATCAATCTTCCACAGTGGGTTCGCCCCAGAAAATTGATGCAAGATATGTCGACTCCATCTACACAATTCCCATAGCTGGTGTTGCATATCTTGCATCAATTTTCTCCACCAGTGCAGATCTGACCTGAATATAAGTAGTGAGGCATTAAACTAAGAAATGGTTACCTAAAAAATAAAGCTAAAATGCTTACTGGAA
The DNA here is from genome assembly GCA_019425775.1 of Rafetus swinhoei. Lineage (NCBI taxonomy): Eukaryota > Metazoa > Chordata > Testudines > Trionychidae > Rafetus > Rafetus swinhoei. The sequence goes on from CM033434.1 coordinate 18,151,787, forward strand.
TGTACTTAATAAGCTATTTTAGTTGCAAAGCAAACTTTCATGGCACATGTTCCAGCAAATTACTGACCAGATTTTCAGGGCAGAAACCTTCCCCCAGCCTCCAACAGCTGTTTCCTTCTGTCTTCTCAGGTGAGCAGAATGAAAAACAAAGAGAGGGGCACCTTGAGGTGTTTTGAAGCCCTTTTTATAGTTTTATTCCCCCCTTTGAAAACATTTCCAGCTAAGACCCATGATATTGCCTGTTGGGGTTTTTTTTTTCTCACCTGTTTGAACTTTGTTTGTTTCCCCTTCCTGCTTTATGACTCTGTTTTCTGCTTAAATGCAAATTAAATGAAGCACACATTCATTTCTTTGGTTCACTTTGCAGTTTTCCCCCATGGTCATATGGAGGAGTGTGATAGGACAGACCAGATTCTTGCCTACAGTGGGCTATCTTGTCTAAAATATGTATTAATATCATAAAGGGGAATCGTGTAACTCCTCAAACAGTATTGTCACATATTTTACTAGCATAATACTGACCAGCAAATTATGGGTTTTCAAATAATACCCTACAAAGCATATTTTGTGAACAGATTATGATAATAGCATGTGGGGTGTGAATACAGGGTGTATTGTTTCACATGGGGAGAAATGAACAGGACACCTCCAGGTCCTATCCAAGAATGGAAAACAAATTATTGCTCTCCATTAATTAATTAATTCCTCCACCTCACAAAAAAATCCTGTCATTTTCTATGAAAATGAAAATATATGTAAACACAATGTTAATTTTTTATTAAGATTCCATCAGTTTTAATTTGGCAGTGGTGTAGTCTTGCAATATTTCCTGCTCTCTTTTTCTGATTAAATATGTAGCTTAACATGTTATTGTTTATTTTGTAAAATGTTTACCAAATAATCTAGAAGATATGCCCCAGTACATAAATTATGTTGCCAACATCTTAAAATTTCTGAATAAGTTGTGATTTTTAACTGTGTAATTTTAACATGTATCCCGCCACCACACACAACTTCTAGCACAAGGTATTATATTTTAAGAAACCAGAATGAACAGATGGAAGCATTCCTTTTATTTAAATCACCTTCACTGTGACAATTAAAAGGGCACAGTTAGAGGTCTATCTGTCTTGCCCCTTTCAGAAAGGCAGATGGACACTGTTATCTTCACAGTCTAATACAGTTTATTAGGGTCACCTCTGGCAAAATGCCAAATACCTTACTGAAAATATTTCAGGAGCACACTCTGTCATATTATCCTCCTGGATTTATTTTCCAGCTTCTTCCAAAGCTTTCCTTATGCTCTGATTTTTAATCCTTGAATGCTGCCCTGTTTCATCTAACTGGGATGCTATACTCCTGTTCTTCTTCCTTTGCAACTTGCTCATGTAATGGTGGGGGGAAGAACCCTGGTTTTCACTTCTCAACAACAGCCTCAGGAGAAATGTGACACAATCTCAAAAGAGGAGACTCTGTGAGAATCATCCTCTTAATTAAACCACAGTTCCTCAGAGTAGGCATAGTAATATATTAACAGAAGGCTAGGTGAGGACAAATATCAGATATGTAACATAACGTTAATGTGCATGACTCCAGCATGTGCTAGAAAATATTGTGACCATCTGTGGGAGACAGTGGGGCAGTATAAATGATGGAATTATTTAAGGAGTTAAATTCATTAAAACATTTTGTATCCTGTTTGTTCTAACATAATTACTGTGTTAATTTTTGCGTGCCTTGCATATTAAACACCGCACATTGTAAAATGCTAATGACCGCTGTGTCAGCTTTTTATTAAACAGGAAATAAACATGCAAAATCCTACTAGTGCAGCTAATTAGTTTAATAGTCATATCAAAGAAAGTGAGATGCTGTTTCTGTTTCTTCTAATTGAGCATGTGTTGTATTATTTGCCCAATTCCCACTTCTTAAGTAAGGCAAATGCCCCTATTTGGGGAAAAGAAAAAGGCTACAGCTTAATTACAGTATACTGTCAGGAAAATGTCACTGCATTACCATGCATCTTATAAAAAAACTCATTGCTATCTGGATGCCAGAAGGAGGAGTCTATCCTTGAGCATCCCTTCCCATTATGTCACTTATGTTCTGGTTTCATGTCTTTCCTTGTCCCGATCCCTTTGTGTTAATTCAAGTGGGCTTTAATTGGCAGGGTGTACTCCCTGGTTTTTTTCTAAATCCTTCTGCCATTAGCTATCCATCCATCATAGCATTAGGTGGTCCACTTCTCTACCCACTGGCAACCCTTAACATTGTCTTTTCGGGCTGGAAGTCATACCGTTCAAAATCGATTCACTGCCTCTTCAGTGCTGATGAAATATCACATTTAGCTATCAATGAGAGCTTCTTATTATGCCAGCTGTAATGGAAGCCTGGTCCACCCCCTGTCCATCAGACACTGCACAATGACAAAGAAATTAAGTGATTGACAGAAGTGCTACCTTGAAGTGAGACATTATTAATTAGACTTGCCTTTTTGGTTACAAAGGGCAATGGCTGAGAGGTTAAAATGCTCCAAAGGTTGATCAGGAGCAGCCCTGGAGTATTCTGCTAAGCGTTAACATGAATCATTTTAAAGCCAGAAAAAAATAAGAGTAATGATCTCATTTTGATGTAAATAAGCTCATTACTATGACAGTTTATGATCATTTCTGACAGAAGACTCCTTGTCAACAAATAAAAACTGACTGCCCACCTACGGCGTGGAGGCAACACAGTAGGCATCCCTGTGCTAAACGGAGAGACTGAGCATCAATCATGCCAAACTGCATCCATAACTACAAGTACAAGTAATCATGGAGCAAGAAAAATCTAATAGTGCACACAAAAAGGAAATCGTTGCAAGATTTTGTTCACCTAAACTTCACCACGCTTCTTCTGGGAGTTTTAGTTGCTGGCAAAGAATTCAAAGAGAAGTTAAGTAAAAGCAAAGATCATTCATAAAGAATTGAGAAAAATATTCCAGACAAAAACAAAAACAAAAACAAAAACAAAAACAAAAACAAAAACAAATGAGGTCCTATTTCTTAAGGGCAGGATATTACATAAATAGTAATATGAATATCCTCCCTGCTTTTGAGTGGTCAAAAATTTTAGGGTTTTCTGGACTGACTCATTTCTTTTTGGAACCAGGGCATGTTTTGCTAATCAGTTATTTTTATGTTATATGCCATAGGTCCTAATATTATCGAGAAAGTAACCTATAAAAAAAGAAAAGCGCCAATCTCCTTTCTAGTGCCTTCTGAGACAAAATACTTCAAGGAGAGTTTTGCTATTTTTTATTTAAGTCTTAATAATTAATCTGATTTTATTATTTATTTTACTCTGTTCCCTGGTTATTTTCACACTCAAATACTTTTTCAGTTCCATCTCCAACCCCCTTAATGAAAGGCTGGATCACAGTTAGCCCAAGCCCTAAGTAAGGAGTGGAGTGCAGTTGTGCTGTCCTTTGTTCATACCAAGGGCCATCATTTAGCCCAAGATGTACATGATACCCCAGAATAAAAATACTTTTGAGGATATGATTATAACGTGATATATAACTGCAGCAGAATTCATATGTCTTCTGAATGATACTGTATTTCCAATGAGTAGCTCCTAATAACAATGACATTATATATAAGTATACACAGCACATAAAAAGCTATGAAAAGTCATCTGTCTAATCAAAAGTAACGTATGTGGTAGAATGCATTTTCTGGAATGTGTGAAATAGTTGAATATTCACATGTTCAAGGAGACAGTGCTATCATGACATTTATAATGAATAATCAGTCAAATGACTACATAAGATACAAAATCTTAGAATCCAATGTAATTGAGCCATGAGGTAAAATTAAAATTTGAAGTGTCATGTAAGTGGTATGAACAAAGTACAAAAATCACTCAAAACATAAATGCATCTTTAAAAAAAAATGTTTTTTTTTAAGTGACATCTGTACATTATAGGAACTATTCTTCCTACAGAATACTGTCTGGAAAATAAAATTAAACCACTGATGCATACAATACGAGGAGTTTTGAAATGTTTTGGTAAGGGCAAAGTAACATACAAAACAGATGTGAGTAACCAGTCACCTAATGAATAATATACTGCTCCATCAGGATCTAAGGTTACTATCTGTAGAATAATTCCATGCCTAGCATTACCATGGTGAAGTCAATGGAATTACATCAGGGACGAATTTGGCCAACTCTATGTAAGGCAATTTGAATCTTTTAACTGTAAGTGCAAACAAAACAATACTGTAGTCTATGGCAGACTATTTTTGAAATAGTGTAGGCTCTTCATTTGCATTTGGTTTATAATTGATATAAGTATCCAGTTGTTCTACTACCCTGCATGCACAAAAAAATGTCTCCTGAGTTTTACAATAATTGTTGAAATGAATTGCTGTCAAACCACAATATACCAAAACCTAAGTTTTGCTGTCATCACAACCTGTGCTATATTCCATTAGATGTATACCCCTGCCAAAGTTTCTCACAAGCCAAGCAGATATAGTTCCATTCAGCTGATTTAATTGTTAAACTCTGTCATTATGGAAGTATACATGGGACCTAAACATCTGTGTGTACAATGCACGTCAGTACCAACAAAGACAAAAATTAGCTGCTTGTGAATGGTTCCATTGAGGATCGAGACAGAAATTAGAATCTTTTGGCCAGATGGCAACCAACTTTATTAAAAAATTACTTTTAAATGATTGATTTCAATGGGACTACACGTGTTGTAAAATTAAATGAACTCCTCCCCTTCCCCATTTTCTTCCTGGATTCCTTGGGAGCAGGCAACACTCACCTGTGTACCTGGATGACTAATGTTGTTGACAGTAGATTGTGAGTATCCTAGAGGTAATATTGGACGGGTAGGAATCCTTTATTCATACCACTACTGCAATCCAGTTACTTGTGCCTCCATCTGGCAGGAGCATATAAACAAAACTAGTGTGCTTGAGAAGCCTCCAGGAATAAGCCTGACCTAATCTAAGTAATGAGTGTAACCAACAACTGTATATAAATAACTCTAATCTAAGAATATAATGCACCTTTACTTAACAATTTAGAAAAAAACCCATGATATAACAGATGGATAACAATTAAAAGGTCACAACCACTTTAAAAACAATGAGTAGTCCTGTGGCACCTTAGGGTATGTCTACACAGAAGGGAAAAGTCAAATTAAGATATGCAACTTCAGCTACATCAATTGCGTAGCTGAAGTTGAAATAGCTAAATTCGGCTTTTGACACTGTCTACACAGCAGGAAGTCGAAGGAAGAACACTCTTCCTTTGACATTCCTTACTCCTCATAAAATGAGGGTTACAGGAGTCAGAGTAATAAGTTCTCCATCCTGATAATATTTCGAAATAATGACTTGCTGGGTAGACGCACATGTTGTTCTGAAATAACGCTGCTGTGTACCCTGTGAGACTAACAAAAAATATATAGTATCATGAGCTTTCCTGGGCAAACCCCACTTCTTCAGAACAAACAACAACCACTTTAGGTCAATAGGGGGTGCTTCAATACATCAATTAATAGATGCAGTTTACAGTAGTAAATAAAATGAAACCAATGTACATTTGCACCTGGAGCAATTATCCCATTTCTGGATGTGCACTCCTGTTAATTCCAGATTTCTAGACACTTTCTTGGGTATGCTTGAAGATCTTAAAGCTAGGAACAATACTCTGTTGGTCTGGTAAAGTAGTCCAGCCAAACCAGCAAGGGATAGAGTGATTCTCACATGGGATCATTGCAAGCTGCACAATACCTCGGAAAATGGGAGCTGTAACAGCCAGAGGTCAGTATCCCTGGATCCTGGTTAGTCCCTATGAACACTTTCTCTTCACAGATTCTCAAGGAAAACCTTTCAAGTCTCTTCAGTATCCCCCTAAAAGCCTTTTGCCAAACGAACATGGTGATGGTTAGCAACAATGCCTTCACTGCAGACCCACCCCAGTCACTTCATGACACAGCCTGGTCTGTGTCCCGGGCTCCTATGATGCCAAGCAAGAGCCTTGTGGCCCCCAGGTTGGTCAAAGTCCCAATAATGTTTCAGTAGCAGCAGTTCAACAGCTGCTCCTGGCTCGGACAGTACTCCACAAAGCAACCTCACATTTCCTCAGCAGGGGACTGGTAACACTGTTTCAGCTCCCCACAGAATGGAGCCCACACATGCTGCCTCTGCACCCAAAACAAGGCTCACCTCGTCCGTAAAAGCAGGAATCTCTTTTTTTCACTAAGGTATCACGGGTCTTGTCGTATCCATTGCTGGACTGCAGTACCCAATATCTTCCTGACTGGAACACCCCCAATCACTTCCAGAGGTCCCCTCAAATAGGGCATGCCTCCATAACCATGTAAATGCATAGTTTCCAGATTGGAACCCAAGAGAGACGACAGTGTTGATCACATTTTGAATATACTAGTGAAGGACTATAAAAGTATAAAAATAAATTAATTTAAAGAATACTCTTTGAATCTTAAAATGTGTTACAAAGATCAAGGGAAGGAAGTTGCTTTCAGTATGTTTAGTATTCAGTGTAGTACTAATATTCCGAGCCATAGTCAAAAGTTATTTATAGTGAAAATAAATTTAAAGTTTACATTTATTTATTCATCAATATTAAACAAGAACCAGGACACCCTCACTTACATGAAAATTCCAGATAATCTAAACACTTCATGATCAATTGATTTCTACCAGGAAAATCAAGCTAAGAAAAAAATGAAATTCTCTCTAAAGCTGGCAAATGCTCCCTCAACAAATGTCTGAGATAAGACAAGCTTTGTAGCATGTCCAGGAAGGTAACAAGTCCAAGACTGGCTTTCCAAGTTTTATATGGGATTCCAAAATTGTTGGATAATACTACAGTATATTATGAAAAATTGATTACAGGTCTGTAAAGTGTAATGGTAAGATGTAACCTGGTATTTTGTGTAAAATATGCTATTCACTCCCCGTGGCAACCACCAATTGCAGTTTAAATATTATCCATTTAGACTGGAAAAGTATAATATTTCCATATCAAATTACCATACTTATTATGCAAATTGCAGCTCTTCATCTATATTAACAGCTTACTCATTGTTTTCTCCTTCCAGGTTTATAATCCTAATTCTGTTATTTCTGTGGAAATTTCATTCTTATCCATGTGCATCAACAAAATGGAGACAGAAAAAGAGGCATTTACTATTTGGTTGAAGTTTTGTTTTTTGGGGTTTTTTTTTTAGCATGGTGCAATAACAGGAATATGTTGGCTCCTTTGTATGTGCTTACTGTATTATTTTAGTTACAAGAACCCAATTTATACAAGTAACTACAGCAATTTTATGTACAAATTAGGTGCACAGCTGTGTGCATAAACTTTTATGTATCGTGACTAAAAAAGTCAAATTTTCATTCTGGCTTCAAACATGATTTTTTGCCCACACTCATTGTGCCCAGAATTAGGCTGCTTAGAAGTTTCAGTTCTGGATTGCACCCATACAGGGAACTGAAATTGTGTGCATGCATAATTGTAACTTACACTTTGAAACTTCCAAAATGTAGGCTGGTATCTGAAAATGTGGCTGAATAAATTTTAAGTTTAGAAAAAGTGAAAGATATGCATTATGGCAGCTTCAGGCCCCTGAATCCTTTAATATATGAGTATAGTTTTCCTATCAGCCCTTCCAAAGGCTAAAATAAATGCCCTATTGCATCACCATACAATCATAGCCAGTAAAAATATATTCAACAAAGTTATGTTCACAAATTGGCTCTTAGGCTGTGTACGGGGAATAAACTGGCGTACTGTGCAAAAGAAATGTAGGAATCCTGAGGACCTAATCTTGCAAGATCCTGAGCTCTACTCTCTACCCCTCCATCGCTGTCTTTGAAGTTATGGACCAGTTGGGCAGAGGAGTTAGTCATTCAAAAGTAATTATACATACATGATCTGCCCTCAGTGCCACCCAACACCATGAATTTTGGTCAATACAGCTGCCCAAGACCGTGTATTGCTGAGGTTTGTGAATACTTGACTACGTGCGCTGGTGCTACACGTACTCATTAGGAGTGTTTGTTGATTCAAAGTGTGGTGCACCATGGGTATACGTGCCTCATGCTGTCAATCGGTGCAATTATTTTGGGAAACTTTTATAGCGTGTTGTGTATAAATGACTGAATTGGAGATCTCTGGGAGCTATGGGTCAACCTCCCACCATGTTGCTTTCTCCATCCCATACTGCCATCCATATTACACAATTTTCACACTTAAATGCCCTTTTCTATGCACACATCCCTAGCTTGGCTCCAGCCCACCTTGCCATAGAAAGACTTACTTTTCTCTTATTAAACAAGTGTTGGTGGAACACAATGGATGCTTCACCAACAGCATTGTGAGCTGGCCAGAGAAAGTGCATGACACTCTCATCTTTAAGAACACAGGGCAGTTTAGAAAGCTGCAGACAGGCACATTATTTTCTGAATGGTGGATTACCACTGGTAATATTGAAATGCCTGTACTGATTCTGAGGGACCAGCCTACCTCTTGCTCCCTGGGACTTCATGGAGCTGCTCACTGGCCAAGGAGAGCTTCGGCTATGAGCTCAACAGATGCAGAATAACTGCTGAATGTTCTTTTGACAGACAGAAGGGATGCTGGCCAAGTTTACTCACTAGATTGGATTTCATTGAGAAAAATATCCCAGTGATTATAGCTGCCTATTGTGTCATATATCAGTGAGGAAAAGGGGGAAAAGCTGCCAGGCTGGTGGTGGGCAGAGGTGGAGCAGCTGTCTGCTGACTTGTAATTGCCCTTGGGCCTAGCTATTAAAAAAGCTCAATATGGAGCTATGTGTTTCAGGGACGTTTTGAAATAACACTTACTTTATCAGCCACAGTATCAACCTGTGTTGGGCTGCTCTCTGGGCCTAGCACAGTAGCTGCCACTAGGAATTATGCAGTGTTACTATGCATTTATAAATAGGACTGCATACTTTCATGAAATTAGTTATGTGGCACATGCTGTACAATTACAAGAACTGTGTGCTTTGAGAGTGCTATCTATTCTACATGTGTTGTGAGCTCATAAAGATCACTTTAGTTTCCAAAAATAGAAATGTATTGAGTGGCAAAACCTGTGGAGAAAAACATTAGGCAAGGCAACTTTGCATCAACGTAAATTAATGGATTGGAATTTTAAAATTGGAAAATCAGCAAATATTTCTGTCCACTTTAGTGCACAAACATAGTTTGTGTTTACACATACATTGCCCTGCAAAAAGTACAGTTGGTGCATGTGAAACTATCCTCCAGTGAGAGAAGATGGGGAAAGAATTTAAGCAACAATAAAAGTGATCTCTATCCATGGGTCCAAGTGTAGTGCAATGATACTGAGTATTGGCACTCCTTCCACAGGCAGTGGTGGGTTTAGTTGCTATCTTACTTGCGAGGGTAACAAAGGCACATAGGACACAGCTACTTCTGTGTCCCAAAGCTGCCCAGACTCATATGCCACTAGCCTGTCTACATTTTTGTTAGTCTCTCAGGTGCTGCAGGAGTATTTGTTTTTGGTTTTTTTTAAATTTTCAGTTACAGAATAACACATCTACCCCTCTGAAACTACTGAAATGGTTCCAGCTGTGGTCATAGAGGAGTGTCTGGGAAAATGTTCTGTCACATGGAAAAATATAAGGCAATCATCCATAAAAGTTTCATCCTAGGAGGATACATAAGAGAAACTCTTCTGCCTGCTGAATCCCACCCACCCACGCCAACAGTGGGATGAAAAACAGATGCCAACTCTACCTTGTCTCACTGCCTCTTCTGTGATGGGTTGAACCTTGTCTCACTGCCTCTTGGGGATGGGTTGAACTAGGCACCATTTAAACACAATAAGGAAAAATACATGCATTCACTTACCCAAAGTCCCTTCCCCTTCACAAGGTTACTTGATTGGACTAGCTAGATTGTGGAGACTTGAAGTCCAAGAGTGTGCCTGGCTAGACTCCCCCATTCACATTTTCCTGCTCTCCTTATATTCCTCTTCACTGTCCATTGCAGGAGGTCTCTCTCTTGGGCTCCTCTGAGTTATCCACAGAAGTAAGGAGTAGTGGTGAGGTCTCCATCAAGTATGACATGCAGCTCCTAAAAGCCGCTGGTCTATAGCTCAGCACCAGTCCAGGCGTTGACTTTCTTGGCCTTGAGGTATGCCTGGTGAAATTCCTTTGCTTTCAAAAGGCACCTCTGGGAATCCCTTTGCCTGTGTCCGCCGTGCAACCTGTTCTTAGATGTCCGTGTTTGTACAACTGGTCTGTAGCTGTATTTGCCCAGCCTCTTCTCCCTACCAGCTCAGTAGATCATATACTTTAAGGTAAGAGAGTGTCTTATGGAGCTAGCACGGACAGTTGGGTAGTTGCACAAAAGAGTGAGCTCTTCAGTGTGATTCCTGGGCAGTGGATTTGCAATTGTGACCAGAGTGATGATTGTCATATAGAATGGGGTTTTGTGGAGTAGCTGTTAGGCTCATACTCCGTCTGTGTGAACTTCAGTATGTCAGTCATGTCCCTGTGACATTCAGGCAGGTGGTTGTCCTGAGTCACTTTAACAGGCTCTAACATTGGCCAAAGACAAATCTGAGAGAAGACACATGCACAGATAGGTTGACACAAGGCAACTCATGTTGTCCTTTCACCTTAAGGAAGACTGCAGTTCTGGAGTTAAACCCCTCTTCAGAAGATATAACAATTTTATTGTACCTTCATTATTTATTAAAATTAGTAAATTAATGTGTATGTAAATAATTGTATTAGCATATTTTTATTTTGTAAAAAGATTTGTAATTTTTCTTACATGGTTTTAAAATTCCGATTTAGGCGAACAGTCTTTTGTTTGCAGAAAACAATACAAAATAACCTAACACATTTTAATTAAAAGAACTTGCATTCCAGCCTATTGCAATAGTTGGACCAAAATTATGATTGCTCACTCAGGATGCTGATCACTAGTATTTGGATCAATATGGTCCTGTTCCTTATTTTCTCAAACAAATTCACAGTAAATATCGGGCATTTGATTTTTCCATTCTGTGCAGACTTTGTCTTGCTCCAGTAATCTGATCCACACAGGCAGACCCCTAAGCACATATGGAGTACCTCTGAAGTACCATTGTGCCAGGGTTGACCTATATGGATCTTATTATTGATATGCGGGCTTTCTTTTTACTGACAGAAAATCTGATTTAAGGGAGGAGCTGTTCTACAAATTTTCTCCTGATTTTTTTATTGCTGGGAGAAATTGCTTTTTGTGTGTGACAAGTTTAGAACAACTGAATTATGAGCATCATTTTTTTATATTCCTCCTCCTCCTCTTTCCCCATTTGTCTTGTGACTCAGCAGGATCTGCACAGATGAAGAGCTAGACTCATAACTCAGTTCTAAACACATCATACCAAAAAAATCAGTTTTTCTCAGCATTGAAAACCATGTCAGAACAATCCTTACTTTATTTATCTTGTGTTCTTGTTAATCTAGTTCAATAACAGCATCTTTATGAGTCAAGAACTGAAGCTGCTGAACCTCCAAACCCAGCATGAAGCCTGATTTATCCTGCCCTTCTCGTAGTCTCAAATTTTATCCAAGTTTTTATATAAAGGCCCCCTCTCTTTCTCTATTTCGTGGGTTCTTTCTGAAATTTTTATGTTAAATTTTTATATTAACAGAAAACAAAGGAAAATGCATAATAGCATCTATAGCCTCTTTCGATTCCCTTTGAAGTTCATTGAAGGATGCCCATTAACTTCAGTGGGAATTGGGCACTTAGGGGTCAATCCTGTAAGGTGCACAATTGACTATAGTAGCAGTTGAAGACATCTGTCATCTCGCATGAGTGCTTAGCATTTTAGCAGATGGAGTCTTTATGGAGCAGGAAAATGGAAATACGCCTCTGACCTTAGATGTTGACACCAGAATTTAGAGGTACCATTCCAGGAGATCCCACTTATATGTCATTCCAAAGAACTGAAGTGAAGCAGCACTTGGAATGGAGGCAGATGGGCTGCATAAATACTCTATTAAATGTAAAAGTAGCACTCCGACTTGCCCTGCAACCAGGGTCATTTTCATCCAATAGGCCTAAGTCTCACATGCCTGCCAAAGAGTCTCACAATTAGTGATGTCTGGGTCAAAGGTGTAAAAATGACCTTTAGTCATGTTATAAGGGTATTTTCTGGAAAGGAAGGAATGGAGACCAGACTTTCAAAGGCCAGAGAGAAATAAAAGAGCTTGTGATGATCTGCCATTAAATAATTGTTCTTCAACTAGTTCCAAATTTGTTATATAAAATACACAGACTATGGGCTCAATATTGCCAGAAACTAAGCATTCTAGCTCTATACCTATCAAGCACTTAAACACAATCTTCACATGAATGCCCGTGGGATGTCCTCACATACTGAAACATAAATATTTAGAGTGAGACCAGAGTACTCAGACCAATGAAAGATTGAACCCTACATTTTGGTTACTTTGCCATTGTAAAACAAATATAATCCAGTACTTTGAATAGTTATAGATTTGAGTTGAAACTTTAACTTGAATTAATACCCACATTATACAGTTGTTAGGCCATATCTTTAGTGGCTGTAAATAAACACTGATAACAATAGAAGGTCTGGCCTGCTGAATTAGAATATCAGCACCCTTCATCTATGCTTAAGGTTAGTATGTTACATTTACTATTCTGCAATATGCCAAATGTAAAACTTTTTATTATACTCTATTGAAATTTCTTGATGTCCTCATAAAATCTAAATGTTAAAGGAACAATATTAATAAGTCATCTAGTTCCTTTTGTGTTCACACATATTTCTTGGCAGTAAAAGAATATTGCATTGCGCCATCTGTGCAGAACAGAATTCTGATTCTTATTCTGGGTCAGTTAATATGTGCTTATAACCAAAATTAGTGTGTAGGATGGAACACAAATTCTAAAGCCTCATTATACACTTTACAGAGTTTAAGAGGGCTATCTTAATATCTATACCCTCTCCTGTATTGATTTTAAATAAAAAGTTGCATATTTGTTATTATATCCTTGCCAGAGGGATTTTGTGATAGAGACCAATCAGTGTATTTTACCGCCAATTAATTAATATAATCATATAGGTAACATTAACTGGCATATAAAATTTGGTTTACTTTGTCTGGACATAAGAGTTGTCTTTACTACAGGTTGGACCTCTCAGTTCTGGCACCCTTGGAACCTAACAGGTCCCAGACAAAGGAATTTGCTGGACCAAGGAACATTCCCTGTTACTAGCTCCCCACTACCTTTCAGTGCTCCTGGGTTCACTACTGTCCCAAGTGTCACCCCAACTCTGCCTTCCCCTTCCACCAGCCCCACCTGGGCTGCTGGTCGCAATGCTGTTAGTCCCTGGCCTGTCCAGGCTGTCTCTGACTCCTGCCCTACTGGGCTGCTGTCCTCGCTGTCAATTAACCCAGTTTCAGCCCGAGCCGGGCTGCCAGGGCCTCCAGGCCAGTACTGCCACAGGTTGCTGGAGGCTCTGGCCCCGGTCCCAACCCCATGCTCTATGGACTCCCTCAGGCTTCTGGGGATTCTGACCCCAACCCTGCACCGTCATGAGCTGTTGGGGGCTCCGGCCTGCTCCTCCTGATGCCTAGGGCTGCTGCAAGCTTCTTGGGGCTTTGGCCTGGCCCCACACTGCCATGGGGGTACTGCAGGCTCTGGCCCTGGCCCCCTCCCACTGGCCCTCCTGCCACTAGACTTTGCCGGACCACAGATGTTGCCAGAGCAGAGAGTGACTGTTTTGCAAGGTGCAACCTGTAATAGGAAGTCATTGTCAAGTGATGTGTAGGTGTTCTTATCTTTTCTTATCATACTGAAAGGCAGTACTTTGTCTTTAGGAACTGAAAAATATGTTTGTACTTGTGCAATACGCAAACCTTGTCCTACCCATTTGAAATAAACTGCTTACTCCATGAAACCTTATCTTATTGAAAAAGTAAACTGTTCTGAATATAATATCACAGAGATAATAATTTTATTTTGGCTTTATGCACATTTCATTTCTTGAACAGATAAAATTTCACATCTATTTTTCATCATATGCTTTTATGAAAAGCAAATTCATTTTGCAATATTTAGTGTACATTTTCACTGTGAGCTTGATCCTACACTGATGAGGTCAATGGAATTTTTTTCCCCCAAGGGCTTCTGTGAGAGCAGAATCTGCTTAGTGTACATATATTCCATTCACTTTTTTTCAATCAATAATTATTTCATTATGGGCACACATCATTGTTGTTTAATTATAAGAAAAGAGATAAAAAAGAAACGGCCTGTAGAAGATCCATGAAAACAAACAAAAAAGAATAGAAATTGCAGTGCTAACAATTTAATGTGGACTTCAAACAGTTCCACTTCAAACAGTTCCAAAAGCACCCAACTTCTCCTTGCCTGGGCCTTATTATTGTATAATTCAGGGATAGCTTCAACCTTTGTACTCTGCTGCCAGGTTCTCTATTAGTTTCATCACAGTGTATTGGGAAGATCACTGCTCACAGAGCCTCCACATAGCTCCCTGGGACTTCAGCAAAGTTAGGAGATACTCACACGCCTCCAGCTTTCATCCAGGACACACCACACAGTCCACTGTCTACAGCCAAGTCCTAAAATACAACCATGTTTGCTCCAATCCCTCAGACAAACACCTACAGGATCTCAATAAAACATTCTTAAATCTACAATACCCATCTGGAGAAGTAAAGAAAAAGTTTAATACAGTCAGGTAGATACCCAGAAGTCACCTACTTCAGGACAGACCCAACAAAGAAAGCAACAGATTGCCACTAGCCATCACCTACAGCCCCCAGCTAAAACTTCTCCTGCACATCATCAAAGATCTATAACCTACCATAGATGCTGATACTTCACTCTCACAGACCTTGGGAGGCAGGCAGGTTCTCACTTACAGACAACCCTCCAACCTAAGACAAATACTCATCACCAATTTCACACCCCTGCCCCGCAACAGAAACACTAATCCAGGAACCTATCCTTGCAACACACCTCATTGCTAACTCTGTCCAAACATCCACCCTAGTGACACCATCACAGGGCCTAACCACATCAGCAATACCACCAGAAGCTCATTCATGTGCACATCTGCCAATATATGCCAACATATGACAACAATGCCCCTCTGCTATGTGTATTGGACAAACTGGACTGTCTCTATGTAAAAGAATATATAGACACAAATCAGATAGTAAGGATGGCAACATCCAAAAGCCAGTGGGGGAGCACTTTAACCTGCCTGGGCACACAGTTTTAGACTGCAAGTTGTCATTTTCAGATAGAAAAACTTCAAAAACAGATTGCAGAGAGAAACTGCTGAGCTGGAATCCACATGCAAATTTAACACCCTGAATCAAGGTCTAAACAAACACATTGAGTGATTTTAGCATTACAATAGGTCAGGGGTCTGAAACCTATGGCTCTTGAACCAAATATGGCTCCTTTGCCATTCCCAAAATATATGCAAATTTTTAAATTAAAATGAAAAAATCAAAATTTTAAAAATGCATAATTACTCATGTAGCTTGAACCTGTGCATGAACCTGAACTTGACCAGTTACAATGTAAATAAATTTCAAATAAATTCTCAAAAAGATGCAGCAGTAGAAGTCTCATTAAATAAAGTCTGTGAGTATAATGTTTCATTTATGCTATTATTAATCATCATGTCAATTATCATTAATATTAAGTTGTATATTTTCAGTCATGCAAATGGGCATTTTTATACTGGCTCTTTGTTGACTATTTATTCTGAATTTTGATATAATTTGGCTCTTTAGTATGAAAAGGTTGCCGACCCCTGCAATAAGTAATATCCCCACTCAGGTACTCTTACCTTCTTACCACTGCTGGGGATTAGCCACATCCATTCTGATTTAATTAGCACTGTTGTCACATTCCCATCTCTGTATCTCTCCCTCCCTTTCTGTCTTTGTTTCTTTCTTTTTCTCTTCAGCATCTGAAGAAGTGAGTTGTAGCTCAGGAAAACTCATGCTCTAATACCTACTAAATTTGCTTGTCATTAAAGTACCACCAGAGTCCTTTCTGTTTTTTCATGAAATCCTATCATTTTGTAATTCTTCAGTTAACAGGCCTTATGGACATTTATATCATATGATATACTTCAGTTCAGTTTGCCTTCAAGACCATTACTCCACATTAGCTTTTCATCATAAAGTAAATGGAAAATATTTCACCTGCTCTTTGATACAATATAAATATTTTATTCATATGTTAGATAGGACCTATAATCCACCTTCCTTAAGATACACCTGCATTATCAGGTCACTTAGGTCTATACGAGATCAGGAAGGTCAGCTTAAGATACACAACTTCAGCTATACAAAATGTGTAGCTGGAGTTGGCATAGCTTAAGCTGAGCCGTGGTGGCATCCACACAGTGGCAGGTCGATGGGAACAAATACTCCTGTCAGCCTTCCTTACTCCTCGCAGAAGGAGGAGTACCAGAAACTGTTGGGAGCTTCTCTCAGTGTTCAATGTATAGGTCTATACTAGCCCCACCAAATCGAGTGCTAGAATATCAAACTTCAGAGATGCCTCTGACGAAGTGGGTCTTTGCCCACAAAAGCTTATGCTCCAATAAATCTGTTAGTCTATAAAGTTCCAGAGGATTTCTCGTTGTTTATGCAGATTCAGACTAATACGGCTACCCCCTCTGAAACTTCAGAGTGTTAATCTTCTGTTAAGGATAGACCTGCCCCCTTAGGCTACGTCTAGACTACACGCCTTTTTCAAAAGAAGCTTTTTTGAAAGATATTTTCGAAAAAGCCTCTTTCGAAAAAGAGCGTCTAGATTGCACTAATCAGATCGAAAAAGCGATCCGCTTTTTTGAAAAAGAGTGTCCAGACGCCTGGACACTCTGTCGAAAAAAAGGGAACCCGGAACCACTTCTTCCAGGGCATGGAGGCAGCCTTTACTTCCAGGTCCTGCAGCCTGCTCTTTACAGAGACGCATGCTTAAAGGGACCCCCTTGGACAGCTGTTCCTCTGCTGCTGCAGCTGGCTTGCCCACCTCCTAGATGGAGAGCAAAGCTTCTGCAGTGCTTGCTTTGAGTGCCCTACTTTGTAGGACACCACAGCAGTTTGGGTTTTGATTGGTATTTGTGTTTTACAATCTTTTTTTTTTTTTTTGCAATGGAGCCGGAGCTGCCCCTGGGCAGGCAATGTGCCCACACTGTAATGCTTCAAGGTCTGCTGCAACTCCATGAGACCTTCATGATGCTCATGCCAGGTCTGGATTCAGAACCCAGAGCCCCTTCAGCCCCTCGCTCGGGCTGCAGCAACATTGTCCTTGCCACCAAACTTCTTCCAGGAGAGGAGATTTTGAAGGCTGGATGCAAGTTCAGACAGGTGGGACTGGCTCATCAGGGAGCGGTGGGATGACCAGGCTTGGCTCTGAAACTTCAGAATGCGTAAGGCCACCTTCCAGGAGCGGTGTACCTGGCTCGCCCCTGCCCTGCAATGACAGGACACCCAACTGTGGCTCACCATCCCCCTGGAGAAGAGGGTGGTTATTACCGTCTGGAAGCTGGCCACCCCCGACAGCTACCATTCAGTGGGACACCAGTTTGGTGTGGGGAGGTCTATTGTTGGCGCCGTGTTGATGGAGGTAAGTCCCTCTCAGGGGACAGTCCATGCGGGGTAGGGAGAGTGTAACCGGAAAGGGCAGAGGGAGTGGGGGATGGAGTAGGAGTGTGGGAGGGCTCCTGGCCTCAACCTGCCCTACTGCTGGGAGGGGCCGCCTGAGGGGGGGCTCCTGGGGTTTTGGAGGGTGGAGGGATGGGGGTAACTCCCAAGGACTCGGGCACCCGCCCGCAACTTCCTATTCTGTGTGTTTATATGTGTCTATTTCTGCAGGTGGTGAGGGCCATCAACTCGGAGCTGCTGAACAGGATTGTCCGCCTCGGAGTCCTGGACACCATCGTGGCTGGCTTTGCTGGGCTGGGATTCCCGAACTGTGGAGGAGCGCTCGATGGAACTCACATCCCAATCCGCGCTCCGCCCCATCGAGCAGCCCAGTACATCAACAGAAAGGGCTACTTCTCCATGGTACTGCAGGCTCTGGTTGACCACCAGGGAAAGTTTACGGACATTTGTGTTGGGTGGTCGGGCCGGGCACCTGATGCCCAGATCTTCAGAAATTCCTACCAGTATCGCAGGCTGCAGGCTGGAACATTCTTCCTACAGTGAAACTTTGCTGTTGGGGACGTGGAGATGCCAATGTGCATCGTGGCCAATGTGGCGTACCCTCTTATGCCCTGGCTCATGAAGCCCTACACTGGCCATCTGGACATGAGCAGGGAACAATCTAACGTGCATCTGACCCAGGCGCGCTTGCAGATAGAATGCGCCTTTGGGCGGCTGAAGGGGAGGTTTAGGTGCCTGCTCACTTGCCTCAACATGGGGGAATGCAATATCCCTGAGGTGGTGGCTGTGTGTTGCATGCTCCACAACCTGGTGGAGAGTAAAGGGGAGGCCTTCCTCCCAGGGTGGGGTACATGGGCTGCTATCGAGGGGAGGCAGTTCGAGCAGCCCTGGACAGCTGCCATCCGCCAAGCACATCAGGTAGGGGTCCGCATCCAGGAGGCCCTGCGTGAGAGATTCTTAGCAGGAGCCCAGTGACTCTCCCAGGGCCTCCCCAAAGGGGCCTGTGGCCTGGGCCCCCGCAAGACCTTTCCTCCCACAGCCAAACCCTGCACCAGTCTCCAGACAGTTAACACACACACACACACACCAGGTTTTCTGACAAAACATTATGTGTATTAAAAAACCAACAGTGTACAAAGAAAAACATTTACTAACAAAATAAAACTGTGTTCAAAATGTTATCAAAAATAAACTTTCTTGTAAATATAACAAAGTCTCTTTAACTGGGGAGGAGGGGGGGCTGTAAAACTGGAGGGTGGAGGGAGGTTTAGGGCTTAGGGTGTCGCCTGGCTCACAAAAGTCTGCCGCCTCGGGTCTGTGGCCCTAGACGTACTGGGGTCGAGCGGGGCCTGGGACAGTAGGGAGCTGGGGAGGAAGGGGGGCTGCAGCTGGGTCTGTGATGGCAGGGGGTAAGGGTGCAGGCAGGGGATGAGGGGGACCAGTGGGTGACAGGGAGGAAGCGGGTAAGTGGATGAAGGGGAGGAACGGGGGGTCGGGGGGACCGGAGCAGATTGAGCAGGAGGAGTGGCAATGGGGACAGACGTGGGACACCCATGGCCTCCCGGATAGTGCCACAGATTGCTGTCTGCTGCTGGAGTTGCTCCTCCAGCAAGCGGTCATGCCACCAAGCCTCTTCCCACATCCTCTCTGCTATGGTCTCCTCCATCCTTTCCAGGGCTTCAACGTGCCTGTGCATGAGGTTGTTGTAGATCCGCCAGTGCCTGCAGCATCCGTGGGCCCGGGTGGGTGGTGGGACAGGTGTTGCATGCTGGTCTGCTCCAGCAGGTCCAGCTGTGAAGGATAAGAGGGAGAAGTGGTTAGTCATGCATGCACACACTGTCTGTGCTTGTGATCAGTGAGTAAGTCCTTGGAACAAGGGAGGATACCAATGTTCTCACTGCAAGCCCACGTCTGGCCTGGCCAGCAGCCCCAGCCTCACAGGTGCCCCAAGGTGGCTAGGACAACGTCCCACACTCCCACCTGCAACACCCCCACCATGGCCATACAGCCCAGGGAAGTGTCCAGCCACAGTGGGTCACCAGATGTAGGACAGGGGCCTGGAGCAGCTTGGGTCTCCCAGGGCCCATACCCACCCACCGCTTGCTCATGGAAGCATTATTTGCTGGAGTGATTGTTGTGTTGCATGTGCATACATGGCCGAGTGCTATGTGTGACACTTGCGGTGGTCTGTGTGGTGTCATGCATGCGCCCTTGTGACCAGCCTGCTTTCTGCAGTGCCTGGTGGGGGAGGACAGCCCTCCCTGGGGTCAGACATGTGTGGGGCCCTCCATGAGCTGTGAGCAGTTGCCCATGTGTTTCCTGGGACTGAATGTGCTTGCACATGCACAGAGAGGTGCAAGCTGTCCAGGAAGAGCATGACATGTGAAGATTGGCCCGCATCCCCTGTGCTCCCACCTCCCCTGTTCTGTGTGTGTGACTCTGACCACACTCACCTTATGTTCCCTCACCAGTGTCAGAAGATGCCTGTAAGGCTTCCTGGGTCTGGGGGACCAGCTCCAGGGTGAAGATGACAAGGCTCCTGTTGGGGTCCTCCTCCTCATCCTGCAGTTGCTGCTCTGGGTTGTCCTCAGCCACCTCCTGGCAGTGCTGGATGGGTATCTGCAACCCGGACTGGACAAGAACCGGAGCAGAGAGGGGTTCCCCACCCCCCAGGATTCTGTCTAGCTCCTGGAAGTAAGCGCAATGGTGAGGCGCTTCCCCGGAGGTGGAGCTGCACTCACAGGCTC
This sequence comes from Rafetus swinhoei, assembly GCA_019425775.1. Classification (NCBI taxonomy): domain Eukaryota; kingdom Metazoa; phylum Chordata; order Testudines; family Trionychidae; genus Rafetus; species Rafetus swinhoei. Next base: position 18,172,307 of record CM033434.1, read on the forward strand.
TGGCATAGCCCTGCCTCAGTTCTTTAACACTGGCCCACACTTGGTCCAAGGTTTGGGGGTGATGGCCTTTTTTTGCCAGCCCCTCGGCCCTGCGGCTGTAAATGGCTGCATTCCAGCATCGCGAATGCAGAGCCTGCAGGGATTCCTTCTCTCCCCAAAGTTCCAATAATGTCAGGACCTCAGGCCCTGACCAGGCTGGAGCTCGCCTCTTTGGCCCCCTGGATGGGTCATGGGATTGCTTCCTCGAAGATCCTTGGGGGCCTCGGGGGTCTTGGGCTTGTGCCATGCTTCCTTTGGCAGAGAGCCAGGGAGAGCCATGTGGTCAGTGTCTTCCTCTGGCTGCCTTCCTGCCACAATGGCTGCTCAGGGTGCCTGTGCCTTTAAGACATAGCTACAGACAGGAACAATAGAGGTTTTTTCCTGCAGATGGCGTGTCCACCAGGGCTTTTCCCCGGAGATCTGTTTTTTCTTAAAAAAACAAAACAAAACAAACCCTGTGTCCACACGTCTTTTTTCAACAGATCTCTGTCGAAAAAGGCATTCTTTCTCCTAAAACTAGGTTTACCGCTGTCGACAGAACCACCATGTTCTTTCGATTTACTTTCGAAAGAATGCGGTGGCAGTCTAAGTGAAGTTTTTTCGAAAAAAGGCAACTTTTTTTGAAAAAACTGTGTAGTCTAGACACACCCTTAGTGCTTATCAACAGAACTTCATTTTTACTGAATTTTGTCATTTCAAGGAAACAGTGTCCAGAATTTCCTATATAAACCTTTGTTCAGCAAAGCATGTAAGCATACATTGAACATTAATCATGTGAGCAATCCCCTCCCTGTTCAGCAAAGAAGTTAAGAATGTGCTTCAGTCCATAGAAATCAGTGAGTGTTGATTAAAGTTAAAAACTTAAAAAGCAACAAATAGTCTAGTAGCACCTTAAAGAATAACAAAACATGTAGACGGTATCATGAGCTTTTGTGGGCACAACCCACTTCTTCAGCTGTCATCTGAAGAATTGGTTGTGCCCACAAAAGCTCATGATACCATCTACATGTTTTGTTAGTCTTTAAGGTGCTACTAGACTATTTGTTGTTTTTTAAGTTTTTCCTGTTACGGACTAACTCAGCTACCCCTCTGAAGCTGATTAAAGTTAAGTGTATGTTCACCTGCTTTCCTCAATCAAGCCTTAGTTTCTCAGACATCTTTTTGGGTTTTTTGTATATACATTTGGTTTCTATGAGTTTATAAAACAGCTTTGCTTTGAATTATCAAACTTCCAGCCTTAAAATAAGTGGATATGCATGATGTTAATAATGATCACTAAAATATGGATGTTAATAGTGTCATCACAAAATATGCCATGCTAGTCTTCTCAACACTATAAACACTTTAAACTGAATATGTTTAATATACAGTTTAATATGGCCTTTTCTGTTAATATTCAGAGAGAATGAAATACCTAATCATTTATCCTGTCTCAAATTTAACATGTTCATATTCCTGATGATGAAATTCTTATAGCACTATAATAAAATATTTTTTATTTAAAATATTTCTTGTGGAAGGAAAGCACCTCTTAATTTTCATAATTGTTTCACTCACATTTTTCTTTAAATAGACACTATTTTTAAAGTACATAATGACACATTCTTTATTAATTTGGATAAGGGTTTTGTCCTTATTCACCTTTATATTTATAACTAGCCAATTAGCCCATCATAAGACGGGATTTTCAGGTCTCTCCTCCACGTCGGTCTTCTCTCCTGAGCCTCCGGTCTCTCACTGTGTCTCTCTCTCTCTCCTCCTCCTCCTACTGCCTCCCCCTCTCTCTCAGCTCTCCTCCGCCTTCTGCCTCTCTCTCCGTCTCTTCTCCCCCTCCTGCTTCTCACTCTCCCTTTCTCTTCTCCTCCTCCTCCTGCCTCTCACTCTCTCTCCGCTCCATCTCTCTCTTTCTCTTCTCCCCCTCCTGCCTCTCACTCTCTCTCTGCTCTCCTCTGTCTCCATCGGGGATGCACGCTCGTCCAGGCCCTGCCCCCTGGGCGTGTACGTCCCCACCCCGCCCCCCCTTCACCTCCCACCGTGGCGCTTGGCTGACTTCTGCGCCGCTCAGCCGGGCCGCCGAGTGGTAGCAAGCGGTGCAAACGGCCTCTCTCTCTCTTCTCCTCCTACTACCTCGTCCTCTCTCTCTCTCTCTCAGCTCTCGTCTGCCTCCTGCCTCTCTCTCCATCTCTCTCTCTCTTTCTCTTCTCCTCCTCCCGCCTCTCACTCTGTGTTTCTCTTCTCCTCCTCCTGCTGCGTCTCTCTCACTCTCTCTCTCGCTGTCCTCCGCCTCCTCTCCGCCTCCTCTGTTCTCCTCTCTGTCTCCTCTGCGTCTGCTCCGCTTTCCTCCTTTTGAATCCGGTGCCCTTTCCTGATGTCAGAGACACACGCTTATCCAGGCCCGGCCCCCTGGCTGTTCCCTCTGGGCGGCGCTGTTGCCTCCCACCGTGGTGCTCGGCTGACTTCTGTGCCACTCAGCCAGGCCACTGTGCAGGAGCAAGCGGTGCAAGCGGCTGTTTGGGCCCCGCACTCCCCATGCAGCACACCCGTGCTGCATGGGGAGTGTGGACCCCAAATGGCAGCTTACTCCGCTTGCTCCCGTGCAGTGGCCCGGCTGAGCGGCACAGAAGTCAGCCGAGCGCTACAGCAGGAGTCAACAGCACCACCCAGAGGGAACAGCCAGCGTTTCAGTGTTACAGAGTCACAGACATTGGGCTACTATATATATGATATGTATATAATAATTTAAAAGCATCTTTATTGTCAGGATTATGCTTTTCAAAAGTGCCAGAGTCTTAGGTTCTTAAGTCACTTTTGAAAATGGAGACTTTTAAATCAGTGCCTAGGCACTTTCCAAATAAGTTCAGTGCCTAGGCACTTTCCAAAATCCAATTAAAGTGCCTGTCTGCATCATCAGGTGCCTAAATAATTTTTAAAAATTGCCCTTAAGTTACTTGCTCAAAGTGACACAGGAAGTTTGCATTGAATGGAAGAAGTCCAGATCTCCAAAGCCTTATAATAGAACCTTAACCACTGGATCATCCTTCCATCTACAATTGAGCTAGATTGTTTGTAAAAATGTTAGTGGCCATTAACTTGTCTTAATAAGACAGGATTCTGGAACATAATTCCAATTGTGGCTAGGTAAATGCTTTCTCGTTTTTTGTGTAAATTTGGTTATGGTTCCTGTTTTTTATACACCCATAAACTTTTTTTTTCCTCCAGAGTTGCAAAATTCTTGGGATTTCTAAATGCAAAAGAAACTCAGGTAAAGATTTTACAAAAATTACTCTAATCACTGTTGTAATTCCCAGGTCATAAAACCTTTTAACCCCAAGAATATGGGTTTCCTTAAAAGAGAGCATATCTGATACATCAAAGGCAGACATCACTCTTTTTGTACAATGAATTAACAAAAAGAAAAATCTGTTCTCTTAATCTCAGCTCCCTCGCTCATACAAATCCTTCACTGACCTCTTGCTGTGTTACTATAGATATATGTAACTCTTGAGGGATTAAATGTTCTTGAACAAGATTTAATTGAATAGTTTCTGAAGAATGGCTAATTTCTTACCCTGCATCTATTTAACCTACAGTTTATGGTTCTGAGGTGTGGTAAATCCAGGACAGCATTCTCATCTTTGCTTGTCCAAATTTCTTCATCACCTTTGGCTAATTATTCTGCTGGTTTTTGTGCTAAGTCTTTCTTGGCTTGTTTTAGCTACATAGGCTGTTATACTGGCCACAATCTCTTCCAAACTTTAACAGGTTTCATTCTGCTTTTACTTGTCTTACAGAACTCTCCATAGTCTACATCATCACTTCGGTAGGCAGCCATTTCCATGGTAAAAGGTATTAATGAATGATCCAGGGTTTGTGAGAGGACCTGACAACCATAAAGTTTTAATCCTCTCTGGATTAATGACCAGTATGATATATGTGGGATAGTGTTATTTCAATTAGCTAGATTGCTAAAAGAGGAGCAAAGATAGTAGAGAAATAGTCCTGTCTTTTAGTCTCAAATTGAAGACTGGAATTAGGACAGGGTAAAGAGAGGCTGGTTTATAAGGGTGAGCCAAATAGCTATATATATGCAAACAAATGTTCATTTAAAGCCTTCTCCATCTTTGCCTCACAAATATCAGCTGTTCATATGCAAGAGTAGTAACTGCATGAATAAAATGGCTGAGCATGTTCAAGAGATCAGACCATAATTTTCAATTAAAGTAGCAGTATTACCATGAAGGAATGATCTAAGGTGTGCAGACATTAGGCATGTTCAGATAGTTGATTGGCTGGACCTCACTTAGGCTACGTCTAGAATATGGGTTTTTTTGCAGGATACCAAGGAACGTGTTTGCTCTTCCACTTTTTTTCATGTTTCACAAGGCATAAGGGCTCCGCCGAAAGAGAATGCTTTTCTGCCATTTGGCCCCATCTAGACTGGGCCAAATGGCAGAAAAGCCTCTTCTGGAAAAGCCATCAGAAAAAGCTGCGCGAATTGTCTCCAGATACAACCTGTATTTACCAAAGGGGATTCTTGTATGCTCTCTAAAGCATCTTGTTAATTTGTGATTTTGAAATAGAGCCTCAGCAGGAATCAAAACAATTCTGTGGTCACTCAACCCAAGCACGTGCTAAGAATAAACCATCTAAGCAATTTCTGAGTCCCCAAACAGCACAGGCCCCTCTTCTCCTATTTGTTTTTTCTTAGATGTTGTGTGTGCGGATCCTCCAGAATATTGCTGCGTAGGGCCCCCAGTGAGTTAGTACTTTTACTGCCTTTGGTCAGTCAACTGTCTTAAGCATCATACTGATCATTTCTTCTTCATCATTTGGCACATTAACTATTTAATAAACATAGAAAAGAGTCAAAAAACAACTGGCAGCGGAAGGGAAGGCTAGAGAAGGCTCTTTCTGAAATACTCTGACAATTTGCCACATAAGGAAATCTAGCTGTTAAGGTTTATACTCATTATAGTTAACTGCAGTAACATTCATCACTTTATGTTAATCAGATTAGATAGGTAGGTTTAGGTGATAAGTGGAGGTCTGAGCATAATCAAAATGAATGAACTGCTCCACTTAATGAAGTATATTTTTAGAGCCAACGGGGAAAACATCCAGAATGTCGCTTGGGCGAAATAAGTTTGCAGATGAACTAAACATCAAAGAAAAGCAAAATTGGGCCTAATTTGTACTGCATTTCTAGGCAGTTTTCTCTGATTTTTTGAATATATAAATATATATACCAAAATATAAAATATAGCTATGATTATTAAGCTTGGGTGCCTAAAATAGGTTTCCATATCTGTTTGTACATACCTAAATAACTTGTTTCTCCTTTACGAAAATAATAGTTTTGATAGATGTTTTACAGCTCTTCCTGTTCTCTGGGATTTCAGTGACAGTGAACAGGTACATTAACTACCTGGAAAAATGATAGAGGCAAAGCTCTGCTCCTGCAAACACTTAAGCATAAGCTTAACTTTACCACTCTGTAAGGCTAATCCATGGCAGTAAAGCACATGGATAAGTATTTGCAATATTAGGGACGAAATGTGGCCATATTATGCCTGGTGTTCTAACACAAAACACCTCAAGGTTTATTCAAGCTTTAAATCTCAAGTAAGAAATAAGCTGATTGTCTTGCAGACTATGATCTAAAACCAAAAGAGAAACATCTAAGGAGATGAACTGCCTATGAGTGAGGAAAGTTTTGTTTCGGGAAGGAAAACATGCCTTTTACTGGATGTCGAATTGTTTTGTTTCGGAATGCAACTATATAGCCACTATGAAGGACATCCATTTCTGACAATGGTGAATTGAGACAATTATTTTTTAGGTTATCAACTAACACTGACAGGCTGATATTCTCTTGGAGACACTGTTTGTTTGGGGTTTTTTCTGGCTAGTACCCCAGTGTAGTGATTATGGATATAGTAGCAGCAGCCAGAGAAGAGAAACAATAGGGGAAGCAACACAATTCCCATAGCTCAGTGCCTACTGAGCTATTGAACAGAATGCTGGTGATATAACTGCTGACGGCCATTAACTTCCTCTCTGGTGATTCCCCTTTTTCATTCTGTCTGAGGCTAAGCTACTGTACATTTTGAGACAAGTAGCTTATAGCAGTAGACTGGAAAGGTGAAAGAGAGTACAAATAAAGACTGGCCAATGGTTTGTTTTGTTCCCATATGTAAAGTGAGCAGCAGAGAAATTAACATCTATGCTTGGACTAAACAAATACAGCCAGCTACAGCACAAGGAGCCCACAAAGAAAGGAAAAATTGTGTCCCGCTCTTCTGAGCCTCATGAAGGAGAGTAATGCTCAGGCATACTCCCCCTAATCTTGCCTTATGTGCACAATTTCAGTCCTTGCACTTCCTAGAGCACAGATGCTCCAAATGAAATGGGCAGGAAGTGGGGCCTACACTCTGCCCTCCCAATGCACTACTCTAGTGAATTGGCCAGGCATGGAGATTGTTGCAGGGCATGGCATGGACTAAAGGGATGTAGTAGTAGGGGCACATCTATACTTACCAGAAGATCATAGTTCTGGAGGTCAATCTTCTAGTGTTCAATTTGGCAGGTCTAGCATAGTCCCATGAATTGAACACTAAGGGCAGCCCCCACTGGCATCCAGTACTCCTATTTCAGCAAGGAGTAAGGGAAGCAGATGGGAGCGTTTGCGCCCATCGGCCTCCCACTGTAGGGACACTGCCATGGATTAGCTTAAGGTAAGCTGACCCCAACTATGAATTTATGAAGCTAGAGTTAAGCCAAACTTCCTGGTCCAGTGTAACCCAGGCCTAAATGTTTTGCTGCTACATGTCAGGGAGCAACCGGTGGAATTATTTCTCAGATGTTAGAATTTCTCCCATAGCTGCACCAACACAGGCCAGCACCAGAGCCCCAGCAAATACTATTTTTAAGGGATCACTTGACTGGGAAAAGGCATTCACTGCTACAGATCTCCTCTGCAGCTGCCACTGTGTACTAACCTAATAGCCCTTAGTGTCTCCAAGGAAGCCATGCTGCTGAAGTTCTGGGGTTTGTGTGTAACCAAAGCTATGGAGAAGAACTTGCAACTGCAGGAATAAAGCTGATTCCTAGTATTCCTGGGCCCCTTTGGAGTTGGGGTTTGGCCCAATATTAACTTTCCTTTTTTAGCTGCTGCATAGAAGCAACATTTCTTTTTGACCTTTGGTTAAAACTAATTTTGTCAATGGCATTTTCATAATTTCATAGAGGAAACAAACCTGTTTTTTTTAAAGAAAACTGACAATGAAATTCACAAGTACCACGATGAAGCTTGATAGAGTTGGGTTATGTTTTGCACTAGGGAAATCTTCTGGCAACTTTCTATGGTGTTCAGTATTGCCACAATTCAAATATGCAGCAAAATACTGAAGTTTTACCCAGCTGTGATCATTTCTTTGGAAATGATTATTTCTATAATTGATTTGCTATTATCACTTGATAAAATATCTTATTTAGGACATACAGAAGCAAATGTATTTAGCAGAAGGACCCTTCATTTATCATAGGTCTCAGTAGAATGCAGAGTTTTTCAGAGGCCTGAACAATATATTCTCTGCATTTCAAAATGTGCATTGCCTTTCTTTCGTATTTTTAAAGCCTCTCATTATGCATAATACCATTGGCTGCTACTTCTCTATTCTACTTCAACAATGATCTGCCAGTCTGACAAAGGAACATTTTGTTTTCAATGTGTTTTTCTTAGGCTTCTCAGAGAGGAAGGAGAAAAGATTAAACTGTAATCACCCTTAAAATGGCTTGGCTTTCACTCTTGAATACTGTGCACCTGATTCTGTAGCAGTAAATATTTGTCATTTCTGGAGTAAGACACTGCAGGGGTAAGAGCAGAGATTTCTCTATTCATATGAGCATTTATAAACAAGCTGGAGTGATTTGTTAAAGTCAAGTCAGCAAAAGGAACACCTGGAAGAGGACAATAATGAGATTTGTGTAGAAAACAAATATTGGATAGTTTGGGCTTGTGTATAGTCCTGCATCTGTGCTGCTTTCTTTTATTGAACACTTCGTGTCTTCTTTGGCTGAATTATACCCCTATAATCGACAGAACTGCTAGTTGCCAATGATCTTGGAACTCACCAGTTGCATTAGGCTGCTGTTGTTCTTGCCAATAAACTTGATTTTGTTCCAGGAGCGCTCTTTGTTGCAGTAAGGGGAAATGGGAAATATGCAAGCTTTGTTCCTTTTTGTATAAGGCAAAACAGCCTACTCATCATCTAATCTGCTGTCTATGTGTCTATAGTGGATAGAGGGGAGAGAGAGAATAAGAACGTTCTTTGGACTGAAAAAAGAAAATGTGAGGTTATAGTTTTTAACATTTCAAAGATTCCATTATTACCAGCTATTACAAAATTTAGAAAGGGTCTACAGAGGGAAAATTTAAGACAAATGGGTTACTGACCTATCATGAGGTTTTCTCATTCTTATCTGATGGCTGAATTTTTCCTGATTAATTTTTAGACTAGAATGTCTTTTTTTGTAAAATTATTTAATCATTTCAACAAGAATAATTTAATCTCAGAATGCACACTGTCAGTAATGATTTTTTTTTAAATATTCTTGGATAGCTCATGATATACCTTTTGACAGAAGATCTCCAGGTTGGTAATTATTGTGCTAGCTGATTCCACCACAAACATAATTGTTATAATATTTATAGTAAAAAGGCGGAAAAAACCTTAGTGTCAAATTACAACTTTAGCACACTAGTTAATTTTGATCACATTGCTGTAAAAAAAACCCTACCTTTGCAATACTTTTCCACTCGTACAAACTCTACTGTACTGTTTCAAAAGGAATATTGATAGTGCATTATAATTAAACAATTATGAATTATTGTCTAATGCTAAAAATATTGACTTCTTAATAAAGGGGTTCTTTCTATAATGTTAGCTTGACAGCAACTAAAACCTTCAATCATCACTCCATGCACAAAAAAGAAAGTAGCAGGAATTTCATAGAGATTAATTATGACATGCTTGTCTATCACTAGCGATAGAATCAATAGCAGACAGTGGGTACAGTTTAGGAAAATGTCTTTCTTGTAGTGACTGTTTTATCTAAGAAAAAACATGTAATTATGGTAGGAACAATAGATTGGTTTAGATCATCCCTCCCACAGAAAAGAGGATGGTAATGGATCCAGAGAAAGCTCTGTTGCATTAATCTCCTGGCACATCCATGCAATCACATCTTTAGGATGGTCCCAAGGCTTGAATGCTCTGCAACAGATCTGTAATGATGGCCTGACTGTTGTGCTTAAAAGAAGCACCCGGGAACTTTTTCAGGGGGATAAGGCAACACACCACATTTTTTGAACATACATAGATCAATCAATCCTTTATGATATGCATATGATACATTACACTCATGCACTCATACACACACACACACAAGCACACTCCGTCTTGTTGTTACCAATAGTTGCTCCCCCTAACTACACTGGCCAGGTGAGTTAGATGGGGGAGGGGTGGAGCCGGGCTTCTGCCGATCTGGATCGATGCTCCGATGTTGACAAGACGAAAACCCGGGGTCCCTCTGCAAGATGCCTCATATTTATCCCTCTCATGCAGCCAATTAGTCATCATTTACATATGCAGTGAGATACTTGTGATGCCTTTTTTAATGATGCTTCAAAGAGGGTCTTTCAGGAACTTGCTGCTTGACTCCTAAGGCTGTCTATATATCCAATCTTCTTTTCAATGAGCTCACTTCACAAGTCTTATCGTCTTTGGATCTGGCTCCCAGCCCTTCTCCACCCTTGCAACTGCTGCTGGAGGTGCTCACCTTTCAAGGCTTCTCCATTCACACCTCATTCATTTAAAAAGTACAATCCATGAAAGGGGAGAGATCTATTCTACTCCTAGAAAAAGACATTTTTCTTTACCTTAACTGTTCCTAAGACCTATAACATAAAGGGCTTGATACAAAGTTTCTATGGAAAAGACTGAATACAAGGTATCTCTTAATAAAAGGGATTTTATGAGAAAGCTTAACATAAATATATATCTAAAAGGACAAGATATATAGATATAGATATAGATATGGACTTACAAAATTTCTCTTAATACAAGTTATATGAGAATGATACATGGTTATATGGAAATGTTACAGAGATTTATCCTCATGACCTTCAAGATGTTTGTGACTGAGATACATTCAGTATCCCTGGATCTTCCCTACAATGCTGTGAAATCATGAATCTGGGTCACAATCAAGATCTGAATTTCTAGCTTGATCTACTTGTATGACTAAACCAGAACATTTAGTCTGAACAGCACTGCCCTGAACTTCCAGGAAATGTGAATTCAGAGCTAAACTCTCCAGTTCTGGCAAATTACAAGATTCTGGGTGGTTTGGTAGGTTAGTACTAAATCTAATTCTTCTGTTTTCTATGTTACAGAGGCATAGATAAAGTAAAATATATGTAAATACTATAGAACTCTTGAATAATAAGGTGATATAGCCCGCAGACACCTGATGTCTGGGTCTATGGGGCAATGTAATAGGGGTGCTGTTTTTGAGAGGAAAAGGAGCAGTAATAGAGATGGCCAAGCAAGCAAGGGATTTGGGGGAAGTGATTATTATCCTCTATTTGGCAAAAAATGATTAGGGATGGGGGCACATGACTTATGAGGAGAGGCTTTGAGAACCTGGCTTATTTAGTCTACAGAGGAGAATGAGCAGGGATTTCATAGGATCCTTCACCTGTCTGAAGGGTGTATCCAAAGAGGAAGGACCCAGGCTATTATCAAGGGAGGCAGATGACAGAAATAGAAGGAATAGTCTCAAATTTCAGTGGAGAAAGTCTATGTTGGATATAAGGAAAAAAATATTTCACTGGGAAGATGCTAAAACACTGGAATCGGTAACCTAGAACAGTGTTTCTCAACCAGTGGTAGGAGTACCCTTAGAGGTACTCAAGAGCAGTCTGGGGGAGTATATCAACACAACTGAAATTTGGAGAAAACTGCATTTTTGTTTTAAGTTTTACAGTGCTTTATTATTTTTGTACTTTTTACACCCAAAAATTTAATCGCCCGCCCAGCTACGATTAAGTTATTTAAACAAATGTGTTGCAATGGTAGAAAAAAAAAAATGTGTGTGTCTGAAAACTATAGGTACTGGGGGTACTTATAATGGGGTTTTTTTGTTTTTTTTTTTTGAAAGGGGCTCTTTATAAAAAAAAGGTTGAGAAACACTGACCTAGAGAGGCAGCAAAATCTTCATCCTTACATATTTTTAAGGCCAGGCTTGACAAAGCCCTGGCTGGGATGATTTAGTTGAGGTTGGCCCTGCTTTTTTGAGCAGAGGGTTGGATTAGTTGACCTCCTGAGGTCTCTTCCAATTTTAATCTTCTATGATTTTATGATTCCTGATAACTATCTGGCCCACTGTCACATGTTTAGTAGCAGTAGATACCCTGGTTGACCCATGAAAGGAGCTGCTGAGGATCGGTGCTTTCAATTGGTGGAGGGAAGATTGAAGGTGCTGTTCTGGGATGAAGATGGAGAAGAATGCCAGGTGTAAGAATTGGAGAACCATCAAAGAGCCAGTAAACTGGAGGCAGTTCAGTAAGAATTCTGCAATTATCTGATGCATGAGCTGTGCCTCCTGGAGCTCTCTAGCACTGACAAGTCTAAAGAGTTAAGAATGAAGAGGGACATTGGTCACTCAAGATTTTACATCACAAGGCTGAGCTATCCCTGTCTGACAATGATTGTCAGTGCTCTGTTTCACAAGCCAGGCTTATCCAAATAGCACCAAAAATGTAATTGCATCTCTTTAAATTTTCAGCAGTTTGATTTGTTTTAGTAAGAGCTCTCTTTTGAGTACTTAAAACTTGTATTATTCATTTTTAATTTCAATTGCTTCAACAATCTCTGTTGTACACTAGCAAAGCAAAATATCAAAACACTCATCACTTAACAATTTCACAAAATATAATTACATATAACTTAGCATTTGTGTTACTGTAGCAATACCGAACTTAGTGAAAATAGTCCCAGCAGTAATAGAGCAGAATGTTTAGCTCCTCTCCAGTATACATTGACTCTTGTAACCACATTTCAGTGATTCTTTCTGTGTATGGTGAATTAATCACTATTAATTAGTAGTGGGCCTAATTCTAAATCGGTTATTTCCCAAACATAACTCAGAACGCTATGGAATTTTAGCCCAAGGCATGGTCAGAGTCCCATATCTTTACTCAAATTTTGTTCATTGATACCCCATGAGTAAATCCACTTACAATGCTTATGGATGACAAGAATATCTAGAGCTTCAGGTGGTAGCCGAGTTAGTCTGTTACAGAAAAAAACAACAAATGGTCTGGTAGCACTTTATAGACTAACGAAAAATGTAGATGGTATCATGACCGGTCATCTGAAGAAGTGGGCTGTGCCCACGAAAGCTCATGATACCATCTACATTTTTCGTTAGTCTATAAAGTGCTACAAGAATATCTAGAGTTAATTCTAACATAAAATTTGGAATAGACATTACAATCCCTGTCTCAGAGTTTAGTTTTTGGTTCAATTAGTAGAAATTATCGGGAAACCTAATGCGGAGAGCAGTGTATGCCACATCTGCATTCTGTGGAGCATCTGGTCCAAGCCAATATTTCAATGTTTCCCTCACGATCAGCGAGATTACTAAAAGACATAGTTCCCTCAGCTAAGGCTGTAGAACAGATTCATTCATTTCTCTTTAAGTGGTCTCAGTGCCTGTATATGGGACAGACCCCACACCTAGGAGCTATGTGGGTTACAATAGCAACTAGCTTCAGAGGGGTAGCCGTGTTAGTCTGTAACTGGAAAAACTTAAAAAGCAACAAATAGTCTGGTAGCATTTTAAAGACTAACAAAACATGTAGATGGTATCATGAGCTTTCATGGGTACAATCCACTTCTTCAGATGACCGGAGTGTTGGAAGTCCAGATCCAAGGATAAATAAGGGAAGGAGGGAAGGGAGGAGAAGGAAAAAAAATTGAAGGGGAGGAAGAAAAAAAAGTCAGTGAGTAGATGAACTTTAAAGGGATAGCCGAGTGAGTCTGTAACAGGAAAAACTTAAAAACTTAAAAAGACTGAGTAGTTGTAACAGGCTGATAAGAACCATTACTTAGCACTTGGAAAGGAAGATGACCAACACCAGATTCTAAACAGACATCAAGAACCATTAGCACCTTCATTGTTTGGTTGGTTGATAATGTGTGAGCCATCCCATATCCTGATTCAAACCATAGGCATGAGAATTAAACTTGTGAATGAAGTTAAGCTCCAATCCTTCTCTGTGTATTTGGCTTGTGGAAGATTAAAGTGTTCTCCAACAGGTTTTTGTGTGTTGTTTTATCTGATTTGTGTCCATTAATTCTTTCCCGTAGAGGCTGCCCAGTTTGGCCGATATACATTGCAGTGAGGCATTGCTGGCATTTGATGGCATAGATCACATTAGTGGATGTGCAGTTGAATGAGCCTCTGATTTGGTGGCTGATGTGCTTGGGTCCAGTGATGAAAACGCAGGTGTGGGCATAGTTGGACACAAACCCCATATCCAAAAAAGACAACTTACTCGTCTATCTCTCTGAAGCTTATCTACTCATTGTCTTTTTTTCTTCCTCCCCTTCAATTTTTTTTCCTTCTCCCCCCTCCTCCCGCCCCATGCCTCCTTCCTTTATTTATCCTTGGAACTGCACTTCCAACACTCCGGTCAATAGCAACTAGGTTAGGAAAGGCATAACCATTTTCTGAACATGGCAAAATTATGTATGATACAATTAGGGACTGAGATAAAACATTTTGATGTAAACTTCTAATTGCCAACTTCACAATTTTAACTTTGATCCAGCTATTCTTAGAATGCTGAAGGAAAATTTCCTGAGCATACTGATAACATCTAGACAGAAGAATGACAGTGCCTGCTTGAAATAACATAAGTGATGAAGTCAATGAAGTACACTATCATCATGGTTTCTTAAAGATTGAATGAAATTAAATTATCCTACTCCAAAGAATTGGAAAAGGTAAATTCTATTAGAGCTGATTGCTGCACCAAGCATTAAACTCTGTACACATGGAACCAATGAGTAAAAGTCATGGTAAAAGTCAATGGTGACTGTGTTTCAGTTAGGGCAACAAACCCAGATCCACGTGACTATGGATAGCAATCTGACTATGTAAAAAAAAATTTTCAAGTGGCACGTAAATACAGGACGTAAAGAGCAGTGTCAAATAAGGGACTAATGTTACTTTTAAAAATGTACAATAGTCTTATGAAAAACAATGTGACACTACTAGTTGAAACAGTTAATTCTTAAAAGTGAGATCTGATCTCCATCTTTACAATAAAACAGTACTATGGTATAAATGTAGTATCATTTGAATATCAGGGGTATCTAAGATGAAGCACTTGACAATTTCAAGTAAAAGGTAATCCCCTCTCCACCCTCCCCCTCCCTCTCAGATCTGTTCAATAATAAATGAAATCGAGTTTGAATCAAGACATAATGTATTTCTTGCAATACATTATTGATAGAGCACACTTATTCTAACAACATTTTCCAAGGCACTTTATTTACTGCCTCCATTAATACAAACTAACATAAATGAATATATTAAGCTTTTTATAAAAAATTATTCTGAATGTTCCAGAGAGTGTTTTGTAAAGAACTTTGGCAAAAATATTAAATATTTTAATGTGATTTACTAGCCTAATAACTGACATTACATTCTTACAATAGCTGGTCAAAGGCTATTTCTTATTCGCTTCAAACACCTAATGTTATCCTGGTATTGAGCTTAATGACCATTTTTCCCTTTATAGAACACTAGTAGTTTTTCCTGATGTTTGGATACACACCACTTAGCTATTATAGAAGGCAATTTTTTTTTATCAGAAGTGCTCAGTGTTGGTCTAATTATTCTCCCTTTCAAGTCAATGGTAAAATTCAAATGCACTTTTGAAAATCCCACTCTAGATTCTTGGGTATAATCAACTAAGTCTATTTCAGGGTAGTTTATTGTCTTATAAGAAATCGTATTCCATATATATTGTGAAAAGCAGTCCTTCCCAAAAGGATATTTCAGTCTTATGTGCTCACTTCCAATCCTGACAAGTCATTTTCACACATAATTTATTCAAGGAAATTCAGAAAGCTGAAATTCCAGAATAATGCATCATGATCTATCCATGGGTTTAAGCATTGATAAGGGTAATCCAACTGATCATTCAGATGTCACTGAAATATTAGGATAACCCTACAGATACATTTGTCATCTCTTCTCTTTCACCATCTTATTCTTTAGTCTTAGACAGACTTTGATACTGCACTGGTCTGGGAAATGGAAAACCTGGGTTCTATTCCTGGCTGTACCAACAGCCTGCAGTGGACATTGGGCAAGTCACTGCTTCAGTCTGCCTTGGTTTCTCCATCTGTAAAACAGAAGAGATGCTGACATCCTTTGTGAAGCTCTTTGAGGACTTTGGATGGCCAGCACTAACATTAAGAGTGGGGTTTTACCTTTATTATTTAGTTTTTTATGTAACCCAGTTTTTAATATAAGACTGTAGCCTAGTTATGAGGAATGTCTAGACAGGGTATTATTTTGGGAAACTTCTGGTATTCTGAAATAGCATTTTCCACATCTTGAAAGTGCACCTGTTATTTCGAAATAGCTTTCAAAATAATGGGCGTGCCATTCTGACGTCCCTGTAAACCTTGTTCCATGAGGATTAAGGGCTGTTTCGGAATAGTTCTCCATTTTGAAATTTGGAAACAGTGCCAAATTTCAAAATAAGTTATTTTGAAATTAACTCAAAACAAGCTTTGCAATTTGCTTAGCTCAAACTGCGTAACTTATTTTGAGCTAAGAGTGCAGTGTAGATACACCTTTGGGGAATAAAGTAGAGTACCATACCACATCTTCAGAAGTATCTATCTTCTAGTGTTATAACATTATATTGTATTAATGTTACTTTCATAGCTACTGTTCCCAATTTAAATGAATATATTTTAAATTGTCTTTAGTTAAGGTAAAGATAGCAAGCCAAGTTTATTTGGAAAAGCGAGGGCAAACAAATGATTGATGCATTCATTGCTGAATAAAACTGACTTGAAGTGTATGAAGATCAAGAGAATTTCAGTAAAGCAAATTGGAAGTGGTAAAAGAGGTGGGGGAATGGGTGCATCAAGACAAACCTACTAACTAGAAACATGATGTGACAGGTAATCTGAATCTGTCATGAAGGGCAATAATTCCTAGTGGTCAGCTCCCTCCAACATCTGGTATGGCTCTTTAAGTGTTTTAAAGCGACTGATAGAAACTTACAGGGGCTGGGAATGAATGGTCTTTGGGGAAGGAATCTAAACACTATACTTTTTTAAATGCCTGAAGACAAGTGGAGAAGGCAGGACAAAATTTCCCTCTCACTCAGTCAATTGGAAAGCAGTTTCAAGAAAGGGAGCAGCATAAATGCTGCCACTTCCCTCACAGTAAGCAGACTCCAACAGGAAAAGGCTGGCTGCTGACCAGGAGGGTGGCATATGGGACAGTTGTCCCAGGGCTCAGCAATTCAAGGGGTCTGGGGATCGGGCTGCTACTACTGTGATAACGGTCTCAGCAGGATCCCCAGGTTCTTTAAAGGACTGCCAGAGTGCTGCACACCATGCTTAGTGTGGCTGTGAGGGCTGAAGGGGGTGCACAGTGGTGTGAGAGGCACTAAGGGCTGGCTGTTCCAGCCCTTCCCCTTCCAACTGAGGCCTGCCCCTTCCAGGGACAGGGAACCAGGCCCCCACACATGTCTTGCCTGGGGCCTGTGGAGCTCAACTGAAGGTGACTGTTCCTAGCCTAAGCCACAACTCCTAGCTCTTGCTCGAAAGAGAGAGAAGGCCAAGCTACCCTAAGGCAAGCATCCTGAGATACAGCCCCAGGGAGAGGGTTGAAGAATGACTATGTCTGGAGGAGGAAAATGCTGCTAAAAGTTGTATGGACAATAGCTCCTGGCCCCAGGGAAGGGACAGAGGGATGCTCCTGTCTGGAGAAGGAAGTCCTCAAATGCTCCAAAGACAAAGGGCTGCTTACAATACAATGTCACTGCTTTAGAGTAGTGCAGGGGAGCAGTGTTTGAGAACTCATCTTCTTAGGAGTAACTGTGAGGACCACAGATCCAGGCAGGGATAGCCAAGACCGGGTGAACATATGGTTAGGTTCAGAGGAGTGGTGGAAGGATTAAAGAAACAATCCTTATTTACCTAAAATAGCATCCTATGGCTGGAACCCAGGGGAGAGAGTGGGCCAGTGTTGTCCAACCCTCCTCCAGACCAAAAGGGATGGCACAAGCACTAGAAATGGAAGAGGCCAAAAACTGTGAGTGGGAGTTGAAAGGGATATTAGGCTTAAGGTCGTCTTATTTTTTGGACCTGTCAGTTAACTCTCAAAGGGCAAAGAACTCAGACACACCCTAAACAGAGCGCTAGGCCATGTATGTCACTGGTGGTGCCAAAATGGCAAAAGGGGAGGCTAGCCAGTGTCCACACTAATTTGTTATGTTCATGGGTGAAATGAATTTCGTTATGTGCACCACTATGGGGGTGATGTATCACAGCAAAAGTCATTGTGCACATGGACAGTGTGTGGTAGGGGTGGTGCTGAGTGGGTACAGGAGGGGGCTCAGGGCTGGGGCAGAGGATTGGGAAGTGGGGTGAGGACTCTGGCTGGGGGCAGGGCTCTGGGGTGGAGCTGGGGATAAAAGGTTCAGGATGCAGGCTACCCCGAGGAAAGAGGACTACCCCTAGCCCTTTCACTGCAACAGATTGGGGCCAGGGAAGGGGCATTTGTCTTCCAGCCATAGCAGCTCTGTGGCAGCTTTGGGGTTGGGCATGTGGCTGAGGAGAGGCACCCCTCCCCAGCCCTAGCACAGAGCAGCTGTGGCTCTCTGCTGGGGCTGATAGGGAGAGGCACTTCTGCCCTGTCTGCGGCAGCTCCATGCTGGTGCTGGCCGTCAGAAGCAGCACTCTATGAGGCCACCTGAGCTTCTACATGAGGCTTGTTAGGCAGCTGCACAGCCTGGCTGCGCTGCTTAGAGGGAAATTAGGTAACCTTAGAAAATCGCTGCAAAGGTAAATCTGAACACTATAGGTTGAACCTCTCTAGTCTGGCATCCTCGGGGCCTGACTAGTGCTGAACCAGAGAATTTGCTGGACCATGGGAGTTCAATATCGTCTAGCAGCATCACCAACACTTTCACTGCTTCCTGGGCTCTTAGAAGACAGTTAGGGGTAAACTGGAACCATGTAACAGCACAGAACACTAAGAGCCAGTACTGGAAGCTGTAAATAAACTTTATGGGACCATGGGAAACTTGGCCAAACCCACAATAAGCAGATATCCAGCTAACTAAATTCATGCTGGACCTTGGGTCTTGTTAGACCAGAGAGTGCTGGATTAGAGAGGTTCAACCTATGGGAGGAACTCTGGAGATAAGAGACAGAGGAGATATTAGTTTTCCTCAAGTAGTCTGAGAAACAGCAGTCTTAGAATCCCTAAGGCCTTGATTCAGTGCATAAATATTTTCTTGAATAAGATGCTTTTGTCCATCAGGGCACAGTGCTTCAACCGTGCAAATGCTTATTCATGTGAGTAGTCCCATGAGTTGAACTCACATGCATGAAATTACTTGCATGTAAGTGTTTGTAGGAACAGAGTCTAAATTTGGTTTCTCTAAGTGTTTATAGCTCTACAGATGATGAATATACCTATTGTTTCTGTATGTGCAATTGGGAAACAAGTCATTTGAAGACAAGTAATTGGGCTCTTAATCTTTTTAATGCTAAGGTTGTTTGGTTGAGTAGCTCATGCCATAAGTTTGTCCTTTGCATTGATTAAATAGCTTTCTGGCCTAATTACACAGTAAGATATAGTCGGATCCTGGGCTGGTCTAAAATGATAATTCCACTGAATTGGGATTTATTCCAATGGAGGATCTGGACTATTCTTTTTCCAGCCAGACTATCACACATTTTGTATCTATCCATTATAACAAAACATCCTTTCTTCAGGCTGCATCCCATTGATTTCAGTGGGATTACTTAAGAAGTATTGTTAGTATCTGGATGTATACAGATGAGAATACAAGCGGAGTATGCTAAGCCATATATCAGCTTTAAAAGTTGAAATACTCTTGACTGCAAAATATTCTGATAAATTCCTTTGTTTATTAATTTTTACTGGATCATGATGCTGCTTCTCATTACACTGTTTTCATTTATTTTGATTGTGTATGTGTCTACAGTACATCCAGGAGAAGTAACTTCAGTAGTATTAATAAATCAAAACACTGATATTCTCAGATGCCTGTTATATTCTGAAGGCTCATCCTATCTATCCATATATTTTTTTAAATGCCCACAAAATATTATAGGACAAATGTACTTCTTACTTACATCAGTGCAATCTCCTTAAAGTCCATGGGCTTGTTTTCAGCTAGCTGGCTCTGCAGTGAGCGCTGTATTTCCTACCTAAATGGATAAATTTGAGGCTGTTAATAGCAAATCATATTGCATTATATTTACAGGGATAATAGGACATGGATGGATGGCTAATTCCATTTAAGAAGTATATTATATTTTAACATGTTTATTGGTGGTTAAAATGTTAATGAATGGCATTATAAAGGGAATTTTGCACTATTCAAGAAATCCACTTGACATGAGGAAAAAAAAGTTAATTTCAGCTCTGCCTCATTAATCAGATCTGCCTACAGCTAAGAAAGTGTCACCTAAGTATGTTTTGCTTTCTGCTGTGTGTTGCTCATGAAGATAGTGACATACAATACAGAAGTAATTGGATTTGTGCTAGTAGGAAGTGGTAAAAATAAAAAAGCAGTGAATCGGAACGTTCTTTTGACTGACCTTTGTAAAGAATGCCCAAGGCACCTCCATGTGATAGCTGTCTTTTTTTATGGTGACTATAGATTCATACACATGAGCTATGCCATACCTTTATTGGATCATGAACCATCTTTACATGAAGGCCAGAAGTTGTTGCCTTGAGGTTGAGAGGAATACCTTTAGGTCTGATTGTATTCACCACTGCTGGATTTTTTGTATATAAAAAATATGATGACCAATTCCTCCCCCACCCAAATATGCTGTCTCTTTAATCTGGGTAATGAACTGAGGGGAAAAAACCTTCACGATCTCAGAATATGTAACCTCTATATATGCTCTGGCCCATATCTTTGTCTGCATTATGGTATATTAGTGTCCCTTGAGTAGAACATAACTGCCTTAAAAAGCCAGGTTTTTTTGGCCACAGGGGATGCCTGAGTAGCCTTCCCCCTACCTGTGATCTGCATAATAGGCTTGGCACAGGATACCCCCATAAGTCCTTAGGCTGCCAGCAAAGTAACAGAAGTCTTCAGGTGACTTTAAGCTGTTCTGAGGTCTCAAGCTGCTGCCCAGTAACTACAGGATATGGGGAGCAAGGAACTGGCTTATAGCCACAGATGTGCTTCTAAAGCAGCACTGAGACCTCCTCAAACACAGCTGAGGACATGCTCCTTTATTTTATTTAGTGTACTTTTTCTTCACAAATGCCCAATATTCCTTGTAAATGTTCTTCCGTGTTTAACCTCATTCATTCCTCTGTGTGAGTAAGCAAAGTTAGGGGAGTCCATATCTGGCAAGATTCAGCTAGCAGAACTTGTCAAATCGCCTGTTTGGAGGGTAGAAGTAGGCTGAAGTGTCTCCTGTGATGGAAAGAGTCATTGATTTGCCACCCCACCCCGTGCCAAACAGTTTCTCTGAGTTCTTCACAGATGTTGAGGCAGTTCCAGTGGTAAGAGGACTCACTTCTGCACTGGCTCCCATTTAGTCCCTAGAAGCTCCCAGAGAAGCCGTGCTGGAGGAAAAAAGAGGTTCTTCCACTCTGCCTCCAGGCCTTTGTGAACAGGACAGTTGTTATTCTTCTATGTTTGGCTGGACTCCTAAGCCACCTCCTTACATAATCTTTAAATGACTGAAAATGAGTTTTGTAGTGAAAACTTGGCAGGGCTATTGTTTTAATAGTTGACATGGTTGCCTCATCTAACTTATGGGATGCTACTGCCGCTTATGCTTAAATATAGATATCTGACAAAGGCACAGTAAGAAAAGGGAAAGTTAACTTGTATACCACAGTAATCTGGAGCAGAACCATCATAAGTGAAGATAGATGAAATTATTAGCTAATACTTTAGTTGATTGGAAAATGCTGCTTTGGCTTCACCAAAATTACATGTAAATTCATGTCAAATTGACTAAATTGTTTTGACTGAATGAAAAAATTGAAACTTTTGATAACATCAAAGTGACTTTTCATTTTGATCCAATTTGAAAAAATAAATGTGTATGAATTCTTGCATTTTTAGAAAAAGAAAGGAAAATTAGATTCACAAATTGGGAGTGCTACTGGCTCCTGTCCCTTCCAAGGTATTAGTTCTGTACTCAGTTCAGTTTAGAGCACTCACTTTCAGTTCCTCTGACTGATGTAGAGAAATGATTTGAACTCAGACCCCACACACACACACAGACACACACACATTGCCTAAGCACCAGGTAATTCCTGTATGGGACTTTCCTGTATTTCAATATTTCCTGTAGTTGCTCCATCTAAATAAATAATCATTGGACCTGGGACTTGAGTCTCCCCACCTCCTAGATGAGTGCCCTAACCACCAGGTTACAATCATTCTCCCTCTTCCTCTAGCCCAGTGATGATCATTATCACCATGAGTGACTATGAATACCCTCTATAGATGACAATTAAGCACTTTATAAGGGACACATTTTCATAAGTGATCTGCACCAGTCAGACATTCTAAGATCTATGCCTATATTGTTGAGAGTTTGGTATCCAGCATGCTGAGTTCTTTTGTAAATCTGGCCATTTATTTGGGCACCTAAAGGGGAGCTGACATCTTAGACAATTTATGGCCTGAGTAATTTGTTCAGTGCTCTTTGGGAAGTTTGTCCTAGGTATCCAGATCTCCTAGATTCCCAAATCAGCTATCCTTGTATTCCTCTTTGGGAAAACACAATGGCCTGTGTCATAAGGAGGTCATACAAGATGATTAGTTTGTGAAAATAAATATCATGTTTAAACTTGTTCTAGACTTTGTTAATAGAGAGATGGGTTTAGGTGCAACCTCACAACAAAGTACATATACACAAAACAATCTCAACTAACAAATCATGTGCTGGCCATGGTAAGTCACACTGTAAACACACACACAAAAACAATTCAAAAAGAAAAAAACCATCAAAACAATTATGAGAAGGAAATATGAGCTTGAACCAGAGAAGAGACAAGCTATGCAAAAATACACACTAAATCTACCAAACTAATAGTAATTCACTTTGGTGGCTCATTATGCTAAAGAAATGCACACTGCAGTAATGAAGAAGGGCAAACTTCACTCAGTCCTAGACTTGGAACTTCCAAAATACTTTAAAAAAATAAATCCAGGGGGAGAGAGTCAAACATGAAATATATATATATATATATATATATATATTAAAAATTAGAGACTCTGTAACCTGTTCTTCCAAAAAATTAAGCAAACAGCATTGAAAACTGGAATAAAACATTTGTTAGTTGTAATCAGCCAAATCTCAGTGGAATAAGAATCAATCTCTCAACAAACATTAATGGAGAAGGAGTGAGGCAGAGATCATTAGGAAGTGTAAAAAGTGCTCTGTGGTATTTTAGATAAACAAGACTTAGAATAATGTTACTTAGGCTTCTAGGAAATGATAAATCAAGAAGAAATTGATAACTAGGGGGTGTTTATTTCTTTCCCCTTTGGGTTAAAGGTTAGAGAGAGGAAAGGGATTTGTTTTTGTAGAGTCTTAATTTTACTTTCTCATCTGCAACCTCAAAGTATTAGAGGATGTTACATGACTCCTTTCTGAACCAACCAACCAACACAGGATTTAACCATACCCAAAGGATGGTTAAATACCCAACATACCCAAAGGATTTAACTTTTAGAGTTGAGCTTCTGCCGTTCTTACTGACTCCACTTGGAGATCACAATGCTCAGCACTTCTCAGATCTAGCCCCCCAATTGGAGCTAGTATGATAGGTACTCTCAAGGTAGTTCTCCATTCTGGCACTTCAAGTGCAGAAGGTGGGGCCCCCCAAGAGACTTTAAAAATACCCTGGCACTAAAGGCTTCTTCTTTAAAACATCCCCAAGTTCATAGACTACCTGACCTTGGGTGGGCTGCTGCCTCCACCCAAATGTAAAAATCCCTTGGAGAATCCAGAAGGATGAACTTGGGAATTTCTACCTGTGAGATACCCTCACGTTCTTTAACCCTCCCTTTGGAGAGAGCTTGAAAACAAACTGTAATTCCTAATAGCTGACCTGGCAGTTTTAGGCATGAGCGCAGAGAACCTCCGGCCTTCTCGGACACAGGAATTAGAGCACACTCTTAAAAAGGTGATTTTATTAACAAAACAAAGAAGACGTGCTTGATAAAGTACAACTTGGGTGCTAGGTCTTACCGAGCAACTAAAAAAGGCAAAATTATAAACACAGAAAATTGGTTCCCAGGGATTCAGTTTAAAAGTTGCAGTTGTATGGAGGGAGGAGGGTAACACATGGGCTCAGCACAGAGAAGTCCAAGAAACCCAAAAATAAAGAAAATAACCTGATCATGTCTAACATTCCCTGTTCTAATCACATGTCTGTTGTTCCAAGATTTAGTCTTTCCTGAGGCATGGATATTGTTGGAATTTCCATGCCTTGTTCTTAATTTATCTCATATCCTCTAGCTTAGCTTAGGTCACACAAAGACTGCAGCAGGGAAGTCCTGCTTTTTAATTAAAAAACCCACATTCTGTTTTCATTGGCTCTCATAGCTCCCTGTCAGCACTTCCTGGAGATTCTCTAGGACCCACTGTCCCTAAGTTTAACTCTTACAAGCAATTTAGTTAGCTGAATGACTTGGATGTCCAGAAAAGGGCAATATCCCTCCAATTCATCACAGGTACTGTCCGGCATCTGTTGGCAACCGGGTTTCCTGTCTTCCACAACTAACTGTTGCCCCGCCAACTGAAAGGTACGAGGTAAATTGGCTGAAACCATGGCAAAGGACTGAATTACCAGGCATATAAATGAACAAGATTTCTTAGGCAAAAGTCAACACAACTTTTGTAAAGGGAAATCATGCCTCACTAATCTATTAGAATTTGATGGGATGTGGCAGGGTCAAAAGCATGCACTAGAATGATCCAGTGAAGCTGTTGGACTTGGACTTTCAGAAAGTCTTTGACAAGGTCCCTCACCAACAGCTCTGCAAAGTAAACACTCCTGGGCTAAAAGGGAAGTTCTTCTCATGGATCAATAACCAGTTACACGGTAGGAAACAAAGGTAGAATAACCAGTCAATTTTCAGAATGAAGAGAGATAAATAAATAATGGTGTCCCTCCAGGAATTTCTCCTGGGACCAGTGCTGTGCAGCATTTTAGTAAATGAGCTATAATAAAGGAATTAACAGTGAAGTGGCTGTTTGTCCCAGTATCCTGTCTGCTGACCACATAGTATAAAAAGGAGCAAATTAGTTAAGTAACATATTTCGTATGTGTTTCACATACAAAACTGTTGATTTATTTGTACTTAAATAGCTATTTACTGTACATTCAATGCTTAGACAAAGATCAAACTTAGCAATTTACCAATTCCTTAAAATAACATGGAATATTTGGGAATTCTAGGGTAACATTTTGATTAAGTACTAAAACAAAGATACCCAAGTGTGTTCTTTATTTAAGACAATATTGACAGCTATATAAGGGGAACCATGGCAAATTTGCTAACTTCTCCTTTCAAAATATAATTACTAAATTATAACTGCTGTGCTAATTTAAACTTTATTCATGACACACTCCTCATTCCTCAGTGCTGAGTTTCATTAAATCTAATTACTACAGCTATTTACTAGAAGGTTTTACTTGTCATTAGAATGATAAGGAGAGTGTGTTTAATCTTTTCTATGAAAAAAAATCATGCAACTTCTAAAAAAGAGTCTTACAACCCATCCTGAGGCTGCAGTTCAAAGTAATTGGTGAACGACTTTAGTGTTGCCATGTATTTTTCAGTCCCATCAACTAATTCAGGGTAACAGCCCATGAAAGTTCACCTTTTTTTTGTTACCATTTGTTTTCTACATGCTATCCCTAGGGACTCTACTTCAGGACTTTGCTGTCTCTGCCTATGACTCTCTAAAGCTGCTTCCTGCTTCTCCAAAATCGTTTCTTGTTTTTCAGTGCTTTTCTTGTCCTCATTCTTCAATCTTGTCAGTCCTATGTGTTCTACCCACACTGTCATTCCAGGTCTCTCCAATCTTCTGTTGGATGTTTCAGAGGAGTTTGTTTTGCTCCTGCATAAACATAGTTTCTCCTGACCCTTCCTTCCTTCCTTAGAACGCTAACACATTTTCCAGTTTCTCTCATAGCCTCTCATAACAAACAAGACTGAGGTTTTTTCTTTCAAAAAAATAACAAAATGAAAGTCCTTCTGTAGTCTGTTTTCCCCAACCTTATTGCATTTAAATAGGAAGGCTCTTTCCCAGTCAAACTACTGAAAATCCAATTATTACAGTACATTAAAGAAAGGCTGCTGTAGAAAGTTACTGATACAAATATGACTTCTGTATACTCCTATGATCTGAGTTTATATTCTACAAACATTGATCTGCTCTGAGACACAATTGCCAGGAAATCCTGGTACAGAATTAGGGGTGTGTGCAACTAGCAGTTGGTATGCTATTACGGGGTTCCTCCCCACCCCGGTATCGTGCTTTATCTTCCTATTAAAGAAAAGCACCTCCTGGCTTTTGTTTAAAGTTCACTGTTTACAGTAGTATCAGGCTGACACAGCAATCTCCTCTTTCCCATAAATACTGATTGTCTTTCTAAGAACAGAGGTGAGTAATAAAGAAGCACATGGAGATTCCAGTCTTCGTGTGGCAAATCCAAATACTATAGGAATATGCAATAAATCATCCCCCAACAGCAATGCCATAACACACAGTGGAATAAAAAAAAATTGGGCAAAATACTTCAGTTTTATTTGGTTAGGCAGCCTTCATCCTATGGTTATGAAGAGCCACATAGGAGCACATGATAAACCAATTTGCAATCCTCAGCAAAATGGAAGCCACTAAGTGGGAAAGCGGAGAATTGCAGTGCAGTTTCTGCCACACCTATCTGTCCTGCTCCGGGCCAAGACCACAGGAGGCTGAGTATAGCTGCAGATTGTGATGCAATACTCAGATCAGTGGGGGTGGGATGGACAAATGACTGTGATAGGCCTACGGTAAGCAGAAGGAATAGTTGGAGAGTCTGCTGGGAACTGAGTAGGTGAGGAGAGGAAAGCCATAGAAGCTGGTGAGGCAAGCTGGCTGGTACAGATAAGACCCAGCATCCCCATCCTGCCAGTGTGGACTAGAGTCAAGCCCAACAATGTTCTTTCCTCAGGCAACAGGCCAAGAAACCCATTCTGATCCTTTCAGTTTCCATGGATACTCCCTCAAACTGATATATGCAAGACTGTTCCAAACACACTAATGGCACAGTCTGGGGTACTGAGGCAGGGGGCATCTCAAAGCTGTGTTGTAATTTTGTTTGCTTCTTTGTATTTTTTTTAAATAAATAGCTGTCTTCTCAGTTGGAATAATGAGCCATTTCAAGGTCCTAGACATTAGAGAGGAAGTATGTGATTTTTCTATGCCATGGTCCTCTTAGCTTTATTTGCCTCATGCTATAGTCACTCTAATATTTTAGATGTGTTTGCACGTGTATGTGCCACACGCACACAAAAAATTACTCACCTGGAAAACTAAGTATAGCTGCTCTAAAAGGACTATGTGGAGTACATATTCTTGTCTCTCTTCCACTCTTACAAAATAAAAACTCTAGCTAATGAACTCCTGGTTCCAGAACTGAAACCTCAGGGATACTTTCAGTTTTGCTGAAAAATACCAGAGGAGCAGGTTTAAATTATCTGAATTGGGAGTGACATCAATAGTGCTATATTACACGTTGCAATATTGACATTATCCAAAATACCATCCCTGAGAGTTGTACAAATGAAGCAGTGTTTGATGAATGGTTGGCATTTCACTTTGTTGTCACAGTTTACACTTGTCATTAGTCTGCACTTTATTCCATTGCTTTATCTGCAGTAAATTCCAACCTGATGTCTAGATGCCAATCAGCTTCTTTAGCTATTTTTGAAGAATACACATCAATTTGACTTACATAATCTATGGACAAAACAAAACAAAACAAAACAAAACAAAACAAAACAAAGGGACTTTCTTTCTCTACTAGCCAAAACAGTTCCATGTGCAAATTGCCATCAGTGTGCTTACCTAGTGTTACAGTGCATGCACCAGGAAAATGAGAATTTTTATCCCTTCTTGTTCAGTCAGGCCCAGAATCTACACTTTGGCTCACAGATATAATTCAGTGTGACCACATCACTTGTATTCTTAATATTCCTTTAATTGAGAAATGGTTCTCTGAGGCCTACGGCTGCACTGTATTGCCACCTGCCTCCAGCAGGAAGGAGGCTTGACTGTGACAGATGGGTGTTAGCTCCCTAACACACCAGACTGGCAGCCACTCAAGTCCTTTCCTTTGGGTTATACCAGCCTTTCCTTTTCCCTACAGATTTACAATAGATGCATTCCAGTCCCCGCCACCCTTTAAAGCACACTCCTTTGCTATCCAGCCTCAGAAATCCTAGCTTTCCATTCCCAAAGGAACAGTGAACTTTAGCTTATCTGGTTTTGCTCACCCCTTCTGCGTCACAATGCACACAGCCCTTGAGTATCATCTATGGTGAAACAAAAGGAATTTATTTAAGAATAGAGGTACAAACAGAAACAAGTGGTTGTGATGGAAACAAATGGCTACAGACTAAACAAAATCATAAAATGCAAATGAGGGTCTTTGCTTATTAATAGTCACCTTTCCTAACAAATACATTCTCACTCCAAGATTCAGTGTTTTGCAGCATCCAGTCTTGCACAAAGCACCTTATTTCTCTAGGGACATCTCAGTGAATGGACCCAGAAAGATTTTTTTTTTCCACCCTGTGATAAATTGAATCAGACGTTTGTCACTGGTTCCAAAGAGGGGTTATCTCCTTGCTGTGGTATCCTTCTCACTTCCAAGAGCTTTCAACATTTACAGTTTGTCTTTTATGGCGTTCAGTTGATGTTTCTGGGTTGGTGCAAAGATGGACAATTCACCAACACATTACACACTCAGCTAGTCAGGGAGGAGGTGACTTATCCTTCCCACTTAAATGGGTCTTGCCTTCACCAAGACCTTTTATTCCCTGGTGACTCACCTGCACACCACAACTGAAAGGTCCTAATTTTCAATATACAGTAGTTTAATTGTTCCTTATATTTTATCTATGCACACCTCTCACTATGATGACCTTTTATGGATTAATATCACGAAAGTGATGTATTGGATATAGCAAGTGTGCCAGGTCTTGAAAGGCATTGCTTGTAAAGATTAGGGAATGTTTTTTCAGGTGGCACCAATGTTTCACACTCGCCCTCTTTGCATGTATGATATAAACTCTCCTACAGGGGCTGCACATTTGCAGGTGCAGCAGAGATAACAAATCTTTTTTGCAAGATTAAATCTTGCTTTCAGTTATTAAAACCAAAAAGATCTGTAAAAAACATTCCAAGTTCAGGGCTTGAAATCTGCATCAAACTTAATTCATTTGTGATATCTACAAAGCAAGCACTTAATGTAAGAACTATGCCAACCTTATGTCAGATGGGTACAGTTATGCTTTTTTTAGAGGGCATCACAAAAAGGAGAGCAGGGAAGAAAAACAAATACACAGCAGATGCAGGTTTAGATAGCAATAGGTACGTATTTAGAGAAGGCAGACGCTTTCACAATATGAGGTTTCAGACAGGCATCAGATAGCCACAACATTATGCCCTTCCCATATTACTAAATGGGAGGGTGTGCTGGCAGAGCAGGAGAGAAATAACAGAGATGGAAAGGTTGAGAATCACTGTATAGAGGTAGGCTATTCTATGGAGATGACTCACTACCTTACTCTATAGCTTGCCTAAATGGAAACCTGGGCTTACGAAGAGGTCAGACCCCAACAGAAACCAACATTCCAAACACTGTATTGAAAGGTTCACTGCACAGTTCTTGTCTATTTTCAAGCTCAAGAGCAGGTAGTATTTTTGCATTGGTACAAATGGAAGTATTTAGAAAAAAACTTTAAGGCATAAAGTAGTTAACAGGACGGCATCTTATTTAAAAAATGCTTTATTTTAAACTCCAAAGTGATGGCCCAGTCCTGCAAAGAATTACTTCTCTATCTGTGTTCCCATGGGATTCCAGGAGGCAGTTAGGGTATGTATACTTTACAAGCGGTCAAAAGGGCACATACAATCTATTTTATACTACCTTGGCCATCTTCTGGTGATGATGCCAAACAGAGAACACATATCTGAGCCAGCAAGGGCCACGCACATTTTAGAAGCAAGACCTAGAAGTGGGAGAGAACATATAACATTTATAGAGGTGTATAAAATCATGAGTGGTGTGGAGAGGGCCGATAAAGAAAAGTTATTTATTAGTTCCCTAAATAGAAGAACTAGAGGACACCAAATGAAATTAATGGGTAGCAGGTTTAAAACTAATAAAAGAAAGTTCTTCTTCACACAGCGTGTAGTCAGCATGTGGAACTCCTTGCCAGAGGAGGCTGTGAAGGCTAGGACTATAACAGAGTTTAAAGAGAAGCTAGATAAATTCATGGAGGTTAGGTCCATAAAAGGCTATTAGCCAGGGGATAAAATGGTGTCCTTAGCCTCTGTTTGACAGAGGCTGGAGAGGGATGGCAGGAGACAAAGCGCTTGATCATTGTCTTCGGTCCACCCCCTCTGGGGCACCTGGTGCTGGCCACTGTCGGCAGACAGGATACTGGGCTAGATGGACCTTTGGTCTGACCCGGTACGGCCTTTCTTATGTTCTTATGTTCTTTCTTGGGACTACCAATAGGTGAGTCAGTAATGATCCCTGGAGAGGGCTGACTTCAGTCCATATTTGCCAGAAGAGGAGGGGTAATTGAGAAATTTAGGAATCAGCCTGTGACTGTGAGTCTGAAATTAAATTTCCTGTTCTACCACAGACTTCCTATGAAAACCTTGGACAAGTCACACAGTCACTCTTGGCCTCAGTTTTTCATCTGTAAAATGGGGCTAATAATCCAGCTCCACCTGATAGCTTGTGCAGTGCTAAGGTCACATAAGAGAAGATGGAGAAGTCATACTTTGTAAGTATCTACCATCTGGGGAGATATGCAATAGTTAAATAACCCAAAATAATTCTTCTTGACAAACTATCATTGTCTGAAGTTTTGGAGAAGTGACTTTTTGTTTTCAAATGTTAATTTAGGTTTCTACCATGCACAAGCAAAGCACTTTATGTCAGGTTATGGCAGGAGACATGTTCTAAACAATGGGGAAATCAGAGAAGTACATTCAAGGTAGCTATTACTTTTTTTTTTTTTTTTTTTTTGGCAGGCACAATGTCTTTCTTTCCTTTTTGTTTCTTGTTGGTGGTAACAAAAGAAGGGGGAAAAACTTTAAAAGCAACACAATTGCATGGGATTTACTATTAACATTGTTAATTTACATAATGTAAGTAATGCTGTAAAGCAATTCTTTAAAGCTATGCTATAAAACATTCTTAAGCTAAAAAAGGAACCAGAAACAGAAGCCTTTCTATTATACCTATTCTTTACAAGTTCATTATGTGGCTAGGCTTCAGTGTCATTTATCCTTTAGCTACAATATATGTGATACATCTATTGGTATATTTACATCAATTGATAATCACGATATTTGTGAACCTAAAGATACAATCAGGTGTTCAAATGGGGACTCATTATGAACTATGTGGATAGTTCAGCATACATTGTAACCAACATTTCATTTTATAAATAAAAAAAATTAAATACTTTGTAAATGTACATTGATGGTACAGTTCTCCCCACAGCTCATGAAAAGGTGCAATACATTGGCCCATTTTTCTGTCAACGCAAACCTCTATGTTCATATCTGTTTTTATTTTTATTTTTTCTTGCACTCTGTCAAGATGTTTTTCTGTATCTTTTAATGATCTTAGTCAACAAACACTTGACAACATTAAGTGTTTAGCATTTAATTCCAAGTGTATCTAGTTCTGTCCATGATTGCAACAGCTGACTAACTGAATGGTCTGGTTTAAATATAGTCTGTCAGAGTTTCTGAGATTTTGTTTATGCCTAGTATAAATGTACCAAAAGGAAAGACAGCTCCTAAATATAATTGGTTGAACAGACAGCATGGACCACATTTTCAAATGTTTCTGTGCAACTGAAAGTGTGTCCTTTTAATTTAGAGCACAAAACAACTGTCTCTAAAATGGAAAATATGACATGCCCAAGTTGAAAAGAAGTAGATCTCAAACAAGCATAGGAAAAGAAGAATCTAGCAAATGAGCTCATGATTTAAACAAACAAACAAAAAAAATCTGAGCTTACCCTCTAAGTCACCATTTTGTATCTGACAAAGTTTGGTAGCCAGTGGAACTCTTGGCCGGACAAATATTTGACCCACGACCCAAGCCACCATTGTGACCGTAAACTTCATCTACCTCACATCCTTAAAGGCTGTCTCTGTCACTCTTCTGCCAGGTGAGTTCAGCAGTTACAAAGTCCAGGCTCAATATCTAGGGGTTCTTCTTAACAATACAGGAAAAATAAGTGGCTGAAGCCACCACCGATAAACATCTCTCCACCTCTAGGCATGTTTTAAGAGACAATACCTCTTCCTCTCTTGCATACTCTGTATGCCTACTCTGTGTCCAGTGCTCTCAGTTTAGCATTTTCACAACCACTAAAAGTGAGTTTTCATTTATTTTTGTAAAGTTTTTCTGGATTCAGGAAGTGTCAGCTTCTTGGAAGTCATCAGATAACTCACCAAAAAAACCATGTTTTCATTTTATATTTTTTTGCAAATTCTGTCATGAAAATGAAGTTGATGGAATAAATAGGGTGGGAAGATAGGAGATATCTATTTTCTAAAGTGAACTAGAGAATAGGGATTCCGTAAAACATGGGGAGGTACTAATTATATAAGAAAGGGTTGGTTATTGTGGGGTGGGGAGGAGTCTTTCTTTTATCAATCACCCTGAACGAGGAATATAACCAGTCTTCTCAGATTGAGAAAAATAGTCCCCTTGAAGCCTCTAGCCACACCTCAAACCTGTAGTTTCCTGGCCATCGTGACATCACTCCTCTGTGAGAGACATCACTCCTCTGGCCATCAGACATCAGGGCTGGTACTAGCAGAGGAAAAATAGGGAGACAGATGGGATTTTTACAGACGGCTTGAAGAGAATGGCAATGGAAATTTTTTTGAAGGGACTGTCCATAATGAAAAGGGAAAGGAATGCCACAAGTTCTATAAGAAAGGTCCAGAAGGAAGGAGACCTCTCTGCATTATGCTAGAAAACAGCCAGAGATTCATGAGGAAGTCAGTAATACTATAGCCACCCAGGGGAGGAAGAATACCTTTAACTATTCAAGTTCAAATAACCATTTAAGAATATTTGGTTTAAGAAGATCTGAAAACTATTGACCATAATTCAGCAGAATAACTATAAGAAGCTGAATTTCAATCCAACCCCAGTTGAAATAGTCTCCTATATAATGTGCACCAAATGCCCTCTTTCACCCACTTCAAATCACTTTTGGAAACTCATTTACTCTGTGGACCTTTTCAATTATTGTGTCCATGTACTGCTCGCTCTTTATTTTAACTCGTTGGAGCTATTGATGCATTTGCACTGTTGAAAGTTCTTCAGATCAGGGAGTTTGTTTAGAACATTTACTTGATGTAAAATATCACGTGCAGTTACTGTATGATATAAACAATAAAATATACTTGTATTTTAATAAAATTAAGAGTAAAAAGTTCTGTTTTTCCTCAGCAGTAATAGGGGTCACTGACACAAACTGCCAGCCTGCTTTTCGTCTTGTAATTTATCCACACAGAACAGAAAGCAGCTGACTGCTTTTATAAAAAGATCTGGCATCCCATCATTTCTGAAAGGCCAAACCCTGCTACTTTTACTTTCTCCAACAGGTAAACAAAGCTCCATCACAGATCTATTGAAACCCTTCACAGAACTTTTGAGATCTGGCTTCCGTATTTTGGTAATTTGTATCATACCATCAAAGGTGTCATGCTCAGATTTCTTTCTGAAAAAAATATACTCAATAGTAGCACTCTAATATATTGTTCTCAATCCAAAAATGTGGATCTGCTCTCTAAGCAATAGCAGTCTCTTCTGGCAGAGGAAAATGTTACCCTTAAGAATGCCAATTGTGCTATTATTTGTATTCACTCGTTAGTTATTTGCAGCATTCCCAGGTGCAGTGAAAAGGCTTTCTAAATAAATATTGAAAGAAGAGCACTTAAACACTTGGCAACAGTAGTCAAGACAAACTATATTTTCATTTCAAATACCAGTATATTATGCAGGGAACCTTCACATATTACTAGCGCTTTATTGTCATTTAAGTAGGCTTCTACCACATAAGAATCTGGCTGTGTTGTAGCTGGCAGAAATATTTTATATTATTGAGACATCGATCTTGCAGCTAAGTATTTCCTCTTCTCCACAAACACAAGTCTGTGACTGGTGTCTGAATGTAAATATATTTCAGTAGTTCCCACTTTTCAAGTACATTTAGTGTCTTCTCTTACTACTTGTTCCCTTGAGATAAGGATTGGCTTTCTGGTGCTGAAGACACAAGGTTTAGCCACCAAGACCACAACTGTGGGAGGACTGTTACATTTTTAGACTTCAAAATAGATGGGAAAAATCTTTGATCCAATGTTATTAGGATTTTTGTTTGCTCTCTTAACTTGTTGCCCTAATAAACTATAACAGTCTTACTCTACTCATTCATCCCTCTTCAAACCACGCTTTGTGCAAAAAAAATTTTTTTTCTTAACAATGAAACACCAAACAGATGTGCACTGCCATCCTGGGTAGTTTTCCAGTGTGTTGACAATGTCTGATTTAGCTATTAAGTACTTGGGGACAAGAATCATATTTTCCTTAAGACTGACTACCCTAAGTCCACTGGCAGCCATAGGCACCATCTTCTCTTTCATGCTGGGGGGTGCTCATCCCCCCTTTCCACTCTAAGTCCAATCTCCGCTCCATCCCTTCCCTCAAGCCCCTGTGTCACCTCTTCTCTACCTCCTCCCCAGAGTGCATCAAGTCCCGTCTCCTCCATGTCTACTAGAACTTGAATGCTGCAAACCAGTTGTTTGCAGAACTCTGGAAGTGCTGGGAAGGAGGTGGTAAGTGCAGGGTCTCCAGCATACACAGGGTGAGGGGGGAGCTTGGTGCTGGTTTGTGCTTTGCACTCACTAATTTTTCCCTAAGGGTGATCCAGCCCTGGGGCACCCACAAAACCAGTGCCTATGCTGGAAACGTTCCATAACTATTTCAGTCCAATTGTTCCTCATTGACTTTGAGACTTAATGGGACAACCCACTCTGAATAAAACCTCTAGCTTTAGAGAGCTCTAGCAGACCTGTCTTGAGAAATCATTTTTGAGAACAGCTGCTGCATTGATGTTGTCTCTTCTCCATGCAGTAACTTCACTACAGCTTCCATGC
This sequence comes from Rafetus swinhoei, assembly GCA_019425775.1. NCBI lineage: Eukaryota > Metazoa > Chordata > Testudines > Trionychidae > Rafetus > Rafetus swinhoei. Next base: position 18,207,181 of record CM033434.1, read on the forward strand.
CTGTTTCCAACCATCAGCAGACGCACCATTACATTTTGTAATTTAATTTGTCTTATCTGCTGGCAGGGCAACCAACATGGCTTATGTTTTCTGCACTATATTGTACAACACAGTGTGGATTATTTTTATTTAGCTCTGCTTGTGAAAGAGCATCAAAGTTGTCTTCAAACCAAACTGCAGTTTAAGCCTTAATATAAAAATAAATGACACATTACAGATTACAGAGTGTATTATAAGAAACACTTACAGATATTGTGGGCAGGGATAAGGGAGTACAAAGTTCACATATTGGGGCAAATGAATGAAGAAACTGTGAAGGAGATATGATTCTCCTTATTAGGATTTTTTGGGTCAGAGGTTGGAAAGCAAGAATACCAGGATGGGATTTGGAGAGGGTCAGGGGGTCAAGCATATGCAGAAAAACAGAATTTCTCTTTCAAATTCTAAGCAGAAAATGTGATAGAAATATTATCTACCTAGAGACCCACTGCATGGAGCTAAGAGACAAAGCACATAGGGATATTCAAAATAAAACGTTCCATACATTCTCTGTAGAGAGTTTTATTGACATTCTTGTATTTCCTAACAGTAAGGGCAAAGGCTTCCTCTCTCCCCTCTTTCCTCCCTCACTTTTTATGCATGGACACACTGCTATTTTCTTCCCCCCCTAACATAGTGCAGATATGAATTTCTTTTGTTTGTTATTTCCTTTAGTGCATGATTTTACTTCTATCTCCAGAAAAAAAGACACAAATACAAATACCTTTGTTTCCCTTTTGCAAAACCATTTCATGTGCTGCTGCACCACTTCCTCCTCCAAAATGTCTTCCCTTAATTACTCAAATGTAGATTTATATTGCTCAGACCTAGATCTGCAAAGAGGCATGAGGATGAAGGTAGATTCTCTGTCCATTGATACCTTTTCCCAAGTGTGTGCATATGTTGTGCAAGGTTTGAGTTGATTTGCATTTGCAAGGAGCAGTCCTTTTACTCCTCCAGACAAAATCTAGTAACAGTCTAAATCTGTGAATCTTCTTCTTTCAACAGCAAAGTCTCCAGTCAACCTGCAATGCTAAATGTTTCCTACAAAAGTGCTTTTTTAAAAGCTTATCCTTTAGCAAAGTGCTCAAGGTTGAATCAGAGAGGAAGTCTTTTGTTTTAAAATTTTATATTCATCAAAGTAAGGAGCCAGTAACACTAAAGAGACATATATTGCACTGAGGGATTAGGAGAGCTTCCTCATAGTGCCCTGTTGATGAACAACTTTATGACTCAGGAAGAAATTTGATCATAGAAGCAGTACTGTACAGAAAAACTTTTTTGCAGTGTTCTTATTTGCATTGAAATGGAAAGACTTCTGACTCTTCACAGAGGATCATTTGTCTACTGTGATTTTTTTATAAAGTGGATCAACATGTGCATTACACATTAGCAAAGTTAGGAATATTATAAATTGTGCTTCTTGAATTTTCAAGTTTTATCTCCCATGAATTTTTATTCAGACTTGTAAATTTATTTTCTTCAATTTTGTTCAAGCTATGTGTGCATTTGATTTATGTAAAACATATAGCAAGTGGTTTTCAGGCCAAGAATGCTTGCAGAAAAAAACAAACTGAAGCTGAATATTGCTGATTTTGCATTACATCATCCACAACCACATCCTGTATATCCTTCTCCACACCCCTAATAATTTCAAGGATTCACCCCAAAACCAAGATTCCACAAAGAGAAAAGAAACATCACATAATGGACATATTCAATCAATAGAACTCAAATTTCTTATTTCATATATTCAAATACATAGCAAGAACTGTTTGAGAATGAATTACAGACTTCAAATTACTTGCAACAAATAATTTGGAATGAGAGAAATTAGAAAAAAATTGTGATCAGCTTGTGAGCAATCTGCAAACAGAAAAAGAGGTAGGATTACTCACTTACATCATTCTTTCTGAGTTATTCACACATGAATATTTCCGAATAGACTTGGGAATGATTTTTGCATTCCAACAGTCTATGGTTTCTTTGTGTGTATGTGTGTGTATATAATCAAATATTCGGATGTGTGCAAAATACACATATATAATTATGGACTTTGCAGTATGTGCTATGCTCCAATCCCCTAAAAAGGGCTTATCTGCCTTTGGAAATTCAGTGTATTGAATTAATTTGGACTCTGCACAAATGCAAGGGTCTGTGCATGTGGATCTCTTTATAGAACGAGGCTCTGAATAGCTACACATATCAAAACTGAAGCAGACACAATACTTTATAACCGATCAGCACAGCACAAACCACTTTGCATATTTGCTTGTGAAATTCACAAATTGTACTGGGTTGGATAGGTACACAAGTCATTCAAATGGAAAAATATATCATATAACTCACTTAACATATCAGCCCACTGGAAACTGTGAATTGTAAATAGTCACAACATTTCTTTTGAATAATTTTCAGCGCAAGAAGCATTCACTCAAAAAATTAATAAAAAGTTTCAGATTATGAAAACATTCAATTTCAGCATGTGTTGGAAGGCATTGGGGGAATACCAGGAAAGGGAAAAAAAACAAACATAATGAAATTATGTGACTTATCTCCTCATCTCTAAATAATGGTAGAATATGTATATTGTACCTTCTTCATTTAACCATATATTCTATTGCACACAGCAACTAAATGATGAGAGAGAAGTTTTTAAAACTGACAATTTAAGAATTGGCCTGAATTTGTCATTTGGCAAAGAATAGTGACAATTATGTTGTTGTCCAACAAAAGTAAGTGTTTTCTGTTATAAACCTAGAAATTATAAAATATAGTACAATAGCTATCTTAATCTTTGTTTTAGCTATTCCACTAACATGACTGCAATGCAGTTGGTCAAATAAAAAGAAGTGTAATCACTTAGCTTCAGTTGTGAATTGTATATTGCCTGTGTGTGTAGCTATAAATGTTATTTCAATTAATATTCCATGAACCTCTTTATAGAAACTCTGAATTCTAAATAAATTATGTAAATAAAACATGTAGTAACATGAAATATGGAGGTGACATTTTGTTCAAACAACAGGTGTTGGCATCATGATGTTTGAAAGGAAACCCATCTAGCTGTATGTCCCCATACCAACTCAAAAGAAATTAGTATAGGCTGGACCACCCTGCTCCATCACGGTCAGTTCCTGACCGGTCCCATATGAGGTATTTTGCTGGACCAGGGGAGGTCATATCTGCCCCCCCGCTCCCGCTACTGGCCCCTTCAGCCCTAGCCCAGCTGCTGGCTCCCCACCCTGCTGTCAGCCCCCATGCCCTGTCTTGCTGTTTCTCCTCCCCCACTTCCCTGTCATGATGTGCAGTCCAGCTCCAGCTCAGCTCCCAACGTGCCAGATTCCTGGCCCCGTCGGGCAGCCCAGCTGCCGTGCACTGGGCTCCTGCCCCACTGAGTAGCCCAGCTGTGGTAAGCCAGGCTCCCAGCCCTGCTGGCAGCTGGGTGCTGGCAGCCCTCTACCCTGCTGGCCCACAAGGCTCTCAGGCACCAGTCAGATGTTGCCAAACGAGAGAGTCCTGGTTTAGAGAGGTTCAACCTGTAGTGCAATTTATTTATTTTTCAAGATATGAAAGTAGATGAGGAAGAAAACTCTAAAGTCTATCTGTTCTAAAACAAAAGAAAAATGGATGAATTGTTGAAGGTTAAATGAAGGAATGATAATGGTTTTAGAACCGTAATGGTTTATCTGATCTCTGAAAGAAAGCACATTCAGAAATCTTATTTTATTTAGTCACACGACAATTCTGCAAGGGAGGTATTGTTACAATCATTTTATAGATGAATTAATTAATTGAGGCATGTGCTTGAATGATATGCCCAAGGACACACCATAATACAGAAGAATAAAAGAACCTTTATGCTCTAGTCTCCTTTCATAACTTCTAATACTATAGCCTCCTTGCATTGGGACACCAAGTGGAGAAAATGTCTTATATATATGATATCCTATGTGGCATTAGGTCTTCTCACCTGATGCTAAAGTCTGAGCTGATTACTCTGGGAGTTTGATGCCTTGCCTTATTCAAATTACCTTTTCATCTTGCAAGCTAGAATTGAAAGTGAGGAGCTTCTAAAATGTATTTTTAAGTCCCTTGCAGTATCATTAAGTTTATATTATTTCACATTCTCATTACAATCACTGTCAAAATAATAGGTTCACATTTGCGTTATGTTCTCATTACAACTTTGAATGAGGTATCAGAATTTTAATGCCTCATATAGTCAAAGAATTAGAGAGGTATTCTGCATTGCTTTGACCTTTTCAATATTCTAAAAGCTGATTGTTGAAAATTCCACTTTTCTTCCTTGTTTACAAGTCCACTTTCCTCAGCTTTTCCTCTTCATCAATTTATGGGGAAGTAGTGAAATAGCTGCATTTTTCAGTATTCTGTGATTTGACTGGATAACATGATACATATAGTACATACACTACTGAATACATAGTGACAGTTATTTCACTTTAACTTTTGGTAATATAAAATGTGTTACGTGTGCATTTTTAATATGGTAAGGTATCTCAGGTATTTGTAGAATACATTCATATATCGGTTACAAAATCTTTTGGCCAGAGATCAATTGGACTATGTATCAAGTTCATGCACTTCAAGATCCTGGACCCAACAGTTCTCCCTATTGTTTTAGATGAAGTTGTACAGCACTTAGGAAACTATGCACCAGCCCCTACCTTAGGCTCCATTTGAACCACTTTTCTCTTATTGGTCTTTCCCATTCTGATAGCTAATGGGCAGTGTTGTGATACTGATGTGGGGGAGGAGTCAGGAGAAACTAATGGAACTGGTGGCTCTTGTCTGGTGGGGCAGTAGTGAAGGAAGAGGTTGATATTGTTACTGTTGATACCGTTTCTGGAGCTGGGTGGCTTGGCAGTAATTCTGTGGATCTTTGGGATATGCTAATTCAAAGATCATGGGAGAATTAGAATTAGCCTGAAAATTGCAGAGACACCATATTCAATCATTTCCTGTCAGTATATGTGTGAGTGGAGTCTAGATTGTCCTTCCTAATGCATTTAGCAAGTTGTAATACTTTGTGTGGGAGAGACAGCCTGGGGAGAATAAAATGTTGTTTTTAAAACTCTCAAGATTTTAAACCTGGAAAAATGTGGGGAAAGGTTAGCAATAAACTCTGTATTATGGGTGCATGTTTATTTTGTTTATTGGGGGGAAAGTGGAGGGAGGAGACTTTCAAAACTAGAAAACAACCCTCATTTTTTTAATGGGTAATGATAATGGTAATACTAAAATGGGCACATGGCAAAAGGAGAATCTTTGGGTCAATTACTGCCATAGGGATAGGACATCACTCAATCGTTGTTTTGGCTCATCTTATATTGAGGTCACCTGCGGAACACAAGTAATATAGCTTTGTAGTAATAGGGATCAGACATGTGGTATTGTTACAGTTGTACCAGTGACTAAATGTATTTATTTACCAGATTTACCCAATGTTGCTCGGGTCCTTACTCAATTTTTTTCTTCATTTAAATTATTGCTCTAAGTGGGGCTGGGAATGAGGGGTTCAGTATGCAGCCTGCCCTGGGGAGAGAGGACTACCCCAACCCTCTCCTACCACAGTAGCCTGGGGCCAGGTGAAAAGCACCTCTCCACGGCCGCTGCAGCTCCAGTTGAGGAGGGGTGCCTGTCCCCCAGATGGAGAAGGTCCTGGTTCATCTGCCCCCTGTGCTCGCCAGCCAGATTGGGAGATGCAGCAAACTGCACATTCCCTTTGCTCCCCAATGAAGGGGAATAACCAGTAATGTTCCCATATGAAAGGGGGGGAGGCCTGAAATCTCCACAAAGGGCAACTGGGGTGTTTGTGGGAGGCTCAGGATTGGATGGTCAGCCCCTTTCACCTGCCAGGTGATTCTATCTCTTTTCTGTATGGTTTTATGCATCATGGGGAGGAGCTTCAGTCGCACCCCCTGTACAACCAAACCCATACCTTGTTTAAGTTTGATAAGAGAAAGCTATATCCCAAATTTGGTGGTCCTTGCTTACTTATTTACTTATTTATGTACAAATATTATGAACTTTATTTTAAAGTTTGGCCAGATTCTGCTGTCCAGAATAGTGGTGAAAATCTATAGTAGTTTCACTGAAGCTAATGAAACTGAATATACTGTTTGAGATAAGAATTTGTATTTTCTAGAATAGAATTTCATTTGTAAATTGGATATTGTTCATTCATGTTACTATTCTGTTACCTCTAAATTGCTATTGACAGAGAAGCATGAATTATATATTTAATATTATTATCACTGTACTATATATGTTTGGCCTTTGTTTGTTAGTCAAATGGAGATTTCTCTGGGCTATTTTCATAATGGCTTTGGGTTCAGCAAGTATGGGATTCATTCATTTTAAAAATGAATGCACAGGCTCCAAACTGACATTCATGTGAGCTGCTTTTTCTTTCTCTGACTAGAAATACCTGCAAAGAGTATCTATACAGCTTACACATAGTTGCAACTAAGATTGCAAATTGCTTGTGTGTCTAGTTAGTAGGAAAATGGATGTTGAGAGACAAAAGTATCCAGTCTTACCCATAGTCGCCTCACCAAATTCTTTGAAGACTTCTTTCTTGTCCTCTTAAAAGTTCCATGATTAAGGTATTTTCAAGTGGGAACACTGTGATTCTTTGGGTTGGATTTAAATCTCTCTAGGGTATAACAGTGTTGTCTTGTTACTATAGCAGGGGCTATGTCTACACTGCAGTTCTTTTTTTTTGGAAAAAGGTACACAAATTTCAGTTCGCAATTTGAGTACCTTTTTCCGATTCTTTTTTCAGAAGAGGCTTTTCTGACATTTGGCCTAACTACACAGGGCCAAATGGAGGAAAAACATCCTCTTTCGGAAGAGCCCTTACTCCTCATAAAATGAGGAATACGGGGCTTCTGAAAAAACACACCAGCTTTTTTAGAAACTGATCTGAAAAAGCGGACGCGTTCCCTGGACGTGGCAGAGTTCTTCCGGGATACCTTTCGTAACCCGGAAAAACCCTGTAGTGTAGACATGGCCTGGGAGGGGATGTTGATTCTCCCTTTATAGTCTAACCCTTATCTTCTAGTTCTGTTAATTCTTTTAAGCATGACTGTGCGAGTTCCTGTTCAGTATAAGAAAGAAACCAAAATAACAGTGAGCTTGATATTGAGAGATGGAGTCACAGCAAAGAGAAACTCTCAGAATCAGGCCCCAGCAGTCTTTCTAGTGATGATAGCAGAAACATCATTTCAGCTTTGGAAAACCAAAGGGCTAGATTGCTGCAGGTTCTTTCATTTAAACTTCGATAGGTTTAAACTTATTCCCTATCACCACCTGGTGTACATGCATGCACATGCTACAAAAACTTAAAAACAGATTTCCATATTTGAATACATATTTAAAAGACTATAATTTCATGCATCTTCTTTGTGAATTTTTTTGAGGGCTTAATTGCTATGTCATGGTAATGCTTATCAGAAAGCACTGAAAAGCTTTAATTACTTTGTACTTTGGTTAGTTATGAATGCATGCAAAAATTAACTATTTCCCCAGAAGCAAATAAAGTCCACATTTATTATGTTACATAAAAGTTATGGAATGATTTAGAATAATTAAGCTAAAGGCTGCCTTACTCAGGGTTTCACTCATTTAAATGGTGCATAAAATTAATCTCAGAAAATTATTTCTTATTAAGTACCCATGCTAGACAAAAGAAGCATCAGAAGGGCTTCTCCATCAGAGGATTTCAGGGTAGGAAAATGCATTTTATATAATAAGACCACAAATAAATCCATGCAAAGTAATAGAAGCACAGAGTTATCTTAATTCCCCAAATTAGTCAAGCAAAATAATCAGTAGAAAGAGAAAAGGAAATGTGGTGATCAGGGACAGATACAGGAAGGAATACAGATTTGGTAAGGAAAGGATAAAAGAGAAAAATCAGAAAAAAGAATGTCAGGGATATGAAGATATGCAAAGGATAGGAAGAAAGCGGGAGTAAAAAAAACAGAAAAAAAGACCAGCAGGGCTAGATTTTCTAAGTCAATTGTCTGTTCTAATATAGTAGCAAAACCTGAATATGCAAATTGGCCATGTGCACGTGAAATTAATGGATGCTAACTGGCTATGTGCATTTGAAAACATCAGATGTGGACATGCAAATTTGGAATTTCTGCAGTCTATTAGGCATATGTGGCTAAAATTTAATATTTGGTACACGTGGCAGACGTTTCTCATTGCATCAAGTTTTTAAAAACCATCTTCCAGTAAAATAAATAAGGATAAGCTGCTTTTGGAACCATGCCAATTTCAGAAGGTTGCCGGGCCCCTGAGTAAAGAGGGGGGATGTCTGTGTGCTCCTGACATGGATGGAGCTTCATGTGGAAGAGGGGTGCTGAGGGCAGCCAGTCCTCAGAGTCACTTGGAGTGTGCTGCTTAGTTCTCCAGCAGCAATTTAAAGAGCCAGGAGTCGTTAGCCCCTTTGACTTGCCAGGCCCTAGGCAACTGCCCCCATTGTGCTCCCCACCATCAATGGGCCTAGTTGACTGTGAAAGGACCAAATTCTGACTACCTCACTTCCATGAGTTCTCATACTGACATCAATGGGAATTATTTGCATAAGTAAGGCAAGTGTGATTTATTATTTCATAGTACCCCAAATTATCCCAAGGGACGTTATGGATAAAAGATTCAGCCTCTACCATACAATGATTATGGTCTACATGCGATAAGAAAAGTGAGGGTCAGACAAGGAAGGGTCGAGCTAGCAGCAGCACAAGCACTAATCGGTTTAGGAATGTGCACATTTCAATTATTTTGTTAAAGTTTGTTTTATTCTTTTTTTAATATAAAAATAAGGAAGTTACATGTATAAGGATAGAGATTGCCATTGACTCGTTGCAGGCACCCCAGCTGCAATGAATTTTGAGGAGAGAGATGTAAAAGCAGATGGTAGTAAAAGATTCACAAAGCGCCATGTAAGGCCTGATCTACTTTGCAAACTTACATCAGTATAGCTATGTGTGAAAATTCTGTCAAAAATACACCCCCCTGAGAAACTTACCTCTGGTGTAGACAGGGCTAGGTTGGCAGGAGAATTCTTCTGGTAATGCAGCTACTACTTCGTGGGGAAGTGGATTACCTCCACCAATGTGTGAAGCTCTCCCATTAGTGTAGGTGGTGCCTACAGTCAAGTGCTACATTGGTGCACCTGTGTCTCTGTAATATTTGAAGTGTAGACATACGCTCAGCTTTTTATAGTCTACAAAACTTGTCAGGTATTTCTATTAAGAATGATTATTTCATTCACACACCCCCCAAGTGCAGGATATTGTTGATTTTCAGAAGGATTGGTTTGGGGTAGGACTGCTTGCAAACTTTCCATCCAAACTGTTTTTCAGGTTTTCAAGAAAACTAAGTTTATCAGAACAAGGCCTGTCTGCTTTGCATGTAAAATTGTGACTGTTAGTTTGTTTGTATAAACAGGGTTTTGTTTTATTTGATTTATTTCAAAGGGATTGGTTTGGTTTACTTGCTACCAAATCTGTTTTTCAACAAAGTCCTACCTCGTATGTGTAAATGAGAAGTGGGGAGACTCCAAAATGCTGAAAACATATTCAGAATTCCATAGTGGTGCTTCATGGAGTTGGTGCAAGGGTCACAGGGAATTGGCTCAGGGAACGGGAGTAAACAAGGGGAGTGAAGGAGGACATGGCTATCACTGGAGAATCCGTAGGTTGGGGCCCAGGGTAGTGAGCAGACATGGGATCCCTCCTCCCCCTTGCCACCAAGGACGTGGCTTATACAGTCTGTGGCTTGCCCCTGAGGTAAGGGACTAAACTTTGAGGCTGCACTTTGCCACAGTGGCAGGTGTACTGATGGAGGACTGCCGATGTCCCTGGAAAAGGGAGAGAACAAAGTGGTGGGCTGTTCCAGATGGCATTGTTCTGAAGAGGATGCCACGGTCCAAGGAGCAATGCGGGTCATGAGCCACAGGCAGAGACAGTGCAACAGAGTGATGATGGGCAAGACACTGTCTAGAAGGTGGCCCATCCATAAACAATGCTAATTCCTAATATGACCAGCAGGAGGTGCTGCAATGGTGAGTCAACCCCATTATAGTTGGCATGTACATTAATTGTGAATTTTCTAATTATTCAGAGGTTTGAATTTTGCTGAACTTGACTTTCTGGAAGGGCATGAGATATTACTGGACAACCTTAACTTTGACTTAGCAAAGTTGGTGTTTTTTGTTTTGTTTTGTTTTGTTTGTCAGTCAATATGACAAAGAAGAGTACATTTCTGCAGCTAGTCCCCTTTAAACCAATGAAAGTACTTGTGTCAATAGGATAAATATGATTTGGCTCCTTATCTAGTACCTAACTGGGTAGATAGCAATGGTGATTTTCAGTATGAGTTTTTTTCTTTTCCAAGAGTGCATTCTTATGGCTTTGGAATTAATCTTAAATGAAACTTGACAAGACTTCTGAGGATGAAATCCAAAAGTGCTGTGCACTAAAAGTCATTAAAGCAGAGAAATTGGCCAGTTCTGAAAATACTGTTGTAAATATCCTGTTACATAAGCACATTAATGATCAAATATTAGATTAACCTTTTGTGATATTTTCTGAGCTCTAATTTTTATTTAATTGAAACAATATTAGGAGTGCTCTAACATTTAGAAGAATGTCTGTTGTAAGGTCAGGTGCTGTTTATCCATAAGTACATATTTATCCAGCAAGCTAACATTTTTAAGAGACAGCCATATTGGCTGTTATCCATCTTATATATGTTTCCTGTAGAGATTTTGTTGTTTTTTTATGATGCTTTAAAGGGAATTACAAATAATTTTAATGTAAATCATTTTATTATGTGTTTTGCATTGTCACTGTTGCAGCCTCAGACGTCTTCCACCTGCAGAACTGACCAAATGAGAAGCTGTAAATAATATTCCAGCATTTTTCCTTCAACTTACTGTTTGCTAATAAATGTTCCCATTATTCAATTTGTATATGCAAAAGGATGTTTCCTTTTCATTATGGTCACTATGCTTAATTCCAGTCTTCCATACAGAAATATACAACTCCAGAGAAAGATAAAGAGCACAGTAATCTTGTGTCCATCCTCCTACAGTGGCAAAACTTAAATGTTTTCTATTTTGAAAATTTCTATTATTTGGAACTGTATTTTTCATTATAAGGAATATTCATCAACCCAGAAGAAATGTTTTAATTTTTTATACTGAATATTCCAGTATCTAGATTTCATTGTTTGACTCATGATATGAATTCTGACAGTGAAGTGCTGAAAACATTGTTGGTGTTTGTAATGGGGCTAGGCCCTAAGGCCAAAAGGGCCATAGAGAAGGCCTCCAGGAGGCTAGAGAGGGACTACAAAAGGAGCTGCAGGATCAGTAGTAGCTCAATTGCAGCCCAGACCTGGAAGGGAGAAGGTTAAGGAGGCTGGCAGGCAGGCAGGCAGGACATTGTCTTCAGGAGGAGAAGCTCTAGAGGCACCACTCTGCTATTGATTGGGGAAACAGACTGAGGGGCTGAACTGGACTCAGAGAGACACTCTACAGGAGGTGCTGGGATGGGCCTCCATTAGAAGTATAACCCAGAAGGGGTTTGTGAATTCACATGAGGCCGTGTGACTCAACTGGAGGACTGAGTAGCTGCAAGGCTTTTAAAACTGAGGCCGGGCGGGAATCTGCACTTGGCCAAATGTGGGCGCTTGTGTGAGGTGAGTGCCAAACCTATTACAGCACTTATATTTAATACTTTTTTACTATTCTATATCTCTTCCTACAGACAACTGTATAAAATAATCAATATTAGAGATAGCAAAAACACTTATTAAACATCTTGTCTGCAGCCTAGTGTATAGGATTATTTTTAACTGTCTTCTAGTGTTACCTGACAGTTTTGTTTTCACCAGCATATCTTCTAGAGGATTTTTCAATATAGTCTGGCATTTTAAACCCATAATATGGTGGGCCTACAGACTCAGGCTAACAGGGCTTGCCCTAAAAACAGATGCTGAGGCTTTGGCTGGTCCTCAGGGCCTGAACTCTCCACCTATCCAAGCTTTAGAGACAAAGGTGCAGCCCAAACATCTGTGCAGTGGTTTTTAGTACTGTCCATAGCACAAGCCCAAGTCTGCAAATGTTGGCTCTGAGACTTGCTGCTCTTTAGTTTTAAAATGCAGTGTAAATATACCTTTTAAGGTTCCTCTCACATGGCACTTCCACACACTACTTCCTTCAGAAAAATATTTTAAGAATGTAATAAATGCCACCCAAACAGGAAGTTATTCTAAGTTGCCATAAAAATGTGTAACTGTAACCCCCACACCAATTGGGTGGGGTCTACTGTCTCATCTAGTTGTAGGGAGACCACTTAGAGCACATTTATCATTCTATCTCTAGAGCCTTAGCTGTGACTCTTTTTTTCCTTTTAGCTCATGTGGTAGTGGCTCATGCACTAAGCTCTAGAGGTCCCAAGTTCAAGTCTGCCTGTGATGACTAGGGACATAAATCTCAGGAATGTCTTCATGCTTCAGAATTCCATATGCAGGCCTCAGCTACAGATCAAACTGTAAAGATTTTGTAGCTTCCCCTCTTCATAGACAATAAGGATTTAGGACAGCCTGCAGGCCTACTAAATCTGGAGGAGGGAGAAGGGGCAAAGCAAGAAATTGCCCCAGGACCTGGTGATTCAAAAGGGCCTGGGGCTCTGGGTAGCTCTGAGGATTACAGGAGCACAGCACATTGGGCTCCAGGTGGTGCTGAGGGCTGGCTGCTCCAGTCCTGCCCCTTTCTCCAGAGGAACACAGAACCAGCCCTGCTTTCCACCTTGCCTAGGGGTCCAGCAAGCCTGTCAGTCCCCCTGGAAGCCTGAACTAGAGACACATGCAGGGCCGGCCCACAACATTTTGGCACCTGAGGCGGAGAGCTCAAATGATGCTCCCATGCCCCCTTGCTTGGGCCAAAACTTTGAAAGGTCTCAATTCTGCCTTCTTCCTGTTCTCCTCCTCTCATGGTACTGCAGAGAGAATACATATGCACCAGCAGCAGACACAATTTTCTACTCTCTGGGTCCTAATGGCATCATCCCTCTCCCCACCCCCCCAAAGCCTGGCACCTGAGGCGGCCACCTCAGTTCGCCTCATGGTAAGGCCAGCCCTGGACACATGGCTTCTTTGTTGACAGAGAAAACCCATGAGATCCCTGCGTTTGCCTATGAGCAACTGAGTATTCCCCCTTCCCCTGCCCTCCCAGGGAACAAAATAATAAGAGAGGAATCTCAGTATGCTTCTCTGGAAGGCCTGCCACTTCAAATGCTGTCACAATGGAAGGTGATATAATCAAGTGTGCTTATATGGCACCTTTCTTCTACTCTGAAACCTTTCAGGTGGGAAGACTACAACTTAAAGCTTTTGTTATACTATGATGTTAGGTTTACCCTCTCTGCACTACCATTGTTTTGTGAATATCTCTCCTACCCTGCATATGCTCTTCTTTCTAAAGTAAGCAGTCCTACTCTTCTCTATCTTTCCCAATTGGAAGTCTCTTCATGCTTTCCCATTTTATCACTTGTCTTAAAAGCCCCTCAATTTTTGCTGTTTCTGTCAGGGTGACTACAGCTAAAGATGCAGGACTAGAAAATCAGAGTAAATTAGTGTAACTCCACTAACTTCAGTAGCACTAAAACAACTCACATAAACTGAGGATCTGGCCAATATATCAAAAGACAACATACCAGTGATTTATTTAATGGCATTATCATGTGTTAATGAGGTAGCAAGGACACATTGCTTTCAAATGTAACAGCCTTGTTAAACAGTAATAATATCATCCTTATTAAGACAAATTGTGTTTGCCAGAGGTTTGGGAACCCTTTCAAAATGCTTGCTTTTATCTCATTTTGTCCCTTCAATTATCTGTGAAATGTTTTATTTTTGCATAATCCTATTAACTGAAAGTCATCTTATTTTCAGTCCATAGTACTACAAGTTCTGCGGGACCACTTTTGAGAATCCCTCCTAAATGTTGCATGTGGAGGGGAAAGTCTCTCTCAAATTTCTCTGACTTTGGGGGAATCTCTCTTTCTTTGAATTAAAGTACATATTTGAGGAGATGGATCTCTGGGGTAAAGTTTACATACTTCTAGTAGTTTGGAACTCTGCCTGTCTGCTGAAATGAGTTGTCACATTTTCTTTTCATGTATGTACCCATAGTTTGACTAGATATAGTTCCTTCAGACATATTTTACAGTAAGTGTGCTGCTTATGACTGTTCATTTATTAATGCTAAATGAGATGGCGTGTACATTTTTCTTTCTTTCTTCACAAGATTCCTTAACAAGGGGTAACTCTTCTAAAATTGGTAGAAGTATGGAAAGAAACATGTACGGCTGTTATAATCCATCAAGTCAAAACACTACTTTTTGTCTATTTGATTTCATAACTGTATTCTTTACTATGAAATCCAAATGTGCAGATTCTGCCTGATTCATGCAAGACAAGAAAAATCTTAACTGAACTTTTCAGTGAGGCATCTTGTTAATAAAACACTCAATTGTTTCCCTATTTACAACCATTTTTATTCTTAATAACAGCAAATATAAAACTAGCACATTTTTTGCCATTTCTTTTGTTCTACAAAAAGTAAAGTGACATAAATAAAATAAAGGGTACTATTATGAGCTGAGTGAAATCTTTTTAAGGGTTGGGTTAATACCCAGTTGATGCTAGTAGATGTGAACTTACCCATCATGTATACTGACAGTATATATAAGTCCACCCTACACAAATTGCGTGTGTAGCAACTCAAAGGGTGTGTCTAGACTACAGGGTTTTTTCGAAAAAAGTAGCCTTTTTTTGAAAAAACTTCCCCTGCATGTAGACTGCTGCTGCATTCATTTGAAAGTAAATTAAAAGAACGCGGGAGTTTTTTTCGACCACGGAAAACCTCGTTTGATGAGGAATAATGCCTTTGTTCTTTTGAAAAAAGGCGCTATGTAATGCAAACTGTGCTTTTTCGAAAGAACATCCAGACTGCCTGGATGCTCTCTTTTGAAAAAGCAAGCCCCTTTTTCTAGAGTACTGGTTGTAGTCTAGACGCTGTTTTTCGAAAGAGGCTTGCAGTCTAGACGTAGCCAAAGTGTTTCAGGCAAGTGGGTATGGAAGTGTGAGATACTGAGGTGACACATAAGAACAGAGAGGGGGGCAGGGGAGGAAAGAGCCCCAAAAAAAAAAAAAAAAAAGTCAAGCAAAAGCCTGAAACAGTGTGATCCTAGAAAAAGCTAGAGAGCCTTTTGGTCTGATGGTGTTGACTAAAGTGGCTTGTGGGGGTTGTAGGCTAGCAAACTGCTTCTTTCTTCTAGTTTTTCCAGTTACAGACTAAGTCAGCTACCCCTCTGAAGTTTTAAAACTGCTTCTTAGTTCCTCCTTCATTCAGGGGAACAAGACTTTATGCATTCTTTGAAGCAATTGCTTATTTACAAAGTAATATCTATCACTAAATATTACTCCCAATTGCAAAATCCCCAGTGCCCACAATCTGACTAGCTGGTTGAGGGAACAGTATTTCAAAAGACACCTACAGTTATCTCAAGTATCATGGAGATAACCCTAATAAAGCTGGAGTTAAATGAAGAAAATGAAACTAACAGCAGGCAGTCCTATAGCTCTCCTTTCCCTCCTCCCCTGCCCCCTCCAACCTCCAGCTTTGAATAAACCTTGAGACCTTTAACTAGTTTGCTGAAGAAGAGGTCACTGGAAGCTCAGTTGGAGAAAATTAAACTACAGTGAGCTTGGAAAACCCTATGCCTTATGTTGTCTCAATTCCAAAAAGGTCTTCCAAGCTTTGACCAAAAGCAGGGACTAATTAAAGTTACTGATATTGGTTTAAAATCCTTGTTGTCTGATTTCTGTCTTTGATCCTACAGCATCAAGCAACAGGCTTATTTTCAAATGACTTTTAAAATTCTCTTCTCTTCTTTCTTTAATTGATTTGAAGTGAGGTGGTGACCTCTGCTATTTTAACTGTAAAAATTAAGATGGGATGAAATTCTAGGCCCATATACAAACCTTCAATAAACAAGTTGAAGTGTGATGCCCCTGTTGTCAGCCACAGGGATTATATTTGGGATTGGCAGATGTATAAAAGCATGGGTTTCTGAGCTGGAGGGACCCTCTAACATAGCTCACACATCATCCTCTGTGGTCAAGCCATGAGAGGAAAGGGAAAAGGCACACTGTGACAGTACAGGCCTTGCAAACATAATCTCCCAGGGTATGTCTACACTAGTCCCCTAGTTTGAACTAGGGAGGCTAGTGTAGGCATTCGAAGTTGCAAATCAAGCCCAGGATTTAAATATCCCACGCTTGATTTGCATCTTCCCGGCTGGTCGCCTTTTTTTTTTTTTTTTTTTTTTTTTTTTTTTTTTGAATAGTTCGGGATTAATCAGCTCATACGCATATCAAGGCCAGATGTATTTCGACGAAGTTTCTAAATCAAACTACCTGTTATTCCTCCTGCAAGGAGGTTTAACAAGTAGTTCGATTTAGGCTTTAATTCGAAATACTGGGTCCCTGCCGCGTAGAAGCGGCAGTTAGTCCGACTTGTAAATTTCAAAAATGGCGATCGGAAGATGCAAATCAAGCGCGGGATATTTAAATGCCGGGCTTGATTTGTAACTTCGAATGCCTACATTAGCCTCCCTAGTTCGAACTAGGGGGCTAGTGTAGACATAACCCACTCTTCAGTAGGGCACAACTGTGACCTTCTTTCATGATGCTGAGGAGAAGGAAATAAGGAAGAGAATGTTCAAAGACATGTAATGGATCACAATAAAACTTCTCCCTCATTTACACAAAGAAAAACCATTGTTTAAAGCTAGTCATGGGAATGAAGGACCACTTACCAGTTCTTCCCAGTCTTTTCTACTTTACACTTTGCTTGATAGCCACTTGTAGAAAATTGGAAGTTCAACAAATCACCTTGCGTACTCAGTTAAAAAGAAAACATGACATTTAATAGAAAACCATAATTTCAGTAATTTCCGCCCTTAGTTCTCATCCCCTGATCAGAAAAAGACCTTTCTGCTTCATAACTCACTTTCTTTAATTCCCTATTTAGACATCATCATAATGACTCTCAAAGCAATAAAACATTAGAATAGAAACAGTAGATTTTTTGACACATTTTTAGGCTTGGGTGGCAGAGGGGAAAAATGGGTTATGAAAAAGTGTGTGTGTGTGTGGGGTATGTTGTATGAAAAATCACTAAGGCAGTTCAGCTACTTAGAAGAAAAATGTAAGGTAAACCTGTCCCTCAATTTATGTAATGAAAATTACATAGTGTTTTACCAGAAGGCAAAATCACTCAAAGTGAACTACCTCTGGTCTGATTTGGATTCGGAATATCAGACCATATATGTCATTTATCAATTCTAGTGGAATCTTATTATAATAAAGTAATTTTTGATCCTTTTACATCATAAATGTAATATATTGAGAGTTAGCATTCAATGTAAACATCATCCTCTAGTGCTTCATCTCATGGCACTTGTGATTGATTTTCATTTAAAAAAAACAAACCTCAGTGTGGTGTTATACATCCAAAAACATATCATTAATAGTAAGCACAATTGATAAGCACAATTACTACAACCACATGTGCAAAAATAAAGCCGTTATCTATATTACATTCTCTGTATGTTATAAAGTCTCAGAGGGGTAGTCATGTTAGTCTGTAACTTTAAAAACAATGAGCAGGCCTTTGGCACCTATATTTGTTAGTCTCTGTCTAAGGGCATGTCTATACTGCAGCATTATTTCGAAATAAATTTGAGATGACAGATTTTTTTTTTTACTCTAGCTTCTGTAACCCTCATTTCATGAGGAGTAAGGGAAGTTGAAGGAAGAGTGATCTTCCTTGTATAGACTGCGCCAAGCGCCAAAAGCCAGATTAAGCTATTTCAACTTCAGCCACACGATTGACGTAGCTGAAGTTGCATATCTTAATTTGACTTTTGCCCTGAAGTGTAGACATGCCCTAAGGTGCCACAGGGACTGTTTATATGGAATAGTAACTATTAGAGGTATGTGTCTTAGATGTCTGTGTGCGCGCGTCTCCTCTTCAATGTCAAATACTGCTTGCATCTAACTTTTTTCCAAAAAGCATGGGCTCAGGTAAAAACCATCCTTATGATGGATAGACTTGCTCCGGTATGAATTGCACTACATTAATAGCTGAGCAGCTGTGTAAGAACTCTTTATGAAAAGAAACAGATTTGTATTTTAAATAATATGATGGTGAGCAATAATAAAAGTGGATATACACCTTTAAGTAGGATTTGGAATTGGGTTGTAATTGTTGCTGCAGGATCCAGTGCTGTTTCCAGAAGAAATTCTGTCTTCTATATGGAGATTTAGTCATCTTTAGGCCTCTGTGGCTCCTCTCCTCTCTGAGGATTTAATCTGCACAGACCTGGCTCCTCCCAGTCATCTCTCTTTCTCACTCCTGTATATCCCTCTCACAGAACCTAATAGACCTTTTTGCCTTGTACAAATCCACATGGAACCAATGCATTATCAAGTACAAACTTCCATTAACTTTGCTCCCCAGCACTGTGGAGAAACATGAGGCTATATTTGTCACTTGATCTCTCACTTGCTGAATTAATCTACTATAGTTGAGAGAGTCTGGCATCAAGAGTTTGTGCATGTGTCTGTCTGCATGACCATCCATACATCTGAGTCCATTTATTCAAGAACTCATTCTAAACTGTTAGAACTAGAACCACCAAATTTGGTATGTAGCTTCCTCTTACCATAACTTAAAGCAAGATAAGGGTTTAGTTGTGCCTGGGCAATGGGGTGTGCCTAGAATGTGATTATTTCTCATAAATCAAAAAGGAAGGGGTCTGCTAGCAGGGAGAGTTATACTGTAGAATGACCGCAAGGGGCCAGAGATGGTGACTGGAACAGTATGACCCCATTGGGACAGCAATCTGTTATTTCAGAGAGTTTCTCTGTGTGTATGTTTGTTCCTAGACCAGATGATAGGTACCCTTCCCCCACATGTGCAGCTGTGGGTGCAGTAGCTGTGGACAGGTGCTTCTCACCTGGCCTCAAGCTGCTGCAATGACAGAGGGCTGGGGTTGTCCCCTCTCCCCAGAACAGCCTGCATACTGACCTCCTCATCCCAGGGCTCACCCCAGAACAATTATTTGAATGGAGAAAAACAACAGTTATTTGAGTTAAGGACCTCAGCAATGTCAGGTAAATCTTCTAGTTATCCTATGAAGTTGAGAGAGGCTTGTTAGGCCATTTATTTCAAGCCCCTGCCAGTGCAGGAGTGTTCTCTGTTGTAATGACTATAATTTTGTCCAGTCTAGTTTTAAACCATGAAGCTTCCTCCACTTCCCCAGGGATAGCATACCTTATGCTAAGAGATGTCAGCTAATTATTTCATCCATCCATCTGTTGTAATACAGGTAGATAGATTTAAAAAAAGCTGAAATGGCATTTTATGGTGACATAAACAGGTCATTGCAAAATGTAGTCGACACTGAGCTTGTTTATTTGATAGAACACACATTTTGGATCTCTTTCTCCCTCATGTCCAAGGAACAGACTGAGGGGGAATGTCTAGTTAAAATTCCAAGGAAACCCTGCAAATTTATCAGTGGCTGGGTTTGCTCCTTGGAGAAGCAGCCAGGGATTACAACCTCAAAAACCAGTGCATATCTCCTTACTGAACATTGGACATTTACTGTTTGTTTGGTTTTTTTTCTTTTTTTTTTCTTTTTTTACAATGTTTGGAAAAATTCTCTCTGACTGCTAGAACTCTGCATTGTAGTAACTTAAAATAAGGCAAAAATTGAATCCAGCTGGAATCAGTAGGATTTTAGCCATTAGATGATGATGATTTGGCTCTGAGAGAATATAAAAACTGAAAAGAGGTTAAGCGCAACAATTTAATCTAAAACATTGAAACAGAAGTAGGGAAACAAACAAGTTTTCAGTAAGCTCTTGGCAGGAGAGTAATATTGGGAGGAAAGGAAAATCATCTAAAATTAGGTTTCATAGCAATCAGTTGTGTCCTTATACTTTGTAGGGCCAGAAAACATTGTTCTCATCATGTAGCCTGACCTCCTGCATAAAACAGGCCATAGATCTTCTCTCACTTGCAAATACTGCTCTAATTTGCTCATGTAATGTAGTGGTGCCATCTAATGAAAGACATTAAGTAAGCATATCAGCATGTACTTTATGCTCTAACATTGTCATTAACTTTTTATGCTATATGGAAAACAGAACATCACAAATAACTGAATGGTGACACATGCCATCTGTGCCCAAATGTATCGCATCTGCAGAAATCTTGACTGAGCCAAAGTGGTTGACAGAGGATTGGGAATAGAAGACTTGACAGCATATCTTGAACAGATTGGAAAGTGGCAAATCCTGGTCACCTTAACCACACGCATACTGCGCACAAGATCTGGCCTAGGCCCTTATAGTCATAGGTGTAAATAACACCTAAATCTCAAACCAAACCTTGGCTGTTAATAGTAAAAAATAGCAGATGTTTCCAACATCAATGTATTATCTTCAATACATAAAATACTTATTAAGTTTAAAAAAAAACCTTATTAGAAAGGGGATTCGTTTTGAAGTCAGCTACTTGCCTAGTATCCCCACCTCCTGCTTAAGCAAATCCACAGTAAATATATATATAAAAAGCCAACAAAGGATTTACAGAGCTACATGCACACAGTTGCAGTATGTATTACTTTCTTAGACTGTCAACAGATTCTAATATATGTGACATGTTTGACAGTGAAGAATAGCTTTTAGGTACTTTGCTTGATTTGCATGTTTAAGGGAAATGTAATGTGAAATCGCACTTCCACAGAGTGCATACATTAAGCAAAGTAATAAAGACATTCAAAATGGACCACTTGTTTCCCCAGAAATTCAGATTCTGGAAAGCTATCTGCTTGCTGGTTCATAATATTTTGTTGTTTGAAATATTGCTTGTAATATAGGTTTGCATGCCTATCAGATATTGATATTTGGTTAGTACACTTCCTTTGTTATTGCATTTTTCTCTCTGTATCAAGATGTGGGGTCATAAAAGAGTCTACAAAAAGTACCTTATTTACCAAAATGATGCATTCAATTAATTTATATACCTTACGCCTTTATTGTTCTTGCAGTCTTACAAGGATCTAGTTACAACTACTAGCAGTAATAAAATTCATGCATCTATTGGTGTGTAGCATGGTCTTCCAAAAGAAGTACAATCACTTTAGTCTGTGTATACTGGATTATAGACAGTGTCTACCGTAATTGTGCACAGTAAGAGGGAATGGATTTAATGATCTGATAAGTTCTTACCCAGTTATAATTTCTAAGATTCTGCCTAGTTTCCATATTATTTAAAGATTATCAAATAGATGACCACATACCCTTTACATTGCCGTTGTTTATTTTATTAATTTGCCTACTTCGTTGTGATCCTTCATATTATTTAATATAACATCCCCATTTCGTTCTTTACAAACACTTCTGCCCACCCTGCATATAGAAGCTTAATTTGCTTAATGAGGACAAAAGATTTGTGTGGGACAGGGAAGAAGAAATGTCCACTTCTGGTCAAACTTTAGAATAAGCAAGTCACACTTAATAGAACTGGAGTGACCCTCCAATTTCTACATGTGTTTAACACTGAAATGTGAGTGTTAATTGTAATGCAGCAAATACTGAAAACAGTTGCTTTGATTTATGTACGCTAATAAATACCATTAGTTGGGTTTTTAAATATTTTGTGGTTGCTCCATAACTGGCACAGAAGCAACACATAAATTGCCATCTGCCCATTTGTTGAGTGTTGTTTTGAGTTACAGTTGCAAACTGGAATGTGGGAGAATTCCAGCTGTTTTTGTTTCTTTTTATTTATAGTTTCAGTCAGTTTCACACACTAATTGTAATTCATGCCATCATCCTGGGAATTTGCAAGGATATATAGGTCCCAGTTCAGCAGCAATATAAATGGTAGCATAAATTATTTTTAAAGGTTCAGATTCTGATCTGTCACCCCAGTATAAATCCCATGTAACTGAAATTGATTCATTAGAATTACTCCAGACTTATGCGCGTATAAATGAGATCAGAGTATGAATTCATTCGTCGTCGTCATCATCATCATCATCATCAACAACCATGGGCTCAACTCCTGTTGGTGTCCAATGCCGCCCTCACTATTTCCTTCCATCTTTTCCTGTCCAGTGTGGAGTGGCTTAGTTTCTGTAGACTAGCTTCGCACCAATCTACTATGTCATCTATCATCTACCCATTCTCTGTGGGGTCTGCTTCTCCTGATTGGACCATCCATTATGCCGAATACCAGGTTCTTAACTTTTCTATCATCATTCATTCTGCAGATATGCCTAAATAGCTGTAACTTCCGTTGTATAACTTTCTGCAGTAGGTTCTCTTTCGGCTGTATCTTCCTATATAATTCCTCTTTGGTGACCTCCTGCATCCATCCTATTCTCAAGCTCTTTCTATAACAACTGCTCTCAAACGCCAATATCCCTCTCTTCAAATCTTTCGTTATCACCCATGTCTCTCATCCGTACAACAAGCTGCTAAATACACACGTTTTCAAGACACTCAGCTTTGTTCCTAAGCTAATTGCTTTACTTTTCCAGATCTTATCCGTTGCCTTCAAACTCACTCTTGCTTTCCCTATTCTAGTTGCTATTTCCTTCTTACAGTCTAGATCATATGTCATGTTGCTCCCCAAATACATGAACTTCTCTAGTTCGATCCCATCTCCACTGATCTTCCTTCCTATTTCCTTATCTTCAAATACCATTGTCTTAGTTTTATCGATATTTATAATCAGTCCATACTGCTTTCCTTCCTCATTTAGCACCTGCACCGTTCTCGCTAGCTTCTCGTCATCTTCCTCTGAACAGAAGTAAGTGCCTAGAAGAACATTCAAAATCATAACTCATAAGGCTTCAGAAGAACCAAAGGTTGTGGCAGTGTGTAGCCAGACATGAACCCCATCTTGTTCCCCCAGAGCAAGAGAAAGGCAGTCAGCCTTTGATGCCCTGGGAACGCAGGTGTGCTGCCTGTCCCTGACTCTACCATAAACAGAAACCAGACAGTAAATGGGCTGGCTGGCGACCCGAGGCCTCCCGCCGCCCTGATGGCTAGTACCAGTAATTGACATGCCTGCACTGTCCCAGGAGAGGAATCTTCGCCCATCACATACTAGAAGTGCCCATTGTCTGCATTTTCCCAGGTGTGAATTATGCTTTGCACCCTTCGTGGGAAACTTGGCATTCAAAGCCATTTTCCTAATTGGCCACTTGAGACCAGGAAGAAGCCTGTGACCCAAGGGGTATAAAGAGGGGTTTAGTAGCCCACCCCATTTGAGCTCCAATCATCTATACCTGCTGGCAGGTATTGATTGTCTCGAGGTCTGTGGGATGCCCAACCTCGCCCTACTTCTTCCCGAGGATTGAGAGAAAGACGCTGGCCACGCCAAGTCTGGACGCAGGGGTGAGAATATATACCTGCTATGTGTCTATTTTGCATGCATTTAATAAGAGCTCAGAGAACCAAAAGGGTTTCATGGTACCTGTAAGTGACTTTTGTTTTAAGTGTAATTTCTGTCCTGTCCTTTTGTAGTGGCTGTGTTATCTGTAACACAGCAGTAGCATTTAACAGCTAAGTTTACCCTGTAACAATAAAATAGTAACTGTTTAAGCTTTAACCTGACTCCTTCAGTTGCTGTAACAGAACCAAGCACAATTTAAAAGAACTCCAGCCGGTCATAAGGGACAGATACAGGGAAAGCTTGAGCGTTGGATCGTGTCGCTTCCAGAGGACAGATCCGTTGGGGCGCCCGTCAACCTCTTCCAGGTTGCCCACTCCTAAGGAACCCCGGTCCTGGCAGTTGAAGTCTCGGGTGTATAATACACACACACACACACACACACACACACACACACACACACACACACACACACACACCACTCACTGCCCTGACCATCGGCTGACACAGTGGTAAAATCAAAGAGGACAAACCACTGATTCAGTGTGACCTGGACATGTGGAGAGTTAGAAACAAGCAAACACTGTTTATTTTAATACTGCCAAATGTACAGATGCAGTTAGAAAAACAAAGTATGTAGGGCAGAGGTCCCAAACTCAAAGCATGTGGGCCAGTCCCAGCTGGAGCGATTGTAGAGGCAGGAGTCACAGAGAAACAGAGTGCACTTCCCTTTGGCTTCTGCCACCATGGAGAGTGCAAGGGAGAAGCAACCACTGCCGCCATGTGGATCCAGGCCCCTGTTGAGCCCCCATCCACCAAGCAAGCAGTTTTGGGGATGCTGTGAGGGCAAGAGGGTAGAGTGATGGCAGAAAAGGGCAGAGCATGAGGGCTGGTAATGGAAAGGCCCCCACAGCTGGAATGTGTAATTGGGCTGGGAGTTTGAGACCCCTGCTGAGGAGGGCTTCTTTAAAAGATAGGCAACACTCCCTTGGAAACAAGTGACCCTGAAAAAGAGTTGGAGGATCATCATGGATAATTAACAGACCTCTTAGGCCAGGTCTATGCTTAATTAAATCAGCCCAACTACTCTGCTCAAGGATGTGAAAAATCCACACCCCCAAGTGACATAGTTAAGCCAGCCTGACCCCTGGTATAGGCAACAGTAGGTTAACAGAGGATTCTAAGCACAGTGATGGGAGAATCCTCTGGTTGCTATATTGAGTGGCTGTGTTGAAGAGATACAAAGAGTTGTGCTGCTGTACCTGTTTAAGGGTAGACCTAGCCTTAGCGTGACACTGTGCCAAAAGAGCTAACACAGTCCTTGGCGCTGTGCATGAGGGAATCTCAAATAGGAGCAGGGGGCTTATATTACCTCAGTATTTGGCATGGTGAGTTGGATACTGTGTCCAGTTCAAGGATGTTGATAAACTGGAGATGGTTCAGAAACAACATTAAGAAACTCCATCCATGTTGTTTAAAAGAGAGAAGGTTAAGGGCATCTTGATCTCAGGTTCTAAATGCCTACATAGGAAACAAAAACAAATTCTTCAGTCTCAGACAAACATATAGTAAGATCTAATGGCTAGAAGGCCAAGCTAGACAAGGCGTGCTCAATAATTTTTGATGAGGGGGACATGCTAAGATTTTGATAAGTGGTCAAAGGCCACAATTTTCTATGGAGGGGATGCAGTGTCTGGGACCGAGATTGGGTATAGAAGGGAGGTCTCCCTTCCTGGCCTAGACCCACACCACTCAAAGCAGCTGACTGTTCCATGTGCCATGAGTGATGTGGATCTGCTCTGACTTGAGAGAGTTTGGGTGGAGGAGGGATTGTGATAGGGGCCAGATATGATCTTGGGGTGACAAATTCAGACTTGAATTAAGGTGAAGGGGTATGTGGTGCAGGAGAAAGGTTAATATAGGCTGTGGTGGGATGTCAATGGAATTGTTAAATCAAGATCTGGGATTTTTGAGTTGTGACCTAACAGGTGTGCTGAGGAGGAATGCAGAAGGTTGGGTAGTAACCTGGGACAGGAGGGCATAATGACCTTGGAATGACAAAGTTGTAGTATAACAAGGGTATTTAGGCAAAAAAGTGCCTCCCGAATTTGGTATTGTGAGGTTCATCTTCTGATGATGGTGTACATGGATACAATTCCAAGTTTAAAAAAATTAAAACGAGAATGGTCCTGTAACACCTTAGAGACTAACCAAAAATATGATGCCCTCTTTATATTTTGGTTAGTCTACACTACAGCATTATTTTGAAATAGCTTATTTCAAAATAATGCGTCTAGACACAAAATGCATTTTGAAATAGCATTTTGCTATTTCGAAATAGCGTCCACACTGATTGGATGCTGAATCGCATTTAAGGCCAGCCAGAACAGGTTCTGGCAGGGCATCAGGTCAGGAGTTACCTTGTGTGGCTGCTGCCTGAGGCTATCTGAGGTCTGTGCTTAAAGGGACCACTCCCCCTTCCCCCCCCTCCCTCCCGGAAAGCCGGTTCCAAGGTTTCCCTGCTTGCTTGCCTACCTCGCTGAGGGACATCAAAGCATTTTTTTCTCTGCATGCTCTGGTTGCTCTCACTCAGGACACCACAGCACTCTGCACCATGGCGCCGCCCCGGGCACTCTGGTGCTTCTTCTGGACGTGTTGCTGCGAACCAGGCAGCACGTTCTGCAGGCAGTAACAGTCTCCCTTGTGTGCCCTACTGGGGGCTTGTGCCTCATTCTTCCCTCTCGTCCTTCCACTTTACCCCTCCCTAACCTCCCCCTTCCTGCTGTACAATAAAAGACACGTGTTCATTACAACAAAGCCTCTTTATTGAACAAAACTGGGGTGGGGGGTAGGAAACTGAGGTGAGACTGGGGAAAGATGGTGGGAGAGGGAGGGGGAAACCTGGGAGGAGGGAGCTGTCAGGGAGAGGGAAGGGGGAGGAGAAGCCCAGGGTTGGGGGTCTCGCTGGCCCAACTGTCTCCCAGCACCGCGGGTGCGGAGGCCTCGGCATCCCTGGGGACATGGGGAGGGTGGGGAGGAAGAAGTGGGAGGGGGAGAAGGAGTGGGAGGAGGAGCGGTACCTGTGGAGGCAGCAGGGTCTGGAGGCAGCAAGCTCTGCCCCAGGGTCGATGACCACCTGGGGGGCATGGACCATCCTGCCCCCCAGGATGCAGTCCACAGCATCAAAATAGGGAAGGGGTCTGGGACTGCCCCCGGTTGGGAGCTGCCCCCTGTGGCCCTGGCCTACGCCTGCCGCAGCTCCTTTTTTTTCATGCAAACCTGCTCCTGCCTTTGGTGGCCAGGCTGGCAGTCATCCGCCTGTAGATGTTTGCGTTCCTCAGTTTAGTGCGGTGATCATGGACATTGGAGGCATCTCCCCCCCCCAACCTGAATTAGGTCCCTGATCTCCGCACTGAACCAGGCAGGTGCCGGCCTTTTCTGGCCCTGGCAGGCTCCTGGGAGCTGGCAGACCGGTCCTGGGGAGCGGTGGAGGGCTGGCTGGCACTGACTGCCTGGCTCATGCTGAGGCCACTAGGTCAGGTGCTGCAACTGCTGGCTCTGGGCTGACAGGCTTGGAGCTGGCATAGGCACTGTGGCCAGAGTCTACCCCTTTAAGGGCTCTGGGAAGGCGGGGCGTGAGAGGAGTTTTCTTGGTTGTGGCCAGCAGGGCACTCTGGGAAGGGCTGGAGGCCCCCTATTTTGAAATAAGCGTCTACACAATGCTTATTTCGAAATAGCAATTTTGAAATTGGTAAACCTCATTCCACAAGGAATAGTGCCAATTTCAAAATAAGTCCTCGCTATTTCAAATTAATTTTGAAATAGCAGTTTGGCTGTGTAGACGCTAGGATAGTTATTTCGAAATAATGGCTGTTATTTTGAAATGACTTTGCTGTGTAGACATACCCTAAGGTGCTACAGGATTGTTTTTGGGGGTTTTTTTTAAGTTACAGACTAACACGGCTACCTCTCTGAGAATTCCCAGGGAAGTTATTCAAAGTTTTTGGTGGTTTAAAACAGGAGTAAATTTAGCCATACAGATGTTTCAGAAGTTAAAATAGGAGGGTTGGTGGTTGGTGTGGGTTTTTTTTTTTAAATCCTACATACTCTAACTTGCTATTCTTGCTGTGCTTCTTTACTTTTGCCCCTTTGCTGTGTGTGTGACATTCTTTTCTGAACTCTACTCTCATTGGAATATATATATGCAGTAACCCCTTTCACTGAGGGTGCATCTACACAGCACCCTAAACTCAAAATAAGATATACAGTTTGTGCTATGCAAATTACATATCTTATTTTGATTTTATTTCAAAATAATGCACTCTTTTGACACATCCCTTAACCCTCATGGAACAAGGGTTACAAGGATGCCTAAATAGCATACCTGTTTCAAAAAATATTTCAAAATATTTTGAAATAACGGGCACATTTAAAAGATGTGGGGTAGCTTCAGTATCCCAAAATAGCCCTGCTGTCTAGACGTACCTTTATATATATTAAGTTACTCCACACATAGAATGATGAGAATTGAGGAAAAATTAAATAAATGAAAGCCAGATTAATGCAAGTGACACTGTTTTTCATCTTTCACTCATCTACTGACCAATTTTTTTTTCGTCTTATTGAGCCGATTCTCCTCTTTTATACTGGTGTGTTGCCATTGTCTTCAATTGTGTAGCTCCTGGTATACACTGCTAAATGATGGGAGGTGAATTAGACCCCGTGTTTCACTTACAAAGCAAAATAACACTTAACTTCCTCTAAAATTTGGGCCAAAGGCTTCCATGGTAGGTACCATGTGACCAAGCAGCTAGGCCCCATATAGGCAAGAGGGGATTAAAGATATTCTATTGATTCCACCCTGCTACACTTGCCACCAATGTCAGACACGGAGAGGGGAATTAAAAGGAAGAGATCTAGTCCAGTTCGAGGCTGACCAGAAAAAAGAACTGAACTGTGCTACTTCCTCAAATGCATAAAATAGCTTGTTAGATAGACAAGCCACTTGGTAGAAGGATGATTAGGCCCCGAAAAGGAGATGAACGTGGGGCAGAAGGATAGGGGTCACTGATTTCCTTGAGGCTTTGGAATGTAACATGTTGGCAGGGATGTGCCTTAGTTGGAGGGCTACCACATGACAGCAGTGGATCTATAAAGGACAATGCCCAACAAGTTACAGACCCACAAAGGGGAAATCTTGCCCTCATGAGGCCCAAGGAGGCACTGCCTAGACAATCAGTTATACACAGTCCTAACACAGATTTCATTTGCATTAAATTGGCCTTAAATTTTACTCCATATCCTGATAAAAAATCTTTGCATTTCTATATCAGTGGCTAGTCTGTTTTCAGTAATATGATCAACATACACTTTGGGCCCAATCATGACTAGCTCATGTAAATTACTGAATGCCCACATGTCAGCAGGGGCTAAATCACCTGCTATTTTCCCATGTCTCAGCTCTTTAAATATGGTTTAGTTTTGCTTTTGGCAATATTGATCTTCCTTTTTGAGGCAGTAATGATATCCCTTGTACTCTTGCTTTCTCACTACACTATCCACTAGCCCTGTTACACCTTTTGGACTTTTTAATAGATAGTCATTGATTACATATTTTTTTCCTCCAATTTCTACAAAACTCTGTGAAATTTGACATACTTTGGACACAATTAAAGTAATTTTTGTGTGTGCATAACTTATGAAATTCTACTCTTTTTTGTTTTGCATTTACCGTGACATTTCATGAAGCACAACCACAAGATTCTCTCCAGCTCTGCACGTACGTCCCACAAGAAAGCATTTCCAAATTAATTCTCTACATAGTTCCAGTGAACCAAAGACATTTTAAAAAAACAATAACCAAATAAAATAAAAACCCCAACAACTTTCCACTGCTGTTTACCTATGGGACATGTATGATCTTATGCCTGAACGATATATGTCAAAAATGCAAGTTTTGCCTCCCAGCTTTTGATGATTCAGTGGGCTATGTGTGCAAAATTGAAGAACCAGATTTGATTCATGTCAAGTTTTCTCATTATTGAGGAGGATTTTCTTCTACTATTTATCCTAACATCTATTTTTAGGGGACTTTGGTTTTGACAGTTTTAACCTTATTGCTCAAAATTAGCTGTTTTCCAAAATGCATCACTTCTCTCCTACTTTCAATTTTTGTCTCTATAAACTCTTCAGTTTTTCATTATATCTTCAACTGAGTATTCTTTCCTTATTCCCTTTCATCACCCCTTCCCTATCCAAGAGTGCCTTGTGAAATCCATTATTTACCATGGTGTCCTTTTGAACTCTGTCTGACTCTGGGTCCCTTCATGCCTATTCTCTCTCCTAGTACTTCATAAAAGCACCTCCAAGGCTTATAAGTTGAAGGAAGAAAATAAAGAATTTGAGTTTTTTTAAATTCTGTCCTGGGGACTATCCTTAGAGATAATCTAATATTTTTTTCAATCAGCATAGTGATAGCCATAGTTTTTTAGATATGTTGGTCTCATTCAGCATATAACCCAGCCTATGCAAGTTTTAGAAAATTGGTGCTTCAAATAATGCAAAGATTATAGGATCTCTAGCATGAGCTGTCTTTTCTTCTGAATTTGTACAGTGCCTTGCAAATGTTTGGCGCTGATCCATGACTAGGGTATTAGACACAACATCATTGCTTCAGCTACTACTAACAATTTACTGACCTCTATCTATATAGTGAAAATTATCTTTGGCTAACTTCTCTGTCAATATAATATGCAGGCACCTGCTGAAGCCAGCTGGACAATGTTGATGCAAAAATAATATTTAGACAAGTGGAGGCCACATGGGAGAACTCAAATATTAAATTACTAACTTTTGAATCTTGCAGCTGTGGAGCAGACACAAAACATCACACCTCAAAAATATATAAAAAGTGTAATTTAGTTCTGGTACAGATTTATTGTTGCCACCAATTTTTTTTCTGCTTTTTATATTATTAAAAGCTTCTTTTTTTTTATTGCTCAAGAGTGAAGACCTGACCTGCCTCTCAGATACAGGATGTATATATATATATATATATATATAATATATAAAAAGAGAGAGAGAGAGAGAGTTTTTCAAAGGTGATATAAAAACCTCACATAAGTGGCACTATGTACAGTGTGCCCAAGGGGAGGAACAGACCATGAATGTAAAACGTTTTACTTTTGCTGTATTGGCCAAACAGGAAAATAATGAGCTAGCTGCACAAACAGCTCACGGTGCTGTGCAATGTTCTTCACCAGGGCTTTATCGTTAAATAGGAGAGTTTGAAGGAACCATGCATCCCTGGAATCAGAGGCACTGGTCTCACCTGAATGACAAAAGCAATAGGGTCAAGTCCTGCGAAGTAAGTGCTATTTTGTGCACTGCACTAAGTTCCATGTACAGGCAGTCCCCGACTTATGAACGGGTTACGTTCCGAACACCTGGTCATAACTCAATTTGGTCGTAAGTCGGAAATACTCTTAAACGCGCTGCCCGTGCTGTTCGAAAAACTTGGTTCATGGTTCTCAACTCGAAAATATTATAATGGGGTTATTGGGAGGTTGGTCGTAAATACGGATGGTTGTAAGTCAGTGTGTTCGTAAGTCGGGGAGTGGCTGTATAGAAAATAAGTGCTAGGACCATCTTTTCTTTTCTCTCTTCTTTTCCCAGTGTTTCTATACACAATCCAATGCTATCTCACTGTTTCATGATTTTTCTTCTATCAATGTAATCTCTGCAGACCTACTTTGTATAGATCATAGAGACCAAAAGGAAAATGTTAACGGATTATATTGCACGGGAGCTGGGAAAGGTATTCACTTAAGCAGTTTTTGCTAATGCTGGTGTCTGTGCCTATTAGAATCCATTTACTTAATTTGATATGTTTCCAGAGTACATATATTTAATATTAAGTCACTTGTGTAAAGTAGAAAGTCTATACAGATTTTGTATAAAAATTCTTCACATGTAAGTGGTTTTACTGCTGAATAGTTAATGAGGAAATTATAAAAATTTCAAGGATTATAAAATTTGGGTAACGTAGTTGTATGGCATAAATAATTGTGTGTATTGTTAAAAAAACTGTCGGAAATGTACATACACTCATATCAGTTCTACCCCTTTGTGCATGTACAGTCTTCACTTAACACATGTTCTTTGTTCAATATAAAGGCCCAGATTGTCTCCTGTGAACAGACTTGCTTAACAAAAGAGGCTAGAGAGGATAGGTGTAACAAGGAGCCAGTTTTGGAAATATATCTACCTGATTGTCTGAGATGATCTGAGAGTCCTGGTCACAACATAGGTTAAAGGGCTGCTGTAAGAGCCAGGTAAGAGTTGACCTCCTGCATGGGTCCCTGGGCAAGAAGGGGAAGGGGGCAGCTCTGCACTCCTGGAAGGGGCAGGGCCTCAGGCAAAAGGGGCGGGCTGGTGGCAGCCAGCCCTCTGTGCTGCCTGGAGCTTTGCACATCCCCCAAGATGTACCTGGGGCTCTGACTTCTACAGTAACAGTAGTGGTGGCAGCTGGGAACCCAAGGTTCCTTAGAAATGCAGGAGCAATTGCCTCCTTTGTTTCCCCACATTGGTGGCTTGGAGACGAGCCACTTCTTTGGCACCTGCTTGCTACAGTTTCCCAGGTGGCCAACAGCAACTTGAGCACTACCTGAAGCTCAAGTTAGGCACTTGTTGTTTTAGCTGTAGTTTGTTTGAGACTCCGCCACACAGAAGACAGTTGGTGTGATATTAAGATTTTTCTACTTCCCTTGCATCACAAGGACTCTTCCAAGGGTTTGCCTATATATAAATATCCTCAGTCCCCTTTTTGCTATACAACTCAGCAAGAGTACGTCTACAATACGGGACAAAGTCGAATTAAGAAACACTATTTCAGCTACGTTAATTGAATAGGTGAAGTCAAAGTAGCTTAACGCGGCTTTTGGCGCTATCTACACTGCAGAAATTTGAAGAAAGAACACTCTTCCTTCAATTTCACTTACTCCTCGGGAAAGCAGGGTTGCTGGCATAGACCTAAGTGACCCTCTCACTTCAATTTAGCTGTCTTATCTAGACCGCTAATTTGAACCCTAGAAGATTGTCAGCGGCAGCTTTGATCTTCCTCTGTAGTGTAGATGTACCCCACATTACCCACCTAAGGGTATGTCTACACAGCAAAGTTATTTAAAAATAACAGCTGTTATTTCAAAATAACTTTCCTAGCATCTACACAAGCCAACTGCTATTTTGAAATTAATTCGAAATAGCAGAGGGCTTATTTCGAAATTGGTAAACCTCATTCCACGAGGAATAGTGCCAATTTCGAAATTGCTATTTCGAAATAAGCACTGTGTAGATGCTTATTTTGAAGGAGGGGGCCTCTAGCCCTTTCCAGGGTGCCCGGGCCACAAGGTAACTTCCAACCTGATGCCCTGCTGGAACCAGTTCCGGCTGGCCTTAAATGCTATTCAGCATCCAGTCAGTGTGGATGTGCTATTTCGAAATAGCAAAAAGCTATTTCGAAATGCATTTTGTGTTTAGATGCATTATTTCGAAATTAGATATTTTGAAATAACACTGTAGTGTAGACATACCCAGAATGTAGAACAGTCTTTCTCGTGTTCAATTCATGAGCTTTGTGCACACTTAAAAACAGCATCACCATACGTAAAACATACTGTGTGCTGAAGATATTACTTTATTTGTACTCTCAGTTTTGGCAGTTTTTTAAACACTTTTTCTTCAAATGCTAAAAAAAATTGCTTTTGGGGAAACACTCATTTTAAGATGATTTTAAGATGCTTTCAGACTGATGAAAGATTTGGGTTTTTTTGGGGTTTTTTTAAGTTTTTTTATGAGCAATTGAAAACAAAAGATAAGAATGGAAACTTCCATGTCACCTTACTTACAAAGGATTTCACCATTTCAGCTTTTCAAATTAAACTAGAGGAGAAATTTACACAGGTCTTATTTAAACCAGAATTTGACCAGGACATCATCTTTATTTTTGCAAAATGTACCATGGGGCCTTCTCATGAGTCTTGGCTTTGCTTTTGCTTGCATCCATTTTACATGGTTATAACTGCATGGATTCCATCTGAGCTACCTTACAGCCAGCAGAATAATCAGTATTAGTTCTAATCAGTGTTCCCTTTAAACTGCGCAGCAGCACAGTTTCACAAGTGATTAATCGGCCCTGCCCAGTCAGAGGCACAGGGCTCTGACTGGGCGGGGCTGATTAATCACCTGCAGCCACATAGTTTAGAGGGAACACTGGTGCTGATGAGTGCTCAGAACCAGCCTGAATCTCATCCCACTAAGTGATTTTTTTTTTTTTTTTTTTAAGACCACCAGTGCAACTTCACTGACCTCCATTGGGAGTTATTTTTGGTGTTCCCTAGTGTAAGCCCCTTTGCATTGGAAACTACCTTGGAATTCTTCCAGGAAAAAGCACTATAAAAGTTACAATTGTACTGGAATTGTATTGTTTATCAATACTGAGTTAATGAAATCCACCTACTGTCCTAACAAGTAGTTTAACTGGATAAGAATTTCAGGCTACATAAATAATTAGTGGTATAAAGTGTTAAACCAAATACATTAAAGTAGAAAACATTTCTAACTGTGCTTGAGTTTCTTATAGATACACTTATTTACTTGGTTTAAATAGGTGCTGTTCGTATTCATTAGAAGCTGATTAAGAGCTAGATAGGCATAGAGAATCTTTCCTAGTGAACAAGCAGAGCACCTGCTATCTTGATGAATAGTAAATTGAGGTCTCACCTTGCTTCATCGGTAAGCAAACCCTCAAAGATATGCAAAAGCGGCGAGGAGTCCTGTGGCACCTGCGCAGTTTAAAGTCCTCGCCGCTTTTGCAGATTCAGACTAACACGGCTACCCCTCTGATCCTCAAAGATATGTGTGTTTTTTTTTCTCTTTCACTTCTTAGTTTGTGAAAAATTAGAGGTGGTCATAGTCTGAGTTTAAAAATAATATAGTCCCCTGCTCCCATCTGTGTGCCTGTCCCCCCTCCCCAAGATAACATTAGGCAATGCTAAGATCTCTTATGGAGAAACCTGAATTCTATAAATACTCTACCCAACTGAAGAGATTTCAGGCCTGAGACTGGTAGTCCTTATAGTCTCTTCACCTTGAAGAAAATCTCTGCCCCTTCCAAAAAGTGCTTCTTAGGGAATAAAATCCCATCTTGAGTGTCTGTCTGATGTTTACATCCCTGGTAGCATAGTGGACATCTCACCACATTTATCTGCCCGAATAACCTCCAGTTATTCAGTCTTATCAATTGCTAACTAACTTGTGGCTGCTGTCAAATAATCTGTTCATTTACCAGAGATAGAGAGGCTTCCAGCACAAAAAGTTGTGGCCCCTTGGGGTGGGGGGAACCTTGTTGGGTGGGTTCCTTTTTTAACATAATTATTAAATAATCTTCCTTGCTTACTTTTTTCATAATATATTTGTAGTGGAGAGGTAGAAGGTCCACCTTACTTACCTTCATCTTCCATCAACCTGGGGCTTGGTTTTCCCAATTCCAAGGCAGACGTCACTTTGAAGAGACTTTGAACCGCTCTAGCACTGACACTAACATGTTTCCTGAGTACCTTCTGGAATGCACATTGTGCTTTTCTGAACTTGTTTAGTGTTTTGAAATTTAATAATAGTTCTGCCCTCTGCTGAACTAAGTCCCAATGGCCCAAGTGACAGTCAAGGTTTCCACTGAAGTGCGTGGCAGCATGGCCCTGTAACTGCTTAATGAGCCCCATCCTGCCAGGCAACTCCATGCACAGAGCCTTAAGCCCCTGACTGGGTGGGGCTGATGAAGCAGCTGCAAGACCGTGTTGCTAGGGTTGCCAGATGGTTTAACCAAAAATACCGAACAGCCTCCCCCCCCCCAAAAAAAACCCAACAACCCACTGTTGAGGGAAAAAAAGGGGGAGACCAAAATTATTGAGGGGGGAAAAAAAGACCCTGACAATTATTAAGCAAAAAGCATGGCCCCTTTAAGGCCTTTGGGGCTTTTTTTGGCTGGTGGCCATCTTGTTTTCTTCCTCTGTGCCACAAAACATCTTCCCTGCAGAACCAGGTAAACGGAGAGGAGGGTAGATCCGGGGAGGGGTCCGGGAGGAGGCTGGGGGTTGGGCCCAGTTGCTGAGTGTCGTAGGGTTGCCAGGTGTCCAGTATTTTCTGTTTTTTTTTTCTTTTTTCCGGACAGGAGGCGAAAATACCGGACTGTCTCGGTCAATACCGGACACCTGGCAACCCTACGTGTGGCCATGCAGCTTAGAGGGAACCTTGGTGGCAGTCCCTTATGCTGCTGACAATAAGAGGACACGTTTTTAGCTCTAGGGATAACAGGCTTCTGTTCTATTGGAACTGGAGAATCTCACTTCTATTCTCATTGCTGCTGAGAAGTTCTGATAGGGTTACCAGGTAGTCATAAAAAAATACTGGACACGCTTCATGGGGAGGAAGGGAAGGGAGCGGCCGGGAGGAGCGGTGCTGGCCGGGAGGAGGGGGCGGGAAACAGAGCTAACGGGGGCAACGGAGCTGGCTGGGAGAGATGGGGCCTACGGGAAGCAGGGCTGGTCTGGGGTCGGGAGGAACGGGGCTGGCGCGGGATATCGGTGGGGAGATGGCCGGCGGGGTCGGAGCTGGCTGGGGGAGCTGAGGAGGAGGAGGAGGAGGAGGGGAGAACTGGCCACCGGAAGCAGGGCTGGTGGGGGGTGCAGTGGGGCTGGCCAGGGAAGATCCGGAGCAGGAACCAACCAGTGGAAGGCAGAGCTGGTGGCCGGGGGGGAGGGACTGGCCGGGAAGACCGGGAGGAGAAGTTGTGGAGAATCAACCAACCGGCTAGCTAGGAGGGGCCGGGGGAGCGGAACAGGACTGACCCGGGCTGTGCAGATCCCAGGGCGCTCCCTTCCCGTGTGAGTGAGTCCGGCTGTGGCTCCACCACGCGCTTGACCAGTACACAGGAGCACAGACTGGGCTGCTCCTCCTCCTCCTCCTCCTCACACGCAACCAGGGCTCCCAGTGCCGATCGCGCCCCGCCTGCCAGTGACTCCCCCCACCCCCGCCAGGCTTCTGCCGGCGCCCAGCCGGAAAACCAGGAAATACCGGACATTGCACATGTTCAGTATTTTCTGGCTTTTTAAAAAAAATTTTTACCGGGCAGAGGGCCCAAAAACTGGACTGTTTGGTAGAAAACCGGACACCTGGCAACCCTAAGTTCTGAGCATTCATGTTATACACAGGAGCAATAACTGTAGATCCCCAGTTGACATGTAATTAGAACACATTTGTTCATGAATTTAGAGTAGTTTGTTTAATGCACACAGTACAGTTAGCTTTGTTTTTGGTGCCAAGTCTCAGTTGCTAAATATAGCACTGCTCAAAGGTCACGTGTCCACTCAAAGTGCCAGAAGTATGCACGCTTAGAGCCACCTTTATTTGCTTCTTATTTTTGTGAAAAGCAGGCCGGGAGTCATTTTGTGGGAGATACTTGTTAATTGGGTTTACTGTGCTATAACTATTACAACTGATAAGTCCATATTATCTATTTCACTTCACAGATAGAATAGCTTACTCAGAGGGTTTAAGCAATCAGGCTCAAACTGTGCAGTTGGCACAAAGAAATCTGATCTCTTTTGGGCAAATCACACCTATATGGCATCTATTTTTTCATTCTCCGAACTTTCTTTTTCACTGAGTATCTCCTAGGTATTTTTCAGGCAATGCAGCAGCTCTGATTATTGGTGAACCTTTTTGTTCATTAAATAGTGTTCACCAGAGTGACCTAGACCAATTGGAGGATTGGGTAAAAGAAATCTGAGGAGATTCAACAAGGACAAGTGCAGAGTCCTGCACTTGGGATAGATGAATTCCAAGCACTGCTGAAGGCTGGGGACCGACTGGCTAAGCAGCAGTTAGGCAGAAAAAAGACCTGGGGTTTACAGTGGGATGAGTCAACAGCGTGAGAAATGAGAAGCTGTATGAGTCAACAGCGTGCTCTTGTAGCCAATATTAGGGTGCATTAATAGGAACATTGCAAGAAGATCTAGGGAAGTGATTATTCCCCTTATTAGGCACTGGTGAGGCCATAGCTGGAGTATTGCATCCAATTCTGTCCCCCCTCCCCATTACAGAAAGGATGTGAATGCATTGGAGAAAGTCCAGCAGATGTCAACAAAAATGATTAGGGGGCTGGAGCACATGACGTACAAGGAGAGGCTGAGGCATTTGGGCTTATTTAGTCTACAGAAGAGAAGAGTGAGGAGGGATTTGATAGCAACCTTCAACTACCTGAAGCTGGGTTCCAAAGAGGATAGAGAGAGGCTGTTCTCAGTTGTGATAGATGACAGAATGAGGAGCAGTGGTCTCAAGTTGCAGTGGGGGAAGTCTAGGTTGGATATTAGGAAACACTATTTCACTAGGAGGGTAGTGAAGCCCTGGGATGGGTTACCCAGGGAGGTGGTGGAATCTCCATCACCTAGAGGTTCATCTCCTTCATCAAGACATTTTTAAGTCTGAGCATGACAAAAATCTGGCTGGGATGATTTAGTTGGGATTGATCCTGCTTTTAGCAAGGGGTTGGACTTGATGGCCTCTTGAGGTTTCTTTCACCCCTGTGATTTAATATTTATATACTCTTCTGTGCAAGAATCCATGAAGATCCCTTGACAGAATAGGTCAAAGTAGTCAACAAGGCAATAGACCACTTGATTGACTGATAAACCTGTTAGATTTAAATCCATGCTGGTTAGAGACTGAGAATTCCATTTAATAATGTTCCAAGGAGGTATTTAAGAAACAGAAAATGATGCCATGTCACACTTCTTCTTCAGCCATTAATCTTAAACAACTTCATAGTCTTACCCTATATTAAACTCAGTTGCCAAGCACTGAACGTATTAAACTGTTTCAGAAACTGCAAAATGCTATAGGCTAGAAACATTTTCTAAAGCATTCACTTCTTTTATATGTAAACGTAGCCTCTGCTATTGCTGTATAACATTCATCAGTTTTAATCTCCCTTGAATACTTATATTGATCTTTTAGCCATCATATACTGTAAAATTAACCATTTTTATTTCCCTCATTGTTTTAGAAAAGTTGGCTATCCTTTGGTTCATCAGAATATTTTTATTTTAGATACTGAGTACCACTAAATCACCCTTGCATTCACTTCAGTGAGCTTTTTAACATTCCCTTTTCTGACAATAGTTGTTGTTGGTAATAGCCATGAGAGTTATGTTCAGAGTGTGAGAAATAATGCATGTGGTCCTCATGTGTGGTGCCCCAGCTATGCTGACACTTCAGGGGAAGTGGGACTGTAGCTTTTATGGAACAGTGTAGGATTCACACTTACCGTGTATTAGACCAACTTTGTTGCTTTCCAGTCCTACAACTTAGAAAACTGCCACACTGTGTGTTTTTTTTTTTTTCTCCCTTTCAGATTTTGTTTATCAAAAATTGCTGGCGGGCTGAGATCGTGTATGCCAACTTTCAGCCTGAAGCAAAATGTTATGGCCAAGTTATAAATACATTGATGGATCCAGCTGGAACTGTCTCATCTAATTTAATATGCAAAAAAAAGTCTGAGTCATAGATGTAGACAGGCTCCTTCAGGTTAGCAGAAAGTCAGACAGCTTTAAGCTTCAGTTTTTCTACTACTTATCCTTTCTCTTGAAGGACCAAGAGTGATGCCCTCAGGCCAAAGAGGTGCAGCTCAGATCTATACTTCTTATATTTTTAAGTTTCTCTCAAGTCTTCTCTTCTGTTAAAGGTGTCAGCTGGATGGTTGAGATGTTTTTAGCTCATAATAACAATGTAGGTTGTTTGGTAGATTTATTTATTTATTTATTTTTAGTGTAGGGAGAGACCTATACTATTGCTGATATTTGTGTTGGGAAGAGTGGGAAAGTTGCTATTGATTTCTTTGAAATATTCATCTGGCGCATTCATGGAGAACATAAAATCCCCCCAAAATCTATTAACACTAACCTTGGATCAATGCACCATCCCTGTACCAATAACAAAGTAAAATTTTAAATAATTACCCAGGAAAGGGTTTTGAGTCACAGATACTCTGTGCTATAGAATTGGAAATATAGTCTCTGGATTTATTCATCTGTTTAATTTATTAGTAGGTAATAGTTATATGCATGTATGTTACCATGCTAGCATTTGAAATTGTTACTACTTGTATTATAATCATCTGGCTCACCTGGGCTTCAAACAGTGAACTGGACCAATGGGAGTCATGAAGCTGTGCGGCTACGGACCCTTTTGGTAAACAGTGTCATGGGTCCACTAACAGCTTTCCCAAAGAGGGCCTGAGGTCCACTTTGAGAAACACTGTTCTAGTAATTTATATAATTTGTCCATAAACATTTTGTAAAGCTATATTCATTAATGTTTGTGAAGTGTTAAAACAGAATTCTGATAAGCGCTTTACAAAATGACATAAAGAAATTTGGCTTAAAGTTCTTTGAGAGACTCTAATGCAAATAGTTGTATGATGCAAAGAGATGTTACAGCCAGTGAGGATGGGATTCTCAGAAGCACCTCAGGCGAGCTAACTGACCAACTCCCATTTACTTTTTACATAAAACATTATATTTATGTTGAGACTTTTACATAAAAGATACAATTAAAAATGGATCCAGCATTAGGGAGGGGTTAATTATTCAAAGTAGTAGAATATTAATAAATTATTAAAATAAATCTTTGACAAACATTTTCTGAAAGCTGGACAGAGTGTTTTATAAAGATTAATTGGCCTCATTAACATTCAGAATGTATTGTACCTAGTTTTAGTGCCTGGGCTCAGCACATTCATCTTCACTGTGGAACATTTACCTTTGGTGCTAGTTTGAGCTATCAGCCCATATGTGCAACTTTTTTTTTTTTTCTCGAATGAATGTCCTGCATCTGGGTCTGTGTAGGCAATGTTATGAGACTTGTGGATATAGGTGTATTTTTTTAATCAGAAAAATGGGTATAAATTAGAAAATACAAAGGATAAAACTGCTGCTTTAAAGTCCATTCATTTAGATATTTATTGACACATTTTTTCCTCTTTTTTTTTTTTTTTTCCCCCTTCCTGAATACCAAGCTATTTTTAATAGCATACAATGTCTTCTGGGAATCGAGTGAAGAGAAACAAGTGGCAAAGGGGATTAAAAAGAATTTATGGCTTTTTGCTGCCACATTTTTTTTCCTAGTCCATACCTAAACTGTTTGTTATCATCCATTGATTTTTTTTTTCCTGTTGCTTTCCATAGACTGTTTAGATTGTTTCTTCATAAAATGTTCTGAGGCACTTTATCAAATATGTTTTAGAATGCTACTGTAATATAGATTATATGTACTGAATTCCTTTCATCCTTTAGACAATCTCTTTCCATTAAGTTACAAATTTAGAGTGAACTGTCCCTTTAAACCAATGCTGCATATTAATAGCATTATAAATGCTTGTTTTCTCTTTAATATTTGCTCCATTATTTTATGGGAGAATGCAGTTAGTTATTTTTACTCTTTTCCTAAAATCAATATGCATGTTCACAGCTTCACTCATTGTGGCTTTGTTGTGTGCTGTCCTAAGACAACATTTTCAGTCATTGTGTTGGCTATGAAAATTCTTCATATTTAAAGCTAATAGAACAGATTTACAAGACAAATCTCTAATTTGAAAATGTGTGATACTAAAAGATTATCTAGATGAAAGTCATGTTTAGCTTGTATTAACAAACACTGAATAACATTAGAGAATCCAAAATAGCATCCAATTGAAAAATCCATAAACTTCCTGGGATAAACTGAAATTTTTCTATTCTAACTGCACCGTCTTCATAGCACCTCACTGCATAAATTATGGAGCCAAACAGAATTTTTAAATTGATGCAGATGTACTGGGTGTAAAGAAACTGGAAAGTAGCAAGGGTACATATAAAAGATTTTCCTCTACTGTCGGTTCTGCTAACCCTGCAATTTCAACTTAGAATCTGAATGTTTAGTCGAGTTCCTTCCTTATTTTGCCTCATTGTTGATAAGGATTTTGCCAGCCAACTTTCGTTTATAAGCACATAAGGGAAAAATGGTTGTCTTTTATCACACCCTTATGAACATGAGAGCAACCCTATTTCTTTTAATGGATTTGCACAGATGTAACTGGCCGGCCTTTAGACTGGTAATGATATATATTTCTGTTGTTGATACACAAGGAAGAACAGAATCTGGTTTGCTTGCTCTTAGGCTTGTTGGCTCTACAGAGCACATACAAAATAATGGCAATAAAGTATTTCATTCACTATACTTAGCAGACTTCAATTTGAATGCAGAGAGGGAGACTTTATCTTGAGTAAGAAAGCTCAGTTTTTACATAGTCACTGTTCAGAGCAAAACTGCATGTCAAAGGTTTTCACAAGTGTTTTAAATGAACCTAACTTCAGCAAGACCAAAGGGAATGGTAAATCTTTTTTTTCCTTTTCCTTCATAAAATGTAGTTGATAGAGTTTATACCAAATTCTGCTCTCCATTTCACTCATGCAAATATAAATTAACAATTTTAAAATGAGGCAACTGCAGTTAATCCAAATTTATGCCAGAATAATGGAGATCAGAATGTGGCCTATCTTAGAAACTGACATACCTAACTCTGCAACTTTAAAGTACAGGTTGTAGCTCCTTTAACCAACAGTCGCAGGGCCAGGGAGAGCCCCAGGGGGCTGAGGCAGCAGCAGGGGTAGGCTGGAGCACGGCCATGAGGGAAGGCACCTTCCCTGGTCTGGCAAATCCCCTAATTCGGGACCATTTAGGTCCTGAGGGTGCCAGACCAATGAAGTCCACCTGTAATTCTGTACCTGAGCCTCCCTAGAAGAACCTTCTAATAGATTCAGCCTAGTAGATTCATTGAATGTCTCAGGACACAGAAAAATAATGGATAGTAATGTGACTTCCTCCTCCCCACCCCCTCCACACACACCTTACTCTTTTCTCTGCTTCTGTTTCACAAGATCAGGGATGACTTTAAATTGTGAAATTAAGAGTCCTAGGAGGCATGTCAAATGTTGATTTTTCCCCATTAAAATGAGTTCATAGCTCTATAATAGTCACATCTTGGCCACATATTGATATGGTTTACATAGATTTTGAATGACTGCTTATGTCTAACGATACCTGCTTTTGCACTTTTATGATTTTGGAGACTCCTTAACTAGAAGAGGTTTACTACAGAAGGCTGCAACAAAAACATTTAATTCCACTTTCTATTATAGTAGCTAGGACACCACGAGTCTTGTTACATCTTTAATCAGAAACAGAGTTTCTCCATTCTAAGAAATAGAAAGCTTCAGATTTAAAAAAAAAAAGACATTAGAACTTGTATCTTTACAACCATCTTGTTAGACAGAATGAAAAATTGTACAGACAGAGACAATACTTCAATCTCTTCAAGGTTTGCTACCCATCACTTAGCTCTAAAAACCTTGTCAAAAATAAACATGTATGTGCTTGATGTTAATGGGACATTGCTCTATGTGAGAAAAATCCTTGTTTATGAAAGGGCTTGTTCCCAAAATCAACTCAAAAAGATATGCTCTTAAAAAAGAGTAAATAGCAGCTACTGTTGTGTTTTCTGCCTCTCGTCAGTGCTGGAGAATGTGGACTCTCTTATATTATTATAAAACAAAAACTGAGTTACTTTTAAACTTACCTCATTAATACAATTCCATTTTTTCCATTTCACTTTCTCACAAAGACCTGCACATGTACAATCATAGTAATTTAAAGAGGTTTAAAAGTATCAATTATTAATGGGAAATAAGCTGGCTTTGGGACTAGTTAAAATATGGATAAATCAATCAGTAATTAGTCAATAGACCAGATGATATTTACCCAAGAGTTCAGAAGCAACTCAAACACGAAATTTCAGAACCGCTAACTGTGGTATGTAACCTATCATATCAATCAATTTCTGTACCAGATGATCAGATGGTTAAGGTTGCAGATGGTTTAACAAAAAATACCAAATGCCACGCGCCCCCCCCCCCCCAAAATGGGAAAAATTATGTTGAGGGAAAAAAAGGGGGAGACCAAAATTGTTAAGGGGGGGAAAAAAAGGAGTTGTGCATTTAAATGGCCCCGCGCTCCTCACTCCCCCGCCCGACGCGGCAGGGGAAAATTGTCCCCGCCGGGCTTCCGTCCGAGGGAAACAGGAAATAGCGGACATTTCACATGTCCAGTATTTTGTGGTTTTGGGGTATTTTTTTTGTTTTTTACCCGATAGGGGACCCAAATAACGGATAATCCAGGCGAAAACCAGACACCTGGCAACCCTACAGATGGTAGCTGAGAGCACTGATTTAGTTTTAAAAAGTCTCCAGCTGTGGTCCTGGCTGGGCTGCCATCCTTGACCATACTTAAAATATGCAGATGCAGAGGGTACCCAAAAATGTTGGGACACCACTGGGTCTTAATATCCTTCTACCTGACTCTTCCTGTCCCTGTTCTGCAGTTTCTGCCTCCTGCTGAGTCCTCCTCTGGATAGGATCTAGTTACTTTAAGTGAAAAAGATACCAGACCTATTAGCAGAGACCATGTAACCTGTGAAAGAGCCATTTGAGTGGTAATGAAGCTATTTAACAGGTATATACTGTCACTGTCTGAATTTACTGTGTCAGCCTACAGGATCATAGTTTAAAAATTGCTTTAAAATATTTCATTAGTGTGTTGCAGAAGGTTATAAAATCACATCTCTACAAAATTGCCCCCCTGGGCTACCATTGAGCATAGGGGCAGCAGTTTTATAACACTGCGTAGGGGCCATAAATCCTAAGAATGG
This sequence comes from Rafetus swinhoei, assembly GCA_019425775.1. Taxonomy (NCBI): domain Eukaryota; kingdom Metazoa; phylum Chordata; order Testudines; family Trionychidae; genus Rafetus; species Rafetus swinhoei. The sequence continues at coordinate 18,251,661 of CM033434.1, forward strand.
CCCTGGATCCTGGTGATTTCAGTCTGGTAGGCCTAACTTCTGTACCAAGCAAACTGGTTAAAATAGTAATGGACAAAATTATAAGATATATAGATAAATGTAATGTGTGGAAGAATCAACACAGCTTTTGTAAATGGAAATCATGCCTTCCCAGTCTGTTAGAATTATTTAAAGAAATCAATAAGCAGGGCTCGACAATCTATTGAATCTACTCGCCCATGGTGAGTAGATTTCAGCCCAGCGCCCCCATTTACCGGCAGCGCGTGCATGCGCAATGCAGCTCTTGCGCATGCGCAGTGCGGGGCTGGCGAGCGGCTTTCGCCGCGGTTCGTCAAGCCCTGTCAATAAGCATGTGGACAAGGGGGAGCCAATGGAAATAGCATACTTGGATTTTCAGAAAGTCCTTTGGCACGTTCCCCTCCCAAAGACTGTTAACCAAAGTAAGGATCATGGGAGGAAAGGGAAGATAGGAATAAATACTTAGTTTTCACAAAGGAGAGATGTAAATAGTAGGCTCTATCAAGGATCCACACTGTGCCCTTTGCTGTTCAATTCATTCATAAATGATATTGAAAAGGGAGAGAGAACATTGTGATGGAAACATTTGCAGATGATACAAAATTATTCCAGATAATTAAGTCCAGAACTGACTGTGAAGCATTACAAAGGTAACTTACTCAAATGAATGCCTTGACAACAAATTGGTAGTTGAAATGCAATGTTGGTAAGTGCCAAGTGAGGTACATTGGAAAAAATAATCTCAACTACTCATGCAAAATCATGAGATCTAAATTAGCTGTTCCCACTCAAGAATAAGTTCTCGGCATCATTGTGGATAGTTCTCTGAAAACATCTGCTCAGTGGTCAGTGGCAGTCAAAAGAGCTAACAGAATGACAGGAGCCATTAAGAAAGGAATAGATAGACCTTGAATGCTGCATGAAGTTCTGCCATCACAAAACAAAAATTAGAATTGGAAAAGGGATGGGGGGGTGGAGACTGATTAGAGGTATGGAATGGCTTCCATATCAGGAAAGGTTAAAGAGAGTGGAAGTGTTTATTTTAGAAAACAAGACAACTAAGGGGAAATACATTAGAGGTCTGTAAGATTATGAACGGTGTGGATAAAGTGAATAGGGAGTTGTAAAGTGGTAAATAACACAAGAATTTGGGGTCCCCCACTGAAATTAATAGGAAACAAGTTTAAAACAAAAGATAGTGCTTCATAAAACAAAGCCAATCAGTGGAACTCATTCTCAAGGGATGTTATGAAGATCAAAAGTATAACTTTTAAAAAGAATTAGATTAATTCATGGAAGATAGGCTGATCAATTTTTATTACCCAAGATGGTCAGCGATACAACCCAATGTCCAGGTGTTCCAAAGACTCTGATGGCTAGATGCTGGGAGTATATGGAAGGGATGAATCATTCAATTCTGATAGCTCCTCCTGAAACCTCTGGCACTGGCCACTGTCAGAAAATAGGATACTTATTAGACAGACTATCAGTCTCACCCAAGGCTCTCAAACTCATGACCTATGGGCCATCTATGGCTGGATAATTTTGGAAATCCAGCCCGGGAGTTCCAGTGGCTATGGGTGTGTGTGTCTGTACCCATCTCCCAAGCTTTGCCTTTTTCCATCACTGCCCCACCCTCTCCCCCCATTACACCCCTTCTCCCAAGTGACACAGCCTCAGGGATTACCGAGGGATTACCCTCCCTTCTGATTGCAGCAATGGGAGCTACAGGGAAGTGGAATGCACTGAGCAAGCTCACTCGCTTCATTTCCCTATGGCTCCCACTGCTATAGAGAGCACAGGGGCCATGACCACTGCTCCTATCCTGCATAAGAACCCCACTGGGTAATCCCTGAGGTCGCATCCCTCAGGATATGGGGTTCAATGGGGGGAGAGGGTAAGGTGATAGCAGGAAAGGGTGAGACTTGAAAGATGGGTAGAGACACACACACCTAGGGCAATGGGTATTCTAGGGCCAGATAGTACAAATGCCTTAGATGGCTCACAGACCATGAGTTTTAGACTCTTGGTCTAACTGAGCGTGGTCACTTTTATGTTCTTTTGAATGTGTTGTGATTAAAAACAACCAGGATAAGTTTGTAGATATGTATGTAGTCCCCATTTTTGGAAGTATAGGAACCATCAATTATATTTGTTTATGATCTTATTTTACAAAGAACCCTACAATGGCAACAAAATGAAATAATTGAATAACAAAATATCAATTTTTACATAGTTGTAATGTCAAATTTCTGTAACTAGTCAAAATGGTTATATTATTCGTTTCCCTTACTAATAAAGTTTGCTCTTATCTGCCTTGCTGTAAACTCTAATATTGTCACTCTACTTTAAATGCTTTTCTTCTCTTTGTTGTTATTTACGGTAGTTGTATTAAAATAAACATTGTAGAATAAATGTAGAAAGCCCATCATCACCCTTTGCCATTTTTGGTCCTCATCGTTAAATAATGCATTTCTTTCTTTTTCTAACAAAATGTCACTACACAGTTGCTAAGATACCACGTCAGTTCAAATTATGTTTCACAGAATCAGAGAAGATAAGGGTTGGATGAGACTTCAGGAGGTCATCTAGTCCAACCCCCTGCTCAAACCAGACCAATCCCAAATAAATCATCCCAGCTAGGGCTTTATTTAAGCCAAGCCTTAAAAACTCCATGGAAGGAAATCCCACCACTTCCCTGGGTAACCCATTCAAGTACTTCAGCACCTTCCAAAGGATGTCCCTCATTACAACTTGAGACTATTTCTCCTTGCCACCACTGAGAATAGCCTAGCTCTATCCTCCCTGGAGCCCTCTTTCAGGTAATTGAAGGTTGCTATCAAATACCCCATCATTTTTCTCTTCTGGGAACAAATAAACAAAGTTCATTCTGCCTCTCCTCATAGGGCATGTTCCCCAGCCCCCTAATATTTTGCTGCCTTCTGTTGGACTCTCCAGTTTGCCCACATCCTTTCTGTAGTGGGGTCCCAAACTGGAAGCAATACTCCAGATGTGGCTTCACCAGCACTAAATAAAGAGAAATAATCACTTCTCTCAATCTGCTGGCAATGTTCCTACTAATCTGCCCAATATGCCACTAGCCTTTTTGGCAACAAGGGCACACTGTTGACTCCTACCCAGTTTCTCATCCACTGAAATTCCCATGTCCTTTTCAGAATTGCCCCTTAGCCACTTGGTCCCCAACCTGTAGCAGTGCATGGGATTCTTCCATCCTAAGATCAGGACTCTGCACTTGTTGAACCTCATCAATTTTTTTAGCCCAATTCTCAAATTTGTCTTGTTCATTTTGGAATCTGTCCATACCCTGCAGCATATCTGTAGTTCTCCAACAGAGTATCTTCCATAAACTTGCTGAGGATGCATCCATCCCATCATCTAGATGATTAATGAAGATGTTGAACAAAACTAGCACCAGTACTGACCTGTGGGGCGCTCCACTTGATATCGGCTACCAACTAGTCATCAAGCCACTGATCACTACCCATTGAAACTGATGATTTAGCTAGCTTTGTATCCCTTTTATACTCCATTCATCCAAGTTATAATTCTTTAACTTTCAAGAATATTGTGGGAGACAGTATCAAAAGCTTTGCTAACATCAGCGGATGCCATGGCCACCACTTTCCCCATATCCACAGAGCCAGTTATCTTATCTTATCAGAGAAGGCAATTAGGTTTGTCAGACATGACTTGCCTGTGGTGAATTCATGTTGACTACTCCTGATCACCAACTTCTCCATCAAGTGTTTGAAAATTAATTCTTTGATGACCTGTTCAATGATTTTTTCCAGGGACTGAAGTGAGGCTGACTGGTCTGTAGTTCCTCAGATTCAGCTTCTTTCCTTTTTTAAAAAATGGGCACCACATTTGCCTTTTCCAGTCATCCAGGATCTCCTACGATTGCCATGGGTTTTCAAAGGTAATGGCCAGTGGTTCTGCAATCGCATCAACCAACTCTGTCAGCACTCTCAGCTGTATTACCCACAATCCCCTGGACTTGTGCATGTCTAGCTTTTCTAAATAGTCCTTAAACTTTTCTTTCACAATAGAGGGCTGCTAACCTCCACATTCTGTGCTGCCCTGTGCAGCAATCTGAGAGCAAACCCTCTATGGGTGCATCTACACAGCATCCTAAACTCAGAATAAGATACATGATTTGCGCTACGCAAATTGCGTATCTTATTTCAAAACTATTTCAAAATAGCTTATTTTGAAATTTGGTGTGTCTACACAGTGCCGAGTTTTGAAATAACATGCCATCTCAAGCCATCCCTTTTTCCTCAGGCAACAAGTTTTACTGGGATGATTGTCAGGGGGGTGAGGCCTGGTCCTAGAGCAGATGCTCCCTCCATCAGGGGAAAATATGCCCCCGCCCCGACCTAGTCCCAAGGTTCAATACTCCTTGCTCAGGGGAAATACAGCCCTCTGGCCTAGTCCAAAAGTCAATGCCCCATGCTCAGGGGAAATACGGCCCTCGGTCCTAGTCCAAGAGCTCTCAGCCCTCTCCAAGGGCGGAGACAGTCTTCTGGCCTACTTCTGGGGTAAGCCCCTCTCAAAGTCCTGGAGGCTGATTTGTGGTGGGTTGGGGAGGTAGGGGGACCCAGGCCCTTCCATTCCACCGGGTCCCAGCCCAGGGCCCTGATGGCAGCGAACGTTTTCACTGCCTGGTCGGTGGGGATGCCTCCCGGAGTTGAATCCTCCATCCTGGGCTCCTTCCTAGCTCTTCCCCCGCTGTGCAGGATCCTCTGTCACTGAGGCTGTGGCTGGGGCTTCTCCCGAGACGTCTGGGACTATGGGTGCTGCTCCTGGGTGGCTGCGGCGGCGGGCACAGCTCCTGAGGTGGAAGCAGCCACAGGCCCAGCTCCTGGGGTGGCTGGGGCAGCTCAGGAGCTCCTCTCTGAGCTCTTGCCCCTCCGGCTCTCTCCCCTGACTGCTTGCCTGCCTGGGCTTTTATCTCCACCCTAACTCTCGAGCATGCCCAGCAGGGCTGTGGGGGTGGGGCCCCTTTGGCCAGCTGGGCCAGGAGAACTCTTTGGGCTTCAGTGTGGGGCAGCACCGCCCCATCACAGATGGCAAAAAAGTGTGCCCATTATTTCAAAAAATATTTTGCAATAATGGGTGGCTTGTGTAGGTGTGGGGTAGCTATTTCGCGATACCTCCCAAAATAGCCATGCCGGTATCCCAAAATAGTCATGCAGTGTAGAAGTACCCTATGTGAAGACGAGGCAAAAAGAGCATTGATTACTTCAGCCTTTTCCACATCATCTCTCACTAGGTTGTCTTCCCCATTCAAAAAAGGTCCCACACATTCCCTGACCCTTTTCATATTGCTAACATACCTGTAGAAAACCTGCTTCTAATCCTTCACATCCCTTGCTAGCTGCAATTCCAATTGTTCTTTTTCCTTCCTGATTACATCCCTGCATGCTCAAGCAATGTATCTATACTCTTCCTTAGTCATCTGTCCAAGTTTCCACTTCTTATAAGCTTATAGCTTTTTTGTGTGTAAGCTAGCCAGAGATTTCTCTGGTAAGTCATGCTGATCGTATGCCATATTTTCTATTCTTTCCACCCATTGGGGTGGCTTATTCCTGTGTCTTCAGTAATCCTTCTTTAAAATACAACCAGCTCTCCTTTATCCCTCATATTAGGTTCTCAGTGACTCCTTTCCCCCTCATATTGGCCTCGCAGAGGATCCTGCCTTATCAGTTCTCTGGAGGAGCCAAAGTCTGTTTCTCTGAAGTTCAGGGTCCATATTCCACTGCTCTCCTTTCTTTCTTATCAGCATCTTGAATTCAATCCTTTCATCGTCATTGCCCTCCAGGTTGTCACCTACTTTTACTTCTCCTACCAATTCTTCCCTGTTTGTGAGCAATAGGTCAAGAGCAGCATGACCCCCTAGTTTGTTCCTCCAGGACTTACATCTGGAAGTTGTCCCCAATACTTTCCGAAATCTTACTGGAATGTCTGTGCATTACTGTATTGCTCTCTCAGCAGATGTCAGGATGATTGAAGTCTACTATGAGAACCAGGGCCTGTGATCAGGAAACCTCTGTTAGTTGTCAGAAGAAACTCTCATCTATTTCATCCTCCTAGTCTAGTGGCCCATAGTGGACACCTACCATGACGCTGTTGTTGCCCTCGCCTCTAATCTTAACCAAAAACTCTCAACAGCCTTTTCTCCAGTTTCATACTGGAGCTGTCTTATATACAATGCAACTTCTCTACCTTTTCTCTCCTGCCTGTCCTTCCTGAACAGTTTATACCCATCCACAACAGTGCTCCAGTCATGTGAGACCCCCCACCAAGTCTCTGTTATTCCTGTCACGTCAGTGTTCCTTGCCTGTGCCAGGACATCCAGTTCTTCCTGTTTGTTTCCCGGTCTTCTTGTGCTCATGTATTGGCACCTAAGATAACTAGCCAATTGTCCTATTATTTCACTATGAATAAAGAGGGCTCCTCTGGAGCACTTTCCTCCTTGTGTTTCCTCTCCATATCCCATTTCCCCACTTCACTCAAGGCTTAGGTCACCATTTCCTGTTGAACCTAGTTTAAAGCCCTCCTCACTAATTTAGCAAGCCTGCTTGTGAAGATGCTCCTGACATCTCTTCCTAGCAATCCTTCTTCCTGGAACGTGTACTAGGAAAACCTTGTATACTTCCAAAATGTCTTGCCTTTATAAACATTGAATTAGTGTAGCCTCATGCTTGTTCCTGTCAGTTTCTGTAGTCTTGCATAATGCATGTAAGTTTTCAAGTTTCACAGATGAGCTCAGTGAATGCACCATTGCACAGAGAAGTATATTTCAATGCTAACCCTATTTTCCCAGTGGTAGGCCACTCCTAACCTAAGATTTTCAGTCAAAGTGAATTGTTCCAACTTACAAAGACATGACATTTGATTTTATAAACTTGGAAGTGCTAGAAAAATAGAAGGAAGCAAGACAAAGCACACTATTGACACCAAGACAACAAAAATGGCATTTGACAGACTATCACCTGATATTTTGAACATACCTGTGAGCATCAAGCTATTGCTGACCCTTACCTAGTAGTTCTTTCACTAGAAATTATTTTGTACCTGCTTTATTATAGTTTATTGCATTTCTAAAAGCCTTCTCTAGCAAAAGCTGCTTTTGGTTGTTTTCTGGTTACAGCGCTACCATTCTCAGGGTTTATAATACTGGATTTGAGGCCATTTCTCAGAGGAAATGTTTGTTATTTTCTAGGTTGGTCATTACAAGTTTTGACTATGTAATGAAATACATTCTCATTATTTTTTTCTTTAGCTTTTCCTCTGATAATTTATGGAGAAAAAGCCTATGTGAATGCATAACTACAACAAACTGAGCAGCTTTTTAAAACCTGTAGTCACTACAAAGGAACAATCTGTAGCTTTTTACTATGCAGAATTTACATGGCTTTCATTATGTACACATTAAGTAAAGTAAAGTTTAAAAAATATAAATTGTATTTATATTTTAATAACTTGTGACTGATGCAAAAGTACTTTTTGACAGCAGCAAGGACTGCAGGAGTGGATTTGAGCATAGTGAAAGATCTATGTTATCTCATTGTGGTCAAAATATTTTTTTTCAAGAAGTGTAACACCCAAGAACTCTAATTTTTTTGTAATCCTATATTTCTGAAACAAAGGCTAAGCTGTGGAAGGAGAAATAGCATCTGAATTATCTTTTATACTGGAACTAGACTTCTTATATAAATTTTGCTATAGCCAAATGTCACGAAAAAGCAAGCCAGGCTGCTATTGCCTATTCTCTTTACATGTTCAATTAAGCATCACAATGTGAGCCTTCCTATTCCAAAGACCTTAGTCTTCATATTTTTCCTATTTGATATCTTTCATAACAAGTCCTTCCCTCATATCATCCTTGTGTAGTGTGGTATGAAGGTTTTCTATCCTATTTTTTTAGTATGGGCCCAGCTTTCTGTGTGAGTCATAAGTAATAACCCACATTAATCTACTCTGACAACTAACCACAGTCAATCATATTTCCCATCTGCCCATCTGGGAATCTCCATGTCAACTCATGGTTCACCTTCAGCTGAGCCTGGTTATTATTATAAATTACCCTGTAGTTTAATTTCATTGTTTTATCTCACTGTCATTCTTAGATTCGGTTCCATGCCATCAAAGGAACTTTCTCCCCCACAGAGAAGTTGTTTCTTGCCTGCATTAAACTAATATCTCCTCTGAATCCTAAGTTCAGTTCTTTGTAAATAATTGACTATAAATTAGCTCCTTTTCTGTTTCTTCTCTCATCTTAGTATAATGACAGGGCCACACTTTCACAACTGAGAAAGGAAGAAATGCAAATTGACTACAACGTATACAATCTATTGCATGCTCCTGCTATCTTTCACAGTAGTCAGGAAGCTACAATAAAAAAGAGGCATTAACTGCATTGGAAGAATCAAAAATGTGGCTGTCTTATGCACTGTAATTTATTTTAAGAGGGTTTTGCTTAGAAAGGAATTTAATGGGGGGTTTCTAGGTATATCAGAATATAAGGGCAGCATTCATGTGAGTAAGCACTCTAATGTAGATGGAAGATATAATCATATGTAGTAGTATAGCTACAGAACATCTTATTTTTTCAGTGCTGGCAGTATCTTTACCTCTGCAGATAATGACCGTCCTTTTCCCCAAAAAGCTTTGGGTAAAAGTCATATAGGTATAGATCTTACTTCATTAGCTCCTGCCAACTCTGTGTGAGTGTGTATATATAATGTGATTTGGATGGGGAGGTCCTTTCTAATTGGAAAAAAGCAATGATTACATTTTCCAGTGGATGCATTAAAATATGGTATTTTGTTGTTGTGCCTCAACCATGTCAAATGATGCAACGTTACATGATGTAATTGAGGAGCTTCAGGGGGTAGCCAAGTTAGTCTGTTACAGGAAAAAAAACAGCAAGCAAATGGTCTGGTAGCACTTTATAGACTAACAAAACATGTAGATGCACCACAATATGCCAACATTTTTATGGCTGACCTTGAACAACGTTTCCTCAGCTCTTGCCCCCTAACATCCCTTCTTTACTTATGCTACATTGATGACATCTTCATCATATGGACATATGATAAAGAGACTCTTGAAGAATTCCACCAGGATTTCAACAACTTCCACCCTACCATCAACCTCAGCCTGGACCAGTGCACAAGGGAAATCCACTTCCTGGACACTACAGTAAAGTTAAATAATGGACAACTTTCAACCACCCTATATCGTAAACCCACAGACTGCTACACTTACCTTCATGCTTCCAGCTCCCATCCCAGACACATTTTTCAGTCGATTGTATACAGCCATGCTCTACGATACAACCGGATTTGCTCTGACCCCACAGACAGAGACAATCAGCTACAGGATCTTTACAGAGCATTCATAAATCTGATACCCCCACTTGGGGAAGTGAAAAAACAAATTGACAGAGCCAAAAAAGTACCCAGACATGAACTACTTCAAGACAGACCCAAAAGAGAAAATAACAGAACTCCTCTTGTTGTCACTTAGGGTATGTCTACACTACATGCCTCTGGCGACAGAGGCATGTAGATTTGTTTACTCGGCATAGGGAAATGAAGCGGCGATTTAAATAATTGCTGCTGCATGCCGATCAGCTGTTTAGCGGCTCAGCGCCGCTAGTCTGGACACTCATGTCGACATCAAAGGCATTTTTCGACCGCCTCGGTAAACCTCATCCCACAAGGCATACTGGGGCAGTCGACAAATGCCTTTGATGTCGACCTCGGAGCGTCCAGACTAGCGCGCTGAGCCGCCAAACAGCTGATCGGCACAGCGCGGCAGCCATTTAAATTTAAATGAAGCGGCGATTATTTAAATCTCCGCTTCATTTCCCTATGCCGGGTAGCCTAACCTACATGCCTCTGTCACCAGAGGCATGTAGTCTAGACACACTCTTACAGTCCACAACTCAGACCCCTCCAACGCATCATACACAATCTACAACCCATCCTGGAAAATGATCCCTCACTCTCAGAGGCCTTGGGAGAAAAACCTATTCTTGCTTACAGACAACCCCCTAACCTGAAACATATTCTTTCTGATAACCATGCCACACAACCACATCATAAGCCTCCAGGAACCCGGCCCTGCAACCAGAAAAGATGACAACTCTGCCCACATATCTACACTGACAAATTCATCACTGGAGCAAACAACACTAGCCACAAAATCAAAGGGTCATTTGACTGCTCATCTAGTAATTTGATCTACGCCATCAAATGCCAACAGTGCCCCTCTACTATATATATTGGTCAAACTGGACGTTCTCTACATGAAAGAATCAATGGACACAAATCAGATATACGTAAAGAAAATACTCAGAAGCCAGTGGCAGAACATTTCTGTTTACCTAAGCATAATCTCACAGATCTGAAGGTGGCGGTCTTGTCACAGGCCAGTTCCTCAAGCCAAATCCACAGGGAAAGCTTGGAATCACAATACATATGCAAATTCAATTCAATTAATTATGGACTTAATCAAGATTTGGGGTGGTGGAACCTTTATCAATGAAGGGCTAACTACTTTCTGAATGATATCCTTCCTGCCTTATCCATCCACTGACTTTGATCTTTATCTACTCAGGTTTAGAAGCCTTTCTCCTGATACTTTATGCACAGAGGTAGGGGGGTGGGTGACAGAACATCTTTCTTTCCTCCTCCCCCCTTCGCTTCTCCTATGTATTTCGAGTTTCCTTATCCTCTAATCATAACTCTGGTCATCTGAAGAAATGGGCTGTGCCCACGAAAGCTCATGATACCATCTACATGTTTTATTACTCTATAAAGTACTACCAGACCATTTGCTTGCTGTTTTTTTACATGATGTAATTGTTTGTCTTGCACTGAGTTCTCATTATGACATGCTAGACAGGCAAACTACGTTGACTGTCATACTTTTTTTGGAAACTGCAGATAATTTTCTCTGAGAGGAAGGCAGTTAATAGCCATTGCTTTGGATATCAGTATGAAGACTGACATTCTTTGTTGTCTTTAATATTGATCTGGTTGGGGAGGGTGAAATTAAATGATAACAGAAATAATATTTAGATTCATAAAAGAATAGGCTGGCAACATTTCCAAAAGGATCTAATCAAATTAGGTAGCTGAGCAATATGAGCCTAGATAACATGTTTGTATTACTGATGATACTTGCATGCAGGTAGGTAAAACTCATTGAAGAAAATCATTTTCAGTTTTTATGTACCTATGAGTTCATAATTAGTCATACCCGTTGAGAAAAATAGATTTGATTACAGACCCCATTTATATGGCTACCTATTTCACTCTTTCTGAAGTCAGTTACAAAACTTTCATTGACTTTAGTATGAAGAGGGTTGAGCCCATTTTTAAAAATGGAAATTTTTAGGATCCAGACTTTTAGACAAAATGCTGAGGCCTTTCAGTGATATACTTGATGTATTCCACTCCAATTTGATATCTGTAGCAGTTAATGATTCTGCAACAATGGTTGTAGATGCTGAACATGTTTCAAGATCAGAGAAGCAGTGTTAAAAAAGAATAAATTTGGACATAGAAGGTATTTAAAATAATGCCCACAATGGTAGACGTTCTCTTAATTCATCCTGTCTCCATAATGACAAAACTGAAACTAAGAAAATACAGACAAAATAGGTTTCAGAGGGGGTAACTGTGTTAGTCTGCTTCAGTACTACAAGGAGCCTGCTGGCACATTAAATAATAATAAATTTATTATGGCATTAAGGCATAAGCTTTTGTGAGATACAGCTCACTTCCTCAAAATTTTGGTGGGGGGGCGGAGGGAAGAGAAAAACAGAAAGGGAAGGGATACAGAGATGGGATATTCCAGCCTATAGAATTACCTGGAATTCAGTAAAAATTAAATGACATATATGACAATATACTTTAAAAATAGATGCTCGTTTTTACACACAAAACAATGGCTGCCAACAGATGACCTACCATGAAATTTCTCACTGCAACATTTTAGGATATATAAAACTATAATAAACAGCCAGGCTACGTCTACACTACATGCTTCTTGTGCAAGAAGCCTTTTGTGCAAGAGTTTTTTGTGCAAAAACTTCTTGCGCAGGAGGACGTCCACACCTCAAAGCACATCGCAAAAGTGATGTGCTTTTGCGCAAGAGAGTGTCCACGCTGCATGGATGCTCTTGCGCAAGAAAGCTGTGATTGCCATTCACAGATGGCCATCAGAGCACCTGTGCTTTTTCCCATAGGGGTTTCTTGTGCAAGAAATCTCTCTGGAATGTCCACACTTGCCTTTTTGCGCAAGAACTCTTGCGCAAAAGGGAGTTATGCCTCGTAAAAGGAGGTTTACCTATGGCGGAAAAAGCCCTCTGTTCTGCCATTTTACTTCTGATTTCCTTGTGCAAAAGTGCATTTGAGGTGTGGACGCTCCACGGGTTTTTGTGCAAAACCCGCTGGTTATGTACAAAAACCTTGCTGTGTGGACGTAGCCCCGGTCGAGGATTGCTTAGTGATTGTAGGTAAATATAACAAATTTCTCCTTGGTTTTCCCTTCCCTTATCATAAGGACTCTGTGTTCCTGACCATGCATGTTCTTCCTTTTTGCTTTTTTCTGTCATCTTCAGTACAATCCTCTTGAATGTGCTTGAACCATTTTGTAATGTATTTGTTTTTCTCAACCAGTTAAAGCGACAAACCCAAAATAAGCCTTAATATTTCACAATCTTGCCCTTCTACAGCTGTGGAGACGTGATGCAAATCAATCATTGAAAAATTCTCATTCACTTAGATAGGCTTGGGATCACAATCTGAATTTGTAATCCTGGGTTTATTATTAAAACATTATTAAGTTTAGTTTTCTCTTGTGAGAGAAGAATAATTTCTACTTCTGGCTGCTACAGTGATGTTCCAAAGAAGCTAATTGCTTTAAAAGTAATGTAATGCTTTTTAAAAACCCAGTGCCATCAGAAACAAGCTCTCTCTAACAAAGTTTTATAAGCTTCAGAGGGGTAGCTGAGTTAGTCTGTACAGGATAAACTTAAAAAACAATAAATGGTATGGTAGCACTTTAAAGACTAACAAAACATGTGGATGGTATTATGAGCTTTTGTGAGCACAGCCCACTTCTTCAGATGACCAGAGTGTTGGATATCCAAAACCAAAATAAATAGGGGAGAAGTGGGGGAGGAAAAATTTGGAGGGGGGAACAAAAAGAGGCAGCGGGTATATAAATATCAAAGGGAAAACCGAGTTGGTATGTAACAAGCAAAACTAAAGACTGGATAGTTAAAGGAAGCAGATAAGGACCATTAGTTAGCATTTGGAGAGGAAGAGTCTACACAGACACCAGAATCTACACCGACAAAGAGCCATTGGCAACTTCCTTGTTTGATAGGTTGATAATGTTCCAGCCATCCAGTATCTAGATTCAAACCATTGGTATGAGACTTAAACTTGTGAATGAATTGTAGTTCCAACCCTTCCCTGTGTATTTGGCTTGTGGAATTGGTCTATAACAAAACAGCAACTTGAAGATCTCTTAATGAGTGAACAGGCAGATTAAAGTGTTCACCAACAGGTTTCTGTACGTTCCCTTTATGGATATCTGATTTGTGTCCATTGATTCTTTCCTGTGGGGACTATCCAGTTTGTCCAATATATATAGCAGTGGGGCATTGCTGGTATTTGATGGCATAGATCACATTACCGGATGTGCAGTTAAATGAGCCTCTGATTTGGTGGCATATCTGGTTGGCTCCAGTGATGAATTCACTTGTATAGATATGAGGGCAGAGTTGGCACCAGGAGGAACTGATTGCAGGGCTGGGTTCCTGGATGCTTATGATGTAGCTGTGTAGCATGGTTACTGGAAATAATTTGTTTAAGTTTGGGGGGTTGTCTGTAAGCAAGTATAGGCCTTTCCCCCAAAGCCTCTGAGAATGAGGGATCATTTTCCAAGGTTGTAGATTGTGGATAATGCGTTGGAGAGGTTTATGTCGTGGACTGTAAGTAATGACAAGTGGAATTCTGTTTTCTTTTTTAGGTCTGTCTTGAAGTAGTTCATGTCTGGCTCTGTTGATCTGTTTTTGCACTTCTCCAGGTGGATTTTAGGAATGCTCTATTTAGATCCTGTAGGTGTTCTCTGTCTGTGGGCTCGGAGCAAATCCGGTTCTATCTTAGGGCTTGGCTGCATACAGTAGGTTGAGAAATGTGTCTGGGAAGGAAGCAGGAGGCATGAAAGTAAGTGTAGCAGCCGGTAGGTTTCCTGTATAGGGTGGTGGAAATTTGTTGATTTAATTGTACTGTACTATCAAGGAAGTGGATTTCCCACGTGGACTGGTCAAGGCTGAGGTTGATGGTGGGGTGGAAATTGATTTCAACAACTTCCACCCCACCATCAACCTCAGCCAGTTTTGCTTGTTACATACCAGCTCTGTTTTCTCTTTGATATTTATATATCCACTGCCTCTTTCTGTGCCCCCTCCTCCCCCCCCCCCCCCGCTTCTCCCCTATTTATTTTGGTTCTGGACATCCAACACTCTGGTCATCTGAGGAAGTGAGCTGTGCCCACAAAATCTCATGATACCATCTACATCACGGGTGGCCAACCCATACCGGACAAAGAGCCAAGATCCAGCTGGCTCCAGTGTGAAGAATTAGGGCAAAAAGTTGTAGAGCAAAAAAAAATGGACTGCCCCTTTAAGAAGGCTTTTTGGCCTCAGCAGGCTCCCATCAGAGGCTGCCATATTGGAGCCGCCATTTTGATCCAGGCAGCTCCCCTGAGCCGCTGAGCACAGGGGAGCTGGGAGGTGTGAGCCATGTTCAGGAAGCACGGGAGCGGCTTTGTGAGCTGCAGTGACGGGGGGGAGAGCCGCATGCGGCTCACGAGCCACAGGTTGGTAACGCCTGATCTACATATTTTGTTAGTCTTTAAAGTACTACCATAGTATTGGTTGGTTTTTAAGTTTATTAAAGTTTCATAAGACACCTATAATGAACAATCCCTAAACATGAACCCTGTGGCAATTGTCCTGGACGTAGTATAGCGAGACTTCTTGATCTGCTTCCATGTTTCACAGTTCTTGGGAGAGCAATCAATCCAATCAAGAATAAGTAGAAGAGTAGCAAAAATGAATGAAAATTGCAAGCCCAAAGTTCACTGGCCCCACTAACATGCAGAGCAGAATGAATGCTGCTAAAAGAATTTTGAACCACAAGAATTTTCTTCTATTTCTACTTCATTCTAGTTGGAGAAAATTGCAGCCCACAACTGTATTCTTCATTTTGCTTTGTAAGACTGTGCATTGAGGTTAACTGTAAAATGTGGGCCAACAGCCATTTTCTTTATTTGCTTTCAATGCTCAAGCAGCAGAGCAGACTCGGTAGTGATAGTTTACAACAAAGTTTATAAACAAAACACGTGTACAAACAAAAAAGGTATTGCACAGTAGCACAGACATGCAAATGCCCATGTTCACACTATATAGTTCAATTTTAGTATTCCTTTTTGTCCCAGTTTATCATTAGTTTAGATAGACATGATCTAGATAGTGCTTGATCCTGCCATAAGGGCAGGGGACTGGACTTGACGATCTCTTGAGGTCTCTTCTAGTTCTAGTATTCTATGATTACACATGTTGTCTAACATCCCCTTTAATTCCACAGTTTTTTCTTTTATTTAATCCATGTTAGCTACCTACATTTGCATAGCTACAGATGTGTTGTTCTTCCATTTGTTGCTATTGCATAAAAATCAGTGAGAGTAACATTGCTCTGTCATTTATTGGGAAGGACTAGACTCTCAGGCTCATGCCATGCTTCCCAAGGCATTTGTGGAAGCAGTGGATGAATGAATAGCCTCATGTCCATGATGAAGACTTGTTCTCTTCTTATAGAAAGAGAAAGTGATATTTTCATTATTGAGTATGTTGGTCATCTGTCCTGGATTTTGCGACAGATGCAAGGAAAAAGTAATTCTGAATGAAACTAAAATAATTCATAAGAGGTGGTTTGAAGATATTAGAATGCCTGAGGACTGATAAAATCTCTGAGAGACCCTGAATCTTTAGTAGCATTCTGAAGGGGATGATCGGAAAGGGGACTTTTCTATTACATGTGACATGTTTTGAAACTACTTCTCCTCCTCGCTCAGTCTGTATTTTCCTTTCTGAAAAGGTTGCATCACTAGATCACTATATTGCAAAGGTATACAGGAAAAAAATCATTCACTCATTTAACTTTTAGTGGATTCTATACTCAAGGACAAACTATGGGAACCCTAGAAAGCTGTTTTACTAACGAACAGGCATAATAGATTTTTCCACAGGGAGACAAATTGATATAGTACAA
Source organism: Rafetus swinhoei (assembly GCA_019425775.1). NCBI lineage: Eukaryota > Metazoa > Chordata > Testudines > Trionychidae > Rafetus > Rafetus swinhoei. Next base: position 18,268,067 of record CM033434.1, read on the forward strand.
GTACAATACCAAGATGCAATCTGCTCCATAAAGTCAAAGTTTAGAACAACAGGCTCTGCTAATTTTCAGTGTAGCAAGTTAGCTTTGTTTTGTTTTTATTTGTGTGTTCGTAACACAAACTGTATCTGAAGAATATAGAAAAAAATATTTCTCAGAAATCAATTTCTGGGAAAGCTTGTTTTATTATAGAGTGTAAACATGTGTTTGTCATGGATAGTCCAGATGGAATATTTATTCCCTAGACTAGAGTTACTGATGTAAACAAATAAGTCTCCAACCTCCTTCCCCTCCAGACTTACACTCTCAAGAGCCTATCCTTTTCAGATTTGGATTATGCATGTTAACAGCTGTGTATGTTCCTGAAAGTGTTAACCCTGCTCTTAAAGAATTTATGCCTAGTTACAGAATCAAGCTTGCATATCTAGAAGCAAACATTTCTTAAGACAAAGCTCATCTAAAGCTATGTTCTCAGCCATAGGTACATGGACCACTGGGAGAACTCAGAGGTCTTCCAGGGGATACATAAACTCATCTAGATATTTGCCTAGTTTTAGAGCAGAGTACTTAAAAATCACTAGCAAAGTCAGTATACACTAACATTTTATACATACTTGTTTGTACTGTTCTATACATGTATGCAATGAAATGTAAGCACAATATTTATTCCAATTGATGTATTTTATAATAAGGTAAAAAGGAGAAAGTGTTGTGACATTCTGTCTGATTTTGTAAGAAAGCAATTTTTAAATGAGGTGAAGTTTGGGGGTACACAAGATATAAGGCTACTGAAAAGGGATACAGTAGTCTGTACTGACTTATGCATTGCCAACAATAGGAATATAATACTTAGCACTTCCTACTGAAGCTCCTTTAAATGACCTGTTTCTGTGACAGCCAGAGCTCCAGAGTACTGGTAAGCCTCATTTCCCTCACACCTGAGGTGAGCCAATGTTGGTAGATCAGGGCCTACATGGTCTGTGACAGAGCCTGTATGCACATACCCAGGGCTGGTAACAGACTTTGCTGGGCTCTGGGCAATATGGGAGGAAGGGGCCTCGGCTTTGGGTTGCAGGGGTGAGACTAGGGAATAGCCTCTCCCAGCCAGCCCTCAGAGCCACCCAGACTGCCCTACATGGGGCTCCATATGCTGCTGCTGACACGGTAATAGCGGTGGCAGCTCAGAGCCCTGGGAACTTTTAAATTGCTGGGCCACAGGGCAATTGTCCCTTTTGCTGCCCCCTTCCCTCCATTGGCAGCCCTGCACACACCATCTACTATGCGCCAGATGCCCAGTCTCTTTGACAGTGAAATTGGGCTGGTGTAAGCGGGGGAATAGTTCCGCTATTGTGGGGAACTTTCCTGGCTTCTATACTATCCCAGTGAAATGGACCAGCGAAAGGATCTGAGTCCCTGCTCCCACTTCCTTTACCCAAAGGCCTCCCTGACTGTGAGGGTTCCCCTTCCACTCTCCTGAGTAGCAGAGTCCTCGAAATCCCAACAAGGCTGGGCCCAGGTTTTCTGGGGCTTAATCCCCGACCTTGTAGTCATCTACTCTTGCACCCTAGTCCGAACTAGGGATGCAAGTGTAGTCTTTCAAAATAGTCAATGAAGAGGGGATTTAAATATCCTGCGCTTAATTAGCATGATCTGGCCGGTGCGTTACTCCGATCAACAGCTGTTTGGAAAGTGAAAGTGCACGCCGGGATGCGTTAGTTCTAACCAAACCTCTTGGTTCGAACTAATGTTACTCCTCACTTTTTGAGGAATAAAGTAAGTTGGAACCAAGGGGTTTGGTTTGAACTAACGTGTCCCGGCACGCACTTTCACTTCGAAACAGCTGTTGATTGGAGTAACGCCCCGGCGAGATCATGCTAATGAAGCGCGGGATATTTAAATCCCCTCTTCATTGACTATTTCGAATGCCTACATTTGCATCCCTAGTTTGAACTACGGTGCAAGTGTAGACATACACTTAGGGCAGGAACTAGAGTGTCCCCATTCCAGGGTGCTCTCTTCACACTGGATGCTTTCCTGACCCACTGATCATTACATACAGTTCAAAGCAAATACAATTTATTAAACAGCAACTGATTAAAAAGAAAAGAATAAGGAAAAAATGAGAGCGGTTAAAAGAGAACACATAGTCCTGCTCTGTGGCACGGGGACATCACAAACAGCAGTCTGTGGAGCTTAAGGACAGTTCACAGTCTGATCCTCATAGGTCCTAGGGCTCTTTCTCAGTCCCTGGCTGTGCTGCATGTGGGGAGGAGCGGGGCGCAGGTTGGACACGCTTGCTCTGGCAGTGACCACACGACTCCAGGCTCTAGGTGGCAGGAACCTTCTCCCAGTTGGAGTTACAATCCCTCTCCAAGTCTGGCCTGCACGGCCTCTTCACTGGTGGCGTCTCCCTGCCCAGAGACTCTTCCTCCCCCACTTTTGCTGGTCCCAGCTGCTCACCACACACAGCTGCAGACTATGCTGGTTTGCCAGCCTCAGCTCCTTGTGTTGCTGCTCTGGTCACTGCAGGTCTGCATCCTAGCACAGGATCTGCACTCTTCGGGCTGTGTGGGTTTCTGGCTTTGTCACTGCAGGTCTGCTTGTCAGCACAGCTTGAACCACTTGCTGCTCTTCTTAGCTCTCTCCCCTTTTTCTCAGAGACCCAAAAAAATCCCAGGTCACATGGAGGATGGGACCTGGCCTCCTAATTCCCTCATTGGCCTGCCAGACCTGACAGTCAGGCTGACCTGGAGTGTTGGCCTCTTCCCTTTGTCCCTGGGGACTGTCAGTCTCATGGACCCTTCCCCTTTTGATACTGGGAGCTAGCCAACCAAAAACCTCCACTGAGTTTTAGTAAGGGGCTAACAGTCCCCTTACACTTGCCTCTGAGCTGCAATAGCACATCTGGTTCAGCCTTTTTCAAACCCTTTATTGAGTTGTATAGGACCTGTTCATTTTTGTCTGATACTGAACAGCAATTCGCTGGATCCTGCCCACCTCAAGGCACTTAGAGATCCACTGCTACACCTTCTCATTACATTTGCCACAACAAATTTTCTCTCTCCTTCAGGCCAGGCATTGCACATTGACTTTTTCCTAATAGAAATATGATAACAATATAGTTCACCATGTTCAACTATTGAAGCAACAGTTCTGGGGGTAACAAAAAAGCACAAAGTTGGCTGGTATAGTCCAGACGACTTAGCCAGGAAAGTCTTTTGGGATACCTAGCCCAGGGGGAATGGCATAGGGGCCAACTCTGTGGTTACTCCATGGCTGGAGTAGTCATGGGAAAAAAATAGTGGGTGCTTGATGCCTATCAAGTCTGCCAGTCAATACCTCTCCCTGACTCCCAGTGCCTCTCACTCACTGCAATCAGCTGTTTTGCCACATGCAGGCGCAGGATGAAGAGGGAGGAGTGGGGCAGGGCATGCTCAGAGGAGGAGGTGGCAAAAGGCAGGGTGGGGGAGGAGCTGGGGGAAAGGGTGGGTGGGGGGTAGGTTTAGAGTGGGGGTGGTTCAGCAATCCCCAGGCCTGGAGAAAGCTGGCAACTATTGGAAATGGATACATTCAGTATCAAGTGTGAAAATACATTGCAGGATGTCAAACCATACAGCATTATGATTGGAAGAAATAGTATCTTTATGCAGGTTGAGTGCACAATTGCATAGCAAAAAGCCAAATCCAGAACAACTACAGGAACCCAAACACATACCAGAAACAGCTGCTAGGAGAAGCACTTGATTGAATCACCATTTATTAATTGCATATTCAAATTACATGTATATAGTTTTCTCATTTACTACCAAATCAGTCAGAAGGTGCCAAATCAGTCAGAAGGTGCCAAATTTACCACTGTATGTTTTGTGCTAGGCATAATAAAATGTAAATTAGGGGCAGTTTTTCTTTATTCAGCATGATTTAAAGAAGGTTTTGAAGCATCGTTGGTTTTGATTGCTTTCTTTATGTCTTATTAATGAAATGTCACAAGCTGGCACTCCATACAACTTTTTCATAGATTGAGCAGGACTATCCAAATTCATTTCCTGTGTCTCAATCATTTTAGGGCACCATTTTCTTTAGAATGCAGCAGAATTTACAGCTCTTCTAGAGGAATGTTACTCTGTCAGGAAATAAATCTGTACATATAAAGGAGACAAAGGGATTGAAGGAAAAGCAATATCAAGGACTTTTCTCCATTTTTTTAATCTGTCTAAAGTCTTACAAAATGTATGGTGCTATAAGAAATGCATGTGATTTCAGACTCAGAGAAGGGTACAATCTTCCAGCAAGTCTGGAGATATGTTCAAGCAAGCAAATTTGGAGATATGTTCTCCAATGTACATTAGCACATTCTATGGTCTCTTAGTTATCAAAAGGAGGATGTCTAGCTTTTAAACAAAATGATTGTTACAGTATTGCTGCTTCAAAGATACAGACAAGCAAACATGTTTTTTTTAATCTGTCTGGTACCTTTCATCCTGAAAAATCCCATTGGGCTTTGCTAAATACATAGAGACCCATCACTGAAATGCTTACCCCACTGAAACACTTCCATTTTGTGTAGAGAAATTTTACACAAAGATGCTGGTTAACAAACCTGATTTTATAAGTAGTGATAAGGCATCTCCATGTACAGCAACCAGCAGGTTAAGGGTCTCCTCCAAAAGTTGTTTTCATAATAAGAAGCATGGTGCTAAAATGAACTCCTTCACAAAGATGAAGAGCTAAATACTTGTTTATAGAATTTACACACGTGGGTTTAGGAAACTGAGACTTCCTAAATTTTATGATTGAGCCACTAAGATTTACTCTCTGTGGTTTATTCCTAATCTAGCCACTTTGGGAAATACAGGTATTGGAAAAGCATTGAGAGAGACATATTTTCCCCATAAAGTACACTGCTATTATTTTAACTGCCTAACAAAAGGTCAGCTCCTCTCCCATTTTCTTTAAAACCTTCATATAAACCTTCTGTATTTTAAAGCTACTATGATCTGCCAGAGGACAGACATGGCCTGCTGCACCACATAATTCTAAACATTCTGTATTAAAGTTAGCACATAAATACTTTCAAGAGACTGTCTTTTCAGTTCTGGTTAGTGTATTTCCTTAATATCTGTCATGTCTTCTTGGGAATTTGTCTAGAAGGTTTCTTTCCACTTCTGTCTAAACCAAGAAATATAGTTAAAAGACTTTAAAGGTGATATCAAATTTGATAGCTCCTAGTGCACAAATACGATGTACATTTCAGAAGACTATTCTCTTACTGGGCTGGTAGAGGCAAATAGGATCTTGTAGTGCACAATCCCTTAGCCTTGCAATATGTATTGTCCTTTCTAATGACTATTACAATACATACTCCACAAGTCAAACTTCAGCTCACAATAGGAGATGCAGCAGAACATCTTGGAAGGACGTCTATTAGCCAGGATGGGTAGGAATGGTGTCCCTAGCCTCTGTTTCTCTGGAGGTGGGTGACAGAGGAGGGATCACATGAGGATTACCTGTTGTGATCTCTCCCTCTGGGGCATCTGGTAGTGGCCACTGTCGGCAGACAGGATACTGGGTTAGATAGACCTTTGGTCTGACCCAGTATGGCTGTTCTTATGTTCTTAAGATCTATAAGAATATCTGCTCATTCAGTTGCTCTCTTAACATTCTCAGGACTACTTTTAATAAGTTTTCTCCTTAAATCATATTGATGTAAGAGACAAACCCCTTCTCCTTTCCATGTATGTCTCAGTAACACCATGCAGTTGGGTTAGGATGACACTACTTCACTTCGCAAAGAAATCCAAAGGCACGTGATTCAAGATTGTGGGGAGCTGGGGAATTATATGTTATGCTGCACAATAGTTTGCACAGAGGCCGACAAAATCCAGGACTGGGTTTGTTTCTTTATCACTTCCCTTCTCTGCATGCTTATTTCCTCTTCATTTATTGCTTTTCTCGTCTTCTCTTACGCTGCTATTCATATTAGAGACTGAGATGGGCCTGAACACCAAATAGTTTAGATCCAGATTGAAATTTATCCAATCTTGAGAGTATGAGTCTGTCCAGTGTTCACCCCATTATGGAAATAGGGGCCTTCTATGATTAGAATTATTAGATAGCAAGTGTAGGAGGAAAAAAGGCCCAGTTTGGGGGTGGGAGAATATATAAGACAAAGCCCCTAATATTGCAATAGTATGTCTGATACTATTGGGATGTCTGATCATTGTAGTTATGAATCTCAGCTCTGGATTTACATTTTACAAGGGAGTCCAGGTCCAAAATTTGAACTTGAGTCCATTTCAGCTTCATTTTCTCTGTATGTATTTTTCTGTCTATATTTTCTCTCTTATTTCCTTTATTTTATAGCAGCAAGCAGGAGGTATTGGCTTGGCTGGTATTAGCTGTGTCTACACTAATTTTTTGGCTATGTCTATGCTAGAGACCTTACAGCTGCACCTGTGTGCCAATGCAGCTGCCCTGCTATATGATCCTCATGTAGTTGCTGTATGCTGAGAGGAAAGAACTCTCCCTTTGACATAATTAAACCATCCCAAATGAACAGCGGTAGCACTACTGCCAGGAAAAGCTCTCCCACTGTCCTGGTGCTATGTACACAAACTGGTGTGTTGGTGAAACTTATGCGGCTCAGGGGATGGCTTTTTCATACTCCTGATTGATATTCATTTTGCTGATATAAGAAGTAATGTAGACACAGCCTTTGTTTGGGATCAGACTTCATTTTTCATTTGACACAAACATATTTGTGATTTTTTTTTTCTTCATTTCAGCCATACACATAGAAGCATCTAAAAAATTCTGTTTTGGTTTACATGGAACCTTCCCTCTCCCACACACCTGCACCTCCGTTTTAACCCTGGAACCCTACACTAAGTTATTCTCTCTGCTCTATTGTTTAATTCTCCCCCCTTCTTTGGAATCATCATGATTCCCTAGAAAAAGGATTCCTGATCTGGAATATCTTGCCTATATTTGTGTGATATTGCAGACTGATGTTAAAGAGGTCCTGGAAGAGTCAGCAGATTACAGTTGCTTGCCTAACCACAATGTAGAGAAACTAATTGGCCTCGCCAAGGGAAAAATTATTTTACAGATCAATACAGGTCAAGCTGATGGGTTTCTTGTTCAAGAGCTGTCCAAATAATTTATAACAAGTTATTTTTGACAAATGTTGCTTCTTTTTCCATTGGTGGGTGGTCCTTGACCAAAGTAACTTTTCTTCAAATTGATTTATATATAAAAAATGGGCCCAAAGGTGTCTTCCAATAATTTTTGCTCTGTAGGTTGCATGGCAGAAGTTTGGTTCATTCATCAGAAAACTCTGCATCAGGTTTGGCACTAGTGGGCAATATTACTCTAATACTTTTAATAGAAATGTGCTTATATGGCAAGTTTTCATGGCCACATCCAACTTCCACAGAAATGGGTAGGAGCCTCTCTGGTGTCTTTAATGGACTTGGTGTCAGGCCCAAAATGTGTTCTCGTCAGGAAGGCCAAGGTACAATTTGGCAAGGAGGGCAAGTTCTCCCCAGTGCTATTCGTAAGAGATGGACAGTCAACGGCAGTTCAGTGTGGGTAAGGTTACACTGCAACAGCCTGGGCCACATCTGGAAGGCGTTTGGGCACATTTCACAAGCAGAAAGGTCCTGTGTTCGCACCCCATGAAATTAAAGGGAATGATAATGCCAGGTTCAGTAGGAACAAGACTCTTGCCATAGATTTCAATGGGAACAGAATAAGGCATTAATCAAATTGGACTTTTTATTGTGATTAAGTTTATGTAAATATTCTCTCATGATAATAGTAAACATTATACACACTCCTCTCTTGTGTTTGTTTTGTTTTGAAATCAGATTAATGGTCTTGTGCTTTCCCTATTATGTGATCACAGATAAGTCAGCTTGTTTTGATTACCACTTTGAAGGTAATTAAAAGAAGATAATCACTGTGTCACAAATACAAGTACCCAGAAACAATTGAATGAATAGGGTAGCAATGTGTGTGAGGAACATACTCAATGATATCTCAGTTGTTACTTTAATAATATCGGCTAGGACCCTGTCCTGCATTGCTGGAACACTCCAAATACTCTTTGGGCTTGGGCATGTCTACACTACGAGATAAGGTTGAATCTAATATGGTCAATTTCCTACCACCCAATTTTGTGAAGTTGTAGGTCCCTGTCCTCACTGCGCGGGGAAGAATTAAATGTAGTCTGAAGTATTGCATCCCCATTAGGGAGGGAAGCCTACCATTGACTCAGAGTGAGACGTTGTGGGCAGCTTTGCATTTTGGGCTACGATCACAGTATCTGCTGTATCCAAAACTCGACAGCAGATGGTTAGGGGCTCCTGTCAACAGGGTCCCGTAAGGCACTCATCTAATCCCTCCACCTTGTGTGAGATAAAGGGGATGCAGTGTGCTCGAACCTTTTTGGTGCCCTGGTCACCTGCACAGATGCCATAGCAGTGTAAGCACGGAGCCCAATTTGAGGGAAAGCATTGTCAGGCTTATGTGTGTCATGGTGTACCTCATGGCACTGTACTTCGAGAGTGTCCACATGTTGTTCCACCAGGAAGAGAAGAGGACAAAGCACAGCATGGCATGGAGGTGCTTCACGGGCAAGGCCTGGTGCTTATGCTAGTGCACCCACCAGTCAATCCTCTGGGCACAGTGGAATGCCAGTTCTGGCTGTTAGGACCACATCGTGATGCAGGCATGGGATGATCAGCAGTGGCTGCAGAACTTCCACCTGCAGCAGGCCATGTTCTCGGAACTGTGTGAATGGCTTTCCCTTGCCCTGAGGTGCCAGAATACCTGAATGAGACCTGCTCTGACTGTGGAGAAGTGTGTGGCAATTTCCCTGTGGAAGCTTGCTACACCAGACAGCTACAAGTCAGTGGAGAATCAGTTTGGAGTGGGGAAATTTACAGTCAGAGTTGTCATACAAGTAGCCAAGGCCATCAATAAAATTCTGCTACCGAGGATCGTGACTCTGGGAAATGTGGACACCATTGTGGATGGGTTTGCTGTAATGAGCTTCCCTTACTGTGGTGGCACCATACACCCCAGCAAGGAGGAGTTCAATAACAGGCTGAGGAGGGGCAGAATGTTGGTGGAACGTGCCTTTGGACATTTAAGGGGGAGATTCAGGAGTCTGGATCTCAGTGAATGCAACATTCCCTTTGTAGTGGCAGCACATTGTAGTGGCAGCTCCATAACCTCTAAGGGAGAGAGGGGAAAACTTATCTGGTAGGGCTTGGGGGCAAGGCGGGGGGCTGAGGCAGAGTGCTTAGCCAGAAAGTTTGAGCAGTCGGACACCAGTGTGAGCAGGAGAACACAGAATGGGGCAGTGCGAATCAGAGAGGACTTGAAGGACAGTTTAATGCAAGGCCTCATTTGAGACTCTACCATGTGGCTCTCCCCAAGTTGCCCCTGCATTCCCTGTGTTTCCCTTTAATCCCCCATGCCACCACTGCTGTTCAAAGAATAAAGAGACAGTTGTTCAAGAACTGGGAACTGGAAGGAGGGATGGGGCTCAGGGATGGGGCTGGAACTGCCTTCTGCCTCCCAAGGACCTGGAGGGTCCATCTTCCCTTGAGTTCCCCTTCCCCACCTGTGTCCTGGGGCCCCAGCATCCACTGGGGGTGGAAGCCACAGGGCTGGTGGAGGAGGGACCTGGAGTGTTATCAGAGTGAGCTGGGCTCTGTGAGGAGACAGGATGCCATGTGCTCTGTCACAGCAGTCAGGTAGGCAAACATGGTCTCAAGGTGTCTCATGAGCTGCTCCCTGACAGCTCTTCTTTCCTGCCTCTCTGTGATCCTGTCCTGCTGCTGTGCCTGAATCTCCACCATGAGGGAGTTCATGCAGCCCATCTGTTTGCGGAACAGCTCCTCTCTTGCTCATTTTTGCCTGAAGATCTGCGCAGGCGGGCAGATGCTAGAAGACGGGGAGTTCTCACTGAACTGGCTGCTGGCCCAGATGCAAAGAAAAGTTACAAGGGCAGATTTTATAGCAGATACTTTGTGTTAAGCCTATCCCTAATCTGTTAGTGAACACTGAAGGTCTCTGTAAAGACAAAGGAGATGTGTTCCATGCAAGGCCAAATCTTAGCTTTAAAGTGGGCACTTACAACAGGTACTCCATTTTCTCAGAGGAGCATTGGGACACACTCAGTCCAGAGGTAGGCAGTTATAGTAAGGGGCCAGCCAGGGTAGGAGACAACAGTCAGTAGGGGGATAGTGGCAGGAGCAGCTTGCTGCTGTGTCTGGCACACGCCAGGTCTGGCACTTGTGGCTTCCTGGGACAGTACTACTTTCCCGGGCAGAAGCCTACATGTGGGAGTGAGGGGAAGGAGGTGGGTTGGGTTGTGTCAGCACATGCCAGATCCATCACATGCGGCCTCCAGGGCACACTGATTCCTTTCCTGCTCACAAGCGGGGACTGGGGTGGGGTGGGGTGGTATCCAGCACATGTGGCCTCCCAGGGAGACTGCTAATAGGTTCCCCTCCTCCATGCAGGTTGCCATGCGAGATATCCATCTTCTCCGAACCACACTGAGTGGTCGGGAGCATATGCTGACTCAATGTGGCCATAAACCTGGGCCTTATGTTGCACTGCTTTATGGTTCCATGATGCTAGATTGCTTACTGGTGAGTTGGCATAGGAAGGTGTCCTTCCGTGGAAGATGGCATAGTGCTGGCCTCCCCAAAAACCTTACGAGAAGGATTAAACAGTTCCTATGTGAGAGCTTCATGGAGTTGTGCAGACAAGACTCCTACTCCATCTGCAGACACATGAACAAGCTATTCTGTGCCCTCCATGCTGTGTAGGCACCTCACACCCTGTTGTCTTAACCCACTTGTAATTAAACAAAGTTTGTGAACTCACCAGAAGTGTCTTTCCCAGGGTCAGAGCTGGACTGGGAGACATTCTGGGAGGAGGGGACTGTCTCCATCAGAGGTGTAGTGAAGTGGGTGCGGGGGGGGGCGGGGGCAATTGTCCCCGGGCACCACGCTAGGGGGGGTGCCGGGCTGGGGTGAGAGCGAGCGCACGCTGCGCAGGCTCACCTGGCATGGGCGGCGAGTTATATGGCCATCCCTCCTGGCCCCGGACCGTCCCTGCCGTGCGCAGCATTCAGTCGGCTCCCCCTTGCTTGCGCATGCTGCCGGCTGCTGCTGCCGACATGCACAGCATTTCCAGGTGACCAGGGAGACGCCCGGGTGTGACGTGACGTCACGGCCCGGGACTTCAAAAGTATGCGGTGCCGTATGGTGCCGCTCGGCCTAGCTTCCGGTTCAGAGTCCAGGGACTTCTGGGTCCCGAGCGCAGAGTCCGGCCCCGCAAAGTGGAAGGCAGAAGGTACGGCAGGGCAGGGGGAAAACTAGCGGGAAGGGGTGGGAGAGGAATGGGCTTGTGCGGAGGGGGGAGGAAGGGACTTGAGGGGAGGGGGAAGAAGGGGCTTGTGCAGAGGTGGAGGGGAGAGGGAAGATACAAATGCCAGGGGGCCAAGTGCAGACAATGAGGAAAAGGGCAGGAGGGGAGGTGTCAGTGGGAGGGGGACAGGGTGATGCTGCAAGAGGAGAGGGTAAGGGCATAAGGGACTAGAGGGGAGGGGAGGTGCTGGGAGAAGGCTTGAAAGGAGGGTGGGCATGAGAAAGGTGGGGATGGAGCAAGTCATGTGTGAGGGCACAGAGGGGCAGGAGGGGAATGGGGCAGAGAGTGGTGAGGGGGTGGGCATCAGGGAAAAGAGGGCAAAGGGGGCAGGGGCAGTGAGGGAAGGGGGAGGCACCAGGAGGGTGCAGGGCTAAGGGAAGGTGCAGGTGCCAGGGGATTCTGGGGTGAAGCAGAAGGGCAGACACCTGCAGGGGAGGGACCAGCACCAGAGGAGAGAGGCAGGGCAGGTGTGTAGAGGGAGGTGTTAGAAGAGGGGATGAGGAGGGGTAGCTCATCTGATCAGAGTGGGGCTACTGGAGGAGTGGGCACAGGAGGGAGAGACTGGTGGAGGGGGGCAGGTTGCAGGAGGGCTGAGGGCAGTGAGAAGGGCAGGAGTCAGGACAGCAGAGGAGGGTGAGGAGTTGGGGGGCAGCAGGCACCAGGGGAGATGATGGAGCAAGGAGAGGAGACATGGCAGCAGAGAGAAAAGGTAAAGGTTTAAAAATATTTATTAATAACTTGGTATGCTGCCCACGGCCAGTTTGTTTGCGCCCTGCGGTACAGTTTGGGTTTATGTGGGGATCAACACGTGGCCAGCAAGTGGGAGCCAAAACAAAAAAGTAGTCAGTGTAATGATCTTCTGTTGATATGCGTTTTAGTAGTTAAATTCTTGGACTGTCATTGCTTATGAAAAGTGCTGTCACATGGGTAGAAATCAAGGAAATATTGCATTTTATTAATATCAGCAGAACTGACTTAAATGGGGCCTGTGTGTTGTGTAGTCTTGCCTTAATTTGTATTCATGGCCATCAGTGTGAGAGAAGCTGTTTGTATGTATTTGCTTGCATATGCAACCACACTTAAGTTGAGGCCCTCAGCATGTTCTGTAAGTATCAGTGTGGCCCCCTGGGGCTTCCAAAGTTGAGTTGTCCTAGCTCATCCCTGACCGGTGTCTGTCTAACCTGGTCTTATATATCTCCAGTGATGGAGATTCCGCAATCTCCCTAGGCAATTTATTCCAGTGTTTAACCGCCCTGACAGGCAGGAAGTTTTTCCTAATGTCCAACCTAAACCTCCCTTGCTGCAATTTAAGCCCATTGCTTCTCATCCTAACCTCTGAGGCCAAGGAGAACAATTTTTCTTCCTCCTCCTTATGATATTCTTTTAGATACTTGAAAGCTGCTCTCATGTCCCTTTTCGGTCTTCTCTTTTCCAAGGTAAACAAGGCCAATTCCTTCATCCTTGCCTCATATCTCATGTTCTCTAGACCTTTCATCATTTGTGTTGATCTTCTCTGGACTTTCTCCAGTTTCTCCACGTTTCTGAAATGTGGCGCCCAGAACTGGACATGATACTCCAGCTGGGGCCTAATGTAGATGGCTCATTCCCTGCCTAGGGGACATGAGACTGGGCGGGTTAATTTCCAATCCTCCTGTTTATTCTTTTCCTAAGCCAGGAGGGCACAGTAGTTCTGATGGGGGCTCTGTAGGAAGGCAGTCCTCAAAGTTGTCACACTGCTGGGGTCAGGTTTTTGGGAGTCATCTCCACATATGCTAAGGTGTGCTGATCACTCACAAATGGGTTTGCAATGCTAGGCACACGGGAAAGGCCCATCTAGTGTTCCTGGGACTTTTTGAGCTCAGCGAGAGAGCAGTAGAGGTGCAAGTTCTGGCCGGAGTGGTCAGAGCGGGAAGCTGTGGGAGGCCTCCTGGAGGCCAATAGTGTTGACTTTCTGGCAATGTTGTGTCTACAATAATGTAACTTTGACTCTGCAAGGTCAGGAATAGTGTTACTCCCGGTGAAAAGCAGGAGTACAGAAATCAACTTAAGTGGCCCTTAAGGTTGACCCAACAGGCTTCGTAGAGTGGACACATCACTTAGAAAATTGACCAGATGGGGCTAAAGTCAATGTAAAGTCCTAGTGGAGACCAGGCCTTTGATCCCAGAGGATTTGTTGTTTAAGAATTAGGTCCATGAGCTGTTTTTTATTCAACCAACCAACCACACACACCCACTTAGTGCCAGTGTTTATGTTTAGCACGGTCCACACACACACTCTCTCTCTCTCTCTCTCTGTCTCTCTCTCTCTCTGAGTTCCAGTGTTTATGTTTAGCATGCAGACCGTCTGCAGGCTCCATTTCTATAACAAATTTTGGCTGATACAATCACCTGTATTTCTTGTATAAAGTACTAAAATAATGGAAATATTTTGTACCTGAAGACTCAACTGTAGATCACACTGAATCTACTCTCGAGAGAGTGCTAGTAAAATAACAAAGTAATAAGAAACAAAAAACAAACACATACACACACACAAAATCAGTTACTGATCCCAGTTCTGCTAGCTAACTAATACTCCCAAAGTGAAACTATGAATCCTGCCTCATTGAAGAAGACCGCAGAGCTGACTCAGTGTAAGTTATTGATGTCAGTGATCATAGAAACACTACAAGACGCTGCAGGTGGCAAATAATGACTAATACTCATTGTGCTGATGCATGCTCATTTTACTGCTGCTTCTTCCTCCACTTGGCTCCTTTCTCCCCGTTTCCCAACCTTTAATTTGCTTCATCTCCTTGCTGTGTTCTGTTTTAACCCACACTGTAAGTTCTTTTGGGCACAGTTTGTCTTTTAAATAAGTGAGTGCAGAGCACCTCTTGGGGTGTATCTACATATCAGGGCTTACCTCGAAATAAGCTATGTAAATTGAGCTACATCAACTGCTTAGCTTATTTCAAAATAGCTTAATTCAAAATTGGGAGCATCTACAGAGCACTTGTTTCGAAATAACATATATATAACATAACATAAGAACGGCCGTACCGGGTCAGACCAAAGGTCCATCTAGCCCAGTATCCTGTCTGCCGACAGTGGCCAGCACCAGATGCCCCAGAGGGGGTGGACCGAAGACAATGATCAAGCGATTTGTCTCCTGCCATCCCTCTCCAGCCTCTGACAAACAGAGGCCAAGGACACCATTTTATCCCCTGGCTAATAGCCTTTATGGACCTAACCTCCATGAAATTATCTAGCTTCTCTTTAAACTCTGTTATAGTCCTAGCCTTCACAGCCTCCTCTGGCAAGGAGTTCCACAGGCTGACTACACGCTGTGTGAAGAAGAACTTTCTTTTATTAGTTTTAAACCTGCTACCCATTAATTTCATTTGGTGTCCTCTAGTTCTTCTATTTAGGAACTAATAAATAACTTTTCTTTATCGGCCCTCTCCACACCACTCATGATTGTATATACCTCTATCATATCCCCCCTCAGTCTCCTCTTTTCTAAACTGAAAAGTCCCAGTCGCTTTAACCTCTCCTCATATGGGACCCGTTCCAAACCCCTAATCATTTTAGTTGCCCTTTTCTGAACCCTTTCCAAGGCCAAAATATCTTTTTTGAGGTGAGGAGACCACATCTGTACACAGTATTCAGGATGTGGGCGTACCATAGTTTTATACAGGGGCAGTAAGATATTCTGGGTCTTATTTTCTGTCCCTTTCTTAATAATACCTAGCATCCTATTTGCCTTTTTGACCGCTGCACACTGTGTGGAAGTTTTCAGAGAACTGTCCACGATAACTCCAAGATCTCTTTCCTGATTTGTCATAGTTAAATTAGCCCCCCATCATACTGTACGTATAGTTGGGGTTATTTTTCCTGATGTGCATTACTTTACACTTATCCACATTAAATTTCATTTGCCATTTTGTTGCCCAATCACTCAGTTTGGTGAGATCTTCTTGGAGTCCCTTACAGTCTGCTTCTGTCATGACTATCCTAAACAGTTTGGTATCATCCGCAAACTTTACCACCTCACCGCTTACCCCTTTCTCCAGATCATTTATGAATAAGTTGAACAGGATTGGTCCTAGGACTGACCCTTGGGAGACACCACTAGTTACCCCTCTCCATTCTGAAAATTTACCATTTATTCCTACCCTTTGTTTCCTGTCTTTAACCAGTTCTCAATCCAAGAAAGGACCTTCCTCTTATCCCATGGCCATGTAATTTACACAAGAGCCTTTGGTGAGGGACCTTGTCAAAGGCTTTCTGGAAATCTAAGTATACTATATCTACTGGATCCCCCTTGTCCGCATGTTTGTTAACCCCTTCAAAGAACTCTAATAGATTAGTAAGACAGGATTTCCCTTTACAGAAACCATGTTGACTTTTGTCCAACAAATTATGTTCTTCTACATGCTTCACAATTTTATTCTTTACTATATAACACTCTATAGTAAACACTCTTCCTCTGACATCCCTTATTCCTCAAACAACGAGGGTTACAGGAGTCGAAGTAAGAAGTCAAGCAGCTTGACAGTATTTCGACATTCTTTCGAAATAATTGCCTGCTGTGTAGACGTGGACTAAGTTATTTTGAAATAATGTTGGGGTGCGTCTAGAGTGGCAAGATTTTGCGCAAAAGCGGTTGCTTTTGCACAAAAACTTGCCAGCTGTCTACACTGGCCGCTTGAATTTGCGCAAGAGCACTGACTTTGTACTGTACAAAATCAGTGCTTCTTGCGCAAATACTATGATGCTCCCACTCAGGGATAAGCCCTCTTGCGCAAGAATACTAGCACAAGAGGGCCAGTGTAGACAGGAAAGGAATTTTTTGCATAAGAAAGCCCCGATGCGCAAAATGGTGATCGGGGCTTTCTTGCGCAAAATCGCGTCTAGACTGGCCACGGATACTTTTTGCGCAAAGGCACCCATGCCAATCTAGATGCTCTTTTGCGGAAATACTTTTAACGGAAAAACTTTTTCATTAAACGCATTTCCTCAAAATCATGCCGGTCTAGATGCAGCCTTGCTGCGTGGACATACCCTTAGAGTCCTAGACCCTGAGTGGGACCCTGAGGCTCTCCTGAAATACAAATATTAACATTGTGCCCCATGAACTCTGACAGGATGTCACAGCCAGCATAACTGTATGAAGTGTCATTATAGTAAGAGTGTCAGAGGAACAAGATGGGTAACGTAATACCTTTTACTGGACCAACTTTTCTTAGTGAAAGAGTCAAGCTTTTAAAAGTTACTCTCTCATCAAGAGATGTTGGTCCAATAACAGATATTACATCACTTGCCTTGCATCTCATAGTTAGCAGAAGATAATTGTGGAAGACATTTTAATTAGGTGGTCTTATAAAGGAAATAATGGAAGACCCATTTAGAATTAAACTGGAGAAGCCACAAATAACAGAGTAGGAATAATCCTATATTGACTGAAAAACAGGCTAAATGAATGAATTCATCTTTAATTTCTGTGAAGATAACACTGAGTCTGTGAAAGATGCAGTCAAGGGAGAATGTTTAGGAGGGGGAATTGAACAATAACTCAGTTGCCGATAAAAATGGAGGATAAGACCAGAAATGAGTTGTTCTACCTTAACCACAGATGACTGTATTACCATCCCCCTTCCATCAACATACATTATGCTAACTTTCTGCCAGATTTAAGCTGTCCTAAGGTACAGAAAGTATTGGAGAATGCAAAGATTGATTTATTTTTAAAAGCAACGTATATACTGAATTTTGCTTCTAGGGAAATCTGTGTTATTGGATAGTGAATGTTTCAAGTGAGAAATAATGTGTCTTTAAAAATACTCCATTCCAAATTCATCTTCTGTCTGGTAGGCAAGCATCGGCAGCAACAGCTTTAATTTCATTGGTCAACTGAATTCATACAATTTATGCATGTTGAAATAGTGTATGCTTGTGACCATGAAAGAGAGAAAATTGCTTACCATTATGTTCATAGAGGTTACTTGAAAAATGTGACATGCTTTGACTTAATTTTTGAAAGTTATGATTTAATGAAAGGACTTTATTCTCTCTTTATTCTGGATCAATATTTATTTTAATAAGAGCCACCAAAATACATACTGTTTCTATTGGTATGCTTTACTGTGTCATCTCCGGAGAGTGGGGTGGAATCAATATACAAACAAGAATATATTTCATTTTAGAATGTTTCCATCTTGCTTTTTTATGCTAGTCTTAGTGGCCCAGGCACACTTTAGGAGTTGTTTTCCTCTCTCGTTCCAGTGATTTTCAATTTCTGATGTTCCATACCTCATGAAAGTAATTTACAATGGTTAAAATATATTAAAATGGTTTTCAACATTTTGATACAATATTCAGATGAGATAATAGTCAACCATTTCATAAAACGTCCTAAGGAACAGCCTTTAGAAGATTTGCAGGAAATCAGCTGATACTGCATTCTGTGTTTGCCTAGCTGGGAAGATCTGATATAACTTGACTAGATATGAAGTGCAGGGATAACTTTCTAAATCATTGTGGGTGTTTACTGTTATAATTACATTTGCTTTTTTAGAGTAATGGACTCCACTTGCCTTTCCTTGGCAGGCTAGCAGGTAAGGCATTTATGAGTGGTACTAGAGATAATTATTGCACAAAGGTAAGCCTAGGACAATCAAGTTTACTGCCCAGATCTCCCCCAATGTGAAAATAGTACCAACCGCTCTTCTGCTGGACACCATGAATTGTGGCTAGCCAGGAGCGAGGAAAGAGGAGCAGACCTAGGTGACATGTTTCAATCTTCCAGCCCTATGCAATTACAAAGAGAAAGTGAAGCTTGGGTCTGTATTATCTCTTTTGGTGATTCCCCTGAACAGGGATCCTCAATGGCATCCAAAGCCTAGAAGAATGATAAAATGGCTTCCTGGTGAGACAGTTTAAGGATCCCTGGGGAGCGACTTGTAGCTTGATTCAGCTGACGAAGTATTAATATAGGTTCCTGCTAGGGAAGACCGTAACCAGTTAAACAAGTGAAAGTTGCAACACAATGTCTGCAGACAGGAAAGGGTCAAACTGAAGAAAAGCTTGGCTAGCATGCGATAGCTGACCCTGACCTATACATGCCCATTTTACTAATCATGGTCAGTCCAGGGGACAGAATGGGGAGACTACCTCCAAGTGCGTTTGCAACACCATGTGGGAATTTCTTTGAAGGGATTTTCTCTGAAGTGGATTTCACCACAGAAAGAGTAATTCAGTCTGAATTATTTCTACCCACTATTTGTGAATAGATGTGTGCTTATAGCAGATAGATGCATCACACAATTAAAGGTGTCAGGGACTATGCCCACCCAAAGGGAGACATGAATGATATGCTGAAGGTGCAATAAATTTTCTTTTCATGTCGTAAAAGAAAGGAAGATGTACATTATTGTCTATCCTGACTTAGTACAATTGAAATATGAGATAAAAGAACGTTGCCTATTGACTGTAATGCTAAACAACCTGCCTGACAGTCCTTTGTGATCTCTACTATTTGACCTTGTATAAAGTCCCTGCTTGAAGGCTGTTTGCATTGTAATGTGTTATGTTAGTGTAATGATGGTTTCTGGGAAAATAAAAGGTATTTGAAGAAGAGAAATAGTTTGCTGATAATTTACTGTTGAGGATAGGATAACATTGGTTCATAATTACTGTAAATGTACATAGCAATACATGGACGAAGGGTACTGGTATCTTGAAAATTGCCACCGTATTCAGTAGTAAAGGTTAATCTTTCCACAAGTTTTCATCCTATGAATACAACAGAGAATTATGTCCCTGCTGGGAATTCACTTGCATGGTCAAAATAGCTGGTCATTCTTTTTCTGTGGGGATGAGGGTTTGGAGAGGGATGAGGGATGGATTAAGGCTTTGAGGCAGGGTGGTTTTCTTTTTGTTTCTTTTTTGTTCGTTTAACTGTTAAATATCTAGCTGGTGAATTTAATATTATGTGAATTTATGTTGGATGATGGTCTTTGTATTGTTTATTATTTTAAAAAACTGTTAGGTCCCTAGAGATGAGAATAATCATAACCTTAAAAAACATAATTTGTATAGAACTTTCTTGGTATCATCCATGTACAACTTCTATAGGACTTTTCCAAAAGGAAGTTGAGACCAGTACTGAAGCTATTATTTGAACTGTTTTTTCCTCAGCCTTTACTCAGAGATTATTTATGTGAGAAAATGTGTGGCATAACTTCTGTGTGGAAACTTCTTCTGGGATAAGCATGCCATTTTAGGTTTAGCTTATACCACAACATAAGCTAAACTGGAAAAAGGCAGTCTCGTTCAAGAATAATGTCCATATGGGGAACTATTCTGATATGCACATTTTGGTATAGTTAGGCTGGTAAAATTTCCCATGTAGACAAATTTCTATACATTTCTAAAGTAAAATCCTAGTAAATACCACAGATCTTGATTTCAGTGCATGTGCTGTCTGAAGAAGGACTCTAGATGTCAGGAATTGGCTCATGAATACCAGCCTTACAGTCTGATCTCTGCAGGCATTAGAGGTCTGTCTGCACAGCTAAGATTGCAGGATCAGGGCCATCACTGAAAGCTCATTGAGGTTTGCAAAAGCCCTTCTTTTGCGGTTGCAGACTTCGGTCTAAATTTGGTTGTTGGTTAAGTGTGCAGTTTCTGGGTTGTTCTGATGGCCTGTGATTAACAGGAGTCCAGAATGGATGATCTGGTGGTTTCATGTGGCCTGAAATGCTGTAATCCATGGAACTGATTAAATACATATTTGAAATTGGTATGCCACAATTCAGGGTACTCCTTATTAATTAAAGTTCTCATTGACTAACCTCGCTCAATGGAGGATAAAGGCCTTCACGTTCAAGGCCTGTATTTCATGTTTCTACTAACAGAAATGTCAGTTTAGAAGCGGGAGTTGAGAGCCACAATATCTGTAGCAGTTTTGTAGCACTGAACTATAACACGTAGTGTTAGCCAACTTGTGACCCACATGACAAATGTGATAACTATCCATGCTGAAAAGAGGTATGTGATGTAGAATGAGCCACAGGCATTTCTTTGATTTGACCAGAAATGTCACAACCTGACAAAGCTGCTTTGTAATTAGTGGTCCATAGCTTTCTCATGTTACAGTTCAGCGCTAGAGAATTCAGTCTTTGAAATACTTTCATTGACTAAATAAGATCTGGATACAAGATGTAAGTGGCATATTCTGCTCTTGTTTAGTTTTATCCACATAAAAATCAAGCCATGGCCCAGTTGTAATTAATAGGAGTGTTTCCATTGATGTCAATGGGACCAGGCTTTGTCCCTGACATAATTAACAACATAGTAACTTTTAAATAGAGAACTATCCTTAAAGGAAAATCCATGCTCTTTTACCATGTGCTCTTTTGTTGCTTTGCTGTGTCACAACCATTCAGAATGAAAGGCTCCCATTCATAAATGCTCTACATTTCCTTGTTAAAGTATTTACCTGAAATATACATTGCATATGCATCTACTGGTGTATTCCGAGTGGGTAAACGAACACCATCAAATCAAAGGAAAGTACATGATCAATAAATCCTTATTATTTCAGGAGGAACATGTGGAATGATCACAACTTTATGCATGGTACTTATTGTGTTATGGCTTCAGCAGAATATATTTGACCCAGAACCCTAAAGTCAAAGGATTCCATTTCTGAATGTTTATAAGCATATATAACAAAGTTTCCTCTATAGGATGTAATCAGTGTCATGCTCCCATTCCCATCTCCAGTCTCTGTAGTTGATTCTGCCCATACCAAATGCAATAGACAAATCCACTGAATTATCTTAATCAGAATAAGGCCCTCCACTATAAGAAAAAAAGAAATTATTATTATTAGCCAGACCAACAGCTAGACTTGCTATGACATGACCCATAACTGATTCTTCAGTCCACTCACCAGCTGTATCTTCAATTCAGATCTAAGAAGATGCCTCCAGAGAGATCAAACTGATTTCTCTTTTCCTTCCACAAAAGTTCTTAGAACTTTCATTCTCTCAGAATCAGCATAACATTTTGATGTAATATGGCGGGCCCATTAACATTCATTAACCAGCTTAAGGTTCTGTATATGGATGATCTGTCTTCTATCAACCTGATTTTGTGCAGCAACTTGACAAAATTGCCAAGGGAAGAGGGAATTTTTCAAGCCAATATAAAAAGGTGGAATAATTACTCTCATGCTTTTTTGTGATTCTTCCATTTTTGTGTTCCTTCTATATCAAAGGGTAAATGGATTGATTACAGTCTTCTCATAAAAAAACAAAAATTCTGAAGATATCCATGAATATTGCATGCAGGGGTTTACCATTATGGCAGCAGAACACAATCCACTTCACTCTCTGAATCTTGCCTCAAAGGCAAATCTTTCAAAATTCCAAGAGTTGTGGTTTAATTGTGGACACTCTTTAAAATTCTCCAGACATCCACAGAAATAGATGCTCTCCTTGGTCAAATGCCATTTCAAAATTACAAAAAGGCTAACTATGCAGTAAACAACCTTGATTGTCTTTCCCTCTACAACCTTTTAATGACTGTCATTGCTTTAGCTTCAAGAGGTTATGTGATCTAATTAGGCCAAATTGAATAAGACTGCTTTTATGCTAAAGCGTGAGAAAGTTAATTGAAATCAATCCATGTTCAGTGAAAATGCTGGAGACATCACTGATAATTTAAAGCAATTAAAAGATGTTGTCCTGAAGCAAGGCAGAAACATTAAGTCTAAGAGCCTGTTAAAGGAAAATTACCTAAAATATTTAAATGACATTATTCATCTAAGGTAGACTAGGGACATCAAAAGCAATTAGAAACCATAAAGAATAAAATCAGTTATATGTTGTTATCTTTAAGCTACTTAGAGAAACCATCTATTTTCTGATGCCAATTGTTTTTGTGAAATAAGTTTTTTAAAATAACCTGGATAATGACAGGTTGGTTCTACTTGTGTTTTTAGAATCTAACCAGTTTGTGTACAAAATGATGTGCCAGTTTCCATTTG
Source organism: Rafetus swinhoei (assembly GCA_019425775.1). NCBI lineage: Eukaryota > Metazoa > Chordata > Testudines > Trionychidae > Rafetus > Rafetus swinhoei. The sequence goes on from CM033434.1 coordinate 18,290,553, forward strand.
CATGACCAAGTAGAATTTGAACCCCAAATTTATTTTCCAAAATCTTTTTTGACACCCTTGGATACACAGTGAAAATACAAGAAAGCAGAACTCATTGGTCCTTTCAGAGTGGCAAATACTGCTGTTAATTCCAATATTTCAACTTCTATCAACTCACTGAACATAAATATAAGGAGGCAGATAAGCCTATTGTTAGTAAAATGCCTCCAAAACCAAATATATGGCACCCCTATAATGAAAAGGAATAGCTGAAAGGAATCTACATAATTTGAATATGCAAAATATTGAAACGGTTGCTCACTAAAATGCAATTCCTTTTGCCCATTTAATTGTCTAGGTGTGTGTTATTCTGGTTTAGAAATGCAGCTCTTTCACAATTAGCTCTTTTAAAAAATATTTCTAGTTAAGTTAGGAGGATACTTTGCATGTTGTAACTTACCTGCTTGTATCTCCACTATGAAAAACAGATGTTGCCTACACAACAATTTATAAGTAAGAGGAAACTAATTAACATAAATTAGGAATAACTGCCGCAATCCTGCAATGAGCTCCATGGAACTGGGCACCTACACTGGGTGGAGATCAGAACTTAAAATTTTACATTGTTGTGATGCTCTCTGGACTGGTTCACAACAGTGAGAGTTCACTTCAGTGCAGACTGTCAAGAAGCATAGCCCAACTAGTAGGTTCTATAGTTACAGTTTTACCACAGAGAGTCTCGACAGTCCCTTTGGGCATTCCAGTTTATCTTGGCATGCTGGACTTAGTGTTAGCTGATTGCTGTAAACACCAAAGATCACAAAATACTCAGGTTGCTCCTAGTCCTAAGAGACGAGTCCCTTACCCCAGGTCAATTTTCACGATAGACCTCATTCCCGAAGACAACACTTATAGCCAATCTCATAATGAACTAACTAAAGTTTTATTAACTCAGAAAAGAAATGAAAGAGTTTATTACAAGGTTAAACTAAGCAAATTCAGTACAGAAAACTTCCGCTAATCCGGCACCTTTAGGACCCAGGAGATGCCGGATTATCAGATATGCCGGAGTACCAGAAGGGGGGCTATGAGGAGTCTGGGGTGGGGGTGGGGGGGTCGGCGGGGAACTGTGCAGCGTGGGGGAGGGCGGCACTGCAGGACCAACCCGGCAGCACCCCAGCTGCTCTGCCCCCGGCTTCCTCAAGTCAGCCGCTGCTGAAACTGACCAGCGGCAGACTTGGGGAAACCGGGGGGCAGAGCAGCTCCAATTGTCCGGCTGGCTGGAGCACTTCCGGATTCCAGTTGGTGACAGACTATCAGGAGTGCCAGACCACTGGAGGCTGGACAGTTGGAGTTTTACTGTATATGGTTTTTAAAGGTGATACAGTTGTAGTAATCTGTTTGCTCTGAATGTATTTTATGGTTAATACAGGTTCACCATAGGGATCTCTCCTTTGATTTTGTAGCTCTGGCCTTGTCAGAGTCCAAATGGCAAAAGAGATTTTTTAAAAATCTTGTGTGCTATTTTTATTTTTCTTCCAGAATTCAAGCTAATGGGATGGACTTTGTTAGTTTACACCCATGAAAAAGCTACCTGCAAAAAAGTATTTTTATAGTCTTATCCCACAATGTTGTATGTACTTCTGATGATCTTCCTGTGCAGGAGACAATCCCTCCACTCAAGTTCACTGTTGCAGAAAAAATGTATTTTACAGTTCTAAAGCAAAACCTAACTATTACTTAATAAGTAAGGGTGGGCAAAAAGCGGCCTCCGGGGTGGATGCAGTTCGCCAGGGTTAGCCCATGGTGGGCTGCAGTCACTATATTTACCAGCACATCCATAGCTATGGATGCTTGCACCTCCTGGCCAATGGGAGCTGCGGGAAGTGGTGTTCCAGTCTGTGCTGCTTCCTGCAGTTCCTATTGGCCAGGTATGGTGATCTGTGGCCAACAGGAGCGTCCAGAGAAAATACCTGCAGATGCACAGGTAGATATAGTGCCAGTGCACGCCAGGGGCTAACCTTAGTGAACTGTGTCCAGCCCGTGGGCTGCTTATTGCCCACCCCGACATTATAGCAAGAGATAAAGATATTATCAGTGAGATTCATGGGTGCACTTGATGTACCAGTTTCACAATTATCTCTAATCCATGTGCCTTAAAAGTGGTCTGTATTTATAGCCTGCATTTGTCAGATTACACCTGAACTTTTTTTGGGGGGGGAGGGGGTTGGGAAGTGGCTCTCTAATAGCCCACCTATCCCTATCCCAATCCCAGTCTCCAATGCCACACCACCTCAGATGGTTGGAGGATGTGCCTACCAGACATATTCTGGTATGGAAAGGAAGGGAATGATGCAGGGTTCATTCAAACTCTACCCATGACAAAAAAAAAATGGCTAAAAGAGAGTAGTGTTGTCAACAGTCACAATATTTGGTATACATTCTTAACTCTGCAGTTCCCAGAGTTCTGATAACATGAGAATCTCAGGTTAAGAAAAGTTTTCTGGCTTTCCTAGGAGCAGAATGAAGCTTGATAATGTGACCTAAATGCACCCTAAAGGCTGTAAACAAGAAAAAAAAATATAAAGATGCAAAAATATATAGTCTAAACATGTTCATGGTCTTTTTTTAGCCACTTTCATGATTTTGAGGACCTGACTCATGACTTTTGAATGGTTGGAGGTGGTAATACCAAGAGAAGACTTTCTATTCCTTTTGTTTCCTACTTTAAGAGAGGGTGGGGAACTGGAAAGATTATTTTAGATCCGTCTACACTGCTTCTGTTTTAGACTATGTGTACATTGTATCAGTATAACTTATGTCGCTCAGTGCTGTGAATAAATCACATCCCTGAATGACATAAGAGAAAGGGTGCACCTACACTGCACCATCTTTCCGGAATAATGGCCGTTATTCCGGAAAAAGAACACTAGCATCCACACAGCAATTGCAATATTTTGAAAGAAAATCGAAATAAGGGAGGGCTTTTTCTGACGTTGCTAAACCTCATTCCATGAGGAATAATGCCTCTTCCAAAAAAAGCTTTTTCGGAAGAGGGTGTGTGTGGACTCTCCACTTCTGCTACATCGAACTAGCTCCTCAATGGGGCCATTCTGCAGTTATTCCTCCCCAGTGCCTCCTGGAGCTCTAAATCGAGGTAGTGTGACCACATTAGGGGAGTCTGACTCAGACTAATTTTGAGGCTTCCCTGTAGTGTGGATGCTGTCTTTCACAATAAGCTTTTCCAGAAGATATCTTCTGGAATAGCTTATTCTGAAAGAAGCTTACAGTGTAGACATATGCAAACCGATACAAGCATCCATGTGCAAAATGCTATGTTGTATCTGGGCTTTTCCCACTAACTTAGTTTTTGCTGTTAGCAGAGAGGTTTTCTTATGCTGATGGAAAGGCTCTTGTCCATCCGCACAGATCATCTTCACCAGATATGCTCTGGTCGTGCAGCTGCATCAATACAGGTAAGCCATTTCAGTGCCATATATGTAGACATCCCTCTTTCTGCCTGAGATGAGAGAAGTCACTTACTTGTTTTCATAATTCCTTTTGTGGGCCTCCTTGATTTGTTAATTTAGTTCCATACTGTGGTATGCCAATCTTCTGGGCATGGTTCACTGATTTTATGTGTTAACTTGAAATCAACTATAATTTTCCATGTGCTATTTCTAAATAGATTAGAGCTGCTAAAGATATTTTATATCACTTTTTTATGAAGTAACAAAAGCATTGCTTTGGTATGAAATAAAAATCTTTATTTTCTGAGGGTGCATCTACACTGCACCCATATCTCAAAATAAGCTACACAATTTGAGCTATGCAAATTGAGTAGCTTATTTTGTGTTAATTTTGAAATACAGCGCTATTCCGAAACGTCCCTTAATCCTTGTGGAACAAGGTTTACAGGGACGTCGGAATAGTGTGCCCATTATTTCAAAAGCTATTTTGAAATAAATACTTTGAAATAAATAGCTTTACTCTGTAAAGATGCAGAAAATGCTATTTTGGGACACCGGAAGGATCCTGAAATACTGACACTGTCTAGATGCACCTTGACATAATAGAGATTACAATATTAATGTTTGTGGATATTTATTTGTATTGCAATAGTGTCTAGATATTTCAACCAGCACTGGAATTTACAGTGTTAAACATTGTACATACCAATAAGTGACAATTTGTGACCCAGAGAGCTTATTGTGGAAATAGGACAGAGGAAAGGTGGGAGGAAAGAAATATCCCCATTTCACAGATGGAGGCACAAATATGGCATTGATTTGCTTCAAATATTACAAGAAGTCTGTGATAGTCTCCTGAGTTTCAGCCAAATACTTTAACCACAGAATCACCCTTTTAATCAAGCTCTAAAATGGTCTCAAAAGTCCCAGAAAACATAAGTGTCATCTAACTTTTGAGGCCTTGGAAGATGATATGGAAAGTATTGTAAGAATGGGATTCCTTGAAATGCCTGGCCTTTTTTTGTTTACACTTTCCATTTGGGTGAGAAGCAGCCTGGTAATATTTCATCACTTCAGAAAATTCAATTTGTGTTTCAACTGGCATTTTTAAAAATGTTACCTCAACTTTTCCTGTACTTCAAATGTTCATTCTGAATTTTTAGCAAATGGTGTCAGGTCTCAATTTATCTGAACTGGTTCTTCCTTTGCATACTACTTAGTTTTACATATATCACTTCTAACGAGGTTAGCCACTAAGCTCTTGAATATTGCATTGGAAACTGACTGTGAGAATGCCATGCTTTATTTCCTTTTCAAGAGGTTTAATCAAAAGTGACCCACAATTTTAAGCATGAATGCTCAACATCTCATTATTAACCAGCAGCTGAGACATCTTATAGCACTCCCACTATGGCTTGGGATGGGGCGACAGAACTCAAGGGTCCCCTGAAATATATTTTGGGTTTACGTAACATTCCAGAAAGTCTTTCAGTTGGTGTGATACAATATGAAGGAAGATAGCCCAGTCTAGGTGTCTCCTGTGGGGGTGTTTTTGTTAGATTTCTGTATGCAAAAGTTTATTTGCATCAAGATTAATATTTAAAATATTGAGAGTCACTTAAGATATCAAAGTTAATAACCTAGATTTACATGAGCTAGTCAATATTAGGGAACTCAAGCAATCTACTTGCTCAGGCTTCAATGGTTACGTGTGTAGCAATAAGTGTGGTCACTTTGAATAAAATTCCATCAGTTCTAGTCTGTCAGACAGAATCTATCCTGAAAAGGAAAGTTTGACTTCTTCCCAAGACTTACTCTCATAACTTCTCCCCCCAAGGGATCTCTATTATCCAATGAGTTCTAAAATTTTCACCTCAATTTAAAGAGACTACCAAGTTGTAAAATACTTTGAGGGAATATGGCTGCTGTTGATGGAAAAATAGTATTAAATGAGCAGGAGTTCTAAACGTATGCACATTCCCTTTTAACCAGTTTCCTATTAATTAGGTACCCAAGAGAGACTTTGATCCTGCAAAATCCCACAAATTGCCTCCCTGCACCTACAATCAGGAGGACCATAAAGAAGAATCCCAACTTTTACTTAAAATGGAAAAGGTTTGAAGCCCCAATCATTAGAAAAATAAACTTGAAAGTGGAAGAAAGGCAAACTGATCACTGGAGCTGAAAGAGCTTTATTCTCCTAAAGATCACAAGTTAACCACCATTCCCGCATTGTCATTCAAGACTTCATAGAACTATAGAACACTAGAACTGGAAGGGACCTCGAGAGGTCATTGAGTCCAGTCCCCTGCCCTCATGGCAGGACCCATCACTGTCTAGACCATCCCTGATAGATGTCTATTTAATCTGCTCTTAAATATCTCCAGAGATGGAGATTCCACAACCTCCCTAGGGAACTTGTTCCAGTGATGCACCACCCTGACAATTAGGAAGTTTTTCCTAATGTCCAACCTAAACCTCCCTTGCTTCTTCTCCTATCCTCAGAGGCTAAGGAGAATTTTTTTTTCTCTCTCCTCCTTCTGACACCCTTTTAAATACCTGAAAACTGCTATCATGTCCCCTCTTAGTGTTCTCCTTTCCAAACTAAACAAGCCCAGTTCTTTCAGTCTTCCTTCATAGGTCATGTTCTCTAGACCTTTAATCATTCTTGTTGCTCTTCTCTGGATCTCCTTCAATTTCTCCACATCTTTCTTGAAATGTGATGCCCAGAACTGGACACAATACTCCAACTGAGGCCTCCAACTTGCTCTGTCATCTGATAATCCACAGCTCTCTTGACTTATGGAAAAAACCCAAATCATAATACAGTGTCACCAGGCCATCACTGCAGGAGATAGTGGCATTCAGACCACCCCTGATGGCACTAGTACCCCTCCCAAGCTACCTCTGGCTAAGCCAGCTCCTTTGTTGAGCAGCCAACAATTCATCTCCATTGCTCAAAGTCATGGTGAAAGCTGTAGTATAGACTGATGACATCCAGCCTTGTAGGTGCTGCGTCATGTAGATCTTTCCTGAGCAGTGTTAGCCTATCACCCAAAGTCCTCCCTACAATAGAATCTCTACCAATGGTACCAATAGTGATTGTGAATCAGTAGTATTAATGGTGGGAAATATTAGGACAAAAGGCTGAGAAGAGATACAAGATATGGGAAGGCTAATTTGAGAGAGACATAGGGAGAGCACAGTGGCAGCATTGTTGTATGAAACACCTTGGTGGTGTTGTATACGTGTTTTGTTTGCCTACTATGGTATTGATTCACCAGTTCAACTGACAGCAAATCTGTTGAAGCTTTTTTAAAACTAGAAGAAAATGTTTTCTGTGAAGAGGGTAGGGACTGCCCCCCAAACAGTGGCACTTTGCAACTTTATTATAAACACCAAGATGGTTGTGTTCACTTGTCAGAATGCAAAACAGAATGCTAGTGTAGGTTGGAAAAGAGTCATGTTTTGCATGGCAGGATTGGTTTGTTGGGGGGGGGGGGGGGGGGGGGGATTGAAGTATTGGATTTGGTGGGGAATTGTGAAGGATCATGAGTTGTTGGTGAAATATTTCTAGCAAAGAAATCTGAGAGCTGGACCCTACTACTTAAATTCATCAATAGGCTTTTGTATCCTTGATGCGAAATGAATTTAGTACTCACATGCAGTTTTGACACAAATGTTGCTCAAGATTATATTAAACTTTTGTGGGTTTCTTATCCCATAATGACATGTTCTAATGAAATTTATTTCTAAATATTCACGTGTTGAATAGAACATAATGCATTAAATCCAATTTATATTTTATCTTGCATATGATAAACTGACTGCTTTCAGGGAAGGAATGTATTTTAAACTTTTTTAAAAATTAATATTTTCATTTTAAAAGTTACATTCATTTAGCATTCAAGTTCAGTTACATATGTAACTTAGAGTGGTTTGTTAAACTAATGCACGACATTTGAAGTGCTGGTGGTTTTCTCCCATCCTGCAATTTGTTAAGAGACATATTTGTTAACTCTCCTGTAGAAAACCTCCTTTGCATAGTTTGAGGGGAGAAAATAGGACTTTGTCTTTATTTTTTGAGTTGCTGTTTACAGTATGTCAAGTGAGATTGTTTTGCAGTGTACATGCAGCAGTCCAAACAATTCAGACTGAAAAATCAAATTAGATCTGGTGACCAGTTGTGGGACATTTACAGCACTGACTATCAGATTAATCAAGCCATTGATCCCTTGAGCCATATAGTAAAACAATGAACAGTGAAACACAGCTGAATACAGTAATCTCCACCTTGTTTTTCTTTCTGTGGCATTGTCAATACTGCATTATGCAAAATGACTCCTAGTTTCTAACAACAAACCTTATTTTGATTAGCCTGTCAGTATATTGGTGGCATTTTAAATGGCCAGCTTGACCAACAGAATCAATTAAATAGTTGTGCAAAGCTCCCCCATAATATTCTTCAACATTGTTTAGAAGGGATCAGATGTGAGAAGATAGATTAGTTTCTATGATTCATTCATTCACCGAGGCCCCTCTTCTGAAACCTCACACAAAGGGGGGTAGTGTCAATGGATACTTGATTACTACTAATTGGATTGAGACTGGAAAATCATTTATCTCTGAATAGCAGGCTGACCTTAGAATTGCTGCTGGCAAATTTCATTCCTCAGAACTTGTTTAGGAATGGTGGCCTGAAGATAAAAGTTTTTAGCTCATTGCCAATCCTCAGAGCCATCCATTCCTCAAACACTGGCTTTAACCTACATTATACAAAGCACAGGAATTACAGTGGTAGTTTAATTTTGTACATGGTTATGAAGAAGCCTTCTATACAGTCTTTGTTTCAGGGTGTTTTCCTTATTCCCTATTATTTGTAGTCAATGGTGAGGGGAAAGTTTATCTTCAATAAATTGGTGTCAGTAGCTTTTTGTTTGTTTTCTCCCACAGTATTCTTTGCCTCCTAATGCTATTCTTTATGATTATTTGTAAAAATAAAGGTGCTAAAAAAGTAATCTTTCTCCTTAGAATTAGGTTACATAGAAATATAATACTCCACAAAAGGGTTTAATTTTTTCAGAGTTTGAACACAGGATGTTTAAGTGTGTGTGTGGGGGGGGGGGGGGCGGTGTTAATACACTTATAGCTTATTATCAATATCCTGTACCTGCACAAAACAGATGAGCCAAAAATGATTCCAATAGCTGGGCAGGCAACTGTCAATCAAGACTACTTGGTTTCTAACCTGGCTCTACGAAGGCCTTTTTTCTGTGATTCTGAACAAATTACTAAACATATCTAGCTAGGTTCTTACATGAATTCCATCATTATGGCATCTAAACATACACACAAAAACATCTTTCATTTAGCAAGGATGGCTCTCTATGTATATGTGATTGGTTTTTGTCTGTTGAGAAAGGCCCACTTGCAGAAGTTGGGTTTGAATTTTGTTGCAAATCTCTGAGGTTTGAGGTTTGCAAATCTCTTGGCTTCTGAGACTGAGTTCCAAATTTATACTAGGCATTCAAAAAACTCCTGCACGTTTAAAAAAAAAATATTTAGTGTAACTTTACCCATTTGTAAAATTAATCATAATACAACTACCTCCTGTGTATAATGGGGAGATTTGTAAAATAAAGATAATTTGTTATCTTCTATACCTAGCTCTTGTGAAGCACAATTAATTAGTGTTTGTAAAGTGTCTCAACAGATAAAAGATAACATAAGTGCTAAATATTGTTTTAATTACAGTTAAAGCATTAGGACATTCACATAGATTGTGAATACTGATCAATACTGAGCATGGTTTGTGGGAAAGTATTGAGTAAAATTTATTGTTCATTTGAGCTCAAGGAAGGACTCAATTCTGGTAATGTTCTGATTAATAGTATTCATCTGGGATTTTTGGACAACACATCAATAAGTGGACACAGCTGGAAAAACTAATCTCACTCAGGGCTGCCTCAAAGTAGAGCCTGAAGACTGTTGCTGTAATAAAGAAGTCACTACCCGCATAACTGTCCCATCTCATAACTGAGGGACGTGCAATGGGCAGACTAGCATAAGCTGGCTTCCATTAAGAGATATTTGCTAGCTCTTTTACTGTTTTCCTGTTGCCTGTGCATGCCACACTTTTTAAATTTATTTGACTTACTTAATTAAGGGTCCAAGATGGGATTTTAAAAGAAGACAAAGGAGAATTAGACTCCCAACCTCCATTAGACTTTGTTGGATGATTGGATGCCACACTACTTGTCTTATTATCTTTCAATGGAGCTTTCATAAGATAATGAGACTTTCTACTCCTTTTTTTCTCTGGGTTATTTATACATTTTTAAATCTATTGCAACACTCACCACATTTGCTGATGGTACACTAAGTATATTCAACTTATTATTGCAATATATAGCACTTTCCCTTCCTTCATTATTGTTTTTTTTTAGGCACAAGTGTTCATATTTTTAAAATATCCTGATAGGTACTTTTAAAATAATGCTGAAGTGAATACTAGATAAACAAGTGTCCCTGGGTATTAAAATGGTATGGACACAGAAACATCACCTCAAACCCCAAGGGGAAACAACCTTCCTTTCTTGTTGATGCAACTACAATTTATCCCTTGGGCATGCCTGAGGGGAATTCTGAGGTCAGCTGTCTCTTCCTACTATTTCTGGAAAATTAGGTAACTAAGGGTTGAGAAGTTATTAGACAGAATGTCCCTGTCCATTATAATATCCTGGTCTTTCAGGAAGCAGCTCTCCTGCTCTATTACAGTACATATTGAATATTTTTTTTCTTATTGAAAAACAAGTAATTTCTCTTCCTCCCCCCTCCCCCCCTGCCCCCCCGGCCAAATGAAGCATTTTGAGGTTTGTTGCCAGTTTAAGCTTTTGCTAAAATACAGAGAAAAAACTTCCCTAAAAATATTTTCAGATTAGACATAAAGCCACAAAGTTTGGATTTTTGATTGAATCTAAATTTCCCCTGAAGATCAGGAGTAATGGGACCTGAGGTTTTGGACTGGATTGAGGTTTTAGAAATAAAATAGGCAACAGCTGCTAATTGTGGATTCTGATCCAAGCTTCTGGCAAACTGGAAGGGGTTTTGAGCTGGGGAGATGCTTCAAACCCATCTCTAGTTCATATTGTTTAGAATGTACTTGCTTTCTAGATCAGAATGCATTTGCTTTCTGCTATGAAAATAGAAATTAATATTTTTCTTGAAAAGGGCAGGTAAGTATTCAAAAATTCTAACTCTAGTTTTACTCAAAAAATTAGGATATTTCTCAAAGGAAATATATGGGGGTTTGAAAATATTCTATTTTTCCAATGGAATTTATTTGTTCTGCTCATGTTATTTGTTTTGTACAGTTTTTTATGTTTATAATTGCCTCTGTCCTAGTTATGATTGGCTTTTTAGTCACCAGGTGGGGTATTTTTTAAAGTGTTTTTTTTAAATTTCCTTTTTGGAAAATAATTAATTCAAAATTGAAAGCATACATTATTAAAAATTGTTTCTTAGAAAAACTCAGAAAATGAAAACCAGCCACAACTTCAAATATGCATAACATCCAAAGAATATTCAATTTTTTACCAGCTCTGTTTAAAAAAGGTGTGATATTTTGTCTGTTTTATTTTTAGTGAGTGTTGGGGAAAATTAGCATTAAAAGGTGGGATTTTATTTTTTAGAACTATTAATTATGCATGAGATTGGAAGCTAAGTTGAAATAAAAGTTCAGTGTTCATAATGTAATTTAGTATCTATGAAAAACTTTGTAAATACTTGATGTTGTTATTATTATATCAATATAATAAATGCCATCAATCCCTTATAATTAAAGCATTCACGTCTTGCCCATCAAAACAGAGAAAACAAAGTAGCATGGAACTGGGAAAAATAGTAAGTAAATATATATTTGTGCTTCTTAAAGACTGAACACTGTAAAGTAATACACCAGTTTAAAATATAACAACGTGGTATTTGATTGTGAATCAATGGCATACTGGAGAAGCATAATTTGGGACTTTATTTTAGACTGATATTTAAGTATACTCTTTTTTTTATTTGACATAATTCATTTTCATTGACATAACTGAATTCCAGTTGACTGTGTAATATGTTCATTTTCACCCCAGATTTCATGAGAATTTCTTAGCTTGATTGATTCTACCCATCTAACTCGGACACACAATTATGCATTGTCATTTTGTCCTCCCTGGACTAAGTGTTCACAATTATGTCACTTTAATTATAGAATCAGTTTGCTGTTTCCTCCAATGATCAAAATGCTTTTGTCTTTCAAAGTAATATGATGAGTCTGTATATTATAAAAGATGTCTGTTTCATTGGTCATCTGTTAGCAGGTGCTTAGTAGTTGATACTCAATATTACTTACTCAAAAAGCTTTTTGATTCATTCCATTTTCAGGCCTCAACACGTTTCAGCAGTCACTCAGAAATTAAAATGAACTCCCATACTGCCTAATTTTTGCAGCAAAACATTCAGGTATTAATGAGCAAAATAAAGTGGGGTTTTTATTTTTTTTAACAAGCTCAGATATTGAAGTTATTCATTCACAGGCCACATTGCCAAAACCTTTGAAATGTGGCATCTTCCATAATAAGAAAAGTCAACATTATTTATTCTTATAGTACATTCAGTCTAACGGAGACAATCTTTGGAAAAATCTAAACGCACTGTTCCCTAGATCAACAAATGTTCTTTCACATTCAATTTGTGAGCTAACTACCTATACAAGCACAGAAACAAATCTACACAAACCCTTAGAGCCCCAACCGGGGTTATTCTATCTACTACTCAAAATCCACAAATCTGGAAATCCTGGACTCCCATCATCTCGGGCATTGGCACTCTCACTGCAGGACTGTCTGGATATGTGGACTCTCTACTCAGACCCTGTGCCAGCTATCTCCGAGACACCACTGATTTCCTGAGAAAACTACAATGCATTGGTGATTTTCCAGAAAACATCATCCTAGCCACAATGGATGTAGAGGCTCGCTACACAAACATCCCACACATAGATGGAATACAAGCTGTCAGGAACAGTATACCTGATGATGCCACTGCACAACTGGTGGCTGAGCTCTGTGACTTTATCCTCACACACAACTATTTCAGATTTGGTGACAATATATACCTCCAAACGAGTGGCACCACTATGGGCACCCACATGGCCCCACAATATGCCAACATTTTTATGGCTGACCTGGAACAATGCTTCCTCAGCTCTCGTCCACTAGCGCTCCTTCTCTACTTATGCTACATTGATGACATCTTCATCATCTGGACCCATGGGAAGGAGGCTCTGGAAGAATTCTACCGTGATTTCAACAATTTCCACCCCACCATCAACCTCAGCCTGGACCAGTCTACAAAAAAGATCCACATCCTGGACATTATGGTGCAAATAAGTGATGGTCACTCATAAACACCACCCTATATTGAAAACCTACTGACCGCTATGCCTATCTTCATACCTCAAGCTTCCATCCTGGACACAGCCTTATTCTTGATTGGTACTCTTTTCTTATGCCTGTATATTTATAGCTGCCTCTGGAATTTCCACTACATCCATCTGACGAAGTGGGTCTTTGCCCACAAAAGCTTATGCTCAAATAAATCTATTAGTCTATAAGGTGCCACAGGACTCCTCGTCACTTTTACTCAATTTGTAGTGATTTGTAGTTTATTCCTACCAAGCCTTTACCCTATTGGTGTAGAGCCACAAGCTTTCATAAACTATTTCTATCGCTTGTTAATTTAATCACTTCACGGTATCTTCTGTAAGTACTAAAACATCACCAAGTTTCTTTTTCCAGGAAGCCAAGGTTCCTCTTCAGCGTGGAACTGCAAACATTTGTGTGTTTAAAATATAGGACATGCACCTTCTGCTAAACTTTTAAGAGTCTGTTGATACTATCCTCTCTGGGCAATTCAACTTATGTGCTAACAGATCAATCATTTTTAAAAACAGCTCAGCAGCATGCAGTAAAGGAAGCCAGAATAGTTTGGACAGTTTGTTGCAAAATTCAGGAGAAACTTAATGGCTGGTAGTTTATTAGTAATATTGCTATTCTGGAGTAGATGAAAATGAAGAGACGCCTGCTTGTAGCAAGTATATTCCCATGACAGCGAGGGTGGAATTGCCTCTTTTCATGAAAACAAAATCCCACTGGAAGAATCCTTAGGCAGAGAAGCACACAATGAGTTTCTGCTTAAATAACAAAATCTGGGCGCAGGATTTGCCTCTGTACTTAAAACTGAGGCTTTCCTGTAATCACATGCCTCCAGGAGCTGAGGCTTTAAAAAAACCCCATGGGGGATGTCGCGAGAACCATAGGTCCGATGATGCATACCCAAGGGGGGAAGGACAGAACCAGGTGGACAGTTTTAGCAAATAAAGGATATTTATTTATGACAATGATGAATTTATAGTATTTATTCTAAGATTTTTAATAGACCGTGTTAATAATGAATTTACAGTATTTATTATATTTATTCTACGATTTCTAGTTAAACGTGTCAGAGATATAAGGATGGGAATGGCAAGGGGAATAGTCTTTATTCTAAAAATATCCAGCTACACTAATTAATAACAATAATAACCACAAAATCTATGTACTACCCAAAACTACAACACTAAGCTTATACAACAAAGAAAATCAAATCATACATACCAACTTACACAGCACACGGAACATTTCAAAGATATCGGTTCGGTTGCGAAGGCCTTGGTTACGCCCGAGTCGGGGAAGTGGCTGGTCGGTTGATCAGGCCGGCAGCACTTTGAAGTATACGGAAGGCACACGACGGTGGTACGTGTGTTGCGAAGACCTCCTAGAGCGAACTGTGCGATGGGTATTTATCCCCAAATCTGCACATCGCTTTCCCGTGCATATTACCATATATGGCCCCAATGGTCACCAAGTGGGGTCTGTGTCCCAGGGGTTGGGCTGAAACTGTGCAGGTTTCATGCTACCAGGTAAGCCCGCAGTTCTCACGCCAAGGTGACGGGTGGGAGAGTCTGAGGCTATTTTCCCCTTTTCACACCTTCCCTTTTTCTAAAGGCAATGGTATGCAGGAAGGGTGCAGCCAGTTTCTCCCAAGGAGTACTGCAGCCCACTACAGCAAAAGCGGCCTGGCCAAACTTTTTTACTGAGGGAGCAGTTTTTATCTCTAACGGGAGATTTCCAAAAGGCAGAATTCCAGTTAGATGCTCAAATCTCATGGATTTTCAATGTAAATTAAACACACAACTGTCATTTGTGCTTTTGAAAAATTGCACAAGCAACAATGAAATGACACAAGTTGGCAATGCTGGAATAAAAAAAGGCTTTTGTCACTTTGGGATCCTCAGGATAAAAGACATTAAATATATGTGAAATTATTATCCATCCATGAAGACAGCTGCCATTGGCATCATGGCATCAGAAGGATTTTAGAATGTGGACTGAAGGTGTGATGCGGCCTCAGCTCTGTGTAAAATGTCACTTTTTCACAATGCTAATTTTTAACTATAGCTTGCAGGGGGAAGTGTCCGAAGCTGTTATTAAAAAGCTGGTTAAATGCTATGGAAAGAAGCCAGTTGTAGAGAAAACAAACTGTATTTGTGGGCACTGGCTGTCTCAGGAGATTGGTCATGGGAAACGGAAGCTTCTACATCTAAGTTGCCAGTGGCTACACATGGTGGCATGTAGAATAGATACTGCACACCCTGCTAGTGTCTGTGTATAAATAGCACTGTAGATGGTAAGACACTGCTTAAAGTTGAGTACAGACACACCATATCCTTATGGTGTATATACCATACACAGCTCTCTACATGCCCAAGCAGTGCCTCTCATATCTATATAGCTGTTTTCTAGAAATGTAATGTTCCACTGCTGGAGTTGTTTCTTACTGCAGTGAAAGTCTCCAGTAGCTGGGATTACTCCCCATTGGCTGAGTCTTTCCCTGCCACCTCCCTCACCAGAACCTTTCTTTGTTGTGTGTAACTGCAAACTGCAGCATGGGCACTGCCTGCTTTTTGCTGCAGTATAGAGCCATGTGTAGCCTAAGATTGTATGTGAGCATGGGTTAGGAGTAATTCCTTCCATGTCCCTGGTCATGTCTAACACTATGAAGAGAGGTGTAATTTCTAGTTCACCTGTTGTTATCTCTTTATCTGAGCTGCATGCTAAAAATAATAGTGTAGCACAGAAAGTGCTAGTGGTGGTGTGGGCTAGCTTCCCCAAGTACAAATCTGCCTGAACTTCATAGAGCCATACCTGTACCACCTCTGCTTGAGCTATTGCAGATACATTATTATCTTTAGTATGCTGCGAGCTAGCACAAGTATATGTCTGTGAGCTGGATGTCATACTCCCTAGGTCATACTGCAGACCTCGCCATTGTTGAGGTATGCTGGAGGGGAAATGAGGAGGAAGCGTACAAAACTGGGAAAACCTTGAATTTTCTATAGAAATGAAATTGGAAATGCTGCTGCCCATAGTCTGAGGATAAAGTGAAGACTGATCTAGGGGGCTCTCAACTTGAAACCTCTATTACAAAGGATTAGAAACTGACATACAATAAATAAACAAAGCAATGTTTATGCAATATCATTGAATATTACAGGACTTAAAGACAGCATTTAAAATGTGTTTGTTTAATTGCGGCAGCAGAGGAATCACAGGTGTTACTGTAACTCACTTAGGTTTCACACTTCTCTTGTTCTGATCAAACATTTAGTATAGGACCGTTTCTTTGTATGTTTGCAGCATTTTTAGCTATGTAGTGCATTAGAGTATACATTTCTCTTCATCACTATCCCTTAGATTTCCATGGGAGCTCTACGTATGGACAACTTATATAGTCACGTATGGCCGTCAATGTGCAGTTTTCAGAGGTGGGCCTAGTTAATATTTTGGTAGCCTTTATGTCATGATTGTTCAAACCGAGACATTCATGATTCTACTAGATCTTTTTCTCTTCCAATTCTTTATGAACTCTTCCTGACCTTCTGAACAATGTGTCATCTTTTCCCTGTGGCTGTTATTATGGATGGTTGGATTAGCATCAGTCACATACTTATTACGTTGTCTAGTAGAGAGAACACAGAAAGGTTTATTTTGACTTGGTACTGTGACGGGGTGGCACTGCAACCCTGCACTGTCCCAGGCTCCCCCCGGGGGGGCAGGGAGCGACGGACCGGCTTCCCCCGCCTCGGCAGAGACAGTGGTGGCAGCTGGTGCGCGCTGGGTGGCCGGCGATTTAGCCAGTGCTCCAGCTGACGCACCGGGGGAAGCCCCGAGGAACGCGGGCGCCGGCGCCATGGGAGACACAGGAGGCGGGGCCCGCAGGGGCAGGGAAAGAGCAGGCAGGAGAGACGCCGACGCAGGTGTGCCGGGGGGGGCGGCTCCCCAGGCAACATAAAGGTGGCAGGGGCACTCGGGCGGGAGAGGCCAACCGGAGGAGTGGATGAAGGGTCTCTGGGCCTCGGGGAAAAGGCAGACAGGCAGCTCGGGTAAGCGGGGCGCAGCCCAGGGCGGGCGCAAGTAGGATCGCCTGCGGGCTGATGAGTTGCGGCACCTAGCACCATCAGCCAGTTGAAGGGAGAATGGATATTTTCCCCCCACCTTAGGGCCCTGGGCTGGGGCCTGGAGAGAGGGTGGGCCCGGGCCCCCTCTCACACCCTGCTTGGGGTGAGCCGGTGAAGAGGACTAAGCGAGACCCCTGGTCAGGAGGAATGGGCTGGGGGACGGCGAGCGAGATGGCAAAGGAGACAGGAGGTCACGGGGGAGGCGCGACCCCTGCACAGGTACCATTTAATTTTTTTAAGGTTAGTGTGATTATAAATAGCCCAATATAATGCCATAGAACTTGAACTATGGTTTTGTTTCTTTTGAGAAGGGTGTTAATATATAATGCCATTAATTCTGGAGTTTAAAGAAGAAATCAGGAATGTCACTCAGAAGGAAATCTTTAAAAAAGCAGGTCAAACATTATGCAACCAGGAACTTAACAGAAATACAACTAAACTAGAGTTGGAGGAGGTTGTAATAAGAACAGTGCAATTGAATTAGATCAATTTATCCTTATCTTTTTAACTTTTTATAAACTAAGATTTTTTAAAAAACAGCCTAGAAAATGTTTCTCTAATTATGAATGCTTTTTGGAAACCCTTTATAAGGATCTAATTTTAAGAGGGTAAAAATGAAATAACTTCCAGTGTGCTTGACCCAAAATCAAAGGCATCCAAGATCACTGGTCACTTTTGAAAAGCTTGGTTGTAATATCCTCATTAGAATTTTGATCCTACTGCAGTTGATCACAAGTGGCTTCTGTTCACTGTAGGGCTTCATAGGAGTCCTATAAGAAGGAGCATATTACAAAGATGGTAAAGAAGTACAAGTAATTGTATATACAATTAGTCACTGAATATCTATTTATTTTTCTAGAATAGACAATCTAATGCACTATGAGGCAGAAAAGAGTGGTTAGATCCTTCTCATGCCATTTCCTGTGGCTACATGAGTATATCTGATTTATTCAAAGTACTTACTGTAAATGTTTACAAAGAGTGAGATTTTACAAACAAATGGGGGTGGCTGGGTGTTCAGTTTAGGTATCTTCAGTGTGCTTGGTGGGAACTGCTGGGTTTAGTTCACTTTCAGAGATTTGGCTATTTAACTTAGATACCTAAGTAGGAGTGAAGTTCTGAAAACCTAACTCAGTAAATCTAAAAAGAGAACATAAGAACAAAAGAATGGCCATACTGGGTCAGACCAAAGGTCCATCGAGCCCAGTATCCTGTCTTCTGACAGTGGCCAGTGCCAGATGCCCCAGACGGGGTGGACTGAAGACAATGATCAAGCAATTTGTCTCCTGCCATCCTTCTGCAGGTGGCCTGGGGCATCATTCCTTACCCCCTGGCTAATAGTCTTTTATGGACCTAACTTCCATGAATTTATCTAGCTCTTTTTTAAAACTCTGTTATAGTCCTAGCCTTCACAGCCTCCTCTGGCAAGGAGTTCCACAGGTTGACTATGCGCTGTGTGAAGAAGAACTTTCTTTTATTAGTTTTAAACCTGCTACCCATTAATTTCAAGTGGTGTCCTCTAGTTCTTACATTATGGGAATAAGTAAATAACTTTTCTTTATTTACCCTCTCCACACCACTCATGATTGTATATACCTCTATCATATCCCTCCTCAGTCTCCTCTTTTCTAAACTGGAAAGTCCCAGTCTCTTTAGCCTCTCCTCATATGGGACCCATTCCAAACCCCTAATCATTTTAGTTGCTCTTTTCTGAATCTTTTCTAATGCCAAAATATCTTTTTAGGTGAGGAGACCACATCTGTATGTAGTATTCAAGATGTGGGCGTACTATAGTTTTATATAGGGGCAGTAAGATATTCTTTGTCTTATTTTCTATCCCTTTTAAAATAATTCCTAGCATCCTATTTGCTTTTTTGACTGCCGCTGCACATTGCGTGGACTTTTTCAAAGAACTATCCACGATAACTCCAAGATCTCTTTCCTGATTAGTTGTATCTAAATTAGCCCCCATTATATTGTATGTATAGTTGGGCTTATTTTTTCCAGTGTGCATTACTTTACACTTATCCACATTAAATTTCATTTGCCATTTTGTTGCCCAGTCACTCAGTTTGGTGAGATATTTTTGAAGTTCTTCACAGTCTGCTTTGGTCTTGACTATTTTGAACAGTTTAGTATCATCCACAAACTTTGCCACCTCACTGCTTACTCCTTTCTCTAGATCGTTTATGAATAAGTTGAATAGGATTAGTCCTAGGACTGACCCTTGGTGAACACCACTAGTTACACCTCTCCGTTCTGAAAATTTACCATTTATTCCTATCCTTTGCTTCCTGTCTTTTAACCAGTTCTCAATCCATGAAAGGATCTTCCCTCTTATCCCATGACAGCTTAATTTACACAAGAGCCTTTGGTGAGGATAATCTAGGCATGGCCCAATATCTAAACAAATACTTTGTTTCAGTCTTTAATGAGGCTAATGAAGAGCTTAGGGATAATGGCGACATAACAAATGGGAATAAGGATATGGAGGTAGATATTACTAAATCTGAGGTAGAAGCCAAACTCGAACATCTTAATAGGAGTAAATCGGGGGGCCCAGATAATCTTCATCCAAGAATATTAAAGGAACTGGCACATGAAATTGCAAGTCCATTAGCAAAAGTTTTTAATGAATCTCTAAACTCAGGGGTTGTACCATTTGACTGGAGAATTGCTAATATAGTTCCTATTTTTAAAAAAGGGGAAAAAAGTGACCCGGGTAACTACAGACCTGTTAGTTTGACATCTGTAGTATGCAAGGTCTTGGAAAAATTTTGAAGGAGAAAGTAGTTAGGGACATTGAGGTTAATGGCAATTGGGACAAATTACAACATGGTTTTACAAAAGGTAGATCCAAACCAACCTGATCTCCTTCTTTGAGAAAGTAACAGATTTTTTAGATAAAGGAAATGCAGTGGATCTAATCTACCTCGATTTCAGTAAGGCATTTGATACAGTACCACATGGGGAATTATTGGTTAAACTGGAAAAGATGGGGATCAATATGAAAATTGAGAGGTGGATAAGGAACTGGTTAAAGGGGAGACTACAGCGAGTCATACTGAAAGGTGAACTGTCAGGCTGGAGAGAGGTTACTAGCGGAGTTCCTCAGGGATCAGTTCTGGGACCATTATTATTTAATCTTTTTATTACTGACCTCGGCACTAAAAGTGGGAGTGTGCTAATAAAGTTTGTGGATGACACAAAGTTGGGAGGTATTGCCAATTCAGAAAAGTATCAGGATATCATACAGGAAGATCTGGATGATCTTGTAAATTGGAGTAATAGTAATAGGATGAAATTTAATAGTGAGAAGTGTAAGGTTTTGCATTTAGGGATTAATAACAAGAATTTTAATTATAAGCTGGGAACACATCAGTTGGAAGTAACGGAAGAGGAGAAGGACCTCGGAGTCTTGGTTGATCACCGGATGACTATGAGCTGCCAATGTGACATGGCCGTGAAAAAGGCTAATATGGTTTTGGCATGCATTAGGCAAGGTATTTACAGTAGTCATAAGGAGGTGTTAGTGCCGTTATATAAGGCATCGGTGAGACCTCATTTGGAATACTGTGTGCAGTTCTGGTCTCCCATGTTTAAGAAGGATGAATTCAAACTGGAACAGGTACAAAGAAGGGCCACTAGGATGATCCGAGGAATGGAAAACCTGTCTTATGAAAGGAGACTCAAGGAGCTTGGCTTGTTTACATTAACCAAAAGAAGGCTGAGGGGATACATGATTGCTCTCTTTAAATATATTAGAGGGATAAATGCCAGGGAGGGAGAGGAATTATTTAAGCTCAATACCAATGTGGACACAAGAACAAATGGATATAAGCTGGCTATTAGGAAGTTTAGACTCAAAATTAGGCGAAGGTTTCTAACCATCAGAGGAGTGAAGTTCTGGAACAGCCTTCCAAGGGAAGTAGTGGGGCAAAAGACCTATCTGGCTTCAAGATTAAGCTAGATGGGTTTATGAAGGGATGGTTTGATGAGATAACATGATCTTGGCAATTAATTGACCTTTCACTATCAGTGGTAAATAGGCCAATGGTGGGAAGATAGGAGTTACTATAGAGAACTTTTTTCTGGGTATCTGGTTGGTGAGTCTTGCCCACATGCTCAGGGTTCAGCTGATGGCCATATTTGGGGTCGGGAAGGAATTTTCCTCCAGGGTAGATTGTTAGAGGCCCTGGAGGTTTTTCGCCTTCATCTGTAGCATGGGGCACGGGTCACTTTCGGGAGGATTCTCTGCATCTTGGGGTCTTTAAACCATCATCTGAGGACTTCAGTATCTGAGATATAGGTGAGTAGTGGGTGGGTGAGATTCTGTGGCCTGCATTGTGCAGGGGGTCAGACTAGATGATCATAATGGTCCCTTCTGACCTTAAAGTCTATGAGTCTATGAAATCTAAGTATACTATATCTACTGGATCCCCCTTGTCCACATGTTTGTTAATCCCTTCAAAGATTAGTAAGACATGATTTCCCTTTACAGAAACCATGTTGACTTTTGCTCAACAAATTATGTTCTTCTACGTGTCTGACAATTTTATTCTTTACTATTGTTTCAACTAATTTGCCCGGTACTGACGTTAGACTTACCGGTCTGAAATTGCCAGGGTCGCCTCTAGAGCCCTTTTTAAATATTGGCGTTACGTTAGCTATCTTCCAGTCCTTGGATACAGAAGCTGATTTAAAGGATAGGTTACAAAACACAGTTAATAGATCCTCAATTTCACATTTGAGTTCTTTCAGAACCCTGGGTTGAATGCCATCCGGTCCCGGTGATTTGTTACTGTTAAGTTTTTCAATTTGTTCCAAAACCTCCCCTAATGACACTTGAATCTGGGACAGTTCCTCAGATTCATCACCCACAAAGGACAGTGCAGGTTTGGGAATCTCTCTAACATCCTCAACTGTGAAGACTGAAGCAAAGAAATCATTTAGTCTCTCTGCAATGGCTTTATCGTCCTTGATTGCTCCTTTTGTATCTCGATCGTCCGGGGCCCCACTGGTATTTTAGCAGGCTTCCTGCTTTTAATGTACTTAAAAAACATTTTGCTATTACTTTTTGAGTTTTTGGCTAGCTGTTCCTCAAAATCTTTTTTGTCTTTTCTTATTACATCTTTACACTTAATTTGGCAGTGTTTATGTTCCTTTCTATTTACCTCACTAGGATTGGACCTCCACTTTTTAAAAGATGCCTTTTTATCTCTCTCTGCTTCTTTTACATGGTTGTTAAGCCACGGTGGCTCTTTTTTAGGTCTCTTACTATGTTTTTAAATTTGGGGTATACATTTAAGTTGAGGTATACATTTAAGTTGGGTGAAGTTAGGAGTAAGGCTGAGGATAGTGGAGGAGTAAGGAAGAAGTTGGTATATGTGGAGAGGTAGGGGGCAGAAAGAGAGATTGATTTCCTGGAAAAAAAAGTTCACAGTTCTTTAAACACAGTGAATTTGTCCATAGAAGATTATTTTGTAATTACCTTGATGTACCAGTTCCGTGCCAAAAATGTTAAATATTCCCAAGAAATCACACTTATTTCAACTCTAGGTCATTTCCATTTTAACACAGCCAGTGATGAATACAGTACAGGGCATTGCAATATAAATTATTCATGTCTTTCCTTAAAATGGTAAGAATTTTCATATTAGTTATACAATACTCACCATATTAAATGCTCCTGAGGAATTATTATAGCTAGTTTATACTTTATCAGGTTTGAGTAGCTGTTCAAGTTATTATCCCAGGCCATTGTGCACACTGGAATTGCATGCGTAAGTGATGTTGTAGTGGGAGGAATAACACACAATGCAGTACTTTATCCTTTGCTTAGGTTTGATGCCAAGCTTGAATTGACAATGCAGTCTTGTTAGCCTTGTATAACATTTATTTGGCTTGGATCCAACATGGTTTTTCATCATGGAAATCAGGTTTTTGTGACAGATACCCTATTTGGCCTACCTATCAGTGTCTTTCTAAGCTTTCTAAATCCCATAAGATTGATTATGCCCAGTTTGCTCTGGAACAGACTACTCAGGGAAGAGGTTGGCCCCACAGTATAAGGGTAGAAAAATAACACATGAAAGAAGCCTGCCTACTTTTCTGGGCTGTGCATGAAGGCCATCTTCATTTTCCTCTCCTTCACTCTAACATCAAGCACCGATGAGTGAAAGTAGATGATCTGGACCATTAACTGCTTCTCTTTGTCTTCTTCAACCACAATTATCATTTGTCTTCAGCATAATGGGTCTCCTATCTGAAAGCTAATTCGGTTTAATTTTTATGAGGAATTTCCCTTGTGAGGCAGACTGTAGCTTTCCCTATTTGGGCGAAGACAGAGGATGTTATTCCTGAGAGCTCCATTAACACAAGTGCCAGACAGACAAGCTGGAGAAATACCTGAGGCGGGGAGGCTTGGACAACCTGTAAAAGCAGAAAGGGGTGTTATTTTATCAGGGAACAGCTTCCCATGCCCTGGAGGTTGATGGGGCTTCCCTTGGATCTGCAGAAATAGAAGTAGGAATAAGCCATTTGATTGCAGGTTCAATGGCCAACCATTGCTCTTGTCATGAATATAGGTACTTTATTGGGTAGCCTTTAACCTTTTTCATGACCATTGTATTTCATTTGGTAGATTTTTATAGTACTTGCAGCTTTGCTTTTGACATTCATTTTCCAGCTGCTAAGCAATATTGGACCTATCAAGTCATCAAAAAAGACCAGCCAAGATGAATTAGTTGCTTAATTTGCACATGAGAAACTTCAGTGGACTAATTATAAAAAAGACATTTTGATAAAAATAGCACATTAGCAATTGCCAGTACCACAGAATTATTAATGATAGATAAGGTCTTGGCTTTAAACCTTTCCTTGATTTAATGTGTAATGTGTACAACAAAGGCACTAGGAAACTCATCATATAATTTGCAACATTTTAACATGTTCGTAATATATAATATGTGTGGATGTGGCTACCCATAGTGTACCCTAAATATTAGAAACTGTATAGTATAAAACCTATTAAAGTTCACAAAACACATTTTGAAAGCTTCTACCTCTTGTTAAAAGCAAGAATTCCACTATCTCGAAATGGAAGAATGGTTTCTGTGCACTCAGTGTTGCACATGTTTTCAAAGGTATTTATAGAAACCATACATTAAATATTCAACAAATTATGTTTATCAGGGCTGCAAGCCTAATCAAATTCTTTATTTCTTAATGATGAGACATTGCATATGAAATCAATGCATTATGTAGGTTTTTTGGGCATTATGGATTTAACATATTTATTGTAATGTGATTTCTGGGTTTCAAAGTGATGAGTCTTAGGAACTAATGTCTTAATTTGCTTATTTCCACACACTGGGGCAAATTCAATCCTGGTATAAGTAGGTAAAACTCCAGTCAGTGCTACACAGTTGTACTCCCTTCTAAGTTGAATTAGGCCTCAGAGTGGAGCTATAGTAGCTTCAAAATGTGGGGAAAGACAATTCAAGAGGGAAAAAATCTTGATGTGTTAGAGAGTCGTGGACTTAAAAAAATTCTGAGGCCAGTTCTGATTTTTGTAAGGAAATTTTTTCTGTACATTTTATCTTTATAGAACCATATATAAAGTGGCAGTCTATGAAACTTAAGACTCTGTGTAGGGCAGTGGTGGGCAGCATTTGTACAGGCCTGCTGATGGGGGTGAGGGAAGGGAGAACTGCCCCTTAGCCCAATGATTCTAAAGGGCCTGGGGCTATTCTGCTATTGTGGTGGTACCCAGATCCTCGGGCCCTTTAAATTGACACCAGGGCCTGGCACAGCATGTTCTAGGCAGCTCTAAGGGCTGAGCTAGGGCCAGTCTGGCACATCTGAGTTGCGCTGAAGACTGGCTGATCCTGGCCTCACCCCTTCTGCCCAAGGCTCTGCCACTTCTGGGAGCATAGTGGCACCCTCCCCACCTAAGGGACCAGTGTGGCTGTCAGCTCCCCTGCCTGTGGGCTGCATGCAGCCAGCCAGGGTAATGTGATTGCAGGCTCCAGCCTTTTGCTGATGTTGACAATCTGCAGGCATCACCACCTCTGCTCCCAATGACTGCAATTCTCTGTTCCTGGCCAATGGGAGCTGTGGGAAGTGGTAGCCAATATGTCCCTGTGGCCCCTTCACCAGGCCCACGGCTCCCATTGGCCGGGAACAGAGAACTGCAGCCACTGGGAGCTGTGTGGGGGTGGTGCCTGTGGACAGTTGGCCTCAGCAAAATGTCTTGCAGCTTGCAATGAGATTACCCCAATGACCTGCAGGTTTCATTCTACTGGTCCTAATTTCTTAAGGGCTTAGCACCTAAGGGTACGTCTACACTGCATGCTTATTTTGAAATAAACTATTCCAGAATAGTTATTCCAAAATAGCTTATTTCAAAATAGCACATCTACACTGCAGGGAAGCCTCAAAATTAGTCCGAGGCAGGCTTCCCTAATGTAGACGTGCTATCTCGATTTAGAGCCCCAGGAGGCACTGGGGAGGAATAACTTAGAATCGTCCTGGCGAGGGGCTATTTTGAAATAGTTGTAGTGGAGTGTCTACACACACCTTTTTTTGAAAGAGCTATTTCAGAATAGGCATTATTCCGCATAGAATGAGGTTTACAGATTTTGGAATAAGCTGTCCATTATTTTGAAAATATTTCAAAATAACGGAATGGCTGTGTAGACACTCACATTGTTATCTTGAAATAACAGTGCAGCATAGATGCACCCTAAGGGTGTATCTAGACTACAGGGTTTTTTCGACAAAGGTTGGCTTTTGTCGACAAAACTATACCTGCGTCTACACTACCGCCCCATCTGTCGACTTACTGACAGAATGCGGCAGTTTTGTTGGCAGTGGTAAACCTCATTTTATGAGGAATAATGCCTTTTTTTGAAAGTACTCTTGCGAAAAAAGGCGCTATTGCATGGAAACTGTGCTTTTTCTAAAGAGAGCGTCTAGACTCTCTTTTGAAAAAGCGGCTAGCTTTTTCGACAATACTGATCATGGTCTAGATGCTCTTTTTCGACAGAGGCTTTGTCAACAGTATCTGTCGACAAAACCTCTGTCAAAAAAGGCGTGCAGTCTAGACGTAGCTTAAGTGTAATCCGGACCACCAATCAAAGCATCATCCCCTCTTGCCAATTGGGGTTTTGGTCTGACTTCAGAGGCTGCAGCAGAACAGAAAAAGGGACCAAATTGTTTGCAGCAGTTCTGTTGGTGATATTAAAGTAAGCAGTTCTTGGATGCATCATTTATGAACCAAATGTTCAGCATGGTTTCTTAATCTGCATTTACAATTTTGCATGCATACAAACCTGCAATGAGTGACAGCTGAGTTTCTAACTCTTGACCTTTGATTGCATACAAATCCGAGATATCAGAATTGCTAAACTTCAGCTACTTTTAGAAGTCATCTTTGATCATTTGGTCTTATACATTAATATTGATTAATATAAAAATGCTATTCTCCAAATAATACACACTTGTTTTAGATAATTCGACTGCCCCTTTGCAATCAGATTCATAAAGTTTAATTAATGGACAGCAGGTTTAAAACAAATAAAAGGAAGTTCTTCTTCACACAGTGCATAGTCAACCTGTGGAACTCCTTGCCTGAGGAGGTTGTGAAGGCTAGGATTATAACAGGGTTTAAAAGAGAACTAGATAAATTCATGGAGGTCAAGTCCATTAATGGCTATTAGCCAGGAATGTGTAAGAAGTGGTGTTCCTAGCTTCTGTTTGTCAGAGGGTGGAGATGGATGTCAGGGGAGAGGTTGCTTGATCGTTACCTGTTCGGTTCACTTCCTCTGGGGCACCTGGCATTGGCCACTGTCAGCAGACAGGATACTGGGCTGGATGCACCTTTGGTCTGATCCAGTATGGCCATTGTTTTGTTCTTATGTTCTAAGTTTATTTTTTGGAATTCTGGGAAAAGTCACAAATTTGCATTCCACATTGTTGTTATGCACTCTTTTTCTTCTTTTTCATTTGAAAAGACCTGCCCTCTGCTTTACTGGTCACCTTTCATTTATGCATCACTGGGAATTGCATCTTGTAAAGATTAAGATATCAGTGAGGGGAACTGCATGTTACATGTATGTGCATTGAAACAAAATAGAAAAATGTTAGAGGTGTAGTAAGAGAGATTATTGTAATTCAAGGAAGCACTGTTTATTAATTCTAGTTCTATATCATTATTTGCCCTTTAAATAAAAAATAATTGTTTAGAACACTTGAGAGGATTGAACCATTAGGTAGGGAGAAATGGAAAAACAACATCCTTATCCCAGCCTTAATCCTGCAAGTCTTTATATAATTCATGGCGGGAAACATGGTTGCTGAACTCCAGCACTTAGGTGAATGAAAGTGTTGCAAGATTTAGGTTAGGTTAAGTATTAGACTTTCATACCTACCCCTTTATACTCAGTGCATAATAAAAAAAAAAGAGGAAAACCAGACATTTGCATTTAAAAGGGTCTGCTAAGAGTAATTGTATGTATCCAATAAACAGAATAATAAACCAAATTAATCTAAGTTATTTTAGAGCTGCATTTTCAAAACTTGGCCTTAGTTTGGGAATACATAGTGCAGATTATGCAATCACTTGTGAATGCACTCCTTGGGGGCTGCCCTGTGTGCATATTAAATGATAGAATTTGGATAAAGAAAATTCACATAACATTTAGGGTTGCCAGATGGTTTCAGAAAAAATACCGAACCAAAAAAAAAAAAAAGAAAGAAGGGACCCCGAGAGTTGTTAAGCAAAAAAACCCAAGGACCCCAAGAGTTGTTATGCAAAAAACCACCTAAAAAACAAAAACAAAAAACCCCCCACCGCAGCCCCTTTAAAAACTGCACGGTGAGGCTTTTTGGCCATAACAGGCTGCTGGCAGCCGCCCGCCATCTGGCCTCCCTGTGCCAGGCCGGACAGCTCCCCTGCGGAACCTGGCAACCACTAGGGTTGCCAGGCTGCCTCCGTATTGAGCTGGACAGCCCAGGATTGTCGCCTCCTGGCTGGGAAAAAATCAGAAAGTACCGGACATTTTAGGTGTCCAGTATTTTCTGAAATTTTCTACCAGACAGGAGGCAAAAATACTGCACTGTTCGGTTCAATACCGGACACCTGGCAACCCTAATCACATTGCATGCCTAAAGTGATTTCCTACAAAAAAAGACAAAATCACACATGATTTCAGTGCACAAAATTGCACTGCCCTTAGATTTTACATGTGTGGGAAGCTGTGTAGAATGTACTGAATGAGTTTTTGTAAATTTTACATTGACCAAAGCGTGCTCTCTTGGTGTCATAAACACTCTGTGGATCTTACTAGGTACTGAAAATAGAGTTTGATTTCAGGATATTTTATTAGCATTGTCCCAAACAGTGAAATCCTATTCTAGTTCCCAATATCAACCAGCAGCCCTTGATTAACACTGATAAGCAAAAGAGCCACTTTTGTTTCGTATGTGGGGAGAAACAAATATTTAAGTATCACTTGTAGAATTGATATTTATCTGCTTGTAACTCCCTAAGGTAGTAGGAAACTTCAATACCCTAAAGGCTTCATCACAATATTTGTGCCTCCTAGGCAGAAATAAGCTTAAAAATCCCATATGAGTATATAAGTTGTTTAGTGTAGTAAAATAGAGAAAATGTCTGCTGAGCAAAATAACACGGGGAAATATTTAATCCAATGTCGAAATAACACAAGTTCTTTACTGTAATTAATGCTCATTTGTATGAAATATAGTGTATAAATTGATGTCTATTGATGTGATTTATTTTCACTTGTTTATCTTGATTTCAAAACTTCAGGATTTAGCTCAAAATTGAAAAAAAAAAAAACCATTGAAATTTGTCTGTTATTAGGCAATAACAAATGTTTGACCTAGTAACAATGAAGTAAAGCAAGAGACACAGATAGTTTGGGGTTCCTGTACAATGCTCTTATGACACACTGTGTGGATTGCCTAAGCAAGATCTAGATTCCCCTCAAATGTCAGTCCTCACCCTCTTTTTCAGATATTGCTTACATGGAAAGATTGATCCTCCCAGTCTATTTTCACTGAGCCCAGCCTCCCTTTCTTGGCACTTGGAATCTCTTCCTCCTACCTTCCAACTACAGCTGGGTGATTTTGATGTTATTGATTGCTTGAAGGGATAACAGTTTATTCACTGAAAAGGCAATTTGGAGTTGACGAAAAATATATTCTTGAAATTAAGGTTGAATTCAGAGAATAGTTCACCCCCCTACCACCAATTATTTTTCTCCCGAGAAAAATAAAACCATTTTCATAATTTCTCAATTAAATGTCTCAACTTTGCACTTGGAAATTATTCATTTGTAATTCACCTAGATTCATTTAAAAACAGAAAATACCCTCACCTCCCAAAATAAAGAAAATACAAATGGGTCAGGTCAACCAAAATGACTTAAAATCAGTTCCCCACCCACCACTAATCTGAAAAATTATTTGCCTGCTCTTTGACTCACCCCTTTTGTTCCCTCATTTTCCCCAATTATCTTCCTGCCTCACCTTTTCCATCTCACCCCAGGATATCTCCATAGCTCCCCATGAAAATTATGGTTCTTTCATGTCTGAAGGAATTTAGGTCAGTAACACCACACATCCCAACCAGCATTCCCACTAAGATTTTCCATCCATGAGCAGAGTGAGTTTTCTCTTGTGCACCAATATTGATGTCATGTGTGCTTGTCCGGTTGTGTGCCTGCCACCATGGCACCCACCTATGTCTCTCTCTCACACACACACACACACACACTCTCTCTCTCTCTCTCTGTTAAGGAAGAAAGCCCCACTTGCTGTGTAGATGCATTTGCTCCTGGCCTCAACTTCTGCCCTGTTACACACCTAGCCCTCGTATCTGCTCCTCCCTTTCTTCAGCTGCCCCAACCGCCCCTGTGCACACTGAGCAGTCCCCAGGAGGCAGCTCTAGCTCCCTTAGATTCCATTACAGCCACTTCCCACCCTGCAGTCAGGCCCCAGGGAGCTTGGACAGGCTTTGGGCTAGACCCTGGGAACAAGTATCTCAGCAGCACTGGGCCTGTGTCTCTTCTGAGACGGCTGGGGCTAGATCCCAGGAAGAATCAGTGCCCAGTCTAATGCAGTGGGCTGTGGCAAAGCTGCTTCTCAGCCCTCCTGATGACTCACACTCCAACCTGAGTGGCTGCCTGGAGCCGAATGGCCTGGGGATTTGGGGAGAGGGGGTTGTACTGCACCATTGGCTGCAGCGTGGGACAGTTCTTTGGTTTTCCACATGATGGGGGTGACAGCCCCTGGCCAGAGCTGTGGGGTTGCTGCCTGGGGAAAATGTGTGAGTGCGGGCCCTACACTGGAATGTTGACTGCACAGTGGCTTTGAACATCCTGTCTCACCCACAGTCTCCTCCAGACACTACAGAATCGCTGCATTCCCCACATCTATCTGCTGCTTGGGTCTTTCTGCCCGACGGCAGCAGCTGCCTGCCAGCCCGTGGCCCTAATCCCCAGTGGCAGCCATCTCCCTCCACATGGCCTCAGCCAGAGCAGCCACCTCACCACGCAGCCCTGTCCCCACCCACCACATGGCCCTGGCCGTGGCAGCAGCCATGCCACTCACCTTCCATGCCTAGCAGCTCTGTGAAGGGGGTGGGTAGTCTCAGAATTTTTTGTGCACAGCCGCACACCTTACAGGGAACACTGACACCAACCAACCAAAGCAAACGAATAAACAAAACTTTTAAGAGTAAAAATAATGCAGGCAGAAGTCCAGAAGCAGAGTGGGGATTATCCATTTTATTGCACTGAATGCAGCATGCATTGCCTTGAGTGAAGGTGGTATATGTGTGCATTTGGTTCAAGCAACTTATGGCCCTCAGAGACTAAGTATGGACTCAGGAGATAGAGGCACATACATAGAAAGGACTTTTCATGACACAATAGACTGGTCTCACCCTAGAATGGAGTGGGCACACCGCTCCAGAGCCTCCTGCTGGCTGTCCAGAGAATTAGCTCATTCCAGCAGTTTGCTCTCCTCATATGGTGTCTCACCCACCATCACTTCCACTATCTCTACCACTCCGTGGCAAAATGGCAAAGTTTGCAGATAATACAAATTACTCAAGAATTACAAATGGATCTCACATAACTCGGTGACTGGGCAATGAAAAGGCAGATGAAATTCAGTATAAATATATGCAAAGTAATACACAGTGGAAATATAATCCCAAAATATACATACAAATTATGGGTTCTTAATTAGTTGTTAACAATCAAGAAAGAGATTATGGATTTGTGGTGGACAGTTTTCTGAAAACAGCTGCTCAATTATGCAGTGACTATCCAAAAAGCTAACAGAATGTAAGGCACCATTAGGAAATGGATAAATATTAAAACAAAGTATCATAATGCCACTCGATAATTGCCCTCTTCTGTCCATTCCTTCTGAAATATCTGGCAGTGGCCACTGTCGGGGGGACAGGATGCTGGGCTTGATAGGCCATTTGTCAGACCCAATATGGCCATTCTTTTGTTCTTAAGTCTAATTAAATACATTTTTTCTGGTCACTGTGTTCTGACTAGAACTGAATTATGAGACTGGCTGTTTCTTAGCAAGAATGCAAAAGCAAAAAAAAAAAAAAGAAAGGAAAAGGTAGTGTCTCATCTTACTGCTTTGCCATTCTTTTGAACAGTCATGTCATATCATCAGTAAGTACTGCCTCCTGAATAAGGAATTTGAAGAAGCCACTGACTTCTTTGTGTTTAATTTACTCATAACTGAACAGGGCATTTTGATACTTACTGTAGGTACTGTCCAGGGAAAGGTCTGGTTTTCATTGATTAGGGGCAGGGATTTTCTGAGGAGCTCAAAAGCTCTCATTTAGGCACCTAACGCAAATGTTCAGATTCTCAAAAGTGCTCAGTGACCGACTTTCCACAGGAATAGAAGGGCACAACTAGGAGAAACAGGATGTGACTGTGGTGCCTATATCTTTCACTTATTCATTCCTGCTGCATTCGCCCTGTTGAGACCAGCTATTATCAACTGGCACAGCTAAGACAACTGTCAGCCTTCTGTAACCCGTGTTAGGGGACAGTCAGCTTCAGGAAAATGCAAAGTTTTATTTAAATAACTTGTTGTGTTCTAGCTATATCACAGAGGGAGCTGAGTTTCACATTTTACAATGTGCGTTAACTTGTTTTGTGGCAGACTGAGAACGCCACACGCTCACAGAAGTGCCTTACATACGTGAAACAAACATAGCAATATATAGTGTAAATGTATTGTCATAGCTCAACAAATGACAGTATTATATTTGAAATGCAGTGAAAGCTTTGTTATCCAGCACTCAGGGGGGACAGCAGGTGCCAGTTAACTGAATGTGTTAGATAATGAAGCAGCCCTTACTAATTCTGCTCCAGGGCAGAGCCTGCAAGGGCTGTGGGTCCCACTCTAGGGGGAGGAGGATTCTCCCCCCAAGCAGAATCCTCCTCCCAAGCAGTGGGGCTGGCAGCCAATTCGGCACTCTGTCAGTTTCAAACTGTGTAGGGCTGGGGGCAATGCCGATTAACAGAGATTTCTGGTTAACAGAGTTCCAGCTAACAAAAACTTTGCTATATATTGCATTTTATAGTAAAAATAAAGATCATTATTTAAAATATATTGTATGTGGCTCTTGGGGAATGTTTGGTGTAAACTCACTCTAGCCTTCCAAGGAGCTGATGAAAATGAGATGCTATATCTCATCCGATTAGATAGACATAAACTGCCCAGTTGTTGAGTGCGTATTATCTCAGCATCACCATTCAAGAGGTTAATTTAATGGAACCACTTGAATCATGAATGTGGTCTTTCCATGGCTGAGATAATTAAACAGTTTGAAAACAAGGATTAATAAATCATTATAGCAAGTTGTTTCAATTAACATTATAAATGTTAATAGTTAAGCAAGTAATTGACATCTGATTCGTATGCTGCAGAATATAATTGTTTAGATACTAATCAAAGGTTCAGAACTTGCTAAAAAACTGAATGACCTAAAAGATGTGTATATAATATTGCTTTACTTATGTGGCCAGTAGTACTATGTTGTGCATGCACTTCTCAGAGTTACAACTGGAAGCATATGTTGTCATTTTTATTATTAATTGTAATAGATATTGCAACTATGATAAAAAGCCATGAGACGTCACAGCTGCCTTTTTAAAAATCAATGTTGTTTAGCCTTAGTAACAAAGTAAAAGATTACTTTGAAGACTGCAAGACTGAACCCAGAGTCTTATTGGCAAAAGCCCCCATGAGATATTTTGGCTCAGTCCTGCAAGACTCAGAGGAACCCCGACTTCTTACTCAGGCAGCCTTGCCTGGCCAGCAAGACGGACTTGAGCCATGGCAGACTGGTAAGTATACACCATCTGCAGGATCTGTGTATGTGTATGTGGCAAAAGCCTCCCTTCTTATACATGTAAATTCCCATTTGAGTCATTCATCCTTAAAAAGTGTTAATCTCTGTGTTTTCCACAGTTATTTTTTTATGTTTATGGTCAGGCTTTCTTATCTTTTGTTTGTATTCTCACCTTCAGGAGTGTCTGCCTGTTTCCAGGGCTCAGCTATTTTGCTGATTCCTTCAGCCTTCATCCAGCCTCAGGCACCAGGAATGTTCTCTCATCATCTCCAAGTGTCTCAAGTCTTCCTGATGACTTTCTCACACATTCTCCACTCGTGCCAAACAATCTACAGAGGACTCCAGATAAGGATTACATAGTTACACAAACTTTACAATGCAGACATGAGGTACAACTTAATTTATAATGCTAGGAGTAAGACAGACCTTACAGTAAACATTATCTAATCGTGAGAGACAGGGTGAAATAGAAGCATGCAGAACTTATAAGCAAGTCATTATACATCAAATCATTATGCCTCATATTTATATTCTCATAACCAATACTAACATATACATTTTGGCTACATCATTGCTGGCACTCCCTGGCCACCTCCCTGCAATCCCCAGTCCCCGACTGATTTTTCTGTGGGTCACTGGCCTCTGACTCACAGGTTCCCCACCCCTCTCTCGCAACATAGGATATAAAACAGCCAGGTTCTGTGACCCTTCCAGTTAACTGCCAAAGGCATGGACCAAATATGATGCTTGTTTCTGGCTGGGATCAGAAGCATCTGGCTGGGATCAATAATCTTGAGATATAGGAGAATGGATGTTAAAGTTCACATTTCTGGAAGTAACAAATTGCACACACACATTACTCATAATCAGGAGCAGCCCGAGGCCGGCTGCGGCAGCTGGTACCCCAGGCGGAACGCACGATTGGCGCCCCCGCCTGCATCGCCGTCAATGGTGTGATGTAATCACCGGGTGCCCCGGGCGCACCGTTGAAGGCGGCACCCTAGGTGACCACCAAGTCGGCCTATACTCACGGGCCGCCCCCCGCTCGTAATAAATTACCAGAGACTTTTTTTTTGTAAAGGCGAGAACCCCCTGGGGTTTTTGTGTTACTCCATTTTGTGCTTGGTGAGGCTGTTTATATGAGACCTTCCCCTACATTTTAAATCAATTTGTTGTCATGTCACTTTTGTGGTCAGATATCTGCAGATGTTTCTATCCTCATGAGACACAAGAGAACCTGTCTTCTTGAGTTTTCCAACCTAATGACCTAATCCCATGGCATACTGGGAAGTATTACTGTAAGTGCTAAATACTCAGTTCCCATTGAAATGAAGAGGGCTGGATTTTGAAGTCTTCTAAGGCTAATTAAAGTGGCTAGAGAGGACCATCATCAGCTCCCACTGTGCTAGCAATCATGTGCCAGCATAAATATGGTGGACATGCCCTATCCATTTCCCACGCTAGTCTTGCCTTCATTCCGTCTCCAGGAGGGAATGAACTTTCCATAGCTCTGCAGTTGACACACTTTGATGGCTATACGTTATCTGAAGGGCATCACTCCAGTAACCTAGCTAGGTAAGGGAGCTGCAGCATCCTATCTCCACTATTGGCTGAACAAAGTCAACCCCAGGAGGCTTCTTTCAAAGCAGTGTGGCAAGGAGGTTCAGATTGCAACTATTCTGAGCCAATGAGGAGGAAGCGATCCACCTTTGGGGAGGGCAGGAAGTTTTTCTTCTAGGAGATCTGCTGAGTAAGAACAAATTTAATGTGCATTGAGTTTCAATAGGAGTCTCATTAGTAGAAATGACATGAGTGATGCTGTGAATCAGCTATTGTGGCCTCACTCCTTTGTGAGCTAGAACGGGGCAAGTTTGAGAGTGAACTGATGCCAATGCATGTGCAGGAAAGCAGAGTGTGGGCCTTTTTGACACTACACATCATCTCCTTCCAAACCATGCTCCACTCAGGTAGCCACCAAAGACCCTACACTTTCAATTCCACTAGCAGACGCAAGTGTTTGGCCCCTCTTGAGGCACCTCATAGGATCATTCCCAGTTTTGCAGGCACAAACAGCCTAAATAAATGTCCTTGTCTGTATATCTTTTCTCCTTCCCTCCTGCAACTAACAAACCACTTTGTCTTATTTGTATGATTGGCCACATGGTACTTTCCACCCCAGCTTTTATATGCTGCATTCCAAACCAAAGGAAATAGCTCAAATGGACTCTTCAGATGCATAAACTTCTAACCATTCTTAAAAAAACTGACAAACAAAATCACCTCAGACTTTGGAGGCAGTGGGGGAACATCCAAGCAGCACTTGAACATCAAGCTATAAACAGGAGGAAAGTTGTAATTAGATAAGTTATAAGCACTTCAAAAATTGAGCAGTATAGTAGATATTCTGACAGAACCTGTACTGTAGACAAGCTTGTGGGCACTATTGTAATAAATGAGCAGAGGTCTATTTGATTTTTTTGTTAAAAGCATGAACCCCCTAGAGTTTTGTGTTACTCCATTTAGTGCTTGGTGAGGCTGTTTATATGAGACCTTCCCTTACATTTTAAATCACTTATTGCTGCTTTGGCAGTGTCTGATAGATTCCATTAGATTCATTAGCTTTTCTAAAGAGTGTTACTCTGAGGAAATAGCTGAAACAGCTGCCCTGTGTAATTTTGTTATTGCTATAATTTACTCAGAATTCTGTTTTAATACTCCAGCTGTCAAATATAAAAAGGGGGGAAAACAATCAATATAAAAGCACTTTTTACCTTACTATTCTTATGTGTACAGTGTGCTGCGAGAAGTGGAGGGAAATGTTTTTTTCTAAAGAGATTTCATAAATTGTTGGTTCTAGTGTGTCTAAAAATGAGGTGAAAGGAGCACTGCTTCTTTGTGGGACAGGTCCATGTTATTTACCAAACTGCTTCTGTCACATGGTGAGATATCTGGCAGTGATGATTCCTGTCTACTATGTTTTAGTTCTTTCTGTGTTGCTTTCTTGTTTTCATCAGTTACACCTAGAAGTACCAAAATAGGGTTCACGAGAATTCTTAATAATAAGGCCTAACAATTTATTGTACAAAGCTTTTTATTCAGTAATATTTGAGTGATATTTTTAAATTCACATTATTGATGTTTGTGTAAAACGAAAGTGTTGACAATGCACGGATCTACAAAACTATTAGCAGATTTCAATCAAATATTCACTCTGAAAGGGGCAATTGTTTAAAAGCTCTTTTTATTTAATTATTAGTAAAACAGGTTTATCAAAGAATTATAAATGTTCATGTGCATCTTACAGACACTCCCACCCTCCAAAAAGGATGTCTTCCTATTACAATGCTTGCTAAATCATGCAATCAGGGATCATAACAGTGATCTTTGTCATGGATATTTTCAGTAAAAGTCACAGACAGGCCATAGGCAGTAAAGAAAAGTTCTCCTGTATCTGACTTTTACTAAAAATATCCACAATAAAATGGAAAGGGTTGGGAACTCCAGTGTTTCCACGACATGAGGAACTCTTGGAGTTCTGCCCTCTCCAGCAGCCAGAATCTGAAAAACCCCTTTGTTTCCTTCCTTCACATCTGGGGAGCTGCATGGTACTACTCTGCCCACCATAGCAGCTGGGAGCTGTGGGATGCTCCTAACATCTGCTGGGTCTTCTGCCTCTTTCAGGAGGAGTAGCTTGCAGCTCCCTGCCCCTGCAGGAGGCAGCAAGGCCTTGCAGCTCTCAAACAGTAGGACTGAAACTACACAAATCTTTGTAAGACTGGATTCTGTGACTTTTGCAACCTCTATGACAAAACTGTAGCCTTAATCAAAGCAATATCATGTGATTGCTGATAAGTCATGCATGCACTGCAGATGCCTGTAGTAGCCAATTCAGAAAGGATACATGGGCTAAAATTGTTAGCCATGCATTGAGCAATCTTGAACATAACCTAAATTAATTAGAATTCATGATATGAAAATTTCCCATTTTATCAGAGATAATTTATGAATAAATAAAAAGGCTAAACTCTGAAAATAATCAGTTTGCAGTGAATAATTTGACTGTCTGACCACCATGTTAAAGTGAAATTATTGTATCTTGCCTCTTTGATCATGTTTTAGTTTTTTTTTTCTTGTAGTAAGTGCTGTAATTAATGAAGGGAAGTAGTAGGGGTGTGTGTGACACAGGTCATGTTGGCATCTTAAAGGGATTCCCAGTCTAGTTGTGATTTGGGGAAGGGGTCTAAAGAAAACAGGATCTTTCTAGTCAGGGTATCCAGAAGAAGATTTGGAAGCACATGGAAAAGATCTAAAAACTCAGCCAGAGGCCTGGTTAAAGTTATCTCAAAGAAGAAGTAGTGTTTTGCCTAGAAAGCCAGTGAGACCTATACCTTCAGGAAACAATTTAGGGACTATAACTGATAATAGGAAGCAGTCCTGAGGGAGGGTTGAATGGGGATATTTGAGAACTGATCAGATAGTTGCTTCAGTCTTTAGGGTTTCAGAGCTGGACCTGATGATAGGAACTAAACTAGCTATTGCCACTCAAGAGAGATCTTAGAGTTATTGTGGATAATTCTCTGAAAACACCCACTCAAAATGCAGTAGCAGTCAAAAATGCAAACAGAATATTAGGAATCATTAAAAAAAGGGATAGAAAATAAGACAGAGAATATCTTATTGCTACTACATAGATCCATGGTATGCACACGTTTTGAAAACTGCATGCAAATGTGGTCGCCACATCTCAAAAAAGGCATCTTGGCATTGGAAATAGTTCAAAAAAGGGCAACAGAAAAGTTTAGGGGTTTGGAATGGCTGCCATATGAGGAGAGATTAATAAAACTTGGACTTTTCAGCTTTGAAAAGAGAAGAGCAAGGAGGATATGACAGAGGTCTAAAAAGCCATGATCAGCGTGGAGAAAGTAAATAAGGAAAAGTTATTTACTTGTTCCCGTAACTCTAGAACTAGGGAGTCACTAAATGAAATTAATAGGTAGCACGTTTAAAGCAAGCAAAAGGAAATATTTCTTCACACAACACGCAGTCAACCTGTGGAACTCCTTTTCAGAAGATGTTGTGAAGACCAGGACTTTAACAGGGTTAAAAAAGAACAAGATAAATGCATGGAAGATAGATCAATCAATGGCTATTAGACAGGATGTGTAGAAATGGTGTCCTTCACCTCTGTCAGAAGCTGGGAATGGGTGACAGGGAAGGGATCACTTAATGATCATCTGTTCTGTTCATTCTCTCGGGGGCACCTGACTTTGGCCATTGTCAGAAGTCAGGATATTGGTCTGCACAGACTTTTGGTCTGGCCCAATATAGACATTCTTACATTTTTATGCTCTTTGAGAAGAGGAAGAATGTGAGCCTCCCTAAGCTGAGAACAGAGGAGAAGAGGCTGCTAGCCACCAGAGGGCTATGATCTAGAGGAAGAGTCTAAATAAAGGTTTTCAACTTTTGTTAACCCAGAAGCATTGTGGTCTTTTTTTTTTTTAAATAGAGCTAAAAAGCTAAACAGTTAATCAGTGGGATATAATGTACTGGGCTGATACACTGTCATTGAGTCAATCTTCCTCATACATGAATTGGCATTGTTCACACTGGTTATTTAAAAAAATACTCCAGAAATTTATGACCTATTATTCCTTCCTGTCTCTTCTTATCCTCACCTGTCTTTTTATTCCTCCCCTCTCTCCTCCTAAATGAATATTTTAAAACTAAAATCTGTTGCAGATCTAAGAAGGTTGAAGTACCATGCAGCAGGTTTTACCACCTGTATTCCTTTAGTAGCCAAATGATTCCTTTATTCTGACTTGCAGGTGATCATTCAACAACCTACACCCCAGACAAAATGGAATCTGAAAGTAGGGGAACAGAGGTCTGGCCAAAGTACTCAGTCTTTTAATGACAATTACTACTGTATAATTCAAATGGACATCTCTCTCTCTCTTTCAGTGAAACATTTCTTGATTATTCCTCTAAATCATGCTGCTGCTTATCCTATACATGAAGATGACACTTGACAGTTGATTGACTTATGGTCAGCAGGAAGGATGGCAGTCTATTAGGGAAAAGAGTCTGCAGCAGAGTAATTAATTCTTTCTTCTTCTCATTGCTCTTCTTTTATGCTCTCTCTCTCTCTCTCTCTCTCTCTCTCTGCCTATCTTTTTTAAACAAATGCAATAAATCCAGTAAAAAAAAATACTCTTCAGTCTGTAATCCACTACTGACTAGCAGAGTAGAAAATGGGGGAAATATCCACTTTACAAATGATCAACCAGAGGTTGTCACTCTCAGCGTCAGGGAATCATCTGGATCATATCAAAGTTTTATTTGCGTTTATTTATTAAAACCTGCTCCTGTATTTGTTTACAACATTTCACAAAGGCACTTTTCTGCCTCCGTCTGCTGAGAATGGTAATGAACTGAAGACATATGGTCAGATTCTGATTTCTGTTACACTAGCGTAACTATATACTATATATTTTCTGTTTCCTTTTGTTATGCTATATTAACTTCTCTCACAATGGATGAACCTTCATTCAGCTGTTCTCTGCCACCACTTGTTAATTCACAGAGGTGTGAGATCACTTTTTGGCATTTTTCTATGCTACCTGAGGTAAATATATTTATTCTGGTTTTATTTAAATATGTTCAACAAATGGAAAAGTGCATATACAAATAGGCAATTCTCAAGCCATCTAATGTTTTTAATTGAACAACACTAGCACTTTCTATTCTACCTGTGAGTCAGTAGGCACACAGAGCAAATCTTGAAGATACTCCCTGAATGATGTGTTGATAATTTCTTTAAACAACGGACCAGGTCTTCAATACTAATTACTCAAACATTAACTTTAGACCTCATTGACAAATTACTTGATGTCAAGAGCAGTAAATTGTTTTTTTATACAGAGTCTCTTTATTGATAAATGCATACTTTCCAAACTATTATGATGATTTTAAAAGCTTTCTATTAGACTGTAGTTTTCTGATATTACTGTGGTGGAATTTAGAGGATACATTGACAAACCTTTTACTTCTGATATTATTGATAATTCTCTAAATGTTAAACCTTACATCTTGAACTCAATGCTCAAATATTTATTTACATCTTCTTCAATATCTGTCATGTTTACTGTCATTCCTTCTGTCTTTTCCCTTAATTGCCTTTCACCATATAATATTGAAAATTAAAGGCCAAATACCTTCAAAGGTCACAATGAACTGAGCAATTATGTTTCTTTCTTCTTTCTACATCAGTCAGCTCACTTCTCTTGGTGCAATACTGGATAAATATATCTCAGTTATTCCTTTTCCTAGCATAAGTTTGCAGTGTATGACCATATGATACATTTGTATGTTTCTGCAGTCCAATTTCTAGACATGTTTTAAATATTAGTTCATTGTCAAAAAAAAGTTTACTTTTCACTTATTCAGTACTTTCAAAGTTAAGATTTGATATGTTCGCTGTGGTCTGTAATGTAGAATTTGCATTGAATAGATTTTTTTAAGAGAGAGGCCTGAATCAAACCTCCAGATCTGAATAAACTTCAGGTAGTGTTTGGATTCAAAGATTTTGATGGGGACACCCTACAATTGTGCCACATTCAATGTGGCTCTCCTGCAGTTGGCAGACAGTCTTGGTTACAGATGAGTGAAGTGTGCCATTTGCTGAAACACTGTCTGGGCATCACTCCTATTGGAATAATTGATTAGGAGATTAAGTAAGGCCTTAAATCAGTAGTTCTCAAAGTGCAGTCTGTGGACCACTAGTGGTTCATGGCTGTCTTGCAAGTGGGCGATGGCTGGAGGGTCAGCCCCCACTCCCTGGAGTGGGGAGCACACACTGGCACTCCAGCCCTGTGCTCCTCCTTTTGGAACCCCAGTGCTGGCTTCCTGTTATCAGAGGAGAGAGTCTGAGCTTCCTGGGCTGGATTCAGATTA
Source organism: Rafetus swinhoei (assembly GCA_019425775.1). Classification (NCBI taxonomy): domain Eukaryota; kingdom Metazoa; phylum Chordata; order Testudines; family Trionychidae; genus Rafetus; species Rafetus swinhoei. The sequence goes on from CM033434.1 coordinate 18,331,987, forward strand.
TGGGCAGAGCAAGCAGCTCCATGTGCTGCCACTCCCTTTGGTTGGGGGAATGGCAGCTCAAGGAAGTGCTGCCTGGAGGCTTTCCATCCAGAATCATGGCCAATGGGAGCAGCGAGAAGTGTTGCCTGGGAAGGGCGGGGAGCACAAAGCCAGGTAAGTGCCCCCTCATGCCCATCATGCCTAGACCTTGCACCACCATCCCCTTCACGCACCTCCCTCCCGCCAAGATGGTGCACTCCCACCCCACTTCTGCAGCCTTCCTCCTGACCAGACACACCAGCCCAGCCTGTTCCTGCACCCTCCCCCCAGACTTCCCCACCCCAGCCCATTCCTGAACCCTACCTCCCAGCCAGACCTTGCACTCCTCCCCCTCACACACCTCAACTCCTGCACAGATCTTATCCCTCTATCCCTATCTCATTCCCTAGCAGCTCCCTCTGGCACACTGAACCCCTTGCTTTTGACCCCAAAGCAGATCCTAGGGAGAGCCCACAAAATGTATTAACCCTGGGACCCCAAAAGTGTTAATCTGGCCTGTGGAAAGCTCTGAACTGTGATCCTCCCTGGTCCTTCCCTTCTCCCTTGGGATGGAAGCGCCATCAGAGTGAGGTGTCTCATTGAGGGCCACATCAGTGAGGGTTGTGTTTTGGATTTGTGTTTTTATGAGGGTGAAGGGGTTGCATCTCACTTTCTGTGTGGCCCTTGACTGATTTTTTTTTTTTTTTTGTGGGTCACTGGTCTCCAACACTAAAAAGGTTCCCTGCCAATGCCTTAAATAGACGCAATATTAAAACCTTTTGTATTGCCCATAAATTAATATTTTACTTTATTTAAAACAAAGTTTGGTAAAATAACATGATTTAGTTAAAGCACTTAATCTGTTTAATGATTTTGACTAATAATATTTCTTAATGGTTATATATGCCCCCTTATGTTTTAGCTGCATATTTACGTTTTATGCTAATATGAATAATTTAGTATAGGCGTATTTACACTTTATTGTAATATGAATAATTTAGTTTAAGCAAAGGCATTTTGTCATCATGGGTGGAAAGGTTTGCATTGAGCAGGTTGGGCCACATGCCAAAACGTTTGAGAACCATTGCCTGAAATAATGATTTAGCCAGTTTGCCCAGAATAGCTATTGCTGAAAATGTTGATGTTCTTTGAGGCATTAGTTAATCATCTCTCTCATTTGTATTGTGTTCCAACAAGATTGCCAAGAGACAAATTCAGTGCAGAAAGAAAATTAAGGTTTTGAACATTCATAGAATCACAGAACCATAGAGCTGGAAGAGACCTCAGAAGGCCATCAAGTCCAGCCCCCTGCCCAAGCCAGGACCAATCGCAACTAAATCAACCCAGACAGGGCTTTGTCAAGCTGAGACTTAAACACCTCTAGGGATGGAGACTCCACTACTTCCCTAGGTAACCCATTCCAGTGCTTCACCACCCTCCTAGTGAAATAGTTTTTCCTAATATCCAACCTGGACCTCTCCCACCGCAACTTGAGACCGTTGTTCCTTGTTCTGCCATCCATCACTACTGTGAACAGCCTTTCTCCAGCCTCCTTGGAACCTCCTTTAAGGAAGTTGAAGGCTGCTATCAAATCCCCCCTCACTCTTCTCTTCTGCAGACTAAACAAACCCAACTCCCTCAGCCTCTCCTCATAGGTCATATGCTCCAGCCTCCTAATCATTTTGGTCGCCCTCCACTGGACCCTCTCCAATGCATCCACATCCTTCCTGTAATTGGGGGCCCAGAACTGGACACAATAGTCCAGATGTGGCCTCACCAGAGCTGAGTAAAGAGGAATAATCACATCTCTGGATCTACTGGCAATGCTCCTCTTAATGCAACCTAATATGCCATTAGCCTTCTTGGCTACAAGGGCACGCTGTTGACTCATATCCAGCTTCTCATCCACTGTAATCACCAGGTCCTTTTCTGCAAAACTGCTACTTAGCCAGCTGGTCCCCAGCCTGTAACAATGCTTGGGATTCTTCTGTCCCAAGTGCAGGATTCCACACTTGTCCTTGTTGAACTTCATCCGATTTCATGTGGCCCAATCCTTCAGTTTGTCTAAGTCACTCTGGACTCTATCCCTGCCCTCCAACGTATCTACCTCTCCCCCTAGCTTAGGGTATGGTTAGACTGCATCCCTCTGTCGGCAGAGTGATGCAGATTAGGCAGGTCGACATTGCAAATGAGGCATGGATTTAAATATTCCATGCCTAATTTGCATAAAAATGGCCGCCACGTTTTGCCGACTCACCACTTTGTCAGCAAAAAGCGGCAGTCTAGAGGGGGATCTGTTGAGAAAGAAAGCCTTTTTCGACAGATCCTGTAAACCTCCTTGCAGTAGGCATAAGGGATCTGTCAAAAGAGGCTTTCTTTCTCGACAGATACCCCTCTAGACTGCCACTTTTTGCTGACAAAGTGCTGAGTTGGCAAAATGCGGTGGCCATTTTTATGCAAATTAGGCGCAGGATATTTAAATCCCTGCCTCATTTGCAGTGTTGACCTGTCTAATCTGCATCTCTCTGCCGACAGAGGGATGCAGTCTAGACATACCCTTAGTGTCATCTGCAAATTTGCTGAGGGTGCAATCCATCCCCTCATCCAGGTCATTAATAAAGATGCTGAACAAAACCGGTCCCAGAACCGAACCTTGGGGCACTCCGCTAGAAACCAACCGCCATCCTGACATTGAGCCATTGATCACTACCCGCTGGGCCCGACCTTCCAGCCAGCTTTCTATCCATCTTACCATCCATTTATCTAATCCACATTCCCTTAACTTGCTGGCAAGAATACTGTGGGAGACCGTATCAAAAGCCTTGCTAAAGTCAAGGTATATCACATCCACTGACTTTCCCATATCCACAGAGCCAGTTACCTCATCATAGAAGCTAATCAGATTGGTCAGGCATGACTTGCCCTTCATGAATCCATGATGACTATTCCTGATCACCTTCTCTCTTCCAAGTGCTTCAAAATGGAATCCTTGAGGATCCCCTCCATGATTTTTCCAGGGACAGAGGTAAGACTGACCGGCCTATAGTTCCCTGGATAGTCCTTCTTCCCTTTCTTAAAGATGGGTACTACATTTGCCTTTTTCCAATAATCTGGGATCTCTTCCGATCTCCACGACTTTTCAAAGATAATGGCCAAAGGCTCCTCAATGACATTTGCTAACTCCCTCAGTACCCTTGGATGTATTAAGTCCGGACCCATGGATTTATGTACATTTAGCTTTTTTAAATAGTTCCTAACCTGTTCTTTCCCCACCAAGGGCTGTCCACCTTCATCCCATATTGTGTCACTTAGCGCATTAGTCTGGGTGCTGACCTTGTCCGTGAAGACAGAGGAAAAGAAAGCATTAAGTACTTCAGCTTTCCCCCACATCCTCTGTCACTAGGTTACCGCCCTCATCCAGTAGGGGCCCCACACCCTCTCTGATCACCTTCTTCTTGCTAACATGCCTGTAGAAACCTTTCTTGTTATCCTTCACATCCCTTGCGAGTCGCAATTCCAATTGCGCTTTCGCCTTCCTGATAACTCCCCTGCATTCTCGAGCTGTACATTTATATCCCTCCCTAGTCATCTGTCCAAGTTTCCACTTTTTGTAAGCTCCCTTTGTGTGCTTAAGTTAACCAAGGATTTCCCCCGGTAAGCAAATCCAGTCTCCTACCATATTTGCTTCTCTTGCTACGCATTGGAATGCTTTCTTTCTGTGCCTTCAATAAGGTTTCTTTAAAATACTGCCTGCTCTCCTGGGCTCCTTTCCCCTTCATGTTAGCATCCCAGGGGATTCTGCCCATCAGGTCTCTGAGGGAGTCGAAGTCTGCTTTTCTGAAGTCCAAGGTGTGTATTTTACTACTCTCTTTTCTTCCTTTCATCAGGATCCTGAAATCTACCATCTTGTAATCACTGCTTCCCAGGTTGTCACCCACCTCTATTTCCCCTATTAGTTCCTCCCTGTTTGTGAGCAGCAGATCAAGCTACACATGGCCCCTCGTCAGATCCTTCAGCACTTGTACCAAGAAGTTATCCCCAACCTTCTCAAAAAACTTCCTGGATTGTCTGTATACTGCCGTATTGGTCTCCCAACAGATGTCAGGGTGATTAAAGTCCCCCATGAGAACCAGAGCCTGCGATCTGGAAACGTCTCTCAGTTGTCCGAAGAAAGCCTCATCCACCTCATCCACCTGATTCGGCAGCCTGTAGCAGACACCAACCACAACATCACTGCTGTTGCTTACACCTCTAAACTTGACCCATAGACTCTCAACAAGCTTTTTTTCCTGTATATACTGGAGTTCTGAGCAATCATAGTGCTCTCTTACATACAGTGCAACTCCTCCTCCTTTTCTCCCCTGCCTGTTCTTCCTGAACAGTTTATAACCTTCCATGACAGTGCTCCAGTCATGCAAGTCATCCCACCAAGTCTCTCTTACCCCAATCAAATCGTAGTTCTTGGACTGGGCCAGGGCCTCCAGTTGTTCCTGTTTGTTACCCAGGCTTCTTGCATTGGTGTACAAACACCTTAGATAACCAGTTGATCGCCCTACCCTCTCCATTTGAATCAGTGGTCCTCCTTTGTTGCTCATTCCTCTTTGCATTTCTTCCCGGTATCCGACTTCCCCACTCCCCTCAGGGTGTTGGTCACCGTCTCCCAATGAATCTAGTTTAAAGCCCTCCTCACTAGGTTTGCAAGCCTGCCCGCAAAGATGCTCCTTCCTCTCTTGGTTAGGTGTATCCCATCTCTTCCTAACAATCCTTGTGCCCGGAACAGAGTCCCATGGTTGAAGAAACCAAAGCCCTCTCTCCGACACCACCTGCGCAACCACACATTTACTTCCTCAATTCGACGATCCCTACCCAGTCCTTTCCCTTCAACAGGGAGGATGGATGAGAACACCACTTGCGCGCCAAATTCTTTGATCCTTCTTCCCAACTCTACATAATCTGCAGTAACCCACTCAAGGTCATTCTTGGCCGAATCGTTAATTCCCACATGGAGAAGCAGAAAGGGGTAGTGATCCGAAGGTTTGATCAGTTTTGTAAGACTCTCAGTCACATCCTGAATTCGAGCTCCCGGTAAGCAGCACACCTCTCGAGATTCCAGGTCCGGACGGCAGATGGATGGCTCAGTCCCTCTTAGGAGGGAGTCCCCGACCACCACCACTCATCTTCTTCTTTTGGGGGTGGTGGTCGTGGAACCCCATCCCTAGGACTATGCATCCCATGCCTTCCAGTAGAAGTGGTTCCCTTCCAATTTCTTCCTTGTGAGGTCCCTTCCAAAGCATTCAACATCACAGAACCTGTGGAGAGAGCCTGAAAGCTATTACTTACCTCTGTAGGAATGGGAGATTTCTGTGATGGCCTTTTTTTCCTTCTAGAAGTTACATGCTGCCAGTTCTCTTCCTCGTCCTGTACTGCCCTCTCTGGCTCTTCCTCCTGCTTTGCTTGCAGGATTAAATGCTGCCTTCTATCGAGGAAGTTTTCATCCTCTCTGATCAAGTGGAGAGTCGACACTTGGGCCTCCAGTCCTCTAATTTTCCTCTAAAATGGCAACCAGCTTGCACTTAATGCAGATGAAATCCCTGGAATGGTTCACTGTTGTTGGTGACCGAGTGAACCTGGAAAGAGTTAATTGTCAGGTTTTTATTTGTCATAGGCTCGTCAGTTGCCATTTCTTCAGAACAGATGAGGTTTTTTTCATTGTGGTAGTTTGGTCACTGTATCTACCATCTCACACGACAGTGTTTCTCTTTTAGAAAGTCTCTTTTGATTTTTTTTTTTAAGTCTTTACAGTGGGTAAACATTGCCTGATGGTATTCTATACTTATTTTATCTAACCCTTATGCTGTACATCAAGTGTTATCAGCCACTTAAGACATTTGTTGCCTAGCAGGTTCTGATACAGTGATTTTTCACAGCTATTTTGCTGAGCTAATGTTGAATCAGGCAATATATGATCTTTATTTGTATTTATTTGACTTATGCATATGAATCACATTATCTAATCAAACTGTTAACCAGCTTCTGTGACTGTTCATTTCCTTGTGATTGTAATTGGTAAAAAAAAGCCATAAAACCTCTCTGATAAATTTGTAACAAAATTAATCCACATATATGTTTACTCCATCTTTTAAATATAACAGCTATAAAACAGATTTCTTCATACTCTGGTACTTATTTGTTAAAAGTTCATTTGTTAATGTAATTGCTATTTTGATGACATGGTCATTTTAATAGCACTTTTTGATTATGGTCTCCCAGCAACAAAAATTCCTCTTACTTAAGTTGACACTTCCCTTTCATAATATCTGTACCTAAATACTTTAAATACCCTTAAATTTCCATATATATTCTCCCACTGAATTGCTTTTTTTATACAAGTTTGATTTTCTATCAAAGAGGTTTATGTCTATAATCTTTCTTTACTGATTGCCAAGTAGTGAAATAATATAGAGTTAATAGTATGTATACTTAGTGTAAATGAGCTCACAGAAAGCAAAAAGGCAAGTTCTTCTTTCCAACCTGTACCAGTGGCATGACATTTTTAAGCCATTTGTTTCTTACACTTCTGTGGTGAAGAGGGGAGGGGCAACATCATTTTCTGGAAATTCCAGTCATTCTATTAATTTAAGTTTTTTTTTTCCTCAGTGGTTGTTAACTGTTTAAACCTAGTCCAAATTGCGTTGCCTGTAAGTATTAAAACTATAGGCAGTGGGTCCTAGAGAGTCCCCAGGAATGCCAGGGAAGCAGGAAGTGAGTTGGCAAGAGACCAGGAGAGCCAATGGAAACAGAATATGGGCTTTCTGAATTGGATGTAGTGGCCCTTCCTGTTGTTGTTTGGTCAGAGTAAAGCCCAGGAGGACATGAAATAAGTCAGGGAGTCAGGCATGGAGAATCCAGTGATATCCATGCTTAGGGAAGGACTAAGTCTTGAAACTACAGAAATGTGAAAAGAACAGTGAATGTTTAGTCAGACGTAATCAGGTTATTTTCTTTAATTTTGGGTTTGATGAACTGCTCTGTGCTGAGCATATGTAACTACTACCCCCTTACTCTGTTTCCAAACTGAATCCCAGGGAAGAAATTCTCTGCATATTAATCTTTTTTTTTTTTTTCAGTTGCTGTGTAACAACAAGCAACCAAGTAATGTTTCACAAACCATGGGCGGGGGACGGTGGTGGTGTTAATAAAAATCACCCTTTTAAAACCATGATCTGTTCCTTGTGTGCGTGAAAGAGGGAGGTTTTGTGTGTATGTGTTTAAGACTGTACACCCAAACTAGTAAGAGGCATTAAAGTTCCCTTTTCTGCTGATTGAAACATCAGAGTCTCAAGCTCTTTTGAGAGGAGGGGTTAAAAGAGCTTGAGGATACCTCACAGGAACTAATACTTAAGTGTGCTTTCCTGGATTTTAAAAAGGGAGGTTGCATTTTGTGGTGGCAGCAATACTAATACAAGGTCTGTGAATCTATGATCTTGAAGAGTTTTAACACAAGCCTTAAGTGGCTACGTATTTTAAAGTCTCTTGCAGGCCCCCACCTTTGGCACTCAAAGGCAAATTGTGAACTACAATTTGCGTATCTTTTTCTGCTTTTCTTCCGAAAGAGGCTTTTCCGACATTTGGCCAGTCTACACTGGGCCAAATGTTGGAAAAAAACCCCTCTTTCAGAACATTCCTTCTTCCCCGTAAAACAAGGTTTACAGGGATGCCGACAAAATGTGTCCGCTTTTCTGACATTTTTTTCAGAAAAGCAGATGCATTCCTTGGATGCGGCAGAGCTTTTCCAGGATACCGGAGGTATCCTGGAAAAGCTCTGTAGTCTAGACGTACCCAAAGTGTCAGTGGTGGGGAAGAGCCTTGGAAAAACAATGGAAACAGCCTTTCTGAAATTTGAGGGCAGAATCAGTGATGAAACAGCAAGTGTGAAGAATTGGGGGCAGCACATGTATTAGAAATTGAATCATTCCTTTCTCCTTGGTGGAAGAAGTACACATGTAAACTAGATTAATCTCAAAGTATTCCCCAGCTCAGCAGGGTTAGGAAGAAGCAGGAATTGCCTAAGAATGCTTGTGCTCAAATTACACCTGCCTTGAATTTGTAAGGTATAAGCCCTACCTGCCTGCATTTTTGCTTGCTTGTTTTTAGCAGCAGCAACTGCTATTTAGCCAGTGAAAAGGGTGAGAATAAACAGTATAAAATAATTTGTCCTTGAAAAATCCAAATTCAATCTTTCACAGACCAAGTTGTGCTGGTAGAAAGGTTCAAGGTAAAACCCTCCAGGTCTAGAGGGAAATTATCTCTGCAGAGATGAGAAGTAGCATGATACTTTCCAGATAGCCAACGAGAGAACTCTTGGTACCACTTTCTTTAACAACTTAATGAATCTGAAGCAGGAACTCTGCAATACAGCTTTCCAGCAGCTGGCTGGCTGGCAAGGAGCAGCTGGGTCTTAATGTGTCATGACACCCAGATGCACTTCTTCTGAGCCGTTCAGCACTTGGTAATGGTGCTATCTTCCCCGACACATCCTTGCCTTGTTCAAGGACTACAGATGGTAAATTCCTGACTACCTGCTGCACAGGAGTTTTGTTCATAATTGAGGCAAAGCTAAAGTGATGATATGGGTATTATATTTAGTACTAGAAATGATACAATTCAAGGTGGTGCTGATGATCTCAGGAATATGGTTCTTTGTCCATAAATTGGCCTTCAACTTGATCTTCTGGTGACAGTGCATAAATAGATGGGAAAAATTCCACCTGGAATTATACTTGCATAATTGTAAAGAACTGTGTTTTCTTCTGGAGTCAGCAACCCCACTGTGTATAATAAGGATTTAGGCCTGGGCTTAATCTGAACATATGACTGTCTCGTCTACTCCACCCAAAACCACCAACAGTACCATAAATGTGCATTGCTTTGGCTGCTGCTAAATTCTGCCTTTGCAATAGCTATATCAAGTGTCACTAATTCCACATCCAAAACATTTTTTTCCAAAGCACAGTCTCTTAGTATAATTATTTAAATCACAACTTAGAGAAGCACTTTTCAAAGCTTATGCCAACAAATTAGTTTTCTCTCTTGTTTTTGGCACTTTAACACTACAGACTATTCACTTTCATTGCACACATTATACATTTTTGTACATTTTGACAAGTGACTGTAAGCAGATTTTTATTCAAGAAAATATATTGCATGTGTTAAGTATGTGTGTTGAGATATAAATCTGCATAACCAAAGTGGTCTTTCCAGGCTCTCTGTGTTCTATGGTTCTAAGCAATAACATCTAGTTGAAAAGAAGGCAGCAGACAATGCCAGCACAGTGATAAAATTCTATTATAAACACATAACATTTTATGGAAGAACTTCAGAGCTGTGGTTAAGATAAAACATATGCTACCTGATGAATCAGAGATGTGAAAAATGATATTTTGCTGAATGCAAAATATTACCCTATGTAAAGTATAATAAATGACTAATCTTGACACAAGGTTGATGAGGTAATATCTTTTACTGGAGCAACTTACGATGATAAAGAGACAAGCTTTCAAATTACACAGTTCTTCCTCAGATCTGGGAAAGGTATTCACACTTTCACTGCTAACTAAAAGATTGAACATACGGTTTACCATAAGAAGTTAGCTCATATTCTAAGGGACCATTCAAGGTGAAGTGGCCCATTAACACCCCACAAGTTAGGACAAAAAGGTTGGGGGTAGCAATTTACATATTGTTTGTAATAAGCTATAAATCCAGTGGTTTTTTTTAAGAATGTGATTTTTAGTTTGTAGCAATTATATGAATGTAAGCTCCCAAACTTATCATTAGAAAGTGTTGAGCAGGTTTTTTTGGAGGATAATACCTGATAAGTCAGATTTGGAATGATAACGTTGTGAAAAGTGTAAACCCACCAGTGATATGGTATTTTTGTCTTTTATCATTTTCCTGTGGGCGTTCATTCAAGAATGTGGTGATTTTTTTGGTTTCAACCATAAAGTTTTTTGGGAATTTAATGCACTCAGTGAAGTACAGAACATAGTGTGATAGGCATTTGCAGGACCCACGGATCATGAAAGGTGAGTTGAAAGGAAGGAGGTGTTGATCATTGTGGCCATGGAGACATATCTACAGGTTTTGCATTTGTCATTCTGGCAGGGTCTGGTGCTGGTGTGTGTAGGTATGTGTTGGTCTGTGGGGATTTTGCTTCTGATTATGAGCTTGGAGAGACTGCTGGATGTTTAAAGGTCAGAAGAGAGGGTTTAGAAAATATTTGATGCGGCCCTCATCAAGTATGGGTTGTAGTTATGTTTGATTACCTGTATGGGTTCCAGTGTGGGATGATATGTGACAACTATAGGTGTGTGGTTGGAAAGGGTTTTATTTGTAAATTGAAGCAGGTTCTCATGGAGTATTTGGGTGGTCCATTCCACAGTGATATCTACTTCTCTGTTGGAATGTCATTGTTTGGTGGATTTGAGTGTATTAAGGACTTTCTCCTTGGAGCAAATTCTGTTGTAGTCTGAGTGCTTGACCTTAGATAATATAGTTCTTGGTGTTTGGGTGATTACTGGATCTGTGAAGCTAGATGTGGTGATCTGTATGTTTCATGTTTATAGTTTTATTCCTTATCTCCTTTGTTAGTGACATTTTTATGTTCTGGGTTTTTTTTTAACTTGCACTTTTGAGCTCTCTAGCCTCCAGAAAACTGTGTATTGTTTCTCTCCATGTAATTATAAATTTACATACAATAACATGTGCTGTTCTGTGATTTACTCCCATGCATCTTCCAGGCCTTCTTTCATATCTCTATTCCCTTTCTGTAATACAAGCACACAGCAGAATGTATATTTAAAAAAAAAAAGAAAAACCCACCCCACAACCTAGCAAAAAATACACTAAGCGTGCATGCATATATACACGTACACAGTGTTATCCTTCTAGTAAAATATTATAAAATAATGTGGTCATTCCTTTGGGAGAAGGGTGGCAGGGTGATATTTGAGTATCTCTGTGGTACATAATAAACTCTTTTGAATGTTCACCTCATTTCCCTAGCCAGTGCTCTTGTTCCTTAAAACACACAGGGACACAGACACAATTTCTGTGTATGACAAGGGAATCTGACCTCGATGATGCTTCTGAGATAGACTTCAACAGTTTTGAAAAGTTAAAAGGGAGCTATAGAGATGCAAAGTGGATAGATGTTCCTGTGGCAGACAGTACAGTTACATTTATTCTGACAGGAATACATCTGAATATATATCTTTATCCAAAGATATGGTGCCTTATCATTCTTGAGTCCAATGCCAGTCATGGCTGCAAGGAGGGATAATTCATTCCTGTTTTCAACGGGTCAAGATATGGAAAGCACAGTGCTGGAGTCCCATGGTATAGAGCTTTCATTCACAAAGCTGTGAAAGATGATGAGTTATCAACACTGTTGATCGCATAGTTCCATATAGAGTATGAATAAATCTTTGATAAATCATATGTCAGAGCTGACTTACAATTGCACATATTTTTTTTTACAGCTAAGGTTGCAATTGACTTAATTCTTCTGTGCTATATTTCAATGAATCTTCTGTTATAGTGACATCAGTTGGGGAAAATGTCCTGAAGTTTGTGCAGTGGGGAAGAGTAAAACAAGTGAATTGGGTAAAAGAGGGCTGGTATGGGACGGTTGTGGCTTGTGTAATTAGACATTTACACTAAATGATTTAATTGTTATATAGCGATGGACTCAAGCTACAAAGCTGTGATCTGTTCTGATTTGAGAGTTTGAATCTTTTTCAAAGCTCAAAGATGTTTGGCTACACACATCTGAGACCATATCTGGCTTTGGGTGACAACCTAGCTTTTCCCATCATGCCACAGTTCCAAACCAGTGAGTCCTTCAGCTCTTACACTTAGAAATAATGTCACACTTCTGTCTAGGATCTACTAAAAAAAGATGAGGACTGATACAGGAATATTTTCTTGCAAGACCCATATTGAATCGTGCTGCAGAACTCAAACACTGCTGCAATTCATCAGCAATCCATGTGGTGGCACTAATGTTCTTATGTGCCAGAAGGAGCATAGACATTTCACAGTGTTCCTTCTGGGAAGCTGAGTTGTGTATGGATGTTGGTTCATCTACTCTCACACAATTTCACATTGATAACTGTTTTGGTGCTCATGATAATACAGTCCCACCCTGGAAGTCCACAGGAAGAAAATTCTGCTGCAATATGCTGCTAAAAGAGACGAAATGTTAAATCACTTGTGTGAACTGGGTCCTTCTGATTGTACAGATACTAATTTAAATTGATGGGTTACAGAAATGCAATTTTTGAGAAGGAATTGTAATATATTTATATTACGTATGTAAGGCTATGTCGACACTGTTGTGGGTGGGTTTCGGAAAAAGGTATGCAAACTGTGAACCACAATTTGCATACCTTTTTCCAATTCTTTTTTTGGAAGAGGTTTTTCCGACATTTGGCCCATCTACACTGGGCCAAATGTGGGAAAAACCTCCTCTTTCGGAAGAGCTCTTATTCCTCATAACATGAGGAATACAGGGCTTCTGAAAGAGTGCGTCTGCTCTTCCGAAAAAAAATTCAGAAGAGCAGACACGTTCCCTGGACATGGTGCAGTTTTCCCGGGATACCTCTGGTATCCCGGAAAAAATTCTGTAGCTGTAGACATAGCCTAAGTAATTGTATTATATTAATATGTATAATATATAAACATACATAGAAACTATGTTAAAAGAACAATCTTAAGGTAGCAAAGACAATTACTCAAAAGTTAGGAAATGCAGCAATCAAGATTGCCTAAGCCTAAAGAAATCGACTGTTTGGGAGAATTGGTCACTACTCTAAATGCTTAATTAGCCTAAGCCAGTTGATGGGAAATTACAGTTTATAAATAATAGATTTAAGGGATAAAATCTTAAGAAAAAATGCCGGGACTCTAAGGTGTCTACGATAATAGTCCTATTACTGGCAGAGAGCTTGAGCAGCAGCTTACATTGAAATTCATATAATGTTAAAGTCTGAAACAGCACAGATCCAAGAGAATAAATAAAACAAATATTATTTACAGTGCTAGTTACTTGCATGATTAAACTGGCACACCCAGCAGAATACACATTTACTTTTTTGTTTGTATCATACAGAGCCATGAAAGTCAATTTCTTTTTAAACTAAATCAATTTGTCTCCTAAATGAGCTGAGGTAGGGTCACTCATCAGTAAACCTCTGTCAAACAATCTTTTTTTTTTTTTTTTTCTTCAGATTGTCCAGCTCTGTGCTTAAATGGCACCAGCTTGAATTAGACGTTAATGTTGTGTCACTTTAAATTAGTGGCCTTAGTTCAATTATGACCATAAAGAAGATTATCCAACCAGGGTAAACAGTATTCTATTCAAACAAATCAGTCCAGTTTTAGAAACAGCAACATCACTGTCATTTCTTTTCTCTCTAGTTGTCATTGCATTATGTAGCTTTACTGTACATGAAGGTAAATATCTGTATCTTTTAGATATAACATGTAATCCTTTTAATATGTGTAAAACTCTACACTTTCATACTCAGGCTCAGTAACAATCATTTTAATTAGGGCATTTCTCATTGGTTCAACTTATTTTACTGTGACATTACCATCGTAGTTTATATCAACTAGGCCAATGTATTCTACTTTGACTGTCATCTCCATTACTGTACACCCTCTGTCGCCGAAGCATCTCAGTTCTCCTTGCTGTACTCTCCTTAGCCACTTTCCCTCTCCCCTCTCTGATTGGTCATTCAGTGCTGCTGTCCATGTTGTCACTCAGAACTTACCAGCCTTCCTTATTGCCTTTGTCTGTTGGACAACTATTACTTGCCCAAACACTTGTATTTTTTTCCTGATTACCCCCACACACAAACACACACGCTTTCTTTCTCTCTTTCCTCAAAGAGAAACATGTGTAGACAGACAGAGGCTGATTTCTGTAAAATAGATGTGTAATATACTTATCAGGTGATTTTTAAAAAGCTATCTCTCATTTTCATGGAGCTGGATAGTTATAGGGAATTAGTCTCTGAGTTCTGCATCTCCATATTACAGCGTCTATCTGAAGACAATGGTGAGGTAATTACAGCAGCATATGCAGGAGGTTGGTGGTTTCTACATTTTCTAAGTTAAACAGCATGAAAACAGTCATCTGAAGAAGTGGGCTATGCCCACAAAAGCTCATGATACCATCTACATATTTTGTTAGTCTATAAAGTGCTACAAGACTATTTGTAGTTTTTAAAGTGTTTCCTGTTACAGACTAACTCAGCTACCCCCTGAAGCATAAAAAAATTAACAGTCAAGGTTTAAATTGGTTTAAAGACTGAATTGTTATTTCTTCTACTGAGATGGTTCCTCCAAAAGGGGAGAGGGATTGTCCTGGCCATTTTGCCTGGTGTTCTGCTCTTTAGACAAATGAGAGGCCGAAATCAAAGGAAATCTGGTCTATTTCTGGCACGGGTATGTATTCCTTAATGAAGCAAAACTTGAACTGACTTCTGTATGACTTGCAGGAGCAAAGAATGCAAGATTATGAGAAGAAAAAAAATGATTCGAAAAACTAGTGTTTGAAGACATGAATAGCAATTTATAAAGTATGTATTCAGGAGATGGAAAATCCAGTGCCCATAGCACTAGCCTAACACTTGGGGTACCTGAGTTCATATGCCTGCTCTCCCACAAACTTCCTATGAGTTTAAAAAAAATGAGTGTGAATCATTTATAAAAAATACAGTGAATGTGTCTGACATCTTTTAAGTGAAAAGAATACATCTGTCGGATTTATTTTTGTAGTTAAAAATGTACTGGAAATGAAAAACACCAATATAGAATACAGTAAACTTCTGATAATCCAGCACCTTTAGGACCCAGGGGGTGCCGGATTATCAGATATGCCGGACTATCGGAAGAGGGGGCTATGAAGGGTCTAGGGTGGTGTGCCACCCCAGACCCTCATAGCCCCCTTCCGATTGTCCGGCTCTGCCCCAGGTGTCCCCGATTCAGCCGCTGCTGGTCAGTTTCAGCAGCAGCTGAATTGGGACACCTGCGGCAGAGCAGCTGGGGTGCTGCCGGGTTGGTCCGGTAGCGCGCCCTGGCGCTGCGAGACCAACCCGGCAGCACCCTAGTTGCTCTGCCCAAGGGGCACCTCAGGCTTCCCGGAGTCAGCCGCTGGTCAATTTCAGCGGCGGCTGACTTGGGGACGCCTGGGGCAGAGCAGCTGGGGTGCTGCCGGGTTGGTCTGGTAGCGCCGAGGAGCAGCGCTATCGACCAACCTGGCAGCACCCCAGCTGCTCTGCTCCAGGCATCCCCAAGTCAGCCGCCCACTGAAACTGACCAGGGGCTGACTCCGGGAAGCCCGAGGCAGAGCTGCTCTGGTCAGTCCCTGGTCAGTTTCAGCGGCAGCTGACTTGGGGACAGCTGGGGTGCTGCCAGGTTGGTCCCGCAGCGCCGAGGGGCAGCGCTGTGGGACCTACCGGCAGCACTCCAGCTGCTCTGCCCCCAGCTTCCCCGATTCAGCTGCTGGTCAGTTTCAGCAGCGGCTGAATCGGGAAGCCGGAGGCAGAGTAGCTCCGATGGTCTGGCTGCTCGGAGCACTTCCGGGTTCCTGATGGTGCCGGACCATCAGGAGTGCCGGACCATCAGATGCCGGACGAATGGAGTTTTACTGTATATTTTAAAAATATAGAGGAAATCCATACTGAAAAAATAGCTACTACCTAGTGCTGCTCCAAACAAAGAGGAACATTCTGAATACTGACATCAATGGAATTACTTCAGATTTATCCCAGTATAACAGAGAACCCAATTTAGCTAAGTATTTTGTGTTTGTTGAATGATAGGACCATATTGCTCCATCTTAAGTTCTAAGTCAGGATAAAATTCATCTTGCATATGCAATTCTTGTGTCTTTGCTTCTCTTCTTGTGTAGGAAAGTTGGACATATTTGGTCCTCTGTTTCTGTCGTCTAAATAGGGTAACATGCCTGCCAGGATTAATAAAATTCTAAAAAGAAAAGAAATACAAATCAACAGTTATTTGAAAAGTTCTCTGTCAGAAAATTCTGGGGTCTGTGTTTCTTGTGCTTTCAAAGTCTTTAATTTCTCTGAAGAGGCAGTGGTTTATGAATGAGACAACAGAGCCAAAAATTATGTTGTACTTCTATGATCAGAGGTAAAATAGAGTCTTCAAACTGTAGGACTCCATCTGTTCCGTAATAGGGCAGAAGTTTGGGTGGTTTTTTTCTTCTTCAGGTGCTCAGAATTATTCAATGGCTTTCATTCAGCAGGGCAGGACCAATTTTAAGTCTCCTGGATCCCAATTCAGCAACTGTAATGTGTGATTAATGCTGAAGTCAGTGAGTCTTGAACATTTTAGTGCTTGCAGAATCTGATCTGAACATACTTGACAAAAAGGGTCCTGAACAGAATTTGGCCCACAGCATTTGGCTATATGTGTATTGCACTAAAATAATAACATTGGGGTGAATCATTATGCCATTGATGACAATTGGGTTATATGCGGCCTAAGTCAGAACAAAAATTTGTCTTAAAGGCTTTGGGGAGAATAGGACCATCAATGGCTTTTAATAAAGATGATCAGGGATGCAACCCCATGCTTTGGGTGTACCTAGTGTCTGGGAGTGGATGGCAAAGGCTAGATCATTTGATGATTGCCTATTCTATTCATTCTCTCTGAAGCACCAGACATTGGCTGCTGTTGGAAGAGAAGATTTTGGTCTAGATGGATGATTGTCTAACACGGTATGGCCATTCTTATGTGGGAGAACTTTCTAGCCCTATCACAGAAGTGGCATGGCTAGCTTGGAAGACGTGTTTTTCCTACCATTCTACACTAGTTTTTCAAGGGGCAAAGATGATAGGTTCCTAAGACTTTTTCTTTAATTGGGAAGATGGTGAATATGATTGTACAGCTGTGTCCATGGAAAAATCCTCAGAGTTCCAGCAGAAACAGAGAGGAACCACAGTCTCTAGCGAGTGGAAATACTCTTTTCTTTTATTTTCCACCCTTCTGTATCACTGACAAGAATTTCATTTAATTGATGAGTATTTGCTTTAAATAGCAAATGGTTCCTTTTTAGGCCTACAGTGCCTGCCAGATGGAAAATAACAGTATTGTTTAATACCTCTTTTGACAGTTTAAAAATTAGTGAGATGTACCACAAAAAGTCCGTAAGCCATTGCAACTGTACAAGAAAAATACCACCTAACTGACAGTGTTTCTAATTAGCAACAACCTAACTGTCACTTTTTCTAATTAACAGAACAAGATATAGCACCAAACAGTACAAATAGCAGATGGTATAAGAAAGGCATAAAGCAAGCATGAGAAGTATGAGACCTGACTTTAAATCGTTCAAGCAATGCTACAGAATTTGGACACTTCTGCCTCCCTTCTTAATAGTAAAACTAAAGTGAAACATAATGGGGGGGAACAGTGAGAAAGAGATGAAGAAAAGTTAGTAAATTTCACCACTGAACTTTGGGTGGAATATATTAGCATTTCTGAGATGAGATGAATGATTTTATAAAAGAGCTATGAGTGCTTAAACTACATTTGGAGAGTAGGATATTGAGCTCTTAGGCATACTATCTCTTGCTGTAGCAGTACTTCGCAGTCCTTTACTTATACTAGTGCTGTTTCTATGAGGTCTGCACTTAAAAATAATATAGTTACATCTCAAATGTTATGAATGGATTTTATTCTATTCTTTATTTAATATATTCTGTATCTGATACTCAGAAGAAAGGTAAAGTGATGAGTACATCTTAGAAAGGAGCTTTATTAGGGCACACAGGACATGTAATAGTGAGGGCAAAAACTTCCATCCTCAATAAAAATCATGAAAAGCCCTGAACACAGTGAAGGAAAGTGCTGAGAGAAGCTTGCTGGTAGCATATGGGGAATGAATCTAAGACTATGCTGATCTACCAGCCAAACTCCAGAAGAAATGTGGAGGATCAGAAGAGCTATTGAGTGGTGCGGTTGATTTGTGTGTTGAAGTCCATTTACTGGAGCTGTGCACAGGGAAGGGAATTGGGTCTTAAATAATGGCTGTTTCATCCAATTCTAGCTGGCTTTAAAAAAAAAAACCATGCCAGTCATCTGATCACTGTTTAGTGGCTTATGTGAAATCAGTTGGTAATTTCTTGGTCTGGTTCCTATTGAACAAGGACAGATATCCTATAAAATCCTAGTTCTGGTGCTCAGAATGAATTTTTCTGAAAGTTCAAGGGTTAGATTGGTATGGAGAGGAAATTACTCTCACATCCCTAGCAGTAAGATGTCAAATGATTTCAGTGTGGGTTAGATTAGGCCCTTAGTGAGAAACGGAGTGACTGTGCACATAATACAGTCTAATTCTGTTGCACTTGTGTGTTTACATGCATGTTTTTCAAAGCAGAGTTTAAAGAGGTTGCGAGTGAGATTCCTGGACAGATGACATCTCCCATAATGCACCCAAAGTCATTTACCATGTAGAGGAAAATCCATATTGCATTATGGGATATACAGACCTTCAGGAAGTCAAGTCCATTTGAAAGAATGGGGGCAGGAGCAGAAGTACAGTGTTCCATATAGAAATGCAAGTAACTGATTCAGAATACTCTGATTCAGGTTGAATTGACTCAAAACAAAATATTTAATTTCTCTTTTTTTATAAAATAAATCAAAATTATTAACCAACTATTCTTGGTGGGAAAGACAAATGGTTTTCTCCCAATCCATGTAGCTGCATGCTTTGATGCTCTGTTTCCCCCCTAGGCATGTAATTCCCTTTTAATATAGGTGAGGTGTTCTCATTTTGGCCACATAAAACTCAAAATGATGGTGTCATAGAAGTTAATAAGAATTTTTCACTTTGATTCCAACAGGACTAAGATTTGGCCTGTTGGGAGAGTAGAAGGTTTCAGACAGGTTCCTAGTGTTGTATTAAAGGAGAAATGTGGCTTTTAATAAGAGCGGTTTTTTCGACAGCATTGAGGACATAAGGAAGAAAATAGAAATCAGGTCTTTGTGCAGAGATAATTACCAGCTCAAGGAGACATATCTGCACTATTGCTGTTTAAGCTTACCCTAAAAAAAAAAAAAAACTGTGCCCATGGTGGCACAAGCCTCAGAAGAGGCTAACCACCCTACCTCACTATGTGCTGAAGTCTCAAATGAGATCATTCTCAGGAAGGCAAGCCCCTCACACTGCTTGCACAACCACAGCAACACTTCTGTTTGTAGCATGCTACCTCAATCGGAGCTAGTGTTGGTATGTCTCTTCTAGCTTGGAATTGCATTGCCAGCTTGAAGGGCAGACATACTTATTACATGCTATCTAGTGAAACTATAGGCACATTTTTTTTTTCTAAAACCTAATGACAAAATATTTAATAATTTTGAGAAAGGAGAGACTGAGAAGAAACTCCTGGTGAGGCCAAATGATGTAAAAGAACCAGTTGCAGAGCTCTTAGCTGCTCAAGACTTTGAGGGAAAAGATGGGGGGGGTGGGGGGAGGGAATGGCATTAATTAAATGTTCTTTCTTAAAGACAGTTATAAAATCATAATTACAGGTTGACTTCTTGAGAAAAATGAAAGGATTATTAGCAGCCCCAAAAGAGAACATTGTTAATGACGCCATAAAAAGACTGAGGGAAACCAATAATGAAGGTAGCAAAACTGTGTGAAATGATTTCCTGCATAACAAACAAGAAATTAAGATCTTGCTGCATGCTGGTGAACTGATGCAAAACCACATGACTTTATTAAACTGAATTTTTGTTCAGAACTGTACCAGCAAAGCTTGGCACGTTATTAAATACTTAAAGGAGTCTGAGAATCTGACCAACATTTGAACCTATGCTGCCTTGTGGTGCTCATAACTCTCTAACATCTGAGTTTCCATTACAACACTTAACATTCAGATTGTTTTTAGTGGATCCTGCTCTTCATCTCTTGCAGGTCTGCCAGATTTTGTTTACTGTAATTTTGCTGTTTGTAATAGACAGTTGATCAGAAAAGCAAAGTGCTCTGAAAGTGGTCAAGTTTGAATTTAGTCTTGTCACCTCTAATATGTCTCCACTTCAAAAAACCTCGGAAGAGATTACCTTAACGCTGGCTTTTGAAGGTTTAATTAGGAGAGGGTCAAAGGTAGCTGCATTATGCTCTAGAAAAGTACCTGTCTTAGCAACAGACCTTGTCAACAATAGCTTGCTGATTTTTTTATTTTTTTGGCAAAAGTTGCATTTTATATGTTCTAATCTCAGTATAGAAGCTTAAAATTGTGAGATTCTTCATGTACGCTAAGTATGTGAAATCTATACAGAGGCACCAAAAGAAGTTGTTGTTTCACATCTAGTCACTTAGGCTATGTCTAGACTACATTTCTTTCAAAAGAGGAATGTAAATGAGGCAAATTGAAAGTGCAAATGAAGTGCAGATTTAAATATCCCGTGCTTCATTTGCATATTTGTCGTCTGAGCACTTTTTCGAAAAAAGGTTTTTTGAAAGTGAAAGCTCAGTCTAAACGGGGTTCTTTCAAAAAAAATTCCCTTTTTCGAAAGAACCCGTACTCCTGAAAAAATGAGAGTTACGGGTTCTTTCAAAAAAGTGGTGGGGTTTTTTGAAAGAACCCCGTCTAGACTGCGCTTTCACTTTTGAAAACTTTTTCAAAAAAGCACTCGGACACGAATATGCAAATGAAGCATGGGATATTTAAATCTACGCTTCATTTGCACTTTCAATTTGCCTCATTTACATTCCTCTTTCGAAAGAGGACTGTAATTTAGACGTGCCCTTACACACAAAAAAGAGGTGCAAATAACACCAATAGCTGGCACATAATATGCAGCCTTAGATCTGGGGGATCTCAAAGTGCCTAACAAACATTAATGTGTTTTTATCCAAGACTATAACAGAGTTCAAAAAAGAACTAGATAAATTCATGGAGGACAGGTCAATCAATGGCTATTAGCAGGGCTTGCCAAGCGGCGGCGAGCCCTGCTCGCCAGCCATGTGGTTCAGCATGCTGCGCATGCGCAGACCGTGCTGCGCATGCACTTACCGTGCTGCGTGGCTGTGCCGGCTTGTAATCTACTTGCCACGGGCGAGTAGATTACAATAATTGTCGAGCCCTGGCTATTAGCCAGGATAGGTAGGTATGGTGTCCCTAGTCTCTATTTGCCAGAAGCAGTAAACGAGTAACAGGGAACAGATTACTTGATGTTTACCTGTTCAGTTCATTCCCTCTGGGGTACCTGACATTGGCCACTGTTGGAAGACTGGATAATGTGGTAGATTGACCCAATAAGGCCCTCTTATGTTCTTATCATATTTCATACCAGTGCTTTTTTATTCAGCTATGTATGTACCATATCTCCATTAAAACCATTTGACAAAACAATAATGTATATATTTCCAAATGCTCCCAAAGTAGTTACCTCCATTTACCAGTTAAAGGTTTATGGAATGAGAAGATTGAACAACTTAAAGGGAATTGTAAGTTGAAAAATCTTGTCCAGATGGAGAATGATGATGTATTCACATGAAAGCAGGCATTACCTGAAGTATTTTTATAGTGGTCCTTCTTTTCAGTATTTCTAAAACTATTTTTACAAATTTAAAATAATTATTTTAAGTCCTCCCCAACAGTGAGAATGGAACAGCTTTTTACTCTTTGCACTATATCTAATTCTGACCACTCTCATTTTAAACAAGTGTCAAAATATTCAGACAATTGAGAAATCCAGTTAGCAGGTTCGCGTGAAAATCAAATTGGTCTGGCAAGACCCCCAACCCTGAGCTTCCCCTTCTTCCCCTTGCTTCCCCCTTCCAGCTCCCTCCTCCCAGGTTTCCCCCTCACCTCTCCCACCCTCTCTCTTCCCCTCTCCCACTTCCTTTCTCCAGTCTCACCAGTTTCATCCTCCCCCCCCACAGTTTTGTTAAATAAAGAGAGTTTGTGTTCATGAAAATACGTGTATTTTATCTGACATCAGGAAGGGGGACTGGGAGGGTAAGTGGAACGATGTGGGGGAGGAATGAAGCACAAGCCCCCAGTGGGGCAGACCAGGGAGGCTCTTAGTACGCCCAGGGCCAGCCCGAGCCATTTTGGCGCCCCGGGCCCGGGTTTGTGGCGCCGCCCCCGGGTGCACAGCGCGTGCGTGGGCCCGCCTGTGGGGCGCATGCGCTGCCCAGCCCGGCCTGGCCACCACTGCTGGTGTGCGAGCCGGGCCGTGCAGGGCCCCGCGGCCGTGGGGGGAAGGGCGCTGCTGGCCGGCACCGCGGGTTGGGGGGGGGAGTGGCACTGTGGGAGCCGGGCGCGCGGTGCCTGATGGCAGCTATAAGGGATGCCGCACGCCCCTTATAGCTGCCATCAGGCGCCCCATCGGTTGGTGCCCCGGGCAGCTGCCCGGCTCGCCCACCCCTCAGTCCGGCCCTGAGTGCTCCTCAGGGTGGAAGCTCTCCCGCAGGGCCTCCTGGATACTGACAGCCCCCCAATGGACCTCCTGGATAAGTGCAGCCAGGCTCGCATCAACATGTTCACGAGAAGCATCAGAGTGCCCAGGGGCAGCTCCGACTCCATGTTGCAGAGTGCTGTGGTGTCCCGAGTGAGGGCAACCAGAGCATGCAGAGACACAAATGCTTTGCTGTCCCTCATCAAGGTAGGCAAGCAAGCAGGAAAGTTGAGAACCGGCTGCCCGGTGGGGTCCTTTAAGCATAAGCCTCAGATAGTCTCAGGCAGCAGCCACACAAATAAACTCCTGACCTGATGCCCTGCTGGACCTGGTTCCGGCCAGCCTTCAATGCAATTCAGTGTCCACTCAGTGTGGACGCACTATTTCGAAATAGCAAAATGCTATTTCGAAATGCATTATGTGTGTAGATGTGTTATTTCAAAATAAGCTATTTTGAATTATCTATTTCAAAATAAGATATTTCGAAATAACACTGTAGTGTAGACATACCCTGAGATTCTTATTTAATCCTTACCCATATGTCATGTTTTCATCTCAGTTACACTTGTGCGATTAGAAAGTAATTCCATAGTTTTCAATGAGGAAGCACTGAGGGAAAAAACCTAAAAAATTCAAGATTGAGCTGCATACTTGTCACCTCTATTTATTGTCTATAGAGAAACATGTTAATGCTCCAAACTACACCAAATATGAATATTTAAAAACAATACTAATTTTCGTTATTAGCACAACTTTTATCTTCAGATTTAAAAAGATATTCAGAATACAAATGATTCTATACTGCTAGAAATATGAAAACATGGATCACATTCCATCGAGAAGACTATTCAGATCACCCCTTTTCTTAGCATTAACTTGGAAATAGTATACAAAATTTCTCATTTAGTGCCATCCATTAAAGTTAATGGAAGAGTTCCCATTGACTTCAATAAGTGCAGCATTAATTCCTCATTTCACCATTTTGTCTCCAGCATTGTTAGTGATGATTTATGCACTATATCAAGCTTAAGTTCAGGTCCTAACTTCTAAATACAGTGTAATGGGATTCATCATGTTTTTAATAGTGTCATACCCAACTACCATTTAGCAATTTGCAGACTTGGGCTTTGAGGCATGTAGGTGATGTGCAGTGTTAAAGAAATTGACTACGCCTGGCTTTTTATCCTGTTGTGTGTCGGAGGGTGAAGACAGACAGAATGGCAGACCCTGATATCAAGACTGCTCTGCACCTTTGTCCTGGAGTGTGAACATTGTTCCAAATGAGGAGAAAAAGAGGCAGAGCCTCTGTACCCCACATTGCCCCCCCACCCCAGCCCAGTGAGTCGGACTAGAGCAGGGTTGTACCTTATATGCAGAATGTGTCACAGTGCTCCCTGTGAGCAGATACAGCTCTGCACAACCCGTTCTTTGCTCTGTGTTTTATAGGTATGTCCTAGCTCTTAGTTGTTTCAAACCAGTGGCTAAATGTTCAAATTCTTAGTGCTAGAATTATAATATACAATATATAATATTATAATATAATAGTGCTAGCTTCACTGATGGCCTAGCTCTGTTCAAATTGGTGTTGTCAAGCACAAAAGAGTATATAATCAAGAAAATGTAGTTCAACCTGTATCAATTCATAAGGGTATGTTACACTTCCCATATGGTATTATTATTTAGACATGATTTCCATCCTAGTCACTCTGCAAAGCATATAAAACTGTCACCAGAAAGATGCAGTGCTTACTGGTTTTAATAAGAACAAATTGCAAATTTATATTAAAGACAATTGTATGTTAGAGTTGCAGGGAAATAATGTGAATGTCAGAGTCTATGCGCTGTAGTTAATAATTTCAGTTAGGCTTGCCATAAAATGTAAGGTCTCTTTAAGCATAAATTCATGGATTTATTTTATTTGTATCATCTGTTTTAAGAAAAAAGGAAAAAATGATTAGACGGTTCACATACCTCAATGAGAGCGAACAGCAGCATAGTAGATTAATTACTAATCAAAAGGCCTTATCAGCATCACTTAGAAAAAGTAAAGCATATTAGCTTTTATTAAAATAATAAAAATAGATTAAGGGCAGGAGAAGTATAATGCCCAAGAGTATCCTTAATAATAGCATCAGTGATTAGTAGGACAAATATGAATGATCATTGTTCAGTGAGTATCATTACTAATAGGGCTTAGACACACAAGAATAATTTGATAATATACAGACAATAACATGTAATTTTTCTTTTCACTGTACATGTTTTGTATTTATTATTAGAAGGGTTGGTGACAGACTTTGCTGAACCCTGGACAAGGTATGAGGGCCTTAGCTTTGGGTCCCCCTAGAAGGGGCTTGGCCTCAGGAGATGGGGCAGGGCTGGAGAGCTAACTTCCCCCACCCATCACTCAGTGCCATCCGGACTGCACCACTTGGGGCTCTAGCAGCAATTTAAGGGGCCCCAGGGCTCTGTCCACCATTGCTGCAATGGTAATGGTGGTGGAGGCCTAGAGCCCCGTGCCCTTTTAAATTGCGGGATCCCAGGGAAATTGCCTCCATTGCTCCTCCCATCAGTGGCCCTGATTATTAGATAATTCTTCCTACTGAAACAAGAACAGCCATTGAAAAGGCAATGAAGCTGTAGTGCTTTAGTGTAGAGAAGGGGGTCTCAAATTTCATTGAACTGCAACTGAAAGAATTGGGTTTGTTTAGCTTAGAAAAGAGAAGACGGGGGGGGCATGATAGCAGTTTTCAAGTATCTAAAAGGGTGTTATAAGGAGGAGAGAGAAAAATTGTTCTCCTTGGCCTCTGAGGATAGGGCAAGAAGCAATGGGCTTAAATTGCAGCAAGGAGGTTTAGGTTGGACATTAGGAAAAACTTCCTAACTATCAGAATTATTAAGCACTGGAATAAATTGCCTAGGTAGGTTATGGAATCTTCAGCACTGGAGATATTTAAGGGGAGGTTAGATAGACATCTATCAGGGATGATCTAGATGGTGCTTGGTCCTGCCATGAGGGCAGGGCCTGGACTTGATTACCTCTTGAGGTCCATTTCATATGATCCTATGAATTCCCTTCTGACAACAAAAATTACTCCATGACCACAGGAGGGAGGACTACAACCTGAGTCTGCCTAAACCTGACAGCCATGGACTGGGGGAGGAGGAGAGCCAAAGCCAAAGTGGTGGGGGGGAGGGTGGAGGGAGCGCAGGTATAAGCCGAGTCCTGTCTCCCAGTGCTGATTCCTTTGGCCTCAGGTGGTGGAGCTAAGGCTTCAGCTTCAGCTCTTGGAGGCTGAGGTTTTGGTGCCAGGCTCCGGCAAGCCTGGCACAAGCTCTGGTGACTCCATTAAAATGGAGCCGTTACCCACTTTGGGGTTCTGACTCAGTTTGAAAACTGCTGGTGTAAATGCTATCTGTGCCAATAGGAGGGTAAACCACTTAGTAAGGCAGAAGTATGTCAATGAAGGAATTCTTCATTAACCTCACGCTGTCTACAATGGGGGCTAAGTTAGCATAAATACTTTTCTCAGGGTTGTGAAATGTAGCTTGCTGATGTAAGTTCTCAGTTTGGTCTGATTCATCTTTAATGGGGCAAAATGATGCCACCACTTTTCCACCATATGTAAGTTCAAATTTTTCATCTGAATTAATTAATATCCAAGGGTTGAATGTGACATTCATAAAGAAGAGAGTATTTTATAATTAATAACATTATCACATTCTAGATTATATTAATAGGAACATCATTTGGAAATGTTAAGCTGTGCAAAAAAGGATATTTGAAAGATAGGTCAAATTGTTTTTGCATTTACTTCAGAGCCAATGGTATTAGGGGACAACAAGGAAAGTGTAATAGTGACAAAATATGGTATTCTTAATAAGCACTGCATTGTCATCAATATATTTTATTTCTCACCTGGATTTTTCACCCATTCCCAATGTGCAATTGGTTGAAGGGTGACCGTGCACATGGTTTTAGTTGTAATGTGGGAAACTGTCAAAACAGACATTATGAATGCTGTTCATCAAGGCTACATCTCCACTGCATGATTATTTCAGAATAAGCTATTCCAGAAGAAATACTCTCAAAAAGTTTATTTTGAAAGAACATGTCTACACTACAGGGGATTCCTGGAAATTAGTTCGAGGCAGGCTCCCTCCCTAATGTGGACGTGCTACCTCAATTTAGAACCCCAGGAAGCACTAGGGAGTAATTACTTTGAATGGTCTGGAGTGGAGCTATCTCAAAATAGCAGCAGTGCAGCATTCACTCTATTGCTATTCCAAAATTGCTATTTCGGAAGAAGCGTTATTCCTCATGGAATGAGGTTTACAGACACCGAAATAAGCCACCCATTATTTCAACTTTATTTCAAAATAACGGGCTAGCTGTCTAGATGCTCACATTGTTATTTCGGAATAATGGACATTATTCTGAAATAATGCTGCTGTGTAGATGTACCCCAAGAGTGCTTACTAATTTGGTACTCCCTTTAAAGTCAGGAGAAGTTTCCACTGACTTCCATAAGACCTTCGTGAATGCACCTGTGCAGTTGCTTCCTTTCAACTTAGTATGCTATGACTCCTGTAAAAGAGCAATGGTTTTGTTTTAATGTGCAATATGTTGAATAGGCGTGTTTTCCTGAAGTATCACCATATTAAACAATCAGTACAGATACGATCCCATTTTAAATAATTAGTATTGCTTTTCTTCAGATCTCATGAAAACAGGGAGAGAATTCTTTGCAGTCACCTATACAACACTAAGTATGACAAATGAGAGTCATTATTCTTAATTTAATTTAAACAACTATTAGTCAAAGTTTTCCAAAGTGACTCCTGATTTTGTTGTCTTTAGTTTTGGATACCAACTTGGGGCATCTTAAAAGAAGTGCTAAGTAGCTATCTTCAAATTGTGCACCCAGATTCACTAGTCATTTTGGAAAATCTTGCTCAGTGCAGATGATAAGGTAGCTTTGGAGTGCTCCACAGGCAAATCTTAGCAATAACACAACTTTTTTTTTAAAAGGCTGACATTTTCAAATCTTCCTGGGAAAATTAAAGCAGTAACTGGCATGAGATTTGAAAATATCAATCTAAGTAAATGAACTGATAAGAGCATGAGTCTAAACAAAACTCAAATGAGTTGAGTGGACAAGCTCAATTGAAATAAAAAGTTTTACCCTATTTGGCCATTAATTATTATTAAATATCTCCTTCAAGGTGAGATTTTCCACCCTTAATTTGGTTTATTGTGGATTTTTCTCTAGGATTATTCTATATTTTTTAAAGAGAGGTATTTACTCTGTTCTGGATATTCCAGTCATTATGTAGAATGTTTGCTCTGAGGTCCTTACCAAGAGTTCAAAAGTACAACAGAAAGAGGAAGATAATTAATATCCTGTAAGAAGGAACAAATAACCTCTGAGTAGCTAAGGAATCCCATCAGAAGATGGAGAGGCCGGTTCTATGTCCGTTTGATGTGAATACCCTGAGGACAGCAACAAACACAGCAGCACAATATTTCCTAAGGTGGCAAGTAAAAGTCCCTGTATGCTCCATGGTAAGAAAAGTTTTTAATATTCATGCAATTTAACTGTAAAGAAACCAGAAACAATATATTTGAGCCTAATCTTCCCTTGATTTCACACTTAGAACTCTCCTTGAAAACAATGGGAAATTTGAATTACAGTTGACAGCATGATCAGATCCAACTGAAAGTATAATTTAAAACTAATAAATACATGCACAGGTAAAACTTGGAGATGTCAGTTATAAAGAGAGAGAAAGACACAAATGATGATCTTTTTTCTGATTGACTTGAACCAGAATATTGTGTGGTTCACGATACCAAAAAACCATATACTTAAAAGAAAATATTCAGCTTGTCATGCTTTGCATGTTGCAGTGTTATAAAGTGTCAATTTTTATTAAATTCCATGCAACCACTTACTTTCTGGGATATTTATTTACTAAAAGATTTACCTAGCATTGCTCAGAGCTGGAGGCTGGGTGTGTGGAGGGTGCAGGAGTCAGGGCTGGGGCCTGGTGATGTGAGGGGCTCAGGACATGAGGGTTGGGAGGTGCTGGAGTCAGGGTTGGGGGTGAGGAAGAGCTCAAGGCAGGAGGTGGGAGATGAATCAGAGAAGGAAGTGGGGGGCCTCAGGGCAGGAGTTAGGGATTCAGCAGTCAAGGCAGGGGCTTGGGAGGTATAGGGAAACTCAGGGGAGGATGGGAGTGGCCACTGGCTTGTCCTGGAATTGACCTAGGGCTGCGGGGGCCAGGTGGACCACCCATTGGTTGTCCCCAGTGCTGGACCAAGGTGGCAGTGGCTGTGTTGCCTGGGTCGCGGCTGCTCCCTAGGACCAGCCCAGGGTGGCACTGGCCGTGAGGCCTGGCTGGTGGCTACTCCCCAATGCTGGCTGGGCTGGCTGGCAGTTGCTCCCCAGGGCTGGGACACTTGCTATACCCTTGTAGTGATTCTGGGGTATAACTGTTCCCCATGCTTGCAGTCCCTCTGTGGTCATTCTGTCCCTGCTATCACAGACTTCCCTTTCCGTTTGATGAGACAGTCACATTCCATGGATATCCCACTGTCTGGCACAAGCAAACCATGACTTTCTTTAAGTTATGATAAGAGGAAGCTGCATGTTAAATGTGTTGGTCCTAGCTCTTACCATTTAGGAGGAGTTCTTGAACAAATGGACTCACAGACAGACACACAGCTGCACAAACTCTCTAAAATATATAGTACAGTAGATTTATTTATTTAACCAGTGGCCCTCAAGCTTATCTTATTATAAGTTATTTATTAAGTATTTATTGTTATGGTTTGTCTGTTGATAGTTCTGATCCTTGTCCTCCTGTTGTCTTCTTTCCTTCATCTTCCCTTATATCATAGAATCATAGAATATTAGGACTGGAAGGGACCTCGAGAGGTCATCGAGTCCAGTCCCCTGCCCTCATGGCAGGACCCAGTACTGTCTAGACCATCCCTGATAGACATTTATCTAACCTACTCTTAAATATCTCCACAACCTCCACAACCAGAGATGGGGATTCCACAACCTCCCTGGGCAATTTATTCCAGCGTTTGACTACCCTGACAGTTAGGAACCTTTTCCTAATGTCCAACCTAAACCTCTGTTGCTGCAGTTTAAGCCCATTGCTTCTTGTTCTATCCTTAGAGGCCAAGATGAACAAGTTTTCTCCCTCCTCCTTATGACACCCTTTTAGATACCTGAAAACGGCTATCATGTCCCCCCTCAGTCTTCTCTTTTCTAAACTACACAAACCCAATTCTTTCAGCCTTCCTTCATAGGTCACGTTCTCTAGACCTTTAATCATTCTTGTTGCTCTTCTCTGGACCCTCTCCAATTTCTCCACATCTTTCTTGAAATGTGGTGCCCAGAACTGGACACAATACTCTAACTGAGGCCTAACCAGCGCAGAGTAGAGCGGAAGAATGGCTTCTCGTGTCTTGCTCACAACATACCTGTTAATGCATCCCAGAGTCATGTTTGCTTTTTTTGCAGCAGCATCACACTGCTGACTCATATTCAGCTTGTGGTCCACTATAACCCCTAGATCCCTTTCTGCTGTACTCCTTCCTAGACAGTCGCTTACCTTATAGAGATATGCTTCATTATCTCACTCTCCCTTCTGTCTTCTCCCTTTCAAACAAAGTACAGTTGTTTGTGACACAAGTGTTGGCATTCCCTCAGATCTTTTCCACTCAGATTATTCAAAATTGCTCTCCCAATTCTGGGAGGACACTTCATCCAGTTCTGTAGGATCCTAAAAATCAGGAGCACCAAGGCAGTGCTTAGAGGGGCAGATGAACTGCTGGCACTTGTTGTCTGGACACTGCAGTGACTAAGATACACACAGAAACTTAGTACAAGTTCTGGCTGTAATATTTATTAATTGTTTTATAACAGAACTAGTGCTGGGATGGCCAGAGAGTTCCTTTGTATAAAAACTAGCTGGAAGTATCAGTCTGGTTTGGTTTCTTAATAAATAGCTATAGGGGCAGAGGAAACTAAATCTCACTTCTCCTGCAAAATGCACCCAGAGAGCAGGCTCCAGTATCCCTGGAATGAGACATGAAATTTGGGTGCCACCTTCTGCAGCAGCCATTGAAGGGCTCTTCTGGTCATGTGATACTGAGCCAAGGGTTCAGCCTTTTCCTGGAACTGCAGCAGTAACTCTGACTCCTTGCTACCTCCATTAACCTGCACTGTTGTGCCACAACTCTCCATAGTGCAATACTTGACTTAACCAAACCTGCATGTTGTGACGATGGCAAAGTCTAAACCAATCAGCATCTGGAACACCTCATGGAAAAAGTGCTCCATAAGCAAAGTGGGAAATCAAATATAAATTAAGAAATAGGAAGAACCAATCCCATGAGATGGGTGGATGAGGCAAAACCACAGATACCAATTTGTGGTTCCAACTCAGCAAGAGAAGTGTAAGCTCTGGTTGGGGTTTTCTGAGTCAGTGAGTAACCCTGCAGCCCATGAAATGAGCCAATCAGGGTAAGAACTTGGACCAGGGTGAGGATCATGATCCCAGGGGTGCATTTACCTTGCCAGTCCAGCCAATGTCCAGCTGAACATTCTTTCTGTGCCTTTTTCTCCTTGTATACTCACTTTGGTTTCACCTTCACAGTCCCGTAGCCTCATTCTCTGGCTCATCTATTCTAATGCAACCATGATATTGCATGTTCATCACTTCAGCCTGCACTGGCTGGAATCTCAGTCCTGCTCTATTATCTAGTGGCTACCCTTGGAGGATGATATAGATGTCAGCACTAGTATCTTTAATAGACTTTAAAGATGTATCTATGATGTATCTATGGACCATCAAAATACTGCAATGCCTGGCCATGCTCCTGTGATTTGTTAGCATACTCTCAACACCCCCGAAAAATAAAATGAACCCAGGAAAATTTACTCCTTACCATTCTAATTAAGAACACCAAAGCAGTAGAGAGAGACAGTGGGGGAGGCAATATCTTTTATTGGAGCAACTTATGTTGCTGACAGAGACATATTTGAAGAGCTCTGAATGGCTTGAAAGCCTATCTCGCCAACAGAAGTTGGTCCATTACCTCGCCTACCCTGTTGCTCTGTTAGCCTGAGGCTGACATAGCTACAACTGTGCTGCATAAAACAGTAAAGCACACACTAAATATCTTACACAATGGGAGTTACTCAGGAGTCAGTGGAGTAACACCACTGTAAAACTGGTGACAGAGGAGAATCAGTCCTGAAAAATGTAGGCAGTCGAGTTATGGCTCTATTGGGAGAAA
Organism: Rafetus swinhoei; assembly: GCA_019425775.1. Lineage (NCBI taxonomy): Eukaryota > Metazoa > Chordata > Testudines > Trionychidae > Rafetus > Rafetus swinhoei. Next base: position 18,363,833 of record CM033434.1, read on the forward strand.
GTGTCTCAAACCAATCTCACCTGTGAAATGTTTTTTGGGGATGGGCAAAGGAATGGGTGAGTCTTTATTTTACAAACATGATGTACCTCTCTAATCTATATGTTCCATTTATTATTTAATACTGGCAATACTGTGATGTGATTATTCTAACTGAATTTCTCTACAAATATAATGGTGTAATGTAACTTCATTGCTATCAGTCTCGTCCATATTGAGAACAAACAGTTGTTCCAAAAATATAGTTTTTATTTCTAGAACCTAATGATCTCCCCAGGATATTGAGGGGAAAGGTACTGGATTTGAATGCTTTCAAAGTAGCTTTGATTGACCTTTATATCCACATCACTGCCTGGATTTAATTCTTCTGTGAGTTGCATTCACATTCATTGGATCCATATACAATTATATTCTATTTGCAGGCAATTTTATAAACAATGAATGGTTTGCTATGGACTCTAGTCTTCAATAAGAATATTATGTTTTATGCCAGCCATGAGGATTGCAAATCTCTGATTATAGGATTACTTTTTCTACAATCAGGAGTTTCTTGTTTCAGAATATTTTTGGTTTCTCTTCATGTTTTGTTTCATTGCTTTTCCTCTGTTATTATTCCCCCCTCTGAATTTCCTTCTTACATTGGCTTTACTGCGAAAAAAGACCTTATGAATGAGTAAGATATTCATTCATTACATTTAGCAACACACATTCTGGCTATGGTACTCTTCTCATTCTTTGTAAGGACAGACTCATTTTACACTATTGTGGAAGGAGAATTAATTTTTAGATTTATGATTTTTAAGCATTTGTTGTTTGAGAGTTTAAGCACATGAAACAGTTGTTGTGCAAGCTGAGCACATCTGGCTGCAGCTCTTTCTTTGGTTTCCATAAAGAGCTTCATGTTTATAAAGTTCTTCCTGCCTTGTTTAGAGACATAACAGAGAATGGGGGAGGATTTCAATTTTCCAGCAGCGCAAACTGTTGTGATTATAAATGGCCTTGCATCCTCATCCTAAGCTTAAATGAAACCAAAATAATGCACTCTGGGAGGCACATGGAAAGGGCTGACAGAGAGGGAATGGAAGTAGAATGCATAGGCCAATTTCTGTCTCTGCCACTGTCCTGCTATGTAGTCTTGGGTGAGTCACTCAATACATGGTCAGATGACCCATCTGTGCAATAATTCTAGAACAGTCTCCCAAGGTGATTCATATGTATTTTATGTTTGCATTGTTTTCTGGCATTGTCTGATGAAAGGCACAATAGAAGTACCAAGTGTTGGTACTATAGAGAGATTTGGTCAGGACACTAGAATACCTGGGACAGGAATAGTGAGCCCTGACTTTTCAGGATATAGACTGGAGAAGGAAACTGTGCTGGGGATTGTTGTGTTCTGAGAGGGACATACTGAAATATGGAAAGAAATTTGACCTTTTCACTGTAGCTGTTTCTTTTTCTCTCCTATTCAAGTACAGGTTGGACTTCCCTGGTCTGGCACTCTAGGGACCTGACTGGTTCCAAAAGAGGAATTTTACCAGACCAGGGAAGGGCATTTCTGGCCCCTCTGCCACCAGCCTCCTGCTTGCCTCCCCAGCACCATCCCTGCTTCCCTGCCACCCCCTGCCATGGCAACCCATGGCTCCACTGCTCTTCCTCCTGGCCCATCAGCTCCACTACCGCAGCCCGCGGCCCTGCTATCAGTGCTCCTGGCCCCAAATCAGCAGCCAGATACTTCGCCACCAGGGCTCCTGGTCTTGGCAGCCCTGCCTCAGCAAACCATGGTCCTACCACTAAGGCTCCCAGTCCTGCCGGTCCTGCTGCAGCAGCCAGCTGCCCCACCACTGGGACTTCTGGTCCTGCCAAACCTACGATGGCACCCCACTGCCCTGCCATGACAACCCACAGTCCCACCACCTCCAGGGCAGACCGCTATCCCAGAGAAGTCCTCTGGTGCTTCAGCTGCCCTGCATACCCAGATGGACTCCTGAATCAGGGCTCCTACTAGGATACTCTGGTTCAGGAACATGGTTGGTCCTTCTGGACCATGGATGTTGCCAGACCAGAGAGTGCCAATTTAGAGAGGTTCAACCTTTTATTTGTAGTTTGTCCTTCTCTCTGTTTCTGTTTAAATAGAATTCTGATTAAATAATTTCAGAGACAAACACTCCATCTGATTTTAACAGCTAATTTATAGGTTGCATAAACTGAAATATCAGGGTAATCTTTAGTACTCATATTACTATGTTACATATTGCTGAGGCTATTATTATAAATCTTTCCAAGTGAAATTTTCTGATGGAACTACCATAAATTAAATATTGGAAAATGTTCTTCATAGCATGAGTTTTAACTAATAGTTCATGGACTTAGGTCTTGAACTAGACACACAGATGGATTTCAAGTATCATTATTTAAACATTTATATTTGTAATCGAGGACATCTTTTTAACTCTGATGTTGATATTGAGAGAAATAAGTGTCATGCAGCAGACCTGAAAGATTCAAAATTATAATAGTGACCCCTTCTGACTACAGAACCTTTTGAGCATTTCAGATCAAAAGTTAATTTTCTTGTAAATCTCTTTCCCTAGGTCTGTTATTAATGGGACTATATGGGTGGAGAGGGGTAAGGAAATAATGACTTTTCCTCCAACTGGAGTTCATCATAAACAAGTAGTGGGGCTGACACTCACTGCAGGCCCTGTTGTGGGGGGACCTGGCTCCACACCCCCAGAAGGGGTGAGGCCATGGGCAATCAGCCCTTAGCTCTGCCAAGGCCATGGAAACCATCCCCCTCCAGCCCTGAAAGCTGTGTGGAGCAGTGCAATTCAAAGAGGTGCAAGGCTCTGACCTCTACCGCTGCTGCAGTAGTGGTGGCTGCAGCCGGGAGCTCTAGGCCCCTTTGAATCTCTGAGCCATGGGGCAACTGCTCCCTTTGCTCTCTCTGACTGAGGTCCTGTAATCAAGAGACTAGCACTGATGTCTTGTTAAAACATCACTTCAGTGAAATTTGAGAACATTTTAACACTTATATTCCACCCTCGAAAATAAATTAAGCTTTTTTTAAAAACTGATCTGAAATTTTTCTCTAACACTTTGAAAAGAAGTATATTTACTATACATTTGCTTTAAATACCTAAAATAATTTACCTTAAGAGTACACAGAATATATGAAAAGGTTTAGCAACAGAGATTATTGTTCCCTACAATCTTATTCTTCAAGTATTCTTTATTGTAAAGTTGTTTCTCAGTTGTATGATGAGATCATCTGGAGAAGTTTCTTCGGTAATTATGGAAAAATGTCCTTAAAAGATGAAATACTAAATTTTGCCTATGGCCTTAATGTAAAATTCCTTAATAATTAACTATATCAGGGTCCTATTTTGCTCTCCAATAAACACTAGTGAAAATCCACTGATTGCTGATATGACCGTAGTGGATATCAGAATTCCTAGCAGCAGAGTAATAAATCAGCAGTTCTGACATTCAGTGCTCAAAAGTTAGGTGCAACCTAATTTTACTTCACCCCTAAAGTGGGCATGTTTTACAAACATTATTTTCCCCAAATTCCTCCTGTCACATCCAGAGCACAAAATAAATAGTGCTGGCTGAGTGGGTAGCTATTTAATATTTCTTTTTAGCCTCATTATTCAATATGTGGTCCATGCCTTATTTACCACATACCATTCAAACACTGCACTGACTACAAAATTACTAATCTCCTCCTGGGAATGTCTATGGTTCTCTTACCATAGTATCTGTGAAATAATTCAAAAAGCAAGAATCACACCCCCCAAAATCAAAAGGGTGGTTTAAAATTGTAGATGATAACTTTTATTCTGCTTGAAAAATCTCAGGGGTATCCATGTTAGTCTGCATCTGCAGAAACAAGGATTCCTGTGGCACCTTAGAGACTAACTGATTTATTAGGGCATAAGCTTTTTGTGGGCAAAACCCACTTGGTCAGATTGGAATGGAAGTTACAGAGACGGGGTATATATAAGAACATGTATAAGATTCTGTTTGTTTGCCTTTGGGGTTTTAAGTCTTTAGTGTTCATGTCAAACATTTCACTGAAGCCATTAGACAGAAACTTATTTTTTTATTTTATTTAATGGGGAAGGTTCAACATGCCCATAGTGATTGGGTAGAGATATCCACAACTCTAAGAGGAGATGTCTCTTTTATGGTTCTTTTATGGCTAGCTAATGCCACCTCAAAGTGGTATCAGGAGAAATAGGGGACGGTTCAATACTAGCCATGTTGGGGAAAGGGATTTTAATGGATGTGTCTAAAGTCCTGGATTGCCTCAATGTAACTTTGTCATAAGGGGAAGAAAATGTAAAAATAATAAGTACAAGACATCTCCCTCCCCAATTTTTTTCTAAAAAGGTTTTTTAAATATACCTTAACATGTCCCTGATTTAAAGTCTAATAACACAGGACTTCTCTGGCCAAAAATGAGTGCTGGATCCCATCAGGAAATCAAGAATTAAATCCTGCTACATTGAAGTTCATGGCACAACTTTCCTTGGATTCAGTTGGATCTGGATTTCACCCTACATTTCAGTTCTTCCCAACTGCATGATGTAAAGCTGCTGTTTCTAGCTCTATAGGGTTCTAAACTATTAGATTCTACTTCCTAACACTTTTGCGCTTAACGACTGTCATTACTGCAGGATTGAATATTTATCATCTTGAGGTGTTTACACTTGACGGTAATTCCACATTTGGAGGTGGAGGAGAAATCCACTTCTGTGGCAATTTGATGATCTCTTTCTATATTTTATTTAATTATAGCAGCTGTTCCAAGTAGCCCAAAGTTGTGGAATGTTAAGAAAAAATATAACAATAAGATGGTAGATAGATTAGTGGTCAGATGTGGTCATAGGTATGTGATACATTTATTACATAAACATTTCCACATATCCAAGGCAAGGAGAATGTATTTTCCTATCTCCTGCTGTAAGTATATATACTACTTATGTATGGTTTGCATTCTTGATAGTTATATTTGTTATAGAGCAACTGGAGCAATGTGTTTCATCAGAAAATGCTGATTCATTGAAATGAAGCAGTTCAAGGACAATGATTCATTTTGACAACTATTTAAAAATAATAAGTTTCAAAATAATCAATGTTTTCTTGACATTTTTAAAACAAAAATGACATTTTTATTCAAATATTAATTTTAGTTTTGATACTTAAGATATTTATATTTTAAATGGTCCAAATATAAACAAAATCAAAACAAAACATTTTGCCCTGGTCTTCACTAGGGAGTTATTTTGAAATAACCTCCCTTATTTCAAAATAATAAGTAGAGCATCCACACTACCAAGCCCATTATTTCAAAATAACTGTCTGGCTATTTCGAGATCTGTACTCATGCTTTCCTCGGAGAATAACACTTATTCTGAAATAGTTATTTCAAAATAGCGTTAGTGTGGTCACGCTGCTGTTGCTATTTCAAAATAACTACTCCCCAGAGTAATTCGAAGTAATTACTCCCCAGTGCTTCCTGGGGCTCCAAGTTGAGGAGGAAACTTCCACAATAATAGAGTCTACCTCAGACTGATTTCGAGGCTCACCCCTAGGGGGGACATGCTATTTTGATTTTGTTATTTTGGGAGTTATTTTGAATTTAGTTATTTCAAAATAATTATGCCCTTTGAATCAGTTTGCTGTTATTTGTTTTCATTTTGTGAAAATTTTCAAGAATTTTAATTTCATTCATATGTGGGATGACATTTGTGGATGCCTCAAAAATAACAAGTTTCAGAAACCATGTTAGTCTGATTCAGCAAAAACAACAAGGAGTCCTGTGGCAACTTAAAGACTAACAAATTTATTTGGGCATAAGCTTTCATGAGCTGGAACTCTCTGACGAAGTGCATCTGACAAAGTGCGGTTTTGCCCACAAAAGCTTATGCTTAATTTTTGTTAGTCCTGAAGATGTCACAGTATTCCTCATTGTTTGTTTGATTTTTTTTCAAAATTAATAGTTCCCTCTCTAACTCAAATAGTATCTGATAACATTTAAGTCATAACATTAATTACTTAAATGTTCATTTTCTTTTCATTCATGATTCATAATTCATCAGTTACCTTCTCTCATTTCAAAAAGGAACTCACTGCAAATACACTCAAGTGTAAATACCTCAAGATGACGAAGATTCAGTCCTACTGTAATGACAGCCTTTTTGTACACAAAACAGTCAGGAAGTAAAATCTAATACTTTGGAGCCCTGCAGAGGAAAATTTAAAAAATGTGTTTAATGACTAATTTTTTTTCTTGAATTTATAGTTCTTGTACTCCAGTCCTTGACTTCGTGGACACAAAGGTATTATAGTTTCTAGGAGAAAGTTACTATATGTTATAAATATCTGTATATACTTCCATCAAAACTGCATTCTGTCTTTATGCTGTGAACCAGCAAGTGCTATCATTATCTTTCAGTCCCCAATGGCTTTTTGGATCTATCCATCTATTCACCAGTCTGAGCTGTTTAGCTTAAAGTTCCTAACTGACAGACTGATTTTTGTGGGCTGTTATAGGTCAGTTGTTCGGTATTAAATATAGAAAGCTCTATTATATACCTGATGAAATTTTGAGGTTTCCAGGTATACTCATGAAATTTGGAGGTTTTCAGGGATACTCTAGTGGCTGTGTTTGTTCCAGGAAACAGACATTTGTGGTTTCAGAAGAAGAAATATACGTTGAACCTCTGTGGTTTGTGACTCTCTAGAGTTTGCAGAGGTTGCCAGTGGCTGGCAGCCAACAGGGCCAGTGCCCGTCGGGGCAGGAAGCCCAGTCAGTAGGCAGGCAGCTGGGAACAGGGAACCCAGCCAGGGTTCAGAGCCCTTCCATGGTCAGAGTGAAGCCAGCTTGGAGCGAAGCCCCACTGGCCAGGGTCATGGAGTGGACAGCTGGGGGCATGGGAGAAGAGCCGGGTCAGGAACAATGAGCCCCGCTGGACAGAGTAGGGCTGGCAGCCCAGAAATGAGCCCACCAGAAGACTGGGGGCAGCAGAGCCCAATGAGTGAGCTGGGAGTAGTGCACTGTCCAGGGCCACGCCAGAAGGGACCCCAGGAGAGCCTAAGGTCTAACCTCCCCTTGTCCAGTAAACTCCTTTTTTCAGGACTGGTCAGGTCTCAAGGGTGCCAGCCCAACCAGTATTTGAATTAGTTTTTTTTTTTAATTGCACTTATATGAATCACTGAATTCATACTTAAGATACAACATGTAAAGCAAACTATTAAAAGCCATACAACAACTTGTAGTAAAATACACATTCTGCCTAAAAGCTATGGCTATTGGGTATAAAAGGACCTAAAGATCATGTTGACATTATTGATTCAAAAGAGGCAGACAGGCCTTTCCCATCCAGAGGTCCTGAAATGTAAACCAGGAGAAGCGGAACTAAGATTTATCTATGTTGTCCACAGAATTCAATGGCTTTGTGCAAAAAGTTGAAGAATATGTGGGGGCTTCTTTTTTTAATACAGAAGTATATACTACTTTTCAACAGTAACTGATACAATGGGCAAGAGCATGATATAAATGATTTACACCAGCAGAGTCTAGACAAAGATTTTTTTTGGTCACCAGGTCGTAATCTCCTCTGATATTCTTAAGGAGAAAATGGTCTCCAATCTTTTTTACTCTTGGCTCCAATCAAATGTAACTTTTTATGGCTCCTATCACTGTAATATCTGAAAAGTACCTAAATCAAAGTAAATATGCATATAAACAGGTTCTGTTCCCAGTGTGCTGCCCTAGTGGCCTGGGTCAGTCCTGCAGTCACACTGCATCAGTTTCGCTCTAAATTCTAAGAATAATCTACTTCCACCTAGAATCTTGAAGAGTAATATCTTCTCTTGCAGGGCTAGTCTATTCAGGTTCACTAACTCCTCATTTATGTTCAGCGTTTCACAACCTTCTTTCTGTCCTTGTGAATTATTCTTCTCCTTCTCAGTAGCTCCCATGAATAGGTGTGAAGCCTCATTTTGAGTGACCTTGCCACTCAAATATATCTGTTTGTCCTTCCCAGGTGGTTTTTGTAACGCCAAATGCTAGTCTGTATTGGCTGGAGTAAAAAGGAGCCTTGCTCTACCTATCCCACAGTTTCTTGGTCCTGGAAACTTAAAGAAATAATGGCCTGGAAAGTTCCTAGCCTTCCATGTCCCAGATTCTGCCTCTGCCTGTCTGGAATCTTCCTCTTTCCCAATGACTGTTTCAGTTATTCCTGGCATTCAGCCACATGGAAGAGGAAAGCTGGCCTCCCTAACTTCCTCCTCAGGCCTTAGAGGCCAGTATCTTGTTAGAATGATTTTTGTCTTGCATGCTTTTGCCAGATGTTATCACATCTTCATCCCAACTCTTAGCTGAAATAGGGATTATTAGTAAACTATTGACCAAATCTAAAATTACACAGGAGAAATCCAATGTACATTTTACATGAATAATTAAGCATTAAATTAACTATAAGGCCATCAGGATCCTTTCAATCTTTAATGTGTGCACAAATGTGGTTCACTGTACCAATTTGATGTTTGTTGCTCCTTTCACGATTGGTATGATAAATTCAATGTTTCTTTAATTTTTTGGCTCAGAGAATTCTCTGTGGAATAGTAATAGAGATGTAGCCATGTTAGTCTGGTCTTGCTGAAACAAAAGACAGGACTATGCAGCACTTTAAAGACTAACAAGATGGTTTATTAGGTGATGTGCTTTCATGGGCCAGACCCACTTCCTCAGATCAAATTGTGGAAGAAAATTGGCAGGACCATATATACCAAAGGGATACAATAAAAAAAAAAAAGTGAACACATAAAATAGACAAATCAGATTTTAGAACAGAGGGGGGAATGAGGGGGGAGGTTAATGTCTATGAGATAATGATATTAGAGGTGATAATTGGGGAAGCTATCTTTGTAATGGGTAAGATAATTAGCATCTTTGTTAAGGCCCATTCGTAAAGTGTCAAATTTAAGCATGAATGACAGTTCAGAGGCTTCTCTTTGAAGTCTTGTGTTAAAATCTCTTTGAAGCAGGATGCAGGTAGTCAGGTCATTGAGACAATGCCCATTCTAGTTGAAATGGCAAAAAACTGTTTTTTCTTTGTGAAACTGTCTGATGTCTGTTTTGTGTGCATTGATTCTTTGGCGAAGTGTCTGAGAAGTTTGTCCAATATACATAGCAGACGGACACTGTTGGCACATGATGGCATAAGTTATATTTCTGGATGAGCAGGAATATGTGTTCTTGATCTTATAACTGAAATGGTTAGGTCCAATGATGGTGTCAGCAGAGTAAATATGTGGACAAAGCTGGCAACGGGGTTTGTTGCAAGGGAAAGTTCCAGGGTTGGTATTAGTGTGGTATGTCCTGTGGTTGTTGGTAAGAATCATCCTGAGGTTAGGTGGTTGTCTATAGGAGATTATGGGTCTGTCTCCCAGAGCCTCTCGGAGTGTAGTATCCTGTTCCAGTATAGGTTGTAGTTTATTGATAATGTGTTGGACGGTTTAAGTTGGGGGCTATAGGTGATGACAAGTAGTGTTCTATTGTTGGTTTTCTTGGATCTGTCTTGAAGTAGATGGTTTCTGGGTATTCGTCTGGCTCTTTCAATTTGTTTTTTTATTTCTTTGGGTGGGTAATTGAGGTTTATAAATGCTTGGTAGAGATCCTGAAGTTTTTGGTCTCTGTCAGTGGGATTAGAGCACATGCGGTTGTATCGAAGGGCTTGGCTATAGACGATGGATCGTATGGTGTGTTCTGGATGGGAGCTAGAGGCATGTAGGTAACTGTATGAGTCAGTGGGTTTTCTGTAGAGAGTGGTATCTAATTTACCATTGGTGATTTGTACTGTGGTGTCCAGGAAATGGATCTCTCGTGTAGAATGGTCCAGGCTGAGATTGATGGTGGGGTGTAGCTTGTTAAAGACTCTGTCGAATGTATCCAGTGTTTCTTGGCCATGAGTCCAGATCATAAAGATGTCATCGATGTAGCGTAAGTAGAGAAGGGGTAAAAGGGGTTGGGATCTGAGGAAACATTGTTCTAAGTCAGCCATAAAGATGTTAGCATACTGTGGGCCATGCGGGTACCCATGGCTGTGCCGCTTATCTGGAGGTATAAGTTGTACTCAAATTGGAAATAATTGTGGGTGAGAACAAAGTTACATAGGTCTGCTACCAGATTGGCAGTGGTATCCTCTGGGATAGTGTTTCTAATTGCTTGTAATCCATTTTCATGTGGGATGTTGGTGTATAGAGCTTCTACATCCATGGTAGCAAGGATGGTGTTATCAGGGAGGTTATCAATGTTTTGTAGTTTTCTCAGGAAGTCAGTAGTATCTCGGAGATAGCTGGGAGTGTTGGTTGTGTAAGGTTTGAGAAGAGAGTCTACATAGCTGGATAATCCAGTAGTGAGCATGCCGATACCTGAGATGATGGGACGTCCGGGGTGTCCAGGTTTATGGATTTTGGGAAGCAGATAGAACAATCCTGGTCGGGGTTCAGAAGGTGTTTCTGTGTGGATTTGATCCCGAGTAGATGTAGGGAGTTCTTTAAGGAGACAGTGTAGTTTCTTTTGGTATTCTGAAGTGGGATCAGAGGAGAGAGGTCTGTAAAATGTGGTGTTGGAGAGTTGTCTGGTTGCCTCCTGGTCATAGTCGGACTTATTCATAATGACCACTCTCTGTGGTGAGTTTTTCAAATCCTTTTTGTGCCTTGATGTTGATTTTTGTGTCTGGTAGAACAGAAATTTTGATTTATATACAGGTTATGGCACTGCTGAATTGAATCTGGCATATTTTGGTCAGCCAGGTATGAGAAGAGATGTCTAGTTGATTTACTCTTTTGATTACAGAATATTTTAGGGCCTCATGCTGTTTTGCCTGCATGGAAAATTATGTACAATCCCTTTGAGATTATGTGAAAGAACTCTATCATCAGCAAAGTACATTTAAAAAAACCAGTTATAGTTAACATATAGCCATTTTCCAGAGATGAGACCTTTTTCAGTGAGAATGCTATAGCTATGGGAGAATCACGCCCTTCCCAAACAATTATTACTTTTAGGGGGGAAAAAGTCTGCTCCCATTTAGGCATCTCTGAAGTAAACCGATTTCAAAAGTACTCAGCACTCAATAGCTCTCATTGCCCTCAGGCAGTACTGAAAGTCTTCTGAAAATCAGGTTCTTAGATGATTATACTAAGGTTCAATCCTGCAAAGTGCAGAATACTCCTGTGAGATGCTCTGTTGAAAGCTAAAAGAGGTGTATACCTTACACTACTGAGCCCTTAAATCATTTATTTTCTATGTGATTTCTCCATCTCTTTAGCTTGTTTTGCTGAAGCGGATTTAGTATTGTTTGTTTATGCTCGAATCTTATCTCTGCTTCCATGAACCACCAGGAGAGGATATCCCAAAATTGTGATACCAAAAATAAATTAAAGATCTGAATGACTGAATAAATACAATAATTAAAGTGAATATTCTATAATGAAATAGCATTGTCCATGAAAAATGTTGCCAAAATGTATTGACAAAATAGATATTAGCTGACATTTAGCTACCAGGTTTTATATGATGCTGTAATTTTTTGCTGCTAAAAGCCATCAAAGATATAGCACAAGTCATCAGAGTGTGTTATGGGAATGGATTGCAATTATTTAAATTAGAGAAACAAACCCAGTTTAAAGCTTCTGGTTTCTGTGCTTTTATAAAGTAGCATTCTTGCACATATATTCCCCACGCTGGCTGGCATCAATGCTGGTAATGACTTGATTTCTGAATTCATTGCACACCACAAATCTCCTTGACTCAGAGATGTGGGAACCCACAATGTTTCTGGGCTTTTAGATGTGCAAGTAAAAGCATAAGTTGTAGGAATCTGAATTCTCATCAGAACTCAGAATTTAAGAAACTTGATTGGTCTTTATTTGCCACTATGCCTGATAATACCCATCGCTTGCACCATGCTGGTTGAAAGTCTAAGGTAAAATATAGAGGATTTGATGCCAAATTTTCATCTCCTTGTCAGCACACTTGAAATTACTGCAATGTCTAAGGTATAGGGATCAAAGCCAGTTTTCTCTTATGAGGTGTATGGAATGCAGTTGCATTTCCATTGTGTGTATGTGAAATAATCTGTTTCTGAAGATTTGAGGTAGGCAGATCACAGACTTATGGACCTACCTATGTATAAATTCCTCTGTAGCAAGAGCCAAACTTCATTTATGAGACTAGATAAGTGGCTAAAAGAACAATTGCATTGCTATCTTGGAGTCATGATTTCTTCCCCAGCTTCCTTCACTCTTAAAGGTATCCCAGTTTCTTAGATTGGGGTCGTTGTGCTGGACTTGGGGTAATAGGAAGATGAAATGCTTTGTTATTTAAAACTCAGCATCATTCTTCTCTGTTACTGGTTTGGTTTTCATTAGGAGTTAAAAGAAATCCAGGTATGAAGGCTACATTCACTCTCATGTCAAGTTCTGTGTTAGTGTCTCTGCTAAGGGGCTGACATTGTTTGTTTATGTTCTATGGTATTGCCACAGCCACTGCATCTCCCTCTCACTACCCGTGTTCAGACATGAAAGACACATGGCATTCACTTGGCCATTTTCTCAATAAGATGATAAATAGCTAAAGTTGAAAAATGTTAATATAGCAGTTTGGCATTTTGCTTTTTTGTTCATCTTGGGCTGCGTGTTTTAATTCAGAGAACCATACTGTAGCTCTATGTTTCAACAGACTGATCACAGCCACTTCTGCTTCTAGACAAAAAGTTGCTTTTCTAAGGTTTGAGTAACTCTCTTATTTCCAAATGTAAAAATTACTAGTACAGGTAGTTATGTCAAGACACCGAGAGCTAATCTAGGTACTTTAATATTCAATTTCAAAAATTTTTCTCTGTGGGCACTTGGGACCAGATTTTCAAAAGATTTCAGCACCCAGTAGCTCCGTCTGAGGCACCAAAAGAAGGGATATATTTTTCAGATAATCCTGAGAGCACGGAGTGTGGAGTACTTTTGAAAGTCTGGCCTCTCCATTTAGGTACCCAAAGGAGCTCTTCTGAAAATTTGCCCCTCACAGTTTATACCTGAAATAGAAATTGGAGAAAATAATGTAATATTGGATCCAAATCATTTATTGTTCTTAAACTTGAGACTGGTTTATTTTTTCTTCAGTACCAATGCTGCTTAAATGAAACAGAATAATAGAACAGTGAAGAAATGCACTGAAATTCACAGTAAACTGCAACAATTTAAAAGCGGAGAATTTTATTTCTCATGCATCAGGCAATAAAGGCCTGATCCAAAGCCCACTAAATCAATCAGAGTCAGCCGACTTTGATGTCAGCTGACTTTGGCCTTAATTACCTACCATGAAGATTCAACTTTAACATGAAGTACTATCTAAAGTTCAGCAAGGGATCAGTTGCCAATTAATTTATAATGCAGTGGTGTGTCTCATTTAATGAAGCACATGTTTATTTGGGAGCTTATTAGTTTTGTTTCCTCAAAGTAAGTTGAGATGGAATATGAAAACATCCAAAGCTTTTTAGGAAAAAAATTGTTTGTGTGAATAATTTAACACATTCTTTTTTAAAACTAAACTCTGTCTGACTCTTTTTTCCTGCTGGAACTATTGTGTGAGAGCCCATCAGAGGTTAAGTTTTACTTGTAACAGAGACCTTTATTTACTCTTTAAAATCAATTTCCGTTTTTGAACTAAGATACCACGTATTAGAATCTGGTGTTTGTACTCTTCCTTTCCTAGTGCAAACTAACGGTTCTTATTAGCCTCTTTTAACTATTTAGTCTTTGCGGTGCTAATAGACTATTTGTTTGTTAAGTTTTTCCTGTTATAGACTGGTCCCTTTGAAACTTATCTACCCAATGTCCTCTTCCCCTTCTCCCCCTCCATTTCCTCTCCGCCCCTCCCCCCCTCTTTTCCCTTATTTATTCTTGGTTCTGGACTTCCAACACTCCGGTCATCTGAAGAAGTAGGCTGTGCCCACGAAAGCTCATGATTCCATCTACATGTTTTATTAGTCTTTAAAGTGCTACCAGACCATTTGTTGTTTTTTAAGTTTTTTCTGTTACAGACTAACTCGGCTACCCCTCTGAAACTGTTAAATGTAGTGAAAGTGATAAATGGTGCCCAGGTATGCAGATAGTATATACTGATAGCTCTTGTGCTTCTTAAGCAGTCAAATGCATCTCTCTTTTTTTTTTTTTAACTGTGATTGGCTCCTCAGCCTGTTCATTTTTTGCCTGAAAAAGACTTATCCAAACTAGTTGACCTACTTCCCTTCCAAAACCGGTGTATGTGCCTTTTGGTGAAACCGAGTATCTCTTGACTGTGTGCAACATGCCTCAATTTTTGGTGCAGATCAACACCAATCCTCCCTGTAAATGAAGGTCACATGCTTCAGTCCAATGGCAACTGCCCATGAAGTCAGCTTCTGCTACTGGGCAATTAGAAGGATTTGTGGTAAAACTGAATGCTGTCCTTGATATGAGCCAGTTCCTTGGGAATGCTATTCTGGAAAAGTAGGTGGATATCCATTCCTCTCTGTTCTGGGCAGTGGGGCAGCTGAGCTTCTTAGTGATCTGCTAATCAGGGCTAGCAGCTCTCTTATCCCAGTCAAGTCACTCAGGCTGTGTCTAGACTGCATCCCCTCTGCCGACACAGAGATGCAAATCAAGCACTTCGAAAGTGTAAATGAGCCCGGGATTTAAATATCCTGGGCTTCATTTGCATACTCACATTCCGACACTGTGCCAATCAGGCTCAGTGTCGAAAGTGAAAGTAAAGTGTAGCCACGGCTCTGGCGGCAGCGGGGAGCTTTCTCCTCATGAAATGAGGAGTACAGGATCTGCCGAAAAAGCTCCCCGCTGTAGGCAGAGCCGCGGCTACACTTTACTTTCACTTTCGACACTGAGCCTGACTGGCACAGTGTCGGAACGTGAGTATGCAAATGAAGTCCGGGATATTTAAATCCTGGGCTCATTTGCACTTCCGAAGTGCTTTATTTGCATCTTTCTCTCGGCAGAGGGATGCAGTCTAGACGTAGCCTCACGGTACACAATGATTTGAATGCAAAAGCAATACTGGTTTCCTAGGGCCAAATTTCCGAAGGTGTTTGGATGCCTAAAGATGCTGATTGGTGCCTAATTGGATTTTCAAAAGTTCCTATGCCTTGGAGTGAGGCTCCTATTCAAGAGTACCTGGTGCTCATTTATAAAGAGCAGCAGCAGTAGAGAACTTGCTTTTCAATCTTTATCATGCTGAAAAAGAGATTTACTGGTCTGAAACAATAGATAACAATATTGACAACATTGAACATGGGGTGCGGGAGAAAATCATCAAAGGTTTGCATCCTTAATCGTTGATCAGCCTCAATCAGCCTTGTCATCACCCTCCCACTGTGTAATTAGCTAAGGGGTAGGGCTGACCTAGGAGAAAAAGCCTTAAAAGCCAGAGGCTAAACCAGGGGGAGCTAGCAAACAGGGGACAGCAGACCGAGAAGTTTGACAGGGAGTTTGTAAGAGGAGGTCCTAATGTAGCAACTATGATTAGTAGGACTGCATTTCCTGTGACAATGCTGCTCCTGTCTCCTCTGTCTACACGTGTATCCAGAGAGGCAACCTGACCATGATGCCTCTATCCAGATCCTGGTGTGGTTTTGCAGAGACTATGGCCTGCATTTCAGAATTTCCCACTCAAAGAAAACCAAGCTCGCTTCCATCTTCTTAGTCTTTAAAGTGCTGCATAGTCCTGTCAAATTGTTTCAAAAGGGTCTGGCCCACTTCCTCAGATCAATATGTGGAAGAAAATTGGCACGACCATATATACCAAAGTGATACAATCAAAAAAAAGTGAACACGTATAAAATTGATGAATCAGATTTAAGAACAGAGGAGGGGTGAGGGGGGAAGGTTAGTGTCTGTGAGGTAATGACATTAGGGGTGATAATTGGGGAAGCTATCTTAGCTCATCACCTAATAAACCATCTTTAAAGTGCTGCATAGTCCTGTCTTTTGTTTTAGCTAGACCAGACTAACACGGCTGCATCTCTATCACTATTTCAAAATTTGGCGCTATGTAGACAGCACCACATTTCAAACTAAGCTATTTTGAAATACACTCAAAATAAGCTATGCAATCTGTGTAGCTCAAATTGCGTAGCTTATTTTGAACTACGGGTTCAGTGTAAATGCACCCCAAGTGATTCAGCATTCCAGGAAATGAATGAAGCTGAGTCATAGTACATGGCAGTGATGATAAAAAACAACAACAAAAAAATCTATCTTTCTAGATAACGTAGGCACAGAACTGGTATCAATCCAATATTCCAAGCTGAGCTGGTTGAACTATTTGTTGAAAGAAGTGATACTATCCATTGCAAGTAGGATTGGTCTCTTTTCTGTTCATAAATTGCTCATAAACAAATGATTGTTTGTTGTGATGCTTCAGTAATAGTTTTTTATTTATATACCTGGGATTATGAGTTTGTTCAAACTGTTCCAGGCCAGTGTTCCTTTGAGTATTGATTATTTGGAACTATAAAGCTACTCCACCTCTTACTTCATCTCTTTTAGCCTACTGTTGTGACAGTAATTATTTCTGTAAAATGACTGCTTATACCAGTAGGTTTGGACAACAAAAATGTGATCATGCCTTTAAGGTAGCAAGTTCTTTTATTTGCTTATCTCTCAGGTCTGTCATGTCATGATCCCAACTGACTGTGATCAGCTGTTATTTAGTGTTTATGTCCTTTGACTGGATAACTTTAACTTTTGATAAATGGGAGCAGTGCCTGACAGCAATCCTTGGGACATTATCCAGGGAAAGACTAGGAAGAAGTTCCTCGGGGTACATTGTGAGATAAGGTTGAATTTATTAGATCAACTTACTAGCACCTCGTTATGTAAAGTCAAAGGTGCATGTTCCCACAGTGCACAAGAATTCAATGCAGTTGGGTGGCTACCATCGACTGAGAGAGTGATGCACTGTAAGTAACTATCCCACAGTTCCTGCTCCTCTTTGAATTCTGGCTTATGCTCCCAGTGCACACTGGGACCAAAGCTGTGCAGTGAGTGGCTCTGGGTACATGCCATCAGCGTCCCATAAAGTACTTCTCTCCTCCCTCCCTCCCTGTTTGAAAGAAACAGCATAAAAGTCTCTTTGTGTCCTTTTTATCCTGGGTTATCTGTGCAGATGCCATAGCAGCGTAAGCATGGAATCCATAGTGGATCCTTTAGAGCATCAAAGCAATTTGGCAAGCATATGGTGAGCCTTATGCTGGGAAATATCCAGAACATATCCAGGTCTACTGGAATGAGGAAGAGTTTAAGGAGGCCATGAACATACTTGTCTACAAAATACTTGAGTTGAGTGACTGCTCAAAAGCACCACAGAACTAATCAGGAAAGGACCAAGGGTGCATGAAAGGAAATCATAAGCATGATGAGCAATGAAAAAGCAACTGTGTTCTTGGTATAACCTGTCTCGGATAAATTCTCGTTTGATTTTCAATCATTCTTTGTTGATAACTGTGTTTAAATAGCTTAATTTTGTCAATTCATGCTTATACTCACCTGATTACTTTCCTCTAGCTCTTGGGCAATAAGAATTGGCCTGAAACTTCTTTCTGCCACTGTCTGTCCAAACACTAAATGCTACTGACAAAATCTTATATCTGGTCAATCAGTCTGGACATGTAAATGACTGTGTAATCTGCATGATATTTCAAGACACTAGATGAAATCAAATTAGAACTGGTTCAACTATTTAGCAGTATTAAGTGGTGAAGGATCTAGTAAATCTAATGTGGATACTGTGTGCTTTTAAAGCTCTGAATTTGCTTTCTTTTTTGGTCTGTAACTTTGTTGCTATATAGGCTCATCTCTTTTCTCACATGTTTGCTTGTGTGTGTGGTGGTGAGAAATATTTCTCATCAACTCCCAGGGAGATCCCATATGTGTTGCCTCTATATCTACTTCAAAGGGTACTAGATTGGCCATTAATACAACAAGAGACTATCTAATGGTTGAATCCTTTACATGTCAAAAGATGTTGTATTTTTCACAGGTACACTATATGATTAGGATTATTTTTATATATATATAAAATCCTTATGCTAAATTAGAACGGCTTTTTATTTCATTTTTGTAAGCTTTCCTGCTCTAACATTATGTAGAGTTTATGATTTAGATATACACTACAATTAAAATTAGGGAGGAAACCCTATATAGCTAACCAATATAATTGTATAATGAATAAATTATCTAACCCTTGGTTTCAATAGGCTTCAGTCCACTGTCCTTTTTGCCACATGATCTTCAGTTTCTCAAAACAGGCAACACAGATATTTTAATAGTCATTTGTACAGTGATTTATCTTTTAGCCCTTCCTACCTGTATCTGTGAAAAGCTACCAAACCCCAACACTTAAATCTCACCTCTCCTTTTATCAAACAAAGATGTTTTCGTTGCCTGGCTACAGCTGTAATCTGAAAGAATGTTACAGAGCTACTGTCAAGATGGCCATTTTATTAAAGTGATTTATACATGGATTACTTGCATAAAAGGCTGAGCCATTTTTACAAGTGCTCTACAGAGGCAGGTAGACAGTCTACATCTTTATGGACAACAGGTCTTCCTTTCCTGATGTTTTACCACAATAGGCAGTGGCTTTATTTCAGACAACAACAATCTAACCAGAAACAATTTGTTAATTTCTAATGGCATGAACCTCAAAATATATTTATGCATTTTTACTGACCTTTATTTCCAATCCTTTTGCTGAAATATATGGGCACTCTCAGCCCTGCATCCTGTTTTCTTATAAATTCTCTGTAACAAAAGTAGTCAGGATCAGCAAATTGCTGCATATGAAATCCACAAATTACTTTAATTGAAACCCACAAAAGACAATCTCCTTTTTGCCTTGTAAAACAGTACAGTTTTGAAGTCTAGATTTGGGAGCATCAGTTATGTACACTGCAGTCTGTTTCACTGATATATGTCATATGTAAATATTAGGTTTTTTTTTAATTATTACTCTGTTTTGATTCACATTTAGCTTTATTGGTGATACTTGAGAAACTAGAACAAAGACTATAATAATCAAGTTATTAGGATTTAGCGTAGCTTTTCTATGATGTTCTGTGAGAAGTTTATTGAAGTGTTGTGAAACTGGTAGTAGAATGACAAGACTATTCTTCCCAAACTTTCATAAGAGTTTAGTGAAACAGATCACCTACCAAGAAATGTGATATACAGTTTAGCATGTCCTTTAATGGAAGGGAAACAGTGGTTTTAATTAACAGTGATTTACGGATCAATTATCTCTTTATGCCTACCAAAGTCACAAGGGGGAAAAAAAGTTGACTAAGTGAGCATGCAATAAGCAATACCAATTTTCTGTTCAGATACATAGAAAACTCAACTGCTGGGGCTAGTACAACATTTTGCACCACAAATGAAAATTACATCTACCAAAAATAACAAAGGAACCAGGGATGGTAGGAAGCCAAAAGCCAACCAGGATTATAAGAGAGCGATTTTCTTGAATGGTAGCATGCAGAAGGTGAATATTTTAGGCATTAAATGCTAGATTTAAGCAGCTTAGCAACACTCAAACAGCAAATGGCAATTCTATCCAGTTGTTATTCTCTACCTTTTGAAGGCTCTACAAAGATTTCATTTCCTGTTACTTCTACAGAACTCAGTTTTCTAGATTTTTTTTAAAAGAATAATAAAATATATATATTTTAAACTTAAAGCAAATGTTATTCAGGTTAATACATTAAAGGCCACACCAGTGTAATACAAGAAAATTAGGAATGATACTGTTCCTCCTTGAAATACATTGGAATTCAAATCTTTTGGACAATGGAAACCTCTCTCACAGAGTATCAGAGGGGTAGCCGTGTCAGTCTGAATCTACAAAAGCAGCCAGGAGTCCTGTGGCACCTTATAGACTAATAGAAGTGTTGGAGCATCTGATGAAGTGGGTCTTTGCCCACGAAAGCTTATGCTCCAGCACTTCGGTTAGTCTATAAGGTGCCACAGGACTCCTCGCCGCTTTCTCACAGAATTTCATTAAGCAACAGTGTGCATAAAAAGCACTTTTTTGCCTTGTAGGCTGTTTTTCTCCTAATTCGCAAAGCAAACTCAAATCCAATTCACAAGTAGACTACAACTTTTAGGGTCTCTTTGTATAATTATGCATAAAAACATCTATACTTCAGAAGCTCTGATTACACAGGAGATTTACTGAAGGATTTCAAGTAATACATTTTTGCACAACATTATATTTTACAATACTAGAAGATTTACCTGGTGTTGCCCGGGTCCATAACAACTTTTGCTTTTTCGAAAATAAAAATGAAAACGTACATGCTTTATTTAAATCATTGCTCTGGGAAGGGGCTGGGAATGAGGGGTTCAGTATTCAGGCTGCCCTAGGGAGAGAGGACCACCCCAGCCTTCTTTCATAGCAGCAGCTTGGGGTCAGGTGAGAAGCATCTCTCCATGGCTGCTGCAGCTCCAGTTGGCACAGGTGCGGGAAGGGTGCATATCCCCTGGCAGGGGCAGGTCCAGATTCATCAGCCCTCCGCTCTCCCCAGCCAGAGTGAGAAATGAACCAAACTGTGCACTTTTCACTCGCTCTCTGACAAAGAGGAATAGCCAGCTGTGTTCCCTTATGAATCGGGGGGGGGGGGGAAGAGGAGTTTCAGACCCCAAACCTCTATAGGATGCCAGGGAGGAAGGCTAGGGACTGGACAGTGGGGCTGTGCCCCTCCCCCCCAGCCAGTCACTTTCACCTGCCTAGTTATTCTGTCTCTCTTCTGTATGAATTTATGAGAAGCAACCCCAGTCCAGGCACATGCCATTATCATGGCACAACCAAGCCCTTAACTTCCTTTAGGTTACGATAAGAGAGAGATATATACTGAATTTGATTGTCCTTACCCTTACCATTTAGGAGAGGTTCTTGAACAAAAAGACAAAAACACAGACAGACATACGCACAAATAGAGAGACAAACTCTCTCAAACATATAGTAGATAAGGTAAATACTTCTAACAATCAAATACAAATATTGTATTAGAGAGGACAAGACAGATTAATTATAGGAATGACCAATGAGCAGTAGCATAGTGACTAACCCACATTTGGAATTCTTGAAAATGTTGGTTACTAATGTAGCAGAGAGAGTCTGGTATTTCTAAATGAAAAGGATGTTCAGAGGCCTGAGGGGCATTAACTATAATAGGGATTCTACAGTGACTAAACAGCAAACTGAGCGGAGAATCACACCAGCTAGGCAGCAGGAAATGTTGAGAAGAGGGTGAGGCTGTACATAAGTACGGGTCATCAGGAGGCACACCTGATTGGAATTCAGAGCTCTGAATCCTCTCCTGGTGGTAGACTTCTAAGCATTTTGTTAAAAAATCAAGCACCATTGTCCCCACTACCACAACGGTTAGCCTGTTGCCTTCATCATTCGCAAAGGATGTGGAAGACGCAGGTTCAAATCCTTTCTCCAACTGATCTGGAACAGGCATTCAGTCTAGCTCTCTTTGAGTTGGGTCAGGCATGCTCAGTATGTCTACTGGATCAGGCTCAGTGGGCAAGATACACAGAGCAAGGTTGATTTAGAGGATTCTACTGGGGATTATTCATAAGATAGGGTCTCAGGCCTTAGGAATTAGATCGCTGTGAACATGTCCAACAGTGGTGTCATGGGGCCACCCCGGTCATGTCCCTTAGCCCCGTCTCTACTCCCGTGTTACTCCCGGCCCACCAGACGGGGTAACTCTGCAACTCCCTGGCTGGCCAGGTACGCTCGTTCCCCAAGCGGGGAGGTGAGAGGGGTCCGGGCCTTCCCTCTCTCCAGACCCCAGCCCAGGGCCTAGGCGGGAGAATATCCTCTCTCCCCTCGCCTGGCTGATGGGGCTATGCGCCGCAACTCATCAACCCGTGGGCCACTATCCGGCGCCCGCCCTGGGCTGCTTCCTCACCTCCACTTACTGGGAGGCTTTGGGTGCTGCTTCCTCGAGGCCCTGAGCCCCTTCATCCGGTGCTCTAATCGACCACCCCCTTTGTCCATGTCTTGGCCGGCTTTATCCTGGGGAGGGCGTAGCCCTTCCCCTCCAGGACGTCCGCGCCTGTGTCCCTTAGGACTGCCGCCCCTCCCTCTTCCCTGCTGGCCCTGCCCTCCGCGTCCCCACCCGCCCTGCCATCAGCAGGTGTTGGGGCTTCCCTTGGGGCGTCAGCGGGGCCGCTGGCTCTGCCCTTGCCAGGGTGGCGTGCATCTGCTGCCGCCGCAGCCTCTCCCGGGGCGGAGAACGCCTCCCCCGGCGTCTCTGGGGGATCGGTGGCCAGGCCGCCGATCGGGCGGTGTACGCCTGCTGCTTCCGCCACCGCTTCCCCTGCGACGGGGAAAAGCCACTCCGGGGCTCTCCGCCCCCCGGGGGGGGGCCGGGTTAGTGCGGGGTTGTGCCACCCCATCACAAGTGGTATTTTGGGCAGGTAGCAGACTATAACAAAGGAAACCTAGCTGCCTAGGGACTTTAGGCACCTACAGTGTTAGGCGGGATAGGAGGGTGGGATAAGAACATAAATTTTGAGTTTAGGCACTTGAAATGTCACTTAGCTCCCTAAATACCTAGCTCATAGTAGAAGATAT
Organism: Rafetus swinhoei; assembly: GCA_019425775.1. Taxonomy (NCBI): domain Eukaryota; kingdom Metazoa; phylum Chordata; order Testudines; family Trionychidae; genus Rafetus; species Rafetus swinhoei. The sequence continues at coordinate 18,386,544 of CM033434.1, forward strand.
GAACGAGTTGTTATAATCTAATCAAAACATATTTATGCATCTCATTTTAACATGAATTGACAGAGTATGCCATAATGACTCCAAGGAATCCTGCTGTGTCAAAAAAATATGGATTTAAGCCCAGATGTTTAAATGTATTTAAGTGTTCCTTGATTGATTTAGGAGATTAAATCTCTCTTTCCAAAGTGATTTAGGCACTTAGGAACATAAATTCAATTGACTATCACTGAGATTTAGGTTCAAATCACTTTTGCAAATGGAGATTTAGCTTCCTAAATTAGACAACCCTACTATTTGAATTCTTTAAATGCCATGCTGCTTAACATGCAATGCCTAGAAGAATTATTTTGCAGGGAGAGAAGAATCTTTGTGCCATTGTTTGATTGTTAGTTTTAATATTCTCTGTTTTTAACAACCGAAGTCAGAAAATCCCCAGTTATTGCAATATGTTCTCACTTCTGACAAAACACACCCTCAAGTTATTGGAACTCTAATTTAAATTGTTGGTGGTAAAATCATGGAATAAATACACATTTGTTCCCAGTCTTGCTGCTGTAGATTATGCTTTGCTTATAAAGCTGTACACACCCATTTTGCAAAACTCTGAACAAGCTGTGGAACAAAAAAGCTAAAGAGGAGATGGATTTAGTAGGAAAAGCAGTGTTTTATATAAAACTCTATAAATGCTTCAGCCATAGCTGTGTCCTAAAGCTGAACTGATCACCCTAATTACAAAGAAATACTCTTTTGTTAAATGTAGGCTATTTCTGAAAGAATGAAGTCACATTACCAACTGCAGCTGTTCATAGAAGAACATAAAATGCTGAAATAACAGTAATTTTAGAAAAAAAGAAATCTGTTTGCAATAAGAATGTTGAACTGTTGCCACTTACATACATTGACTTTCTCCAAGGGAGGAACTGATATCCATCCAACATATTTCTGTTTGCTCTTATATCTTCCAGTTACCAGAAGAACTTGGCTAGGAGATCCCACATGTGAGCACGTAAACATCTTTGGCTTTGTGGAATAACTGAGTTTAACATGGTTAGGGATGTGATGATTAGCAGTCCTTAGCTTTGGCTTTTCTTCTCTTAACTCCACTCTCCTGAAATCAGTCCTGTCATTAATGAGCAATACGACTTCTGAAAATTGTGGGCTCATTTGTTGGTTGATTTTTGAACTGAGTGTTTTTATCACCTTCATGAATCATAATTTGTGGAGTAAGCTAATTATGCATAAAGATTTGCATCTCAAGAACCCAACCATTAAATATGCATAGCATTCATGTTTGATTTACTTAAAATTTGAATATCTTTTTCTTTGAAAACCATAGCTTTAAGTTCTAAATATTGTTACTTTTAGCCTTTTAGAGGCTGGCTTCTGTACTAGTGGAACAATGTGGTGGGTTACGGGGATGAAATATGTTACACTTATATTATCACCTACATCATATGTGTAATGGGATAGCAAGTTTCTTCTGTAAACCAACCTTGATTGCAGCTTCTAGAAGCCTGCATGGAGACGCGGATTCATTGAGAAACATACAAACTTGGTAGCTAGGGGGCAGGGATAGCTCAGTGGTTTGAGAGTTGGCTTGTTAAACCCAGGGTTGTGAGTTCAATCCTTGAGAAGTCCCTTTAAGAATCTAGGGCAAAATCTGTCAGGGATGGTACACCTGTGAAGGCAGGGGACTGGACTCAATGACCTTTCAAGGTCCCTTCCAGTTCTAGGAGATAGGCATCTCCATTCATTTCATCCACCCTGGATGGCAGGGAGATTTCAGTGGCTTTTTGGAGGCAGAATCTGGAACAGAAAGGTCTTTACATGAAAACCATCTAGAAGCAGCCAAATAAAGAAGGAAAGTTTAGGGTGAAGTTTGTTTTCATCATTGTTTGATCTGCCAATCCCAAACCCCAGGTAACTGTCAAGTTTGAACAAAATAATGAGTTGGCTTCTTCAGACCCTTTACTCTGCTGTCCTGAAACAAAGGAACCAAACCTTGGTCATATCTCCTCAGTAGCAGTCATCTAATACAGTGCCTGTGCTAGCAACCTGGGGTCCCTAACCAAGAATATTTTGCACCCACCACATAATAAAAAAGTAAACTTGGGATCCTTTTCAGCTATTTGGGGTCCTAAATAATTGTTTTGTCTCCCAATCATAGAACCGCAGTGTTGGAAGAGACGCCATGAGGCCATCAAGTACAACCCCCTGCTAAAAACAGGTCCAGTCCCAACTAAATCATCCCAGCCAGGGCTTTGTCAAACCAGAACCTAAAAACCTCTAGGGATGGAGATTCCAACACCTCGGGTACGTCTAGACTACATGGCTCCGTCGACGGAGCCATGTAAAATAGTTTACTTGGCATAGTCAAAGAAGTGGTGATTTAAATAATACCTGTTTCATTAAAATAAAAATGGCCGCCGCGCTGTGCCGACGAAGCCATGTAGTCTAGACGTACCCCTCCTGAGGTAACCCATTCAAGTGTTTCACCACCCTCCCAGTGAAATAGGTTTTTTTTCTAATATCCAATTTAGACCTCTCCCACTGCAACTTAAAACCATTGCTCCTCATTCTGTTATCTGTCACCACCTCTCTCCATCCTCTTTGCAACAGCTCTTCAGATAGTTGAAGGCTGCTATCAAATCCCCTTTCACTTTTCTGTTCTGTAGACTAAATAAGCAAAAATCCCTCAGCCTCTCTTCATAAGTCATGTGCTCCAGCCCCCTAATCATTTTTGTTGCCCTTCATTGGACTTTTTCCAGTACACCCACATCCTTTCTGTAATGGGGCAGAATCAGATGCAGTATTCCAGATGTGACCCCACTAGTGCTGAATAAAGTGGAATAACTTCCCCAGATCTGCTGGTAAGCTTCTACTAATGCACCCCAATATGCCGTTAGCTACCTTAGCTACATGGGCACACTGTTGAATCATATCCAGCTTCTCATCCACTGTAATCCCCAGATCCTCTTCTGCTGAACTGCTGCTTAGCCTAGTGCTGGTTCTGAGCTCATCTACCAGTACTCCTGCTGTCCCATTGTAAGAGGCAAAAACAGAATACTTGAAACTGTCAATACTGAGTATAGATGGCCATTATTTACTTGGGTGCAATCTAGCTGTAGACATTTCATTCTCAGAATATTAGAAAGATAATGTGAGTGTGGTGATATGTTTTATTTGACCTCGCTGGCAGAAGCTGGTCCCAAAAAAAATTACTTCACCCACCTGATCAATTTTTTTTATGGGCCAAATCAGTTCTTCTGCTTTTTTCATTATTTTCACACGGGGAAAAAAAAGTAGGAAATCCACTTATGTGGCTGAAATGTTGTTGAAGGGAAACTTGGGTTGAGGGATGAGCTGATGGCAAAAGCTTCCCTTTATCTCTCCTGGAACCTCCTGCAGACAGTCTCTGGATGTGAGGGGCTTTGGCAGTTGGAGTCTGCACATGAGTGAGGGCATGGGTAGAGGAAATTCCTTTTAATCTAGGAGGCTGTCAGCCGATGGTCAGGGCAGTGAGTGGTGTGTGTGTGTGTATTATACACCCGAGACTTCAACTGCCAGGACCGGGGTCCCTTAGCAGTGGGCAACCTGGAGGAGGTTGACAGGCGCCCCAATAAGTTTACAGGGAGAGCTTATACACCCCGAGACTTCAACTGCCAGGACTGGGGTCCTTAGCAGCGGGCAACCTGGAAGAGGTTGACGGGCGCCCCAACGGATCTGTCCCTTATGACCGGCTGGAGTTCTTTTAAATTGTGCTTGGTTCTGTTACAGCAACTGAAGGAGTCAGGTTAAAGCTTAAACAGTTACTATTTTATTGTTACAGGGTAAACTTAGCTGTTAAATGCTACTGCTGTGTTACAGATAACACAGCCACTACAAAAGGACAGGACAGAAATTACACTTAAAACAAAAGTCACTTACAGGTACCATGAAACCCTTTTGGTTCTCTGAGCTCTTATTAAATGCATGCAAAATAGACACATAGCAGGTATATATTCTCACCCCTGCGTTCCAGACTTGGCGTGGCCAGCGTCTTTCTCTCAATCCCTCGGGAAGAAGTAGGGCGAGGTTGGGCATCCCACAGACCTCGGAGACAATCAATACCTGCCAGCAGGTATAGATGATTAGACTCAAATGGGGTGGGCTACTAAACCCCTCTTTATACCCCTTGGGTCACGTAGGCTTCTTCCTGGTCTCAAGTGGCCAATTAGGAAAAATGGCTTTGAATGCCAAGTTTCCCACGAAGGGTGCAAAGCATAATTCACACCTGGGAAAATGCAGACAATGGGCACTTCTAGTATGTGATGGGCGAAGATTCCTCTCCTGGGACAGTGCAGGCGTGTCAATTACTGGTACTAGCCATCAGGGCGGCGGGAGGCCCCGGGTCGTCAGCTAGCCCATTTACTGTCTGGTTTCTGTTTATGGTAGAGTCAGGGACAGGCAGCACACCTGCGTTCCCAGGGCATCAAAGGCTGACTGCCTTTCTCTTGCTCTCGGGGGGGGGGGTGGGTGGGAAACAAGATGGGGTTCATGTCTGGCTACAGAGGCTAATTCTACAGCACATGCATCAAGGAACATTAACCAGCCCATTCCACTCCCATTTACTTCAGGGTTTTTGTGTTTTTCTTCAAAATATACCTATTCACATAGCAAGATTTATATATCAACCACTTCCTCACAGGATCCTCTGCAGGGCCCTTGCTACTCCTTACAAGACTATCTTGTTATTAGCCAGGGAGTTGCATTTAAGCAAGCTCCTCTGCTTCCTGCAGAATTATACTGTGGAGACCCTTTGCCCCTGCCCCTAGTTCTTTTGCAGGAGCCTGGCATTTCTCTGTTCACCTGAACTATCTGCTGTCTTCTCTGAGGACCGGGTGATCTTCCAGCTACAAGCAGATCCTTCCTCAAACCACATCAATTTGAGGCAGATGATTAGTCAGAGGTAGGGAGAGACCCAGCTCCCCTGAAAGAAGTCCCTCTCTCTGGCATTCTCAAGATGTCCCCAAGAAGGCTAATATTGCTGCTCTCAGCACTTTCTTATGTAGACTGTTCCCTTCTATCACTAGCTGCTACAGTTTTCTAGCCCAAGAATGGACAGAAAAGACACAGGAGCCCAAATAAGTTAACTGAACTGCCATGGGAGTGTTCAAGATGAAGTGCTGGGTAACTGGTTTTCTATGTGAATGTGCCAACTCTTGGTGATTTAAGACAATCATCTCCCTGACCCACAAATCCTTCTCTTTACTACATAATAAGGTGGGAAATGCACAACTTTGTTTCTCTGGAAGTTTTCACCTACATATTTTTGTTTTAATTTGTGCTTCCACACCTTTCCTCTACCTCCTACCTTCCTTCTCAGAGAATCTAATCTAGCTCAATATTTTGCTGTATTATGATGCACACAACATGTCTTGGAATCCACTTTTGAAATTATGTTTCTGCTTAATAAAAGAATAAATGTGCCATAATGCCATATTTCTAAAGCATTTTGAAGTGAATCACTTCAGAAATATGGCATTGCAAAATAATTTCACAGGGGAAACCTAAGACTCTATCTATTTAGTAATTGAATAACTTGTCTTTTCTTCATTGTAAAATGTATATACATGTCATTTCAGAGCTCTGTAATTTGTTTATAAAAGGTGATTTTCTGTTTTATGGGAATTCCACCCTCTAAGGAATATAAAACTTAGCTTAAAATATAATTTACCTAAAAATGGTATTATAGTGGTGACAGTTTTTTCCTTCTTCATAATCACAGAATCTGCCATTTAACATTCTGCAAGAAGTGCTACAAGTCATTATAGTTTGGAAGATTTAAGCTACAGAGCAAACCAGTCGTACTGCTGCACTTGCTTCTTTATAGACACAATTCAAAGTCTGAAGTTATTTTTTTAATTGTAAAGACTCAGGTATGGACAATAACTTTCAACCCAGGACAAAGCATCCATTCAAACATTTGTTTTGGTTTCCATTTGGAATTTTTTGTTGGTCTCTCAGTTCCTGTATTATCAAATTTCTCATGTATTTGGATAACTTCTACTTCAGATACATTAAAGCATGTGGTATATATTATAGTAAGTTCTGTTAAATTAAACCATTTTATGAGCACAATTATATTTTTCATGATTATTGGCCCAGATTCAGGAAAGCATTGCTATTCACTACAGCACTAAAGAATATGCTTCGCATTAAGCATGCACTGAGTGCTGTACTGAACCAGTGCTATTGTTTTGCAGCACATGACTTCCATTGTTTGCCAGAAAAATTATAGAGATAACAGTATTACTACAAAAGCAATGGCTGTTCTGTTTTGAGGTATTCATATGGTCTTGTTTTTCTTTTCATCTCTTCCTTTCCTGCAATTATAACCTAGTTTTAAAATTAATTGTATTGCTTATAATTGATCTTATCTCCTCCTCTGTTATCTGATTAAATCTTACTTTTAATGAGTAATTTTTCGATCAGCACTGCCTGCCAGCATGGACCCAACCAACTTGTTCAGACCCCTACAGTGAGGGGGGGGAGGGTGACAATGGAGGAAGGGTTGGCACTGACAACATTCTCATTAAAGTCCAGGTGGCTAAAGCAGGCACCAGATTTTGAATCACATTCTGGTTTTTGGTCTGTTCCTGGGGCAGCACAGTTATTAGCCATCCCTTACTTGGGGCTGGTGGAGGTCAAAATGATGAAATGTTTCACAGATGACCAGAGCTATGCCCCCCAACCTTTTCAGACCCCCTCACCGTCTCAGGCTGGGGTCACATACAGAGTTGCCAACTCTCCAGGACTGGATGGATCAGATGCCATTGCCGCTAATGGTGTCTGGTCCATCATGTCTTTAGGAGTTGGCAGCCCAGCCACAGCTGGTGTCATCTGTGGAGCCCTGGGGTGACAGCAGGATCCGGAGCGACAGTGCAGCCTCCAGGGTTGATTTCCTGGACCCCATGGAGGGCAGGCTGCAGAACCCACAGAGACAGTGGGTGGTAAGCTCCAAAGGGATGCTCAGTTGGCAGGGCAGTGGAACCCCAGAGGGGCTGCCTGAAGGCCAGGGCATGGTGGAGCCGGTATTGGGACTGGTGGAGCCAGTATTGGGACCAGCCCTTGGATGTGGACAAGCTTGGTGAAAAAAAATGGGGGTGCTCCAGCACCTCTCACTGCCCTATTTTCTACACCTATGAGAGCATTTGAGTTGCACCCCATTTGTGTGTCATAGAGAGTGTGGGTACCAAAGTAGAACTTTGGAGAATATTTCCAATCTTTGGTTTCCTAGACTGGCCCCAATCCATACTTCAAAGCAATCCTCCTCACATTAACTTGTAGACAGAAATGTTGTTTGTTTTTCACCTACACTGTTGGAAATGTTTCAATTCCCCCCCCCTTATTTCTGGCTAAATAGATTCCCAATACAGAGAAGCAAATAGGTTAGATTTATTTTTCTCTTTGTCCCAAATGGCTGACAAGGAATTTCTCACCATTTACCTGGAAAACATGATAAAATATATTTCTCCTACCACCAGTATTTATGTCAGTACCGAAGGAGTAGCTAGAATCCATTAAAATGGAACCAGAGGATTTTCCTATAGATGCCCCAGCTAAAATCTGTTTTACACAGATGGTGTCAGTTGAATGAGATTTTACAGCTGTCCTCTCAACAATCAGACTGCACTGCTGGTCAGTGGCCAAGTTTAGACACCCTTAGGCCCTTCTTTTAGTAAATGGAGCCTGTTTTGCTCTCTGACCATGGTGGGTGATGGTGACATCAGATGGTGACATCAATATTTAGCTGTCACAACTTCCCAAATTTAACTTAATCTAATATCTACTTAGGTTCTGATACTGCACATGGAAGGTATTTTTATATAACTAATAAAAAGTATTTGAAAACTGTACTTTCAGTTAAATTCTTAATTTTGACCAAATAGAGCTTGACACACGTCAAGAGTAAAATATTAATCATCAGTAAATAAGAAGTGTCTTATGCCATTTTCAAATACAATAAAAAGTACAAATTGAAATTCTGAATAATCTTATATCAAGATATATAATTGATTAAATGTGTACAGGTATTGTGTACCTCCTGGTTAACTAAAAAAGTACCAAATGTACTGTAAAGGCTATATCAATTGTAAATCAACATGTTTAATGATTAGCAACTAATGAGAATCATCCTTGCATTAGGAAAATAACTAAAGTGTAAGTGCAAAAGAAGATTGAAATCAATTTTTTTTTAAATCAAGGTTTCCCACTTGCTGATTTAAACCATGATTAAAATCACTGACTCAGATTACTTTGGTTTAAATCAGTCATGCCTGCTTAAATGCAAAAATTTACGCAAAGTTGGTTTTGAACACATTGAGGGTAAATTCTGCCTTGGCATTGACTATACAGGCAGATATGGCTGCTAAGCCACTACTAGAAAAAGCAGGGGGGCAGGGAGAAGGAAAAAATGGAGGGGGGGGGGGAGAAAAAGAGGCAGTGGGTAGATAAATTTCAAAGGGAAAGCTGAGCCAGTATGTAACAGAAAAAAACTGAAAATCAACAAGTAGTCTATTAACACCTAAAGACTAGATAGTTAAAAGAAGCAGATAAGAACCATTAGCTTACAATGTAAAGGAAGAGTACTAACACTAGATTCTACACAGACATAAAGAACCATTGGCACCTTCATTGTTTGGTTGGTTGATAATGTCCCAGACATCCAATATCACGATTTAAATCATTTGCATGAGAATTAAACTTGTGAATAAAGTGGAGTTCCAGTCCTTCTCTGTATATTTGGCTTGTGGAATTGGTCTGTACCAAAACAGCAAATTGGAGATCCCTTAATGAGTGTCCCGGGAGGTTAAAGTGTTCACCAACAGGTTTCTGTATGTTCCCTTTTCAGATATCTGGTTTGTGTCCATTGATTCTTTCCCATAGGGACTGTCCAGTTTGTCCAATATATATTGCAGTGGGGCATTGCTGGCATTTGATGGCATAGATCAAATTACTGGATGTGCAGTTAAATGAGCCTCTGATTTGGTGGCTGATGTGGATCGGTCCAGTGATTCACTTGTATAGATTTTTGGGCAGAGTTGGTACCGGGGCTAATTGCAGGGCTGGGTTCCTAGATGCTTATGATGTAGCTGTGTAGCATGGTTACCGGAAAGAATTTGTTTCAGGTTGGGGGGTTGTCTGTAAGCGAGAATAGGCCTTTCCCCAAAGGCCTCTGAGAGTGAGGGGTCATTTTCCAAGATAGGTAGTAGATTGTGGATAATGCGTTGGAGAGGTTTAAGTTGTGGACTGTAGGTAATGACAAGTGGAATTCTGTTGTTTTCTCTTTTGGATCTGTCTTGAAGTAGTTCATGTCTGGGTATTTTTTTTTGGCTCTGTCAATCTGTTTTTTCACTTCTCCAAGTGGGTATTTCAGTTTTAGGAATGCTCTATATAGATCCTGTAGATGTTTGTCTCTGTCTGTGGGATTGGAGCAAATCCGGTTGTATCTTAGGGCTTGGCTGTATACAGTAGATTGAGAAATATGTCTGGGATGGCAGCTTGTGCATGAAGGTAAATGTAGTGGTCAGTAGGTTTCCGATATAGGGTGGTGGAAATGTGTCCATTATTTAATTGTACTATTGTATCAAGGAAGTGAATTTCTTGTGTGGACTGATCCAGGATGAGGTTGATGGCAAAGAGAAAACAACAGAATTCCACTTGTCCTTACCTACAGTGAGGCAGAAGAGCTGGGAGCAGCCTGGCCCTCCTTGGGGTCCGTATAAACACCTGCGTCTTGCAGCTGTGTGTATGGGAGCGGCTGCTGCCTCGCACATGCAGACATGCCCATGTTTTGTTTGTGGCAGTCCTCAGTGTGTCTGGGGTCGTTCCTGTGTCCTTGTGGCTACCCTGCTTCCAGCCGTGGTAGGCTCTCCCAGCCTGGCAGGACGTGAGTGGCCTCCCCTGAGCCTGGCAGCAGGATCCAAGCCGTGCTCAAGGGCTCGTAGAGGTCAATTGTGGAAGAACTCTGTACGTGTGAAGTATAGTGGTGGTGAGGCCTGCATTCCCCCCGCTTCCCCGTTCCCTGCTGCTGATGAGCCAGAAGCAAACCTCTAGGAACATATGCCATTGTAGCAAGAACAAATTGTAGATAAGGCCGGGAACATAACAATCTTGTTTACCTAAATGTACTGATCATGTAAACAAAGTCAAAGGACAAGCAGTACAGCTGAGCCATACTGTAACAAGCAATGAGTAACCCCTGGAAATTTCCAAACTGCCCCAAACAAGGTAGAGACCCAGTATTTAAGGCTGCACCAGAGCACAGCAATTTGGACCTCACCAAGGGGCTTTTGGTACTGGCGCCTCGGAAGCTGAGACAGTCTCCCACTTCATCCGCAGCCAAAACGGGGTTCCCCGGCTAGCAGAAGGGATTTAAAAATGCTGCTTTTCCTATCATGTTGTTCTTTTAGTTAAGGGGCACAGCTGATAGCTGTCAGAAGATAAACTGCTTGTGTTTGACAGATACCTATGTAACCTGTCTTTGTACTTTGAGAACCCAGTGTCGGACCTGAGACTTACTCTTACCGGCAACAGGGCTGCCTGTTGTGTCCGCGTGCCGCACACTAACGCTGCATGTGGTTGCATGTACATGGACCGCAGCACGATGTCCAGCCCGAGCAGCCCAAGCGACATTTGCTCCTGCCCCCTGTATGCCCGCCTCCCCCGCCCTGTGTGTGAGAGAAAGTGAGACCACTCACCTGAAGGTTCCTCTTGAGGAGGCCTGGGAGACGTCCTGGCTCACAGGCACCGGCTCCATGGAGAGGGTCACGGTATCTGTTATCTCCTCCTCCTCCAGCTGGCCCTGGCCCTCCTGCTCCTCTTCTGCCAAGACCTCCAGTCGTGCGATGACAGGGGTCTCCAGGCTGGAGTCCATGAGGATGGGTGGGGAAGACATTTCCCAACCCTCCAGGATCTGGTGCAGCTCGTCAAAGTAGGGGCAGGTGTGGGGTCGTGACCCTGAGTGTGAGTTGTGCCCTCTGGCCTGGACATATCCCTGCAGAGCTCCTTAACCTTACTCCGGACCTGTTCCAAGGTCTGGGGTGGGTGTCTACTTTCCACCATCTGGCCATAAATGTCTGTGTTGCGGCACTTGGCCCAGAGATTCTTGAATTGTCTCCTCCTTGCCGCACAGCTCGAGGAGGGACAGGATCTCCGGTCTGGACTAAGAGGGTGCCCGCCTCTTGGTCCCCCTGGGTAGGTCCTGGGAGGGTAGCTCCACCACGGGGGGTAGCTCCAGCATGGGTGGTAAGGCCTGTGGCAGGCAGAGCTGCACGGTGAGTTGCGGCTCTGAGGTCAGCTTCCTTCCCCAAGGCTTGTCCAGGGTGCCTGCAGCTTTAAGAGGGCCAGGAGACAGGAACTATAGAGTTGTGATTTCTTTGTATGGAGTGACCACCAGAGCACCTGTGCTATTTTCTGGAGGCCTCTTCTTTCAAAAAAAAAAAAAACCCTCCTCCCCATCCACATAATAGAAAGAGGATTACCAACGTCAGAAAAACCCCTCTGTTCTTTCGATTTACTTTCGAAAGAATGTGATTGCAGTGTGGATGTTACACAAGTTTTGTCAGAAAAATGGCCGTTTTCTGATAAAACACTGTAGTGTAGACATACCCAGAGAAAGAAGGGTACCCTTCCTTAACTGAGCCATAGAAAGATATTCTGAGACAGAATTTACAGGGGCTTACATGAGTGTTCTGGAACAGCAAGTAAGTTGCATAACTTATGTCTTTCAGTGGTATGAAAAAGCGTCCCATGAGCAACACAAATTTTGTGACATATACACTAGTGCTATCTCTGTGGATGATACTCCCCTTACAACATAGCTTCTGCTTTTCTCCCATCAGTCTAGCATGTGTTCACCAGACATGCAAAAGCACAACAGCTCTTCTGGTGCAGCAGAGCTAATATAGTGCTGTAGTGTAGACTTACCCATAATGATTCTCTGCAGATTATTTGTGCTTCTGTCAAGAATAAACTGTGTGGAAGGTGTGTATGTGAGCCCAGTGTGGATTTGGTTCTGACTGTGGAGTTGATATGATGTACATACAGTAAAAGCAGAAGGAATAGTATCTCTAATAGCTCTGAAAGGCAAAATGGGTGAAATATTGATTAGAGAAGCTTGTTTGCACTGTGCAGAGATCAAAGGGGCAAAACCCAGCCTTAACACTCACTATTGCTTAATTATGAACTCCAATTATATGGTACAGAATAATCTGCACCATTACATGTGGCTGCTATGAAGGGAGAAAGAACAGCAGTTAACAACATGAATCAAGGTTTGAAGGAGCCAGGTTCAAGTTGAAAATAAAAGATGGGTTGGGGACAAGCTAAGTATTTAGCTTTTGAATAGCATTCCAAAAAATATTGCATACAACATGAGTAAGGTGAGCATAATTGTTTACAGTTGCACTGTGTTGGTATTTTCTAGATTTACAGTCAGATGACTGCCATATAGGGTACACATAGAGCAAATCTCAGTTACTACCTTGTTTTCTTCTAGTTACCAATGCTATCAATCAGAATAACCTTTAATCACGAGAGAAATGGTGGAATTCTGGCTATCTGAAAACATCTCACTATTGCAAGACACCATATGGCTGTTTTGGGACGAGAAGGAAATCAATTTTGTCATGCAATTACATTTTAAAGAAATGCAGCATAATCTTTATTTATTCAACCTAATACAATCATACAACAAATTGTGGAAAACACTAACATTATTGATAGAGAATGCTATTTACTATATAATACTATGCATAACATGTGCAACAGTAGAGTTTGATCAAAATATCAGAATAGAAAAATATTCAGCCCTGGCAATAGGAAAGAATGATCAACATATGCTATGCTACGTGCAGTGTAGTTGTAGCCATGTTGGTCTCAGGATATTAGAGAGACAAGATAGGCAAGATAATAACTTTTATTGGTCCAACTTCTGTTGGTGAGAGAGAGTTACTTCATCTTTTTGGACTATATAATATGCTGGGAAATGTTATTTAAGGTGAAAATTCACATTCCACTGTTGAAGAATGTGTACATCATTGTTATATAAATGGGCATGACTCTCTGTAGTCTCGCACCTTGTGTAGGCATTTATACCAAAGCAAAAAAGTTCTATTCTTCAGATTTGGTGGCATTGTAACTAGTATAAATGTCTGCCAAAATGCAGGGCAACAGAAAACCACCCTCATTTTGTTACTTTTTTGATTCACAAAGGATTATAATTTTAAGGGATTTGACAGAAGCATAACAATCAAATACTTTTAGAAAGCTTTATTTCACATTATGTGCCAAATTACCCACTAGGTAACTATTGGCATCAAAGGAGTTTTGGCAGGACAGAATTAAGTCCCATGGATAAAAGTGTGTCAAATAATAAGTATGACAGTGCTGCATTTTTATACGTAGTATCACAACTTGGAAAATGAGTGATGTTTTTGGCTAGTGTTTTAGACAACAGCTGACATTCATTCTAATCCTTATAAATTGATGTCATGTTTTTAGTACAATACATGCAATTACCAGGATTGTTGGTAAGGGAAATCAGACATGCTAATTTGAGAAGACTGTTCAACTTGGCTTTCCTCGTAATGTTAGCTGTATATATTTTGCTTCACTTCATCACATTTCATGAAGGATTGTGTAAAGGTTATCAATACATCAAGCATGTGCTATATAACGTATCTAGGCAAAACTTTGACAGTCTGGGTCCTTTTCTTGGATATTATTTTATTTTGTTTTCTGACTGTCTTATCCTGCCTCACTGGGACTAATCGCATTTGTGAAATTCCACATTTGTGGAAGGACTTGTCTCCATTGCATTGTTGGTTTGAGGTATAACTTGAGTTTTGCTTTTAACTGTAACCCAGTCCACACACAGGAAAATCTCTAATTTGAATTTAATGGTACTTTTAACTTAACCTGACTGGCTAGTCACTGGGAAGCTTGCAAGGCTATTGACACTTTGAGCTAATTATGCATCTGGAATCCAGCAGCTCCAACCCATCCACAGTATCATCATTCTGATAATCTAATCACTCTGTCCTGATAATCAGATTACTCTGAGTAGCTCCAGTGTGGTGTATCAATGTGTGGTCACTCTCACTCAATTAAAATATGGCCTACACTTGAAAGTTTTATACTGGCGTATCTGTGTAAGTCAAGGGTATGCACAACCACCTACTTAAGCAATGTAGTTATGCTAACATAATTCCCAGTGTGGACACAAACTATGTTGACAAACAGTGCTTCCATCAACATTGGCCTGGTCTACACTTAAAAGTTAGGTCAACATAGCTACATAATACAGGTACGAAAAAAAGAATCCCCACCTTATCTAGTTGACACATCTATTGTTACTTGGACTGATGGAAAAAATCATTAATCTAGGCTGCTTCTATGCTGTGGGGTTATGCCAGCATAGCTACAGTGACATAGCTATGCCAATATAGTCTGTGAGTTGTATATGTTTGTTTTGGCTTACTCAAGTGGAGTATCTTGAGCTAACTGTTTCAGTGAATACAAGCCCTTAATTTATGGAAGATCGGGGTCTTTGTGCAAGAATTTCAAAAGTACCTCAATTTTTGGTACATGGCATAGATTTTAGAGAGACTTGATTTTTAGAAATCTTTAAATCTTTAAGTTGCCTCAGGCTGAGAATTCAAAAAGCTGGGTACCCAAAATAACTCTTGAAAATCTTCACTCTCTGAATTGCTTCTCAAATGGTTATTTATTCCTTTGATACACAATATAGTTGTATATTCAATATTAGCAGGGCCAACAGCCTTGGGGGCCCCTGGGCAACGCAGAGTAGATTCTGCTCTGTGCCCTAGCAGGAGCGGGGCCTTGGCCAAAGCTCTGGGCCCTTTCGTCTCGCCAGGCCCCAGGGCAGTTGTTCCTTTGATCCCTCCCCTGCACCCTATCAATGGGCCTGTTGAATATGCACCTTTTTTTTTCTTTGCTTGGCTTTTTGGTTTGGAGCTTTTGTTTTGGCTAGTTGTTTTTGTTTGTTTTGTTTGTTTTATGTGGCTTCAAAATATGTATAACTGGGCGATGAATAGTTTTAGGGATGCCGACAAGCCTTTATAAAATCAAATTTGTCACATCTTTGAAAACCAATGATGGTCTCATAAAATAAAACAATGCAGATCATTCAAAATCCATTCTTACAGATTTTTTTGGATTGACAGAAAAATACTTCTATTATTCAGCTAAAATCATTTGCAAAGATAATGTTGTATATAGCCAGCATTCAGTACCGTATTTGCCCTGGAAAAGTAATAGAGACAAAAATGATAGTAAAATGGAATATGTAATAAAAAGTTATATTAGGATTTTTTAAAATCTTAATATTTATGTTCTTCTGCTAGCAACACATTTTAAACAGATAAATGTGTATTTAGTATGATCAGGAAACAATTCCTTGTTCTTTTTTTCCCCTACTTCTTAATTGGGAGAGTAATTGGGTTCATTAAGCCCTGTCAATATAACTATGGAGATTTAAATGCTGCTATATATTGCATTTTGTTACAGTTACCTTAAAAAAAATCACCAGTACTAAAATGTGACAGCAGAGGTTGGGCATAAATAAGTTCGTACTTCTACAAGGGAAAGCTGGGGAAAAAGCATTTTGAATGAAGGAAATCAATAGAGAATTTCTGTTGAAACTTAAGATCGGGGTCAGTGGAGCATTACCTTAAACATCTGGCTATGTCATTGATTTATACTATAAAATAAATAATACTAAGCTCTTGAGGAAATTCACAGGCCATTAAGAGGAGACTTGAATTCAGAAAAATATGGAAATACAATTAAGTGTGAAACTGCTATTTCTTGCTACACAGATTCCCATCATGTTTAAACTCCTTCTCATGCCTTCCTTAAGCTTCACCTTTTTTTCTTCAATACTAGAGACTAAAATCTTTGTTGTTGTAAAGTTTGGGAGAGGGAAAAGGAATTAATGATCTATTTTCATACTACAAATGCTTACTCCCTCCTGGAACAATGACAGTAAAATATTACACAATGTAGAAAACACAGCTCCTGACTTGGAGGTAAATGCCTGAACTTGAAGGCAACATGCACAACTGAAGGAACTGCTTTGACCTCAGGGCAGTCTTTTTTGTTACAGCTATTGCTCCTGGAGCCAAGTGATAGGTGTCTGATTAAACTTGAGGGCTATTTCAACCTTCCCCCAATTCTTTCTCTTTCTCAATTCTCTCCCTCCAAACTTATCCACTGGATGGAAAAAATCTCATGTTTTCACCCTTCAGAAGCAGTTTTTAAGAGATGAGAGCCTGGATCCATTAAGCCTTGCTTTGCCTTAGGTAGTAATCTCCTGTGCTATGGGAGTCTGACTGAATGGTAGGTCTAGACTACAAGGTTTTGTCGGAAAAAGCTACGCAAAATGCATTCCTCATTTTGTGTAGCTTTTTCTGATTCTTCTGTCGGAAGAGGCATTTCCGACATTTGGCCCGTCTAGAATGGGCCAAATGTTGGGAAAAACCCCTTTCATCCTCGTGGAAAGAGGAATACAAGGGCTTCTGAAAGCGCATTTGCACTTCTGCAAAAAAAAAAAAAAAAAAAAAGCGGAAGTGCAGATGCGTTTCCTGGACGTAGCAGGGGGTTTTTGGGATACCGGAAGTCTGGACCTAGCCCCAGAAACAGTGTCAAGCAGAGGTTTCTACTCACCATCCAAAAGGAGTTTTGTGAAGCCTCATTGTTTGAAAATCTTCAGTTGGAAAGTCCTAGAGCTGAGCCACGGTATTATTATTAACACTAAGTAAAGAGAAATCTTTGTGCACTAACAAATATAAATCCCCAATATGTGATGTGCCACCCTTGTTTAAAATTAGACATATTGCTGAAAGCAACAAGTGAGAACAACCTGTAGAACTATGTTCAGATAAGTTGCTGGTGAAGCTCATATGGCTAATAGCAATCCTGCATCTGTTCTAGTCATAGAGCACCTTTTTTAGCACCTAATTCACTTCACAAATAAGCATTTGTGCGTAAAACTTTGTCATCATTTAGTTTGGAGCTGAATCATAGGAAAAATATGAATGGTAAGACTAGGACATAACATAGTAAGTAATAAATTTGGATGGCTAATAAGTGAGCATTGTTTCTGATACAATATTACAGTAACAGAACCCTTTTCTCAGGCATTTTTCTCCCCATGTAGTGGGGCCAGCAGCCACTGTGGGCGCTAGGGGGAGGGTGTGTGTGTGGGGGGGAGGGGGCCTCTGTGCTCTCAGAAGGACTGGAACTGAGGCTGGAAGGGGCCAGGATAAGCACAGTAAGTCCTTAGCTCCACCCAGAGTGCAGCACTCTCCTCTTCCCCCCCCACATTTCCCTGCCTCAGAGCTCCCACAGCAATTCATAGGGGTCTTGCAATAGCAGTGGCAGCAGTCAGGAACTCTGGGCCCTTTGAATCTCCAGGCCCCAGAGCAATTGCCCCTTTTTTCTCCTCCTTTTGGCAGGCCTTTCCCCATAGAGACATCTTTTAAAACCTCTCCTTCAATTCTCTATTCTTCTTTACTTTCACTTTCTTCCTTGGGAGGAAACCCAGGCCTAGCCTTTTATGAGCTCACCATTCTGATATAATAAACAGTTGTTTGTTAAACAATATGGTCACCTGCTCAGGATTAGAAGCATATGGTAACAGTGTGATTTCAATAAAGAAAGTCAGCTGCCCCATCTTAGCAACAGAATTCTTAGTTTGATGCTTACATGGGGCTTTTCATTAAATTCATTAATCTTCAATAATGTTTGTGCAAAGAAGACCGATAATCCTTAATGAAAAGGTCTTTTCTTAGGATCAGCTGGACTAAAAGTATTGAGTTTGCATTTTAAAAAAGTTTGTTTTGAATCACTGTTTTCTCTTGAGAAAGCTGGTTTGATTTCATTTTCTTTACCAAGCTAAACTTCACCTTTGCTTGGTTTCTTTTTTAAAAATGTGCATAAAATTTATATATAAGAAATTTATACATAATTCAGTTTGCTAAAATGTGAACATGAATAAGAGCATTGGTGGAGTTAGGTCCTAAAACCAGTTACCCAGGTGGACATTGGTATGCTTTTGAAATCTGCACTGGGATCTAACTGGCAGGAGCTATTCCTATTGTGTTCATTCACTTGACAGAATTTACTATTATCCTATAGTTCCCTGGCATAGTCCTGTACAACAGTTCTTTGCACTAGTGGCATGTTAATGCTTACTTCTTATCTAAATATGTTGGCTACATAGCCTGGCTAATGTAAAACCCCATTAGCCTACAAGATTGGGCTAACCCATACAAAGAGTATCCATTAACATACTTGTGATAGTACTGTACACGATCAAATGGAAACATAATCTAGTTATCTAAATAACTTGCTATTTATCAGAGCTCATATTTCCTCCTAGCAGCGTGTAAGCGTGGCAGTAACAATTGCCTGATCAAATGATGACCAGAACAATAATTCCTGACAGTAAAATTCAGCTTGACACTCACCATAATAAATCCATTAAAACTTCCCAAGAGAGTTGCCAGTGAATGTAAATTTCAATTTTTTTTCTTTCAATTATTTTCGATATGATCCTACTATTAAGAGAGTTAATGGCAAAAATCCTATTGATTTCAACAAACATAGAATGTAGTCTTATCAGGACCACACAAGGGCTCTGATTAGTTGTAACAAATCCAAAACGTTTGGTTTTATAGGATTTGAGAAAAAGTGATACATTAAGGAGGAAGTGGACATGTGTTATGTGATACTGTCCATTGAACTGAAAGAGTTCCCACTGAGTGCTGTTTTATATAGTTGTTTTAAGTATTTATTTTGTGATTTTTTTTCAACATTATAAGCTGCTTGCCCAGCTAAACAAATATTGATTCAACTGTTTCCAAAGGAATCTGCTTATAAATATGATAAAAGTTTAGTCTCATTTTCCCCTTTATTTCATGCCAACAGATATGCTGTTATTTCATAGGGAGGAAAAATTAACCTTATGTTTTAAAATATTGGTAGAACTAGGACCAAATAGCAATGCCTGTATGGAAGCCTAAATCACTACCTTGACTATCTTCTATGTGATGTGGTGAGTTCAGCTCTGTAAAAATCAGTAGTTTTGGTAATCAAGGCTCTGTTTTAAGTTTCTTAGGTTTAGATTCAAAATAAAGTTCAGATGGCTCTATCCACACCATGAATTTCATATGGGTTTGACACAAAAACCATAAATAGGCTCACATTCCTTTGAAAGTGGTCTCAGTCAAAAAAAAATCTGAATATCAGCATTTATTCTGGAAACTTCAGTTTTGAGGCTGTAATGAAACCCTACAATAAATATGTTTTGGAAATAATGAAGAAACCACGAGACTATGCATGCAGTCAATTTTTTCCAGATGCCTGTTAGAACTGTCAGTATTAAGTGGGAGTAATGTTTTAACCCACACCTCTCTCTAATTTCACTAGTGTAATACTCACAGTCAGAATCAAACCTGGAACCTCTAGAGCTTAGTGCATTAAGCTAAAAGCCAGCAGCCTATTAGCTAAGGCTGTAGAGCAGACTCATCATTTTCTCTGTAAGTGATCTCAGTGCCACTAAATCAGACAAGGCACCACAGCCAGAAGGTGTGTGGGTTATCCATGCAATGCTTGTTTCTATTTATTATTGCATACCTCATACTATATTTCAGTGTGACCTTTAATGTTCTCATTGGAATTCTGATGAAGCCATTTATATAGAATTCAATAAAATTCTTACTAAGAAAAAAACAGTATTACCTGTTCCAGGAGAGAGAGAAGTTCCTGGCTCACAGCCAGTCTTTGGACTATATTCTGTCCTCAGAATCACATTGTCTTGAAAATGACTCTTTAAATGATGAATTACTAGGCAAAGGAAAGTAGGTGAAGGGGGAAGTATGTGACATTTATGTTATATCCTGAAAGCATGCTAATGCAGCACAGTCTGGTAACAAATCTGCAGTGCTCTGAGAATATATATATATTCTGTAAATACCGAACTCTGAAATTATATATGAACCTATTTAAACTTCTGCTTTTTCATGGAAATTTACTTTTAAAGCAAATAAAACAGAGGAAAATTAGGCTAATTCTGTTGTTGCTTTAAAATTAAAACAAAAAGGAATACTTGTATACAAAAAGGTATATATTAGTTCTTGCCACCTGGAACATATTTAAGGAAAATAGAATTCCCTTGAGTTAAAAAGATTGTATTTGGATTTTTTTTAAATGATCGGGGGTTGGGGGAGGTGTTGTGTGTGGGTTAATAACTGATACAGTTGCAAGAACAATACGTTGCTACATCTTTTATTAATAAACAATTACACACAAAAACAACGTTAAAGCATTATTAAGGTTGCAAAGCTAAGTACAAATATTAGCAAATTCAAAAATAAGGATTTTCAGACACACAGCATGGGAAATTGAAGACCATATGGTTAAAATATGGCAAAGTTGGGAGCAACTAAGAACAAAGATCTTTATAATGAAGTACTGAGCAACCTTACTACCTGATACTATCACGTCTGCCTATAATTGTATACAAAAATAAGCTGCTTTAAAAGCATTTTATTAATGTTGGAAAAACAAGCTCTCAAAAATGAAGGAATTTAAATGGCCTATTAACCTTTATTCACCCCTTCTTTGTATACATTATGGATTAACTTTAACAATTAAGGTTAAATAATACATATTTAAAGTTTGTCAAATGAAAACAGGTATTATTAGAGAGATTGTTAGATTCCTTATTAAAAGGACCAGTAACAGTCACTTATACAATTATACATTTTTGTCAGCCTTGCAGATTCTTTAGCAAAATATAATCAGTCATATTCATCTCTGAAGTACAGTCATAGAGTTAAGCATTGTTACATTAGAAATAAATTTGGCCTAGTTTGGAAACGTACCCACTATGTTCTACACTATTCAGCAAATGAGGACAAATCCCTTGCAGCTCCCAAAAGATGTAACTTATTGCCATAGGGAGACAAAAGATATATTTCTGTTGTTTAAAAGCATTGTATACACCAGTGAACTCTGCTTATGACTTGAGTGGTTTCAGTACAGGTTTTATTTTCCTGTGGAACCCTAAACGTTATTGTATGTTATGTAATTATTAACACTGTACAATGGTTAGTCTTTGATAAATAGAAATAGATTTGTACATAACATTCAGTATGTATATTTCAAATGTGTATGTGTCTGAGTGATTAGATGTGACCCTTGAGTAATATTTATAAAAAAATAAAAAATTGCAGAGCAGCATGTTGAATGTCAGATTCAATAAAAATATGTGTTTGACTTCCTCATTGAAGAGCATCACTACAAATTGATTGTTCTCTCAACTATGAGGGTTTGCACATTGTCAACTAGACATTTTTTACTGAATGTTTAAAAGCTTCAGAGGGGTAACGAGTTAGTCTTTAAGGTGCTTTTTTTTGTTGTTTTTTAAGTTTTTCCAGTTACAAAGAAAACATGTCGATGGTATCATGAGCCCTCGAAAGCTCATGATACCATTGACATCAACATGTTTTGCTAGTCTTTAAGGTGCTGCAAGACTATTTTTTACTAATGTGTTTACCAGGTGTTCAGATTTTACTGAATGTGTTGACCAGGTGTTCAGATTTTGGCCACATGCTTATGTGTAAAATACAAAAATAGGCTTACCTCTTTTTCACCTGATCTGCCCTTTCTAGGAACTGCACAGCATCTTCACAGATATGTAAATATATTATGACATCCTTGCTGAGATAATGATTTTTTTCATATTTTAGAAGAGGCATAATACAATGTACATGGCTCATTTTAATGTAAACTAATCTCAGGTAGCAACCAGAGAACACAAATATCACCTTAATTCAATATCCGTCTTTGCTTTCCAAAATATTCCTCATTTCCTTCCTTTACATTATCTCTGTAGGGGGAAGGAAAGTTTTATGGTCTGGCTCTCCTTATGCTTCTCTGTGGGCTGAAGAACTGTATTGAGATCATAAACTATACAGACAATCCTGAAGATACTGGAGAAGATATCTCTGGGTAAGCAGACAGTGGGACAATCTGTCCCATACTCCTTCTGAGGACTTAATGAGCTAGACTGTTCTTCTCAGTTCAGCCTATAGTGGTATGATATCAGCGCAGGGCATTTTACTTCCTCCCACTCTATGTGGTTGAGTGCCAAGTGAATTCTGATCAGAGGAAGAGAAGATGGTCTAACAAGTACTTATGAATTTCAAGTGTCTCTCCTCATTATCTTGTCCCAGTAAAATTCCTGTGAAGCCTTATCTGAACAAATTGACATCCGGCAATATGTCCTGAAACAGTTGCTCACAGAGTTTAAGATAATTGCACCAGGCTTACAGTCAGAGAGTGATGACGATGGACAGTGAGAATGGGGAGTGATGAAAAAGAACTAACGTGGTTGTGGCACAGGTAAATGAGGATCAGCAATAAAAGCAGTGATATAAATCAGGGGATGGGGAACCGACAGCCCTTGGGTGGTTCTGACCCCCCAGCTTGTCTTGATCCAGCCCATAATGAGGCTCTGCGCTTCCTCTCTCCCCTCTCACCATAGCAGGGTGAGCCAGCGCTGATGCGCCATCTCTGTGGTGAGACTCCAAGCCTCAGTACCCCCCTCCCATGTGGCTGGAGTCCAGGCACTGGCACCCCGATGTACAGATGTAAGCAGCAAGCAGCCATTGTTAAAGTTCCTGCATGTATAACACTTCCTGGTAGGGGGAGGGGAGGGAGGAAGCAGCTCTACACATTTCCCTCTGGCTGGAGAAACAGCAGCTAGAACAGGGGAAGCTCTGTCACCTGCGCTCACCTGCAGGCTCCACCCCCATATCTTCCACTGGCTGGGAATCACAGCCAATGGCAGTGGCAGGAGTGTGGTGTCTGCAAGTGCAGGGTGGTGTGGAGCCACATGTGCCCTCCTGCCAAATGGGAGGTACACCAAATAAGCACCACAATAGCCTGCCCACTCCTACACCCTATCTCCTGCCCAGAACCCTCACCCCTAACTGCAGCTGCTCTTTGGCAGCTCCCTCGCACACACTGGCCCCACCCTAGAGCCTAGGAAGCCCCACAAAAGCTACTAGTTCTGGGCTCCCAGAAGAGTTAATCTGGCCCTGGGAGGAATCCCTGAGCCTCAGCACCTTCTCCACACAAACAAGGCTGGAGTGTTAGAGGAACCCTGGTGGCCCATGTTGCATGAGTGAGGTGAATGTCTCTTTTAAACTGCTTCTCAGTTAGGGGCCACATCAGTGGCCAGGTCAGTGAAGATTTTTTGTTTGTTTGTTTTTTGTTTGCTTCTCACTTACGTGTGACCCTGATCCAAAAAGATTCCCCACCCTGATAATCTTCAAGCAGTGTCACCATTAATGGTGTTTGCAAACAACAGATAGAGGGTTGCACATTTTGGTAAATAGCTTTAGGATCAAATTACTCTGTATTACATTAGTGCATCACCTGATGCAACACTCAGAAGGAAAACACCTCTATGTGGTCCTTACATGTTGTAGACATTGGAATAGTCTAATATTTTACAATGAGAATGACCATGCAGAGAGAAAAGAATTCATATGATTCATTAAAACAATTTGAATGATGCCATTTAATACTGGTAAACTACATTTGAAAGAAAGCCCAAGAAAGATGGAAGAAGATTAACATACATCAGTGCGAAACACACATAGGAAAAGTTATAGAACTTTCAGTTATCACTAACGAGGCTCTCTTCTGAAGCCCTGTTTCACAGTCTCATATTCCTTCAGTCTGCCCATAAGGCCAAGACCATATGCTAGAAAACAAGCCACTGTTTCAGAGACATATGCAAGAAAGGGAAAATCCATCCTATGTCCTGAAATAGTTGCCCACACAGAGTTTATTTAAGATGATTGTACTGGGGTTACAGTCTCAGAGAAAAGATGTGTTACATGCTTCAGAATTTATTTAAACCACTTGGCACCCGAGTACCATATATCATCCAGAAAACACTTTTCAAGCATAAGTATTCCTGAAATGTATGAGACATTGTTATAAAAAAAACTTCTTTAAAAAGACGTTTGGTGCAACACATCTAACCACTGACATCTGGCCTAGCTGTTACCCATAACTCTTCGTCTTTAACAGCATATGCAGGTGTTAGTGTTTTGTATTTTTTTTCTCTCAATTGATGCAGATGAAATTCCATGGAAACTGGCTTCCTTCCCAGTGCACTATTTCTATTAGAAACACACCTCATATAATACCCTGGAAGAGCTAAACAGGGGAGATATTTGCTTGCACCACTGGATCTGTCTCCTGTTCTTGTTGCTGACAATGCACACGAATGGAAGCTATATGCTTCTACGTCTTTTCCTACTGCTTCAACTCATTTGTGACTCCTTTCCTGGATAAAAACAATGAAATGAAGCTATTCTATCCCATAGCACAATTTATAAGCCCTTGGTTATCGAACTAAGCAAATCACAAGAGTGGGTGCAGTCAGAACAGCCAACTATGCAGAACACCGTCACAGTATGCTTTAAATTTATGATGAGATAATTTAAAAATTCTAAATCACATGCTACAAAAATTTAAAAAAATGTGAGTACAGATTATTATAACAGATAATTAAGGTAATAAGGACACAAAGAGAAAAAAATGATTATTCGTAGAGAACTGCAAGTTGGCAGATATCTGTTTTATATCCACGGCTAATTGTGGTGGATCTGGATGCGGATGCAGATACAAATTTTATATCTGGAACCTGCAAATTTGCAGATATATCCATGGGTATCTGCATCCATGGATGTCAAAGTGGGTATCTGTGACACATTTTTGTGGGTACAGATGTGGATGCAGATACAAACTTTGTATCTGTGCAGGACTCTACCTGTGCACCAATTCTATGTAACAATCCAGAGGAATTAGAATTGTTTATTTCTGAGGATAAATTCAATCTAGTTGATGTTACTGAAACTTGGCAGGATGATTCCTATGATTTAAATGTTAAAATCAAAGGTTGCTACCTATTTAGGATCTCATGATGATGGTGGGAACCAATGCTCGTGCCCTTTCCAGAAAGTCTTTGACAAGGTTCCTCACCAAAGGCTCTTACGTAAATTAGGTTGTCATGGGATAAGAGGGGAAGATCCTTTCATGGATTGAGAACTGATTAAAAGACAGGAAACAAAGGGTAGAAATAAATGGTAAATTTTTAGAATGGAGAGGGGTAACTAGTGGTCTTCCCCAAGGGTCAGTCCTAGGACCAATCCTATTCAACTTATTCATAAATTATCTGAAGAAAGGGGTAAACAGTGAGGTGGCAAAGTTTGCAGACGATATTAAACTGCTCAAGATAGTTAAGACCAAAGCAGACTGTGAAGAACTTCAAAAAGATCTCACAAAACTAAGTGATTGGGCAACAAAATGACAAATGAAATTTAATGTGGATAAATGTAAAGTAATGCACATTGGAAAAATACCCCCAACTATACATACAATATGATGGGGGCTAATTTACCTACAACTAATCAGGAAAGAGATCTTGGTGTCATCATAGATAGTTCTCTGAAGTTGTCCACGCAGTGTGCAGCAGCAGTCAAAAAAGCAAACAGGATGTTAGGAATCATTAAAAAAAAGGATAGAGAATAAGATGGAGAATATCTTATTGCCCTTGTATAAATCCATGGTATGTCCACATCTTGAATACTGCATACAGATATGGTCTCCTCATCTCAAAAAAGATATACTGGCATTAGAAAAGGTTCAGAGAAGGGCAACTAAAATGATTAGGGGTTTGGAACAGGTCCCATATGAGGAGAGATTAAAAAGACTAGGACTTTTCAGCTTGGAAAAGAGGAGACTAAGGGGATATATGATAGAGGTATATAAAATCATGAGTGGTGTGGAGAAAGTGAATAAGGAAAAGTTATTTCCCATAATATAAGAACTAGGGGCCACCAAATGAAATTAATTTAAAACAAATAAAAGGAAGTTCTTCACACAGCACATAGTCAACCTGTGGAACTCCCTGCCTGAGGGGGTTGTGAAGGCTAGGACTATAACAGGGTTTAAAAGAGATCTAGATAAATTCATGAAGATTAAGTCAATTAATGGCTATTAGCCAGGATGGGTAAGGAATGATATCCCTAGCCTCTGTTTGCCAGAGGGTGGAGATGGATGGCAGGAGAGAGATCACTTGATCATTACCTGTTCGGTTCACTCCCTCTGGGGCACCTGGCATTGGCCACAGTCGGCAGACAGGACACTGGGCTGGCTGGATCTTTGGTCTGACCCAGTATGGCCATTCTTATGTTCTTGATCGCAGTTTATAAATTCCTACAGTGGGAAACCTATTTGACACTGGGCTTTTTGGTGTAGTACAGAAAATTATAACATGAGGCAATGGCTGGAATTTGAAGCTAGACAGAATCAGATTGGAAATCAGACATTCAGTTTTAACAGTGAGGGTTATTAACCACTGAAAAAGAATGTGCTAAGGGTTATTGTGGGTTCTCCATCTCTGGCAGTTAACAACTCAAGAAAAGATATTTTTCTAAAAGATGTGGACATAGAACTCCCCCAGAGTAATTGTATGTCCTATGTTGTACAGAAGGCCAACAAAGAATCACAGTGATCCATTCTAGTCTTGAAATTTATGAATCTATAAGCAATAGTTCATAATTATTAACAGCTCAAAATAACCGGCAACAGTGACTTACAAGAAAGCCAAATCATTTTTCAAGAAGAAAAAGGAAATATCTACATGTTTATCTATCACACACATAGTTCCTTCTCTCCAAAGAGCACAATCAACATTCAGTTTATGCAGTAGGCAAAAGCACCAAATCCAATAGTTTTGTTTAATGTGCATGAAACAATCAACAGAAGATAAAGCTCAATAAAAAAACACTTTCAATTAGTTCTAGAATCTCATCTCTCTCAGAAGACAGCTATTAGTTCTGCCTTTCAGAAACATTTCAGATGCACAAATATCCACTATAGTAACAGATCTATGGACCTCAAAAAGATATGTGAGGTAAGAAGAGGTGTCCTGAGACCTGTGAAGAGAAAGGACAAGCTGCATGATAAGGAAAGGCTATCTAGGGGCAGTTCCCACTTGGATATATAAGTTCATCTGTCTGGAATCTCCAAGTAAACTTCAAGGTTGGTTCATGTCCAACCTCTAAAACACATTGCAGTATTCATTTCATGAAATGCTTCATGAATTGAATTGTGCCTATTTATTGTTCTGCATCCCAAATGCTATGTTAGGCCTTAAGCCAGCAAAATACTTAATTGCTATGTCTACACTACAAGTTTTTTGCAGAAAAAAAACTGGTGGACTGTCCACACCTCAAGTGTGTTTTTGTGAAAAAAAAATACAGTAAATCGACAGGACAGAGGGCTTTTGCCAGTAGAGTTATTCCTCTCCCCATGAGAAATAACTTCTTTTTGCGCTACAACTCTTGCGCAAAAAGGCATGTGTGAATGCTCCGAAGGGGTTTCTTGCGCAAAAAGAGCCTATCAGAAAAAGCACAGGTGCTCTGGCCATTCTGTTAATGGTTATCAGAGCTTTCTTGTGCAAGAGCATCCATGCAACAAGATCTCTCTTCCACAAAAAGCTTCTTGCGCAAAAACCCTGCAGTGTAGACAAAGCCAAAACGTGCCTAAATTTAAACAGGGGAGTAGATCTATTGACTTCAATAGCACTACTCATATGCTTAGAATTTAGTACATTCCTAAGTGGATTGTTGGATCAGGATGTTAAATTGGAAAAGAAAAATCATATTGAAAAGGAAGTTGCAAAGTGATGTACTCTGGAAAAAAGGCATAATGGATTTTTATAGCTCATCCACTGTAGTTATCTGTTAATATTCATTTAAAAACATTTAGCTGAATCAGGAAAGAAGTGAACACATATGGAGCTACCTTTAGGCCTTTTCATTATTCGTCTCAGTTATAAATGGAATTTAATCAAGAGATTGTTAAATTGGAGGGAAAGCAACTTTCCATGTATCCTCATCTCTAGAAGATGATGGTGAGTTTCCAAACAGAACCTAGTGACTTAATTAGAAGAATGATTAGCAAAATTCAGCCAACCCAAAAAAGTGTTCAGTGGTGGAGGTATTTTGCATCAATACAGTGCTGCTAGCCCCAAATACAGGAGAATTTGGTGTCAATGGATGGTCATAAAGCTGATTTTCATAACTGTAAAGAGAAATTAATCAATTCACAGGATGTGCTAAAACAATTAAATCTGCCTTTTCCTTTTCTGAGCACAGGCAAAAATAGCATTTTTATTAACCAAGAAGACTGAACTTTCTCTCATTATACTTTCTGAGTTTCACAGACATAGCCAAAATCACAGTTTGGCCTATACAGGGCTATATTGATGACCATTTTGTGGGGGAGAGATTTTGTGGCTGTGGCATGTGCTCTGCCAAGCTTATATGCTCTAATTTTGAAAAATACTCACGGGTGCCCTTCTTTGAAAGCTACTCTATCTTTTATAAAGGGTATAGCGAGAGTATCCTAAGGGATCACTCAGTAGCTATTGTCTCTTTCTCATCCTTTTCAACTTATATGGCCCTTGGGCTAAGATGTACCTTTTCTGATGCCTAAGTACCTAGAGTGCTGCTTTTTTTAAAAAAAAAAAATCACAAATAACAAGACAAGCTCTCTGGTTCTTGACCTCTCATGTTCTCATTCAATGGTTGTTTTCTTACACTGATGCAGGTATGAAATTATTCTGCTAGCTGTGGAGTGCCCTCTCCTGGGGATTTGTCCCGGCTTAGTGGGTCTCACTTTGTCATGTGAACAGACTTCTGTACTGGATGCTTCCCCATCCTCCAAGACCTTTTCGGTGCATCTAGACTGGCAAGTTTTTGCGCAAAAGCAACTGCTTTTGCGCAAAAACTTGCCAGCTGTCTACACTGGCTGCGAGAATTTGCGCAAGAGCACTGACGTTCTACTGTGCGAAAACTGTGCTTCTTGCGCAAACACTCTGACGCTCCCGCTCAGGAAAAAGCCCTCTTGTGCAAATGCTTTTGCGCAAAAGGGCCAGTGTAGATAGGCAGCTAAGATGTTTTGCGCAAAAGCAGGCTAAACGGAAAAAAGTCCTAGTGGATGCTTGGAGGCTCCGTAGCCGCAATCAGCTCCCGGACTTCCTGGTAACCCGAGCCCCCTTAAAGCAGACGCAGGCTGCTGAGGTCACAAGGCAGGAGCCCTTCTCCGACCGCTGGCCAGAGGTCTGCCACGTGGCCTCTGCTGTCCAGCAGACACCCCCAAGCATGATGGCAGCTCCAGGTGGGGATCAGCCACCAGCACCCCCAGCGCAGGAGGACCCCAGGGCCAGAAAAAGAAGGGCCCCATCCTGGTCCTCGGGGGAGCTAGAGGCCCTGCTCGACCTGTGGCAGGAGGAGGAGGCCCTCCATGACACCCGCTCCCGGCGCCGGAACGCGGAGATCTTTGCCCGCATGGCCCAGGCGCTCGCCCAGCAGGGCCATCCAGCCCGGACCCTGGAGCAAGTCCGGGCTAAAGTAAAGGACCTGCGCTTGGGCTACGTGCGGGCCAGCGAGGGCCAGGGGGCAGGAGCCGACACCTGCCCCCATTACCAATGGCTACACGCCATCCTGGGCCAGCCAGCACCGCAGGCACCGGACGTCCCCGTGGACAGCAGCATGCGCCCCCCCGTCACCAGGACCACCGAGGCGGGGGAAGGAGACAGCAGCAGTGCATCGGAGGACGAGGCCAGCACTGCCACCCTGCAGGCCCCCTCCGGCAGCCCCGATATCTCCCGTGCATCCTCGGAGGCCGGGGAAGGACACACCGGTGAGTGTTGCACTTTGCACTCACAAGGGCGGGGGGAGGGGAGCCAGGCGCCCGGAGGGGGGAGGGGGAGAGCACGTCACTCAGGCCACATGATCTGCACGCTGTGTAGCATTAGGCAGTAAGCAGCACATGCAACCACATGCAGCCTGGTGACCGAGCGGGATGTGGCCGCGGCAGGCAGCTGCAGGGCACGCCTGGGACCGTGCTGCTCACACACATCCGGTAGGACCAGGGGGGAAGGGTGAATGCCGGCTGGAACCAGCCAGGGCCCCAGGGACTCAGGCCAGAGCCCACACCTCCGCAAGGGTGCTGCACGCAGAACGGCACACTGTCCCATGCCTGGCTGTGAGGCACACAGCGAGCAGCTCCTGGGAAAACTGCAGCGTCACAGCCCTGTGAGCGTGGCCCCCACTGAGCCCCTCGCCTGCTCCCGGTGCCTTGGCTGGCCCCCCGAGGGAAGTCCCCACTGCGGCCACACATGTCCCTGGGCTACGTGTGTGAGGGCTAATGGGAGGGGGAGGGGCGGAAGCGCTCGAGCCGGCCCTAGGGCCCACCTGAGTTTTGCTGCAAGGATCGTACACTCCCCAGTCACCCCTGGTTCCGTCCAGGAGACATCCCACGCGATGGGGATCTGAGAGCCCAGACCACGTCTGCCAGATGTGCTCCCAGACGCTGTGTGGGGATTCATCTCGCTCCCTGTCAAACACCATTGATTAGCCCAAAGCCTCACAGCCTCCACCGGCAGGGAGTTCCACAGGTTAACACAACACACGCGCCCTCCCACCCTCCATGGGGCCAAGACACAGACCGGTGGTTCCAATACATGGAGGAGGACCCTACTCCAGGGGCGGTCCTGTATGCAAACATACAACACGGGGGAGAGGGGGGTAACTGAGTGGGCCCAAGCCACACTACTGTGGTGTCACCTGGGTTCAGGGGTGGAGGGCATGAGGTGTGGGGACAGTGGCCGGGCTGCCTGACTGAACCATCCTTTCTTCTCTTCCCTGCAGCGGGACCAAGCACAAGCCGGGGACCCTCTAGTCCTGCAGCAGTGGCAGCAGCAGCACCCCCAGCCGCCCAACCACCACGGCGGCGGCTCCGCCACCGGGACCAGCTCCTTCGGCGCCACATGCAGGCCGTTGAGCACGTCGAGGCAGCCATCACTCGGCGCATGGAGGCGGACGTGCAGTGGCGCCAGGAGGCCTGGGGCGCCTTCCAGGCCCAATGCGTCTGCATAGCGGATTCGATCGCCACCCTCACCGCCCACATTGGCCATGCCATCCATTATGGCATGGCCTTGCCCCATGCCCCCGCCATCCCTCCCCTAGCACTGCCCCGCCCCCTCCTGCAATGGCCCCTCCTGCTCCTGTCCCTGCCCCTCCTGCAATGGCCCCTCCTGCCCCTACTGCTCCTGTCCCTGCCCCTCCTGCTCCTGCTCCTGCCCCTCTCCTGCCCCTCCTGCCCACCTCCCCGTGCAGCCTGCCCCGATGCGGCCTGCCCCCCATGTGCAGGTCCGCCCCCGCAGGAGCGGTCGCAGGGGCCACCCCTCCCAGGAATAGCTCCTCCCTCTCCCAGTTCAAGGTCTCCTCCCCCTCTCCCCCTTGTAAATAAAAAAATACAAGTTTTTTCTGTTCAAAACAAAACTGTGTTTGGTGTTTATTGGGAGGTAAGGGGAAGGGAGGGGAGGGGCAAAGGTAGGGGATGGGAGGGAGTTGTAAAGGGAGACTGAGGCGACCCTACTATAGGGCCTGGGTGAACATGTCCGTCAGGGCCTCCCGGATGCGCACCCCATCCTGGTGCGCCTGGCGGATGGCAGCTGTATGGGGCTGTTCATAGGCCTGGCCCTTGGCTGCCATCCATGCGGGGAGGAAGGCCTCCCCACTCCGCTCCACAACATTGTGGAGCACGCAGCACGCGGCCACTACCTCCGTGGCATTCCACTCACCCATCTCGAGACGGGTGAGCAAACACCGGAAGTGGGCTTTCAAGCGGCCAAAGGCGCACTCCACGTGATTGCGGGCCCGGTTGAGGTGGTCGTTGAACCGGGCCCGGTTCTGGTCCGGCTGCCCCGTGTAGGGCCACATTAGCCAGGGCAGCAGGGGGTAGGCCGCATCCCCAATGACACAGATGGGCATAGGCACATCCCCGACAGTAAACTCCCTCCGGGGGAAGTAGGTGCCCGCCTCCAGCCTGCGAAACAGGCCGGAGTTGTGTAGTATGCGGGAGTCGTGTGCCCTGCCGGACCAGCCCTCATAAACGTCTAGGAAGCGGCCACAGTGGTCCACGAGGGCCTGGAGTACAATCGAGCAGTACCCCTTCCTGTTCATAAAATGAGCCGTTCAATGCTCCGGGGCCCAGACGGGGATGTGGGTTGCATCCAGGGCTCCGCCGCAGTTGAGGAACCCGAGGGCAGCGAAGCCGGCCACGGTAGCATCCACGTCGCGCAGGCGGATGACTCTTGGGAGCAGGACGTCGTTGATGGCGTGGACGACCTGCAGAAGGGTGCAGAGAAACACAGGGGAACACATCACATAAGGCAGGGTGAGTGTGCGCTCCCTTGGTCCCCCGTGATGCCCTCTGTGCTCACACACACACACACACACACACACCAGGGCCCCCTCGCCCCACACTTCCCCCCACCAGCAGGCCTGTGCAAGGGAGGGACGGCCCAAACCCCTGGGTGACCCAGCCTGAAGTCTTGGCTGCCCCTGGGCATGGAGTGCAACACCCTCCCCCCACTCCACTCCCCCTGGGACTTACCTCCATCACGATGA
This sequence comes from Rafetus swinhoei, assembly GCA_019425775.1. Lineage (NCBI taxonomy): Eukaryota > Metazoa > Chordata > Testudines > Trionychidae > Rafetus > Rafetus swinhoei. The sequence continues at coordinate 18,419,183 of CM033434.1, forward strand.
CACCGACGGTGGATCTGCCCACCCCGAACTGGTGTGCCACCAATCGGTAGCTGTCCGGGGTGACCAGCTTCCATAGTGCGATGGCAACCCTCTTGTCAACAGGGATGGGTGCCCGCAGCCAGGTGGTGGTTCTCTGGAGTGCAGGGGCGAGCCAGGCACAGAGCTCCAGGAACATCCACTTTCGCATGTGAAAGTTCCGGAGCCATTGCTGGTCATCCCATTGCCCCAGGACCAGCCGGTCCCACCAGTCCGTACTGGTGTCCAGTCTCCACAGTGGCCTCTCCACCCTGGGGTGGGGATGCCACAGGGACACCATGGCCTCCCTGGTGAGGGGAGTCCAAAGCGATCTGCGCCTCCAGGTCCTGGAACAGGAGGGCAGCAGCCTGAAGCAGCAGCTGCAGGCATTCCAAAATGGCCGGCAGGGGCCAGAGGAGGCACATGGCCACCCCTGGCTCCATGGCAGAAAAAACAAGGGAGATGAAAAAAAAAAAACAAGCAAAGGCACTAAGTGACAAAAGGTAGTGGTGTCCTAAAAGGCAGAGGGCAACCACCAAAACTGCTACAGCTGACAGTCCCTGCAAGAAGTCCTATAGCACGCAGCAGGAGAGAAACGGCTGTCCAGGGAGATCCCTTTAAGCACGTGTCTCAAAGGAGCTCCAGCCCCCGCCCCCGGAAAGGGCTGGTGCCCTTTTGCCCTCTTCAAAATGGTTCCGGGCTTCTGCTTTTGCGCAAAAGCATCCCCACAATGTAGACGTGCTTTTACGCAAAAGCGCATCGTTATAACGATAACTCCGGGACCAATCTAGACGCGCTTTTGCGCAAATACTTCTAACGGAAAAACTTGTCCGTTAAAAGTATTTGCACAAAATCATGCCAGTCTAGACGCAGCCTTTGAGACTGTGAAAATTGTGCTGATCCCAAATCAGAACAAAAGGTGAATCTTGACAATTTTTGTGGATAGAAAATCCTCCTCCCCAAATTTGATCAGCATAATCAAAATATTTTTTTTCATTTTTATTTTACCCTTTTTATTACTATTATTTTTATTGTTTTAACTATAATTTAAAAATCAGATGAAAAGCAATATGGGCTTGGAAAATTCCATTCTGAAAATATCGGAACAGGATCGTACGACAAGTTGGATTGTTTTTCTTTTTTTTCGCTAAATGGAAAAAGTGTTGATCCTTTCCAGCTAATGGCATTTTATAATAAAAAAACTTTTATTCAAAAAATCCAACAAGCTCTAGCTTGAATGGCCTTGGTGGCCAGTGTTGCCATCTATTGGGGATTTTACTTACATAATGATAATGTGGCTGTTTCATGTTAAAGTCCCCATCGTGGAAAAACTCTTTATTTTTCCCAATGATAAAGTGCATCTGGATTGTTTTTGTCTGAGTTTCAAATCTTTGAGAAGACCTGCACAGTAGTAGACTAGTTTTCATCTGTACATCTTTTTTTTATGTTACTTTAGCTTGTTTGGGGTGCGGGGTCTCTAAAAACTCCACATCTCAGCTGGGCAGGTCTTGCTCTTTGTGAACATAGTCTTTGGTTACTTCTGCTTTGTGGGGCCACCAGCCACCGTGGGCCCCAGGGAAAGGTGGGAGAGGGGGCTGGCTACATAGTCCCAGAAGGGTGAGGCCTCAGGCAGAAAGGGGTTGGGACAAGGGCAGTCAGCCCTTAGTACTACCCAGACCATAGTGTACCCCCCCAGCCCTCAGATTCATGTGAAGTGGCACTCTATCAGCAATTCAAAGGGTCCCAGGACTCCAGAAGTCACAGTAGCGGTGGTGGAAGTGGCTGGGCGCTCCCGGCCTATTTGACTCTCCGGGCCCTGGGGCAATTATCCCCTTTGCCTCCTCCCATTGGCAGGCCTGCTGCTGCTGATCAATGCCTTGATCCCCCTTCTGGTCATTCCACAGTATAACTGTGCCTTCCAGGCACACGATGTTGTCCAGACACAACCAAACCCTGACTTTGCTTTAAGTTAGGAAAAGAGGAGGCTGCCTACCAAATTTGGTGGTCCTGGCTCTTATCATTTAGGAGGAGTTCTTGAACAAATAGACTCACAGATGGACAGACAGACAGATGAACATTTCTAAAATATATAGATAGATTATGCTTTATTACCCTACTTGGTACCTGTATCTTTTTTCTCTGGGAAAAGATGCCTATGTGTCTTTGTTGTTTTAAAGGAGTGTTGAGACATTTGATTCTGAAAATTCTGCAGATGGAGGTAATGAATCAGATAGGGTATGTCTACGATAGCTCGTTAGTTCGAGGTAGGTAGGGTAATGAGGGCAAGCGGAGTTGCAAATGAAGCCCGGGATTTAAATATCCCAGGCTTCATTTGCATGTTCCCGGGCGCCGCCATTTTTAAATCCCCCTTAGTCCGAACTCCGTGCCCGCGGCTACACGCGGCACGGAGTAGGTAGTTTGAATTAAAGATCCTAATTCGAACTACCGTTACTCCTCGTGGAATCCTGGGCTTCATTTGCAACTCCGCTTGCCCTCATTACCCTACCTAGCTCGAACTAACGAGCTAGTGTAGACGTACCCATAGTCAGAGAGCACTGCTCATATGTCAACTAAAACAATTCCAGTGATATCTGGTGAGACTATAGGCTTTTATACCCAGAACTAGAAACATGTGCGTGTCAGGATGGAGACAACAGCAGTTTGATTAAAATAATTTAAAACCTGAGATAATACAATTGTTTTTATGGTTGTTTAAACAAGAATCTCTTGTCTTTTGAAGTCTGCACACATGATTTCTATCAAGATACTTGTCTTACTTAAGTCTTGGCTAAGTTTGATGAGGCAATCTGACACTCATGATCCTTACTCCAACTTTGTCCTCTTTGATAGCCTGCACTGATTAAAATTACTTGCATTAGTTCAATTTCCTGAAATCCAACTAGGTTGAGGCTTCCCTGATGACTGCAACAAGAGACTTTTGCATGTACTATGCTGAAACCCTCTCATTATTATCAGGTCTATGAAGCCCATGATGTAAATGACGAGCTGGATTGTCTGATGTTCTGTAGGTTTCCTAATTCCACAGCATATAACAATGGTGTGATTTTTATCTCTTCAAAGGAAAGAAGGAATAGAGCAATCACTGGGCTGATTAATAAATTCTTTTTTTCAGGGACACTATGCTCCCTATTTCAAACCTTCTGACCACTAATTAATTCCTAGTGTCCATTAGTGGTTTGCATCATTCATTGACCACAATACAATGAGAAATACCTATGGTAATATTACACATTTGACCCTTTTGTATAGCTGAAATTTGGATTCTGCTGGCTCTGTTCTGAAAGTTTGCTCTAAGCAAGAGCATCTTGAATTACCAAGTTTATAATACTGGAGACAGATATTTTTCTACCATCTTCATTTTAAAATATCTGGCTACATTTTTGTTGTGGTTGAGTGAAATACAGAAATACTTAGAGATCTTGTTTCTAAGTCAATGCAACTTTGATTCCATTAACTAGTTTGAGGTATGACAGAAGTTATTACAATGAGCACATTCCTTCAATATATTTCATTTTGAACTTGTGTTTCTTTTTCTGTGCATGTATCAGCTTTTTCAATTAATATTTTAGTGACATTTTGTGATGTGTAATTATAGCTGCATTGCTGTACTCATGTGCTATGGATTCCTATTAAAGCATGAACATAGGTGGAGGAAGCACCTTTCTTGTGTGTGTTCCCCAGTTTCATTGAGTGGAATAAAAATGGTCCCAAGATTCCAAAGATTATGAGTATTTCCCGTGAAGTTATTAATCTGAAATTTTTTTCAGCTAGCTTTGCTGTATTTGGAATTTACTTCACAGAATACTAGGACTGGAAGGGACCTCGAGAGGTCATCGAGTCCAGCCCCCTGCCCTCATGGCAGGACCAAATACTGTCTAAACCATCCCTGAGAGACATTTATCTAACCTACTCTTAAATATCTCCAGAGATGGAGATTCCACAACCTCCCTGGGCAATTTATTCCAGTGTTTGACTACCCTGACAGGAACTTTTTCCTAATGTCCAACCTAAACCTCCCTTACTGCAGTTTAAGCCCATTGCTGCTTCTTCTATCCTCAGAGGCCAAGATGAACAAGTTTTCTCCCTCCTCCTTATGACACCCTTTTAGATACCTGAAAACTGCTATCATGTCCCCCCTCAATCTTCTCTTTTCTAAACTAAACAAACCCAATTCTTTCAGCCTTCCTTCATAGGTCATGTTCTCTAGACCTCTAATCATTCTTGTTGCTCTTCTCTGGACCCTCTCCAGTTTCTCCACATCCTTCTTGAAATGCGGTGCCCAGAACTGGACACAATACTCCAACTGAGGCCTAACCAGCACAGAGTAGAGCGGAAGAATGACTTCTCATGTCTTGCTCACAACACACCTGTTACCTGGACTACATGGAACAAGTTTCAGTGAAGAAATAAAAGATTGTCACTGCCTCTCCAAGTCTAGTTTAACAATGTGTACAGGAGCTATGGGTGCAATTCATTAAAAAAAAACACCTACGTTTCATCTGCATTTCCTGATTCATCAAAATTGAAATATTCCACAGAGCCAGACTGATTTAATCAATGTTCTGTTGGAATCTGCTCTATTTATAATGGAAGCTCACGTACCCAGATTCTTGGCACCCTTTCTGGTGTGCTGTCTGGAAGCATGACCTTCCAGGGTCCATAATTCTCTAATCAGAGCAAAACCAATTTTTAAAATCCCTATATCTTCTATGAAGGGAATGATCACCCAATCTAGTATCCAGTGTAAATGGTCTCATGAACAACTTTTTACTCTACTGAAAATTTCTCTTGTCGTTTCTGTGGATTAAAAGTTAAACATACAAGACCGTTGTTACTCTTCTATTCTTCTCTGATGTTTCTTCTTATAGGGGAAGGAATCTGTAATTAGGAAATGGTAATGTTAGAAAAGCTTAGAGGTGATATTTGTCCAGAGCAAGGAAGGTTCAGAATAGAATATTAACAAAGAAACTTCTCTATCTGGAAATTATTCTAAATTTGGGGAGGAATTATTTTCAAAAAATATTTCTTGGAGCTGACGAATGTTATATTCTAATTAATTAGTGTGTCCTTAACTTCAAGTACATTATTAGTGTCATGGATTTTATTGGAATTACTCACATGCTTAAAGTTAGTGACATGCTTATGTGCTCACTGGATTGAGGCAAAATACACAGGATTTTTTTTCAAACAGATAAAAAATGTCAAGACAATGGAAATATTTAAATATGCCCATTGCTTCTCCTTTAAATAACAGAGCAAGCTATCCTTTTCACATCTTAGGCTACTTTTTTGCAACATGATGCACAGCAAATCTACGTTTTAGACTTCACCCTTTTAATTTGTTGAGATTTTACATAATACTGAGTTAATATCAGGCTCCTGCACATCCCAGCATATACATTTATATCCTGTGTGGCTCACCTAGAAGGAATAAAAGTTATGGTCATTTTTAAAGTACTTGCAGGAAAATTAGGAGTAAAATATAGCTTGAGAAGTAACTTTCTAAATCTCTTTTCTTCATGATGAAAGCTTAAGCTACAGGTTTATAACTATTCTTGTATGTAAATCATTGTGTGCCACATTTGAAAAATATATATCCCTGCGAAATCCTGAAAAGAAAAAAAGTTGTGCCAAACTATTAAATTTATATGTATATATATCTTTATATTCAGAATAATGCTATATAGTAGAAGAATGCTATATAGTATGAATTCTATAAACTTCTCAGATTTTACATCAGTATTCACATAACATTTAATTCAGTTTTGCATAAATTACATGTAATATTTTGCTGATGAAAGAAGGAGATTGCTTAATAATAAGTACTATGCCCGAGACTTATTAGTAATGTATTAAGCAAATGGTGATTGCTGGACCTTACTTCTGCACATGCTGGCCTCTATAGAGTATCTTAAAGTCAATGCAGGTTCACATGGGGGAAAGGCTCCACCTGCATGGATCTGTGTTTTAGGCATTGGCTTTGGTTTGCAGAGCTGTCAGATTAGATTTTGAGAAGTTTGTTTTATGTGGTACAGTCCTGTGTCTCCAGGTACCCATTGTAAGCAGAGCAAACTGCTATAGCAGTAAAGTGTCTGATCCTCCAGTCCCAATACACTCAAAACTCCCAAGTCATTAGAAGCTTTGCATGGGCAAAACCTGTAAATTCTTTCCTCTGAAACAGAAAAGAAAACAAAAAGCAAGGCAGGCTGAAGTTACATCTCATTTATTTATACAACACAAATAGTTTTTACTACTACCCTAAACTGTCTTAATGCCTGGCCAACAGACTATGCAAAAACAGAATTCATGGAGGCAGTGCTGAGATTTATAGTGCAATGTCAAGCTTTGAGCTCTATCTTCACAGGGTATATAATAAGGCTTCTAGAAAAATAAAAGCATAAAGCTGTGTGAACTTTCCACTTGGATTTATAATCAAATGAAAGATGGGTCAGTTAGTAATGTACCAGGATGTACTCCATGTGCACCTTTCAAGTTCAACTGGGAGAGGGGAAACATTTAAGAAGAACATCACAATTTGCAAAGACTTTTTCTGTGGATTAGCAGATCAAATATTTTCATTACTTAATGTTACAACTCCATTAAAACAGTAAGTGGTTTTATCTGTTGGCTCTCTGACACTAATGTATTCCTTACCTCTTTAACTGTGCTGGAGACCTTGCTATGAATGGATCCCACATATCATGACAATTTTTAAATAATTGCATTTTTTGAGAAAATTGACCTATTTCTTTATCCCTGAGGGTAAACTCAAGCTCTATTACAAACCAAAAATAAAACCACTTTAGTGGAACTGACCTCCTCTGAACTGTATGATTAAGAAGAGTTCCTGAAATATGGTATTTGTTAACTTCTTTCTTCCTGTAATTCTCCTGCTTCTTTCTATAGCTATGTTCTTCTTGTTAGGGCATGTTTGCATTACAGTAGTGCCTGGATTGCAAATCAGGATTGGGCCCCTTGTGATAAGTACTTTACAGACACCTACCATCTGAACACATGCATCTTGCTACAAAGAGATGTTGGTAACAATACCAGAATATTTACATATAAATATATATACTTTATGATAGGCTTCGTCTACACTGGCATGATCTTGCACAAGAACTCTTTTGCGGAAGAGTTTTTGTGCAAAAACTCTTCCAGAAGAGAGCGTCTACACTGGCATGTGTGTTTGCTCAAGAGATGTGCTTTTGCGCAAGAGCATCCATGCCAGTGTAGACGATCTCTTGCGCAAGAAAGCTCTGATGGCCATTTTAACCATAGAGCTTTCTTGCGCAAGAAATTCATGTTGCCTGTCTATACTGGCCTCTTGCGCAAGAACAGTTGCGCAAGAGGGCTTATTCCTGAGCGGGAGCATCAGAGTTCTTGCTCAAGAAGCACTGATTTCATACATTAGAAAGTCAGTTTACTTGTGCAAGAACTCGCGGCCAGTGTAGACAGGCATCAAGTTTTTGCCCAAAAGCAGTCGCTTTTGCGCAAGATCGCGCCAATGTAGACACAGCCACAATGTATATTTGGGAGAGTTTGTCTGTCAGTCTCTCTGTTTAAGAACTCTTCCTAAACAGAAAGAGCTAGGACAACCAATTCAGTAGACAGCTTTCTCTTATCAGGTCTGAAAGCAATGTAAGAGTTTGATTGTGCCAGGAAAATGGGATGTGCATGGAATGGGATTGTTTCTCATAAAACCATACAGGCTGAGAGTACTCCCCTGCTCCCATCCAGGACACCCTGTCCCAAGTCTCCCACCCCTCCAGGCACCCTTTAAGGAGGGCACTGGGGGGGTGGAGTGGGCTGAAGCTCCCCATCCAGATTCGTAAGGGGACATTGCTGGCTGTTCCCCTTTGTCACTGTCAAGGAGCGAGGGGAAAGTGCACAGCTTGCTGCATTCCTCACTCTGGCTCTGGAGATAAGGGTTTGTAAGGCTAGCTGAGAAAAAAATACACTTGATGGAATTCCAAATTTTTAAAAAAATTACTAAAAACAATTGAATGCAAAAAAATTAAGAGTCCTTTAAGAAATCTGAAATAAAAATTAACTTCCTAAACATAACACTGTGTGTCTGAAAAATATAATAATTTAAATACAGCATGAACAGGTTCCTTTTTAAAAAAGCTTAATTGAGTTGACCTAAGCAATGCTGGGAAAATGTGCTAGTCATAAACAAAATAGTGTTAGCTCCCTGGCCAGGTCAGTTTTATAATGGTCTGTTAGGGCTAGATTTTGATCTTATGCACAGCCCTCAAGCAGGGAGTACAGTGCAAACTCCTCTACTGGAGAAGCACCTATCGGAGGTTGTGTGACTCAGTTGTAGCTCTCAGGCAGGATTCTTTCTTGTGTGTGAGCGCTATGAATCTACTCTTGGCCTACAATCCTGTGTGCTCTGGGGTTGGCTGCTGAGCCAACTCTGAGCAGTGAGTTAGAGGATTTGAACCATATCCCATACCATGCCCTCCTGGCTCGTGGGTAAGTGGGTGAGTAGCCTAATGTACCCCACATGGCTGTTCTCAAGGGTGGGATATGCTGGGGAGAGCTGGAATGGACATATCACCCAAGTCACAACCTGTCCTGTAATGGTATTAACGTGGGAGGTGTTGACCTGACCATTCACACATCATCTCTGTCTTGCACAAATAACTCTGGAGCTGCAAAACTAAACCAAAATGTCTCCTATCACACTATACCGTGGACAACCACGATCCCACTACCATTGATGACAATGTCAAATTCACACTGACTTCAAGGGAGCCTCCTATTTTTACATCATATGTACAAAATATGAAAAAGATGTCCAAAAAGCTCAGACACATGCAACACATGCAGGGAATAAAAGAGTTATATGTGCTCTATTTCCCTGTGCTTCATACCCACATCAATGGTTTGTGCTTGGCAAGGAGATACCATCTCTAGGTGGCCAGAGGTGAGGATTTGGTGACTGAATTCTGACTTCTTAACTGTACACCTTGCTCAGCTACCTGAACTAGTACAGAAGGGGAAGGAATCTTCATCAAGAATGAGCTGTTCCAGCATAATTTCTTCCTGAACCTGAAATGTGGCTCTCTGAGACATAAGGTAGTCTCTGCTCTGCTCCTGAAGCTGTGCAGAACACACTGCCTCTTACTCTAGCTGTACAGCAGGGACAGAGTCAGCCTTGAATTGTTCCCATTGTCCTTTCATTCATCTTGCCCTTGCAGGATTTTACTGCATGGATTTCCACCAGTGGAGTCAACAGCTATAAGTAAAGTAGAATGACTAACAGCAATGTTGATGGATTCCAGATAGAGGGCAATTGTTTAGATAGGTAGTTAGAAAACTAGGATTATCCTATCTGATAAAAGGCTGTAGGTTAATAAAATGAAAATAAGCCATCACAGAGTATACTTATAAAAGTGCCTCATTTTTAATTTAAGGATTCACATGGTAAAATAAGCGCTTAAAAGAGTAACATAATTTAGAGAAAGTATCATGCTAAAGGGCATGTTTCTGCATGACTTCCCTTTATAGCTATAGTCTGCAGCCTAATTTGGACTTTCCGATTACTGCAGTGCAAGGGCTTTTAATTTTTTATCATTGTACAGTAAACTGCTTCATTCCTGGGATGGTAAAAATGTGATTTCAGTTGACTTTGTAAACTATAATCACATAATTGGAAACAACTGCTAACATAAAAGAATAATGTATTGGAGTTGAAAAATTTCAGGAACTAGAAGAGTTTATGAAGTTTAAAAACAAAAAGTAGAAGTATTGTCCTTATTTTGTACATAAGTTATCATCAGTTAATGAATCCATTGAAGATTTGTATACTGTAACTTTGACATAAATTAGTCAAGATTAAATAGGAAAAATGGATCAAATAGTCTCTCTTATTATGTGTCATTTGTCACTGGGGATGTTCTTTTTTTTCCCCACACCTCCCCCCCCCCACTGCCATTATATAAAAAAGAGATCTAGTTCACCACTTACAATGTTTTCATATATAAGTAGAGTAAAAATTCACTCCTTAATGCTCCCTCAAAAAGATGGAGGTGATCTGGACAAGGGAATTCTCACTGAGTTAAATTATATGGAATTCATCCAAACATGCACACAACCATGGCAGGTCTCTTATATAACCTTTTGGAAAATCTATGGTCAAGACTATAGATCAGTGTTTCTTAAACTTTTTAAGACTGAGGAACACCAAACAATCTTTTTTTTTATGAGGAACACCAAGGATTTTTTGTTGAGCAAAAAAAAGGTTGCCTGCCCCTTTAAGGGCGGCTATTTTGAATTCTGTTGTTCTCCGCGGCACACCTCTGACTGCCTCACAGCACACCGGTGTGCCGCAGAACATAGTTTAAGAAACACTGCTATAGATTCTAGTACTGATCACTGCCAGTCAGTGCTACCTAAGCAGGGTATTTGAGCTGATGAACTGATATAATCAAACATCTAGCAGCTGTTCCTTTAAACTACCCTAAAAGTCTCTTATGCACCAGTGTATTCAGGGCCACTACAAAGACTACCTCATATTTGCAGCCCCACATCTGCCAATCCCCAATCAGAGTTCAGTAACTTTGTTAGGTTTATGTAGTACGGAAGACAGCATTAAATAAATCTGCTGTGCCCCATGTGATTTTTCCCTGGAATGAATTGTTCCCTTTCTAGAAAATGAGTCATTTATTTGGAATTTTGTTTTAGTTCCCCATACCTAAACTTTCATAACACTTTTATATTTAAAAGTATTAATCGCTGCATAAACAATTCTTTGTATTTCTTATTTTACACACTGCTGGAATCCCTTATTTTTACTACCAGCAATATACCTGCATCATAAATTCTTTCATTAGGTACTAATACACTTTTAAATTCAAATATCATTTCCAATCAGAATTCTAAAGCTAGAATGTTTTTCTGAAAACTCAGGCTCAAATGCAAATGTGACCACATATGAAACACTTGTTATCCCCATAACCAGAAAGCAATTGCCCACATCAGCAAATCTCCATTTAATTTTAGTTGAATTGGAATTGTATGATTGACAGCCTTTGATTAAAACAAGGAACAATGAAATTAAATTAGTCCCTCATCTCTTAGTGCCACAGGTCAACACTCAAGGGTGATGTATTGTGTGCTGGAGAAGTGTGGAGAGAAATCCATTATATATGGCCACTTTTAGCCTATAGCGAAAGCAAAAAATTTTGGTTATCACTTTCTTAGTTTTAATAGGTAGGAAATCTGTTACTTTTCTGCAGAACATTGACATACTTCACCTCTTTTAATATTTTATATGGTGCTGACATGAGTTAAATTGGGTTATCTTGTGACTGTGACACCTCAGAAATTAGCTCATGACATGTCACAAAGTAATTGACACAAATGGTGTCATTTTGCAATACATATACTTTGTGATAGCTCCTGACTTGCCTTGTGATAAATCTCATGCCATATCTGGTTTTCTGTGTTGCTTTAGATTAAAACATGGAAAATGAATAAACCATGTTTAATAAAAAAAAATTGCTCAGATAAAAAGGACAAAATACTGCCTTTCCCATGCTGGCATGGGCATCTTAGTTCCCAAAAAGCAATGTAGTTGGTTCTGTTCTTCTAAGGAAAGGGCAACAGTGATCCACAGAGAAGATATGCTAGGAGACTATGTAGAATGCAGGGAGGTTGGAAATGGGTCGGATCAGGGACACACCACTGGGTCTGTCACTACTCATATATCAATTATGCCATCCTTGTGGAGGCATGGCACAGAGGTTATAGATAAAACTACGTGCCTTGAAATGTAGTAGTAATTGCATCCACTGTTTGGAGATTCTGCATTCTATAAGCAGAATGAGAAGATTGGGTAGCCCCAATCCTGTGTTTGAAGCCTGTTTGTGCATAGAGAACCGGAATTTGGTACCAAATGAAAATATGACACACTTTGTGACAAAGGCCATGACTCCCATTTGTGTGGAGGGTGTTGAATGTTGGTCTAGCATAAAATTAAGAATAGCTTGTTGGTAATAAAATCACTGGGAGACTAGTGCTAGGCCATGAATGGGAGAGATTCACCGTATGGTGAAATTCATGTCATATGCTGGATATTTGACTGAAAAAAGCTTTGTCTGCAAGCTGTGACTTACCCCAAATAAGAGGCCAAGTTGTGGTATGCTTTCCTTAGCTGACTGTCACTGTCTGAAGTCCTAACACCAGAGGCTATTATAGTCATTAGTACTGAATGAGGTATTGCTGTGTGATATGTAAACAAAAGCCTATATTCAAACAAACCAAAATTAGTGTTAGTTTGATCATTGCTGTCAGCCTCTTAAAGACCTAACTTTTCAAATGCTGGAAATCTAATTAGGGGTCTTTAAAAAAAAATCATTCAAAAAAAAAAAACGACCCCAAAACTGAAATATTTCAGACAAGCACTACATTTCAACAAAGGTGTCCTACCACAGTTCCTATTAGAAGATGTAATTCATCTTTGTCATATTGACATTCTCTTCCATAGACTATATTTCCCAGCCACACTACGTCTCCCACAATGCATCAAGGCCAGAGACTTTTGCAGTTATCTCCTTTCACTAAAGGGGGGTGGATTTTGGTGTATCATGAGAGATACAGTCTGACTAGGGAAACTAGGGTGGTTATGCACTGTACCCTTAGCTCAAAATAAAATACGCAGTTTGCGCTATGCAAATTGCGTTTCTTATTTCGATTTTTTTCAAAATAGGCTATTTCAAAATTTGGTGCATCTACACATCACCACATTTTGAAATAACACACTATTTCGAAACATCCCTTATCCCTCATGCAACAAGGTTTACAGGGATGCTGAAATAGCACATCCACTATATTTCGCAATGGTACACACGTTCAAAAGACACAGAGTAGTTATTTCGGGATACCAAAGGTATCCTGAAATGGCATTGCAGTGTAGAGGTACCCCTAGGCTGTGTCTACATTGGCACCCTTTTTCGGAAAAGGGATGCTAATGAGACACAGCGCAATTGCAAATCAGGGGATTTAAATATCCCCAGCGGTATTTCATTACATAACTGCGCTTTTTCCGGCTCGGGGCTTTGCCGGCAAAAGCGCCAGTCTAGACGAGGATCTTGCGGAAAATAAACCCTTTCCGCAAGATCTCTTATGCCTGCTTGAAAGTAGGAATAAGAGATCTTGCGGAAGGGTTTATTCTGCAGATCCCCGTCTAGACCTGGCGCTTTTACAAGCACTCAAAGCTAAACTGTGGGGATATTTAATCCCAGCGGAGCTAAATTATAGCATCCCTTTTCCGAAAAAGGGTGCCAATGTAGACACAGCCCTAGTGTATCAGGAAGAATGGAAACAAAAAGCTCCTGAATAATAACTCCCACAAGTCACCACCGTGTTATCTCTGATTTCAAATAATTTGGCTTTTGCTTTTTCTGAAAGAAAATGTCAACAACAATGAAAAAAAAGTATTGATTTAAATTTTCCACAAGGAATAAAGAGATACTTTTCCAACCAATTCTGATAATAATAGTCTGAGAAGATAATTTTGTTCTTCTGTATGAAATATTTCAAGGAAATATCAGATAATTGTATAACTACAAAATAGTAAACATTTCATCTGTATCCTTCATTTCGTGTCTAGTCTATATAGTGTTTGAAATTTAGCTGTGTGGACTCAGTTAATATAGGATAGAATGTTTGTCAAGTCACTATAATGATCCCTGAAACATTTACTTTCACTTGAATATACTTTTTCATAGAATCCAAGCCACAGAACACTTACTATATAAACTTTTTAATAAGTGGATGAAAATAATTAATGTTTCTCTTCATGAATTTTGTTAGTTGGATTTTTTATTGTGTAATAGTTTTTGACATTTGTATCATCTTTTAAAAGTTTGTGTGTTTTATAATCCTTCTGTGGGAAATGGACTGTGTATGATCATCTTAATATTATTGTGATTATACCCATGAATAAAAGTGTCAGTGAAGTAAATAGGAATAACAGTACTGATAAGTAAGTAGGAATAACAATACCGATTTTACATCTGCAGGTTAGGTATATTTTCATAAACTATAATGAGACAAAATAGAGAATAGCCCATCACATTAATATATTTTAGTTAGAACAGTATTTCGTGCATTGCTTCCAGTAGGTTATAAATAAAGAGTTTCATCAGCAAGGGCAGAGTTTCATTATGGTAGGGGGGCAGCAGCCATGCACGCTGGGATGCAGCTTTCTTTGAGGTCCCTTCACCAGCCAGGCATGAGAGGCATGCACAGAATCCAAGTACTTTCCCCTCACTCCCTGATAGTCCGGGGAACTGTATGAAAAACTTACGGCTGCTGGCCCCCTTATCCTCCTGAAACTCTGCCCTTGTTCATCAGTCATTTTCATCTACTTTTTTATATATTATAAAACTTCTGTTTGTATGCAAGCACTATTATCAAAGGGGTATAGTGGAGCTCAATTTTTAAATTTACTGAGAATTATCCAGAGACCTATAGTGGAGTGTATTTCAGCAATCACAATGAAGATCATAGTGATGTGTAGGGAAGTTTAACATAATAGTAGACTGGAATACACATAATCCATACATATATCTATTTCATGTACATATTAAAAAACTTAATTACTTCTATCAAATATATTTTGTGTGTGTGCAGAATCATAGAACACTAGAACTGGAAGGGACTTCGAGAGGTCATTGAGTCCTATCCACTGCCTTAACGGCAGGACCAAGCACTGTCTAGATCATCCTGGACAGGTGTCAGTCTAACCTGCCCTTAAATATTTCCCGTGATGGAGATTCTAATAGTATATGTATCAGAGGGGTAGCCGTGTTAGTCTGGATCTGCAAAAGTGACGAGGAGTTATGCTCCAATAAATCTGTTAGTCTAATAGTATATTATGTAGTTTACATAGTGTAATGAGATGATACACTCTAATTAAAAAATCCAGTTAGTCAAGCTTTTTTTATGACTATAGTTTTCTCATTTTTCACCGTTAAACCTCTGATAAACATGGAGAAGTATCACACACAGAGTAAAGGAATAAGGAAGTTGAAATACCACTGGAGCTGATGTGAAGGGATAGCAAGAAATTCTCCACTCGTGCATGAACAAATGAAAAAATAACAGATTCTTTCCCATAAGACTCCAAACAAAATCCATCTGTGAGTGTTGAACAGTTCTTTCTGAGGTCAAATGGGAATGCTGTTCCATGACTCTATTTGACTTTTGCAGAAATCTGCAAAGTAAACTATACAATGCCCAAGGAAAGCCTGATTCTATTCCATTTAAATCAGTGGGGGTTTAACTGCTGCACTCAATGAAAGGAGAATTGGGTACTTAATTTCTTGTATATTTTTTTCCTTCATCAGTTGAATAACTTGGTTATTTCAGAAAATTACTTTGTCCTGACTCCTTATGATGATACAAACAGTCTTAAAAATAGAGCTCTAGAACATATTTCATAGTACTTAATGTGTGTAATGGTTTCTTATAGGTATTGTAGAAAGCTGCTATTACTGCACAGTAAGCATCCCAATGAACTTAGCAGTACCCTATATTATTCTCTAAATTAGTGCTCATGAAAGGTCAGGCTGACAGCACTTGGAAATGAAGTCTTCACTTTATCTGCTGTATAGGGACAGCATGAAGAATGATTGCAAGCTTCCCCAGATAATCCCCTTAGTGTCTGGACTCTAATCACAAGAGCATAGTTAAATCTTCATGTCGAGTTAGTCTTTGACCACTCCCTGAGGCTAGCATAGAAGTGCCAATTGGTGCCACTTGTAGTGGTTTATTTAATGTGTTTGGAATATAAATACCCATTAAAAAAACTACTAAACCATATACTCATTTCTCATATAACATTGTCTTTAGGGAGTGAATCTTGGTCAACTGGCTGAGCTGCATACTGCCATTGATGTCAACAGGAGTATTTGCATAAATAATATCAGTGGGATTTGGCCCTGATGTAGTTTTCATTTGCTACCCGCCTTGACCCAACTCAAAACAATGAGGCAGAAAAGGCATGATATTAATTCTACACTAAAGGTATTAAGTAACTTGCCCGTCTGAATTCTGGTTTACATAAATGTGGGACTTCAGCATGTTAATTTGTTTTTGTTTTTGTTTACTCATGAGGCGAGATTGTGTCTGTTCCTGAGAACATGTGCAAAGGTATGGACAAGGGAGAAGTTAGGTAGTCTGCTAGCTCCTGGCTTTGAAAAGGGGAAGACACAAGGGCAGTCATTAGGTACTAACACTGACTGTGGGCTCGGTCCTAATTTTGCCCCACCCCAGCCAGCAAAGCTAGTCCCTGTCAGAGAACAAGATGCTCTTCCCTCCAACGTGTATTGAGTGTGAGGGTATGTCTACACTGCCATCCTAGTTCAAACTAGGGTGGCTAATGTAGGCATTCAAACTTGCAAATGAAGCCCAGGATTTAAATATCCTGGGCTTCATTTGCATGTTCACGGGCGTCACCATTTTTAAATGCCCCGTAGTTCGAACTACCTGCCCGCGGCTACACGCGGCATGGAGTTGGTAGTTCGAATTAAAGCTCCTAATTCGAACTACCATTAAACCTCCTTGCAGGGGCATTTAAAAATGGCAGTGCCTGGGAACATGCAATTGAAGCCGGGGATATTTAAATCCCGGGCTTCATTTGCAAGTTCGAATGCCTACATTAGCCACCCTAGTTCGAACTAGGGTGGCAGTGTAGACATACCCTGAGAGTGTAACTCTGGGAAATCCTGCTAATGTGGCATTCTTCTGCAAAGGATTGAATTATATTCCAGTAAATGAGATTACAATGGTAGATGTCTCCACCAAACTAAACAGATTAATGCCATTAATGTGAGAATTTACATAAGAACGTAAGAATGGCCATACTGGGTCAGACCAAGGTCCATCTAGCCCAGCGTCCTGTCTGCCGACAGTGGCCAATGCCAGATGCCCCAGGAGAGTAAACACAACAGGTAATCATCATGTGATCCCTCTCCTGTCATCCATTTCCAGACAAACAGAGGCTAAAGACACCATTTCTACCCATCCTAGCTACTAGCCATTGATGCACCTAACCTCCTATAGGGGTCAATTGTGGAAGAACTCTGTACATGTGAAGTATAGGGCTGGTGAGG
Source organism: Rafetus swinhoei (assembly GCA_019425775.1). Classification (NCBI taxonomy): domain Eukaryota; kingdom Metazoa; phylum Chordata; order Testudines; family Trionychidae; genus Rafetus; species Rafetus swinhoei. Next base: position 18,436,351 of record CM033434.1, read on the forward strand.
CCTGCATCCCCCCGTTTCCCATCCCCCTTCCCCTTCCCTACTACTGATGAGCCAGAAGCAAGCCTCTAGGAACGTACGCCATTGTAGCAAGAACGAATTGTAGATAAGGGCGGGAACATAACAGTCTTGTTTACCTAAATGTACTGATTATGTAAACAAAGTCAAAGGACAAGCAGTACAGCAGTACAGCTGAGCCATACTATAAAAAGCAATGAGTAACCCCCAGAAATTTCCAAACTGCCACAAACAAGGTAGTGACACAATATTTAAAGCTGCACCAGAGCACAGCAATTTGGACCTCACTGATGGGCTTTGGGTGCCGACGCCTTGGAAGCTGAGACAGTCTCCCACTTCATTTGCAGTCGAAACAGGGTTCCCCAGCTAGCAGAAGGGATGTAAGAACACCCCTTTTCTTATCATGTTATTCTTTTAGTTAAGGGGCACAGCTGATAGCTGTCAGAAAATAAATTGCTTGTGTTTGACAGATACCCATGTAGCATGTCTTTGTACTTTGAGAACCCATTGTCGGACCTGAGACTTTCTCTTGCTGGCAACACCTCCATGAATTTATCTAGCTATTTTTTGAACCCTGTTAAAGTTCTAGTCTTCACAATGTCCTCTGGCAGGGAGTTTCACAGGTAGACTGTGTGCTGTGTGAAGAAAAACGTCCTTTTGTTTGTTTTAAACCTGCAACCTATTAATTGCATTTGGTGATCTCTAGTTGTTATATTATGGGAACAAATAAATAACTTTGCCTTATTCATTTTTTCATACCAGTGATGATTTTATAGACCTCTATCATCACCCCTTAGTCTCCTCTTTCCTAAACTGAGTAGTCCAAGTCTTTTAAATCTCTCTTCATATGGGTCCCGTTCCAAACCTCTAATCATTTTTGTTGCCCTTCTCTGAACCTTTTCCAATGCCAATATATCTCTTTTGAGATAACTTGACCACATCTGTATACAGTATTCAGGATGTGGACATACCACAGTTTTATATAGAGGCAATAAGATATTCCCTGTCTTATTCTCTATCCCTTTTTTAATGACTCCTAACATTCCAAATTTCTTTTTTGACTGCCACTGCACATTGAGTGGATGTTTTCAGAGAACTATCCACAATGACTCCAAGATCTCTCTCTTGACTAGTTGTAGCTAAATTAGTCCCCATCATAGTTGGGGGGACATGTATGTATAGTTGGGATTATTTTTTCCAATGTGCATTACTTTATATTTAATTGGAGCTTAAAGGTAAGTAGCGTTAGTGTAAATGAGAATGAAATCTGCTTCATTGGTCACATTTCTAATGTTCTTTTAACTTTGATCATTCTGATTTTCTGCATTCTTTTGATATAATTCTGTTTTGCTATAAATAATATGCAAGCAAAATGGCCACTAATGCAAATTGCCACAAGATGCAGTCACGTGGGTAGGCCTTGTCAGGCCCCAAACCAAACTGAAAAAGCAAGAAATCCAGGGAACTTATATTATACAACTCTTTGTATTAGTCATTTAGGCTACTTCTACACTGCAGTGCTATCCCAAAATAGCTATTTCACGTCTTTTAAGCACTCCTGTTATTTTGAAATATAATGGGTTCGCTATTCCAACTTTCCTGTAAACCTCACTCCACAAGGAGTAAGGGATGTTTCAGAATCGTGGTTTATTTCAAAATAAGTGCTGTGTAGACAGCGTCAAATTTCAAAATAAGCTATTTCAAAATTGACTCAAAATAAGCTACACAATTTGCGTAGCTCAAATTTCATAGCTTATTTCGAGCTACGGGTGCAGTATAGACACACTCTTAGAAATTTAACATGAAAAGCAATAGAACCTAGGAAAATATATCACATTTAGTAACGTTACTTTTGCCAATCCAGAACAGTCCTATTGACTTTAGACTGACTGCACACACCTGAATATGAATCCATTTATAAACCATGTAAATTATAGTTATTTATGGTTCTGAATTTAGTGCAGTAGGAACATTATAGCTGGATTAAAGGAACCTAGGCTTGATTTTTATTTTTTATATCATTCTACAGCTTTGTTTATTTGTTTTGCACACATGCGCTGAGAAACCCAGAATAAGTGATTGCTTAATTCTCTAATATTTTTATATTACAGTCCTACAAACCTGCTTCAGTGTAATGACATTTTTGTCACAATTTTATTACAGAAATTGATGTACAGTTAAAATGTACACTATATTAAATGAAGAGTTAAAATGTTCAGGTAGAATTTGTACAGTAATGGGCAATCAGGTATCTAATTTAAAATGTTAGTACTATAAATAAATCATTTGAAATGCTCATATATTTCTTGTTTGTTATTCAAATTGTTCTTTTCAGGGCTCTTACCATATTATTTATTCATCCAATAACCTGAACTTCTAACTGTGTGCACACTTTTATGAACAATCAGGAATGCTGCCTCGCAGAGTATCAATATTTCAAGCCCAATGTTCCTCAAGAACTATTTGATCTTATTAATAATTGTGTGGGACAATTATTCAGCCCTACATGCTATTTTCCCCCTTTTAAAAATTGCAAAAGTATGAATTACCATCCAGCCATGTTAGATAAACATTCATGTTAGTAAGATCAACATTGGCAGACATCAGATAATCATTGTCAATCTGTGAAGTTCTCTGTGGCAGGGCTCGTACATTGCATACACTAGTGAAAAAGAGAGCTTTTATTATACAGATACGTACATAAGTAGTTCCCTTCTCTTCCAGTCACCTATAGGGGTGGGATGGTTAGTAGCCCCATGCTGACCTGGCATGGAACTGCCTCCCCATAGCAGGTAACACTCTCTTTTTAGCCCCTAAAGGGCTGCAAAACCTTCTTTGACAAGGCAGACAAAGGGTGGAGAGGTCACTTTGCTGCTGAGTTCTGCAAAACTCTCAGCTTTGGCCCAGTAACTTGGATTCTCTTGTAGCTCTCAGATAATCTTTAACCAGATTGCCAATTCAAATCCAGATGCAGAGTCACTTACAAGTCATCTTATAATAGTAGGGTTACATAGATGTGACTGAGAACACTTAATGAGGACAGTGGGGGGTTACACAGGTATAATTCAAGCTTAATTTTCCAAGAATTCAGCATGGTTCAGTGGACTTATTTTCAAGACACATTTAAGGAATTAGGCATGCTGCAGGAATCTAAGTCCTGCTCTGAACTACTTGGGAATGTTGACGTGAGATACATGACTCCATCTACGTAAATTATGTACTGGAGTCGACGTATCTGAAATCCCCATCCACATAGCAGGGGGTCAAAGGGAGCATATGCTCCCGTCAGCTTCCCTTACTCCTCACAAGCAGTAGGACTACTGGTGCTGACGGAGGCACCATTTTAGTTCAATCAAGTGGGTCTATACTACACCCACTAAATCGAACCCTGGAAGATTGACCGCAACAGTGTCCATCTTCCGTGTAGTGCAGACTTGCCCTAAATGTGGTCCAGAGATTGACTTTCCCTATGTCCTTCACATGTCACTTCACTTCTTGGAACCTGCATTTTCTAGATCAGTAAAATAGAATAATTACATTTTTTCTACTAAGTAATGACGCCCCCTCCTTCCAGTGTTTAACACAGTCACTTAGCAAGTGTTGACTAGAACTTGGGACCTCCTGATTTTCAGTTCTCTACTTAAATTAGGAGGCAATGTGACATTGGGTGTGCAGTAGCCTGCTCCTTCACAATTTCCTGGCGTTCAAAGTGCTAAAGTGGCTTTTTGGTCTTTCCATAAGCATCTGGAAGACAACTATTTTGCACAAAATCATGTTATTCAAATTCAGATGACTGAGTTTTGGCAATTTAAATTTTGTCATAAATATTTTCTTACTCTAGCTCTCTTCATACAAATAAAAATAACTCTAAGAAAAAATAACCACTGGCCTAAAAATAATTACCAAAGATACAATTACACAGTACTCACTATGTTGTAATTAGAGCACATATTATAGTTTGTGGAGTGAAGTTAGGTTCCTAATTACCAAGACAGGGTAGGTTAGGTTAAGACATCCATCACTTTACCACCAATTCAATTGACCTGTCCCTGAACTTAATAAGAAAAGAACATTATATACTGCACAATCGTACACTCATTCACAGTTGAGAGACATTTATTACATAAAAGAAAAACACAATATGTATATAATATTTTTTCCTAATTTGAATGAACAGAGACTTTAAGTTTCTTATACTAGAAAAGTAATGGAACCTAGTTACTAAATGTACACTGAATTTTTGTAGTTGCTAAATCAGATGTTGTGCATTACTGTAGCCATGATTAAGAAATGTGCTGAGACCAAAGGTAATGATCCAGCTACCTCAAAGATTTAGTACGGAGGAAGATGATCAGCATCTGGATGGGAATTTTGCAACCCCAGCTCATTTCACATTAATCAACTGCTCTACAAGAAAATAACTTTAGAATAATAATATTTAGAATAGAAGTGTGTATTAATTTAATCTCCTTTCACTTTCTATATGTGAACATTCCTTTGTTCTAATTGTGGTTCAAGATAGCTACGTCTAATATTATTGACAGATTCTTTGTTGTCAGGAATTTTATAGCATGGCCTCTCTTTCCATAAAGGCAAGTTTATTTTGTTCCACTCTACAGTTGTTGATTTGTGGTAAATATGATTTTCATCTCATTAAAATGCATTTTGTTTCCTTGAGAAGAAAGTATTTTCTTTCAAATCTGGTGGTATCAGGCAGAGTTCATCTTCTAGAATAAAGGTGTCCAAAAAATCATTCACGATATTCCCATATTTTCAGCTCAACTGAGTACAATGTTGCATAGGACTCTTGTCACAAATGATTTTTACTTTCTACAAAATGGTTTCCACTAAACCAATAGTGAGCCTAGATACTAAATTCCAAATGTAATTCCAAAATTAGTTTTTAAATACATTTCATGTCAGTTTCCTTCTGGTGAGAAGTTACTTATCCTCTGAATTTTCAGACTGCTGGGCTAAGCAAATGGATGCCTTCTCCCCGCTTCTCCCATTTAAGTGCCTTAAATTATTATGCAAATGAAATAGGTTTAGCCGAAAACTGTGGTCACATTTACCCTCAACATTGTTTCCAGTCTGTTCAATCTATTTTTTTTATTACTAGGAAATATAAAATGTAGTTGAGTATTCATGAAGACTAGAACAGTGTATATAAGGCCAAAACCCTTTCACAGCTCCCACACCATAATTTGGATCAGCAGAAGTCATTCTTTAAAGAGTATTTCACTCTTAAAGTTCATTTCACAGTGGCATTTTTAAAAAGAAAAGAAATCTAAATGAAACATCTATTGAAATATATGTTCAGTTTTTGTTTGAATGGTTTCATACTATTCAAGCATTCACATACATAAGTTTTAGACTGGACTTAATCCTGATTTACATTTCTGTGATGAAAGAAGTCTGAATTGGAGTGAAAAACCAAACATTTTTAAATACGCTGCAAAAGCAAAATTCTGAGGAAAAATCATTTTAGGTTAATCAAAATAGTTCACATTTTGATTTCACTTATTTATTTTGTACATAAAACTTAAAAATATTCAACATCACATAAATATTCAATATAATAAAAGAGTTGTTTCTAAACAAAAATCTTGAAATGATTTTGCTTCAAAAATAACATTGGACATTTCAAGTTTGCTGAAACTTTTCCTGAAATAAAATTCTGGTAATACTGTTGAAACTGCAGATTCCAACTGAATATGTTTCTTTCAAAGTTTCTCTTAGTAACTCTACTCAGTCCTGAAACAGCAGTTACACTCTGAGGCTACATCTACACTGCGGCAATTTTTCAGATAAGGAAATGAAAATGGAGCACTCATTTGAAAATCTCGCACTCTCATTTGCATATTCACTTCTGATCCTTTTTGTGGAAGAGGTTTTTGCGATAAAAAGCCCTGTGTAAACAAGGTCATTTGTTGGAAAAATCCTGTTTTGTGCAAGATCCCTTATTCCTCAGAAAATGAGGTTTACAGGATCTTGCGCAAAACGGGCTTTTTATCACAAAAACCTTTTCCACAAAAAGGAATGGAAGAGAATATGCAAATGAGAGCGCAAGATTTGCAAATGAGTGCTCCATTTGCATTTCCTCTTTCGAAAAAATACCGCAGTGTAGACGTAGCCTGAGAAGTGTTACGGAGAAGGAAGTTATTATTCATACAAAACTCGAAAACAAGTTTCTGTGACTGAACAAATTAAGGGTGTGTCTACACTGCACCATTATTTCAAGATAACTAGTGTTATTTCAAAATAATGGGAGCGTCTACACAGCCATTCCATTATTTCAAAGTAATTTTGCTATTCTGAAATCTGTAAACCTCATTCTACGAGGAATAATGCCAATTCTGAAATAGCTATTTCAAAATAAGGCGTGTGTAGATGCTCTACTACAACTATTTCAAAATAGCCCCTCACCAGGGTTATTCTAAGTTATTCTTCCCCAGTGCCTCCTGGGGCTATAAATAGAGATAGCACATCTACATTAGGGAATTCTACATCAGACTAATTTTGAGGTTTCCCTGCAGTGTAGATGCACTGTTTCAAAATAAGCTATTTCAGAATATCTATTCCAGAATAGCTTATTTTGAAATAAGCATGTAATATAGATGTATCCTAAATGAATTAGGAGAGATTTACCAAATTATTTTGGCTTTTCAAAAGTGAAAAAAAAACCCTCTTTTTCCGCATTTTCAAAATGAAATATTTTGTCTTTACATTCAAAACAAGTTTTTGTTTCAAAATGTTCCTTTTATTTAAAAACAACCAAAATAAAATGTTTACTTTTTGTCAAAAAAAAAATTAATAATCCACCCAATTTTTTTAACTTTCTAATTTGTTGAAAAATTCTGAACATTGTTATTTCTCTGCAACACTGATATAATATTTATTTATTATTATTGGGAAATGTCCAGTGAACTGCAAAATCCATTATTCATACAAGTTTACTTTAGTTTAGTGGTTTTCAACCTTTTTTTATTTGTGGACCCCTAAAAAATTTCAAAGGGAGGTGTGGATCCCTATGGAAATTAAACTTGTGATCTACCCCCCTCTACCATAGAAGTCCTTTTCTGAAAACTGACTGTATAAAATGTAGCTATAAATATTGTAAAAGCTGGGTATGGCATTTGATGGAGCATGCGAAAGAGTGCTAAACTATGGGCTACTATGGTAATGACAACACTTCTGGGTTTTGATTGGAGGTTTGGGTGTTTTCATACTTTTAATTGATCAGAAAAAAAGTAATTCCTTTTCTGGGCTCTAAAACTTTATTTCCATATTCATTTTTGTGTACCCCCTAGACATTAGTCTGCGCACCCTAGGTTGATAACCACTTCTTTAAATTCAGCATTTGGAAATTTGGAAAGGCAAGAAGAACATAATTTGTTGGAAAAAAGTCAACATGGTTTCTGTAAAGGGAAATCATGTCTTACTAATCTATTAGAGTTCTTTGAAGGGGTTAACAAACATGCAGACAAGGGGATCCAGTAGATATAGTATACTTAGATTTTCAGAAAGCCTTTGACAAGGTCCCTCACCAAAGGCTCTTCTGTAAATTACATTGCCATGGGATAAGAGGGAAGGTCCTTTCTTGGATTGAGAACTGGTTAAAAGACAGGAAACAAAGGGTAGGAATAAATGGTACATTTTCAGAATGGAGAGGGGTAACTAGTGGTGTCCCCCAAGGGTCAGTCCTGGGACCAATCCTTTTCAACTTATTCATAAATGATCTGGAGAAAGGGGTAAGCAATGAGGTGGTAAAGTTTGCGGATGATACCAAACTGTTTAGGATAGTCAAGACAGACTGTGAGGGACTCCAAAAAGATCTCACCAAACTGAGTGATTGGGCAACAAAATGGCAAATGAAATTTAATGTGGATAAGTGTAAAGTAATGCACATCGGGAAAAATAACCCCAACTATCGTACAGTATGATGGGGGCTAATTTAACTATGACAGATCAGGAAAGAGATCTTGGAGTTATCGTGGATAGTTCTCTGAAAACTTCCACACAGTGTGCAGCGACGGTCAAAAAGGCAAATAGGATGCTAGGAATTATTAAGAAAGGGATAGAAAATAAGACCCAGAATATCTTACTGCCCCTGTATAAAACTATGGTATGCCCACATCTTGAATACTGTCTATAGATGTGGTCTCCTCACCTCAAAAAAGATATTTTGGCCTTGGAAAGGGTTTAGAAAAGGGCAACTAAAATGATTAGGGGTTTGGAACGGGTCCCATATGAAGAGAGGTTAAAACGACTGGGACTTTTCAGTTTAGAAAAGAGGAGACTGAGGGGTGATATGATAGAGGTATATAAAATCATGAGTGGTGTGGAGAGGGCGGATAAAGAAAAGTTATTTATTAGTTCCCATAATAGAAAAACTAGAGGACACCAAATGACATTAATAGGTAGCAGGTTTAAAACTAATAAGCGAAAGTTCTTCTTCACACAGCATGGAGTCAACCTGTGGAACTCCTTGCCAGAGGAGGCTGTGAAGGCTAGGACTATAACAGAGTTTAAAGAGAAGCTAGATCATTTCATGGAGGTTAGGTCCATAAAATGCTATTAGCCAGGGGATAGAAATGGTGTCCCTGGCCTCTGTTTGTTAGATGCTGGAGAAGGATGGCACGAGACAAATTGCTTGATCATTGTCTTCGGTCCACCCTCTCTGGGACACCTGGTGCTGGCCACTGTCGGCAGACAGGCTCCTGGGCTAGATGGACCTTTGGTCTGACCCAGTACGGCTGTTCTGATGTTCTAGGGGAAACATCATTTTCTAAGAGACATAAAAGAAAGACAAATAGAAAAAAAGATGAATAAAAACTAAAATTACTAAAAACAGTAACTAAGAACAGCTAATAACACTGCTCTACAGCCAAAATGCTTCTGAAATAAATGTAGTCAAACTTTACTAATTCTGGGTCACTGAGAACGAAAATGATGCTTAAAATTGTTGATTGGCTCTAGTTTTCAAGATATGCTATTGGGTCAGTATATACGACCCTTGACTTGGGAATGGCGGAGGATAAGTGAGTTATAAAGGGAAGGGATCTCAATTTAAACCAGAAATGACTAAAATACATCTTTGACTGGATCTATGAATAAATCTATGACTGTGTTTGGACAGTACTTGCTTTTTAGGCAAAACAATGAATGATGCAATCTGAAGCTGGTATTGCGTCATACATGATATGAATTGCATCATGTTATTCCTAGAAATCATGGATGATGCAATCATAACAAAGCTTACATCACTTTGCTGAACAAATTGCCCTTTATCAGCTCTAGAAATCATACAGTGTCGTGCTCTCTTATTTGTCAGTGTTTGATTTTGCAAAGGGACACATTTCTGTTTAGCCAAAGTGAGCAGAGATGCCTCGTACTTGTGTGAACAGTGCAGATAACTTCTGCTATGTTTGTGGTGAAGTGACTTTTGCATCACAAAAGCGCAGTATAACCACTATGGTTAAGAAAGCCTATCACCTTTATTTTGGCTGCAAAATTGGAGATCAGGACAAGAGGTGGGCCCCACACATATGCTGCAACACTTGTGCAACAAATCTTCGCCAGTGGTTGAACAGGAAAAGGAAATCTATGCCTTTTGCAGTGCCAATGATTTGGAGAGAGCCAACAGATCATACCAGCAATTGTTACTTCTGCATGGTGCCTCCAGTTGGGAAAGGTGTGTCAAAGAAGAAAAAGTGGACTGTGCATTATCCAAACATTCCATCAGCTATACGCCCAGTACCCCACGGAGAAGGACTGCCGGTTCCTGATGCACCAGAATCATTCTCACTTGAGTCAGATGAGGAAGAGGAAGATGATGAAACTTCTGGTCCTGAACCATCAATGTCACAGGACCCACATTTTCTCCCATTCTCCTCCTCTGAACCACATAACACAAGGTAAACTGAATGACCTTGTCAGGGATTTGGAACTACCCAAGAGTAAGGCAGAGCTGTTGGGCTCCAGACTACAGCAGTGGAATCTCCTGGCAGGTGATGTTAGGGTTTCCATGTTCCGTGACCGTCAAAAGGATCTTGTCCCATTCTTCTTCATGGAAGGTGATCTTGTAGCCTGCAACAACATCGATGGTGTGATGGCAGCCCTCAACATCGTTCACGATCCAGATGAGTGGAGACTGTTCATTGATTCATCGAAGACGAGTCTTAAAGCTGTTTTGCTGCATAATGGCAATGTTTTGCCATCAATTCCAGTCATGCAGTCCATATGAAGGAAACCTATGACAACATGAAACAACTTTTGAGGTGCATAAACTATGACCAACATCAGTGGCAGCTTTGTGGCGATTTGAAGGTTGTTGCTCTCTTGCTTGGTCTGCAGACTGGATACACAAAGTACTGCTGTTTTCTCTGCGAATGGGATAGTCGTGCAAGAGATTCCCACTACATCAAGATAGATTGGCCACTCTGACAGTCATTGGAGCCTGGGAGGAAAAGTGTTCAGCATCCACCACTTGTTGAATCAAGGAAGATTTTGTTACCACCCTTACACATCAAGCTGGGTCTGATGAAGAACTTTGTCAAGGCCATGGACAAAACACAAGCAGCTTTCAAGTACCTCCGTGGAAAATTTCCAAGGTTAAGTGAAGCTAAGATAAAGGAAGGTGTCTTTGTTGGTCCTCAGATTCGTGAACTTCTTCGAGATGATGCATTTGACCATGCACTGCGTGGCAAGGAAAAGACGGCATGGAAAGCCTTCCAGTTAGCGGCAATAAATTTTCTCGGAAACAACAAGGCAGACAACTACAGGTTGTTGGTGGAAAACCTCCTCAAGGCATACAAAAGCCTTGGTTGCAACATGTCACTAAAGATACATTTTTGCACTCTCATCTAGATTTTTTCCACCGAACTGCGGAGCAGTGAGCGTGAGCATGGCGAGCGATTTCACCAGGACATTACAACAATGGAGAAACGCTATCAGGGCAAATGGAGCCCATCAATGCTTGCAGACTATTGCTGGACAGTGACAAGAGATGCTCCAGTTAATGAATACAAGAGACAAGCCAAGAAGTGCCGAGTAGACACTGAATAGGACTAAACTATATACATAATAGTTTTTTGCCTTTTGTTTCATAATAAATTTTATTTATATAACCCTTTTGCTGATTTTTAAAGTGTTACATAAACAGGACAGGTGAAATATTATCATGTAAAGCAACCATAAACACATGAAAAGACCTAGGTTTACAATTTATGATTAAAACTCTACTATCTACACAATATACATAGACGTAAAATGTAAAAACTTAAATATCTTGGAAACAGTAGCCAATCAGTTGTTTTAATTGTCATATTTGAATTCAGCACATCAAAATACATAATAAATAGCACATTTTATCTCTGAAGCAGACGACTTCTAAAAAATTGTAGACCAGTGTAATTATTCATAGCACTATGTTCCTAATTTTTCATTATCTTCCTGCATGAAATCAAGGCAAAACCAAAGCAAAACATTCATAAAAGCCCATTCATGACAGTATTGTAATGACTTCTGTTGCTAAACCTATCAAGAACTTTGCAGCTGCTGGCCTTCAGAAATAAGGATATGTCTACACTGCATTCCTCTTTCAAGAGAGGAATGCAAATGCAGCTGAGCGAAATTACAAATGAAGCGCGGATTTGAATTTCCCACATATCATTTGCATAATCGCGTCCGGCCGCTATTTTGAAATACCCTATTTTGAAATAAAAAACGCTGTGTAGACGCTGTTATTTTGAAAGAAACCCCTTCTTTTGAAATAACCCTTACTCCTAAAAAAATGAGGTTTAATGGTTATTTTGAAAGAAGGGGTTTCTTTCATTTTTCTACACAGCTTTTTATTTCGAAATAGGGTATTTCAAAATAGCGGCCGGACGCGATTATGCAAATGAAACACAGGAAATTCAAATCCGTGCTTCATTTGCAATTTCGCTTGGCTGCATTTGCATTCCTCTCTCAAAAGAGGAATGCAGTGTAGACGTACAGGCTTCAGTTTTCTTTCTAAAAATGTATGGTGCTTCAGCAGTTTTCAGAAGGAGATTGCTTGGGTCCTGTGCTTTATAGATGGATGATCTAGCGTAGTAGGTTTCTACACCTAGGGTATGTCTACACTGCAGAGTTTTTCAGAAAAAACTACACTTACATTCACACTGCAATTGTATTCTTTCGACAGAAAGTCGAAAGAACGCAGGGGTTTTTCTGGCAGCGGTAAACCTCTTTTTATGAGGAAGAAGCCTTTTTCTTAAAGAGCTCTTTCAGGGAAAGGGATGTGTGGATGGGGAGGAGGGGTTTTTTGTTTTTTTGTTTTTTGCTTTTGGAAGAAGAAGCCTCCAGGAAAAAGCACAGGTGCCTTGGTGGCTACTCCATCCATAGTAATCACAACTTAAATGTGAGATAGCATCCAATCTATGTGGATGCTATTTTTCGAAAAAGCAGATCGCTTTTTCTATGTGCTTTTGCTGTGTGGACGCTCTCTTTCAAAAGAAGTTTTTCTGGAAGATCTCATCCAGAAAGAAGCCTGCAGTCTAGATTTAGCCCAAGAGATTCTGTCAAACGACAACACTGAAGCTCATAATTAAGATGAAGAGTTCATCAAGATAAGAAAGGCATCAAGTAAATATTACTGTAGTCAGATTGTGGCTTGCCTTCAGTGCTCTATGGAGTGACCAGAGAAGCAATTCTTTGATGAGCACAGATAATACCCTAAATATTTGAGGATAACTGTAATGATGTCTTTCAGTAGAAGGCCTTCGGGACAGAAATTTCTTTCCTGTATTTGTTTGACAGAGTTCAAAAGCTCAAATTCCTTTTTTAACATTAGAAAAATTGTAAATGTTGGAAACACTGAAGTGATGAGACATTTGGACCCTCCCACATCAACAAAAGGTATGGGGATGGACCTTTCTTTTAAATATTTTCACAAAAAATATTGACCCATTTGTATTAATTCTGTGTTCTCCATGATAATGCCCTGATAACCACTCATGTTTTTGACGGATGGGGAAAGGTAATATTTCCTTATGAATGGTCTGGTGTGAGCATCTGTTTTGCAACAAAATGGTTGAAACTAATATTAAACCTCATAAGGGAACGTCTAAACTACAGGGCGGGTTTTTTTTGCAGAAATTTGCATATCTTCTTCTGATCTCACTTTTGAAAGAGGATCTTTCAAAAGTGAAAGTAGTCTGGACTCGGGATTTTTTTGGGAAAAAACCTTTTTTTTGAAAGAATTGCGTAAACCTCCTTTTTTAGGGAAAAGCGTTTTTTTTTCCCGAAAAAGGGTTTTTTTCTGAAAAAAAGCTTCCAGACTACTTTCACTTTCAAAAGAACCTCTTTCAAAAGTGAGATCGGAAGAAGATATGCAAAGTACTGTGGAATTTGCATATCCTCTTTCGAAAATTCTACATAGTCTAGACACAGCCTAAGTGTTTTGTTTTCTTTTGTTTCCTGGATGAGTGACTGTCATAAAAAAATCTTAACAACAAAATGCATGTGAAAACACAATGATTCATAAATCCATTCTGTATTTCCACTGTTGGGGAAATGGTTGCAGAGAATATTTACGATGCTTAATAAAGTGAAGGGCATGCCTAATTTGTACAGAATCAGGGCCTTAATTGACTTCTTTGCTATTTTTGCCTCTGCTTTTGAGTGTACTAAACATACTGAGTTGTCTAGACTGGCAAGATTTTGCACAAAAGCGACTACTTTTACGCAAAAACTTGCCGCCTGTCTACACTGGCCGCGAGAATTTGTGCAAGAACACTGACTTTGTAATGTACAAAATCAGTGCTTCTTGTGCAAATACTTTGATGCTCCCGCTCAGGCATAAGCCCTCTTGCGCAAGAATACTTGCGCAAGAGGCCAGTGTAGACAGGAGCGTTAATTTCTTGCAAGAAAGCCCAATGGCTAAAATGGCCATCGGAGCTTTCTTGAAGAGAGCGTCTATACTGAGCACGGATGCTTTGCGCAAAAGCAAATCTTTTTGCAAAGGCACATGCCAGTATAGGCGCTCTCTTCATAAATACTTTTAACGGAAAAACTTTTCCGTTAAAAGTATTTGCGCAAAATCTTGCCAATCTAGATGCAGCCACTGTTACTCTTTTTGAGCTGAGCAGCTAGCCATAAATTTGTAGTCTTTTAGTGTTGTTTCACTTAGGGAAAGAATTGATGATGGAGTCAGGTACCTTTGTTATTATCTGGTTTATTTACAGAGAATGTGCAAACTCCTGTTTCCCTGAATACAGGAGGAACCAAACAACAGGAGAGAGTTTCCTACTCACAGTCCCAATCCTCTTTCATCACCATGCACTCAGTGATTACTCTGGATGTGTTTGTAGCTCTTGTGTCGGTATGTTCCTATGTGCCACTTTCTGGGTCTATTCTTGTATGTTTCTCAAGACCCCAGCCCCCTAAGTCCACCAAATTAATGCCCATCTGAGTCTTCCATGCTAGGTAGAGTCACATATGCCTTTGTTTTAAGTGGGAGGCTGCTATGAAGGTGCTTAATTCTTTCTTACAGCTATCTTAAATGAAAGGCATCAGCATTCATTATATTTCACCCAAGCTTCAATGGAAATGCTTAGCTTCTTTCTAATCTACCCCAATTGTTAAAAAAAATCACATTCTTTGAGAAAGTGAATTTGATCTCTCACAGCAATTTGTTTATGTAAATATTTCAGTTTCTTAACCTGGCATTTTAGAAATCTGTATTTTTAAACAAATACAGATGTTGGGGTGGGACACAAATATAAAAACAAGTTTTAAAAAATGGCATGGCTACCCCATTTTAAAGGCACGCTTCATTTAGCTACTACACCATTCTTGCTGAAGGGAAGCAAAGATGGAGTTTCTTATAAAAGATTACATCTATTGGCTTCTGGTAAAAAAAAAGAAATCTGTGCTAAAGGCTAAGAGCTTTATTGAAATTCTAAAGAAGAAATCTGCAGAAGCTTGGAGCTTCAGGCTTGTTATCAGGTACCTACATTTGGGCATCCTGACACTCTATAATTGAAATTCATTGCTCGACCTTTAGTCTATAAAAATGGTATGCTGTCATTAGCACTGACTGCTTGCTATATTCTCTTGTCACTCCTTAGGCCAGCTTAAACCATCTCAGATGAAATAGCCTATTTCATGTCAGACCCCTGAGTTTGCCACTGTTAAAGTAGAAGGTAAGAGCAATGTTTAGCAATGCACTGAAGGATAATGTAATAGGACTGCTAGAAAAGAAAAGATTTTTTTCCCTTCTGAAATAAATTGACTTTGCCATCGATTTTACATTCCACATTAAAAATCCCACATCATTACTAGGATGATCTTTTTAATTGCATTATAATTTAACCTTCCATGCACCTGGCAATTTCAGGGGAAGTAGTTAAATATTATTTTTCCCCCAGCTATAGGACATGACTACATGTGAATAATAGTGTGTAATACAGTATTTTACACCTCATGTGTTATACATGAGATCAAAAATGCTGCACATCTTCAGTGGAAAGGGTAATTAACCCCAGGTATTATTTGAAAATTATTATGACCATGGATGGGCAAAGAGGATCAGAAAATTGGACTAAGCCTATTCTTTTAGCTTGGACTAAATTCAAACTGTCCTCAGAGCACTTTCTTCCTTCCTTTCACTTTCTTCTTGTTATCTTTTCCATGCCCAAGGAGCAAAATGTACTTTTAATCTTCGATCAGTTTTTACTGAAACTTAAGCAAATAGCAAGAAAAAACAAACAAAAGAAATACTCCATAAGGGTACGTCTACACTTGCTCCCTATCTCGAGATAGGGATGCAAATGTAGTGTACTGAAATTGCTAATGAAGCGCGGGATTTAAATATCTCGAAATAACTGTTACTCCTCATAAGAGGAGGAGTAACAGTTAAAATAAAATGAGGAGTAACAGTTATTTTGAGAGAAGAGTTTTCTCTCGAAATAACGCTGCTAGGCGGGCCATTTTATTTCGCAATTACGCAATTTCAAAATGGCTCTCGGACGTGATTATGCTAATTAAGCATGGGATATTTAAATCCCGTGCTTCATTAGCAATTTCGGTACACTATATTTGCATCCCTATCTCGAGATAGGGAGCAAGTGTAGACGTACCCTAAGAGAGCACAGATGGAAGTTCTCCTCTGCAACAAGCTACAATAATTCTGAGGACAAAATGGTTGCTGTCTCTGTAGACATGTAGATATACTAGGAATTTAAAGGTGTAGTACAGAAAAAAGCCCCAAGACTTCTTAGTTACACACACATCCTTCAATCTAAATCTGCCTCCATGGTTCTTGCTCAGATTCCAGAGCTCTTTTAATTGGGTAAGGGTGAAATCTCAGAAGATGGAAGAAATCTCATAAGAATGTCTGATTTTAGAATATCCCTAACTTTCATGTTGGCTGAAATATTGCAAGATCAATTGATTTCAAAGGTATCCACTGTTTGTCACAGAATTTTTTGTTAGAAGTACTCAGACAAAACAATGATGGATAATCTATAAATTCCTTTGAGAGAAATCATCTTGCAAAATTATTGCATTGTTGAAACCAGAAATCAAATAATGGTTTAGCCTTGAACCTTAAGCTGCTCTGGGTCCTATCAACAGCTCTGCATTCCATTTCTAATAGGAAGTAAGAGGAAAATTACATAAAATGTAGGTACATACATCAATTTGTATATTTTGTGCCTGTCATTGACAAACTGAGATGAAAGAAATTAAATCTTCCTCAAAAAGTGGAATAAAACCTTTCCCTACACATACTTAATCATTACTGAGATTTCAAAAATAACCATCCTTTGGCATGGTGACCACAGCGCTTTACCTGGTTTTCTAGATGAAGTCTAACAAAGGGCTTAAATGGTCTCACCTCTGGTTTTGTACTCTATCCTTCTTCTGAGTCTTCTAATACAATTCAGCATCCTTTTTGCCTTTTGAACTGCTGCTGTGCGCTGAGATAATTGATTGAGTGGATCGTTTCAATGATTTTTTCCACAGTAAATTTAAAGTCCTTTTTGTTCAGTGTTCCAGTGATTTTGTTCCATTTAACACATATTCCTTAGTGACTGATGAACCTCATTACATTTGGGTTCAGTTTAAAAGATTATTCAGAAGTTCAGGGAGCATATTAATCCCTGATTTTTCCAGCTTTAGATTCAGTGGTATATGTGGGATTTGTCTCATGTGTTTATCTGAAATGTATTTAAATTATCCAAACCTTGTTGAGGGCCCTGTTCTCCTACCTTTCTATGTCCTAACCACATTTTTCTTACAGCAACACTTTTTCTGAGGAGGCTGTAACAAGAGGAAATTCCATATCCTCCAATCAAAATGAAACCTGGTGTTTGTTTATATATTTTTAATTAATTAGAGACTCTGTGTGATATCTAATCTTCACATAATGAGGATCAAATTAAAAAAGTGATTATTAAACATGGTCCAATCACCAAGAATTGCTTGGTTCATTGCTGTACTTCTAGATATGTACACAGTAAACACTGAGATATGTACACAGTTAATTGTTTTCCTGCCCAGAGATTTTCAGTGGTAGTGGGGAATGGTGGTAGGCTCTAGTAGTTTTCTTTAATAATGGGTGAAATTGATTAACTGATTTTCATTGTCATCTGTAACAGTGTCCTGATAAAACCATCAAATTCCTTTCTCGCAAGGTCTGTACCTATGTGAAACACAGCAGTTATGCCATATAAATGAGAGAGAAGAAATGGAATTAACAAAGGATGTACACGTCATCATTTAGCTCGATTTACCTGCATGCTTCCCCTACTTTGTTTTCTTTTTCTCTTTAGTTTGTAATCTCTCAAAGGCTGTGTCTTCTTACATGTGTGCACATCACCTTGCACAGTGGGCCCAAACACCATTGATATGTTTGGGCACTGTCCCCACACAACATTTAATCAATGCCATTGCCATTTTGATATTTTTTTTAGCAATTCTTCAGTTTAAAATTGAGAGTATAATTGTTCTGTCAGGAAAAGTATTACGTAATTTTAAACTCAGATTTGATTCCTGCCATGCCCCCTTCTCCCTCATTGCTGTTAAAAGGAGTACAGTCAAATCAGGGTTCTTAAATCGCCTTGATCGTGCATTCATAACTGGTATGTAACAGTCTCCAGACTATTAATCATCTCTATCATTTGGGGTGTTTTTTTCCTTCTGTTGTTCTCTTTATCGTTCTGGGTTTCTTGAGGTTTACTGCCTCCGTTATTTTCCATTACTGCAGCCAAAATTTCTGAAGCTGTCATCATCTCAGTAGTTGGTATGTTATCATCAGCATGGATTCACATTTGTACAGCCTCTGTGGGTTTTCTGCCATGTCCAGGAGAGTTACTATTTCTTCAATATTCTTTCCCATTTTTGTTTCTGGCTTGGGTTCTATATTTGTGCACGGATCCTTTTGTTTCATTCTTACAGAAAACTCCAATGAAAAAAACTCACCCAGCATTTTTTGCCAATATTCTGGGCCAGTGCATATCTGAAGACAACATCCCTTAATATATAGTTCATCAGAAGAGGTGAGACTAAAGATGAGGCAAAATCGAGACCCTGATTTACCCAGAGTTCAGGGATTTGGGGGACTTATTATTTATTACAGGCATTACGTTTCCCTTTGTGACAATAGATATACATGTGCCTCCTCCCTACCCACTGTTCTTGGGAGCGGGGCCGCCTCCTTCCCCACTGCTCCTGGGGCTGGGGAGGTTTAGGCTGGCTGAGGCCTCAGGGCCTCCTCCTTCCCCGCTGCTCTTGGGGGTGGGTGGGGGAGTTGGGCCCATGCATCCTCTTCCATACCTGCTGCTCCAGGGATGCTAGAGTGCATGTGCGCTCTTCTCCTCCCCATGGGGAAGGGAGGTGCGCACTTGGTGTGATGCTCCTCCTCCCCTCCCTGTGGTGGGGACGGGGGCTGTAGGAGGGGCTGGGGGCCTGCCTCCCCCTAGAAACTTCTCAAGTCTTCTCAAATGTTCTCAGTCCACAAGAAGTATTTTTGAAAAGATTCTAAATCTGAGGAAACTGATGATCTTGTTATTGTAAAGGATTTCAAATATGACAGCAAGAGACACTAAGCAGTGCTCTAAAACAATAATTCTGCGATAGTCTGTACCCTTACCTTCATCCCTCATGCACTGATTATTAAATGTTGGACAATGCATATTGTGTAAGGTGTCATATGTAAATTCATGGTTTTCTGATTATTGACCCTGTAAGATATATGTCGCAACATTGTATTACTGGGATATGTTCTGACAAGTCACAAACAAGTTCTCCAGACGCAAAAGGCTAGTCAATGCCTCATCCAGATGTCAGTGGGATCAAAGGGACCATCACCTAGTTCAGTGTCCACTTTTTCACAGGATTGTGGGCAAAAGATCTACTGCAGATCCCCCTGCAGCAGCAGAGACACAGACACCCAGCAGCTGTGGGAAAGTGGGACAGCAGGGTAAAGCGGAGCACTGGGTCAGCATTGACCTTCTCTGGTCCAGCAAAGTCTCAGGTTCAGGGCTGGTCAGGTCCTGAGTGTGCTGGGCCAGGAAGATTCAATGAGATAATGCTCAAAAGTCCAAGTTCTAATTTAGCCCCACACTATTAAGTGACTTACAAGGTCTGTGGGAAGACATAGTGCTTTCCCCAAAGAATGTACAATGTAAAAAGGAAAAGCATCTGTATTCATTACTTTGTATTTATTATGGTCCCGTAGAGATGAAGAGAGAGATTGAGAGGTGAGAAGAGAGAAAATGTTGCTTAGAAGCGTGGAAATCTGGAACTCGAGGTGTTATGACTATAAAGGGCAGAAGGAGGGTGAGGGAAACAGCCAATCAGTAAAATGAAAATAATATTCAGGGTGTAAAACACGCTCTCCTGACATCCAGGATCTTTGTAGCTGTCGTTGTTGATGTCAGTGGTGGTGGAGATGAGTAAGATGCTTCTCACAGCCTTATACCTCTGCATTTTGGTAGAAACCTTACCAAAAAGAAGTATGTTACAGGTTGAACCTCTCTAGTCCAGCACTTTCTGGTCCAGCATGATTTTAGTTATCTGGATATCCACTTATCATGAGTGTGGTCAATTTTCCCACAGTCCCATGAAGTTTGTTTAGAGCCATCAGTTTTAACTATCAGTGTTCTGTGCTTTTATTTAGCTCTAATTCACCTCTAAATGTCTTCTAAAAGCCAAATAAGCAGAGCTGGCCCTACCATGAGGCAAACTGAGGTGGCCGCCTCAGGTGCCAGACTGGGGGGGGGAAAGCCGGCGCCGGCGCCACTAGGACCCAGAGTGTAGAAAATTGTTTCTGCTGCTGTGCATATGTATTCTCTCTGCTCTAGATGCACAGAGATGGTAGAGTGCTGTGCTGGAGGAAGGAGGGCTCAAGAGAACTTTCAAAGTTTTGGCCCAAGCAAGGGGGCATAGGGGTGTCATTTGAGCTCCCTGCCTCAGGTGCCAAAATGTTGTGGGCCGGCCCTGCAAATAAGCAATGAAAATGTAGGTAATACTGCTCACCACTCAGAAAATTCTCTGGTTCGGCACCGGTCAGGTCCCAAGGATGCAAGACTAGAGAGGTTCAGCCTGTACTTTCCTCTGGCTGAGCATCTCCACTCAGAACCCTGATTATGGAGGAAAAAAAGTGGAGAATTAATGATCCATATTTGTACTGGTAATTTCACACATAGAAATTACGTGGGTTTTTTTAACCTTCTAAAGAAAAGATCTCAAAATTATTTTTTTAAACATATGGATGCAAAATGAGTTTCCTGTAGTGATACCATTATATAACAGCATTATACCATTATACATTATATGGTATTTTACATTAATTAGATTGCTTGTCTAACGTTAATATTAAATGCTATTGCTTGCAGTCAAGAAAGAATGATGAGGAAAAATAACTGCGATGAATTTCTGTGTTCTGTATTGAGTATTCTATAGGCAAAAATCCTAATGAAACTCAAAAATGATGGTATCAACAGAATATTTCACGCACCATAGCGGCAATTCAATCTCTCTTCATTATTATGTCAAAACTCCTTTTTGTTTGTTTATTTTATACTCCAAATTCTAAAATTTCTCAGAAGTAATTATATTTGGGGACATGTTTTCAGTGTTGTAATGCTCATCTTCAGTGAGACCTGGAGATGAGGAGAATGATCAGTGAAGGTGTGCTATAGTGATTAGATGTTTCTCCTAGACTCACACTTTAAGGTCAGAAGGGATCATCATGATCATCTAGTCTGACCTCCTGCTCATTGTAAGCCTTGTAATCTCAGCCCACCTACTCCTATAAGCTCTGATTAGCCCTGAACCTTTGTTTGAGATATTGAAATATTCAAACCATGATTTAAAGACTTCAGATCACAGAAAAGCCACGATTTACACTAGTTTAAACCATCAAACAACTCATGCTGCAGAGAAACATCCGGATCTGACCCAGAAGAAAACCTGACCCACAGGAAAATTGCTTCCTGATCCCAAATAGGGTGCATCTACACTGAACTGTTATTTTGAGACAACTAGTATTATTTCAAAATAACAATGCGAGTGTCTACATAGCCATTCCGTTATTTCGTTATACCTCCTTTTTTGAGGCATAAGGATCTTGTACAAAAGGGGGGTTTTGCACAAAAAGGAAACGTCCACACTTATTTTTGTGCAAAACCCCCTTGTGCAAAAACAGATCAGAAGAGATTATGCAAATGAAATGCAAGAAAATGCTAATCCGCGCTTCATTTGCATTGCCTCTTCCAGCGAACATTGTAGTGTAGATGTAGCCTAAGATATTTTTCTAATTTCATACGCAGTGGTGAGAAAACATTGCATCCTCAAACACTTTAACTAGTAGCAACAGCACTGAAAAATGCCTAAAAGCAAATTATTGAGGAGTACGCCTGGTAGAAATTTTTAATTTGAAACTTTTTAGGCGGTGGGAGAGAGAAAAATGACTTTTATATCAAAATGGAAAATTGTCATGAGAAATGTTCAATCCAACAAAAATTTCAGGTTTTTTCCTCCAAAAAATTGAAAATTAAAATGTCTCCGGTTGTTTGTTACTTGATGAAAACTTAAAACACTTTTCTATTCAGTTTTTCTTAGGAACAAAATATATTTCCCATCTAGTTCAGTTCAGGAGGCAGAATTTCAGAAAACACTGCTTCTACATGTTGTTTTAGGTTGCCTAGAGATATGCAGTTACTTTACTGGTACCTATGGGTAATGTGATATTTGCTGGTCAGGTTAGCTTCAGAATCTTATTTGAAGTACTTTAGCACTGCTTGATGATAAATGTTGTAAGATAGAGAGCTGGTGTTTTTATCCATAAATAGTTTCCTGTGCTATCTATTTCCTTGCTTTTTTTTTTTTTTACTCTACTGTTGGCTGAAATTACAAGCCTATGGCATTCAACCTCCATGATGTTTATAGCATGAATAAGAGATACTGGGGAGCATAAAATCTATAGGCATTTGGTGATGATGAGAATGCATTTGGCAAATCTAACAGTTTAAGCAGAATGTGTAAGCATATTCTACTATTATAGTTTAATCTTACTCTTCTTTGCTGTTTTGAAGGATAAGTGTGTGTGTCCAATGCCATTCTTTTCTAATATATAAAGAAAGATTCATTATTAAATTAAAAATCCTAGTGTTTTTCACTTTCAAATATCAGTTTCTGATTTCCTTCCTCAGAGGTTAGATTGGGCAAATTATCCCACCTTTTTCAAGCGCTCCCTGAGCTGCAATATATAGGGGTCAGTGACCATGACCCGTGACTCCTGCTCCTCCCAGTTCTGTTTCAAGAGGTCTAATATCCCCTGCGGTTGCCGTCCATAAAGGAGTTTGAATGGGAAAAAGACCATGGATGCATGGGGCACCTCCCATACTGCAAACAGTAAGGCCAGAAGGAGCTTGTCCCTGTTGCGGGGGTCTTCCTCCACAAACTCCTGGATCATCGATTTTAACATCTGGTTAAAATGCTCTATCAATTAATCTGTCTGAGGGTAGGACATGGAGGTCCTGAGGGTACAGATATTTAGTAGCCGGCAGAGCTTGGCCATTAACCTAGAGGACACAATGGTTCACTGGTCCGTTAAGATCTCTTTCGGAATCCCAACGTGAAGTTTGGACGCTATGGTGGGAGCGATGGTATTCCTTAATGGCATGGCTTTGGGTTACGTAGGCTACCATGATGAGGATGTATTGACATCCCAAGCTTACCTTTTCTAAGGGTCCCACCAAGTCCAAGCTGATCCGTTCAAAGGGAACCTCCACTACGGGTAATGCCACCAGTGGAGCTTTCGGAACTTCCTTTGGGTTTGTGAATTGACACTTGGGAAAGCCCCACTCCTACAACCCTGCTGGGCACGCATGCAAGGGTGGCCAGGTATAAAAGCCCAGGGAGTCATTCAGTCTGGTCTGACCGCCAGAGGGGAAGGAGCTCATGCCAGAGCTCCTGAGCAGCTCCTGCAGCAGCAGCAGCCACAGTCGCCCCAGGAGCAGCAACCCCGGCAGCAGCAGCCGCAGCCACAGCCTCAGCAAGAGCCCTGGCCAGGGAGGACATCTACGAGGGTCCGACCCACTGAGCAACACCCCGAGAGCTGAACAACACACCGGGAATGGTAGGAAGTAGCCCAGGGCAGAGAATTGTCCTCCAGGAACTCAGCGCGCTTTGGCAGGAATCCCCTCTGAGCAGGCAGTGAAACTCTCCACTGCCAACAGGGCACTGGGCTGGGACCCGGTGGAGCAGGAGGGCCTGGGTCCCCCTACCTCCTCACCCCAGAACAATCCAGCTCCCTAGCATTCTGGGAGGCTTATTTTAGGACTAGGCCGCTAAGCCATTGTGACCCTGAGAGAGGGGGAGTGTATTTGTGACTAGGCCTGCAGGGCCGCATTTACCCTGATAGGGGGAACTGTATTTTGGGACTAGGCTTGTGAGGCCATATTACCCTAATAGAGGGAACCATACTTTGGGACTAAGCCCGCAGGGCCGTACATAACCTGATAGAAGGGACTGTGTTTGGAATGAAGTCAGAAGGCTGTAGGTACCCTGGTAGAGGGACATTTGAAGGGAACTGGTCTACAGGCCATATTTGCCCTGCGGATAGTGGGCATGGACTCTGACTTTGGGGCTTCTGGACCATCGAGGGGCCCTGCTCCTCAACACATACCTATGGATGGGCAAGTAAATAAAACACCAATGGCCTACCCGCAGCTAATCCTCGGTGAACCATGTCCAGACCATAGACTGCTTATTTCCCACCCCTGGTCTGGAATATCTGATACTGTAGCTCAAGACTGAAAATTGATTACAGACCTTCAGGACCCTAAATGAGGTGGGAGGCTTGCATATTTTTTTGTTGTGGTCCATGGACTGAAATATCTCAACTCTACTAGCTGTGTCTTAGTCTCAGATGCAACATCCTTATAACCTACTATCTGAGTTGAGAAAGATTTTTTAGTGGTTCAGGCACTAGCCTAGGATTTAGGAGATTTAGCTTCCAGTTTCTGTTCTGACAAAGGCTTACTGCATGTCCTTTAACAAGTCACTTAGCTACTCTGTGCCTCAGTTCCCCATCAGTAAAATGGGGATTATATTTCTCCACTACCTCACAAGGGTGTAGTGAGGATAAATACATTAAAGACTGTATGGTGCTTACGTTCTATGATAAGTGGGATTATACAAATACTTGCCATAGAAGTTAATTATTCTGATATTATATACACTGAGATAATGCCATTGACATCAGTAAAATTACTCATAATTTACACAAAAGTAAATGAGATCAGAATCAGTCCTAATATGCCTAAAGACATGTCAACATTTGGCAGTCTTCAGCATATATAACCCTGAAGTAAAAGGGGGAAAAATCTGCTGTTAAATAAAAAGAAGCAACATATTTGAAATGGTAACATTTCCGTTGTTCTCTCAGGCATCCATTTACTTCTACAGGAATTTAAAATCCCGAGGGTAAGCTTTTAATTTAATGCTTTACATTAAAGAACTATTTTTGTATAGTACATTTGCCTTATAGCCTCTGCAAATAAATTGTAAGTGTGCCATACATCACAGTCAAGTCAGTTCCAATGCCAAATGGATACAACTGCCTCAGCCATTTTTTGTACTACAGAATACAGAAATATTTATTACATCCACTATAGACAGCAAAGTGGTTTAAGAGCCAAACAAGTGGTAGAGTTTACATAATGCTACAGTACTTCTTAACTCTGAGACATATAATAAGATAGGCCCAAAACAAGAGCCAAGATCCAAATATCAACTTCCAGCCCTAGGAAACTGAATGTTGCTGTGAACCCAGAGCAAATCCTGACCTGAATGTCGCAGCTGGTCAGTAGGCTGAACCCAACCACCTGACTGAAACAGTTTCAAACTTTAGACTGTCTGAAAACTAGATATGGATTTAAATTTCATCTCTCATGCCTTTCTCTACAAATTGGAGATAAGTTGGCAGCTGCTTCAAAAACTATTCACTGCAACAGAGCAAAATGTTAGTCTCAGAAGTGATAAGTCATGATAATTTAACATTGGTTGCTTCAGGGAGCATTCATTAGCCATTTTGTTGTACCCATGCTGCTTTCACTGAAGTTGTAGTTGATTTTTTTTTTTTTTTACTTGAAGGTGTAAGCAAAAATTGAAGGGAGGTATTTCGGGATTCACTTCTAATTCTCATCTGGTTAGTGTGGTTGTGATGAAAGCTGCAGTGTGAGGAATGCACATATGCATGCAATCTTGAATTAACATTATTAACAACAAGATAGGAGAACGACAGGCAAGAATGCCCAGTTGAAGCGCATTGAGGGCTATAATAATAAGTAGCCCTGTGGAACCTTAGGGTATGTCTACACAGCAAAGATATTTCAAAATAACAGCCATTATTTCGAAATAACTTTACCAGCATCTACACAGCCAAACCGCTATTTTGAAATTAATTCGAAATAGCGGAGCACTTACTTCAATTTGGTAAACCTCATTCCATGAGGAATAATGCCAAATTCGAAATAGCTATTTCGAAATAAGTGCTGTGTAGACACTTATATCGAAATAGGGGGCCTCCAGCCTTCCCAGTGCCCTGGGTGGCCACTCTAAGGGCTCTGAGGAGGGGGAAGGGAGAGGAGTGTTCTTGGTTGAGTTTAAAGTGGTTGACTCTGGCCACAGTGTCTGTGCCAATTCCAAGCCTGCCAGCCCAGAGCCAGCAGTCACTGCCCCTGACCCAGTGGCCCCAAAACATGAGCCAGCAAGCCACTGGCAGCCAGCCCTCCACCGCTCCTCAGGAGCAGTCTGCCAGCTCCCAGGAGCCTGCCAGGGCCTGGAGAAGGCGGGCACCTTCCTGGTCCAGGGTGGAGATCATGGACCTTGTTCAGGTTTGGGGGGGATGCCCCCAACATCCATGATCTCCGCACTAGATGGAGAAAAGCGGACGTCTATGGCAGAATAGCTGCCAGCCTGGCTACCAAAGGCCACATGCAAACCCAGGAGCAGGTTTTCATGAAAATCAAGTTGGTCCGGCAAGACCCCCAACCCTGAGCCCTGAGCTTCCCCTCACCCTTCTTCCCCTTGCTTCCCCCTTCCAGCTCCCTCCTCCCAGGTTTCCCCCTCCCCTCTCCCACCCTCTCTCTTTCCCTCTCCCACCTCCTTTCCCCAGTCTCACCAGAGTTTCATTCCCCCCACCCAGTTTTGTTAAATAAAGAGACTTTGTGTTCATGAAAATACATGTATTTTATTTGACATCAGAAAGGGGTGTTAAAGAGGGATAAGTGGAAGGACGTGAGGGAGGAATGAGGCACAAGCCCCCAGTGGGGCAGACCAGGGAGGCTCTTAGTGCTCCTCAGTGTGGAAGCTCTCCCGCAGGGCCTCCTGGATACTGATAGCCCCCCGATGGACCTCCCAAATGGCAGCCTGCAGAAAGTGCAGCTAGGCTCTCAGCAACGCGTCCACGAGAAGCACCAGAGTGCCCAGGGGCAGCTCTGGCTCCATGTTGCAGAGTGCTGTAGTGTCCCGAGTAAGGGCAACCAGAGCACACAGAGACAAAATGCTTTGCTGTCCCTCATCGAGGTAGGCAAGCAAGCAGGGAAAGCTGAGAACCGGCTGTCTGGGGGGCCTTTAAGCACAGGCCACACAAAGTAACTGCTTACCTGATGCCCTGCCAGACCTGGTTCCAGCTAGCCTTAAATACAATTCAGTGTCCACTCTGTGTGGACGCGCTATTTCGAAATAGGCAAATGCTATTTCGAAATGCATTTTGTGTGTAGATGCGTTATTTTGAAATAACTTATTTCGAATTAACTATTTTGAAATAACGCTGTAGTGTAGACATACCCTCAGAGACTAAGCAAAATATAGAGAAGTATAAGCTATCATGGGCAAGACCCACTTCATCAGATGAATTGAATATTTATTCCTGTAGATGGAGCCCCACAAATCAGTGATGTGAAGAGTTCTCCTCTATACCAGCCCAGGTTTTTTAGAGGGTGAAAAGAGAGGGCCTACAGCCCTCACAGATTCCTGGCTACAGAGCTGACAGAAAATCCCATGGTGATAACTTTCCTCCCACTGGAAGATGGAAATGCCATTTCAGAAAAGGCTGCCTGGGAGGGCAAGAAACCTAGACTGGGATTCAGGCCAGGAAGCAGAGAGAGTGCATGGCCATTATGAGCGTGTACATCTGCGAGTGCAAGACTGTCTTGAGGATTGACTGATGGACCAACACTGAAGAGTCCTTTGGATTGTTTATCTGCTGATAAAGGCTTTTTTTTCCCAATAAAGATGTTGGCATGAATTCTTGACTTTCCAAAGCCTAGGGGATGGTTCTGTGCCCAAAGACAAGGGATGAAATTTTGGAACAAACTACCAAAGAGTTTGTTCCCACCACAAATACCTTGTTGTCACTTGGTAGATGATGCAGGTTGTTGCCTCCGAAAGCATACCTTTGGCTGTGAATATTCAGCATAGGACCATTTTCATTTGCTTTCTCAAAGGAATGTATGAAGATATATGTTTATCTGTGTATCGTGGTAAACTTTTGTTGAAGCTTAACAGAATTACATTGATATCTATTATTTGATATCTGACTCAAGTTTGAAAAAGGAAATCAAGTTCTACTGATTCTTTACTCTTCCTACAGAAGCCTGTTTATATTTTCCTAGTCCAAAAGTCTGCTAAGTTCCTCCAACAGTAATAGTCTTACCTCCTGGGATTCCAGTTGTTACCTCCTGCAAACTATATTGTTTGTTTGAATGTTACCCTTTGGGATTTCAGAACCTCACATGTTAACTTTAGATCTGTAAGGGGACAGGTTTCTGCTGTACTAAGCTCACAGGGGTAAAGCCTAAATTTCAGATCTCAGCATTAGTAAGAGTACAGTCAATTTTGCATGTGCTCACTTCTGGCTCTACACTTCAGTGTTCCAAATTACCGAGTATGAAGCACATATTTGCCTAAACTGTTTCTTCATAAAACTTGGGGTAAAATTTCCATATCTGCCTCTAATTAAAATATGAATGTGGAACATCCTATATCCATCGGTTCCTTCCTTTAAAGTATGTCAGTTACAGACACACATCATCATCATCATCATCATCATCAATGAGTTAACCCTTTCCACAATATGTTAGCAGGATTTGCAGGGCCTATTGCCTTGGCTGAAAAAAATATTTGTCATAGCAGCTCCCCTCCTCTGAGCACACTGCTAGTCAGTGACATGGTTACTGTTTGCTACTGCCAAAATGGAAGTATAGGTTGAACTTCTCTAGTCCAGAACTCTTTGGTCCAGAAACATCCGTCATCTGGAATGATTTTAGTTAGCTGGATATCCACTTTCTATGGGTATGGCAAAGTTTCCTGTGGTCCCAAAATGTTTGTTTATAGCCACCAGTCCTAGCTTTTAGTGTTCTGTGCTGTTAGATAGCTCTAATTTACCCCTAAATGTTCTCTAGCAGTAAGCAGAGGAAATGTTGTTAATGCTACTAGACAATATTGACCTACCGTGGTCCAGAAAATTCTCTGGTTTGGAACCAGTCAGGACTTGAGGTGCCGGACTAGAAAGGTTCAACCTATATCTGTCTTACAGCTCTTTCTTTACAACCTGCACCATCCCTTCCTCATAACATTATATGATATATATTGCTGTGGGTAAGTTGGGTTTAATCTTCACTTCCAAGGAAACATTGACCCAGATCCTCATTTGCAGTCAAGGAATATACAAAACTGTGCAGGCCATATAATATAGAAGACAATGCATAGAGGACAATCTCGTATGGCTAGCTTTGGAGGCTTTAGAGATGCTTTGAATGCAAAGTAGCCCTTAGGACAGAGAGAATCTGGGACAATAAGGATTTTGTTTAGTTTAGTATCGATGCTGTGTTACAAATCAGATTATTAAGATTAACTATGCTGAGAGATTTGAGGGAGCAAAGAATACACAATCATGTCCTAAAATGAATAATGTATATGTTTGTTTAAATTCATTCAGTACTGTCGCTAATACAACTTCAGGAGGTAGATAATTACACTCAATATGGGTTTCTTTCCATCCTACAGATATCTGTTTTGTCACACCAGAAGTCTGTTTCTAATATTGATTTGGAAGACAGATAAATAATAGATAAATAATAACACAAGCAGAATGGATTTCTTCAGTCTCTGTGCATTATGCATCTCTAAATATTTTTTCTACACTAATATAAATCTCTGTCTAGAGTCCAGCCTTAGGAAGCTGATATACTTGAGCATCCATACTCTGGGTGTCCCTAATCTGGTAACACCTGTGCTATGGACAACAAAGTGACTATGTACGCTGCCGCTCTCCCTCCCTTCAGCTGGGGGAATGGCAGCACAAAAACATACTTCCCCTGTAGCTTTTCCCCAATGCTTCCCTAGTCGTGTGGGGCTGGCACCTGGAAGTGACACAGGACTTGGAGCCACATGTGTCTCCAGGGAGTGGGGCACCGGTTATACACCCCACCTCCATCCTTGTCACACCTAGACCCCGCAGCACCCTCTCTGGCCCAGCGAAGTCTCTAATCCAGCATATCCTGTTTTCTAGGATT
Source organism: Rafetus swinhoei (assembly GCA_019425775.1). Taxonomy (NCBI): domain Eukaryota; kingdom Metazoa; phylum Chordata; order Testudines; family Trionychidae; genus Rafetus; species Rafetus swinhoei. The sequence goes on from CM033434.1 coordinate 18,466,443, forward strand.
GCCAGATTAATGATGTTCAAGTGCACTACATTTGTAGATGTAACATTCTGGATATGTCTACACTGCAGGGAAAAGTCGGAAAAAGATACGCAAATTGCAAACCGCAATTTGTGTATCTTTTTCCACTTTTCAGGGCCAAATGTCAGGGAAAAAGCCTCTTTCGGAACATCCTTTCTTCCTTGTAGAATGAGGTTTACAGGGATGCCGAAAAAACGTGTCTGCTTTTCCTAAATTTTTTTGGAAAAGCAGATGTGTTCCTTGGACATGGCAGAGCTTTTCCGGGAGTACCCCGGAAAAGTTCTGCAGTGTAGACATAGTCTCTGAGTTCTCGTTTTGCAGAAAGTCTGTATAAATGAACACACATTCCTCTCTTCAAAGCAGAACCCCCAGGATAATGAAGATAAAAACTAAGAGGATTCTTGCCATAGAACTTTGTCTGTGAATACTCTTAAAGGTCAAGTGTTCTCAAACCATTCCTTGTGAATCCACTCCAGTGACTCGAACTGACTTTTCCTGGAAGTGAATTTTTAATTGGTCATTAACAGCTACCAAAAGTATTATGAGTAACCAATCAATCATTATAGTTTCCTATATAGCAAACGTAGCCTTGATCCTTCAAGAACATATGTATATGCATAACTTCACATCTGTGAGTAATCTATTTACTTCATTTATGGGGTTAAGGTTAATTAAATGCATGCTTGTTGCCACCTCAGGTCCATGCTAAGGTACTATCATCTAGAAAAGGAAAAGATATATTAGGCCATCTAGTCTGCCTCCTAACCCTGCAGGATTTACCTAGTTTACATTTGTTACTTTCTCATTCAGTCTACTTTAAAATATTCCAAACAATTGCTTTGGGCGGTCATTTCATAGCTTAGTTCTTCCTACCATCTGTACATTTCCCCCTAATATTTATGTTAACATTTCATTGTCTTAATTTCATTCCATATCTTCTAGCTGTGTATTTTCTTTTATTGTGCTGTAAGTCCTTGTCCTCCTCTATGGTTCCAATTGTCATGTGGTTGTCGATTGTTATCTCATCGCCCTTTAGTCATGTTTTAGTTAACGTGTATGTAATTTTTCTAATATCGCCTCACAAGGAATTCTGTCCCACTTCTTAATCATGTTTGTGGCCTTTTAAACTAAGCAAATAGATGTGTTTGCTCTTTGAAAGAGTCCTATACCTCCCTGGTCCAGCACCATCGGGACTTGACCAGTCCTGAACCAGGGAGTTTGCTGGATCAGTGGGAAGTCAATACTGGCCCCTCTGCTTCTGACTTCTGGCCTCTGGCTATGATCCCTTCTGCAAGGCTCCTGATCTGCGGCTTCCATCTACCAGCCCACTGCTCCCAGACTCTGGGATCTAGCTCCTTGCCACACCCACCAAGCTCTGGCTCTGGCTGCTGTGTTTCCTACTCCTAGCTGCTGCATTCCACTTCCAGTCATCAGCTCCCTGCTGCCAGCCCTAGCTGGGGTCTGGCCCCCAAGTCCAGCTACTAACCTCTGCTTCCAGCTGCCAGCCACTGGCCTCAGGGCTCTTTTCTAAGCCTGTCAGCTGTGCTCTCTGTTCTGGCAACAACTGTGGTCCTATTGCACCAGTTTTTCCCCTCTGGGTGTTCTAACTCCACAGCACCCATGGGATCCCTGATGATGCTGGACCACGGATGTTGCTGGATCAGAGAATCCTGGATTAGAGGTTTCTAACCTGTACTTTACTTTGGCCCTTATCATTGTTCCATTCTCCTAGATACTTCTGACCTCCCTTGTTCTAATGTGTGAACTTTCAAGTGGAGAACATCAAATTCTGAACTGGGCACTCTGTTTTATTGTTTATATTTAAGATTTGGAATCTTAAAATCCGGCAGCCTTGTTCTTCACAGTACTGTTATACTCTCACTTAAGACCTCTGTTCCAGTACCTTTATACACAACCTTAGGCGCTGTAACTGAAGACCTGTTTTTGTATGTTTATCAAAGATAATGTGTTTCAGTACAGCAATATTAGTAGCCCCAATAAGGTAAGTGATAATGAATCAGAAGTGAAACTGGGCTGTTGCGGCGCATTGTTAAGAACCAACCACATGTACTGGCCCATACACAACTGGGGTTAAAGTGCTGACATGGCTGGACTTTAATGCCGCTGTCCATTTTGCTTCCCCTGGTCAGTGGCCCTGCCATTAGGGCCCAGCAATGTAAAATGACCCAGGGCTCCTGGCTGCCATTACCACAGCAGCAGTGGCCAGGAGTTCTGGGCCCTTCAAATCACTCTCTGGCTCCTGGATACCACTGCAGCACTGGTTGTGATGGGCGAGGGTCTGGTACCTGCCCCGCCCCTTCCACCAGAGGCCCAACCACTTCCAGGGGCCCAGAGGGCCCCCCCCACACACACACCTTGCCAAGGAACCAAGTATTCCAGTAAATTCTGGCAATTACTTTTTCCCCTGTAATGAACTCACAAGTTCTCAGGAAGGTCTACTTTACCAAATGCATCATTGAGAATAGTAAGTAGCAGAGGTTGATGCAAATGTGTTTCTGCTTTCCCAAGGTATAATGAAATAGACATATCAGAGCATTAGGAGGTAGAGTGTCATTTAGCAGCCTGTGCAGGCTTTTTGTGACTATATTTTTGTTTCAAGTTGATTCATTGACCATGATGAAAAACTGGACTGCATGCTGAGATAACTGGTTATCATGGACTGTCATGAAACTATCCATGCAACTGCCAGCAGTGAATGTGGAGGGTGGTTTTTTCATACTGAGTTGGTCCCATCATTTGGTTTCTGTGCAAATGATCTGTATGCTCACAATTGCAGTGGTTTAACCAAGCAGCAAAATGAGTTATGAAAAGAACAGACTAATCAAAACAACTGGATTTCCTCTTTCTACTTGCTTTTGGTGTGTTTCACTCTGAAAATAAATTCTTGTCTACCGAAAAACACTGAATTGGTCATAGTTACATTAAAGATCTATCTTTGTTCTGAAGGATGCATTTGGGGCACAGAAATTATTTAATTTGATGAGAATCACAAAATAATTTCAACATAGCAGCTAAGTTGTCCATAGCATCATTTGTTCTTCTGAAAAATTGTAAAGCTAATGAAAATACTTAAATATATATATAATTAATTCCAAATTACATCACTGCACAGGTACAAAGAACCTTTATTTCTGTTATTTCAGATATACTTTGCCCAGCTGGTATCTCTCTGGTTTGCTAATGCATCTTGTCAATGTTCTTGATTGCTGCACATAAAGCTTCATTGTCCATTTCTTTGTTCTTCAGGAAGAGTTTCTTCTCTTACACAGCACTTTAATTCTCTGTACTCTGATAATTTCAGCATTAAAACAAACATGCTACACAAAACATAAATAGGTAAGCAACAAAATGCAGGTGTTCATAGTATGAAGGAGGTAATGTTAAGATAGTCACCATGTCCAGTCTCCTTATAAAAATATAGTATCATTCTTTCTGCAAACTTTAAGCCAATTTTTCCCAACTTTTGAAAGCTGAGAAATTCCCCTTGTCATCCCTCCCAAATAAACTAATTATGCTCTTCCCTGAAATACTATTATCTTTTTTTAAAGACCTACTGATCTTAATTTTAGAGTTGTTGATTACTCTCAGTTAATTCATGCAATTAACTAAAACAATTAATCACAATTAAAAAATTAATTATGATTAATCAGCTTTAATCTCACTGTTAAACAATAGAATACCAATTAAAATGCTTTCAAACATTTTGGATGTTTTTCAACATTTTCCTTTGTATTTTATTGTATAATTGAAATCAAAGTGTATGGTATTTTATTACAAATATTTGCACTGTAAAAATGATAAACAGAATAGTATTTTTTCAGTTCACCTCATGCAAGTTCTGAAGTGCAATCTCTTTGTTTTTTGTTACATAATGCACTCTTAAACAAAAAATGTAAAACTTCAGCGCCTACAAGTCCACTCAGTCCTACTTCTTGTTCAGCCAATCACCCAGAGTGCATCTACATAGCACCCTAAACTCAAAATAAGATGTGCAATTTGCACTATGCACGTTGCATATCTTATTTCAAATCTATTGCAAAATACCTTATTTTAAAAATTGGCATGTCTACACAGCGCCAAATTTTGAAATAATGTGCTATTTTGAGACATCCCTTAACCCTCGTGGAAAGAGGGTTACCGGGATGCCGAAATAGCTACCCTGCATCTACACAAGCAGCCCATTATTTAGAAATATTTTTTGAATATTTGCAGTGTAGACATACCTCAAGACAAACAAGTTTGTGTATATTTACAGGAGATAATGCTGTCTCTTCTTATTTAAAAAGTCTCAAAAAAGTGAGAACAGGCATCTGTATGACACCTTTGTAGCTAGCATTGCAAGGTATTTGTGTGCCAGATATGCTAAGCCTATGTATGCCTCTTCATGCTTTGGCCACCATTCTAGAGGACATGCTTCCAAGTTGATGATTCTGGTTAAAAAAATAAATGTGTCAATTACATTTGTGACTGAATTCCTTTGGGGAGAATTGCTCCACATCCTGCCATATATTTTATGTTACAGCAGTCTTGGATAATGACCTTGCACATGTTGTTCATTTTAAGAACAGTTTCATGCAGATTTCACAAAGCACAAAGAAGCATCTATGTGAAATTTCTAAAGATAGTTATAGCACTCGATCCAAGATTTAAGAATCTGAAGTGCCTTCCAACATCTGAGAGGAAGGAGGTGTGGAGTATGCTTTCAGGAGTTTTAAATGAGCAACAATCTGATGTGGAAACTATAAAACCCGAAGCACCAAAAAAGAAAGGCAACCTGTTTATCATCTGACCCAGATCATAAAAATGAACATGCATCGGTCTGCTCTGATTTGAATCATTATGGAGCAGAACCAGCCATCAGCATGGACACATGTCCCCTGGAATGGTGGTGAAGCATGAAGTGACACCTGAATCTTTACCATATCTGGCATGTAAATATCTTGCAATGTCAGCTACAACAATGCCACAAAAAAAACCTATTCTCACTTTTAGGAGACATTGCAGTCTAAGAAGCAGGCGTCATTTTCTCCGACAAATATCAATACACTTGTTTATCTGAGCAATTGACTGAACAAGAAACAGGACTGAAGGGACTTGCAGACTCTATGATTTTACATTATTTTGTTTTTGAATCCAGTTCTTCTATATTTTAACTTCAATTATCATGAAAGAGAGATTGCAATACAGTGCTGATATTAAGTAAATTGAAAAAAAGCACACTTGTTTGGGTTTATTTTTATTAAAAGTATTTGTACTGTAAAAAAAGTAAGCATTTCACACTTTTTATTCTTTGTTGTAATTGAAATTAATATTTTTTTAAATGTACAAAATATTCAAACAAATGGTATTCTACTAGTGTTTAACAGTGTGATTAATCACTATTTCTTTTATTCATTTGACTTAATCTATACATTTTCTGCATCTCTCTGGTTAGTCCTGTATGGCATCACATGGAGCGCAGGTGTTGAACAGTGAAAAAATTAGCGGTACCCACATTTAAAATATAATGGGGATCTAAGTTAGCATTCATTGAAATGGATCAGTAGTTCATGTCTAGGAGCAGTTGTTTCAGTCTCTCTGCAAAGTCTGCAACTTGTGTCTGCATGGATTAAACTCTTCATTTTTTAAAGGATATCTAGAGTGTTACCTCCAAAACAAAACGCAAAGAAGGGAAAGATGAGATGGGAAAGATGAGACAGAAAAATAATGAAGGATCTGTTCAAAATATCTCTTGCTAGTCCTTCGTATCTCCCTGAGAGGACACATTCTATGTCTCTGAAGACATTGGCACTCCACAATGTCACAGGATTTATAAAAAGAGAATTAGTGTGGAATGCTGAATACTGTACATATTTAGAGATCAGACAACTACAATTGTTTAGAACAGAAATAACTGCTGGTGCTTTAATGGAAAATTCATGGTGGCCTATCCTCATCCCTTTATATCTATATGTCTCCTAATGCCAGTGCAGTTTACATCAAGCTAGGCAGAGGTTTAAAAAAAAAACCCTCATATTTTGTAATAGGTGTTAATCCCTCCCTTTCACCTCATGTGTAAGGTGATCACATGAAAATGAAGGACATGAATTTTTCACCAAGGCAGTTTTACTAACTTCTGCTTATATGTGAGAAGCTTGGCTAGATGGAGATGGAAAGTTTTTAATCGGAAAAGTGCTTTTCACATTGTGAAACTATAGGTTGGCCACAACAGTGGCTGTATGAGCTAAAGGTCAAAGGGGAAATCCCATTGTGACTTGAAAGTATATTTAACTTTCCTTGTTAATGCAGGCATTGGCATCTCTTCCGAGAATGTCGACAAAGGTGCCATCAAATGGTTGTGAACACTTCTCAGGTGAGAACTAGCCTCCTCTCATTTGAAGATTTTTAAAACAATGATTTATAGTCTTCATATTTTTCCAACTACAAATTCAAGGCACTTTTTTATTCAAAGCAATTTCCTTCACTGTCTTTCTCCCCCCTCCTACCCATGTACTCCACTGGCTCAGCTCTAATAATTTTTCTTCCACCTCCATCATTCTTTTCCCTCAGGAAGGAATGCTATTCAATTCTTCAATGCAGTCCTCAAAATAATCACCTCCAGTACAGCTCCTCTTTTTAATACCTTAATTGTTTTCTGCAATTTTAGCTGTTTACACATTGGCTTACAGAGAATTGAATAGCTAGAAGATGGTATGAATTTTTCAAGTAAACCAAAGAAGAAAAATCAATATTTATCATAGTCCATTTCTCACTGAGAACAGCTCAAGAAAGGATGTAATGTCACATGAAATCATGTAGAATGTCCTTGAGAGAATTTAAAAAATAATCAGGAACACTCTGTCTAAAGCTTCAGATATATGACAGCACAAAGATGCCATGACTTCACCTATTTAAACTACTAAGCAAAGAGAAGATTAATAAGGGACATATGTGATATAAAGTCCAGTCCCTGGAAAGTGGTGGAACCTCACCATATACAAGTGGTAAAGGCATGACTGAGATTTCTCTCATGTTACATATTACAGATGAGAAGAATGTATTCTCCTTATGCCACACAGATAAATGGTTAGATCCTCATTTATTTTGTTGTATGTTTTGATTTTTGCTTTCAACTGCATTGAAATGTTGTGGAAGCTTTACGGGGCAGATGAGATTGTGTAAGGATCCTTGGCATTTCAGATGGGTGTGCAGTTGTAATTGTTAAGCACATCACTAAGGGAAACATGAAATAGAATATTTCCCATCCAAAACTCTATTTAAAAAATGAGAGAATGTTTGTGTTTTATTAAGTTCAAATCAGTCACTGCAATACAGTGTAATGTAAGAGTGCTAGATCAGGCCCTGAGTTAAGTGGTGGTTGTAATGTGAGTTGGTCTCAGTTTAGATTTCAGTGGACAGGTGTTCACCACACAATTGGCCTTTAAATACTACCAGGGAGGTAATGTTAAAATGTGATTATAAGGTCTGGTAAGAAGAGCTATATGCAAAACATTTGTAGGACCCAATCAGCCACCTCAAACTTCATTCAAAAATATGGAAAGAAAATGTTTACATAGCTGGGAAATTCTTGAACTTTACCCCATCCATATCCAGTTCATAATAACAACACCCACATCTCTACTTTCCATGGATGTAGTCAGGAGGGAGAGGCCAACACATTTGGAGGTTTTAATCTGAAAACTCATAGGTCAGGTCTGCACTAGACCTGGAAGGTCAGCTTGAGGTACGCTACTCCAGCTATGTAGAATACGTAGCTGGAATCGGCTTACCTTCAGCCAAGCTAGGCGGCATCAACACAACGACTTCAAAGAGTACAGGTGCCAGCTGGAGCTGCCCTCAGTGTTTGATTTATGGGTCTACACTAGATCTGCTAAGTTGAATGCCAGAATGTCAATCTCCAGTGCAGCAAGTGAAAACGTGCCCTTAGTGTATCTTCTAGTAAATTTGTAGTGATTGCAGAATTCTCAGAGATGCAAAGCAAAGGCATCTACTATATATGTGAGAGACTTTGTCTGTGTGTTTGTTTGTTCAAGAACTCCTCCTAAATGGTAAGATCTAAGACCACCAAATGTGATATATAATTTTCTCTTATCAAACCTAAAGCAAGGTAAAGTGTTTAGTTGTGCCAGGAAAATGGGATGTTCCTGGAATGGGATTGCTTCTCATAAAACTATACAGAAAAGGGACAGAATCCCCAGACAGATGAAAGGGGCTGGCTGGGGGTATGACCCCATCCTGTTCAGGACAGCCCCAGCTCTGATACTCCCACCCCCAGGCACCCTTTAGAGAGAACAGGGGAAAATGAAGCTCCCCCTTCCCTGATTCATACAGGGATATTGCTGGTTATTCCTCTTCATCAGAGAGTGCACACTTTGCTGCATTCCTCACTCTGGCTGAGGAGCACAAGGGCCAGATGAACCTGAACCTGCCTCAGCTGGGGGACATGCACCCCTTCCCTGTCAGTGCCTACTGAGCTGCAATGGCCATGGAGTGGTGCTTCTCATCTGACCCCAAGCTGTTGCTATGAGAGAGAGCTGGGGTAGTCCTCTGTCCCCAGGGAAACCTGCATACCAAATTCCTCATCCCCAGCTCCACCTCCATGCAACTATTTAAATGAAGCACAAACATTTTCATTTTCTTTAAAAACCAAAAAACAAAAATTGAGTTAAGAACCCTAGCAACGCTGAGTAAATCTAGTTACTAAATAACTTAACTTGGTAAACAACTTGTACAGTTCATGAAGATAGGATTCTTTTTAAATGTGAGCTGGTTTTCTTCTTAATAAAATAGTCATCCAGCTGTGCACACAGTAGTGTCATGTAGCAGCAGAGACACAGCCATAATTTATGATGCATCCAAGTACTTTGACACTCATTGCTACATAACATAAGAACATAAGAATGGCCGTACTGGGTCAGACCAAAGGTCGATCTAGCCCAGTAGCCTGTCTGCTGACAGTGGCCAGCACCAGGTGCCCCAGAGGGGATGGACCAAAGACAATGATCAAGCGATTTGTATCCTGACATCCTTCTCCAGCCTCTGACAAACAGAGGCCAGGGACACCATTTCTATCCCCTGGCTAATAGCATTTTATGGACCTAACCTCCATGAAATTATTTAGCTTCTCTTTAAACTCTGTTACAGTCCTAGCCTTCACAGCCTCCTCTGGCAAAGAGTTCCTCAGGTTGACTACGCACTGTGTGAAGAACTTTATTTTTTTAGTTTTAAACCTGCTACCCATTAACTTCATTTGGTGTCCTCTAGTTCTTCTATTATGGGAACTAATAAATAACTTTTCTTTATTCACCCTTGTGTCGGACCCAGCAGGGTCCACACTGTGCCGGGCCGGGGGATTATCCCCACCCCGGCAGGGGAAGGGCGGACGGCCAACCTGGGCAGCCGGAATAACCCCAGAACGGCGGCGAGCCGATGCAGGGAAACGCGCTCGGCCCTGCCCCGGAGGGGCCGGGGCCAGACCCGGCCGCAGGAGGCGCGCCGGAGAAGCAGCGAGCGCGCCGGCTATGCCGGCCCACGCAGGGCAGGGGGCGGAGCTCTCAGCCCCGACCCTTACGTGGCGGGCGTGAGACGCCGGGCGGGCAGGCGTCCCCGGCGTCCGGGCCCGGGCCCTTTGAAAAGGGGCCGGGGGAGACAGCCAAAGGTGGAGGACGGAGCCGCAGGACGCACCTCCGGAGGGCAAGCACCCCGCCTCGCTGGAGGGCAAGAAGGCTGGGGCCGGAGCCCCCAAGACGCGAGCCGGGCGGGGCCGCCGGCTCGAATGGGGTGAGTAGCCCGGGCGAGCGACCCGGAGGCAAGGCAGGGAGTGGGGAGTGGAAGAAGCCCAGGGCAGGGCACTTCTGGCGCCCGTGGGCAGGTGCGTTACGGGGATAATCCCCACCTGTCGTGGAGGGAGTACAGGCATTACTCCCCTCCCACTTAGGGCCCCGGGCTGGGACCCGGTGGAGAGGGTGGGCCCGGGTCCCCCACACTCCTCCCCCTCGACTGCCGTTCCTACCTTCACCCGGTAGTTCCGCAGGGGCAAGCCGCATCTAAGCGGGAGCCGGGCAACCTAGACTGTAAGTGAACTCCTGACAGCCCTGACCCCAACCCCCTCTCGCTCCTTTTCCCCACGGGACCCATGGACCCCTGATGGGGCCGGGCAGTGAGTTCGCTGAACCCCGGCACCGACGCAGGGCCGGGTGATCGCACTCACATTCCTCGTCCCGGGGCCCCGCCCCGAGACAGACGTTCACAGGACATAGACAGTGGGTCCGCTGAACCCCCCTGCCCCGCTGGGAGGGGGCGCTCGCACCCTTAAAATCCGTCACAACCCTCTCACACCACTCATGATTTTATATACCTCTATCATATCCCCCCTCAGTCTCCTCTTTTCTAAACTGAAAAGTCCCAGTCGCTTTAACCTCTCTTCATATGGGACCCGTTCCAAACCCCTAATCATTTTAGTTGCCCTTTTCTGAACCCTTTCTAAGGCCAAAATATCTTTTTTGAGGTGAGGAGACCACATCTGTACACAGTATTCAAGATGTGGCGTACCATAGTTTTATACAGGGGCAGTAAGTGTCCTATTTTCTATTCCTTTCTTAATAATTCCTAACATCCTATTTGCCTTTTTGACTGCTGCTGCACACTGTAGAAGTTTTCAGAGAACTATCCATGATAACTCCAAGATCTCTTTCCTGATTTGTCATAACCAAATTAGCCCCCATCATACTGTACGTATACTTGGGATTATTTTTTCCAACGTGCATTACTTTACACTTATCCACATTAAATTTCATTTGCCATTTTGTTGCCCAATCACTCAGTTTGGTGAGATCTTTTTGAAGTTCTTCACAGTCTCTCCCCGTAAAGTTCTTCGCAGTGTATTTTAATTTTATCCCAAACTTTACTGTATTTGGAAGTAATCAGAGCTGATATTGGAATGGAGAGCAGCTTTTCCTCACAATTTGATCTGAGCTCTCAAAATAGTCCTGATAATAGAGGTCTGTGTATTACTTTAGTTCTCTTACTTTGTTTTAACTATGTCACTGATGATTTATAGGTGCCAGTTTTGTGGTATTTATCAGTCCCTCCATTCTGGTTTGCTTTCATAAGCTACTTTATAAAACTTTATTTCATGTTAATTTCTGCTGAAGTTCTTAATGTTTTTTTCTTCATTTCAACAAGTGTCTGATAAGAAAAGTCCGCATGAGAGCTGTTCCTTTGATTTCCAACAGTTTGATAGCTCTTGTTGGTGCTAACTCAACCACAAATATCTATAGCAATACTAACATTTTCACATAGCATCTCTCTCGGCCGTCTGTCTGTCTGTCCATCTGTCTGTCTCTCTTTCTCTGTCAATAGATAAATAGATGGATATTCATTACTTTAAAACTGATACAAAAATCCAGTCCTTTTTTTGGTTTAACTCAGTGTTGTCTATCAAGTGCCATAAACCATCATATAGCATATGAAGTGGAACAACTCTGAAATACATGTCTATTTCATTCAGGTGGATGTTAAGTTCCCAAAAGCATTCAAACTGTTCCATGTATTTAGAGATTTTGTGATCTCTTTCAAAACTAATATTAAAAAATTAAGAAATTTCTATCTGTAAGAATTTTAAGAACAAAGTCCAAGAAGTATACCTAATAGTAAGGTAACTCGTGATTATACTGAATGCTTCATTATTGTTTTCTCCAGTGATGCAGTGATTAGGCATGTCTACACAGCTCTGTTGTTTCAAAATAACTTGTATTATTTCAAAATAACAAAGTGAATGTCTACACACCAAGTGCATTTTTTTGAAATAATTTTGAAATAATGGGCACCTTATTTCAAAATCCATAACCCTCATTTTACAAGGAATAATGCCTATTCCAAAACTGTTTTTTCGAAATAGGGCATGTGTAGACAGTGCAGTTGTGGCTATTTTGAAATAAGGGGCCTCCAGTGCTTCCCACAAGTGCCCTGCTGGCCATTCTGTCCACACTCATCGGAACTCTATAGTTTCCCTTCCCCGCAGCCCTGAAAGTTGAAGCCACAGGGGAAAGGGCTTACGGCCCACAGCAGGTCCTGCTATTCCTGTGCCATACAGCAGCGCTTTCCTCTGCCCTACCTCTACCATGATGGACCCCAACATGCCATCTGAGGCCTCCATGGCTGCCAATCCATGTGCAGCCAGCTCTGAGGCCAGGGCCAGAAGAGGAGGGTGCCATTGTGGACTGACACAGAGATCACTGAGATCTGGAGGGAGCAGTCAAACAGCCAGGATCTCCGCATCAGATGGTTAAATGCTCAAGTGTAGGGCCGCATGGCCAACCACCTGGTGCAAATATAGGTCAAGGAGCTTTGGCAGGCCTATTCCAAAGCTAGGAAAAGGAGTTCCTGGACAGGAGTGGTCCCCCAGACCTGACACTTCTACACCCAACTAGATGGTATCCTGCAAGGGGGTCAGGTCATTGGCTCCAGCCTGAAAATTTTTGTCATCAGCCTCCCAGAGGTCATGGCAGTGGAGGAGGACGATGAGGATCATGATGAGAATGTGGCCATCACACACAGAATGCCTGCAAGCCAGGACCTCATCTTGTCCCTGGAGCCGATACCCCCCTCCAAGATGTCACCCAGGGCTCAGATGAGGCCAGAGAAGAACCATCAGGTGAGTTCCATTACTTTCCCTGAACACACGTGGTGGGGGGGGGGGGAGGGTGGCAAGGGGCTGCTCATACCTCCCCCAGCCTTCTCAGCCTGGGGATTGCACAGCAGCCTGTGCACATGGCTGCCCCATGGAGTGGCAGTCCAGAGCAGACAGCTGCATTGGGGCCTGCCTTACTCTCAACCCCATGATGGAACACCTTCCTTCCACAGGCCACCACTAGGGGGGATGGGGTCACAGATACATACAGAGTAGTGCCACACATGGTATACAGGCATACTTGCACTCTAAGGGTATCATCTGCTCCTGGGCCAGCACGGTGAGGTGGAGGACATGGGTCCCGTGCCAGGGGAAACTGGCAGGAGGGAGAAGAGGAAGAAGTGGAGGGGGACCCCAGCAGCATCCTCCGTGGAGAGTGGTGTCAGCAGCTCACATCCCCACCCCCCAGGCATCCTCCTCCCCCCTCCTCCAGCAGGCAGGGGTACAAGGAAGGAAGACGAGTTGCCCCATCACTCCTTGCCCTCCCATAGGCTCCCTGCCTAGTAGGCACCTTCCCATACCTGCTTGTCCCTGGGATGTGGGGGGGAAGCTCCAAGTACATTGCCTTAGTCTGACCCAAGACCTTATGGTGTCAGCTCAGAGATGAGGGCTAGGCTTCGGGCACCCTGTCTCCTGGAATGATGGCCCAGCTCTTTGTTCTTCACACCTGGACCAGCTGCAAGTGAGGTGCCTGCTACACCTCCCTTGCCAGCCTCACAATCCCATGGGAACAACCTCCGCAGACAAGCATGAGAGGACCTGGAGTGGGTGCATATCACTGCCTTGCATGCCCTGCAGCGGTCTTTGGAGAAGGACGTGGAGCTGCCCTGCACCACCTGACAGGAGCTCTTGCAACAGGCCCAGGCCATATGCATGGCTTACATTGCTGCCATGGACCGCGAGCCCCAACTCCTGCTCCTCCGGCTTCTCCTCCTAGCTGCCCCACATGGCCACAGAGGGCCCCGCACACGAGGCAGTGGCACCAGCTGAGGCAGGCACCACTCCCAGCACAATCCCTGGGCCTCTCCTCCCCATTTCTTCTCCCTCCTCCCCCTCCCAGGTTCTTTCCCCAGTTACAATTACCCCATGTTAAATAAAAAATAGTGTTTCTTGGTTCAAAAACAAAAGGTCTGCTTTAATGTGTCAACAGGAGGGAGGGGGAACAGAAGGCTAGGAAGGGGAGGGGGGAGGAAGGAAAGGCCCACCAGGGCAATGCACAGGCCCCTTGTTAGGAGGCCCATGGGAGAGTGTCACTGGGATGCTTGTATGAAACTCTACCTCAGGGCCTCTCAGATGCGCATAGACTCCTGATGGGCCTGCCAGACGGCAGCTGTGCGCAGCTGCTCAAAGGCCCCTGTGAGCTGCTCAGCCTCTGCCCCCAACCCTGGCAGGAATGTCTCCCTCTTATTTCTGCATATATTGTGCAGGACACAACCAGCTGCCACCACTTGGGGGATGTTTCCCTCGCCAAGGTTGAGGAGGGTGAGGAGACGACAGAACCTCCCTTTCAGACACCTGAAGGCACCCTTCACTATCATGCGGGCCCTGCTGAGCCTGGCATTGAAATGTTCTTTGCTGTGGTCCAGGTGTCCAGTGTAAGGCTTCATCAGAAGAGGGTAGGCAGCATCCCCCATGATGCACATCGGCATGTCCATGTCCCAACGGTGCAGTCAGGGAAACAAGTTCCAGCATGTATCTTCTCTTAGAGGCTGGAGTTGCAGAAGACATGGGCGTCGTGCGCCTTCACTGACTACCCGACACTGATGTTCGTGAAGCGGCCCTGGTGGTCCACAATGGCCTGCAAGACCATGGCAACAATTCCCCTTTCGGTTGATGTATTCAGATGCCCAGTGGTTGGAAGCCTGGATAGGGATGTGGGTGCCCAGTTGGGAAAGCTCATGGTGGCAAATCCGGCAATGATGGGTTCCATGTTGGCCAGGAGGATAAGCCTGCACAGCAGGATGATGGCAATGGCCCTTACTACCTGTGGAAGGAGACAGAGAATCACAAAGTTCCAGGGCCCTCAGGAGATCCCAAGCCCAACCCCCACACAGACACCATGACCAACCCCTTACTTATTTCATCCCCCGGCAGGGCTTTGTGAAGGCAAGACTGAAAACCCTTTCAGAGAGGCAGCCTCCACCCCCCCCCTTTCCTAGGGAACCCCATTCCAGCAGTTCACTACACTCGTGGGACAATTGCACGAGAGTGCCATATCTGCATGACCACAACCATGATGGTCAATCTCCCTGCATTAAACTGGTTCCCAACGGAGTGGTAGCTGTCCAGCGTGGCGAGCTTCCAGAAGGCAATGGCAACCCACTTCTGGAGGGGGATGGCAAGTCGCATGTGGGTGTCCCATCATGTGAGGGTAGAAACAAGATACTGGCAAAGCTCCATGAAGGTGTCCTTCTGCATGCAGAAATTCTGGAGCCACTGCTGGTCATCACACTGCTCCATGAGGTTCCAGTTCATGAGGATAGCAGCCTCTGAAGGAAGGCACTAACAAAAAACTTCTCTCCTGCTATATGCATATGGGCAGCATGTGATCAGCCAGATGCATGTGATGCTGAGGAAGAAAATCCTAAGACACCAAAACCAGTTGCCATCATTCTTATGCTGTGTATATGTTAGTGAAAGACCTGGGCAGGAGTCATAATCCAAAGCATTGCCTCCCCCCATTTAGGTATTTATTGAAAAGTGGACCTGTGCAATTTATGAGCCAGATGCAAATACAGGTAGGCTTCTTCCTCTGTCACATAGAGCAGACTGCTCTTGAGCTTGTTTCCCTGCAGCCCATGAGAATATAAAAATCCCCCTTCCTATCTGGCTATTGTGTATAATAGAAATGTGACAGCTCTCCTACATTATGGACCTTCCGCAATCCCAGGTTTCCATCTTGGTAACTTATATTCCAGTAACTGGGTTGCACTCACTTCTCACAAGCACCCCTTGGCTGAGGGCATTTGCCTGCACTCTGTTTATGGAGGGGTTTTGGTGACTCAGCCCTTGGGCCGAGTCACACACAATCTGTGTGCCAAAATAAAACAAACTCCTTCTGGGGTACAAGTCCAACAGGCCCTTCCTTGGTGCCCTCTTTAAGGTGTCTCAATTTGTTTCCACTCTGGAATAGAGCAGTGCCCCTATGCTTCCTTCCTGGAGACAGCCTCTTCACCTTCTCAGGGCCCTTATGGTTCTAGACCTTTGACTGGGTCACTATAGTCCAATTCCCCCATCTGAGATACCTCAGTATCCAGGGCACTTCTCCTAGTGGCTAATGGAAGCTTGAGGGGGAACCCAGTCTTTGTCCTTATGACAGAGCTCTGTCTTGATTGCCATAGCTCTCCACATTGAGCCAGTCACCCCATCTTCACTCTGAGCTGCATACAGCAACTAATTTCTGCTCTGGTCTCCAACTCCTTTTATATGGCCTTCCTGGCCCCTGATTGGTTGCATCCCCTACAGCCACTTTAGCTTGCTAGGAGGGCCTCTCTATTGCCTTTTTATGCACTGGGATGTGGCAGGACCACAAGGTCCCAAGCAGGGGGCCTCAGGGCCTAGTCCATCCTCTTACAATGCCACAGTGATAGAACTGTCTATCAATCAACCTATCACACAACTTTTCACTATGTTATTTTTATGCTGATAACATTTGCCCACCCTTCACCTTCAACTGCTGTGAAAAACTCCCACAGTTTACAGAGATACCTTTCAATTAATGTTACTGATTTCTGAACATAGATGTTTTTTAAATAATGTATAGAAATCATAAATGATAGCCAGAAGGTAATTCTACAACAGCTCCATTATATTTTTAAAAATAACTTGTCCTCTATTTTGACACAGCTCCCACAGAGTAGCTGAATAACAGAAA
Source organism: Rafetus swinhoei (assembly GCA_019425775.1). Classification (NCBI taxonomy): domain Eukaryota; kingdom Metazoa; phylum Chordata; order Testudines; family Trionychidae; genus Rafetus; species Rafetus swinhoei. Next base: position 18,483,047 of record CM033434.1, read on the forward strand.
AAAGACATATAAATAACTATCTTCTAAACTTTCTGTGGACGAATATTGTTTTCTGTCATCACAATTGCACCATGAAATATGAAAGTTCAATTTCCTCTTCATTTCCTTTTAATAAAACTTCTGTTCATTTCATTTTTGAAAAGAGATTGGATCTAAATTACTTTGACTTCTTCTGGCCTAACTTTGGTGAATGTTCTAAAAAGAATCTGAAACTCTTTTAAAATCCACCATGGAAATTAAGGGCTGTATTCTGACTTTTTTGAACTTATGTTCTCATATCTCTTTCAGTCCAGATCTTTTATATTTAGAGATGGCAGTATTGACTGTACCATATTATTACAAAAAAAGCATAATATTATGCTAATACAGTAGTTGGCCATTTTAAAATTAACATTTACAAACAGATACCATGCAATTATTTCTTATTCTAAATAGGGGATAGGGATACTATGATTGTTAAGTCATTCAATACCTTGACAAATGGTAACTTTTAAATGCCATCTACTGTACTTTCTGGTATTTTCCGATTCATTATATGTACAACATGATGTAAGATACATACTCTTTACTATTTTTAGCTACCAATAGGCCATCAGGAATATGGAATCAATTGAATTAAACCAGAGATAAATTTAGCTCACTCAAGGCAGCTACGTCTAGACTGCAAGCCTCTTTCAAAAGAGGCTTTTTCAAAAGATACTTTCAAAAAGCCTCTTTGGAAAAAGAGCGTCTAGACTACAACCAGTACTTTAGAAAAAAGCTGCTTTTGAAAGAGAAACACCCAGGCAGTCTGGATGCTCTCTTTCAAAAAGCACAGTTTGCATTACATAGCGCCTTTTTTTGAAAGAGCACTTTCGAAAAAAGGCATTATTCCTCGTAAAACGAGGGTTTTCCGCGGTCGAAAATACTGCCGCGTTCTTTTGATTTCCTTTAGAAATAAAGTTTCGAAGTTTTTTGGAAAAAAGCCCACTTTAAAAAAAAAAAACCCTGTAGTCTAGACACACACGGCATGTCTACACTAGGAAATTATTTCAAAATAACTTATTTCAAAATAATAACTCCCAAAATAATAAAATCAGATAGTGTGCCCACAGTACGGGGAAGCCTTGAAATTAGTCCAAGGCAGGCTTCATTAATGTGGTCCTACTACCTCGACTGAGAGCCCCAGGAAGCACTGGAGAGTAATTACTGTGAATTACCGTGGGGAGTAGTCATTTCAAAATTGCAGCAGCGGCATGTCCACAGTATTGCTATTTCAAAATAAGCATTATTCCTCTTGGAAAGTAGAAGTTACTATTTTGAAATAACCAGCCCATTATTTCAAAATAACAAGCTTGGTAGCATGGACGCTCCTCTTGTTCTTTTGAAATAAGGGGATGGTATGTCTACACTACAATTTTAATTCGAACTAACTTAGTTCGAATTAGTTAATTTGAACTAAGCTAATTCGAATTAGCGCATCTAGACTTAAAAACTAGTTCGAATTAGCGTTTTGCTAATTCAAACTAGTGCGTCCACACTGATTGGACGCTGGGTCGCATTTAAGGGCAGCTGAAACCGGTTCCGGCAGGGCATCAGGTCAGTAGTTGCTTTGTGTGGCTGCTGTCTAAGGCTATCTGAGGCTCGTGCTTAAAGGGATCCCCTCAGCCCCCTGCCTCTCCACCTGGCCTCCTTGGGGGCCATTGAGGAGCCGCAGCACCGCCCGGACGCCAGCATGCCCCGCCGCATCTGGCGTCTGGACACCAGCAGCGACTGGTGGGACCGCATCGTCCTGGAGCACTGGGGAGACAGACAGTGGACCCAGAACTTCAGGATGAAGAGGGATACCTTCCTGGAACTCTGCGAGTGGCTCGCCCCTGCTCTGTGGCGCAGGACACTCGCATGAGGCCCGCCATCCCCCTCCAGAAGCGTGTGGCCATCACCCTCTGGAAGCTCTCTATGCCGGACAGCTACCGATCCGTCGGGAACCAGTTCGGAGTGGGGAGATCCACCGTCGGAGCAGTGCTCATGCAGGTATGGCACTCACCGGCCACTGGGCCGGGGAGAGGGCTGCAAGGAGAATGGGCCGCCCCAGGGAAAAGCGGGGGCGGGAGGAGGCGACAGTGCCCGCATGGGAGGGTTCGGTCTGTCCCGGCCGTACTACACGCCGCCCGCGGCGGCCAGGATCACAGCAGGGTCGCTTCTGGGAGTGGGGCGTGGGGCAGTGCCAGGGAACAAACACTCCCAGCCACCCGGGCTCCCCAGTGATTCGTGGTTTGCTGTGTTCCTCTGCAGGTGGTCAAGGCCATCAACCGGGTGCTGCTCCGCAGGGTGGTCCGCCTCGCCGACCCGGACGCCATCATCCGGGGGTTCGGCGCCCTCGGCTTCCCCAACTGCGGGGGGGCCATCAACGGGACGCACATCCCCATCCGTGCCCCAGAACACCAGGCCTCCTAGTACATTAACAGGAAGGGGTACTTCTCCGTGCTCCCGCAGGCCATGTGTGACCACCGGGGCCAGTTCACGGACATTAATGTGGGCTGGTCCGGCAAGGCACACGACGCCAGGGTGTTCCGCAACTCCTCCGTGTGCCAGAGGCTGCAGGCTGGGACCTTCTTCCCCGACCGCCACATCAGGGTCCAGGACGTGGACATGCCCGTGTGCCTGGTGGGGGATGTGGCCTACCCCCTACAGCCCTGGCTGATGAAGCCGTACGTGGGGCACCTCAACCCCTTCCGCCAGGCTTTCAATGCCATGCTCACCAGGGCGCATTGTGATCGAGGGGGCCTTCGGATGCCTGAAAGCCAGATTTAGGTGCCTCTCACCTGCCTCGACCTCGCCGAGCACACTATCCCTCCCGTGGTGGCAGCATGTTGCGTGCTGCACAATTTGTGCGAGCGGAAGGGGAGGCATTCCTGCCAGCCTGGATGGCTGAGGCTGACCGCATGGCTGGCCACTACGCTCAGCCCCACACCGCCGCCGTCTGGGAGGCCCAGCGGGGGGCTGTCCGGATCCGGGAAGCCCTGCAGGAGACCTTCCAGGTGGAGGAGGAGGACTGAACTCTCCCTGCATGCCCCATTAGGGCCTTCTTCCACCCTCCCCTCCTTCTCCTTTCCCTCCTAACCCCCTTCCTAATGTTAAATAAAGACACCTGTTTTGAAAACAACAATCTCTTTTTATTTTACATAACTGGGATGGGGAGGGAGAATGAGGGTAGGAGAGGGGAGGGGAAACCTGGGAGGAGGGAGGTAGAAGGGGAGGAAGGGAGGAAGGGAAGGGAAAGTTCAGGGTTGGGGTCCTGCTGGCTCTCCGTCTCGCAGCACTGCGGTGCGGGGGCATCGGGGGAGTGGGTGTGGAGGGTGGGGCAGGAGGGATGGGGGTGCGGAGGAAGCGGGAGCAGGGGTGGGAGGAAGAGAGAGAGCTGGGACGGCCGCAGGGGCCGGAGCAGGAGGAGGCAGGAACCTGTCGACCAAGGTCTGGAGGTGGCCTCTGAGGGCACGGCCCTGCTCCTCCAGCGCCTCCAAACTCTGCTGCCGCAGCCACAGGTCCTCCCGGACCCAGTGGTCCTGGGTGCGGAGCTGGTGCTCCAGTAGCCGCAGGTGCCGCCAGTGGTAGTCCTCCAGGTTCCTGGTGCGCTTGCTGGCCTGGGTGCGGGTGGCTGTTGCAGGCGGCGTGGTTCGCCCTGCAGTCCCAGGTGCTGCGGCTGTCATGAAACAAGAGCAGTGGTCAGTTCTCCCTGGGGACACGGTGGGTGAAACCCAGCCCCCCTCTGCAAGGCGAGGTCAGCATGTGGGGAACGGGCCAGGGCCCCTGCATGACACCCAGCTGCTGCTCCATGGTGGGCAAGGCCCAGGCGCACGGTCCCTGGGCTCCCTCTCCCCCCACCCCGTACACATAAGGAGAGCACGATGGCACTCACATGTGGAGCCCTCCTCGGCCTCGGATGACATAGCCGATGTGCTCTGTGGGGTGCCTCGGGGGTCCTGGGTCCTGGGCAGGCTCCCTGCAGGCTCCTGGCTCTCGGCATCCTCCTCCTCCTCCTTGGTGTCAGGGACAGGTCCCTCTGCCCCGGGGTCGATCACCACCCGGGGAGCATGGACGGCGTGAGCCCCCAGGATGCGGTCCAGGGCCTCAAAGTGGGAGCAGGCCTCCGGGTCGGCCCCTGGCTGGCAGGCCTTGAAGTAGGACTGCCGCAGGTCCTTGACCTTGCAGCAGACCTGCTCCCGGGTGGCCAGGCTGGCAGCCATGCGGCTGTAGACGGCCGCGTTCCTGTGGCTAGTACGGAGATCGTGGACGTTGGAGGCCTCCCCCCAAACCTCGATGAGGTCCACGATCTCTGCACTAGACCAGGCAGGCGCCCGCCTCGTGCAGCCCCGGGCAGGCTCCTGTGAGCCGCCAGCCTGGTCCTGGGAAGAGGCGGAGGGCTGGGTGGCAGCGGGTGGCTGGCTCATCCCATGCCAGGTGCAGGGTCTGCTGGCTGGGTGCTGGCAGGCTTGCAACTGGCACAAGCAGTGTAGCCAGACCGTGGCCCTTTAAGGGCTCCGGGGCCGGGAGGGGGGCAGAAGAGTTTTCCTGGTTTGGCCCAGAGTGGCCACCAGGGCAAGCTGGGAAGGGCTAGCCTCCAACTAGTTCGAATTAAGTGGCTACACGGCCCTTAATTGAACTATAAGTCGAACTAGGCGTTAGTCCTCGTAGAATGAGGTTTACCTAGTTCGAATTAAGCGCTCCACTAGTTCGAATTAAGTTCGAACTAGCGGTTTGCATGTATAGACACTATGAAAGTTAATTCGAACTAACGGCTGTTAATTCGAATTAACTTTGTAGTGTAGACATACCCGGAATTATTTAGACCAGGGCTCAGTGTGTAAATACAATTTCACATGCTGGATCTTCACTGATATGTACTTGCAAATCTACATGGACCATTTACACTTGAAAAGGGAGATGCTCTGAGGTATATAAAGTCATAGATCTTTTTATACTTTTGTCCACAGCAAGGAGGCTGTGGTCAGAATTATAGCAGTTTCTTTTAGCACATGCAGTGGAATTTTGAATATGAACATCCTCCCACACCAGTGGAGAAGCCTTATATTGAAAAGAAAAAGCCTTACTTTGAAGAAGAAAAGTCTGGCTCCCTCCCTTCAGAATTGGCACTGTTTAATATATGAATGTGTTCAGAAGTAAAGGTAATTTTGGTAGCCTTCCCAGTGAAGACAAGGACTGATTGGGTCAGGATAATGAATTTCTATGTCACTTCCATAGATAGAAAAAATGCCCACATTGTACATGTTCTGTGGATAAATGTGAAGACTTTAGTCTACAGGTCTGTCAGATATAAATCCAATAGAAAGGAGCTTGACCATGGGATGACACTTCGTAACTATAGAGATGTATTCCTTGCCCATATCTTGGAGGTAGTTTTATTGGGTGACATCCACAGACTTCCTTAATCTTTTCAGAATGTGAATGTAAGGCTAGTGCTCTCTGGATGAACTGAACTGTATAATAGCTATGAGATTCCAACCCAGAATAGGAGCTTTTTTTTCTTTACTGTAGAAGTTTGCCATCAATACATCTCTCTTCAGGCAGCAGTACTGCATGCACAAAAACATGTTTTGTATTACTATTACACTATAAAGCTTTACATACAAGTATTTGGTAAAGAGTGTCACCTGCTCACAATATTAAATTATTAATATCAGTTCAGATTTAGCAAAATATTGTTTAATAGGACATATCTTCTCTGCAAGGATGTAATTATGTTGGTGTTATATCATTCTAGCAACTCTCATGTGTACATGGAATCAAACAAATTTGGAACAATATTGCATATCTAATTTCCAGTGTGTAATTGAGAAATGTACTCTTAATTTTCTTTGTTCTTTGTTGGCAAAATATTATAGAAACATTCATCTGTCACACTTGGTTTAAAAAAAGAAAAGCAATCAGGCGTCAATTTTACTTATTATAATAAATCAATTTCATACTCATTTGTGCTTAATCACTATTGGAAATTTACATTATCCAATCAGAACCGAACAAGTCCCTCAGGGGAGATCAAGTGTCACATAAAAATTCAACAGGAAATTCATGCAATAAATCAGTGAAAGTAGGACTGCATGTATGAAGATTTTATACCCATCTAAATTCTATTAAAAACCTCTAAATCCTATTTTAGACAGACTAAGAAGGAAGTGTGGGAAAAGTAACATCCCTAAAAGAAATTCCAGAGTGCCCCTACTAATATTTAATCTTTGAAAAATTGTTATATATCCAATATTAAGTAATTTAACTTTGTTGTGTATCACACATTCATTTTATATATTTTCTAGTTCTGACAAGGGGCAATTTACATAACATAGATGAAGTTATGACTACAAATATTGGCCCTTCACCAACAATTAATTCTGAACATCACAATTGACCATGAGATAAGTTCAGATGACATCAGAATGGTCAGCGTAAAAGGATGTGCATCAGAAACATGCATTTTTAATGTCTTGAGTATTCTGGTATGTATAACAACATTGCTCTTGTGATGTGCACTGGGTTTATATTAGATGCCAGGAATACTCTGTGGGGGAAAAAATAGATAAGCCTTATAGTTCATACTCTTTGCACAAAAGATAAAAAGCAAGTTTTAAAAAACAGGGACACACCAGCTGCCTAGCATACATTTAGTTTTATGTGTGCAAGCAATAACAGCTGCTTTGCAAAGCAGCCTAAGAGATTTAGGCACTCATCTCTTGATTTCAACAGGAATAGGGTGCCCAACTTCCATGGGTACTTGTGAAAAATCACAGACACCAATTTATGTTTTAATTTAATCTCCATCTTTAAGGGAAGAGTTAAGAGCATAGTATAGTCATATTATAAAATCTTCCTTTCCAAAATATCCCTGCAGCATTTAAAAAAAAAACAGTAAATAAAATCTATGAACCGCTGGAATGTTGCTACCTCTGGGATGTGATTTGTGACCCTGCTATGTTAAAAGTCACATATGATTTATTATGCCATACTTATCTGTGCTATTGAAAATACCTGAAACTGGATATAGTAGTCTTACATCTTTAATAATATAGTAGTCTTACATCTTTATTCAGCTTGGTCTAATCATTTTTGTTTTCTCAGTCTTGTGACAATCCTGAAGCGCAGGGGAATAGTTAAAACCAAACAGAAATAAAATGAAAAAAAAGTTTCCATCAATAATAGGCTTCATAAGATTTTTTGAAAACAGCTAAATATCGATTTGTCCTAACAATTCACAATAACATTATGCACCAGTTGAAAGAGGGAAGTAAATGTGGGTGCATATGTTTATTTTGGGGAAATTCAAAGTATGCTAGAGTAATTTAGGCATCCCCTAGGATATGCCTACCCAGCCAAAAAGGAAGAGGGAAAAAAAACCCTGCAGTGACTCTCAGAGTCTGGCTTCACTGACTTGGCCTCATGGGATTTGCACTATGAAGCTAAAAATAGCATTTTGACCTTCAGCCTCAGACTGGAGTCTGAGCATCAAGACACTCCCCACTCTCCCCCTGCCAGGTTCAGATGCTGGGCTTCAGCCCAAGTCTGAAGGTCTCTCTGCTATTTTTAGCTCCACAGGATGAGCTCTGGGAGGTTGAGTCAGTTGACTGGAGCTCTGAGACTCACGGCTATGTTATTTGTTGGTGTGTATGTCAGTTTTGTGGTGTAGATGTACCTCAGGTTGGAATTCAGCCTGGACAGCATTTCTTATGATATATACCCAGGAACCTTTAATGAACAAAAGCAGCTAAAAGCTTCTTATATCTGAACCTGAGCAAATGTTCATTTGGGACTCAGACAGTACAGTGCCCCCTGTAACACCTAGCACGGGGAAGGGGGAGGAGACTGCTGGCACTACTGAAGTAAGTGACAAGATCCCCACTAACTTCAGTGGGGGAGAATTTCACCCACTATATCATGCAATACCTGAGCTTTCTTGGAAATCTCATGTTCATTGTTTGGCTAGCACTGAGCCTGTTTAGTTTGAGCTTTGGACATAACACCTTGTGGTGCTTTGATTGCAACTTGTATAACTGCCACAGTCCTTTAATTGCCTGATTCATAGACCAGAAATTCCTTTTTTTTTTTTTTTTTTTTTTTTTGTAATCTTTTGCTGTTGTGATTTATGTGGGAAAAAAGGGAAAATATAAAAACAGACTGTCAGTAGCTGAATTTCCATTAATGCCTGTGTAAGTCATGCTGTCAAACATACAGGTAACGTGAACACTGGTCAAATGTAATTCCCATTGCAATCAATGGCAAAACTCCTATTGAATTCAATGACACCAGGATTAGATTCCATCTTTCATCTGCCTACTTATAATTAAGATAGCAAGTGATTTTTTTCTATACTTGCTAAATCCAGGAAAGACACCAAAGTAAATAACCCCAATTAAAAATGCATTTATCACACAGAAAAGGATGTCAAATGAAAGCCCAAAGGCTCTATTATAAAACTTTGTGCAATATGTACTATGCAATAATGCTGAAAATGATACATATTAATATGAAAATAACTGTAATTTTATAATATGATTGCCAAAATTCAGGTATAATAAATAATTATTGCAAATATTGATATCCAAGGATAAAGACATATAAATACTTATAAATAATATGTTTATTATAAGCCAAGTTATGCAAAGTAACAAGCTGAGCCAAAATGTCTGTATCAAGGATCCTGGTTGACAACATTCTGCAACCAATTAAAAATGAAGGATTTTAGTTAATTATATTTGAAAATGAATAATTCACTATTGATAATTGATATTGATAATAAGTTCAGTGTAAGTAAGGATGTCAAATTCCAGCTCTTGCCCTAACCTGTCCACATAATATAAAACTTTCCCCAGGCATCAGTACATTGGTAACACTTGAGGAGTAGTAGACTTCCAAACCAATACCGCTCAAATCTGCCAATATCTGCTCATTTTTAGGCATAACATATATCATAATAATCATGACTGCTAATTTGTATTTCTAAAATAATTTTTTATTTGAGATTTAATTTGAAATTCCATTTGAGAATCTCAAAGAGATCTCAGTGTTGTTTCATATGATATTGTTACTATATTTTGGAACTGTCTGTGTTAAACACATGAATACAAAAGATCATAGGTGAGGTGAAGTTCTATCACGTGGTGGGCTCCTGTTCACTTTTTCATGTCATTAGCAAATGAAAAAGTGAACTTTGTTTTGTTTTCTTTTATTTGAGACCATTCTGCTTGGATTCTGGATAAAAAGGATAGCCTTATGGTCAAATTCCAGGAAGAGTTGATTCTGTAGTAGGCTGCCTGTGCAGCCTTGACCAAACTAAGTGCAGGCAAATGTTCAAAAGTGGCTGCTGAGTTGTGATATCTCCACATTCTGAAACTTCTCCAGATCATGAAAGTTCATGAGAATTGAGGTGGCTAATTATCTTAGTTTGGGGTGGACAATAAGTGGCCCGTGGGCCAGATGTGGCTCATCAGGGTGAGCCCTTGACAGACCACTGGAAACTTTATTTACTTGCACGTCCACATTTATGGTGGCTTACAGCTCTCATTGGCTGTGAATCATCTTTCCTGGCCAATGGGAACTATGGGAAGTGGTAGCCCGGTGATGCCACTTCCTGCAGCCCCCAGTGGCTGAGAACAGTGAATCGAGGCCAATGGGAGCTTCAGGTGGCCATACTTTTGGACAGGCAGCAAATAAGGCTTCCAGTGGCCCACTCTGGCAAATCACATCTGGTCTGTGGGCTACTTATTGCCCACCCTATCTTAAGTGCTTGTATAAATCCACTAGGTTTCTATCTGCATCTTTAGATACATACATATGTTTGAAAACCTACCATGAGTGATAAAAAACAATAGGCCTTAAGTTCCTGTTGTATTTTAGTAGCCTCAATTACCTACCGAGCTCAAAGAACTGTTGTAAGTCTATCACTTCTTTAATACACATAATTAATTTGGAAATCCTTGAAAGGAAGACACTGTACAAGTGAAGCATGTTATGTTGTTATTCTTTTTGGTTAATGAGAGGTCAGGGGTCAGTCACTTCTCACTAATTGCTGTTTAACTACTGAGTTGGCTGGGTTTACAAGGCTGGTCTCCCTGCCTATGTCTTGCCTATGATCATAAATCTCAGTACAGCTGGAACAGTTGACTGTCCAAAGGTGTAATATTGTGAAGTTGAGAGGGAAGCATATCAACTTTTCTCAAGGGAATGAGAGAAGATGACCTCTTTTATTATGTCATTGCATGTTGACTGAAATTCAGAGTTTTGGTTTCCTTGTTATACTTATGAACCACTTGCTTTGTTTGGATGATTTTTTTTCAGACTTCTTTCGTTGTGTACAAAATTTATAGGGTCATGTGGCCTTTTTTATTGATCTGTGGTTATAGTTGTATTTTGTTAGGCGCCTAGATGCCTTCAGGATACATGGGGTACCCTATAAACAAACAATTTAGACTTACATTAGCAAAATATGAGGCAGAGAAATGTCTGGTATTTTTACAAGGGAAGAGTTTATATTTTCTAGAGTGGCATGCCATTTAATTTTTACTGGTGCTGTTTTATGGATATTCTCTGGATAAAGAGCTCTGTGGGGTTTTTTCACACTCTTCAAATAAAAAGTGCTCCCTTTGTTTATGTCCAATGTCCTTTCTCCAGCATTTGACACATTTAGGCCCTGATCCAGCAATGTGTTCTGCCTCATTTCAATGGGGCTCAATTAAGCCTCAGGGGTCCTCTTTCTGCAGTGTATCCCAAGAGCAGGGCATTAGGCATTCGGCTAAGCCTGAAAATTGGATCTAAAATGTCCTGCTTTGTAGAAACAGCTGTATAAATTTCTTCAGCATTTTAAATCACCCAACATTTCATTTTGATTATACTGTTTCATGATGTCTGAGGGATGATTGAAATAACTGGGTTTGTTTAGTCTGGAAAAGGAAAGACTGAAAGGGGGCACAATAAGAGCTTTCGAGTACCTGAAAGATTGTTACAAGGAGAAGGGAGAAAAAAATACTCTTCTTAACTTCTGGGGCTAGAAGTATCAATGGGCTTAAATTGCAGCAAGGGAGGTTTAGGTTGGATATTAGGAAAAACTTTTTAATTATCAGGGTAGTTAAGCACTGGAATAAATTGTCTTGGAAAGCTGTACAATCTCCAACAATGCAGATTTTAAAGAGCAGGTAAAACAGACACCTGTCAGGGATGGTCTAGAGACTCTAGAAGGTGCTAGGTCCTGCCATGAGTGCAGAGCACTGGACTTGATGATTCTTATGGTTCCTTCCATATGAGTTACAGGGGAAAGAGAGACTGGGGTTGTTTTCTGGCAAAGAGCTCCATGCAAATAGATGCCTACAGTCATTCAAAGTTCACTGCAGGATTTCAGGCTGGGTTTGTGTTGAGCTGATATCTGAGGGTATGTCTACACTGCAGAGTTTTTTTGGAAAAATGGCTGTTTTTCTGAAAAAACTCCAGTTACGTCCACACAGCAATTGCGTTCTTTTGAAAAAAAATTGAAAGAACAGAGGGGGTTTTCCGACATTGGTAAAACTCTTTCTATGAGAAAGAAGCCTTTTTCTGAAAGAGCGCTTGTGGACGGGGAAGAGGGAGGAAAGAAGAAAAAGCACAAGTGCCCTGCTGGCCATTCCATCCATAGTAATCACAGCTTAAATGCAAGATAGTGAACATTCAGTGTGGACGCTATCTTTCGAAAAAACAGATCGCTTTTTCAAAACGCTTTGGCTGTGTAGACGCTCTCTTTCGGAAGAAGTTTTTTTCGGAAGGTCTCTTCCGGAAAACCTTCTTCCAAAAGAAGCCTGCAGTCTAGGCATAGCCTGAGTTTCTAACTAGTTTCTCACCTGTCGCCCTGCCTGACAAGGGAAGTCAGAATGAGACAATATAAAAAACTATGGCACATTTCTTTTACTATAAAAAGCAGTGCTGAGGAAACTGGAAATATCACTGCATCTGGACATTGAGAAGCATCTTTAGATAATGGAAATTGACACCACCTTGACTCTCCCTAATAAGACTTCTGATTTATGGCCATGGATTTAAGTTCAAGCCACAATCTTTTTATTTTCCATTCAAAGCCTCTTTAGTTGTTAGATACAGTAGACCCTTTCTTTAAAGGTATCCCTGCAAAGTAGAAAAGTAGAAAACAGATATAATGTAAAATCAGTAACACACCTGAGCTAAAGGATTCTATACATGTGCACGACTTCGCTTTTCTGGTGAGGGTAGTAAAGGGCACAGTAGACTCAGAATTTTAGCAAAGAAGAAAAGCTTAACTAAGAAGGCATAATTTAAAACACATTACTTGGACTAATTTGCATAGGTACCATCTGAAGGACAAGACTGCAATACAATTAACCTTCTGTTCTCAGAATATTTACATCATTTAGTAATAAAAACAACCTGTGAATTAGTTTCATTTTCACTGTGGAGGAAGTTATTACAGTGAAGGCTCATTGTAATTGACACATCTGTGTTGCCAACTTTTGTTCATTATTTCCTGAAAGGTAAGTCATATGTAGTCAAAAAATATGTTTGTTTGACGAGGGCAGGGAGGGAAGTAGAATATGTTAGAAAGAAAGCAGGAGATGCTATCCATTGAGTACCCAGCTAGGAAAGGGAGGCTGGAGACATAAAATCTTTGGGGGATATATCTTATGTTGCTGTGTGATGGTTTAGGAATATGTCACTAATTAACACTAATGGGAGCTATATCCATGAAAGCACTTATACATCTTTTTAAATTTAAGTCCCATTGAAATTGATATGATTTAAGCACATGCTCAGGCATGCAGTTAGATGCTTTCTTAAATCAGTGACTATGCAAATAAGCAGCTGTGCTGGGGCATTGGCCCCACACTGGCCCTGTAAGGTTAAACCCAGTCCTGGGAGAAAGCTGAGAGAGTGGAACCCGCAGCTGAGGCAGATACAGCCAGCTCGGGCCAAGCTGGGGCCATATAAATAAGGGTTCCTGGAGGGAAGGAGAGTGCCCACTCTTGCTTTAGCTGGGAAGCAGGATGGACTTAGCTACCAGGGAAACTAGAGGCTTCCTGATACAGAGAAGTGCTGGGGAAAGGCTGGAGAGCTCTGGCTGACCTCACTCCCAGGCTGCAGGGTGATAGCCAGGATAGAAGGCAGCAGGTCCACATCCCATTGCCAGTGATGAGTGGCCATTTCAGACTGTAATTTGCCCCTGAGCTAAGGGGCTAGATGACGACTGGCAGTGGATCACTGAGGCAAGGTGGGTATAGGGGGATTGGGGATTCCTTGGAAAGGGAGGACCCCTAGGCTATGTCTACACTGGCAGCTTCTTGCGCAAGGGTTCTTGTACAAGAACTCTTGCACAAGAACACGTCCACACTGCCATGTGCGAGATGCGCTTTTGTGCAAGAGCATCCATGGCAGTGTGGATGCTCTCTTGCGCAAGAAAGCTCTGATGGCCATTTTAGCCATAGGGCTTTCTTGCGCAAGAAACCCCTGCCACGCGTCCACACTGCCCTCTTGCGCAAGAGCTCTTGCACAAGAGAGCTTAAACCTGTTAGGCTATGTCTACACTGGCGGGTTCTTGCGCAAGAACATCTTGCGCAAGGGTTCTTGTGCAAGAAGTCTTGCGCAAGAACACATCCACACTGCCATGTGCAAGATGTGCTTTTGTGCAAGAGCATCCATGGCAGTGTGGACGCTCTCTTGAGCAAGAAAGCTCTGATGGGCATTTTAGCCATAGGGCTTTCTTGCGCATGAAACAACTGCCGCATGTCCACACTGCTGTGCGTGCTCTTGCGCAAGAAGCCCTCTCTTACCAGGCCGTACTGTAAATCTTCTTGCGCAAGAGCGGGCGGGCAGTGTGGATGCTCTGCAGAAGAACGGCCTTTCTTGCACAATAACCCGCCAGTGTAGACATAGCCCTAGGGCACTGCCCTAGGGCACTGCCCTAGGACAGTACTAGGAGGAAAGGGCACTGTGGGCAGGAAGGGGGCGCTCCAGGGCAGGAGAGCTAATTCTCAGACTGACCAACTGGAGGCACCGTGGGGGTGAGTGCTTGCCCTGCAACAGCCCCTTTAGCACCAGATAAGAATACTATATGCCTTGGTCACTTAGAACACTGTATTTGCTTAGTGAAAGGATTATTTACGTGACGCTCTTAGGTTCCCCCACAGGAAGTCCAATCTTTATAACTCTTCCATCTCATTTATACACTTACCATCCCTCTTACTCTCTCCCATCACTCTTATTTCCCCCCAGAATTCTTGTATTGCTCACAGCATGCCAGATATTTCGGCTGGTTAGAATCCGAGAAACAGTACTGAATGGAGCGTTATTTGGGGAAATCTTTTCTTGTCTGCTGATACAGAGCACCCATAGGAACTATGTCTGTTACACTGTATGTGGAGTGCACTGTGTAGACAATTTTATCTAAATTGCCATTTTATTTTAATGCAAATGAATTGAACCTCCAAAGAAGAAAATCAACAAGGAACACAAATTAATATTTCATTTCTGTTGTTCCAGCTTCATTTAGAAAAACATAATAAGCTTGACAGATAGCAGAATCACATTATTCTGATTTATTTACAGTGCACCCATTCTGTTAACTTGGCAATAAGTGTTAATAAAGGAAAGTGAGTTACTGTAGACTATAACCTGAGACAGTTATAATGCAACCCCTTTTCTTTTTTATCTCATGCTGTGAGTGAAAATCTGCCATGAGTGATAAGAAAGTTTTGTTCACTTGAATCTTTTTTCATGGTATTCTGAAATATACAGCTGCAGAATATGTAACACAAAGATTTTTTATTTAGTGCAAATATTTCATATAAAATAATTACTGTAATAGAGTTTCAACATTAGTAACAGAATCATTATGTTAAGAAAATATTTTATCAATCTAGTAAAACCACTGCTTTTGATGAGTACAAATGGATGTATACCAAGAGAAAACTTCACTATGAAGGGATGAGGTATACAGTGCCTTTTTAACAATTTGAGGATTTATAATCCTTCAATGGGCAAATTCTAAATGTCCTGTAATAGAACTTGCTAATCTATCACTTGCATGTAGGATTTCAAATTCAGACTACTATCATCTTAAAACACATCAACATTAAAATTGGTAGAGGCTAATGAGCCTGGATACTAGAAACAGATTAGTGGCCAAGTGGCTGGAAGGTACTAATAAATAAATAATGGAAATTTACACCAATTGCATATTTTGAGAGAGACTAAGAAATGCGATTTGACTCTGGCACTAAGTAAAATCAAACAGTAACATCCCCCCACTTCTCCAACTGTTTAACCAAATTAATTGCATCTTGGGATTTTATTATAAGATGAAAATGTTCAAATGAGTGAAAAGAAGACCTATGACTAATTTGTGTTTTATTTTTAATCGACAAATTAACAAGAAAATAATCAGTTAATTGTTTCTAAGACTATGTTTCAAAATAATTCTATACTTATAGGAGAATCTATCTATAATGGAGACAAAGGGCAAACTTATTTATAAAAAAAACTTTTATCTTCAGGATTGTAATTGCACATATTTTAATTTTGACAGATGTTCTTACTCAGTATATTCAATAACTGTAAAATTCTTGTTCAGGTTTACATTTCTTTAATATCAGCAATTTTCTCCATTTTTAGTGTATTCCTAGTATGCCATTATGTTATGGCTAGGAATTTTTTTTCTTTCCAGTTTGGTACATCGTACTATATGGCTGTGTCTACATTGCTTTTTTTCGAAAAGGATGCTAATGAGACCAGTTATTACAAATCGGGGATTTAAATATCCTCGCGGTATTTGCATTTACAGCTGCGCTGGCTCGGGGCTTTGCGGAAAAAGCGCCAGTCTAGACAGGATCTTGCGGAAAATAAACCCTCTTATTCCTTGCAAGTAGGAATAAGAGATCTTGCGAAAAAGGGTTTATTTTCCGCAAGATCCTCGTCTAGACTGGCGCTTTTTCCGCAAAGCCCCGAGCCGAAAAAAGCGGCAGCCATGTAATGAAATACCGCTGGGGATATTTAAATCCCATGCGGATTTGCAATTGCGACTGGTCTCATTAGCATCCTTTTTCCGAAAAAGGGTGCCAATGTAGACACAGCCTATATGTTTTTGGAAAATAGAAATTATAGAGTCCTAGGATCCATCTACAACAGGGCATTACACTGTTACCTTTGTGCACAGAAGTTGGACAATATTAGGCAAGCAACTGCATACAAATTTCTATGCATTGCCCTCAGGCTTTCCTTTCTGAACATGCATCTATATTTGTTGATATACGCGCTACATAGTGTAAAAAGGTCAATATTGACCACTAGTACATGAGTGAAGTCCAACTAGTTTGGTCTCAGTGTGTTTGCATTCATGTCAAAGAGTTTATCTTTGCTTACCGTATGGCTGTTTGGAACCTCCTGAAAATGGGATGCTCTGTGAAGCAAAGTTAGCAAATAATTATTCCTTTTTGACTGTGCTAGAGGTCCCCTAAAAATGCCTGTCTTGAGTATCTCTATTAATGTTGAGACTTTTCATTCTCTTGACATTTAAAGCCAAAGTTTTCAGGGACATGAAGTGCAAGATTTGAAAAAGAAAATGATTTGTGGTGAGAGATTAATTTTAATTTGCCATTTGAATCCTCTAGAAAAGTAGAGAATATTTTATCTGTCCAGGGTTTTAAAAACTTGTTTCATCACAGGGACATACTTTAAGAATTTGGTCATTATTTGCTTGGTTATTAAATCCCAGACATTCTAGATTTCTGGAAAATACCCATCTAAAACTAAAATTAGACTGCACTTCTATTTCCTCCATCTGTTCAACATTTATTACTGCCACAATGAAAAAAAAAAGTATTAGGTTAGCTGTAAAAGTCTATATAAAAACACTAATTATTAGTCTTGGTGGAATATCAGCAAGATAGTCAGCTGCTATGCAGAAAGAATCTAATGTTTTGAAAGGAATACATTTCAGATTACTATCAAATAGACTCTGCACATCTGACAGCCTATCTGAATGACCCAGGTTGTGGTGCTTAGAGAGGTGCAACATAAGAACACAGAATTCGTATTTCTTTGCATCTGGTCAAATTTGTTTTCCAAATTTAGGAACTCCTCCTTTAGACCTTTTAACAAGCAAATCTCTCACAGAAATGATCACCAATAAGGATACAAAATTGGCTATGCATTTTAGTCTATGAATCTTGTAAATGGTCACCTGGCCATCCATACTTAAAAAACAATGCCTGTCCGTCTATGGGTCCATAGCTGGTTCTTCATTCACTGTGCAACTTGTGTATTCATGATTTTCATGGATGCTGCTTTACCCACATGGGGCATGTTACTAGAGCTATTCAAACATGTTCTGTCAAGGCATTTATTTATGAATGGAAAATGGAATTTCTCATAAAAATAATAAAACTGCACTTCCCCTGTTTTGTTATTGTCTTTTCTCATTTACTCAGTCACTTAAAATGAAATGTGCATTTTCTCTGTAGGACTCCACTTGAAGGAATTAATCCCAGTTTGTGCCGATTCCTATTTTACATACTCGTCCACTTAAAATTTCATCTTCTTTAATAGCGTACTGGGTAATTGAAATCTGATGGCTGTCCAAAGACTCTGTTTAGCTCAGTGGGATGTATTGGGGGTTATAGCTTAGTCCCACTGGAGTGTATTGTTCTCATCTTAAAACACCCAGCCAAACCTGGCACCAAGTGGTACTGTTATTCACAGTCTCACCAGGTAGACCAAAGAGTCAGTAAGGGTAGAAAATAATATATCCCCTCATCTCACTCTCTGAAGGACAGTTGCTCCAAACTGCATGAAAGGGGTTAATTGGCAGTGGGACTATAAAATGCCTTGCTCTCTTAATGCCTCTTTTGCATGTAGATGATTTCAGTCTACAGAGCTGCTAAACCAGCTCTTTTCCTGAGAATTCCATTATTTCATTTATTTTTAAATGAAGTAAAATAATAAAGTTTAAGGTGAACATCTGGTGCCTTCTTTGGCATCTTTTCTGGCTGTTCTGTGCTATGCTAATAGCCTGGTAGCCATATTGTGGGAAATTTCACCCTTGACTCCTTTGGCCTCATCTTGTTTGTCCCTGCAATGTTGCTGCCAACCTCCCTCTCTTTTAACCATATGGGCTATTCCATCTAGTTTCTCAGTTAAGTTTGTTTGACTGTTCTCCTCCATACTCAACAAGCTGCTTATATGCTCTCCTCGCCTCACATTTGCAAATCTAAAAATACCCGCAGATATTCAACTGCCCTTTAAAACAAAACAAAGCCTTCTCTAACTGGTGTGACAAAGACACAAACTTAAAATCTGTGAAGAAAATGTAATCTAATCAATATCATCCTTTACTATAGTTAAACTTTACTCTGTTATGCACTATCATTGAGATGCCTTACTGCTATTTTGTCTCTTTTAAAAAAATCTTTCATAATTATAGATAATTATTTTTATTGTTGTTCAGATTAGATTTGTTACAGCTGAATTCCATCATAGTTGAAGTCAGTACAATTCATGGGTCAGTAAAACATCTAGGTAATCAATATGTTGCTCTGTCAAATCACATACATTATTGACACCATCTTTACTGGAGGTTATCAAAAAGTGTGAATTTCAGAATTTCAATAGTGACTTTCTAGATCTTGAAAATTTATATATAATAAGATTTAAAATTTTCAAAAGATATAGTAGTGAAAAGAGAGCAGTTTTCACTTGGGAAGAAGAAGGAAAAAATCTGCTGCTTAGTCTTTTTTTTTTTTTTTTTTTTTTGTCTTGAGATCACAAAAATGCTGGAAAAGCTAATTTGGGAACTGCTCATTTGTTCCAATTCACATTAAATGGTATAACTGTAGAAAAACTAGTTAAAGATTAATTGAGCACTCTAAAGAAAAATGGATATGGCTCAGTCTTCAGGAAGTTTATGAAGGGAAAAAAAGTCTTTCTGAAATATTACTTTGTTTCAGATATCTGTCATACTGGATGAAGCCAAGAGCACCTTAAACACATTATTCGTAAGCATTTCTGGTATCCTATTAATACCTATTAGAATAGAAGTACTTTTTCTCCACTGGATTGCATTCTGTTTCATTTTTCTATAGACAGCAACACTGCTATAAAGATATAGTGAACTTCTAATGTTGATAATTTCAGTTATTATGATAATCCATTGCATTATAGCATGTGCACATTTCTGTGAATTCTGATGTCTATTAAACGTGAGCTTGGATGACCAAAGAGAGAATCTTACATCATTATCAAGACACATACCTACTATTCCATTACAAAATGTAAATGCAACATATCAATTGTGGAAAAAATGTCATCCAAAGTACAGAAATAATAGTTTGCCAAAAAGCACTTTCCTACCGTTTTATATATTTCAAAAGAAATCATTACAGGTACAAGACCAACATTCAAAGATTTGTGAAAAACTTTTAAGGATGGTAGCATTTAATTATCATTTATATCTTAAGCTCTGTATTATAACAGTAACCTTACACAGTTCTTAGGACAAACTTAAGAAACAGCAAATGGTCCTGCAGCACCTTAGGGTATGTCCACACAGCAGTGTTATTTTAGAATAACTGACGTTATTCCAAAATGACAAAGTCCACATCTACACCACAAGCAGTTATTTTGACATAATGTTGAAATAATGGCAAGCTGGAGGACTTCTTACTCCAACTCCTGTAATCCTCATTTTATGAGGAGTGAGGGAATTTGGAGAAAGAGTGCTCTTCCTTGAACTTCCTGCCATGTAGACAGCGCCAAAAGCCGAAATAGGCTATTTTGACTTAAGCTATGCAATTGACTTAGCTGAAGTTGCCTAGCTTAATTGGACTTTAGCCCTGCTGTGTAGACGAATCCTTAGAGACTAACAGAAAATGTAGATAGTATCATGAGCTTTCACGGGCATTATGTCTGATCGTTCCAAAGAATTTCAATTACTTACCAAATTCAACGCAAATGATATCACATCCATGCTTTCTTCATTGTCCAGCTGTTTTGAAAGAAGGACAGTAGACAGTGTAGGTGGTTGGTTGAAAGTACACATAGGTTGTCAAAGAATTCAATTACAGTGGCCCCTGATAGAGGCATCCTCACAGAGCAAAATATCTGCAGGTAATAATGAGGATTTTTCCTATAGCTTTTTTGACCTATTCAGTCTATCACCATGCTCTTTTGTAGGTTGTTTTGTTCAACCTGTTTTTTTAAATGTATTTCTTAAACAGCCCTGGACTTTTCCTGTTCCCCTTGTGAATTAAGGAAGTGTTATCTTATAGATAAGCAACTGATGCATATAGAGATTAAGTGACTTACCTAAGGTCACTCACAACATTTTGGAAGAGCAAGAACTTGAACTTGGTTCTCCCAGCTCATAGGATCCTAACCATCATTCCTTGCTTCACTCCTCTAATAATCATTTTTTGAAGACCACTGTGACACCACTTCACCGGTGACACCTGTTTGCTACATGATTATTCATTCAATAAAGTCCGTGAGTAAACTCAACTTCTTAGTCCCAAAGGCAGCATAGATAGTTTAATAGATTATGCACTCACCTAGGTTATAGAGAAATGTGCTGCAATTACTAACTCAGCCACAAGCTCCCTTTGTCACATTGGGCAAGCTACATAATTGAACACATTCTGGTCTATAAAATAGAGATAATAGCTCCTTTACTCATAGGAGAGTTGTGAAGATAAAATCCAATTAACAATTTTGAGGTGCTCAAATGCTGGTGGTTGTGCAAGTACCTTTGTAGAATAGGTATCGACTGCCACCCAAATAAAAGCCTCATATTTTCAAATACATGCAGGTTTAAATGTAGGAAACTGACACCGTATTTGGGACATTCAATAAAAGTGGCCCTGTTTCCAGATGGCTGAGCTTATGCAACTCCTGTTGATGTCTGTTTCAGCTGAATATGGATGAAAGTGCCTAATTTTAGGCATCCAGTTATGAAAATATTGGATGTGTTACTCCCAACATATCTTGTTGAATTTGTCTGTTAATACAACAATTTTGGTTTGAGTAAAAGTGTGATCCCACAGCCCATAATTTCCTGAGTAGCTGGTTTGAAAAAGGGAAGGGGGGATTAAAAATATTTGCTTCTGTTTTCATCCAAATGTTGTTTTCACAGACATTTACACTCCCAGCTCATTTCCCCCTTTTCAATCCTTCAGTAAGGCCTCAGTGCAATAACTTAAAACACTTGGGCAGATCCCTGCCTGCCTTCACTCTAGTGGGGCACATAGGTCCACCCATAGGCAAAAAATACCAGTGAGGCTGAATCTGCAATACCCCAGCCATTTGCTTGCATGGCAACAGACTCAGTCCTCAAAATATATAAATAAATAAATAAATAAAGTAGAAGACGATGTATGTAGAAAAAAACCCTTACTAAATACAAATAAGGCTATGTCCACACTGTCCCCTCTTGCACCAAAAAGTATGCAAATGAGGTGAAGTGTGGAATATCACCGTGCCTCATTTGCATAATTAATGAGGTTCTGTTTTTGTGCAAGAGGCTTTTCCGCAAAAAGGAGCCATCTACACAGCTCCTTTTTGCGCAAACCCCCCCTCTTGAGCAAGAGCCATTCTTCCTGAAAAAAAGAGGAGCTATGAGGTGTTTTTGCACAAAAGAGGGGTTTTTGCACAAAAACGGAGCCTCATTAATTATGCAAATGAGATGCAGTGATATTCCATGCTTTGCTTTGTTTGCATATTTTTTGTGCAAGAGGGGGCAGTCTAGACATAGCTCCCACGTATAGGGCTCACAGGGCAATTATTGTCCAGCTAGGTTTGTATTTTTGTAAACAGCTTTTCTTCAGACTCTGGGTGCTCCATATTGCATGTGGTTTTTAAAATAGATCTTACTGGTGAGATAAATGTAAAAGCAACGAGATGCACCATAAAGTGCCAATACATGTTTTATTATTTTATTTTTGTTAAAAAAACCTGATGTTTAACCTGAAGAACATTCATTATTAATTGTTTGTCCAGGTTGGACATCCCTGGTCTGGCACCCTTGGGACCTGACTGGTCCCAAATGAGGGAATTTGCCCTGAAATTGGCCCTAGCATGCTGCCTCTCCCCACTGCCAACTCCGATTCTAGCTCCTCCCAGCCTTTGCCTACAGCCAGCTGTGCTTCTGGCTCTGGCCGGGCTTTCTGGACACTGCCCCCAGCCGCAGAGCTCTTGGCCATGAGGCTGAACCCCCTGCCATGGGGCTCCTGGCTGCACTATGGGGCTCCTGGCTGTGCTGTCAGCCACCCTCTACTGCGGTGCTCCTGGCTGCACTACCAGCCCTCCCTGCTGCAGGGCTTCTGGTCACACCATATAGCTCCTGGCCACGCTGCAGGGCTCCCGGCCATTCCACCAGACCCCCCTGCTCCAGGGCACCTGGCCGTGCAGCCAGACCTCCCTGCTCTTGAACTCTCTGGTCCAGGAACATTCACAGTCCTGCTGGACCACCGACGTTGCCAGACCTGAAAGCCCAGGTTTAGGGAGGTACAACCTGTGTTACAGTAACTCATAGATGTCTTGATGGAAATCATGGCACCATTGTACTAGGCTCTGTATAAAAATTACTGGGAGACAGTCCCCGACCATAAGTGTTTGCAGTCTAAATAGTCAAAACAACGAGTGGGAGGAGAAGGAGTTGCAGGGAGGTGAAATGTCTTGCCCAAGGTCAAATAGCAGAGCCAAGAATAGAACCCTCATCTTCTGAGCGTTCTGGGTTGCGTTGCCTCTTTAATAGTCATGACTTCTTCTTAATCACAATTTAAAGGTGAGAGAGGCTTTTCACTTGTATAAGGAAATAAAATATAAAAGGATTATGAGGCAAATCTGACAGGTTTTATAACTGCAGATTAGTGAAGCTAAAAATGTCAGAAGAATTTCACAGGAAGTGAATGAAAATAATAAAAGAAGAGATCAAGAGGGGAAGCTATTGGACAAGTAAGATATAGTGGAAGGAAATTAACACAGGCTTGGAAAATAGCTGAAAAGTCAAACGAGTTTCGAGTGCTCATGAGGGAGTTGAGATAAGATGCCTAAAACAGAAACCATTTTTTAGAGGATGATGCTGTAAAACCACAGGCAGGTGCAATCAGACCTGAGCATGTCTTTTTGTAAGTCAAAATCACTAGGGAACAGACACAGCTTCAGAGTCTTCCAGGATATTCTTTAGAGTCCTACAACAGTTACAGATTGTTTTAGCTGCTCCTTGTACAGAAAGGGATGTACTGAAGGATTGGAGGAAAACAAATGTAACCACAGCCCTTTTTTAAAAGATTGTTCAAAAATACCAGAAATTACAAAATAGGAAGCTTAAACTTAGTTGTGGGCAATATCCTAGAGACTATTAATAGGGGTAAGATCACAAAACATCTGGATATATTGAGTATGAGCAAATAAAAATGAGCTTGCTTAGTTTCCAAATCAGACGCACCTTTTAAGCCTCTTTTAGTCACATTTTGTTGAAGAGAAAATATAAATATCAGATGGTGATAAAATGGTCAACCCAAATTTCCTGAAGAGTGCACATGCAAAAATGAACTTGCATAATTTGCATGTTCAGTTTACCAATAAGAATATTGATTGTGGACACACATAACACACACTTTTATGTTTCTGGTTACTCATGCAAAATATTGGAACCCTGTCCTGATATACAGGTTAGACCACCCTGATCTGGCACCCTCAGGACCTGACTAGTCTCGGATGAGGAATTTTGCCAGACCAGAGAAGGTCATTTCTTCCCTCCTGCCTCTGGACACTCCCCTGCCCTGTCGCCTCACTTGGCTTCTCTCCCCGCAACCTGGGCAGCCCAGCTGAGCCGCATGTGAGATTTTCTGTCCCTTCCCCCCAACCCAGCATTGTGCTGGGTTCCCGCCTCCCTGCAGTTTAGAAAAATGCAACCTGTATTACAATTAAAAAAAAAAGAATATGACAAAGGGTAGAACTACATAGCAGAAACTAAAACATAATAGAACTGCATAGCAGAAACTAAAACATAAGGCCACAATTTTCAAATGGAAAGACTGATGTAGGCGTCCCAGTGCTAGAGTCGCAAATGGAGACACTTTAAAAGGATTCAGTTTTCATCCCTTTCTGAAATCCAAAACTATTTCACATCTCTCAAGTTGGGAAAAACCCCTCCCATCCCCCCTCCCCTCCCCAGACAGAGACACTTAAGCTCCCCTAATGACTTTTAACTCTCAGCTAGTGTCTTCATGGGCACCATCCAAGAGATGTATTATTTTCTCTTGTGAAAAACTATGCAGGTGAATTTATTATTCCAGAAAGTAAGGGGCAATCTGATTAGTTAGCTCCACACTTTGTGCTGGTAGCCGCCATTCAGACGCTTCCAAAACACAGCAGTCCTGGCCACTGCAATTCTTGTCTCATCTTTCTCTTGAGCAAACACTGATGTTTCTGCTCCATTATGAGGATGGTTTCTGATTTAGACAAATACTGGGGAGAGGGGGACAGGATGAAGGCACCAAACATTTTTTTCTCTCTTGTCCTAACCAAGGTTTGATTGAATCATGGTCTTCAGAAATACAACTAGTGCTCTTATGTAAAGAGTCCCCAAAGATACTCTTCCCGTAAATGGCGATAGTAGTTGTTAGGCAAAACATTCTGAAGCAGCAGCAAAGAGATTTAAGCTAATGAAGTTAGAGGGGAAAAGGACATAGGGTTGAACAGTCATGTGTACTTTATGTTCAAGGCTACTGCGATCTGCCCTGAATGGGCTAATTTTTACAGTTTCTGTATGCTGTCATACTTAATCCTGCAAGTCCATTTTTGTTGTTTCCTTTAAAACTGTGAAATATGCTTAATTCAACAGTCATAAGTATGGTGCCACTTAGGGACTCATATTCATTTATTCACTTAATGCATATAAAATAAACCCCAATTCTACAAATTGCTGGAAAATTTTTATTAATTTATTTCATGTCTTCAGTTGTAGAACTGCTATGTTAAATGATTAAGCATAATGTTTGATATTTACTCTTGGACTGCACAAAAGCCAAAGAGAACAATTTGTCAGTTAGTACGTATTTTGTTTCTGAAGTCAGTTAACTAATCAGACTAACAGAAAAAGAACTAAGATAAATTGAGGCCATTTTATTATGTAGAAAACTGTACATGAAGATAAATTTTGCACATTTTGCTTCATTTCCTCTGCAGTTATCATTGCCATAATTGTTTCTGAATACTCAAGGTGCTCTTCATATATTTGGTATATTATAAACATTTAAGCTGTCTTGATAGACTAGTAGGCTGTAACGGTGAATTTTTCTTGACTCTGTTGTGCACATAATACCATAATACAATAAGAAAATTTGTCATTGAAATGAAAGTTAATTTGGCAGCTGTGAAATATAGGGACTGTTGATTAGGACTATGCAAAACTATCGACTTCATGCATTTATTCATTCAAGAAATCCAAAGATTTTTGCAAGTTTTTACAAAACTTGTTGCAATTTCTGACAGCACATTCCATTGTTCATAGTAAAAATTGATTGCAATCCATCCTCAAATAGATCCCATTCCTATTTATTCTTTTTTTTTTTTTTTACTTTAATAGGGTCAGGATTTCCACCTTTGCCTTATCTAAATCAAACTGGAGTGAGACAATTGTTAAGAATGTATCACAGAAATATAGAATGTTAATCAATGGTAGAAAAAGACTTGTACCCGCAGAAAAGGAAGCTCTGAAAAGCCAAAATGCCCTCAGAAATGGCTGTCTATAGCAGGGAAGGGGAACCGAAGGCCCAGGGACTGGCTATGGCCCCCAGCTTGCCTGAATCTGCCCCCAAGGCTCTGAGCTCCCCTTCAGCTGGGGCTGGAGCACACAAAATCTACTAGACCAGGCCCCTCTAGACACTGGTGTGTGTAATAGACAGGAGGAGTGCTGATCAGCACCTGGTAACTAAGGGGTTAAACTCAGGCAGCTAGCAAAGGTGTTGGCCAGGGGGCTGGGAGAATAAATTGAGATAGAGGGCTGAAATTTGAATTGTATAAACTTTCTTTGTCTGCTTTCTTTGTGTGGGAGAGAGAAACCAGGAATTGAGAGACACAGAATGATTTAAACCAGGCAGGACTACCATGCCTCCAAGGAATTTGGAGAATGGGAGTGGACTGAACAAAGAGGAGATTGGAAGTAAGTAAAAGGGAAAAAAAGTGGATCTAGTTGCATACAGGGTATTTTCTCTTTATTTTGGGGCTTGGTTTGAACTGCTCTTTTTGAATCTATGCCTCCCCTACTCCCTTACCATCTAAACTTTGTTTCCAGAGACTTTTCTCTATGTTTTAGTTTGCTTTCCGAAGTTGTTCTGTAACATCTAGCAACCAAGTATGCTTTATCAAGTTTATCTTTTGTTTTGTAATAAAAATAACTTTTTTAAGGTGATGATTTGATTCTTGTGTCCTGGAAGTTCTGTCTGTGTGTATCTGCTTGCCTCAAGCTGCAGTCTCTGGTAGCTGACCCTGCAGTCTGTTTTTCTCTTTTCTTTTTTCAAGCTCTTTTGGGGCAAAAGGGATTGGGATACCCCTGGGGACTGGTTCAAGTGTTCACCCCCAGTTTTAGGGATACAAAAGTACATGATGGTGGCAGCTTGTTTGTTTCTTTGTTTATTTCTCAGAGCCAGGGAATCTGTGACTCTGGGAAGTTTTTGTAATCAGTGCCTGTAGAGGCAAGGCATGTAAGCTCTCTTGCAGGCCCTCACTTTCTGCACTCAGAGTGCCAGGGTATGTCTACACTACAGCGCTATTCCGAATTAACTTATTTCGAATTAGTTAATTCGAAATAAGCTAATTCGAAATAACGCATCTAGACACAAAAACTAATTCGAAATAGCGTTTTTCTAATTCGAAATAGCGCGTCCACATTGAGTGAACCCTGAATCGAAGGTAAGGCTGGCCGGAACCAGTGCCAGCAGGGCATCAGGGTCAGACTTAGTGTGTGGAGCTGCTGCCTCAGGCTAGCCGAGGTCTGTGCTTAAAGGGTCCCGACCTCCCATCCCGGACAGACAGTTCTCAGGTTTCTCTGCTTGCTAGTCTACCTCGCTGAGGGACAGCAAAGCATTTGTGTCTCAGAGTGCTCTGCTTGCCCTCACTCGGGACACCATGTCACTCTGCAACATGGAACCAGACCTGCCCCCGGGGACTCTGCTGCGTCTGTGGACACGTTGCCAGCAGCCTGGCTGCACTCTCTGCAGGCTGCCATTCGGGAGGACCATCGAGAGGCTGTCAGGATCCAGGGGGCCCTGCAGAAGAGCGTCCACCCCGAGGAGTGCTAACAGTATCCCCGGTCTGCCCCACTGGGGGCTCGTGCCCCATTCCTCCCTCTCATCCTTCCACGTACCCTTCCCTAGCCCCCCCTTCCTGATGTCAAATAAAAGACACGTATTTTCAAAAATATAACCTATCTTTATTTAACACAACTGGGGAGAGGAATGAAACTCTGGGGAGACGGGGGAAAGGAGGTGGGAGAGGGCAGGAGAGAGGGTGGGAGAGGGGAGGGGGAAAACTGGGAGGAGGGAGCTGGAAGGGGAAAGCAAGGGGAAGAAGGGGAGGGGAAGCTCAGCACTCAGGGGTGGGGGTCTCACCAGGCCAACTGCCTTCCAGCATGGTGGGGGAGGGGGCCTCAGCATCCCCGGGGGATGGGGTGGAGGGTGCGGAGGTTGAGGTGGGGGGTGTGGACATTGAGGAGGAGGGTGTGGAGGTTGAGGAGGAAGAGGTGGGAGGGGGGCAGGAGTGGGAGGAGGGACAGTAGTTGGGGGGGCAGCAGGCGCAGGACCAGCACGGGGTACCATGCTTTGCAGCAGGGCCTGCAGGTTAGAGTTCATCACTTGGTCCTCAGCAAGCTGCTCCCGGCGGAGCTGCAGGTCCTCCAGCATCCAGGCCTGGATGGTGCGATGCAGGGCTGGCAGGGCCCCCAGGTGCTGGTCCCGGTACTCCTGCCACATGCTGGTGGTCCGTAGAAGGCCGCGGGTGCGGGAGCATGTCCCGGGCGGGGTGGTGCGCCCTGCACGAGCAGCTGGTGCAGCTGTAGAGAAAGAAGAGGAAGTGGTCAGTTCTCCCTGGGACACAGTGGATGATGCCCAGCCCCCCCGCCCCCCGCGATGTGAGGGCAACCGTGCCCTGCACCGTCAGAGCCGCTGTGCTTGCACAGAGGCCATGGTCAGGATGTCTGGCTCTCCCCGGGACTGGGAGCTGCCCCAAGACTGCACCCATGCCCCTGTGCCATGTATAGTGTGGCCGGGACAGGGGGAAGATGTCCCCTGCCTCTGTGTAGAGGGGGCGTGTGAAGGGAGAGCATCCTGCTGGGTCCCGCCCCGGGGTCGGGAGCGTGTCAGGTCTCTTCACACACGCATGTGCCTATTGGGCCATGGCCCCTGGTGTCACGCAGCTGGAGCCACCTGCCCAAGGGTGGCATGGCACGTGCTCGCTTGTGCACAGGTGGCTGCGTGATCCGTGGAAGGCATGGCCCATGCGCACAGTCCCTGGTCTCCCTCTCCACCTCCCCCCGGGTAGTGGACAGTGCTGGCACTTACCTGGTATGGCCTCCCTGGCCGACCCTGCTGACTCCGGTGCCGGGACAGCTGGCGGTGGCCCCTCTGGTGTGCCCGGGTCAGGGCCCTCCGGTCCCAGCTCGCTGCCTCCCGGGCTGATTATTCAGCACTATGAATAATCAAGTGTGCTGAAATTCATGAAATGTGGTGAATGTATTAATATGCGGTGGTTACC
The DNA here is from genome assembly GCA_019425775.1 of Rafetus swinhoei. Lineage (NCBI taxonomy): Eukaryota > Metazoa > Chordata > Testudines > Trionychidae > Rafetus > Rafetus swinhoei. Next base: position 18,511,826 of record CM033434.1, read on the forward strand.
TGAATCCCTGTGACTAATAAGACCCGAGATAGGAAGATAAACTGAACGTGTCCATTTTATGTATTTATAGAGGTGAAAACAAATCCACTCATTCTCAGGTGCCCCAACGTGGCAAATCATGGTGCAGCAGCTCTCTGATGCCTGGAGTGCTCACCTATTGATGGTCTTTCAAGCTCTGTGGTGTGTTCTATTCCACTCAACCCCCTGACTAGGTCAGCACCTTCAGACCATGTTTCCGGGAGCCCATTTTTCGAAACTCAAAGTCCTACAATGTATTTGCAAATAGTGTTTTTCCATACTCTCTAGGGCTAATAGTCAGGGCTTAGCCTGCAACACTGCTGCTGGGCTTGATAACACTTGCAATGAGATTGCACAATCCTGGGTGAGGGCCACTTCCTGCTCTCGGGTCTAGCCCAGGACCTTGTACTGAGCAACTAGGTCTGCTCCCTCCCCTACCCTGTGGATTTCTATGCTTTAATCAGGGCTTATTCAGGTATATAGAAACCCTGAAATGAAAGACCCATGGCATGGCTGTGCCTGCCCTGGTCAGCTGACTTGGCCTCACAGGTCTCGGGCTGGAGGCTAAAAATTGCAGCATAAATGCTTGGGCTCAGCCTCAGCCTGTAACCCCAGCTCTGAGACACTGCAAGAGAGAGAGCATCAGAGACAAGGCTCCAGCAACAACCCAGTACTTCTATATGGAAAATGTTAGGCCTGCAGCCCGAGCCCTGTGAGCCTGAGTTGACTGACCTGGGCCAGCTCAACCACACCATGGCTCTGAGACATGGGGCATGTCAAATTTTTATTGCATTGTAAATAGACCTTCCCAGGCTTCTCTTCCTGGAGAGCTTCCTACCTGGCTCTCAGTCCAGCTCTTTCTCCCAAATAGTCTTTGTCTAAGCCTTACTATTCCTATTTACTGCAGCTGCACTCCACTCGTTACAGGGAATTGTCCGATTTCTCAATATGTGGCTCACTCTAGAATGAGTTTGGCTTAGCTCCAGGTTCTCCAGCCTATGGGCAAGCCACCCTGCAAGCCATTTCTTTTATATGGCAGTCTTTAGTGGCTTAGCATTTAGTGGTACTGACTCCTTAGCCCTGCAAAAACACAGCACAATGTTTGTCATTTACATAGGCTCATGCTTCCTAAGATATGGCTATCACTACATGCAGAATTTATAGCAATCAGCATGGCAAGCTGCCATTTCCCCACTGGGCTAGCCAAACATAACAGCTTATGAATGAATGGAAACTGAGCTAGTTACGCACAAGTTTGTCTGAGCATGGCACTGTTACAATTAATTACACTAGACACTTATGTATTAATTCTAGGAAAACTCCAAAAAAAAGATTTTTGAAAGAGGGAATTTGTCCTTTTGAAGCATAGGGATGCAGGCAAGTATGGGCTGCTTTCCTTTCCCTAAGAAATATGGTCCCTTTCAAGTAAGTTACATTTTTCTTTTGTGTCCTTTAACCTACCCCAAGTGGCTTGCAGTGTTTATCAACTTTAATCAACATGACTGGCAGGAAACCTGATAATGGAGAATAGCTGTCTTTGCTGGTGGGACAAAAATCTTTTGAAATGTCAGTAGTGAATACGTTGTATTTACATTTCTTAGGGACTCCAGCTCTTAAAAGATTTTCATCTTTTACACTGGAGGGATGAAAGGAAAGGTTATTTAACTATCCATTAGAAATGGTATCTTATGACAGCGTGATAAAATATTCTTGCTTTCAAAAGTAGAGAGTTCCTGTCTCACACCTCCAGTGGCCCTCTTATTGCTGTAGCAAGTTCGTGGCCATGTTTTGTTCTGTGATAAAGGAAGTTGTTCATCATCCAATTATATCCAGTCCTCAACTTTCCTTTTAAAACCCATTTTGGTTTTGTACATGATCGACATTTTAATTCTTCCATAGTAAAAAAAGGAGTAAGATAAATCACAGGGCATTGTGAACATTTCCAGATTAGAACAAGATGCAGCATCTATGAAATGAGATTTTTTTTAAAAGAAACCTGGGAAAATGTATGATTATTTATCTCTGGAGCCAAGTGAAAACAACTGTTTTCCCTCACTCCAAGCTTAGAGTATCTAAAATAGTGATAGAGATGCAGCCGTGTTAGTCTGGTGTAGCTGAAACAAAAGACAGAACTATGTAGCACTTTAAAGACTAACGATGGTTTATTAGGTAGGCTAGACCCACTTCCTCAGATCAATATGTGGAAGAAAATCGGCACAACCATATATATCGATTTTCTTCCACATATTGATCTGAGGAAGTGGGTCCGGCCCACGAAAGCTCATCACCTAATCTTGTTAGTCTTTAAAGTGCTACATAGTTCTGTCTTTTGTTAGAGTATCTAAAGAGTTTCTAATCCATAATCTTCTTTGATCCTAGCTGATTCCAGAGCTGACCAAGGTTCCTAGCCAGCTTTTGTTAGTCCCCAGCTGCTGTAGCCTCGAATATATCCCAAGGTTTGTATTGTATCTTAGCTCTCATTCCACAGGCTGAAATAAACCTCCCTTTGGGCTTCAATTTACCTGAGGCCCACAGTTCCAGCTGACCTAACCTCAGAAGCTTCTGAGCAATCTGGGATTGTGTGCATGGTTCAAGATACAGAACCTGAAGGAGCACTGGCAGTTGCTGTGGCATTGCAAGTAGCTGATTTCTGAATAGGGGCACATTTCCTATTCTCCAAAAGAATTGCCACTGTGCACTTTTTCCTGGTCCTCATTATCCTATAGAGCTGCTTACTTCCTGGGTCCTCTGATTCTGCTAATGCCAAGCAGAGATGGGAAACTGCAGCAGAACAGATCAACCAGGGGAAACGAACAGAGAACACATTTCAAAATTTGAGAGCTGTTTTAATTTCTCATGGTTCAAAATGGTTTCTTTTTTGTTATGAAATTTTCCCCAGATTTTGCCAACTGAAACTTTTGTTCCAAAATCTGCTTTGAATTTTTTTCTTTTACTACAAAATTATGTTTTCTGCACTCCCAACTTTTCCAAATATGATTTTGATTATATTTCTTTCAGTAAAATATATTGCTGAAAATTTTGCTAAAAACTGAACTTTTCAATAATGTTGAAAATTGTTTATACATTTGTCAATGGGAAAACCTCAAGTGTGAAAAATTTCTGCTTGAGCATTCTATCCAGGGCAAAATTGCTTTCACAACTGAAGAACCCACAGAAATTCCACAGCTTACGTGAGATTCACAACCATGTATGCCTTTTCCTTTTTGATTTCTGAGTTGATTTACAATCAGCTTCAGCCTGCTATTCCTGCCTATTCCCAAGGAATAGAGTCACAAAGGCTGACTCACCCTTCTGCTATATATGCCAATCAGCTTCTGGAGAATGAATTCCCAGGAGGTACTAAACATCCTTCAATTATTTCTTGAGAACCTCTACTGACAGCTCTGTTGAGGGAGGAGGAAATTTGCTAACTGTCTGATAGACAGCTGTTGAAGACTTCAAGGGCCCAGGAGTCAGTAATCTTCAGCATTGACAACTGTTGATGAGAGCTCAGCCTGGCAGAGAAAATGAAAACAGGGCACGTTGGACTATAAAACTTTCCACCAAATACAGGTCTCAAGTTATCCACCAACTTGTGCCAAATACTCCCCATGCTTCAAAAGTGTTTCTATTACTTGCTAGTCCACCAGAATATCTTTCTTTTATTCCAGACAAGCTGTGTCTACCCAAAAAACATCACTGACCATCAGCTAGAATACAGTTCCAAGCCATCTCCTGCCTTTTTAAATATACACTGACACAGGATAGAAAACAGACACTTGGACAAGAAGAAGTGAAGACAGACAATCCATTAAAGAAAAAAATGGACTGTGGATATGCATTCTGACATGGAAAAATTGGACCCTTTCAACCACTCTACATAAACTAATGTGGAGTATTTTAGTAGAGATGAATCATTGCTCTGTTTATGTAAGCCACCAATAGGAAGATTTAGGATCCCCGGAGTTGTTACACAAAGTCAGCCTTATTCCATTTAATCTTCATCAGAGCTTCTGTCTTCCATCTTCTGCTCACAATGCTTAATGAAAAAGAAAATGTGTAATCAGATAATTTTCAAGAATTACGTTTGCTATTTAGCAGTCTTTCTGTTGACATCCATGTTAACTATGATGTGGCATCTGTGCTGGGATTAAATATGCAGTGCTTAGCAAATCAGGTACAGTGAGTTTTGTAAATGGAGTCATGCTCATTTTCCCATTTAACAGTCAAAACTGTTCTTATGTGCAGCTATGGTTTTTTATCCTGAAGCTATTGTAAGTGGATAGTAGTGTGGATTTATGTTTGACAGTTTTTTGAACCACTTTCCATATGACTATAATACTTTCAACAAAGACAACAAGAGACCTAGAGTTATGTGTAAGATAAAGATTAAATGAAAAAAAATCATTAATGTGGAGTTCAGGTTGCCCAGTGATAGCTTATACTCTTCCAGGACAAAATTTGAAATAGAGTTAAAGTAAATACAGAGTTAAGGTAATCAAATCTGCTCCCCTCAAGCTACCAATGGCCCTGAAAATTGTCTGCACGCACTCCAGCTACAAATTGCTAGTCATCACAGCTATATTGAATGGTGGAGGAATAGGTTGGAGCTGTTTGGAACAGGGATATGAGGAGATCTGTGTATGAATTCCCCCACATGTATTATCAGTACTAAAAAGATAACATACCTTTAGATTCCAGTCTGCATTATTTAATGCAGAACTATGTAGGCTGTGTCAGTAGCAAGGCACTGGAGTCCTCTTCCCTGGGTATTGTCAAGTAGTAGGGTGAGATATGAAAGCAGTTGGGAAATTTAATGATGCATAGGTACAAGTCCAGATTTAGATGGTGTCCTGTGTACACATGTGAAGGTAAAAGGTGTGAAGTAGTTGTCAAATTTTACGCGTGTGGTACTCTGTCAAGGGAACAGGCTTAGTTTGCATATAAGGCACATGTAGATAGCATTTCTCCATAACAGAAGGAATGAAGAGTTCAGGTATGTGCATTGTGGAGCATTGCTTACAGAAGGCAGAGTTAAGGTTCTATGGGTTATTATTTTAAACTTCCCTCTTTGGCATCTCAGAGTATTGTTCCAGTCCCAGGGGAATGTCTATGCTCTCATTTTTCACCCCAAATGCAATCTCAGTAACCTTGAGTCAGTTGACCTGGGTGCTGAGACCTGCTGCAATGGATTTTTTCACTCCATAGTGATACCCAAATTTTACTGGTTTGCAAGGTTTGAGTTTTGTGACCTTCACATTGGAAAGACACAAACTATCACTCAGCTACCATAATTTTGTGTTGCTTTTTTTCCATTTAAATCTCTAACTTTTAAAACATGAAGAGAAATGTTTATTCGTAGGAGTTAATGGTTATTCAGGCCATTGTAGTCCTCTTAAAGGTTTGCAGTTGATATGTTATTGGTCTAGGTAATAGCCAAAAGATTTGGCTGTGTATATACAATGGAGACCATTGTTGGCTTAGCTATGCAGGCATAACCTGAGGTTCAAAAGCAGGCTGTGTAGGCTGAAGGGACTTTTCTGTGGGTATGGCTACACAGGGGGGGAGGGGGAGGTCAAAGAAGTTATGCAAATTGCACTTGTATTTGCATATCTTCTTCCGGTTTTTTTTCTGGAAGAGGACTTTCCGATATTTGGCCCGTCCACATGGGGCCAAATGTTAGAAAAAACACATCTTTCGGAAGCCCCCTGTACACCTCGTTTTACAAGGAATAAGGGGGCTTCTGAAAGAGGGTTTTTTTTTCCAACATTTGGCCCCGTGTAGAAAATACTCTTCTGGGAAAAAAAATGGAAGAAGATATGCAAATGTGAGCACAATTTACATACCTTCTTCGAAAAAAACCCCATAGTGTAGCCGTACCCTGTCAGTGTAGGAACATTACTTCCCTGAACAAAGTTAGTGATGTCAACAGAAGCATTTCTTCATCAAAAATTAAAATGTACAGTGGCAAAAGTAAAATCTCTACAAGCTGCATGGAAACTTTTCAAAGATACCATAAAAGCGCCCAACTTAAATGTTTACCCCAAATTAAAAAACACAGTAAGAGACCAAAAAAATGCCACTGTGACTTTACAACCAAGTAAAAGTAGCAGTGAGAGATAAAAAGACATCTTTTTGAAAGTGGAAGTCAAATCCTAATGAGGAAAATAGAAAGGAGCATAAACTTTGTAAAATTAAGTGCAAAAGTATAATAAGAAAAGCCAAAAAGGAGTTTGAAGAACAGCTAGACAAAAACTAAAAAAGTAATAGTAAAATGTTTTTTAAGTACATCAGAAGCAGGAAGCCTATTAAACAACCAGTGGGGCCTTTGGATGATCGAGATGCTATAGGAGCAGTCAAAGATGATAAAGTCATTGTGAAGAAGCTAAATAAATTATTTTCTTTAGTCTTCCTGGCTGAGGATATTGGGGAAATTCCCAAACCTGCACCATTCTTTTTACGTGACAAATCTGAGGAATTGTCCCAGATTGAGGTGTCATTAGAGGAGGTTTTAAAGCAAATTGATTAGGGGTTTGGAACTGGTCCCATAGGAAGAGAGATTAAAAAGATTGGGACTTTTCAGCTGAGAAAAGAGAAGACTAAGGGAGGATGTGATAGAGGTCTATAAAATCATGTGGAAAAGGTCTATAAAATCTGGTATGTGAATAAGTGAATAAGGAAAAGTTATTTACTTATTCCCACAATATAAGAACGAGGGGTCATCAAATGAAATTAATGGGCAGCATGTTTAAAACAAACAAATGAAATTTTTCTTCACTCAACACACAGTCAACCTGAGGAAATCCTTGCCAGAGGATGTTGTGAAGACTAGGACTTCAACAGGGTTCAAAAAAGAGCTAGATAAATTCATGGAGGTTAGGTCCATCAATGACTATTAGCCAGGATGAGTAGGAATGGTGTCCCTAGCCTCTGTTTGTCTGGAAATGGATGACAGGTGAGGGATCACATGAGGATTTTCTGTTTTGTTTCCTTCCTCTGGGGCATCTGGTATTAGCCACTGTCAGCAGACAGAATACTGGTCTAGATGGATCTTTGATCTGATGCAGTATGCCCATTCTTATGTTTTTATGTTCATCCACATAACTCCATCTACTGGAGGTTAGGTAGACACTGCTAGGCCAGAGAGATGATTTTTCACACAGCATACTTAAGTAGTTATGTTGATCTAACTCTTAAGCGTAAGCCTTTTTAAGCTGTAGCATTTATGTAGTACATGTCGTCATTAAATATGAAATAACTTTACTTCATTATCTTAATTTTACAGACTGGAAAGTGAGGCACAGAGAGGTGAAGTGTTTTGACCAATGTCACACAGCAGGCCAATAGAAGAAGTAGGAACAGTCCAAGTAGTCTTTCCACGAGGCCACCTGGTAGCTTTATAATTACTGATTGCTCCTTCCTCTCGTGTTTATTTTATTATAGCGGAATGTGGAGAATGCTCATGCTTTGAAATGTTTGCAGGTAGCTGCTAACAGAGCTGGTAAGTGAAATCTCACCCCAAAACCTTGATAGTTGTATTACAATAGTGTAGATGTTTCCTATATTGATGCCTCCCCTATCCTCACCCCCACCCTCACACTGATGAAACAGAAAGGCAGTAGCTAGGTTGATGGAAGAACTCTTTAATTGACCTAGCCATATCTGCACAATGAGTTAGATTGACTCAACTGCAGCACACAAGGTGTGAAATTTTTCACTGCCCTGAGGGATGTAACTAGGCTGAGCTAATTTTTATGTGTAGGTTTGGCATTTAAGCATGTGAGAAAAGACTCGTGTGTCTATTTCCTTGTGCACCCCTTTGCCCCAGTATTCTTAACAATGCGTAGCCCCCTGCCAACATTTCCAGCTCCCCCCATCCCCTCCTGTTTCAAACAGGCTTCCTCAGCCATAGATGACTCATGGTAGAACTTAGGAAGTGAACCCCCCCTTTTGTCACTGCAATTCTAGGTGGCCCTCCCTGCATCCTCTCCACCTGTCAGCACCAGTTACCTATGTCCCCAGCTATTCCCCTGAGTCCATCCAGTCTGCTACTCCTCCAACCATGCCCTTTCCACATACACAGTGGCCAGCCCTGCTCACTGCATACAGGGGTGATGTGTCTCTTAGCTATTCTTTTTCTGGATTTAAGTGGGAAGGGCTAGGAGAAGGGATCAGACACTCCAACATGAGTAAATTCCCCCAGATCATAAGTGGGCAGGAAGCGGGGGAGGAGGGGTTCAGACCTTTGTGGAAAGGTAGGGCTCCCCCAGACCCCCGTACACACATGGAAGGGGAGAATTCAAGGATGACAATTCCAACTTCACTGTTTCCCCTCACATTATCCAACCCATTTCATTGTCTACCATTCTACACCCTCCTCCTGCCCTCTTAGCTGGATTCCTCAACCTCTGTTCTTTCCCCAACCATGAGCCCATTCCTATTTATCTTCCCCATTCCTCTGCAAACACAAACTCCTGTTTGCATGCCTAAGCACCCTCACTGCCAATGAGCATTAGCATGAGCAGCCTATTTTCCATTCAGCATCTTCTGAATACTCTACTGTACTCACAATGTGTTGCTAAAGAACAAAAAAAAAATGCTATCATAGCCTTGACTGAGGCAGATTTTCCCCAGATATTTAAAAGTAATTCTTTTATATAGCGTTTATTTCACACTTTAAAGTTTCTGTAATCTGTGAATGTAATGGAATGCTGGGACAGTATGGACATGTCTATACAGCGGGGCTAAACTCAACATAATCTACGCAACTTGAGCTACGTCAATTGTGTAGCTTAAGTCAAATTAGCTGATTTCGAATTTGGGCATGTCTACACAGCACTTATTTCAAAATAGAGCACTCTTCCTCTGACTTCCCTTACTCCTTATACAGTGAGGTGTACAGAAGTCAGAGTAAGAAGCCCGTTATTTTGAATTTATTTTGAAATAACAGGCTTGCTGTGTAGATGCGCAATACGTTATTTTGGAATAACTGATGTTATTTCAAAATAATGCTGCTGTGTAGACATGCCCTGTCTCAGGAACCTCTTTCAGATGACCCCCATATTTTGGTCAGTGACCCTAACCTATGCGTCCATGAGGCAAGGCAAATATCAAAACATACTATGTATTCAGGCACATTTTAGAGCTGTTAGAAGAGTCATCTTTCAGATAGAAAGGGAATCCTAATGGAAAGAGAATAATACTGACGGTGATGAGTACAGCCTAATCCATTAAATCCAGAGGTGTTCCTTTCCTCCCTTTCTAGTGCTGAAGAGTTCCTAGCATCTCCATCCCCTAGCTCAGCTGTGTAGATGCCTGGTGTATCCTCAAGTATGCCTGTCCAAAATTCCCCACTCAAAGGGGGAAAATTTTCCCCCAGATCTTGACTCTTATGGGTGGCAGAGGGAGAAAGAAGCTCAGGACCTCAGATCCTGGCTCATATGAGGGACCAGAAGTGTTTGCAAAATTAATCCTTGCAGCATCCCATGGTATTTGACATTGATAAAATCAAACAGAGAGGTTAAGTGACTTTCTCAAAGCCACAGAGGGTTAGCTGTGACAGAGCTAGAATGAGAACTCCAGAATCTGAGACTACTAACCCTTTCCTCTCTCTTAAAGGATGGTAATGCCCACTCAACTGTTGAAAAAGAGGAAACTTAGTATTTGTTTTAGCTGTGCTTCAGAAGAAATATCTTCTCTGCAAAGAAAAAATATGCTACTGTGGAAAGCTTAGAAATTATTGGACAGTTCTTTTAGGCTGTGAGTAGAAAAGAATCCAGGAGAGAGTTAAATCAGACATAGGAAAGCATGGTATTATGACCACATTTTTTTTTTTTTTTTTTTTTGTAACTTACTGACCTAAATGTGCCAATGACATAAAATTAGAGGAAGAGGATAAAGCCAGTCCAGAGGAACAGAGCAAACAAATTCAAAATGATCTGGATAGATTCAGCTTAGAGTTCAGTAAGTAGCTTAGTCAGCTCAGTTGTACAGAAGTGCGGAAGAATAAGATTAAGAATAAAAAATAACCAGGGAGCATAGAGCCAAAAAACAAAAACAAAAACAAAAAAACCCACAATAAAAATAATCCAGGAAAGACTATCTACATACTTGCATATGGGGAAACAGAGGCAGCTTCTTTGGGGACCACTGTACAAGAGCTGGTTAGCTTTATAGACCAGTGGAGGAGAAATTATCAATTTACTTTCCTCCTTTATTCAATTGGGTTCTCATGCAGAAGTGTGTTTTAGTATGTTACTCTGAAGTCAGTTTCCTTTCCCTGTTCCATAGACCGGGGGGAGAGGCGGGGGCAGGAGAGGTGAGAGAGTACAACTCCCTAAAGTATGTTGATCAGATTCAACAGTTGATTTGTGCACAGGAAGTGTTATATAATGAACTATAGGTGAAACACAAGGACTATCCATCTGCAGTGAGGCATTTACCAGGGGCAGAGGGTTCATAGCATGGGCCAACAGTAAGTTAGGGAAACACCAAGAGTTCAAAAGAAGGAGAAAATGAATACTCGGATGATTTAGTATTGGGAAAGAAATAGAACAGTCTCTGCACAAAATAATTTATGAGTTTCATAACTTTTTTCAATTCTCATTACAATTTGATGTCACAATGTGATGTTATGAGCCACTAATAGCTTTCTGATTTTTAGGACATTGTGACCAATGCATTGTGGCTTATTTTTGATGATCTGTCTGTTTGCCAAAATTCATGCCAGTATGATAAGTAGCCAATAGAGGGTGAGACAATTTTTTATTATTATTATTTACTTACTATTGGCCCTACTATACTGCTGGTTAGTGGGCAGTGGGCAATAGCAACACGTCTACACCACACAGAAGATCGATGCTGCCACAGTTGGTCTTCCGGGGTTTGATTTACTGGGAGTTATATAGACCTGCTATATCGAACTCAAAGGGTCCCCAGGTCAAAATTAGTACCCCTGCCCCCCACAAGGAGTAAGGAAAGCCAATGGGAGTAAATGTGTGGATGGCATGGAAATACGATGTAAGATACGTCTACTCTAGCTACATAATTTACATAGCTGAAGTTGCGTTATCTTACTTCGACCTTCCCATGTAATGTAGACCAGGCCAAGAAATGTATACTTAGCAAAGTGTATTAATTTGTCTTTGACTGTCTCGCTTCATAGGATTAGGCCCTTTACAATGAAGGTGAGCTGTCGCTGTAAACTGTAAAGAGCGATTCTGCTAGCAACTTTTAAAACATCTTTTTATGTTTCAGCTATCAGACCCCTGAGTCAGCTATCAAATCTGATAAAAGGATCTTTACTGAATTGTTGGAGCATTCAAAGATAGGGGACACTATTACACATCAGTTTTCTTGACCAATGATCCTTCATCAAAATGATTAAAGAACCAGTGAGCTTCACTGGCATTCAAGTTCCGTTTATTTCTTATATATTTAAGAGATACTTTCTACAGGAGGAAGAATTATACCAAGCATTTCCAACACATTATATACTGGCAAAATAACTCCTTGATTGGACTGGTTCAAAGTAATGATAGCAAAATTTAAAATAGAGTGGACATGAGAAAATGTAGTGTAAAAAGACCATTCCGTGTCTTCAGCTGTCAACTAAAAGTATATTGAATTTTGCAGAGCAAATTCAAATACAAGTGCTGAGATTAAAAGTGATAAAGCAGCAACAGCAAGATCAGAATCCCTCCCAAAATTAGATTAAAGCCTCCTCGTGGCCAGAAAAACCTTATTATCTTGATATGGCTTGATCAATCGTTGCAAGACAATTATTTTAACAAGTTAAACCAGTGCATTTGATTTGATGCGGAGAAAGTTAAAGCATGTTTTTTCCCCCTTTGGTTGGTATGAAAATAGAATGTATGTGGTCGAGACCGTGTAGAGTATAAAGTGAAACAGATGCATAACAATTTTCATTTTAACAAACAAGGCATAAAATCTATCTAATAATTTCAATAATGTCCTCATTTGAGCAAGAAAAGTTTGCATTATATTGAATTGTGAAGTCAAAGAAACTCTTGTAATTTTGTAGCTTATTGAGTTTAGTTTGAACATATTTAACACTGATTTTATCTTTTTACTTCCAGGTACTTAAATTCAGTTACCATTTGTCTTATGACAATAATAATACATTTCAATTTCCAAATATAAAAAGTTACACATCATCTCTGTGATATACGTAACTAGTATTAACTTTTTTCTTCCTTATTTCCACATCTGTACAATAAACACTGAGTTGAGAAGGGTCACATAAAAAAATTGTGCAGAACTAGAAATGGACCCCAAATCTCTGGACACCCCATTCCAAAGTGTTAACCTAGACTCTATTACTCTCAGTGCTCAAAATTAACATATTTTTCATATAGTAATTTTGAAGCATACTTTTCAATTTATTTTACATGTGGGGATTTGTTTCCCTTAAATACCTATTCCATTACTTTTGTATTTATATAGTTTCCATTTAGGCTTTTGTGAAGTAAAATGTATCATTGTAAAAAATGTGTCATTGTTTGGCTTTGAACATAAAACTTTTTGCACAGGGCCTTTGTCCAGACAGTTAATTGTAATTGAAAGCATGTCTTGAGTAAAAAAGAAACTGTCACAAATGTAGTCTAGATTCCAAGTGGTGATATTACAAAAGTGAGTGAAAATCTAAGAATAATATCCTAATAAAATGTCATTTGTATTGTATGTCTTCCGAGTGTCCTGCAAGACAAACTTTTTTTTTTTTACAGTGGAACTCCCCTTTGAAAGTATCCCATTACTTTCAATTGGGAGTTCTGCTTAAAAATGATGGCTAATATGGCCCTGAATGAGCAAAAACAATTACTCTGTACCGTAATTGCCTTCAAGTGATCATTACAAAAAATGAAGACTTTTTTAACGTACAGTATAAAATAATATAATTTTCGCAATTCTAAAAAAAATAAAAATAAAACAAATGTAATTGCTATCAAATTTAATTTGAAAATTACTCCTCTGTTGGGCTATTGCAGGATATATTTTTCCTTGAGCATATTGTCACATTATAAATTCTTGTAAACTGGGTTTTCATACACTGAAACCATTAACAGCTCTGGTACAAGAGACAATGCTGAAATAAATGGTTCACAGATCCATAAAGGACCACTGGTATCAGATAACCATACATAAATAATAAGTTTAACATTTTGTATTGGTAGAATTTCCATATAGTTCTTCAGCACAACAGTTATGATAAACAGACATTGTCATTAAAAATCAGCAAAAATTTGATAAGATTAAATAGAATGCAATACATCTTCTTTGCCTGGAGATTCAGTATAATAAATTACCCTGAGATTTTGGAATGAGGCTTTGTATAATTGAGCAAAACTGATCAATTTTTAAGGGCGCTTATTTATATGCAAAACAGACTATGAAAATGGTAAACTTGATTAAAATCACTCTTTAAGGGGAAATAACAAAGAACAATATCAAACACTCACAGGCCATAACTATCCTATTAATAATATACTTTATTGTCCAGATAAGGTCTTAATGATATCGTAGCTGTAGTAAACTTAGAAATCATTAGAAATTATTAACTCTGTGTATTTCAGTCACACTGGCAGGCTTCAGTCTCATGTGCAACTTGTATTTCTTACTGGAAAAAAATCGCATCAGGTTTTGAAGGTTAATACCTTTAGTATGTGACACCTATTTATTTCTCCATCCTTGATTACATCATATCTATATTTTGTTGCTGTTGCTTGTTTATTTTATTTTATTTTATTATAGAAGTGCCTAGATATCCCAACTGGCACTAGGGATCCATGAATTATATACTCTGTACAAAATAAGAGACAGCCCCTTTCCCAAAGAGATTGAATTTTAAGCAGGAGATTTTCAAAGGGATAGTTGAGAATTGGATACCCAGCTACCCATTTTGTCTTTCAAAATCTCTCCCAAATAGATAAGATAGAAAAAGAATGGGATAAAGAAAGTAGTTTGCAGAGGGGAACTGAGTCAGAGAGAGATTAAGTGGCACACTCTAGAACAAACAGAAAGTCTGTGGTAAAGTTTCACCCTGTCTCAAAAGTGGTATTTTAGAATTGGAAAAGCAATAGAGAAGGGCAATAAAAAGTATTAGGTATATGGAACAACTTCTGTATGAGGAGAGATGAAAAAGACTAGAACTTTTCAGCTTGGAAGAGAGACAACTAAGGGCATAGGCCCATGGATGGGGAAGGAGGAGAAAAGAGATCCCAGGGCTTGGCAATGGAAAGGGTCCCAGGGCTCCTGGCTGCAACCGCTGTTACTGCAGCAGTGGCAGTGATCAGAGTGCCACTCAGCAGCAATTTAAAGGATGCTTCATCTGGTTGACGGAGCCGCAGTCTAGATGGTGCTGAGGACCAGGGTGAGTAGGAACATGTCGTACATGGTGTGGTCTTGGCAGCCATGAGGGCTGGCTGCTCTCAGTTCCGCCCTTACTGCCTGAGGCTCCTCCCCTTCTGGAAGCATGGATCTGCCTCCCCCCACTTTGCCCAGGGGCTCGGCAAGTCTGTCAGCTCCCCTGAAGAGGGGATATGATAGGTCTATTAAAATTGTGCTTGGTGTGGAGAATATAAATAAGGAAGTGTTACTTATTCCTTCACATAAAACAAGAAGCAGGGTTGCCCGATGAAATTAATAGGCAGCAGTTTTGAAACAAACAAAAGGATTTATTTTTTTACACGGTGTATAGCCAAGCTGTGCCAGCAAGTGTTGTGAAGGCCACAACTATATAGAGGAGAGGTCCCTCAATGGCTGTTAGCCAAGGTGATGAGGGAGGCAACTCCATTCTCTGAAGTGTCCCTAACCTCTGATTGGCAGAAGCTGGGAGTGGACAACTGGAGATGGATCACTTGATTTCCATTCTGTTCATTCCCTCTGAAGCACCTCGGGTTGGTCTCTGTCATAAGACAGGATGCTGGACCATTTGAAAGGGTTCCAGGGTTCCTGGCTGTTAGATGGACCACTAGTCCCATCAAGTATGGCTGTTCTTATACTCTTAAAGTCTGGAATGTTTGTCAGGCCATTTTCATTTCTTTTTAGGATACAATTCTAACTGATGTTGCTTGTTTTTTTCTCTAGTGTTGGGAAGAGAGAAACACATAACACCTCAAACACCTGTGCAGCAGTAGTACAGGATTCCAACCCATGTGTTCTTATGATCTCTACCAAAGGGGAACTCGAAAGGCACTCCTGAGTTTACAGCAGGCCAGCTGAACTTGGGGTATAATTAGGCACAACAGTCTTCTTGCACATTTAGCTTCCTGTTTAGCAAAGCACAGTGACACTTGCTTAATTGTTTTACTCAAATGGGGCCAGAACAACTTTGGCAAAAGACCTAAGGGAGTCTATGGTTCCTTTTTTCAATAAGAGTGCATGGCCACATCCTAAAAAGACAAAAAATTATGCAGATGATGTAAGTTGTGCAGGGACCATTCAAAATCCAGCTAAAGGCATATGAAATGATCATCTTCCTTTCACAATCACTGCACTTTTACCTAATTTGTCTCTAATTTGTCCTGTCCTGAGCTGGCTCCATGTACTCATCCATGGCTCAGAACAGCACAAGCAGGATTTAACCTAATGATCTCAATATAGTAGGATTTAATCACTTCCCTTAAAACTCAGCATAATATATTTATATGGAAATGTCATTACATTCAGAATGTGTATTGATAGATATTAAAGTACCAGCAGTTTAGAGTTATTTACCTTATGGAATCCATAACTCATGCTGTGTTTTGGTAAATACTGCTCCCTACTAGCAACTCTAAAACTATGTAGTTGAACTCTTAGTCCAGAAGCCTTCCATTTTCTATGCATGCTACACTTGTCTGATTTTTTTTTTTCAGAACTAGCATTAATAGGTAATATAAGGAAAACTTGAGCAAGATGTGTAAACTGTGTGACTCCCACACTAATTGGCTCTGTAGTTTTTTAAAAGAAATGTGATACTTTGAAAGTTTATCCCTAAGTTATAACAGGAAAAAAAAGCTTTTTATGTTTTTCCGTGAAAGATATTTTGGAAGAAATTAAACATCAAAAGCTACATTTACATTACATTACCATTAAGCTTCTTCTAAGAACAGACAAATGTCTAGAAATTCCATGTTAGCACTGACTGTCTATCTTCAACATAATCCTATACAAAATATGAAGAAAGACCCTGGATTAATGATTTAATTCAGGCTTTTTTTTCTTTATATTTTAACCCTAATGTTGTTTAAATGTATATTTTGTCTTTCATTTCTTTGTAATCTTCCATTAAAGTATGTTATTAATTCACTAGCCTGAAATATCTCACAGAGTTCTGGTTATAAATATTTAGGAGCCACTAAATTTATATTGATTTTTTTACACATTAGCCTTTTTAAACACATTTTAAATATGTGAGTTGTATGTAGCTTAAGAAGCACAATTCATACTCTGATGCCAAACATTCCAAAGGTCGGAAGTGGGGCTTGTATAATAAGGCTTGTTTTCAGACACTTTACCATCACAGTTGTTCATGAGGATCAAATCTGTGATTTTTCACCACCAAAAAAGAGGCCTATAGCTGTAGAAGAACTCTTTTAACCTGTTCGAAATTATCAGGCTATTTAAATTTCTGGGTTCAAGCATTAAAGGCAATTAAAGTACAAACTGTTTATTAAAATTTCTGTAGAAATTTCCATGCAACCTGAAGAATAGAGCACAGATTAAAGAAGGGAAGAGTGGCGCTCCATCTGCCAGTGTCCCCTTAAGTCAGTGAAAGCATACCCAGTAAGGAGACACAACACTGGCCGAAGGTACATAGTGTGGAGTTGAAGAGCTGATTTAATTACTTCAGTGGCTGCAGGTCAACCTACATAAGTCAACTTAATTTTATAGCATAGTCCTTACTTTTTATGCTATGTCTTCTCTGCAAGCTAGAGGGGTGCTCTCCTGCTTATGTACCTAAGCAGCTGCTTACTCTGGCTCTCATCAAGCTAGAATGGGTATAAAAAGCAGTGTAGAGGCAGGAGCATAGGTAGCAACAGAGGAAGCATGGGTGAGCCGTGCTGAGTAGAAATCCATCTGTAACTGGCGAATATGTATCTATCACAACTCAGCCAAGCCTCTTCTATTGCTACTCTACTACCATCAACCCTGCTATTTACACTTGTGTTAGCTTAAAGAGAGCTAGTACGAGTGTGTGTATGGGCAGGCGCACCGTGCTCTAGCTCATAGTGCAGATGTAGCCTTAGTTTATGGCAAGCCAACATGTGGATCTGCTCCCCACTAGACTGCTACTCAGTAAATGCCTATAATGGAGTGGACCAAGCCTTGAGACCAGAAGGCCCATAGAGAAGTCCTCCAAGAGGCTAGAGTGACTAGAAGATACCGGCAACCAGGGGCCACAGAGGTCTACAAAAGGAGCTGCAAAGCTCAGCAGCAGTTCTGTTGCAGAGGAGCCCTGAAGGAAAGAAGGCTAGGGGTAACTGTAACTGATTGGCCTGAGGGAGCGGCTCTGTGGAGAGAGCTACTTAGAGACTATGAACTGAAAGATAAAGCCCTGAGTTAAGGGCAAAGGAAGCTGTTTCCAGGAGGGAAAGCCCTGGAAGCACCACTTTTGGTCAGAGTGGGGAACAGTCTTGGAGACACTAGCAGAGGGCACCGGGGTGGGCCCCTGTTAGGCATGTACCCTAGAAGGGGTTTGTGATATGTGGGAGTGTGACTTGGCCAGGGAGTTGACATGTTGAAGAGGCTTTTTAGCTAACAAACTGAGGCAGTGCAGGAACCCACAGTCAACCAGACGGGGGTGCTTACATGAGGTGAGTGACACCCTGTTACAGTGCCCATATGGACCCTGCTGCCACACATCTAGGGGCATTATGCAAATAGTCTGAAGTTGTAGTCAGTAGTGGGGCTCCCTCATACTAAGCACATGTAAGGGGTTGCTACATTACCTACAATATCAATGAAGTTAGCCTGGCTTTCTTTACACCAGTGGAAATAAAAGAAGAACATAAGAACCTTTACACTGAGTCAGAACAAAGGTCCATCTAGCCCAGTATCCTGTATGCCGACAGTGGCCAATACCAGATGCCCCAGAGAGAGGGATCACAACAGGGAATCCGCACATGATCCCTCCTTTGTCACCCACCTCCAGAGAAACAGAGGCTAGGGATACCATTCCTACACATCCCGGCTAATAGATTCATGGAGGTTAGGTCCATCAATGGCTATCTAGCTCTTTTTTCAACCCTGTAAAAATTCTAGCCTTCACCGCATCCTCTGGCAAGGAGTTCCACAGATTTCTGAGTGAAGAAAAACTTCCTTTTGTTAGTTTTAAACCTGCTGCCTATTAATTTCATTTGGTGACCCCTAGTTCTTTTATTGTGGGAATAAGTAAATAACTTTTCCTTATTCATTTTTTCCATACCAGTCATGATATAGACCTCTATCATATTCCCCCTTAGGTCTCCTCTTTTCTAAGCTGCAGTTTGGTATCCAGATAGTTCAGACCAAAGCAGACTGTGAAGAGCTTCAAAAAGATCTCACCAAATTAAATGATTGGGCAACAAAATGGCAAATGAAATTTAATGTTGATAAATGTAAAGTAATGCACATTGGAAAAAATAATCCCAACTACAGTAAAACTCCAATTGTCTGGCATCCAGTGGTCCGGCACTCCTGATAGTCTGGCACCAACTGGAACCCGGAAGTGCTCCAGCCAGCTGGACAAGTAGAGCTCCTGTAAGCCCCACGTGCGCTCATGGGCCGGGAAAGGCAAGGGGAGGTGAGGGGAAGGGGATTATACCCCTGTGAGGGGTCTGCCGGACTGCACTGCGTCTGGCCAGGGGGCGGGGAATGGCGCGGAGAGGGGCGAACCCTCCACCCTTTTGCAGGGAGGCGGGGGAAACCCTGTGCAGCCGCCTGCTACAGGCTAACTGGGGCTGCAAGTGGCAGCGGCAGACTTGGGGAAGCGGCAGGGCAGAGCATCTGGGGTGCTGCCAGGTTGGTTCCGCCATACCGCCCCTCACCTGAGCGGTGCTGCGGGACCAACCTGGCAGCACCCCAGCTGCTCTGCCCGGCCGCTTCCCCAAGTCCGCCGCTCGTCAGTTTCAGCGGCGGACTTGGGGAAGTTAATATGATGGGGATTATTAATATGATGGGGATTAATTTGGCTACAACTACTCTTGTAGTTGTACTTGACCCATTGTATAAAAGAACTTCCCCAATTGTATAAAATTCAAAATTTTGTGTTCTGAAAATTCATTTCTCAATAGATTATATATCGTAGTCTATAAATAATGGTGGTTTCTTTCAATAAAAATGAAAACCTAAAGGCTTGCTATGGATTATTAAAATTCTATCACGTAATTCGTTTTTGAAGAAAGAATTCTCTGATGCCTCTTTAAAACCCATTAAAGATATACAGGAAAACTGAAAGGAAAATAAAGGCCAGTTGCATAGAACTGTGATATCTGCAAAAAGTGCCCAATTTCAAACAGGTTTACCCATTTAAGTGGCTAAGTTAAACAGCTCCCTTTAGGTTTTTGACTGACTGGGAGCCAGGTTAGAATCAGCTGTGTTTTGAAGGAGAAGGGTGTTTATAGGGTACCCCATATGTAACTATTTTTGCCACTGTCATGCTTTTCTATGGCTGACTCTTTCTCTTTTCTTAGCTGGTGATTTTGTATAGAATGAATATTTCTCATACCTAACAGGCAATGACATATGCTAGCAAAGTGATTTCACAAAACATTGAAGACTATGTTTTTTGTTGGTGATTTTTTTTTTGTTACTTGGTATATCATTATGAGAAATGGACATTAATTTGCCAATAATCCATTCCTGGTGCAGAACAAAAATACTGGTAAGAAACAGTTATGCAATATAAAGTCACTTTAAAGAGAGAGTGATCTCGATCAAACGAATGAGGATAGTCAGGGGCAGTGAGTAAGCCAGGAGCCAGTTACCTTAACCGTAACCTTTTAAACTCACTTAAGTGAAGAAAAAAATTAAAGAGGAATTTTAAATGCTAGTTTTTAGAGAAAGGAAATGCTATTGTTTTTAAATTGATATTCACTTTCTTATCTTAATAAATCTCATGTTTTAATTAGACTCCTTGAGTCATAAGGTGTTTGGCAATTTCACACAGACCACTTTGGAGAGATGAAGAAACTTTCAACTTTGAAGAAATTATCTGGCGGGTACAGGATCAAAGAAGTATGGCCAAAGGAAGCCTGGCCAGTAAGGAAAGATGTTTGAATGGCTCAGGTCCAAGAGACATTTATAAAAGACCACTGAGGAGAGCCAAGTTTAAGAGGTAAATGGTACCAATTGTGTATTATTAAACAAAGTTATCTCTACAATGTCATTTCTAAAGAGCAAGCATGTATCTGAGGATCTAGTTTATTACTAACTAGCAGATTTACCTGGCATTGCTTGGGTCCTTGCCTCACTTAAGGTTTTTTTATTAATAAAAACAAAAGGTAAATGCTTTATTTAAGTGATTGTATTTTTCAAAGATACAGTGTTATTTTTATAAAGTTAATATTTATTTTGGATTTCTTTTAAAAAGGATTGTTAATTTTTTAATTTTTAGTGTTTTTTAAATGGGAATTCTATCAAGTGTATTTTTTCTTCATCCCAATAAACTCTTATTCTTCGCTATGTTTTAAAAAAAGGGGGGGGGTTGTCAATTTGGTTTCCAGTAACACTTTCTTCTATTTTTCAAACCTTCAGCATTGATTTATATGTGCCAAAACAGAGCACTACTCCAAATTTCTTTGTTTTATCTCTTTTCTGCATGGTTTATTGAGAAGCCACCCTATTCAATCCTATGTCAATTTTTAGGATTATACTTGATTTGGTCATTCTGTCTCTTTTTTCTGTTTAGTTTTACTAGAAGCAATCCCATTTCAGACACATCCTGTTTTCCTGTCACAACCACCCCCCTATGTTGCTTTTAAGTTATCATAAAAGGAAGCACTATACCAAATTTGGTGATCCTAGCTCTTGCTGGTTAGGAGGAGTTCTTGATCAGACAAACAGATAAATTCTCTAAAATATATAGTAGATATAACAGGAGAAAATCATATGTGCTTGGCTGTTAAAAGAAAAGAGGCACTTTGCTGTCTCATATTCTAAAATCCTGTGCATAAACAAATTTTGTTTACTGTAAAAAAAAGGAATAGTTGCATTTTGTCCTTTCAACTTTCATTTAATATTTTCCAAAATGGGGGTCTGCCAAAACTAAACAGCATTTTTTTCCTTGACAGCCTTGTGTTTCACAAATCATAATGTTGTTGATTATCCCCTATCAGATGCACAAATCTCCTCTTACATTTCGAAAACAAACTTCCTTAATAAATAGATTCTAGATGTTTGGGGATGAAACATCTCACAGTGGGAAATAGATAATGAGCACATGGATTCTGGGCTTCACAAAAAAATACAGGCTGTTCTTTTATTGCTCCTAAAACCAGGATTTTTTTAAAGTGAACAGCAGTACTAATACCAAAGCTAAGGAAACAAGAGTTTAAGCATATAATCCATTTGGTTTATGAATCAGAAAATCTGATAGAATAAAGCACATGGCAGTTACTACATATTGTAACCCTTTCAATGACAATTTTGATGTGTGCATTGGTAAAGAGAAGTATGAATAATGGGAATAGGACTTAACAAATTATATTAAGAAAGGAAGGAGGATTGCTCAATTCACAAAGTTTATGTTTTATGCGCTTGAGGGTGTAGCCGAGTTAGTCTGTTAGGGTACATCTAGACTACAGGCTTTTGTCGACAGAAGTTTTGTCAACAGATACTGTCGACAAAGCTTCTGTCGACAAAGAGCGTCTAGACTACATCCAGTTCTGTCGACAAAGCAAGGCGCTTTGTCGACATGAGAGTGAAACAGAACTCTGTCAACAAAAGGCGTTATTCCTCGTAGAATGAGGTTTACAGCCGTTGACAAAATTGCTGAGTTCTGTTGATGTTATGTCAACAGAACTCAGCGGCAGTGTAGACACAGGTATAGTTTTGTCGACAAAAGTCCACTTTTGTCAACAAAACCCTATAGTCTAGACACACCCTTACAGAAAAAAACAGCAAGCAAATGATCTGGTAGCACTTTCTAGGCTAACAAAACATGTAGATGGTATCATGAGCTTTTGTGGGCACAGCTCATGATACCATCTACATGTTTTGTTAGTCTATAAAGTGCTACCAGACCATTTGCTTGCTGTTTATTTTTTACAGTACTGTATTATGTTCATTGTTGCAGACAAATAGGTTAAATAAAACACTATTTTGGAAACAAGTCTTCAGTGCATTTGAATCACTTGATGATAACCTGTTCCATTCATACCCTCTGGAGCACCTGGCATTGTCCACTGTCATAAGACAGAATACTAGATTTGATAGACCTTTGGTGTGACCCAGAATGGCTGTTCTTAAGTTCCTTTTTGGAATTTTAGAACTTCCTTTCAAATGTGCATAGCTTATATATATTTACAACCCACAGAGCAGATAATCCTGGCTGCTGTCAGAACACTATGAGATGAAATCTAGACTTTGATTGTTCTTTAACAAAAAAGAGAATTCTAAAGTTAGGCTCTTAAAACTGTTCATCAGGAGTGGCCTGATATTCAAAATTGCTTGGCATTCACTGATGTCAGTGGGAGCTTCTGGGTGCTCATCAAAAAACTGTTCAAACTAAAGTCCTTTTTGAGAATTGCCAGTGGAGATCCACGTAGGAGCTGATACTCCGTTTCAGCTTGAATAACTATTTTATGGCTTCCATCACCTTCAGAAAGGGAAGCTGTGTACTCAGGAAGGCAATGAAGGAGGGAGCAATGAAGAGAGACATAACCTCTCTATTAATGATTGAGATCCATGAGTTTGGAGAATGGATTCTCCATTGAACCTCAAGATCCCGATATTTGCAAAGTCTGTGTCTCATCCACAAGGTCTCATATCTCTCCCCTGAGAAATGAGCTTGGTTATTGTTGGCCTCAGACTAATATAAATGGGTTTACTTCCAATTGATTTTCCACAGGAAATTATTTCATCTCATGCATGAGTAAAGCACATGTGTATAAATTATTAATCTTAATTCCTCATTGACTTTCTCTTATTAATTCCCTATGGAGTCTGGTTAAAAAGACTTAAATCTTGTTAAATTATTTTAAACTTTTCAAATACCTGTTTTCATAAAGGAGACACATCAGTTTCCTTTGGCATGAAATACATTTTAATTCTATTAATGAAAACTTCAACTTGCTTTGAAATAGTTTCATTCTTATATGTTTGCGGTCTTGTTTGATTGGGTATCATTGATACAAACAGGAAGATTCAATACTACAGTACAGAAAACGACTGGACGGAAGTAAGCAGAAAGCAGATTTCTTTAGATTAACCAGTCATTTATAGCACGCTAGTAATAGAACCAGCTCCAAGCACAAACAATGACAGAGCAATCAATACACAGAATCACTTAAAGCAGAAGGTTGTAAAGAAAGCCCTTAGCGATGTTCATAGGCCCTCGTTCTACCTGTTATATGACAAGGATAATGAATCATTACTCTTTCCCCTTTTTCACATTACTGGATTTTGCTGTTATCTCAGAGATTGAGGCTTTTATTGATCTCTCACAGCATAGCCCTTCAAAAATTATCCTCTTTTATTTCATTGAAAGACAGGCTGCTGAGTAGTGGTGTGAGTAAATATTCCTAAAACTGTCTTAATTAACAATAGAGGACTCAGTGCTGAGGAGATGGATAAGGAGTAGCCTTGCTGAGGCTTTTGGAATCTACGATGGCAGCTGGAGCTTCCACTACTTTTTTTTTCTTCTATGATTAGCAAAGATGTTACAGATTTCTTGCTTGTGCTGACCTCATCATAGTCATCTATGCCATGGTCACGTTCAGGTTGATTACTATCCTGTACTTTTCTGAAGACTATTGAGACATTCCAGGTAGAGTTGGAAACTTCTGAGATGTAAATTTTTCCCCATGATATGCTGGAATAACACAGAGACCTTTAGATTTTTTTTTTTTTTCATGAAGAGAGAAAGACATCCCGCATCAGAATAGTTTAATGGGATTGTAACAGGGCCCTGCGGCGGGCGCTCACCCCAAAGAGCCCCCTTTTCCACGAGCCCTGTCTCCTTTGTCTCTGTGTTCCCTCAGTCCCTTGCCCAGTCCAGAGTCTCATGCGGCTCTGTCTCTCAGCCGCCAGAGTCTTCCCCTCCGAGGCGTCCTGGTCTACCCTCCGGCCAGGTCTGATTGGGTGGTCCCAGTCTGGGTCGGCTTCTGGCTGGTCGGTCCCTGGCTCCCAGGTGTCCTGCTGGGGAGAGTACAGCCAGCCTCCGCTCCTCCTCTCCTCCCTCCTTTGCTGGCGGCTCCTGCCCTCTTTCAAACCCCCACACCCTGCGTCGTGATGGGGTCATGCCTCCTCCCCCTTGCGCCATTCCCCCTGGGTCCTAAGCGTGCCGGTTCAGGCACGCTGCTGCACATGCGCAGCAGCTCCAGCGCGGCCCGCCGCCCACTCCCCAGAGTGGCGGTCCCACATCGCAGTTAGTGTGGGGCTCCGAGCCCCCATCGCAGGGATGTAGAAAAAAAACACAGAATTGTTCAACCATTGAAAAGGAAGCCCTGGGTGTCAAATGGGCTGTCAAGTCCCTCAGCTAATACCACTTGGCGGACTCCTTTGTGGTGGTCACAGATCATGTCTCCTCATGTGACTCTACAACATGAAGGACACCAGTACAAGGTTAATGAGGCGGTACCATTTGCATTACCATTCAACATAGAGGACGGTCCAGGAGAACACAAACACAGATGGTCTCTCCTGGTTGGGTGTGGCCAGATAGGGAGAGACCCACAGCTGCCCCTAGTGGGCAAAACTGGGACACCCACGAGCACCCCGCCAGAAGCAGAGTCAGGATAGGAAATGGGACTATAAAAGAGTAGTCCTCTAGCTCAGTTGAGGAAGAGGTACCAGAGGATCAGGATGTTTCTCCCCACTGCTGGGGCCTGAAGTTGACAGAGAGTTGCCAGAGGAGCATGACTTCTCTCCCCAAGAAGAGCTCTGAACAGATGGAGGCTGCCATCGTGCCAGAGACCCAGCAGGATTTACCAGAGTTGCCAGATCCCAGTGACACAGACAAGCTGTTAGCACTGCCACGTGTGGTCCACTTTGGGAAGACACGAGGATGACCCAGGCACCCCTGGACTGGGAGAGGAGGAAGGAACTCAGAGAGGTCGAATAGGGTTCAGACATGAGACTGTTTATAGACTAGCCAGGGTGTTGTGGGTGCATCCCCACTGACGCAGTGGCAGACTATGTCACCACTGCTAGGGCCCTGGGCTGCAATGCTGTTGAGTGGGGAGGCCTACATTCCCCAGCCACCCCATCCTAGGAGGCGGAGGTTGGTCATCTCCCTGTCTATAGACCAAGAGGCCTGGATTGGATGGCTGCCCATGGGAGTTAAGAGGCCAGACACATGTGCTCCATCTCCTCCTGAGTGTTAACCTCATTAACCTCCACTGAAATGCTAGACTGGTTAAAGGTAACTGTTGGCTGCCCCACCCTGATGGAGGGGCCTGGATAATGAGACTTCTTATTGCCCTGACTGTTAGCCCAAACCAAATTCTGGTCCCTGCCATGCCCTGACTGAGATTGCAGGGCAGATAGACTCCCTGCTGTTCAGCCTAACCACATGTTCTCCTCACAGGTTCCTCTGGACCCAGGGAATGGAGCAAGGGGTTGTGATCTCCTTCTTATAAGCATACATTTCCACAACAAAAGGTTTAGTAACTATTAGACATTTTTTGATGAAAATCTGTTTTGTTGGAAAAAAACTTTCAACTAGGTCCTGCATATTCTATGAACTATTCAGGGAAATAGAGATCTGGCCCCTAATTTGTTTTCTTTGCTATAATAATTTGGGGAAGTAGGCAGTGTTCCCTCTAAGATGCACACAGCACAGCTTCACAGGTGATTAATCAGCCCCACCCAGTCACTCAGCACCCTGCAAGGAGCCCTGAGCTTCTGACTGGGTGGGGCTGATTTAATTACCTGTGAAGCTGTACTGCTGAGCAGCTTAGAGGGATCACTGGAAGTAGGTCATTTACATATATAATTAGCCATGCAATTGGCTATCTGTGCATTCACCAATTGCACATACACATGATGCAGGTAATGGCACATATATTTTTTGCAAGATAATTTTAAAATTCAAGCCCACTGTGTCAATTCTCTACACCAATAATTTATTTTGTGTGGTAGGGTAGATTTTGGGGGACATGTAAGGTGCTTTTTTTTAGAAGTGAAGAAGAATGAAATAACATTTCTCCTTGTTAAATAACTAAAATTTGTTCTAACATACTTGGGTTACGTTCTAATGGCTTTGTTTTATTTCTATTGTTCTGTATGTCAAGAGCATATTATTGCTGGCTTACACCTCTTTGGAAATAGATTTTTTTCCCAGTAAGTTGCATGTTTTTCAATTCATTTTGACAGAAGCTTGTGAAATTGTAGATGGTGGCATAATGTCTGTTTACTTCTTATTGTTAAGGTCAGCATCAAGATTTGATGTCCTCAATGGCTTGTTAGTATTGATATAACAAGCTTCTCATGCACATATCACACACTTTACTGTTAATGACTTTTTCTTCTGGCTGATACCATAAATATTCCAATCAAAAGAGAATGACAAGCATGCTGACAGCCAGTATATCAGTCTTCACCTTAAATTTTAATTAGGCTCCTTCCAGTCAGTTTTTTTCCAATATTATGGTAGTGTAATAGGCATACTAAAAAGCAGCAAGCTGACAGACTTGCTGGGCCCCTGGACACAGTGTGTGTGTGTGCGGGAGTCTCTGTGCTCCCAGATGAGGCAGAGCCTCAGTAAGAAGGGACAGGGACAGGGACGGCAGTCCTCAGTGCCCTCACCCCATGCTGTCTGGAGTACACCACCCAGGACTCTGGTGGCAATTGCAGTTGCCCCGTCCCCTCTCTTTATCCGTGGGCCTGCTGACAAGCATAGCCTAACTTTGGACAGTAATCATATTCTAATGTAAGGTTTGGATGTGTTTTTTCAGGGAAGGGTGAGGGATTGTTTTGTTTTGTTTTTCAGGGGTGTTGGGGTTTTTTTTACTTTAGTTGAAATTGTTTTAATTTAAAAAAGAGCATTAAAGCTAGTTTCTATGCCTGATTATTGCCTTCAATCTCATCATATAAACAAGGGAAAACAAGCAATTGGCAGTAAATCTCAGAATCCCCATATTATGTGATTTGTTGCCTATTAGATTCACAGATGCTCCAAGTATTGTAGAAGAAAATAGAAAAAAAACCCACTACTGATTAATCATTCCAAAGATAAAGGCATAAAAGATGAAGGTTCTATCTTATCTGAATACTGGTGAGTAAAGCAAATCAGATTAAAGATGGAATGTTCACCTCTTATCCCTTAGACTTGGTGAAATCTGGGTTTATCGGCAGAGAGTCAGCTATATTTGTGCTTCAAAATCCAAACATCTGTTTTCAGGCCATGTTTTATTTTTTATTATTAAATTTCATCACTGCCTTGCATCTGTGCAGTAATTCTGTATCAGAGTTCTCAAGATTTTAAACATACAACATATGACAGAGATCAACCTAATAGTAAGGCTCTATGATTATCTCTCAATATGAAGGGAAATACAGATTAAGCAAGAACGGTGTATTAGCAGGGAGTAAAACTACATCCACTACAGGGAACTTAATTTCCATGTTGGGCATGTCCTCCTAATGGCCACATGAGATAATGTGAATGCATCTTCATGTTATCATAGTACTTCATGTCACTTTCATTGAAAATAATGGAACTGGAAACAAACAACGGCAATAGTAAACAAAGACTTACCACAACATGGAACCATGATATGACTAATGTGATAATTTGGAGCATCCTATGTATTAGCAATTTATTCATTCTGTTTGATATTTATGAACTCCCTGACTATGCCTGTCAGATTGAAAACATCATTGTGATTGTAAAGTTGGTCTTCACCTTCTTTCTCTGTTTTTTCTTTCTTTTTCTTTCTTCTTTCATCCAAAGGGTGGTGGCAGAGGGCTAACAATACAGAGGCATTAAGCTTTGCCCATTTCCCATTTAGTGGCGTACCCTGGCACAAAGAGATGGCTACTACTCAGAGGAAACCAGTTTTTAAAGCCTGTACTGCAAGAGAGAGGTAACTAAACAATTGATCACCCGGGAAGGAATTTTAATCACTTGGCACAACTGATCAGGGTTGTCATCTGACAAAAGAGACAGGAGAGTATGAAAAAGAGGGTATCTCCATCAATTTTAGCTGCTAAAGTTGACACAGAGAACATTAATGGAAAAGGAAGGTGGTTCATGAGATGATATCCCTAGGTCCACATTTTCTATTCCACACTGAAAAGTCTGAGAAAATCTCGGATAGTATAAATACTTGTTAGCTTTTATAATCTCAGATCAATATGTAACTCAGTTCCTTTGGAAGTTGTCAAGGCTGTTCCCCACTCTGGCACTTTGAGTGCAGATGTTGCGGAGGCTCACAAGAGACCTTAAAAGTACCTTACCTTTATAGACTTCTGCTTAAAAACTCCCCAAGTCACAGATTCCCTGACCTTGGGAGGTACCTGCCACCATCCAAATGAAAAAACAACAACAAACCTTTCTTATTGAACCCATGAAGAAATCACTTAGGAACTTGTTCTAGAGGAGTACCCCCAAGCTCTTTTAGCAGAAGAGAACTTGAAAAAAGCAAATTGTAATCTCTATAAACAGATCTCTTATTATCGTCCAAGAATCAGATCATAGCCTGAACAAAAAAGATATACTTGATAAAAACATAATTGGTTCCTAGGTGTTATAAAGCAACTGAGAAAAGAAGAGATTAAAGCACAAAGAATTGCTTCCCTGGAATTCATCTTAGAGTATGTCCACGCTACAGAGTTTTGTCGAAAAAAACGGCTATTTTACCGACAAAACCTGAGTTACGTCCACACTGCAATCACGTTCTTTTGAAAGTAAATTGAAAGAACAGAGGGGTTTTTCTGGCACTGGTACTCCTCTTTCTATGAGGAAGAAGTCTTTTTCTGAAAGAGCTGTTTCGGAAAAAGGCATATGTGGATGAGGAGGAGGGTTTTCTTAGTGGACACTCTGTCCGTACTAATCATAACTCTAAAGTTCCTGTCTCCTGCTAGCTCTTAAAGCTACAGGCACCCTGGACAAGCCTTGTGGCATGAAGCTGGCCTGAGAGCAGCACCCTGACCACTTGACTCTCCCTGCCACAGGCCTTGCCACCCACGGCGGAGCCACAAGCCCTCCGTAACCCTCCTGGCCTTCACAGGGAGCAGCTCCAGGGGTCCCACGACCCACCCAGGGGGTCCAAGAGGCAGGCACCCTCCTGGTCTGGAGCAGAGATCCTATCCCTCCTTGAGCTGTGGGGCGAGGAGGAGACAGTGCAGGATTTCCGCTCTAAGCACCGCAATGCGGACATCTTCAAGCACATGGCTGAGTCCCTGGCAGAGTGCGGACACCCACCCCGGACCTTGGAACAGATCCAGAGTAAGGTAAAGGAGCTCTGCCAGGGATACGTCAGGACCAGAGAGCGCAGCTCGCACTCAGGGGCAGGACCCCACACCTGCCCCTATTACCAGGAGCTCCACCAGATCCTGGGGGATGGGGAAATGTCTTCTCCACCCATCATCGTACACTCCAGCCTCGAGACCCTCATCATTGCCCGGCCGGAGGTAATGGCGGAGGATGAGGAGGACCAGCGCCAGCAGAAGGAGGAGATGGACACCATCACCCTGGCCCTGGAGCCAATGCCTGTCAGCCAGGACGTCTCTCAGGCCTCGTCTGACGCTGGGGAGGGATCTTCAGGTGAGTGCTCTCAGTTTGTCACACACACAGGGCAGGGGAGGCGCGTGCACAGGGGGCATAGTGCGAGCATCGCTCGGGCTGCTTGAGCTGGATATTGTGCTGCAGTCCGTGCATATGGAACCACGTGCAGCGTTAGTGTGCGGCACGCAGACTCAGTAGGCAGCCTCTCCACAGTGGGGTGCAGTTGCCAGAGTGGAGCAGCCGCAGCCATGGAGAGGGTGCCCAGAATAAGCTCGGGGTCCAGGTCATGCAGGACCAGGAAGGCAGCTGGCAGAACATGCTGCAAAAACTGCAGTATGGCTGTGTGTGGCCATCACATGCCCAGGGGCAGCTCCGGCTCCATGGCCCCAAGAGAAAAGCTGTGGAATTCAAAAAAGTAGGGCAACCACAGCAGGCACTGTGAGAGCTTTGCTGTCCCTCAAAGAGGTAGGCAAGCACGCAGCAGAAGCAGAGAAATGGCTGTCCAGGGGGGTCTCTTTAAGTGCATGTCTCGGCAAGGCTCTGGCATAAGCACTTGGAAGCAACTGGTGACATAAAGCCCTTGCTCAAGTGGCTCCAGGTGGCCTTTTACGCGCGAGAGAGTCCAGTCAGTCTGGACGCTCTCTTTCGAAAAAGCAGATCGCTTTTTCTATGCGCTTTTGTGTGTGGAAGCTCTCTTTCAGAAGTTTTTTCGGAAGGGCTCTTCCGAAAAAAACTTCTTTTGAAAGAAGCCTCCAGTCTAGGCGTACCCGTCGTCACAATGTATGGGGTGGCGCAGGGCCACATTAAGACCTTTAGAGGCCCTAAGCACTGAAAAGATTATGGTGCCCCCCATATGTAATTCAAAATAAAAACAATGCTATACCGTAAAATCTCTTTTTTTTTTTTTTTTTTTTTTTTGTGCCCCTGCTTTGCTGGTGCCCTAAGCACTACTTAGTCCGCCTATTGGGTAATCCAACCCTGGGATGGCAGCACATGGACTTAGCACAGAGGAGTCAACAAAACAAAGAAAATGACCTGATTGTGATAGGAAATGTTTGTTTAGATACATACATATCTATATATTCAAGGTCCAGTCCATTTCCAGGCATAGGTATTGCTTTTCTGGACATGAATATCCCTGTGGTTCAATTAATCTCTCCCCCTCTCCCCCAGTTCCTGGTTTAAAAACTCCCACAAAGAAAAACAGCAAACAGATTCCCCCTCAATTCAAATCTCCACACTTTCTTTCTATTGGCTTTCCTGGCTCCCTGCCAACATTTCCTGGAATTTTTTTTCAGGGATTCTCTGATTCTCTGAGTTTAACCTTTTATATGCAGTACCCACCCCCCAATCCATCACAGAAGCTTTTCTCTTATTTCCATGGCCTATCATTCTTTTAATATGCTGAAATGATGACTCACAAGACATTCCTCATCTAGTCTTCATGTATTTTTTGTGGCGTGGGAGTTTTTTAATGCTGTCCATTGCGGGTGATGTGGCTCCTCTGAATAGTATATTCCGGAGACCAAAAAAAGATAAAGGAAATAGGTGTCTTTTCACAAAGTGCCTAAAAAGCAGATAGTTGCTTGGTGGGTTTTTGTAAAGTTTCTAAGCAGGTGAGTGCTTTACTTGTATTGAAAATATGACCCTAGAACAGCCCCTGAAAAATGGAGTGTAGGCGCAGGCAGATAAATAAATCAAGAAGTCATAAAAGAGAATTCCAATAATCTTTTGCCCTTTATTCCTCTCCCTTCGCACCAAAGCCTCAAGGAACCAATCATCCTGCAGTAATGGTTAATGTTATGCTCCCATTGCAGGTTTAACTGCAGTCCAACCAACCTGCCTCTGACTGCTACAGAGAATGTAAAGCTTCATATATGGCCTCCAAATTGGGATGGAAAAGAGTGTGATGCCTCTGTTACAATCACTGATCCTGTTTTTGAAGAGGACTAATTACTGTAGTTTGTGCAAGTAGGCATGGCACCACTTGACCATAAATCAGCCGAGGATAATCGCCACAAAAAATATCTGGTTTTCTATCTAGCAGATACAAATGGATGGAATGAGACATTTGTTCCTATGCTCAGCATCAAGGACAGCTTGAAGTGGAGAGGACAAAGAGTAAGAAATGTGATACCTGGGAACCAGAAAAATAATAAAGTTCCACCCCTCTTTCTGTGCGGATAATTTCCTGAATGCAGAGGAGATGAAACATTGCATGATGCCAGTCATTTTGTTTTCTTCTGTATCAGCTAGTGCACTAGTTAAACACTCAATTCATGTGTGCAAGAATAATGCAAACCTTGTTCAAGTTCATTCACTGGGGATTGTCAGTATTACAATCCTGACTTTCTTGATTACTGAAAGTATTGCTGTCAGTACCAAGGATAATAAATGATCTCACTGTGAATCTGCAGTACTGCATACCTCATTGTAGCCATGACTGTACTAGCCAAAGAGCTTAGCAATGAGAGAGGGGATTAACTTAATGAAAGAGCAATGTTCTGAGCTTTAAACTTTCAGAAAATGTTTTCTTTGGGGGGTTTATTGGAATATAAAATGTACAGAGTTGTACATTTGTGCCTTCTTTTCAGGTGCATTTTAAAAAGAACTGGAAAAAAGTCAAAACCTTTGACCTGAGGGGGAGACGGGTATCTTGGTCAATGTTCCCTCTCATTTTTTTCATCAATGACTGAAATAAATTTTATTATGTGCACTGAGGCATATGAGCATGTGCACCACCATTAGAAACACATTTTGGTGGCTGTGGGTGCGGTGGGCATTCTGTTAATCAGCTGGGCAGCATCTGAGTCTCTCCTCAGTGGCTGCTGAAATGCTCACCTGACAGGGATCACTGATCTTGGGATGTTTTCACTTATTTAGCTTCTCAGGCTTCAGCCACACTGCCGTTTTTTTGTGGAAGAGGATATGCAAATGGCACTCGCATTTGCATATCTTTTTCCAATTCTTTTTGTGGAAGAGGTTTTTCCGATAAAAGCCATTTGACCAGAAAAAACCCTCTTTCACAAGATCCTGTAAACCTCAATTTTTGAGGAATAAGGGATCTTGCGAAAGAGGGTTTTTTCCCGACAAATGGCCCCGTCTACATGGGTCTTTTTATCAGAAAAACCTCTTCTGCAAAAAGAATCGGAAGAAGATATGCAAATGTGAGCGCCATTTGCATATCCTCTTCTGCAAAAAAACAGCAATGTAGCCGTAGCCTCAGTGTGGTATCAAAAGTATTCCAATAATTTTTATGGTGCTTAAGTCAAAGTGCTGATGATGACCTAACAGAACCTGTCGGCAACCTCTGGCCCAAGAGCCACATGCAGCCCATTGGGGTTCTATGTGTGACCTATGAGACATTTTGTTTGCCATTGCCCATGCTCAGAGTTGTCAGATTTTGCTTGTTTTCATCCATGTATTTTTTTTCCTACCAGTACTAAAAAAGTGACACACACTTAAAGCAAGGGCACATGATATGAGGTGCATGCTGATTGCACACAACATTGATTGAGATTCACTCCCTCTGCATCC
Source organism: Rafetus swinhoei (assembly GCA_019425775.1). Lineage (NCBI taxonomy): Eukaryota > Metazoa > Chordata > Testudines > Trionychidae > Rafetus > Rafetus swinhoei. Next base: position 18,545,253 of record CM033434.1, read on the forward strand.
AGTCAAAGTGCTGCTGCGGTTCAATCAGCACACCCTACAAATTCTAGGTACACAAACACAGTTAGCAAAAGTACCCTATACTCAGAGACCATCTTGGTTATGACAAACTTGTGGCCAAATAAGATGGAGGGCCACTCAAGAGGCCTGCTCACTAGCCTAGGTTTGACCCCACTGACCTAACACCTGTGACATACAGTGTTACTACCTCCAGGCAGAAACTATAGCAGCGTTCAGTGGGTAATTTCCCACTTCTACCTGTTGTTAGCAAAAAGGGGCATTTCTTTAAAGCCGAAGCCAAATCACATTCAGAAAATGTATGGCACGTGATGCAGGCAACTCACTGCAATAAGACAGGCATGGTATTTTAAGAACAGGCTGCGTACTGCTTTTTTCTAACTGCATCTGCTATATCCTGCACTATGCGGTCTCTGTTGCCTGTAAGTAGGTGAGATGTTCCTAAAAATGTGGCACGTTTGCAAGTTTAGTCGTATGATAAAGAAGTAGTAATACCTCTCCCCCTTTATTTAAATATAGCATTCTTACATTCACTCAATGGCAGCTTACTCTGCAAGTAATGCCTCTGAAATCAATGTGCCACTCCCAGAGTGAAATAATAGTCAGAATGAGTACAATTAGCAATATGGCTCTAAATTCTTTTTCTGATTGCACCTTGTTTTGAGCCCAGTTGCAGAACCAATACTCAGAACGATGAGCAATCTTATTCATTGTTAGTTCCAAACACTTGACTTATACTAGTGTTTACTATAGTGAGAAAGGGTTGGACAGTCTAAACTTTGTGGTCTATTATACTTATTATTAAGCAACTGTCATAATAGATTATAATTAAATTGAATCCAGTCCAGCATAATTTAGCACACAGTATATCTGTTTACTTCAATGGCTTTTAAGTATGCATAGAAACTAAAGGATCAAGCCTCAAAGCACAAGTTGATGTCAAGCTAGTTATATGCAACTTTCATGCATCTTTGCAATTAAGCTGTACTACATCGTGTTATACAGACTCACTCAGGTCTGGTCTACACTTGACCAGGCAAGTCGGCTTAAGGAACGCCATCCAGCTATGCAAAATGTGTACCTGGATTCAGCTTGCCTTAAGCCAAGCCACTGCAGCATCTACACTGTGGGAGGCCAACAGGAACACATACTCCCGTTGGCTTCCCTTACTCCTTGCAGAATGAAGAATACAGGACGCCAGCAGGGGCTACCCTCAGCATTGTATTTGGGGACTACACTAGATCTGCTAAATCGATGCTAGAAGATGAACCTCCTGAGGCTTGATCTTCTCCATAGTGTAGACATGCCCTCAGGGCAAATCCAGCTTGATTTATTCATGCTGGTATCTCTACTAGAGTTAACAGCATTATTTGCACAAGGAGAAGAGAATTTGGGTATGGGTATCATACAGCACTGATCTGAGTAAAAGATGTAGAGAAAATTAAAGGTTTTACCAGCAGCAAAGGAGATTTTACATTTTTAAATAAAAAAAATCAGACAAGACATTTTTCTCTGAGTAGGATCAGCGGAACATTAAGTAGAGTACCTTTTATTACTTCTACCCACTATCTAATATGTGATCTCTAATCAGGCTTCTTTATTTTATATTTTTGTAAGCTCAAGGATCATTCAAATTACCATCACTAGATAAAGAATGTCATGCCCTTTAAGGCCCTTACTCATTTAAGACTCTTACTCATTTAAAGATAAAGAACTTCTCCAAGAAGTTTTCCAAATTTGCAAAAGCCTCTAGATAGCTGTAATTTTAATGAGTGGCTGGGCAGATGGAACACTTCTGTATTTTTCCACCTCTTTGTAGCTACATGTTATATAGAGTCTTTTATATTATGTTTGAATTTCTTTCATATTTGAAACTAACTCCACATGAAATCCTAGCCTTCTCAAGTTACTTTACCATTTAGTCTAAAGCCAGAGTAATTTTTACTGCCACTGCTTCTTTCTTTGTTAACTTTTCTTTCCATCAAGCTCCATTAGCTTGATTATAGGATTGCTATATTTTTTATGGCTGGTATTATGTATAGACTATTTAAATAATTTGGGATTCTGAAAACATATTTGCACATGTTTTTAAAATGTTAAAATCACATTTCATATTATCACACTGGTAATCAAAGAAGTAATTGCACAAAATAATCCAGGGTAAAATTAACAGTAATTGTGTTTGGGGAATGCAATCTATTTGCTGTTATAAAAAATAAAATATTTTTGGAATGGTTGGTTACTTTTTTCTCTGTGACTACTTAGATATTTTCTCACTGTGGAAATGAAGAGGAGACCAAAATGTCAGATATGAGATGCATACATTCTTGGACATTACCTCAATTTAATTATTAATATATTGATATTGATAATTCTATAGCCAAATCTTGATTACTTGGTTTACACATTAGTATGTTCCATGGAATCTTCCTTTAATATCAGAAGTAAATAGCAAATGTACAACTGTTGCAAACCTGGCCTACTTACCTGAATACCCAGTAGAGATTCAACTGTGCTTCTTGCCACAAAACTCCCATCATCAGATAAGTGGAAGTATCTCTGTAGATTTGGAAATCCAGAAGAGTCCTTTTCCGTCATGTAACATTTCCATAGTAAACAAGGCTATTTGTAACCATGGAGTTTTGTGGCATATGAGTTGACCAACAAGTGAGTTGACGTTTTCTATAAACTCGTAGTATTAGATTTTGAAAAAATGCTGGATGTTTCATACTTTTTATATTTTCTATGTAGAAGATTCTAAATAAGGATATTTCGTTATTATAAAATGAATATTTTATTGACTCTTTTGAAAATTTGTGATACAAATAGAACATTTATTGAAAGTTTTGTCTCGTCAATGAATTACTGTGTTGTCTGTAGTCAGGCAAAACTCCCACTCAAAATGGGAGAACAAAATTACTTCATTAGTTCAGAGCATACATATCACTTAAGTTTGCTTTTAGGTCAAGGTTAACATTCAGAATGGTGCAAGGAAAGGATCGCTGTTGTCTCATAGGGACAAATTCACTTATGCCTAATTGAACCAGACTTATTATTTTCATCAGAATAGAGAATGAAAATGTATTAAATATCATGGGGAAAAAATCTGTGTAATCCTCTTGATCTAAGAAAGATCACAAAGTGCATAAATGATTGCAAAACTGGGTGCAATGTGATACAACGTGGATTTGTATGCTTTAAACAATATTCATTGTAAATGGTATGTACTGTTCTTTTACCCATTGCTTTATTTTACCACTTTTCAGTCCATAGAATCTCAATGGGTTATAGTTACATAATAAGCTAACTCCTTAGTAACGTCAGGGTGTACCTCACCTGCTCATTTTCACATAAGCCTCATGAGCAGTCAAGACCAAAACTATTACAGTTAATTCCTTGTGACACCTTGGAAGTGTAAGAACAAGCTTCAGTGAAATACAACCATCATCTACAATCTGACATAAAATAATATGCATTAGATTATGGTAAGCCATAAAATGCAACTCAGCATAGTACATCTTTAACTGGATGAGATTGTTTGATGTGTGATAATACCATAACAAAATATAACAAACCAGCTCTTTCAAAAAAGTTTATCGGTTTAATGGTTTGTAAAATCTCAACTTAAATTGTATTCAGAAGTAAAAGATTAGGCACTATATCTTTTAAATATGACAAATAATTTTTCTGCATTCTCTAGGCTTGAGAGGAAAGCCACTAGTAAAGGTATGTTTTCTTTGCTATTGTATTTGCTGAGGACAGCAATAGTCTTAGTCTTTTAGGGTGCGTCTACACAGCACTATAACTCAAAATAAGATACGCAAATTGTGTCTCTTATTTCAATGTTATTTCAAAATAGCTTATTTTGTCATTTGGCGTGGGCTACACAGCTCCAAATTTCGAAATAAAGCACTATTCCGAAACATCCCTTATTCCTCCTAGAGTGAGGTTTACAGGGACATCAGTATAGCGAGCCCAAAATAACGTGCTTGTTGTGAAGATGTGGTATCGCTATTTTGGGATACTCTAGTATCCCAAAATAGCATTGCAGTGTACCCCTAGGGTACGTCTACACAGCAACATTATTTCGAAATAACTAGCATTACTTCAAAATAACTTAGTCTGCGTCTACATATCAGGCAGTTATTTTAAAATAATGTCAAAATACTGTCAAGCTGTCAAATACTCCAACTCCTTTAACTCTCATTTCGAAATAGAGCACTCTTCCTCCAATTTCCCTTACTCTTCGTAGAGTAAGTGCTGTGTAGACACTCCCAATTTTGAAATAAGCTACGCAATTGACGTAGCTTAATTTGCGTACCTTATTTCAAGTTAAGCCCTTCTGTGTAGGTGCCCCAGTTCATAGATTGTAAAGCCAGAGAGATTACTGTGATCATATGGACTGATCTCCTGCACAACAGTCCATGTAACTGTCCTGCACTGATTTCTCTTTGTACTAGAAAAACATGTATTTTTGTTTTAAAAATTGCCAGTGATAGAGAATCTACCAGAACTCTAGGTACGTTGTTCCAGTGATTAATTACCCTCACTGTTGCTAAGTGGTACCTTATTTCCTGTTTGAGTTTAACTTTAAGCATTTTACCTTGTATAACTGGCAAACATAGTTAAACATAGTCATCTTGTAGTGAAAATGCTAAATGTTTGCCGTTATATTGAATATGTTACAGAATCAGGTCCTTAAGCCATTCTTTTCACAAATTGTTCTACTTACAATGTATGTACCATGGATAAAATTCTACATTTGGTTGAACACACACAGTCTTCCTCCTGAATTGCCCTATTATTCATGAAAAGATAGTGGACCATAGATGATAGTTACTTCATAGCAACACCCTCAAGGTCAGTTGAGTTATTCTGAGTTTACACTGTTGTGAGAAAGAGAAGAATTTGGTCTACTGTATATATTTTTGTTAGACACAGGCAACATTACCTATGAGGAGATAGAGATCTCTCCAAATATTCATATGTCTAAATAAATTCAAAAGGTGTTCCTGTTCAAAGAACAGATGTTGGTTAGGGTAGGTAGCTTACATACTCAACCTATTTATAAAGCATATATAAACCTATTCATGTAGTGCAGTTTTGGGTTTGATCTTTCTATAATAAAGCACTAATACACTATTGTATCTAAAAAAAGAGCTAATATGATAAGCTTTTAATACCAAAAAAGTGATTAGCTTTTAATACCAAAAAAGTGATTACTTTAGCAATAAATTAAAAAACTGACAACTTCCTGTACCACTGGTGAGTTGGTTTGGATATTAGAAGCTACAAGGATGGAAACTAACATTTTACTCCAAACTATTTTGGCAAGAAAAAGCAGAAGAGATCAAGGATTTATAATATTCTGAACTGTAGGCCTTGCTCTACTTGCTGCTGCTATTATTAATTAACATGGAATAGACTGGATATGTTTTAATTTTCTCTAATGTTGTAGCATATATGGAGCAAGAACCTACACCATGTAAGTCAGTGGCAAAATCACCATTGACTTCAAAGGTAAATAGAGAGAAATGCTTTCCTGGATTCATTAACTGGAAAAGCAGCAAATCTACCATGCAGTTTTAATAGCAGCCCTAAAATAGAATATTTTCCCATGCTTGTACCATATATTTCCTGAATGCGAGATAATGAAGACAAGCTTATTTTCTTGACAGATACAGGGTATCCAGGTAATACTGGATATTTGTTATACAGTGAAAACATGGAAATACCAACAATATTATGAATATTTTTATTTCAAAATGAGCCTATGATTTAAATATCATCACTTTAGAATAAATATTGAATACAGGCAAAAGTGATTTATAAGGACCATACAAATGCTGCTAAGGAACAAAGAGACATTTCACTCAAGAGAAATGGGATTGAAATGTGTAGGGCAAAAGCAGGATGTGGCTACAGTTCATCTGAATCGGTTAACATAGATTAATTTTGGGTGTCACTTAAAAGAGATGTTTGTGGATGTCAATAGATAGATTTTCAATTGCAGTCTTTGCACTGTTCAAGGCCATTACATTGCAGCATCAGCCATTGTTAACAGTCTCGCTTGAGAGGCCTTGTCTATGCCGTAACATGATAACAGTGTTTTCTATAATCAAAAGTTGTGACATTTCTACCTATCTTGCCAATACAACAAGCATGGTTGAGTTCACACAACAGCTTTTTTCATGATGGTGATATGTCAGTTGTATTTGTGTATCTGTAATCCATTCTAGGAAACCTGGCTGGCTACTCTATAATGCCTCAGGATGTGACCAAGAGCCCAGGGGACATAAATAGAGAGACCCTAGTGGCATATGAATCAATGCACTGTGGAAAATTCAGATATTGTGATAAGAACCCAGGTAGTTATCACAGTTAATGCTGTGCGATAGGAGGACAGGCCAACTGAGTTATCCAGCTAGGGTCACAGTTGTATCATAGTAGAATAGTGAGGAAAATACAATATTGACTGTTTATAACAAAAAAAAATTCTCTGATGCACTCAATATTTTCCTTTTATCAATCTAGCCCATTTTTTTCTGTTGATATTATCCCTGCTGAAAATTTCTTCTTTCTGTCTACTAATAATAACGGTGTTGTGACAAGGTTGCTGGAAGATAACACACTAAGATGTGACAGACTAATGTTCTGGCAGGTATTTATCACACATGGTTAGCTGCCATGGCTTCTAACCTTTTTGTTGTCAGTGGTCACAAACTGTGTTTAATACCAGCAGAGAATTGGAAGGGACCTGAGGAAGTCATCTAGTCCAGTCCCTTGCAGGACTAAGTATTATGTAGACCATCCCTGACATCTTAACCATCCCTGCCTTCAAAATCTTCAATGATGGAGATTCCACAAACTCCCTAGGCAATTCATTCTAGTGCTTAACCATTCTGACAGGCACGGGTTTTTTCTAATGTTCAGCCTAAAACTCCTTTACTGCAATTTAAGCCCATTGCTATTTGTCCTATCCTCCGAGGTTACAAAGAACAATTATTCTCCTTCCTCCTTATAATAACCTTGAGATACTTGAAAATTGTTATCATATCCCTCTCAGTCTTCTCTTTTCTGAACTAAACACAATCTTTTTTCAATCTTGCCTCTTAGGTCAGGTTTTCTAGACCTTTAATCATTTTTGTTGTTCGTCTCTGGGCTTTCTCCAATTTGTCCACATTTTTCCTGAAATTGTGCCCAGAACTAGACAAAATACTCCAGTTGAGGCCTAATCAGCACAGAACAAGATGGAAGAATTACTTCTCGTGTCTTACTTACAACAGTCCTGCTAATACATCCCAGAATGATGGTTTCTTTTTTTTCAACTGTGTTACACTGTTGGGTCATATTTTGCTCATGGTCCACTATGACAGCGAGATTCCATTCTGCAATACTCCTTTCTAGGCAGTCATTTCCCATTTTGTATGTGTGCAACTGATTGTTCCTTCCTAAATGAAGTACTTTGAAGTTATCCTTATTCAATTTCATCCTATTTACTTCAGAGCATTTCACCAGTTTGTACATTTTTAATTTTAATCCCATCCTCCAAAGCACTTGCAACCCCTCTGTGAAGGACCGGGCTGGGTCTGGGCACTGCTGAGGGCAACCACTCATGGAGAATTGCCCAAAACCAGGGCTCCTTATAGCCCCAGACTGGCGACCTTTCCCAAATAGGCCCCAAATCAGTCACACCAAGCGCTTCAGCTGACAATCCGGCCAGCAGGAAGCCTCATGAGCAAAACCCCTCAGACACACACCAGCTCTCCCTGTGCCACAGTCAGCCCCGGGCCTTACACACAGGTGAGGGGTTATAGAACCCAATCTCACCTACCCCGAATGGGTTCTCCCGATCCCAAAGAACCAGACACAAATTCCCTGTCAATTTACACTTTAGATCTTACCCACAAGATCATGTTGAGCCAATCCTTTAGAATCTAAAATCTAAAGGTTTATTAATAAAATAAAGAAAAGGTTGAGAGTAAGATTGCTAAGGAGAATACATTACATGCACCAATCACCAAGTTCTTGTTGCAGGCTCTCAGCAGAGATGTTACCAACTGCTATCTTAAAAGTCTCTGGCGTACATCCTATGTCAGGATGGGTCAACGATCCTTCCTGGCTCTCTGTTCCTCACAAGGCTACATCTAGGATGAGCTTCAGTGGAGAAAAAAAGGGAGGGGGACTCTCAGAAGTTATAAAAGAAAAAGAAGGGAGAGGAAAAAATACCTGTCAATTGTAATGCCAGTGCTTATGAGGCTAATTGAGTGGTCTGAAAATGTCCCATACTTAGTTTTTGATGTCAATGAGGTGTTGGATGTAATGAAAGCTGGTTTTATAATGGGCCATCCAATTCATGGATTTGTTCAGGCCAAGGGAAACAGTGTCAAATTTTTCTTTCTCCCCTTCCCCTTCCCCCTCTCTCTTTCTCCCCTGGAACACTAGGGGAGGGGAGAAGGTGGTTCCAGCTTCCCAAGCTGGAGCACTGGGAGAGCGGGCACTGGGGGCAGCAACACTCCGCCCCCAGAATGCCTATAGTAGGTGCGCTGGGGGTGGAGTGTGGGCACGGGCATCTGGTGACTAAGGCAAGGGAAGGCTCTGCCTTCCCAAAGCACCAGCCTGGCCATGCCCACATTCCACCTGCAGTCCAGGCTGGTCCTTGTCCTGCTGGAGCAGCATACAGGCAGTTTGGAAGTACTGCACAATGAGGTGCAGCACGAGGCTCATGAGCCTGACACTGCTTTGCAGGGGCTCTGGCTCCATGTTGTAAGTTCTGTGGCATCCACAAGAACAACCAGAGCACACTGCATCTGTTTTGTGTCCCACAACGGGGGAGGCAGTGCAGAAGTAGAGTGTGAGACCCATCTGTAGAGAAGATCCCCTAAAGCACGCATCATAGCTTGCCTCACCAAGCAGCTACAGGAAGTCTCCACCCTCCTGGTGCCCTCCCCAGAGTGCTTCTGGGGGCTCTAACTCTGAAGCAGGCTCCAATCAGTGTAGACGCACTATTTCAAAATAATTCTGAGTAATTTTGATGCTCCCCCATAGTGGGAATACATTTTGATTTAGTTAAATCCAGGTTTATTTTTTTTATTTTACTTATTTCAGAATAATTTCCTAGTGTGGACATGCACATTGTGTTATAGTTGCCTCTCTCCAATGTCATCTCTTGAATCAACTTTTTCTTAGGTTGGGGCTAACAATAGCCACCTATGTATATGTTCTAACTCATCTCAAAGTGAAATTGAAATGTTGAGTCTGAAGGCAGTCCACCAGGAATGTAAAGGGAGGTGGTACTTCACTACATACCCTTTGAAGTAGCAGAGATACCGTGGAATGCCTGTTGTTGAAAGTTTTCCTTGATTATTATTTCTACTGCCAGACGCTTAAACCATACAATATCAGCTTTCTTCAGATTTTGCTTCTTAGTTCCTTTTATGGTAAAGTTTAATACTGTGAACATATGGAGCAGCTGAAGGGCTGCCAAATATTTAAATGACAAGGTTATAAATATACAGAGATCAATGATTTTTTCCCACCCTTAATGTATAGTTTTGTTGGTTTGAGCCAACGCAGACAATAAATCAGAATGTGTAACTTGTTCAGTCATTAACTACATAGATTTATTGAGTTTCACAATACTGTAGCTTACTGAGGCTGAAATAGTTGTTCTGAGTCCATTTTAACTATGAGAGAATTACTCTTGAATGTTCATGCAGGGAGATTGATATTGAGAGGCAACAGAAAATGCTTTTACAAAAGGGTCCTATACAAATTCCAAAGGCCAGGGTCAGTTCCTCTTCTCCCATTTGACCTCACCCTGATCTGTGCACAGAGAACAATCTCCATCGACTGATCTCCTCCCTGTCTTCCTGGGTAACTATCTTTGTTCCAAACTATTGAAAAATGTTCCAATCTCTGTGAATCAGAGGAGAAGGCTTTGTGGGTTTGGGAATGGGCAGTGCCCCAGGAGCCATTCCTCCTGCCTCCCAGTTGCAATATCTTTTCCACACAACAGCTCCTCCAGGATGTCCCTGGAGCCAGTGTTTTCCCATATCCCCTGGGATATGCCAGATTTGCAAGGGGACCCCATAGTTTATTCAAAAGAGAGTGCAAACTTGGTACCCAAAACAGGAGAATCCAGCAAGAATTCCACAAGAGACTCTTCAAGAGATATCCCCCTTTGGAGCACCACAGACATCCTGGTTTTCCATGTCAAGGGACTTGTTATATGTGAAGCTTTTGTCACTAAGCCCTGTTCTACAGTAGGCAGTTATTTCAAAATAACAAGTGGAGCGTCCACACTACTAAGCCCTTTATTTCGAAATAACAGGCTGGTTATGATGAAGTAGTAACTCCTGCTTTCCACAAGCTGTGGAAGTAGTTTTGTATTGGCTCCCAGAAAGCTCTGTCTCCTGCACAGTGGAGCCTTATCCTTGCGGTAGAAAGAGCCATAGGAAGTAGCCTTTAGTGCTAATGAGAAGCAGATTTGGACAGCTCCATTAATTTCAATGGGTTTCAATTTAAAGTCCATGTGAGTAAGTGTGGTACCCTTAAACCCAAGGACAGTCAAGAGTTTCAGAAACAACTCTTGAAGGAAACATAGCTCAAGCTGTAGGATATGTGTGCTTTGGAAAGCAATACATTCTGCTTAGTAAAGTCCAGCATATGTTGAGTAAGATCCTCACCCTGCTCTGGTCTCTTTATGCCAACTTAAGGGCTGGAATGGCATAAAGGACTCAAAAAACCTTTGCTCTGGCTGAAAGAGCTTTCCCCCAGCACAGGAACTGAGTGTATGTCTACACTACAACTTTAATTCGAACTAACTTAGTTCAAATTAGTTAATTCGAACTAAGCTAATTCGAATTAGCGCATCTAGACTTAAAAACTAGTTCGAATTAGCGCCCCACACTGATTGGACGCTGGATCGCATTTAAGGGCAGCTGAAACCGGTTCCAGCAGGGCATCAGGTCAGTAGTTGCTTTGTGTGGTTGCTGTCTGAGGCTATCCGAGGCTCGTGCTTAAAGGAACCCCCCTGGACAGCCAGTTCTCAGCTTTTCCACTTGCTTGCCTACCTCGCCGAGGGACAGCAAAGCGTTTTTCTCTGCGCCTGCCTGTGTCGGTGGTTCCCATTGGGGCCGCCGCCGCAGTTGGCAACATGGAGCCAGAGCTCGCCCTGGGCATTCTGCTCCAGTTCTTGGACTTGCTGCTGCAAGCCTGCCAGCAATGGGTGGAGGCTGCCTGGCACCACCTGGTGCACGTCAGCCCCCTGCCTCTCCACCTGGCCTCCTTGGGGGCCGTGGAGGAGCTGCAGCAGCGCCCAGATGCCAGCGTGCCCCGCCGCATCTGGCGTCTGGACACCAGCAGCGACTGGTGGGACCACATCATCCTGGAGCACTGGGGAGACAGACAGTGGACCCAGAACTTCAGGATGAAGAAGGACACCTTCCTGGAGCTCTGCGAGTGGCTCGCCCCTGCTCTGCAGTGATGGGACACTGTCATGAGGCCCGCCATCCCCCTCCAGAAGCGTGTGGCCATCGCCCTCTGGAAGCTCTCTATGCCGGACAGCTACCGATCTGTTGGGAACCAGTTCGGCGTGGGGAGATCCACCGTCGGAGCAGTGCTCATGCAGGTACGGCACTCACTGGCCAATGGGCTGGGGGGGAGGGGGGGCTGCAAGGAGGGAATGGGCTGCCCCAGGGAAAACAGGGGTGGGGGAGGAGGCAACACTGCCCCGGACGGGAGGGTTGGGTCTGTCCCGGCCATACTACACGCCACCTGTGGTGGCCAGGATCACAGCCGGGGTTGCTTCTGGGAGTGGGGCACGGGGCAGTGCCAGGGAGCGAACACTCCCAGCCACCCAGGCACCCCAGTGATTTGTGGTTTGGTGTGTCTCTCTGCAGGTAGTCAAGGCCATCAACCGGGTGCTGCTCCACAGGGTGGTCCGCCTCGCCGACCCAGACGCTGTCATCCGGGGTTCGGCGCCCTCGGCTTCCCCAACTGCGGGAGGGCCATCGACGGGACGCACATCCCCATCCGTGCCCCGGAACACCAGGCCTCCCAGTATATCAACAGGAAGGGGTACTTCTCCGTGCTCCTGCAGGCCGTGTGTGACCACCGGGGCCAGTTCACGGACATTAATGTGGGCTGGTCCGGCAAGGCACACGACGCCAGGTGTTCCACAACTCCTCCGTGTGCCAGAGGCTGCATGCTGGGACCTTCTTCCCCGACTGCCACATCAGGTTCGGGGACGTGGACATGCCCATCTGCCAGGTGGGGGATGCGGCCTACCCCCTACAAGCCTGGCTCATGAAGCCGTACACGGGGCACTTCAACCCCTCCCACCAGGCCTTCAATGCCGGGCTCACCAGGGCCTGCATTGTGATCGAGGGGGCTTTCGGATGCCTGAAAGCCAGGTTTAGGTGCCGCCTCACCCACTTCGACCTCGCTGAGCACAATATCCCTCCTGTGGTGGCAGCATGTTGCGTGCTGTGCAATTTGTGCGAGCGGAAGGGGGAGGCTTTCCTGCCAGCCTGGATGGCTGAGGCTGACCGCATGGCTGGCCACTACGCTCAGCCCCGCACTGCCGCCGTCCGGGAGGCCCAGCGGGGGGCCGTCCAGATCCGGGAAGCCCTGCGGGAGACCTTCCAGGTGGAGGAGGAGGACTGAACTCTCCCTGCATGCCCCATTGGGGCCTTCTTCCACCCACCCCTCCTTCTCCTTTCCCCTCCCTAACCCCCCTTCCTAATGTTAAATAAAGACACCTGTTTTGAAAACAACAATCTCTTTTTATTTTACATAACTGGGGTGGGGGGAGGGAGGAATGAGGGTGAGAGGAGAGGGGAGGGGGAAACCTGGGAGGAGGGAGCTAGAAGGGGGAGGAAGGGGAGGAAGGAAGGGAAAGCTCAGGGTTGGGGGTCCTGCTGGCTCTCCCATCTTGCAGCACTGTGGGTGCGAGTGTTTCTGGGGGGAGTGGGTGTACGGGTGGGGCAGGAGGGACAGGTGGTGTGGAGGTAGTGGGAGGGGAGCAGGAGTGGGAGGAGGAGCGAGAGCTGGGGCGGCCGCAGGGGCCGGAGCAGAAGGAGGCAGGAACCTGTCCACCAGAGTCTGGAGGTGGCCTCTGAGGGCACGGCCCTGCTCCTCCAGCGCCTCCAAACTCCACCGCCACAGCCGCAGGTCCTCCCAGACCCAGTGGTCCTGGGTGCGGAGCTGATGCTCCAGTAGCTGCAGGTGCTGCCGGTGGTGGTCCTCCAGGTTCCTGGTGCACCTGCTGGCCCGGGTGCGGGTGGCTGTTGCAGGTGGGGTGGTGCACCCTGCAGTCCCAGGTGCTGCGGCTGTGGTGAAACAAGAGCAGTGGTCAGTTCTCCCTGGGCACATGGTGGGTGAAACCCAGCCCCCCTCTGCAAGGCGAGGTCAGCATGTGGGGAACGGGCCAGGGCCCCTGCATGACACCCAGCTGCTGCTCCATGGTGGGCAAGGCCCAGGCGCACGGTCCCTGGGCTCCCTCTCCCCCCACCTCCCCCGTACACATAAGGAGAGCACGATGGCACTCACATGTGGAGCCCTCCTCGGCCTCGGACGACATAGCCGATGTGCTCTGTGGGGTGCCTCGGGGGTCCTGGGTCCTGGGCAGGCTCCTGCAGGCTCCTGGCTCGGCGCCCTCCTCCTCCTCCTTGGTGTCAGGACAGGTCCTCTGCCCCGGGTCGATCACCACCCGGGGCATGGACGGCGTGAGCCCCCAGGATGCGGTCCAGGGCCTCAAAGTGGGAGCAGGCCTCCGGGTCGGCCCCTGGCTGGCAGGCCCTGAAGTAGGACTGCCGCAGGTCCTTGACCTTGCAGCAGACCTGCTCCCGGGTTCGCATGTGGCCTCTGGTGGCCAGGCTGGCAGCCATGCGGCTGTAGACGGCCGCGTTCCTGTGGCTAGTACGGAGATCGTGGACGTTGGAGGCCTCCCCCCAAACCTCGATGAGGTCCACGATCTCTGCACTAGACCAGGCAGGCGCCCGCCTCGTGCAGCCCCGGGCAGGCTCCTGTGAGCCGCCAGCCTGGTCCTGGGAAGAGGCGGAGGGCTGGGTGGCAGCGGTGGCTGGCTCATCCCATGCCAGGTGCAGGGTCTGCTGGCTGGGTGCTGGCAGGCTTGCAACTGGCACAAGCAGTGTAGCCAGACCGTGGCCCTTTAAGGGCTCCGGGGCCGGGAGGGGGGGCAGAAGAGTTTTCCTGGTTTGGCCCAGAGTGGCCACCAGGGCAAGCTGGGAAGGGCTAGCCTCCAACTAGTTTGAATTAAGTGGCTACAAAGCCGTTAATTCGAACTAGGCGTTAGTCCTCGTAGAATGAGGTTTACCTAGTTCGAATTAAGCGCTCCACTAGTTCGAATTAAGTTCGAACTAGCGGTTTGTATGTATAGATGCTATGAAAGTTAATTCGAACTAACGGCTGTTAGTTCGAATTAACTTTGTAGTGTAGACATACCCTGAAGAAAGCAGACTGTAGGGCCCCCTCACACAATCCGGAGGGGGTTAGGCACATGCTGTGGGGAGCTGCTCAGCAGCTAGGAAACATGCTGTGGATATCTTCACTCAGTCAGCACTATAGAGATTCTGGGCAGTAGTGTGCATTCCTGGGCAGCCCAAGGATATTTAAGTTATCATGGGGCGATGGGCTTTCCAGCCATCATCCTTCCCTGAGCAGCCCAGGATCAGGAGGGAATAAAGATGTTTTTAAAGCCACTGTAATCACTTTTTCTCTTGGGCTGCAGGGTTCTGTGCTGTGCACCATACAGAACTAAGCCATTGTTCTTTCAGTACGTTGCCATGCGATTGACACTATGCTTAGAAGTTATGCTAGCATTTTATGATCCTTTTTTTGTATGGAAGGGAATGACAAAAGAGTTAAGAGTCATGTGTCTGCATGGATTATGTGATTGTAAGACTGTAACTAGATCTGCATGCAATTTGGATTTAGCTTGTAAGTGGGTTTGCAGTTTCGGGGGAGATAGATCTGCATGTATCTGCCCCTCCTGAGTTTTACTTGGCGTTTAAGATTCAAACAAAACTAAGAACTCAGCTGAGTCGGCCAACTCCTCCTGTCTTGGGGATGAAACTATGCAAAATGCCCATATTTAGTTTAGTTTTGAATGCCTACTATAAATCCCTGCTCATATTCCAGGATGAGCTTTAAGATTTATTCAACTTTTGGCCAAGCTTCCTTTGAAATATTTATTAAATTCAAACCCTTCTGTAGTTTGTGCCAAGAGTAAGGCTTGTAACAAAACTTGATATGAGGAAAGAAAAGGGAAATTTTGCTTCTTTTTATGTACCTATGTGAAAGTCAGATAAAGCTGTAATTGTGACAACAGGACAACTAGAATAAGTAAGAGTCAAATTTATTTTTTTAAAGTCATACTACTTTGAGCCAAATCCTGAGAACCTGCCTCAAGTCCTCCCATTTCCCTTCAGGCAACCTCTGACTGATTTCAATGGACTTTTCTTGAGTAAAGACATTAAAAACCTACTCAATATGCAGCATTTAGTCTCTTAAGAATCTTTTGTCTAGACCTTTGTGTATATAAAAATGTGTCAGAAACCAGATTACAGTGTAAATAACCTTTGGAAGGCTTTCTCGGTGAAAGACTTCACCACATATGCAGCTTTTGCAAGACACATGCATTACTAAAAATAATAGCCTCCTACAATACTTGTGTCCTTTGTTCATTATTTTGTCTATTACCTCTGAAATGAGGCTGAAGTGCTCTGTCTTTTCTTGTGAACATGCATGGAGCTGTTTATAAATGGCTCTTTTGTTTAAGAGGGATGACAGTGTAAACTTAGTGGAAGATGGGGAGTTGCTCAGCAGCTAGGAAACAAAGCTTCTTGATGGTGTTTAGCATTTGAAATAACTCCATGACCCAAACTTGGCTACCTATAAATTATAGTGAACACTGAAAACCAATCATCAGCCAGACAAATCTCTAGGCTTGTAAACGTTAATTCTGATTGTTAACACTCAGTGGCTATAGCTGTATTATCAGGCTATAGGAAAATGTTCTATTCTGTTGATTATTTTGTCCTGGATCTGCTCTCCTTCAATAAAATCTACAGGAGGGGCATATGGGGAAGAAAATCTCAGGAGCAGTCCATCATATAATTCCTTTTCTGTCTGTTGATATTCTCTTGTAGGAATAAAGGAGCAGCCCATACCTGTAGGAGAAAATTCAGGGGCCTTTTATGAAGGCTGTCCTTGGCTTCTGCTCCAATTTTCGGCACTTCCACACACCAGTCTTTGGTAATGTAGCTCAAATGGTGTCACACTACCCATGGCTAACACAATCCTCACCCCGGCTCTACTGAAAATAGAGTATAATTGAAATCTTTGTATCTTCTGAGCTTAGCTCCTGGGGCTCACAGCAAGAAGACTCAGTCCTCATAGGTATTTGGGGTCCTAACTCCCATTAATTAGAGTGGAAGTTAGGCCATGATCCTCAAAGATATTTAGGATATTTAGTGCTTATCCTCTAGTTTACCATCTTCTTCTTTCTCCCTCCTCAGATCCTACCCTATCAGCTTACATGGAGCAGGGACCTATGGAACAACCTCCATTGTGGCCAATGGAGAAGGCAGAATGGTACCATGGAAGAAAACAATTTTTCAGCCTCTCCTAGGATGAGGGAGGGAAGATCTTCACAAGCAGTTCAAGGGGAAATTATTTGGACCATTATTCCGAGCCTGTTTCATCTTGGTTAAAAAGTCTCTGAATTTGAGAATTATTCCATTGTGAGAGTTGCTAAGTTGTTAGTTGAATCACCAGCAACAGAATATATTGCAACAAAGAGAAAGAAAAAAAGCAAAGAGGCAAAGTGAACGAAAGAGTACTGGAGTCTCATTGTTATCACACTCATGGGAGTCTTTTTTTTTTCTACTTAAAGAGCTACTAGTCAGAATGGTAACTCTGCGTGATCTGAGGTTCCAAATACATTCTCTTTCAGTGAATTCCAGTTCAAATTCTCTGTTTAAGATTAAAAAAAAAAAAGAAATCCCAACCTGACATTTGAAAATAAAGCGGTGTCCTTTCTACCTCTTATATTTGCTTGTAAAGAAAGATTCTGCAACTCAACATTTCTGGAATCGTGAAATAAAATATAACCCATTTTTACTTTTTCTATTACTGTACTGGCTCTGCAGTGCAAACCATGATACAAGTGATTTAAGAAAATATGACTTGAAAACACATGGAACGCATATAACCTTATGGTTAAAGAACAGGACGAAAGCTTGAGATCTGGTTTCAGTTCCTAGCTCTGCTGCGAACTTCACATCATGTCACTCTGCATCCCACAGCTCCTCCCTCTGCTCTCAGCCACCCTGCCTCTTCCTGCCCTCCCCAGTACCCTGGTGGGCCAGAGCCATGTAGCCTACTCCCTCAAGGGGACAGGGCACTGGGAGCCATGTGCTGTCCCCCCTCATGGGGGGTGTGTGTCTGGGAGCCATGCACCATCCCACTTTTGAAGGGGTGGGCACCATGAGGTCTCCCCCCTTATGGGAGGCCTGAGCAAGAGTTGCAAGGCCTCCCCCTCACGGGAGGGCTGGGAGCTGCATGGCCTTCCCCCTCACATGGGGGGCTGGGATCCTCCCACTCTCCTCCCTCCCTGCATCCCAGCCCCATCACACACCCCCTCAGCTGAGACCCCCACACTCCCAGCCCCCTCACCTCTTCCACCAAGACCCCACATCCTCAGGCCACTCCTGCCCCCTCTCTCCTGGCTAGACACCTACCCCCAACCTGCTCCTGCACCCTCCCCTGCTCTTGCCCCTTTCCCCTGGCCAGACACCCTGTCCCCAGTCCACTCCTGCATCCTGCCCCCAGCCATAAACCTGCCCCCAGAAAGAGGGAAGGTTGGTGAGTGTAGTGAGCAGAGGGAGCAGTCCTCTAGTGCATATATATATATATATATATATATATATGGAATCCTGTGACAACGTGAAGATTAACAGATCTATTTGGGCATATGTTTTCATGGGTAAAAGCCACTTTGTCAGATGCAAGGAGTGGAAATCACAGAGGTAGGGATATATATATTTTTCTACTCCATGCATCTTTAAGCTGCCACTGGATTCCTTGTTGTTTTTGCAGATACAGATTAACACTCTGAGACTTGTCTATAAAAGCAGTGACTGATAAATTAATGGGTGTGCTTGTTCTGAGTTGACAATTACAGACTTCTGACTATCAGTGTCATGACTGGGATGTGATTGGTTTGGCCTACTGATCAGAACTTCACAGATGTCCAGGGCTGGAAGTTAGTATGGAAGCACACTCAACTGGAGTCAAGAATGAAGGCTACAGGACATTGGGGGTGTAATTGAAAGCAGAGCTGAGGGACATAGCCAAGGATCAGAAGCCAAAGACCAGAACTATTGGGTGATGAATGTTTGGACAGTGGAGCCAATGGTCACAGCCCGGCGTGTGAAAGGGGAGGGAGAGCAGGAACTGAAGCAGGCACAAGAATGGGCCTGGGCTGGATGGGCACTACAGCAGACACAAAAAGCAGGATCAATTGCAGCTGCAGCATGGAAGACATTGAGATAATCTACCACTCAGGAAGTGCAGTCAGGCAGACAGTATACCCAAAATGTTGATGGCAGACTCACCTTGCTGCAGCTGTCTCCTGACAGAAAAATCTCCTGGTGGGTTTCAAGGAGTGACCCCCCGTCAGAGCCCTTGTTGGAACTGGGGTGATCTCTTATTAGCACGTGTGCATTTCTTTTATTGTGTTAATACGTATTATTTGTGATGCTTTCACCTTTTAAGAATAACTGTGTTTGCTTAGGAAAAGCTGTATGGTAACTTATAGCTATTGACAAAGATGCTGTTGGTTCTCTCTGAAGAGAAGGGAAAAGAGGTCTGTTGAAGCAGTCAGACATGATTGGCAGTTTACAGTGTAGAAAGAGAATTGTGCAGCCTGGAAATACCCCAGTCAGGAAAGAAAGAGATGTGTCTCTGCCTGAGAGAGATGACAGCTGAGGAGCCAGGGAGTGGATGTCCATGGTGCACCATAGAGGAGCATTACATGTGCAGTTATGCTGAACCTGTGACAAGATGTACCTGGGGTAAGTTTTGAGTCTCCTGTTGCCTCTTTGTTTGGGATAAATATAAGACTGGCTGTTACACTTAGGCTACGTCTACACTATGAGTTTTTTTTTGGCAGAAAATATGCTAATGAGGGACTCATTAACTTGAGTTGCAACATCATTAGCATATTTTCTGCCGTTTCTTTTTGCGCGAGGGGCTTTTGCACAAAAAAAAGCTGTGTAGACGGCTCCTTTTTCCGCAAAAACCCCCTTTTGCACAAGAGCCATTCTTCCTCAAAAATTGAGGAAGAACGGCTCTTGAACAAAAAAGGGGGGTTTTTTTGCGCAAAAAGGAGCTGTCTACACAGCTCCTTTTTGTGCAAAAACCTCTTGCAAAAAAAGGGATTTGAAGAGGAAATGAGAGTGCAACCTATGCAAATGAGTGCTCCATTTGCAATTTCTTGCCAAAGAAGCTTATAATATAGACACAGCCTTAGTTTCAATTATGTTTAGCCCAACTTATAATAATACTGCTTTCCCCCTTCATTTTGTCTGTCTAGATTTTAACATTTTGGGGGCAGGAAGTGTCATGTTGTGTGTCTGAATAGTGCCAAGCAAGTTCAGTCTTTTCTAGAGATTAATTTAGTAAAAATAACTAAGAAAACAACACTCACCAGAGGGCCACAACATTCATTTCACTCCATTTTATGGATATCTACACAAAGATGTCCTTTATAGTTCATATCTAAAACACGTTGGAAATAAATGTAGTTGATGTGGGTGAAAATCTGTATCAACACTTTTTAAACTTTTTCTTTGTTATTTCTTCCTTCCTTATGTTTAGAGATATTTCCAAATGGCTAAATTAGGATTTGAACCTTCTTTCAACCCAAACTTACACAGTTCCTTATAAAGTGCAAAAGAAATGTGACCAAGGTAGTTTACTATAAAGAAAATATATTAACAGTTTTAAAAATCACATTAATGTTTTCCCTGAACTACTACTGTTTATTTTTTTAAATAATGATGAAACAGATAATGTTCTTGGTTTGAAAGGTTCTGTAGCTGTTGCAGCAATAGTGATAAACTTTCAAACACCTCTTTTCTGAACGTATCTGTTGGAAAGGTATAAAGCAGTTACATGGAAGACTTAATTACATGGAAGTGGGGAAGAAAAGAACACTTAAACAGAAAACAAATGTTAACATTCTAGTTATCAACCTCTACAAAGCAGAACAAAGGTTGTAGAATGGTAATTAACACCTACTCATCACATTCTTCCAGAAGATTAAAAAACAGGTCCTAGCCCCAATACTTACCTTTACAAATATAATCTCTTCAATTAATCTAATTTAGCAGCGAATAAGATTTTTTTCTTTCAACTCACTTTGACAGAGTTTTTTTCCCCTCAACAAACTGTTTTTTCTCATTTATCATGGAAGAACCGATTTCTTATTCAGGGATAAAAATTCCCTGACCTTGAAATGCACTCTGTTAAACCCATGGAAAAAATAGATTGAGACGTCACTGATGTAGGAATTATGAAATCAGGGTAATGATATATGGTAGAGAAACTTCAAAATGAGAAAATCTTCACAGAACAACTCTTGTTTACTCAAACACAGGAAGATCTCCATCTAGTGATGATGCTGTCTGGACCATTATGGGTAAATATAGTCAATACATTGGACATAAGACATTCAAACAAACCTGTGTGGGTGGCAGAGATAATCCTGGCTGTTGCTCTGTGTGTTTTGTACGGAAAATGGTCTTAACCAGGGCCTTGAAATCTCTGCTATTGGTGTAATTTGCTCAGAATGTCTTGGTTGGTAAAGAAATAGCAGTAGGAATGAATGGAATAGAGCAATTCAAGCTATAAAACTCTGGGGGTATGTCTTCACTGTGGGCTAAAGTCGAGTTAAGATATGCAACTTCAGCTACCTTGTAGTAGCTTAACTCGGCTTTTGGCACAGCAGGAAGTCGAAGGAAAAACTCTCTCCCTTTGACTTCCGTTACGCCTCATGACTTGAGGGTCTCAGAAGTCAGAGTAAGAAGCCCATTATTTCAAAATTATTTCAGAATAGTGTGCTTGCTGTGTAGACATGCACTCTGCTATTTTGAAATAATACGAGTTATTTCAAAATAAGCGTGCAGTGTAGACATAGCCTGGATGTCACAGTTTGGCTTGGAGGTCTGGCCATCTACTGCAAGCTATAAGGAGATTGAGCTATTAGAGGGCATCTATAATACCAATTTCCCAATAGAAATGCAGCACAATGTTGTTTTAACTTGATGTGAGATCACCATTTTGTGTGTGTGTGTGTGTGAGAGAGAGAGAGAGAGAGAGAGAGAGAGTGATGGGACCTCACAGAGTTCAGGAATTCATCTAGTGAGATGATGTGAGAAGCTGCAGCTGCCTTGTGCAGTTCAGCCCTGCTAGAAGCTGACAGAGACTCTCTCTTGAGCTTGTTGTTTTCATTGGAGGGGAGGACAGAGGAGGGAGCAAAGGGTGTGTCTAGACTACATGGCTCCGTTGACGGAGCCATGTAGATGAGTGTACTAGGCAAAGGGAAATGAAGCGGAGATTTAAATAATCGCTGCTTCATTTACATCAAAATGGCCCGCCATGCTGTGCCGATCAGCTGATTGTTGGCACAGGGCGGTAGTCTAGGTGGGGATCAGCCGACCCCAGATCCCTTTGTCGTCAGATCCTTTATGCCTCATGAAAAGAGGCTTACAGGATCTGATGACAAAGGGATCTGGGGTCGGCTGATCCCCATCTAGACTACTGCTTTGTGCCGACAATCAGCTGATCGGCACAGCGCGGTGGCCATTTTGATGTAAATGAAGAGGCGATTATTTAAATCTCCACTTCATTTCCCTTTGCCGAGTACACTCATCTACATGGCTCTGTCGACGGAGCCATGTAGTCTAGAGACACACCCAAAGAGCCCAGCAACTCAGTGCAACTCAGTTCACGTCTCTACTGCTGTGAAAGATAAGGACAGGGTGTTGTCTGTGTGTGCGTGTTTCTTCCTCTAGCCCCCTGCAACACCTGGCCTGGGAAGGGGCAGAGGGGGTGAATAGCACTGGAGCTGCCCCCCTTTCCAGAAAGGGAGGAGAGACAGAGGATCCCATGCAGCTCTCCCTCCCCTCCCTCCCCCATAGGATGAATGGAGATGAGGCAGGGTGAGGTTGATGGAGGTTTGAGTACAGAAATGAGGGGGGCTGAAATAAGGAGTGAGGGTTTATGACATGGGGCATGGGGTAAGCTGAGGTTAGGCCTGCCAATGGTGGGGAGGGCAGAGGGATCAATTGCCTTGGGTCCTGGAAATTCAAAGGGGCCTGGGGCTCCTGACCACTGCCAGTGGTATGAGGTTTAACTGTTAATTTGAAGTAAGGGGTTTATTTCAGAATCGCCCTTCTCTGCCGCGTGTAGACGCGGGCAGTTCTTCTGGGCTAGTCAATTTCCAAAATGGCAACCGCCTGGGAACATGCTAATGAAGTGCAGGATATTTAAATCCCACGCTTCATTTGCAATTTCGGTCGCCCTCATTAGCCTCCCTAGTTCAAACTAGGGGGCTAGTGTAGACATACCATGAGGTTTATACATTGTTTATAGCTATCTCCCAAATCTTAGCTGTTGCTAGAGTTTCCTTGCAGAACTTCTTCTTGCCAAGATCCATAGTTCCCTGTGCCCAAGATGCTCAATTCCTTTTATATCCTGGTTGGAGTTAGCAAGAGCCAACTGGGTGAACTGGGTTTAATTATTCTGCAGTTTACGTGGAGTTGTAGCATCACAGTGGCTCACCTGAGAAGTCCTGTATTCCTATGGAATGTAAACATGGAGATGGCTAGCTCCCAGAGCTCTGAACTAAGCTTCTAAAGGGCCCTGCCAAAGGGATTGCAAAATAAGATGGCTCTCAGATCAAGGATGGAGACAGAAGCTGAGACAGAAAAAGTGAGAGAATTTAGTTTGGAAGGTTGATGGGGGACAGTGCTCAGCATATCCCTGTTAAACTCCCACTCCCTTCCAAGGCAGTTTTTGCATTGCTCTGAGACTCTGATGCATGAACAGGGCAGCTCTAGCAATGCAGTGACCAGTATCTACAGAGAGAGATTGGACCTTGCACTAGTTACAGAAAACCAGTAAAGACTACAGCCAGAGCTGAGACAAAGAAACCAGCAAATCTGCTGAGACTCAGGAGGGGACCCTGATCACCAAGGGGTAAAGATAAAGTCGGGTGACTTTTTTTTAATTTGGCCAACAACACAACCCCCATCACAACCACCATATGTCCATCTGAGGAGACAACTCCTGTTGTGCTATTTGCCTTGGAAAGGAGCCAGGGAGGGAGCTGGACCTGGAGCAGTTTGTGGGTGTTTATGAACAGGGAACTGATTTATTTATATGTGCTTACTACTTAACCTTGACCTTTCCTTCCTTCCCCAAGTCTTAGTTTCTTATTCCCAGTCATGATCCCTTTCTATTATCCTGTTATTTTTGGCATGCCAGTCTTTTGTTTTATGTGCTTTATATTCCTATGTATGCTTGCCAGCTTGTAGTATTAGCATTAATTTGGAAGGCACAACAGCCCAATGTATAAGGCATCGTGAGAAGTCATTTGAATGGGCCATTGAGCATCAGAAAAAAAAAGCCAGGACCTGCCCTTAGTGAGGAGACAGGAGAAGCCACTTTAAAGATTGGTGGTAGCAAGCCACATGTAGAGAAAACATAGGAAGTTAAATACAGACTTTGGGGAGGGGTCTCAGCTATGTGGGAGTAAGGGAGGGGAGCTTGACAGCCAATGGCACTGGAGACTCATTCTGGCAATGAGTTTGACTTTTTTTTAACCTCCCTCCAACTTTCCAATCTTCACTAAGTAACCCTGTCACTACCCTTACTGAGTCTCCTTTGGGAGTTCACCTTCATTTTCAGTGGCAGATTGTTTTTACACCAAAGCTAGTAATTGAGCTTACCAAACAAAAAAACAGTACCCCAATTGGTTTTGATATGTTGTATTGTTTTGAAATTTAAGACTCTTTGGGATTCTGCAGATTCTTGAAATCACAGCACATGCTTTCTTCTTCAGGGCATGCAATTGCCCTCATGCAGTCACCTGTTCAGTGTTTAGCTCACCCAGGTACGGTGGCTCCATCAAGATTTGATTCAGTTGCTTATATGAACAGAACTAAAATCAAACTTTTCTGGTGCACAAATGAATGTAATTTGGTGCCTTCACTGCGTTGAACTGGGATAGAGTAATTCTTGATTGGGGAGGTATTAGCTGAGCAGTAGCAAACTGTAACAGGGGAATGAAGCTGATCATTAAAGATATTGTATACATTTGCTGAAGGAAAAAAAATGAAAATTTTAATTTCCACACCATTAGTATTTTGAAGAACTATAAAAATGCACTTTGAAATCTTCACACAGATAAATGATTCACAGGTCCCAAAAACTTGACTATAGCTTTAACAAATAATTATTGGCTGGATCCTAATTTGGACCTTGACTTTATCAAAACCATTTTTGAAGTACATGAACATAAACTATTATTGTAGCTATTCTTTGTATCCATTTCACATTACAGTTGATGATATAAAATATTTTGCTGAAAATGTCTATAAAGTAAACTGTCATGGGACAGGTTTTTTAATCTCTCTATTCTGGTGGATTTATGGATATGTTCATGTTGATTTATTATTGAAATTTCTTTTCCTAAAAGCAGCTTTATTGCAGAGCTAGAATGACACGCAAAATGTATTCCAAAGCAAATTAAAGTACTCAAACAGTGAAATACAAAGAAGTGAGTAGTTATCATCTGATTATAACTGAGTGCATTAGACAGCTCAGTATCCTTGTAAACACTTAATATATTAAGAAGATCCGTCATCAGTACAGTGCTGAGAGTTTTTGCTGCTATTATGAATCACTATTATAGGAAAATGAGCTCTTGAGTTCTGTCTAGCTAGGAGCAGAAACACAGGATGTTCTTGGAAGAAAGGAACTGTGAATGCTAGGCATACTAAGCCTCCCATGGCCTGAGTCCCTTCTCCGTGACATGGATGTGAATTGGGGGCAGGGTAAGTCCATTGAAGCTATAGAGATAAATGCTGTGTAACAAGGGAAAAATTGGCTGCTACAATTTTGATCATATGAGATTTGCTGCATGTACATAGAAACATAGAATCATAGAACCATACAACTGGAAAAGACCTCAGAAGTTCATCAAGTCCAGCCCCCTGCTCTAGGCAGGAACAATCCCAACTAAATCAACCCACACAGGGCTTTGTCAAGCCGAGACTTAAACACCACTAGGGATGGAGACTCCACTACTTTCCTAGGTAACCCATTCCAGTGCTTCACCACTCTCCTAGTGAAATAGTTTTTCCTAATATCCAACCTGGACCTCTCCCACCACAACTTGAGACCATTGCTCCTTGTTCTGCCATCTGTCACTACTGAGAACAGCCTTTCTCCATCCTCTTTGGAACCTCCCTTCAGGAAGTTGAAGGCTGCTATCAAATCCCCCCTCACTCTTTGCTTCTGCAGACAAAACAGACCCAACTCCCTCAGCCTCTCCTCATAGGTCATATGCTCCAGCCCCCTAATCATTTTGGTTGCCCTCCGCTGTACCCTCTCCAATGCGTCCACATCCTTTTTGTAGTGGGGGGTCCAGAACTGGACACAATACTCCAGATGTGGCCTCACCAGAGCCGAATAAAGGGGAATAATGACATCTCTGGATCTGCTGGCAATGCTCCTCTTAATGCAACCTAATAGGCCATTAGCCTTCTTGGCTACAAGGGCACACTGTTGACTCATGTCCAGCTTCTCATCCACTGTAACCCCCAGGTCCTTTTCTGCAGAACTACTACTTAGCTGGTTGGTTCCCCAGCCTGTAACAATGCTTGGGATTCTTCCATCCCAAGTGCAGGACTCTGCACTTGTCCTTGTTGAACCTCATCCGATTTCTTGTGGCCCAATCCTCCAATTTGTCTAAGTCACTCTTGACCCTATCTCTGCCCTCAAGCGTATCTACCTCTCCCCCTAGCTTAGTGTCATCTGCAAACTTGCTGAGGGTGCAATCCATCCCCTCATCCAGGTCATTAATAAAGATATTGAACAAAACCGGTCCTAGAACCAAACCTTGGGGCACTCCGCTAGAAACCGACCGCCATCCTGACATCGAGCCGTTGATCACTACCCGCTGGGCCCGGCCTTCTAGCCAGCTTTCTATCCATCTTACCGTCCATTTATCCAATCCACATTCCCTTAACTTGCTGGCAAGAATACTGTGGGAGACCGTATCAAAAGCCTTGCTAAAGTCAAGGTATATCACATCCACTGACTTTCCCATGTCCACAGAGCCAGTTACCTCATCATAGAAGCTAATCAGATTGGTCAGGCACGACTTGCCCTTTGTGAATCCATGCTGACTATTCCTAATCACTTTCCTCTCTTCCAAGTGCCTCAAAATAGATTCCTTAAGGATCCCTTCCATGATTTTTCCAGGAACCAAGGTAAGACTGACCAGCCTATAGTTCCCTGGATCATCCTTCTTCCCTTTTTTGAAGATGGGCACTACATTTGCCTTTTTCCAATCATCCGGGATCTCTCCTGATCTCCTCGATTTTTCAAAGATAATGGCCAAAGGCTCCTCAATGACATTTGCCAACTTCCTCAGTACCCTCGGATGTATTAAGTCCGGACCCATGGATTTGTGTACATAATCAGATAGAAGTAAGTGTGTTTCAAGCTAAAGGTTAGGTAGTGCCCAGCTGTTCCACAAAAGCACATGGGATGAGTGTGGGAGGATGTAAGAAAACTGCACAGCAGGGCACAGTTTCAGTCCCTGGATGACATCTGAAGGGTACCTAGCTTCAGATGCATTGTTTGAATATGCAGGGAAATTCAGATCTCTCTTGGAGGATTCCATGGGGAAAATATGGCGTATCTGGGTAACTGCTACAATAGCACCTGTAAAGCAATACAAGTTACGTGTGATGAATTTCTGCCCCTATTGAAGTCAATGTCAAAACACCCATTGATTATGATGAGGCCAGATTTTCACCCTTGGATGAAAATCATTATTATCATGTAAATTGTTGTTATAATTTTCGTTAGTTTAACATTTGGGTATTCAAGATAATAGGCTCCAAGAAACATATTTTTTCAACACATTTTTCAGTAACCAGCATACATAAAACACATACATGCACTAGTGTTTGATAGGAGGAAGGCAATTCCACTTCAAGATCAGAGATTATATGCTTCAGGATGTTTAAAAATAAAAAAGACCCTGTCTTCTATTTCTCCATCAGTATTTAAACTCAGGGGAAGCAAGAACATCCTAACCTATGGGACACCCAACAAACAACACAGACACAAACTAATGCATTTGCCTTTACACAGACTGAGCATTCCACAGACATACAAGGAACAATATGCCATTAGTCACAGATAAGACACATATTTCAGCTATGTAGTATTCCAGAAAACTGCAAATGGTAGGGAGGGAGGAAGTGCTAAGCCAAAGCCTCAGAACATGTAAATTCGAGCAAGACCTTGACATCAGTGGAGCTGTGATACTCGTGTTTATTCTGCATGTAAAATAAGAGAGGATCTGTGCTGGGAGTTTACAGTTGAAATCTGTTGGAATGCTGTCCACCCTTCTGAATGATAAAAGGGCTTCCAGACTTGACAGACTACTTCCTATGAAGAACATAAGGGAAAATGGAGGAATGAGAGCTTTAGCTAATGTAAATTGATGTGGTTCTGTTGGTTTCCGTTTGTAGCAGCTGAAGAAGTGGCCCATTTTCTGAGCCCACAACTGAAAAAATGCAAAATTACAATAAAATAGGTTTTTGAAATGATGAACAGAGCATAGGGGAAAGAAAATATATATAGGACCTACAACTTACAAGGTTTACATGACTTCTAAAAGCCTTGAAAAAAAATTAAATGGCAGCAGCCAGGGAAATATCAGGAATTAATTTTGATGAGGCCAGATTTTCACCCTTGGATGAAAAGCATTATCACTGATGGAGGGCAAAGGGAGCAATTGCTGCAGGGCCCAGCAATTCAAAGGGGCCCAGGGCTCCAGCCGCTGCCACAATAACAGCAGTGGTGCCCAGAGATCCAGGCCCCCTTGACTTGCCACTGGAACACTGCTCTATGTGGCCCTGACGGCTGGGGCGGGGCCAGCATTGTGGCCCAGGCAGCATTAAGGGCTGGCTGCCCCTCGCACCATCCCTTCTGGCCAAGGCCCAGGCCCTTTGGGGGCACAGAACTAGCAACACCCACCTTGCCCCATGGTCTATGATAGCTGTCATCTCTTCTCATTGGAGCGGGGGGGAGGGGAGTTAACAGAAATATGGTGTGTCATTCAATTGATAATGGGCATCATGGACTTAAGTTTTAGAGACAAAACTAAGGAAAAATCAAGGACGAGATCCTTAGCTGGTATAAATGAGCAAAACTCTATTGATGATTTACACCTGCTGAGGATCTGTTTGCAAGTCTACTCTACAACAGAACCTCTGAGAATTCTGGTTTTCCCCAGGGTAATGCTATATTATCTCTTCTGTTTTACTCAGGAATTAAAGTGTAATGAAAACCAGCAACCATAATGCTCCTTTAGTAATGACTTGTTTCAATAGATTCATTCTTTTAAGATAGCATTTCCCTTGAATTCTGTTCGCAAACACTAGAAAAACATTCATAATTGCGTCCAAAAAATGTGGAATAGATGTGGTTTAAATCAATGCTTGCTTTGTTCAATCACCATACACTTTTCATTCCATCTCGGGTATTCAGCGCATAATCCAGGACAGTGGAAGAAAAGGAAACTTATCTGGTTATAATGAATTTCTGATATAGTGATTATATTTTATGTCTAATAGGAATTAATTAAAATATATATTGCCTTAGGGAAGTATAATGATATTATATATATGATTAAAACCTGTGGTGAATGGCCAACATTACTGTGGTGGGTCCAACACTTCCTCCTGGTGAAGTGGGTCAGCATGGCCCGCACCCTTATTCTTGGGCATTGTGTATTCTGTTCTTGCCCTGTGGGAGAGAGAAATGAAGAAAGGATCTGGGTCTAACCCCCAGATCCTCTCAACACCTGTGGGTTTCTTATCCTTTCCCCCTCAGGCAGGGTTACCCTCAGACCTTGATACTGCAGGAGGGTCTCACCATCCTCACTCCTCAGCGTGCCTGAAGCAGAATTTTTTTATTAGGTTCCTGATAGGGCTTTAATTGAATACAGGAACTTCAATTAACCTATAGTAGCCTTCCCTAGTCTACAATCATGCCTTAAATAGCCTAGGGTTTATATATCTCCCCTCTCCCATTCTCCTGCTGCTCTCTCGTCCTGCTGCATCATAGGCCCCAATTTAGCAAAGAACTTAAGTATATGTTTAATATTAAGCATCTGAGT
The DNA here is from genome assembly GCA_019425775.1 of Rafetus swinhoei. Lineage (NCBI taxonomy): Eukaryota > Metazoa > Chordata > Testudines > Trionychidae > Rafetus > Rafetus swinhoei. Next base: position 18,574,786 of record CM033434.1, read on the forward strand.
AATCCCATCCTTATTTAGCAAAACACACTGAACTGGGACCTAAAAGAGAACAATTGTCCTATGTTACCTTGCAAGCCTGGATATTAGCTGTGCCTTATGAGACTTATATAGAAAGCAAAACATCCAATTACACATAATATTCTTTATATCTCTGAACAAAATTAGAAATGTTACTTAAAATACAATCAGAGATTTACATGATTCCTGACAATGTTTTAAAATTATAAGGTGACACACAGTACAACTGTAAACATCATTATGGTTTTTCCAACACTGATTTATCTTAATCAATTTTATTTAATTCCTATAACTGGTGCATTCTCTCTTTGCTTCGGTATAGTTCCAGGACATGATCCAAAAGGTGCTTACCATGGGAGTGAAAATAAATCAGGATATCCTGTGTCGTGTTTAATTTTAGAGTACTAGTTTCATAGGTGCTATCAAAGCATTGATGCTAGTTAATCTTAGGTACCACCTGATTACTGATTTACACCTTGCTATTCCATGTAATTTATAATTTATAAAATGGAAATAGTGGGAGTCTGCCCACTTATCAAGAGATAAGATAGAAGATTACCCAGGTTTCATTAGGTTTGCTAGATACTATATGTTACATTATAATCAATAATTTAAGCTTCAGTTATCAAAATAAAAGGACATTTTTACATGCATTGTCCTCATTTTTATTGTGGTTTTTTAAAATCCACCATCAGTCTATCAACCATTAGCGCAAAATGGCAAGGTTGCACTGCTATTTCTATACTTTGACAGAGATTCAGATTTCCTCCCTCTCATTTGCAAAAGCTTCAGATTTCACAAATATGACACCGCCTTAATAGATACATGTTTTAAATAGCATGCTAATATAGAAACTGAAGACTAAACTGGACTCTGTTTGAGTTTCTGTTTTCTCATTAGCTAGAACAGGGGTGGGCAAATTCCAGCCATGGACCAAATCTGGTCCATAAGGGATATAGTGTTGGGGCCCTCCAGGAGCTATTTACCTGTACAGCTGCAGGTACTGGCAATCACAGCTCCAGTTGGCTGCAGATCACAGTTTTCAGTGAATGGGAGCTGCAGGAAGCAATGTCTCGGTCCGTGGCACTTCTTGCTGCTTTCTTTGGCCAGGAACAGTGATCCAAGGCCAACGAGAGTGGCGATTGCTGGTTCCTGTGGCCATGCAAGTAAATAGAATGGCGGTAGCCTGCCAGGGTCTAACCCTGCTGAACCCTAACCATGTTATTGCCCACCCCTGGACTAGAAGCACCCAAGGACAGATGAAAGATTATATGTTATTGCAATGTATGCACTAGCCCGCATTTGTTTAATTAATTTGGAGTCCGACAGGGTATGTCTACACAGCCAAACAGCTATTTTGAAATAACAGCCGTTATTTCGAAATAACTTTGCTAGTGTCTACACAGCCAAACAGCTATTTTGAAATTAATTCGAAAGAGCGGAGTGCTTATTTCAAATTTGGTAAACCTCATTCCACGACGAATAACGCCAAATTCGAAATAGCTATTTTGAAATAAGTGCTGTGTAGACACTTATTTCGAAATAGGGGGCCTCCAGCCTTCCCAGGGTGCCCTGGTGGCCACTCCAGCCTCAACCAAGAACACTCCTCTCCCTCCCCGCTCCCTGGAGCCCTTAAAGGGGTTGACTCTGGCCACAGTGCCTGTGCCAGCTCCAAGCCTTCCAGCCCAGAACCAGCAGTCACTGCCCCTGACCCAGGGGCCCCAAAACATGAGCCAGCAAGCCACCGGCAGCCAGCCCTCCACCACTCCCCAGGAGCAGTCTCCCAGCTCCCAGGAGCCTGCCAGGGCCCTGAGAAGGCGGGCACCTTCCTGGTCCTGGGTGGAGATCATGGACCTTATTCAAGTTTGGGGGGAATGCCCCCAACGTCCATGATCTCCGCACTAGATGGAGGAACGCGGCCGTCTATGGCAGGATAGCTGTCAACCTGGCCACCAAAGGCCACATGCAAACCCAGGAGCAGGTTCGCATGAAAATCAAGTTGATCCAGCAAGACCCCCAACCCTGAGCTCTGAGCTTCCCCCTCTCCCTTCTTCCCCTTGCTTCCCCCTTCCAGCTCCCTCCTCCCAGGTTTCCCCCTCCCCTCTCTCACTCTCTTTTCTCCCCTCTCCTGCCTCCTTTCCCCAGTCTCACCAGAGTTTCATCCCCCTCCCCCTCCCAGTTTTGTTAAATAAAGAGATTTTATGTTCATGAAAATACATGTATTTTATTTAACATCAGGAAGGGGGGTTAGGAGGGTAAGTGGAAGGATGTGAGGGAGGAATGAGGTACAAGCCCCCAGTGGGGCAGACCAGGGAGGCTCTTAGTGTTCCTCAGGGTGGCAGCTCTCCCACAGGGCCTCCTGGATACTGACAGACCCCTGATGGCCCTCCCGGATGGCAGCCTGCAGAAAGTGCAGCCAAGCTCTCAACAAACGTCCACGAGAAGCACCATAGTGCCCAGGGGCAGCTCTGGCTCCATATTGCAGAGTGCTGTGGTGTCCTGAGTGAGGGCAACCAGAGCACGCAGAGACAAAATGCTTTGCTGTCCCTCATCGAGGTAGGCAAGCAAGCAGGGAAAGCTGAGAACTGGCTGTCCAGGAGGGTGGGGGAGCGGTCCCTTTAACCACAGGCCTCAGATACCCTCAGGCAGCAGCCACACAAAGTAACTCCTGACCTGATGCCCTGCCGGACCTGGTTCCGGCCAGCCTTAAATACGATTTAGCATCCACTCAGTGCAGACGCGCTATTTCGAAATAGCCAAATGCTATTTCAAAATGCATTTTGTGTGTAAACACGTTATTTCGAAATAAGATATTTCAAAATAATGCCGTAGTGTAGACATACCCACAATGCTGCTGCAGAGAGATATATACAGATTGCTCTGACATTTTTGAGTGCTATGGTGTGGGAGCATTTAGTTGAGGAACTCTTAAGTAGGTGTTTTGTGCTTCTTTAGCACACAGCAAATCCCTTCCTTCAGTATTAGTTAATATATTTGCTCCCTGCACTCCCATTTAGCAGGCTGACTTGCCTGTGTCATAGCTAATGTTATATATCTTCAGTTATGGATAAGTCCCAAACTCATGAGTTGCATGAATAGGAGTGGTGTCATTGCCCGGATGGGCACAGTGTACATGAGTGAGCTGGAGACCCCTTCATCACCATTATTTGCTTCCTCCCACAGAGCTTCCCCAGGAGTTGTTAATTATCACAACTCTTATTAACACTAGAACATTGCTTCAGCAAGGACCCAGCATTCCCCACAGCACTACTTTTTCTTTTTCTTTTCTTTTTAAAAATCTTTTGGCAATTGAATGACTTTTTTTGCCATCATTGATCTTCCAGGCAGTGGGAGGTGAGGGGAGTACCCTTGATTGCTTTCCAGAAATAGGGGGCTCCTGCCCCAGTTTCTAGCTCAAGAACACTTCACTAGATAGTGGATTTCATTCTCCTCCTTCTCTCCTAACATCTTGGAGGAGTGAGTAATTCTCATCCTTTCTTTTAGCTGACTATCAGAGAAATCTAGAATGTCAGCAGGGACACTAACATTTGACAGCCCGAGTGTCTTCTATATATGAAGTATGAGTGTCTTCTCCTGTATGTATGTATATATGTATGTATGACTGTCTTCTCTTTCTAACACACTTTACCAGAGGTCAGTAAGCTCACTGCATTTCTGAAAAGCGCAAAAAAAAAAAAAAAAAAAAAAAAAATCCAAGTTTAGTATTAAGTAACCAACAAAACAGTAGAAGCCCGTCTTTACTTGGAATTTTTCTCTGATGCGCCATCCACATCTAGCTCACTGGGTGCATGGCTAATACCTATTTATAATAAAGTCAAGATTCACTAAATGAAAAGAAATAAGTAACCTCTATCCCTTCTTAAAAGTGGATAAATCAAGTAGATGCAAGATGTAAAACAAGAGGCACCATCAGTTGGTTCCAGATGGCACAGATGGCTGGAAGAATAGAGTGGTAATGGCTGTGCAGAGAATTTCCAAAATGGGATTGTTTTGCATTTGATCTCAAACCTTTTCTTTTCTTTTCTTTTCTTTTCCAAAGTGAGCGGTTACACATCCTGGTCAGGCAGGCTCTTAAAACTTACAGATCCCTCTGACCTAGACTTGACCATCTCTTTGAATGGTTACAAAATGAACATTAATTGCCAAAATGACTACAGCCTAAGAACACCAGATGAATTTAAGCAGTCAACCATTCAGGAAAGAGATTTTCATCAATATATGCAGTACTTAGAGTGCAGCAGAGCAGATATGCAAAGTGATACTGATCTTACTCTGACAGCAAAGGAGTGTTCTGGCACATGTAAGGAAGAAAGTAGACGATGCTTTTCCCTGCTTTTATATTTTTCTTTCCTCTCCTGGACTGGGGATGAGGCTATTGATTTACTGCATAATCTTGGGAATGATGCAGGCAGCTCCCATAAATCATCTTGTAATAGCATCAGAAGGAACAGCATGTGGCTCCCTTACATTTCTGGTGGGTCAAGAGAAATTTTGGGGTAAAAGAGGTCTATCTAGTAGGTTTCAGAGTACTGGTTTTTAGCAGATTGTTTTCATTTTCAGTGGTACCAAACTGATTTTTGGATTCCTGACTTTAAGCGGCATAAGGGAAGGAAATAAAGAAAACAAAAACAAAAACATAATTGTCACAGAATGTGTAGGAAGAAACCTACGAATAGTTCAAGGCCAGACCCAATGCTCAATTGATCGAAAGTTTATATTCAGAAAATATGAAATACTAAGATGACACTTAGGCTAGGTCTACACCGCAGTGATAAGTCGGAACAAGAAATGCAATTTGTGGTATGCAAACCGCGTATTTTTCTGCTTTGCTGTCCAAAGAGGCTTTTCTGAAATTTGGCGTGTCTACATGGCATCAGATTTCAGAAAAAAGTGCTCTTTTGACACATCCATTCTTCCTTGTAAAACCAGGTTTACAGGGCTGGCGAAAAAGAACATCCGCTTTTTCCAAAAAATTTCCAAAAAGCAGACGTGTTCCTTGGACGCGGTATTCCTCAAAAGCACTGCAGTCTAGACATAGCCTAAGTGTCATCTTAGTATTTCATATTTTCTGAATATAAACTTTCGATCAATTGAGCATTGAGTCTGGCCTTGAACTATTCTTAGTATCAAGACTCCCTAACCTTACTGCTGACTTTACTATATAGGCGGCAGTCCTAGAAATATTTGTAGGTAAAAAATTCGGGTTACAATTTTAATCTGAGAGTTTTAAGCAAGCAGTCTAATTTGGGAATTTTAGAGATGGGCAAAATATAAAGTAAAATAAAATTGGCTTTGAATCACTTTGCCTAAGCAATATTTTATTTGAATCAGTTTCCCCATCTTTACCTGGAATTACTCTCCCCATTGCTCCTTGAAATTGTGCTGCTTATCTGAACCACAATCTTTTCTGCAGATCACATAAGGATGATGCATGTCCTCAACTTGCACTGACTTCATCCCTCGTCTTCCCAAGATGGTCATTAACTCACAATACCAGGATCATACAGATAAGCATTCAAAGGACTTTCAGTAAAGACATAAAACATTTTTTTTCTTCTGAGAGGAATCAATAAATTGACATTCTGGATAAACCTGCTCCAAAATGTTCCTAAGCAAAGCTCTCTCCTGTGTATAACATATGAGGGATATCTTCTAAGACGGTTTTTGGAACCTAGGACATTTAGGGTCAGATCAGACTATCACTTCACCATGTCTCTGTTTACTGACTCTCACTGACTATCACCTGGGACCTTTTTATTAAACATTGATCTAGCTAGATGACATCTTTCCATGATGTACTGGGCCAGTAGTGTTGCTATTAATGCATAAATGTCTATGCAGAATTGTCTTGAAAAGACAGAAATCAAATGACATTAGTAATAAAATCTGTGCTGGTTTCCAGCAATGCGTGCCATAGATTAACTGGTCTCTTATCATACTTGTAAAGCTCAGCAGGCTACCAGAGAAAGTAATCAAGAAAGGATATTTTGGGGTGGAGGATTTGTATTTTTTGCCCCAAATTTGTTTTAGAAAAAAGGTTCCCATTTGCATTTTGATTGCTTCTTTCACAGCAGAAATGGTGTCATGACAGAGTACCAATGTGAAGCAAAGTTTTCCAGGTCATTCAATGTTCCTTAGGTGGTTTGCTTAGATTTAACATACTTATTGATGTTCTCAAGTGAGCCTTTAACAGAACTGAACCATTTCAGTGTTCACCCTCATCTAGTTATAAATTAGTATTTGAATATCTATCAGTATGCAAAACATTCTTCTGCTACCAGAGTTAGAGCTCCTTATTATACCAGGAAGAATTTGAGTTTTAATTAGCATTTCCTCTGGTGTACCAAGACCACTGAGATTACTACTCTTAGTAAAATTTAATTAACTTGACAAAAGATCCTAATTGTTTTCATGCCACTGGTCCTTCGTGGGACTAAAAATAATACCCTTCAAATTAAACAGCTATAACCAGTCTTCCTTTTGGTTGTCCTATATTTAAAAAAAAAAAATACAATATGATATTTGTTAGGAAGTTTTGTGCACTAGGGGAATCAGGATTGTTTGCTTGCAGATGGAGATTATCTGGTCATAGTAATGCAGAAATAATAAAAGCTTGTTAGTCAAAAGATCCCAGACAACATTAATTCTTTCAGTCATTTTATTGGGATTTGCAGATCAGGGACTAGGAGTCTGATTGATTTATGTAGGTGCACAGGGCAATCACTGATTTAATCATTTAAATCAACAGTGATGTAATAGTGTGGCAGGGGAAGTTAGAGATGAATGTATCAATAGTGTAACTATAGTAAACTATTGACATAAACAACTGATGCAAAATGCTTGAGAAGAATGTTGAATTAAAACACACACACACACACAGTCCCCTTTTGCACTTTCCAAGTTTTATTGCTGTAGCTTTACCTCTTGCTCCAGTACAGCATGCAACACAGAAGTGGTGAGGCTCAGTTCCTTGCTGTTTGAAGAACACTTAGAGAAGCTTAGATTGGAAAAAATGTAGAAGAGAAAAGTACTGCTGAGCAGAGGGTGTTTAAAATGTTGGGAAGATCAATGAGCCCAACTGGTTCCTTTTGTTAATGCCAAATGTTATTTTCAGGATACAAATATTGAGAAGGTGTCTGGAGTCCAGAGTTTCCTTTATTCCAGAACAGCTTATGAATGGGCAGGAAAAAAGCCTTCAAGAACAATGTCAATAAGTCTAGAAGCTATTTCTGGAAAGTTTAGGATTTACTCCTGGTTGTTTGCAAACATCCTTTTGATGAGGATAATAAAATCCATTGGTTGGCACATGTACATTTCCAATTTTCATCTCTGAATTTTTAATTCCATGGAATCAAATTGATCATTTGTTCCAGTTCCCAGCTTCTTTAGTTTCCTTTATATCCCTGATATAAATAAGCCTTGCCTACATGGGAAGGCTTTACCAGGTACAGTTATTAAACTTTGTGCAGACACACTCTTATTACAGTAGCTCCCTCTGGTATAGCCTCCCAAGAACATAAACTATGCTTCCCTTATGCAAAGATAAAAAGGGGGGGGTGCATTTTATAGCAGCATAAGTGTCTACAGAGAGAGAGAGAGAGAGAGCAATACTGGTATTACTATATCCGTTTAAATTTATACCTTAACTTACACTGCATTTTTTCCTATGTACGCTAGACCTTAGTCTTTCTGTCTAGAATCTGCAACTTCTCCTTTGTCTAAAACCCTGAATGTTTTGTAATCTTGTTTATATTCACAGGTTATGTCTGCAGGTGATCCTGAGTGACTGTTACAATGTTTGCAAGAAAAACAACAAACAAAGTTCCTCCTGTTTCCTTCCCTCTCAATCTGACACAAAAAATGCACTTGCAAACTTCCATTCTGCTCCAGGATTTATTGTTGTGGGAACAGGAGATAAAGCTCTCCTGCTTACAAATCTGTTCAGAAAACCTGCATAATTTAAGATAATTAACAAACTCTTTCAACATTTATAAATTATTTATAACAAATACACTAAACTTAATATGACCAAATGTTAACTTTTCACTAAACAAGATATAGCTGCTTTGCAGCAGCATCTTGTAATGTAGAAGTACATATTTAGAATTGAGCTCCCAACACTAATTCTCTACAGTTATAATGGAAATAAATCTGAAGTCTGTCAGATACTGTGACTTTATAGCTGTAAGACACAGGGAGTGAGAGGCATGGAACATAGGAAGTGTTCTGAAATTTTGCTCGAATTTCAGAAAGTACTTAGGTTTTCACAAAGAATTCACTACAAAAGATTGAGTATAATTGCTAGATTTTGATCAGAATATATTGCGGAGAAGAACTTATGCATTAAGTTTTTCCTATTACTGAAAATTAGAAATTAATTAAGAAGTTGTTTTGGACAAGAAACCATTTAGTGTTATCTTGAAGAAATTGGTTATTGGTATACAAATTTGTAGGGGCTGCCATCTGGGAGAGAACATGTTTATTTTTGGTTCTACTCTATTAACTCCATCTAAACTGGCAAAAATATCAGGACTACACTAAACTGAATATTGCTGCCCAGCCATTCTACTTGTGATATTCTGAAGAATTTTGGTGCAGCATCAATTCTGATACTGCTGGAAATCACACTATAACATTAGTCAACTTCAAGGAATTGAAAGAGAGGGAAAAGAGAGATTAAGAGGCTGGGAGGAGCTACAATTCTGAGGGTTCTTAATCCTCAGATTCTGGGATCTACTGGAATATGCCAAACAGACTAGCTGTAGAGGGGCTGCTGTTAGACAGATGGGCTTTCTAATTTACACAATAACCCATACAACATCCTATCATTTGAACAGCATAAATGTAATTTACAGACACCTTTCTCACCGCTACTCCCCTTACCATCTTCTTGGGATCTGCTTTCTCTCAAGATGCAGCACAGACTCTGCGCCCTTTCTCTCTGTTTAGGTGTATACATTCCACTAATGCTTTCTTGGTTTAAAGTGAGCCTGAGGTCTAATGCTGATTTTCAGAATCCTTAGCAGATAGTGGAATGCCTGTTATATAGAAAGCATATAAGGAAGGGAAGATGTGGTTCCCATATAGGGAATAGATGTGCTTTCCAGAAAACTACTGAAATCAATAGCTCAAAGGTCAATGAAATATCAGTTGTGTTAAATTTCAGTATACCATATGCTACTAATTAATAGCAAGTGAAAGAGTCACATGTATTGTGATGAAACATTTTTAGCCCTGGTTTGTGAACATAATCACATTGTAAGTACAGAGGAAGCCATGTTCCTTGTTTCCTACTTTAAAAATATGGGCTGGTTCAGTATTTTCCCATGAGTTAGCTAAACTAGTCCATGCCATGTGAAAGACAGTACTTTAAACAATTCATTTCCTTTCACTTTAGATTAAAACATACTAAAAAGAGCACTTGCCTTTTCACTATAAGCACCATTGACGTAGCTTAAAAGAACATACCAAGAAAATACACAACCTAACTGAACAGCAGTTGCACCATCCAATCTGGACTAAACCACCAAACCAGGAAAATTAAAAGCTAACACATCCTCCCCTCTCCATAATCTCAATATCAACGTCATAATTTCTCTTTCCCCAACTCATTTTCAAATGCCTGGGGGAAAAAAAGAAGAGTTTTAAAATGTGCCCTTAAGGCTGACAGATTGAGGAAGGAGCTTCAGGGGGTAACCGAGTTAGTCTGTTACAGAAAAAAACCGCAAGCAAATGGTCTGGTAGCACTTTATAGACTAACAAAACATGTAGATGGTATCATGAGCTTCCTTGGGCACAGTCCACTTCTTCAGATGACCAGAGTTATGATTAGAGGATAAGGAAACTCGAAATAAATAGGAGAAGGGAAGGGGTGGGGGGAAGAAAGATGTTTTGTCATCCACCCGCCTACCTCTATGCATAAAGTTTCAGGAGAAAGGGTGCTAAACCTGAGTAGCTAAAGATCAAAGTCAGTGGATGGATAAGGCAGGAAGGATACCATTCAGAAAGTAGTTAGCACCTTCATTGATAAAGGTTCCACCACCTCATATCTTGATTAAGTCCATAATTAATTGAATTGAATTTGCATATGTATTGTAATTCCAAGCTTTCCCTGTGGATTTGGCTTGAGGAACTGGCCTGTGACAAGACCGCCACCTTCAGATCTGTGAAATTATGGTTAGGTAAACAGAAATGTTCTGCTACTGGCTTCTGAGTATTTTCTTTATGTATATCTGATTTGTGTCCATTGATTCTTTCACGTAGAGAACATCCAGTTTGACCAATATATAGGCTGTGTCTACATTGGCACCCTTTTTCGGAAAAGGGATGCTAATGAGACCAGTCGCAATTGCAAATCTGCGGGGGATTTAAATATCCCCCGCGGTATTTGCATTTACATGGCTGCCGCTTTTTTCCGGCTCGGGGCTTTGCCGGCAAAAAGCGCCAGTCTAGACGAGGATCTTGCGGAAAATAAACCCTTTTCCGCAAGATCTCTTATGCCTACTTGAAAGGGTTTATTTTCTGCAAGATCCCCGTCTAGACTGGCGCTTTTTGCCGGCAAAGCCCGAGCCGGAAAAAACGGCAGCCATGTAATGCAAATACCGCGGGGATATTTAAATCCCAGCAATTTGTGCGACTGGTCTCATTAGCATCCCTTTCCGAAAAAATATTTGGCATTTGATGGCATAGATCAAATTACTAGATGAGCAGTCAAATGACACTTTGATTTTGTGGCTAGTGTTGTTTGCTTCAGTGATGAATTCATCAGTGTAGATATGTGGGCAGAGTTGTCATCTTTTCTGGTTGCAGGGCCAGGTTCCTGGAGGCTTATGATGTGGTTGTGTGGAATGGTTATCAGAAAGAATACGTTTCAGGTTAGGGGGTTGTCTGTAAGCAAGAATAGGTTTTTCTCCTAAGGCCTCTGAGAGTGAGGGATCATTTTCCAGGATGGGTTGTAGATTGTGTATGATGCGTTGGAGGGGTCTGAGTTGTGGACTGTATGTAACAACAAGAGGAGTTCTGTTATTTTCTTTTTTGGGTCTGTCTTGAAGTAGTTCATGTCTGGGTACTTTTTTGGCTCTGTCAATTTGTTTTTTCACTTCCCCAGGTGGGTATCTCAGATTTATTAATGCTCTGTAAAGATCCTGTAGCTGATTGTCTCTGTCTGTGGGGTCAGAGCAAATCCGGTTGTATTGTAGAGCTTGGCAGTATACAATCGACTGAAAAATGTGTCTGGGATGGGAGCTGGAAGCATGAAGGTAAGTGTAGCCATCTGTGGGTTTATGATATAGGTGGTTGAAAGTTGTCCATTATTTAACTTTACTGTAGTATCCAGGAAGTGGATTTCCCTTGTGGACTGGTCCAGGCTGAGGTTGATAGTGGGGTGGAAGTTGTTGAAGTGAATTCCAATTCTATAGAGCCCTGACAGAAAATGCCCTACCAGAAGCCCCAGCCTGGACAGTGCCTAGAACCCATCTGCTCTACTGAACTGTGACGCTACGGCGCTGACAGAGGGCTGCCCTCTCAGAATGTGGGGCATAACATAGGGCACAGCATCCTGGCCATGATAGATGATAATAACTGTCATGGCCACTGCTGCTGCCTCATCTTCCAATAGGAAGTGGGAGTTGGATAAGACTCTAGTTTGTGGCCACAAAGGGTGCAAACAATTTCAGTTTAAAAGGTAGATATTACCCTTGTCATGCCTTCCTAGTACTTTTCCCATCCAGCTGCTCACTCTCATCATTGCCCCCATCTTACCCAGATATTGACCATTTTGTACAGGAAGTAGAAGCAAAGTCATGTGTCATCATCGTCACATCAGTGAGGAAAACAGGTTGTAGTGTCTAACACTCCCAGTGGCCTCATGTATGTGCTGAATAAGATGGCTGGCAAGCAAGTTTTGCCTGACTAAAAATTTCAGGTGCAGGGCTTGAACTGGTTGAGCCAAAGTCACCAGAGAAAAGTGTCACACTTCAAATCAAGACATGTTAAAACAGCTGCGTCTAGACTGGCAAGTTTTTCCGCAAAAGCAGCTGCTTTTGCGGAAAAACTTGCCAGCTGTCTACACTGGCTGCTTGAATTTGCGCAAGAACACTGACGATCTAATGTATGATCGCCAGTGTTCTTGCGCAAATACAATAACTCTCCCGCTCGGGAAAAAGCCCTCTTGCGCAAATGCTTTTGCGCAAGAGGGCAGTGTAGACAACTCAGAATTGTTTAGCGCAAAAAAGCCCCGATGGTGAAAATGGCAATCGGGGCTTTTTTGTGCAAAACCGTCTAGATTGGCACCGGATGCTTTTGCGCAAAAGCACTTTTGCGCAAAAGCATCTGTGCCAATCTAGACGCTCTTTTCCGCAAATGCTTTTAACGGAAAAACTTTTCCGTTAAAAGCATTTGCGGAAAATCATGCCAGTCTAGACGTAGCCGTTTTGTTTAGCTCGTATCATTAGCTGCATATTGTAGAACAAACACGCTCTTAGGCATAGGAACCCTAGTGAGGGCCCTATTGTGGTAGTCATAGTATAAGCACAGACCAAAAGACAATCCCTGAGCCAATCACAGTATAAAAAATAATCAATACAAAAGTGATGACAAAATCTTGGATAAAAATAAACCAAGAAATGAAATGTTTTATCATTATTCAACTAAATGTCTTCAGTTATTGCAACAATCTCAGTGTCATAGTGCTCTAATGCCATTCAGCAGCAGCCTAATAGGGTGAGATCATACAAAAATATTTTTCTCCCATTCTTTCTGGGAAGTTTTCTATGATGGAGGTCACTTTTAATCTTGCAATGTTGTTGAAAACTCCAGCTCTAATAAAAAGTTGATGGGGGTTGATTCATCCATTTCTCTCTACCCCTCAAAAGTAGTCCTTTGCTCTTTAAAAAAAAGTCTAACAGCTTATATATGAGAGTGGTTTATTTAAATTATGGTTTGGGACCAGTGAAACATTAAAATGCTCTATCAAATGAAGGACTATATTAAGAAAAGGGGAAGATTTTCAACAGGAAGCACCCATACAAAGTCTCATCTATATCTTGAAATGATTAGACTCATAAGAGAAAGAGCTGTAATGGAAAAGCCAGGGCTTTCAAGAATCAATAATAGTTCTTGCATTTTTAAAATCATTCTAAGAGGCTTCCCATTGTGAAAAAATGTATTATACATGTTTTCTTTTAATCAGGAATATGTATATACTGTACATTTTTGTCAGACTTGATAATACATTTAAGAAAATCATACCCCTTATGTTTTTAGAGTATTTTTTTTTCCAAAAAGTTTCCAGTATTTCTCTTTTTTATTCTTTCCATTTTCCTTTCATGGTAGAGTTAATGAATCTTTGATGACATTATATAAAGAACAGGAACTTTGTCAGTTTCAACAGTCAGGGAATAGCAGCTTGGAATACTCTAATATTCTCACTGTAATTTATTGGAATGCATTAGCTCATGAAAAAAACTGTTTTCAGCAGTTTTCCATGACCTGACCTGCTGTTCACCTCCAGCATTCAGCATTTAACATCTATAACAGAAAGGTGGGTATTCAATAAAATAATTAATCATGATACAGTTTTCTGATGCAGCATTTTCAGTCACCTTTGCAGTTTCACATTATACCATAATAATTTATTCATTTTGTAAATTAAAGCTTAATTGAAAAATATGATGTCTAAAAGCAGTTCTTATTAGCATAAAGTAGAGGCAATTAACAGGAATATTAAAGACTCAAGTAACAATCAAAATAAGCTCTTTGAAAAATCTGAAGTTTAAAATGCTATAGCCAGAATACACTGCAATGTTAGCTGCAGTGCTTTTGGAAACGCTATGAGAACATTGAAATAAACTGATTTTTCATTATCAGAATCCTAAAAGTTCTCTTAGGATCCTACTTTGCTTATCTTGCACTATTCAAATATATTTTCTTTCATTCATGTGGAAGCAATAGTATATTTTGACTGAATATGTTTTATTATAAAATTACATGTTATTTATGAGGAGCTTTAAGGAGACGGGACAACTTAAAGGAATTAGTAATATTTTAGTCCTTTAAACATAAATCCTACAAAAGTATAAATACATTTTGAATGAAGTCAAAGTTCTTAACAGTCTTAGAATCAATATAGCTCTTTTAAATCACACGTTTAAGTTCTGTTGCATTTTTTGCTGTTGATAAGTGAGGAAGGATTTATTTAATTTAATGTATTTATTTATTTATTTATTTTATTGCAGGTATTTGCTTGTACTGATCTCCCATCCAACATATTTTTGAGGGGAACAGGGCATAATTTTTTGGGGGTCAAGGATAGCTGCCTCTCCAAGCTAGCCCCAACCCCCTCAATCTTTCAGAGGTCTATACGCTCTAGTATGTCTTCTATTCTTCTCTCTGCTCTCTGACACACTCTCAAACTTTGCAGGATATAATATAATCATGTATAATGGGCTGTATGCTGACAGCTTTGCCACTCCAGAATTTGTCTTAAATGACCCCTGGATCAGAACGATTTTTTTTTTGAGCGGGGGGAGAGAGAAGGGAGAAAATTATTTACTTTCTAGCTCCTTGCATTTAGCTAATCTCCAATGTTGAATAATGAAGGGTCTTAATACAAGCTATAGTCATAACAAATTTGAATTTTCTCCATTGTGTAGATTTTTAAAGTAAAGTGTTTGCAAAACGGAGTAAGGGATAGATCCTCAGATGATGTAAATACAGTACCACTGAAACCAGCAAAGCTATGCAGATTTATACCAGCTAAAGATATTGCTCTGTATTAGTAAAATGTTGCATTTTTGAAGGAAAGCTGTTTATATTACATTTAACCAGCTAATTGCTCAGTTAGCCCACCGTAACAGATTTCTCTTTGAATACAGCATAGATATTACTTCTTCATGGTACCAGTTTTCATCCAGTTTGATGCTGTTTCATAAAGTTTTGCCAATCATAAGCATTTTCTAGAAGACTGAAGAGGCAAGTTAATAGTTCAGTAGGAACCCCAGCAAACTGATGGATAAAACAGCTGCAGCATTTAAAAACTGGTGGAGAATGTCAATGCAATAAAAAGAAGCAGTGCAATTAAAGAACAGGGAAACGCTCAGAGAATCTAATTTGTGGGGAAATGTTTGTAAATCTATAGAGTACTGCTTAAGCACTTCCTTTGGATCAACAAACAATCTTAGTTGTGTTAGTGTGTTTAGTCAAGCTGAATGATTTCAATTGACAATTCGCAAACTGGACAAGGTTGAAAATAAAGGAGCTCAGGGCAAACCTTACAAATCATGTGCGGCTTCTATAGATTTTCATAGGGTTTTTTTCCCCTGTAAATAGAATTATGCAAATAAAGTCATGGAACCCCTGTACATATTTGTTCTTTTCCAATATAATTCTCATACATCATCCTTACTGAAGCAGATCAAGGAATCACGCAAATCCAATTTCATAGCAACAATTACAGAACAATAGAAATCTTCAGAAAAATGTTGGCCAAATCTAATGGGAATTTCCTCCAACACTGTTTATGTGGTTCTTTGGGTGAGGGAGTGTTTTCAGTTTCCCAGGTTCTAGCTTGGGCTGTTAGTAGCATTTAAGATCGAAGACGTCTTAGTCTTATTGTCTTTACATCTTTATAGCATTGTAGCCACATAGTCTTCATAGGGTAACTCATTCTGATCACACTCCTCTATCTCAGAAGAGGTACTTAGAAACATACTAGGACGATGTCTACATGGCAGCATTATTTCAGAATAACCGACATTATTCCAAAATAACAAAGAACACGTTTACACAGCAAGCCATTATTTCGAAATAATGACGATATGGAGGACTTCTTACTCTGACTCATGGTAACTCTCTTTTCACGAGGAGTAAGAGAAGTCAAAGGAAGAGTGTTCTTCCTTCGACTTCCTGCTGTGTAGACAGTGGCAAAGGCCGAAATAAGCCATTTCGACTTCAGCTACACAATTGACATAGCTGAAGTCGCATAGCTTATTCCAACTTTAGCCCTGCTGTGTAGATGTACCCTACACTAATAACGCTGGCAATGGCTATGGTTAAGGCCCTATGAAAATCCCAGGGTTTGTTTTGTTTTTGTTTAAAAAATGTATGGCAACCTGATGGGTAACATTGAATTTCACACAATAAGCAAAGCCAAAGGTCACTACTGCATTTCTTTTCATAAAACCTGCCTCCAAATCTACCTGAATTGCTGCCAATTTTTTCCCAATAATAGGAAGGCAGAAGCAAGCACCCGAGGCTATGTCTACACTGCAGGGAAAACTCAGGAAAAGATACACAAATTGAGAACCGCAATTTCCGTATCTTTTTCCATTTTTCTTCCGCAAGAGGTTTTCTTCCGCAGGCCAAATGTCGGAAAACACCCCTCTTTCATAACATCCCTTCTTCCTCATAGAACAAGGTTTACAGGGATGATGAAAAAACATGTCTGCGTTTCCTACATTTTTTTCGGAAAAGCAGACGTGTTCCTTGGATGCGGAAGAGCTGACATAGCCTGAGTGTGCCAGTCTTCTGCTTAATGTGACTTGTAGCCAGGACCATCCTTAGGAGTTACGGGATCCTACACAGTACTATTAAAGTGGTGCCCTATGCCTGATGACAGCCTGAACAGGGAGGGATGATGATTTTTTTAGAGATGTGATTTTTATAATCTTCAGCAACAGACTAATGAAATATTTTAAGGCAAATTTTAAGCTCAGATTTGCCAACAAACACAGTAAATGCAGACACAGGCAGTATATATCTGTGTTTGGCAAATGCCTGTTAAATGTCTTCATTACCACTCGAACGGTCTTTCACAGGTTCAGTGGTCTGTTAATAACTCCGGCGGGCTTCTTCGCTTTTAAGTTAACTAGATCCTTTCCAGAGGAAGCAGAGCCACAGAACAGGGATAGGAAGAGCACAGGGGTTGGCAACCTATGGTTCACAAGCCACATATGGCTCACTTAGGAGCCAAATATGGCTCACAGCTCCCCTCTCCCCTCCTCCCCCATGATCCAGCCTCACACCCCCTGCAAGATTGGAGCCAGAGCAGGTTTCCTGTGGGAAGTGTTGGGAAAGCCCTGAGCCTTGCTGCGCACAATTGGGGAAGAAGCTGAAACTACAAACGGCTCTGCGTGTGTGCTCTTCCCCATCCTCCCCCACCTGAAGGAACAGCTGCACTGCCTGGAGGCTTTTCCCGCTGTTCCATTCATTGGCCAGAATCCGCCAATGGAGCAGCAGGAAGCCATGCCTGGGACAGAGAGTCCTAGAGCAGCGCACAGCACAAAAAGCAGACCCAGCTAGGGATGTAAGCGATTAGTTGACTAGTGACTCAACGAGTCACTCCCCCCACCCTCTTGCTGCCTCTGTCAGATAGAGGCTGCAAAGGGGGGAGCAGGAGCTGGTGCTAGGGGGAGCTGGCATAAAAGCTGGTTCCTCCCCAGCACCATCTCTGGTGGGGGGAGGGTAGGAGAGGCAGAGGTGTGGCGAGGGAACGGGCACGAGCTGGGAATCAGCCAATTCCCGGCTTGCACCTGGACCCCCTGCTGCACTTGTGCTGCTCTGAATACTTTTAAAAGGCAGGGCTGCAGCAGAGTTAGCTCCGGGGGCTGGGAGCTAACCCCGCTGCAGCTCTGCAGTTTCCACCCCTTATCAACGAATTGACTATTCTACATATGTTATTTGTTGCACATGGCAATGTCCCATCAAAGCAGCAGCTTGGGGCGAGTTGGCAGCTGGCTTTACACTTTGCTGCTGCCTCTCAGAACATGTGCTTCAAACTGCACCAAGCACAAGAGCAGATTCCTGCTTCCCCTCTCCTTGCTGAGGTGGTTGTTGCTCATGTGGCCCAAGTGGCAGAAGCGTTGGCTATTTGTGGCTCCCATAGAAAGCACTGATGAGTCCTCCCACTCCCTACTGCTCCTTCGACATTAGGCTGTCATGCTGCAAGGAGCATTGAGCACAAGACTTTACGCTTTGAGGGCACACTCAGATTCCTGCCCTCACAGCTTGGAAAAGTTGTATTGGGCTAATTTCTAGACAATCCATGAAATTGCAGCTTCTCCACATACACACACTTCTCCCTAGGGCCTAGCGCTGGTCATCTTTGGGAAATTAGGGTGACAAAAAGCAGCTGAGTAAAAGTGACTCTTGGGCAGCACTAGGTGACCCAGGTTGAAGTCTTTGCTCTGTCAGTTCTCTCTCTTCCAGACATAACAATAGCAAGAACCTGAAACGGAAGCTCACCATTCCCAAGTGTGCCCTAACCTTCTGGCTCTTTGAGAGTGACGGTCTTTCTGACAGCAACTCCAGCCTGGATCTCGGAAATGATAAAAGTTTTTTTCCCCCCCATTGGAAAAATGCTGATTGTTAAAAAGATTTCTAACTAGTTCTTTTCCTGGTAGAAGCCAATAGGAATGGTGGGTGTTCAGCTCCTCTGAAAAACAAGGACATAAAACATGGTTATTGGATGCTTCTGCAATTCATGTTTTGGTGTTTTGAGATGCTTAGGTGAAAGACAACATAAAAAAGCAAATTGTTATCTTCCTAGGAAGATAAGACTGTGCATGCTTGTGTTTATCTTGCTATCTATTTAATCTGTCTGCATTCAAAAACAGTACATCACTGGAATGCTAACATTGACATCTGTGCTCCCTAAAGTCAAGAAATAGAGATAATGTTCTATTTTATTTGTCACCGTCTATACTGGTTTTTCCAATTGCCATTCCTTAAAAGGTACTGATCTCTCAAGTGATGGGGCTGGTGCCAATTAGCTGGTTTTTGCTAAGATATGCATGCTCTCAGCCTCCATATGTCAAAACAATGTGCATAGAATGTTGGAAAAGGCATGATGCACATGCAATGGTATTAGGGGTCTTGATACGTTGCCTGCTGTAGAAATTGTTCAGATCAGAAGAATATACTTCTTAATATTAACTACATTATGGGTAATAAGTGAAGAAAGTGTGGATGAGAAAGTTAAATCTGGCTGGGGAGAGACTTAATTTACATGCTTACTATTTCATAGGTGTCTAGAGAAAAACCCTTGCTCATATTGATTGCAGTTAGCCCTTTAGAGAGTCAGCACAAGACCTATGCAACATACAAACTGGGCTTCAGTATGATTTATGTGCTGTATGCACTTTGTGATGTTTCACTACACAGGGGAGAATTTGACATATTTAACACTGCTCTTTCTCTTTGTTTGGCTTTTGTAGGTTGCATAGCCAAAATACTTTGTATTTCTAGCTGGGGAGCATAGAATTCCTCAGTACAGTATGAATTAGAAAAATTAATCTTTCCAGGGAAAGAAACTCTTGATGAACAACTGACATACTCCTTAAAACCTAGCAGCGTCATTATATAAAAAAAAATCAGAACCACAAAACCTTCATTTCTACAGTCATTTAATTTTAAATGAGCTCTAAGCACTTCACAGTTACTCGAGCAGAAAGATCTGACTTGGATCAGTACTAGAAATGATTTGCAGTATTTGGCTCAATATCTAGGACAGAAGGACTTAACCTTCTGTCACTGAAATGCTGCCACCTCTGGAGTGGAATGCCACAGCTGTTTTAACAGAACACAACAACCACTTTACAACAGATAAGGAAAGGAAATGAAGAATAATATTCCATCTGGCTGTGATTGATTACAATATTTAGGTAGAGAAAATGCAGTTCAACAGATTGAAGTGATCACATTAGTCAAACATCCCTTATAATATGAAAAGAAACATCGTATCTTTAATGCACTAGTATGATATGTCATCCATCCAACATTCAGTACCTTTAACAGCACATTGACCCTGGGAGTGGGAACAACTTGCCAATAGCACTTTCTACAGGACTCAGGCTCAATGAATATGCAAATAGGAGATTTATTGGTACAACAAACATTTAATTATTACTTAGCATTTTAGTGAAATCTGTTGAGATCTTACCCCTAGATGATATGATGGCTGTAAATTATTAAATATTATGATGGATATAGTCCCTGCTGTAGGTGTGAATGACAAAGGGATGAAATAATATCTTTTACCACACCAACTTGAATTAGTGAAAGAAACCAGCTTTTGAGCTACACAGAGCTCTTCTTCTGGGTTACTCAGGCCTTGTCTACACTAGAAAATTAGGTTGGTTTAACTATGGGTATGTCTACACTACAGAGGTTTTTTTTTTCAGAAAAATGGCGGTTTTTCTGAAAAAACTTCAATTACGTCCACACTGCAATCGCATTCTTTCAAAAGAAAATTGAAAGAACTGAGGGTTTTTTCTGACAGTGGTAAACTTCTTTCTCTGAGGAAGAAGCCTTTTTCCGAAAGAGCTCTTTCAGAAAAAGGTGTGTGTGGACGGGGAAGAGGAAGTTCTTTCGCAAGAAGAGGAAAGAGGTGCCCTGGTGGCCATTCTGCTCAGCTTACATGCAAGATAGCATCCATTCAGTGTGGATGCTATCTGTCGAAAAAGCAGATAGCTTTTTCAATGCGCTTTTGTAGTGTGGACGCTCTCTTTCGGAAGAAGTTTTTTTGGAAGATCTCTTCAGGAAAAGCTTCTTCCAAAAGAAGCCTGCAGTCTAGACATAGCCTAAGTTGGTTAGACGTATGAAAAATCCCATGTAGACAGAACTACATTGACAAAAGAACTCTTCCCTTGATCTCCCTACCGCTCTTGGGGAAATGTATTAACCACACAGATGGGAAACTCTCCCATTTGTGTAATTAGAATCTACACTGAAGCATTCCAAAGATACTGCAGCAGTGACACTCTAGCATTTTATGTGTAAACAAGAGTTCTGAGATTCACATCTGTATACAATAAGGAACACATTGTTTAGCATAGGGAGTTAACACATATGCTAAGAGATTATTCAAGGGGATAAAGCCAAAAAAAAAAAGGTGATTAGTGGGCATCAGCCATATATCCAGAGTCTTTATTAAGGCCATACTTTTTAGTGTCTAGCAAAGTTATGAATTCCATGTCACAGCTTGTGTTTTGAAGGTGTTGTGTAGAAAATGAAGACTGAGAGCTCAGATATGGAGTGACTTCTTTTAAAAAAAAAGGTTTGCCCACAGATGATATGGTGGATTTGCCTTCTATTTTTTTTCTGTGTTAATTCTTTCAAGGGATGAATGGTGTTTTACAGGCATGAAGCATGACAATTCCCTCCTGCTCTGAAAAGTCTTGCAGTCTAAATAGACATACTGATGGGGAAGGAGGCAGATTCCCCTTTTATTTTCTTCTTTCAGTTTTTCCCTTCCTTCTGGTTTCTATCCTCTTTCCATTTTTCCTCTAGAAACATGTGTTGTAAATTAAAATGTGTGAGTAAATCAATATGGCATTCAGAGCAACGCAATGCCCTTCCCCAAAGTGTTGTGAAAAGGCTCTGGACAACAGCAAAGCTGTTCCTCCCATGTAAATTTAAAATATGCATTTCAATAGTTTTCCGGGCCTCTAAGATATAAATGTTTAATACTCAATATTGTCATCAATCAGGTTAGAAAGATGTCTGCGGTAAAAAAACTTCCTTGCACTGTTTGCACTAGACCTCTAAATGCACTGTGGGTGCAGGGAAAGCTTCTAAGGAGCTGATGTCAGAGTGGGGCTGTTGATTAATGGTTCCCTGGGACATTCTGACACCTTTGTATGGATCAGAGAGATAAGAGACAGCTAGAGTCTGCCAGGGTGCATTGCTTTATAGAAGCAAGGCAAAGGTTAGAAGCATTGTAGCATTCCAGCGAGAAACATTAGATATAGAGTTTCCTCTGGGGGAGGATAATGGTCTGCAAAGGCTAGTAATAGAGTGAAAGATCATTTTGTAGTACTCAAGCAAAAACAAGAGACAAGACAGATGATGTTAAAGGATAAGAATAAAAACAAAAGTAAGTATCCTCAGAGCTTAACATATGTCAAGATTTAAAAAAAAAAAACATGGTTTAATTTGTCAGGGGCTTTTGTCATAAATTTTCCTTGTTGTTATAATGATGTGCAAAATATTATTAAAATGCACTTAACAGTTGTGAAAAGAGCAACCTTTAACACGGTGGGCCTAGTGCTGCAGCTCTTACCAAGTGTCTACATTCCAACATTATTTTGTCTATCTTATGTTGGCATACATCCACCACCACTATTAAATTGCATGTGTATACACAGTTGGTTCCTTGTATTGGTTGTGCACGTCCTCACTGGGAATGCTTGTTTCAATTGTATTGTGGGACAGCTCCTGAAAGCCAGGAATAGTCACTGTAAGCAACTATAGTAACACTGCGTTGACCTAATTACACTGCTCCTGGCTCTACGCTGATCAGGGAGGTGGAGTTACTAAATCTGCATAGAGAGACACTTATGCCAATGGGAGCCAAATTTAAGGGAAGATTCTTCCTCAGCAAGGTTGGCAAAAGGCAGCTTACCTTGACCTAACTATGTAGAACAGGGCTCTGTCAAAACTCCTGTTGACTACAATGGGAAATTACACTGATTAAAGACTAAAGAATCCTCTCTCCAGCATGCTATATTTAGGGAGGGAGACTTGGTCCCAGCTGCCTTTGGACAGACCCTTATAGTCCAGGGAACCTCACTTTGTGTCATTGATAATAATCTGCCCATAACACAGGTGTGTCAGCAAAGATTTAACAGCAGAGACAGTGCAGCAAGCTATTGGAACAACATAGTAAGGCTTCATTTAGCACAGTGTTGTTCTTATAATTCCTGCCATGTAAACTGAGCCTTCATTAGGAACATAGAGACAAGCACCTGGGTCTGTGGCAGTGTGGCTCTTCCTAACAGTGATCAGTACCAGATGCTTCAGAGGCAGGTGTAAGAACCCCACAGTAGACAGATGTGGAATAATCTGTCCTGCCACACTAAGTCTTACCTTGAGCTTTAGTAGTTAGCAATTTTCTTGAGCCCTAAATGTGAGATTTGATATCCTTTCTGGAACACTAATTATGATAACTCTGGATATTCTTGATATCTATTAAGTTGTCCTGTTTTAAATCCTATATAGTTCCTGGCCTCAACAATTTCCTGTGTGAGTGAGTGGTGTGTGAAAACTGATTTCCCTTCATTAGTTTTAGCCTGACCACCTTTTAATCTTATAAAATACCTTCTTGTTCACACAAGACAGAGAGAACAGATGCTCTCATCTTACCCTCTCTAGAGCATCCATTATTTCATATCAAACTCTTATGTCCCCTTTTAATCATCTTCTTTCTTCTTTCTAAGGTGAACAATTTAGTCTTTTCAATCTCTTTTCATAGGAGAGTTTTCTCATGCTTTTGGTCATTCTCATAACCTTCCTCTGTCCCCCTTACCTTTAAGCCCGCAATTTCCTTAATCAGGTGGGGATGCACAGCTTCATAATGAGCAGAGGCCTTCTTTGGGTTGCTTATGATGGTATCCAGGTTCTGTTCTTAAGACTTTAGCGTTTACACTGCTATAAGGTGTAGGAGTCAATGAAATTTGTATTTCCATTACTTTAATCCATATTCTAAAAACAAATGATCTACCCATTACGTACACTTAAAGTACTTTATGCCTTTTTACTGGTTACAGTGCAGTAATGAAGTCTTATTGCATTCATATTTGAAACCAGTTTTCTTTATGCTATTTACAACACAGCTGTAAAAATTTATTTCAAAGTCTGGTTTGTCTTATTAAAGCCCGAATCCAGAATTTGCTGTTTTGAAGGAAACAATGCCCATTAAGTCAATTGGCATTCAGCTGAAATCTCCTGTTGAAGCCAAATGAATGTTTTCTTGCATAAAGGGCACTGAATGGGCTACATATCTCTGACAAGAAGAACCTTTGTTACTTACAAGTCTGTGCAAAAATAAAGGAAGAAAACGATAGAAACAAGTCTGGTCCTAAGATTGGCAGTTGTACAGGGCCTTCTGCAAATAGGGCCTGAATCTGTGATCATTTAGATCTGTGGGAAGACCTCATTGACTTTAATGGGCTTGAATCAGGACCACAGACAAATACAGTTTGACAGCTGGCAGATGGGGTGAGACTTAGCACCATATAGGGAGGACAGGAAGAGTTTATATCCAAGGGAAATAAAAGTGATTTTAATGGTGTTGGATTGGGATGCTTATCACTGAAAGGACATCAAAGGAAAGGGTCCTAATATTCATCCCTTAGAGAGGGAAATGTTCAACTATCAGGTAAGTGGTGAGGTAGATGTGTGCTAGAATTGGGTGTTAACTGAGTAGGGGCCACCAGAAATATAGAGCCAGCAGCCTTGTACTTCTCACATGCATAGCATGAGCACTGTGTAGCAATGAATGTTCAGAGACACTTATCTTCTAGTCATGCAAATTGCTTTGTTATATAGAGTAGTTTGTAAACTGTATATTATATATTCTTAACTGGTTACAGTAAAGGAATCAATTATCACATGCAATTCTTGACACCAACTGTAAAAACAATATAAAAAACAACAACAAAACTCAGAAACTTCAGAAAAAACTGCAATGGACCAAGAATAGATTGCAAGAAGATCCCAAACAGCCGTATTAGAAAGAACCATTTGAAGATGCTTAGTAAAACTGCAACAATATTTCATTGAGATAAGTGAAGTCTATTATTCATAAGCAATCATGCACAACCCATATATACTGCATCTAATTCCAAGGTACAACAGAAATAGGCTTTGAAAACATATTGAAATAAAACAAAAGTACCATGCTAATCTAAGTTGTGGATGATTATACATTTCTCCTAGAGGGACAAGCCATTCCTGAAGCAGTAAAATTACAAAATACTGTAGTGTTCTTTCTTTCTTTCTTTCTTTCTTTCTTTCTTTCTTGACTTTGTCTACCCAGCAGTGTTATTATAACATAGGTTGTGTAGTAAGTTGATGGTCAGTAACATGGAGTCAGCAGGCCTAAGGCCTGCAACATGGAAACAGCAACAGGCCTGCAATCTAGTGAGCAAGACTTTGGTTCGGTAACACAGGAGCCAAGAAGGAAGCCCTATTGATAATTGTGTGATTGTGTAAGTTAGGTCGAGCATGAAAGGACACAGGGAGGCACTGGGTACAAACTGTAAGCCAAAAGGGAGTAACGGAACATCTTAAGAAATGTCTTGGTACAAAGACTCCCTAAAAACTAATGCACATACTGACCTAGGTTCAGGACCAGGTCGGAATTGACAGCATGAAGTATAGTAAGTAAGCCCCCCTTCCGTAAGGTGAGGGGTGGTATCTAAGCAACAGAGGGTGGCAACCTGGTACGTAAAGAAATGATGTAAGTTGTTTGTACCTGTCTATAAAAGGACACTGCAAAGGGTGCTCTCTGGCCGACGGGGCACTAGGCGCCTGAACGGCAGGTGTCATTGCCTGAACTTACAGAACGCACAGTAGCTTAACTTTGACTAACTGCTGTTAATATCTGTTATATGGCAATAGGCCTGCCTGGTGTTGGTACCTTGTCAACACGGGCCATAGTGCCCAGTGGTGTAACATTGTACTGATCTCTGTTACCAACTGGTAGAGCTTCGCATTTGACAATAAACCTGCTCAATTGATTTCAAACCTTGCCTGCATCTGTCGTTTCTGGGGCCTCTCAGAGATCTCTTGTGTTGACCCAAGTGTACGGGGTCTAACACTCTAGATAAAGGGAGTACCGATTGTTATGCACGCAGCTGAAAGTTTATTATCACCGACGGAGTAGAGGTCCTGTCAGGAGCGCGCCAGGACGACCCTGACCAGACGACGCTGACGCTGACAGTCCAGACCACCGAAGGTACCGAGGTACGAGAACACCGAGGTACGACAGGTTGCATCTACACACAAGCAGTTATTTTGACATAATGTCAAAATCATATTGAGGTGGAGAACTGCTTACTCCGACTCCTGTAACCTTAATTATACGAGGAGTAAGGGAAGTCAGGGGAAGAGTGCTCTCTCTCAAAATAACTGCTGTGTAGACAGCACCAAAAGGTGAAATAAGCTATTTTGATTTAAGCTACACAATTAGCGTAGCTCAAGTTGCATAGCTTATTTTGAGTTTAGCCCCGCTGTGTAGATGTGCCCTCTATTTCCTTTTATCTTTCTACATTACTCATTTTATTTAATTATTCAGAAATATTGACTTTTTTAATAAATCAGGAACAAATAAAAACATGAAACAAAATGGCCACAGTTATAGAAATTGGCGGAATTATTTCTTAACGTAGTATAACTGAAAACAATTATGACATGCTTCCTTTCCTTGTTCAGAGAGGCCTAGATCTTAACAACATCTCCTAAGAAGGTGATTGAGTGGGATACATGTCCAGAAGTTAAAAGTATTTAGACACCCAGAGATAAAGATAGGAGCCTGCTAGCATGATTTTTCAAAACCACTCCGATATCTAACTCTGATTGATTTCAGTGGTTAGGAGCATGGTCCATGAAAGCAATTAGGCACCAACTGAGTTTTATGCCTATGGGATTAGGAACCATCTAGGCACTTTTGTGGATCACAGTGGTACCTAAAAATAGCACTGTGAAACCTAAGTTTTTGGTCTGTGACTATATGTTCTATAGCCTCATTTTAGTGCCTGAAGGCATGTCTGCATTAGGACATTATTTTGAAATAACGTGTTTCGAAATAATAACTCCTGAAATAATCGTTTTGAAATGGCATGTCCACACTCTGGGGAAGCCTCAAAATTAGTCAGAGGCAAGTTCTGTTAATGTGGATGTGGTACCTTGATTTAGAGCCCAGGAAGCATTGGGGAGTCATTAAGTTGAATTACTATGGGGAGTAGTTATTTTGAATAAATGGCAGCGGAGCGTCCACACTACGCTATTTCAAAATCACTACTTTGAAATTAGTGTTATTCCTTGTGGAAAGCAGGAGTTATTTTGAAATAATGGGCTGGTGATTTTCAAATAATAATGGGCTTGGTAGTGTGGACACTCCACTTGCTATTTCGAAATAAGTGGGATTATTTCAAAATAAATCCCTAGTATAGATCAGGGCTGAGTGTCTATCTCTTGCCTAAGCCCCAGAGAAAATCACAGACAGATGTTTTGACATCTAAGTTGCATGCTAGAGCCCAAACAGGTGGAATGCCTACCAGTAGAGCTCTTCATAAAGTTCTCACAAAACATCAGGAGGAACTTTTTTCTACAATTTTTGGCCTAGTGGAAGGGGATTCACCCAGGATGTCTCTCCTCCAATTCAAGTCCCTACTCTCGCTTAAGAGGAAAAGGACAGAGAGAGGAAAAAGACAAAGATTGGATGCTGCTCAGGCTACGTCAAGACTTCAGGCTTCTCTTGGAAGAAGTTTTTTTTCAGAAGAGAGCTTCCAAAAAAAACTTCTTCCGAAAGAGAGTGTCCACACACAAAAGCGCATCAAAAACAGATGCGATATTTTGAAAGGGAGCATCCAGACTTATTGGATGCTCTCTCACATAAAAGGCCACCAGTTCAGACAGGGCTTTAGGTCACCAAGTGCTGGTGCCAGAGCCTTGCAGAGACACGCACTTAAAGGAACCCCCCCCTGGACAGCTGTTTCTCTGCTTCTGCTATGTGCTTGCCTACCTCTTCAAGGGACAGCAAAGCTCTCGCATTGCCTGATGTGGTTGCCCTGGGTTTTTTTGGATGCGACAGCTTTTTCCTTTGAGCCATGGAGCTGGAGCTGCCCCTGGGCATGCGATGGCCCCACACAGCCATGCTGCAGTTTTTGCAGCTCTTTGTGCCAGCTGCCTTCCTGGTCCTGCACCAGCTCAACCCTGAGCTCATTCTGGGGACCCTCTCCCTCGGTGTGGGAACAACATTCTGGCAACTGAAACCCATTGTGGAGAGGCATTTCTGGAGGCTGGACATCAGTTTGGACTGGTGGGACCGGCTGGTCATGGAGCGGTGGGACGACCAGCAGTGGCTCCAAAACTTTCGCATGTGGAAGGCCACCTGTTTGGAGCTCTGTGCCTGGCTCATCCCTGTTTTCTGGAGATGTGACTTAGACCTGAAGTCCGCCATCTGCCCAGAGAAGCGGGTCACAATAGTCCTCTGGAAGCTCACCACCCCTGACAGCTACTGGTCAGTGGGCAACCAGTTGGGCGTGGGGGAAGTCTACCGTTGGGGCCCTTCTTATGGAGATAAGGCACTCGGGCTGCAGTCCCTTCAGGGGGAAAGGAGAGTCCTGGATAAGGGGGACCCTTGGGAAAAGGGGGTTGAGGGCTGTGGTGGGTGGAGTGGGGGTGGGGAGGAAGCCCTGTCCCCAGGGGGTTGTGCCATCCCACCCTCACACAACCCTGCTACTGGGGGGGGGGCACCTCATAGGGGGTGGCTCCTGGGGTGTTTGAAGGAGGTAGGGGATGGGAGGGGGTCAGGCACCTCCTAAGGGCTCAGGCACTCCCTCTCTCATTCTCCAGGTGCCTCAACGTGTGGCGCACAACATCCTCGACTTGGTTGTGGAGTGTTGTGTCCTCCACAACATTGTGGAGAGGACGGGGGAGGCAGACATCAGCCGTGAGGGGGCAAGCTTTTGAGCAGCAACAGACAGCTGCCATCTGCTAGGCCAATCAGGCTGGGGTGCGCATCCGGGAGGCCCTGAGGGCGAGATTTTCTCAAGCACTCCAGTAACTCTCCCCGGGTCTCCCCAATAGGACCCTTTGGCTTGCTGCCCTTCCCCACCACAACCCCTCTCTTTGCCCCTTCCCTGACCTCTCAATAAAAACATCTGTTTGTTTAATGTTATATCAATACAGACTTCATAGTGTTAAAAATCAAAGGTGTGCAGGTGGAGGGGGGGGCTCATAACATGGAGGGGAATGGGGGGTGTCATAACCCGGAGGGGGGGCAGTTAGATGTCCCACCTCTGGTGCTGGGACCTCTTTGGAGATGGGGCTGGGTGGGGCTGGGGACCACAGGGAGGGTAGACAGAAGGTGGGGCTGGAGCAAGGTCAGGGAGGGCAGGGAGAGGGGTATAGGCATCACCTGGGGAGGGAACAGAGGCATGGCATGTGGGGCAGGTGGAGGGGGAATGGGCAGAGAAGGGGCGGTAGGAGAGTGGAAACCAGGAGCAGCATCATGAGGTGGGTGTGCCATCATGCGAGACATGATGGCACACATGTTGTTACACCACTGCATGAGCTAGTTCCATGCGTGGTTCTGCCACTCAGCATCCTCCTGGATCTTCTGTGCCAGGGTCTACTGCATGTTGTGCAGGATGCTGACATGCTGGCGCATGAGGGCTTCGTGGACCCTGGTATGCCTTCGGGTCCTCCGGGCTCTGGTGGCTGGCTGCGGTGGTGTGGCTTGCCCCTCAGTCCTGGCTAGTCCAGCTGTGGAGAACACAAAGAGGGAGAGGTGGTCAGTCATCCATGCAGAGACTGTCCCTGAGGCCGTGCCCGCCTCTGTGAGCAGCGACCAACAGTCCTCAGGCCAGAGGAGGGGGATGTCCCAGGAGCAAGGCCACGTGTGGGCTGCACAGTGGGCCATGCCTCACAGGGGCCCCGAGGTGCCCAGGGGACAATGCTGCCCGCTTCCCAACCCCCCCACGCTCCAGCAGGCAAGGGAAGTGTCTGGGCACAGTGGGATTCCCCCCCCCCCCCGGGTGGCAGAGGAGCCAGGAGCAGCCTGGCCCTTCCTGGGGTCCGCACACACACCTGGGGCTCACAGCGCTGCCTGCGGGAGCAGGTGGTGCCTCACACATGCAGGCATGCCCGCATGCTGTGTGTGGCCCTCCTTGGTGTGGCTGGTGTCATGCCTGAGCCCTTATAGCTAGCCTGCTTCCAGCCACAGCAGGATGTGTGGGGCCTCCCCTGAGGCTGGCAGCAGGATCCCACCCGTGCTCAGAGGCTGCCTGCTGCATCTGCATGCCACACACTAACACTGCATGTGGTTGCACGTGCGCAGACCGCAACACGATGTCCAGCCTGAGCAACCTGAGCGACACTTGCATCCCACCTTCTGTGCACTCACCTCCCCCGCCCTGTGAGTGTGACAAAGTGAGAGCACTCACCTGCAGATTACTCCCCAGCGTCTAAAGAGACCTGGGAGATGTCCTGGCTGACCAGCATTGGCTCCAAGGACAGGGTGATGGTTTCCTCCTCCTCCTCCTCCGGCTGGCCCTAGTTCTCCTGCTCCTCCTCTGCCCTTTGACCAGGTGACCATGGGCGTCTCAAGGATTTGGTGCAGCTCCTGGTAATAGGTGCAGGTGTGGAGTCCTGCCCCTGATCACGAGCTGAGCTCTCTGGCCCAGACATATCCCTGACAGAGCTCTTTTACCTTACTACGGACCTGTCCAAGGTCCGGGGTGAGTGTCTGTGCTCCGCCAGGGACTTGGCCATGTGCTCGAATACGTCTGCATTTCGGCGCTTGGACTGGACATCCTGCAAGGTGTCCTCCTCACCCTATAGCTCGAGGAGGGACAGGATCTCCATTCCAGACCAGGAGGGTGCACCCCTCTTGATCCCCCTGGGTGGGTCCTGGGACCCCTGGGACTGCTCCCTGCGAGGGCCAAAAGGGTTGTAGGGGGCTTGTGGCTCAGACATAGCTCTAAATACCTGTGGCAGGGAGAGCCGCGCAGTCAGGGTGCTGCTCCAAGGCTGGCTTCCTGACACAAGGCTTGTCCAGGGTGTCTGCAGCTTTAAGAGGGGCCAGGAGACAGGAAATATAGAGTTGTGATTACTTTGGACGGAGTGGCCACCAGGGCACCTATGTTATTTCCTGGAGGCCTCTTCTTCTGAAAGAAAACTCTCCTCCCCATCCACACAAGCCTTTTTCCAAAAGAGCTCTTTCAGAAAAAGTCTTCTTCCCCATAGAAAGCAGAGTATCAACATCGGAAAAAAGACCTCTTTCTTTCAATTTACTTTCAGAAGAATGTGACTGCAGTGTGGACGTTCTGCAAGTTGCCAGATAAACAGCCATTTTTCCAACAAAACTCTGTAGTGTAGACATACCCTCAGTGAGTGCTCTTATCAGGAGGCTATGGACTATTCTTAAGTGGGACTCCCTCAATTCATCCTGCTGAAGTTGCCAATTCAATGCAACAATTGAATAGTTGAATATTAAGTAGGTCAGGGAAAAGAGTTAGAAAGTTTCTATGGCCTATTGGCTAGGACACTGGCAGATCATTGTTCAAACAGTTTTTCTTCTTCGGGAGAAGATGGTTGTATGACTTGGGGATCCCTTATATCTGGTGAGTACCCTCTCCAATAGGCATAATGCTCTAAGGATATGTCTACACCACAAAATTATTTCAGAATAACGTCCATTACTCCGAAATAGTGTGAGCGTCTACTCAGCGATTTCATTATTTCAAAATAAATTTGAAATAATGGATGGCTTATTCCGACTTTGGTAAACCTCATTCCACGAGGAATAATGCCTATTCCGAAATAGCTATTTCAAAATAGCAGCAGTGGAGCGCTCACACTACAGTTATTTCAAAATAGCTCCTCCCCAGGGACATTCAAATTAATTACTCCCTAGTGCTTCCTGGGGTTCTAAATCAAGGTAGCACGTCCACATTAGGGCAGCCTGCCTGGGACTAATTTTGAGGTTTCCCTGAGGTATAGACGCGCTATTTCAAAACAAGTTATTTTGGAATATTTCTTCTGGAATAGCTTATTCCAAAATAATCATGCAGTGTAGATGTACCCTAAGGCTAGTCTAGACTACATCCCTTTTTCGTAAAAGGGATGTAAATTAGACGTATCGCAATTGCTAATGAAGCAGGGATTTAAATCTCCCGCGCTTCATTAGCATAAAAAAGGCTGCCGCTTTTTTTCCGCACGGAGTTTTGTCGGAAAAAAGCACCAGTCTAGATGCTGATCTTGCGGAAAATAAAGCCTTTTCCGAAAGATTATCCTATCTATCCCTTATTTCAAGAGGGGTAAGGGATCTTTTGGAAAAGGCTTTATTTTCCACAAGATCAGCGTCTAGACTGGCGCTTTTTTCCGGCAAAGCTCCGTGCGGAAAAAAGCGCAGTTATTTTATGCTAATGAAGCGCGGGAGATTTAAATCCCCGCTTCATTAGCAATTGCATTACATCTAATTTACATCCCTTTTACGAAAAAGGGATGTAGTCTAGACGTAGCCCACATGAGTGCCTTTCCTGTTCCTTCACTCCCCCTTCCCATTTGGTTTCAGACTCCCCATGTGATTTTAGGAAGATGAATACCTACCTTCCCTCATTCTCCTGAGAGTAAATATAAATAATTATTCTGGCAGCCTGGGGTTGGGTACCTACCTCCAAAATAAGGGACAGGACTTAGATGTTTATGTTCAAAAAATGAAGCATGATGGATACCTTAGGACTCGCTCCACCTAGCGCATTGGCTTTGTGGAGAGCAGTCTAACTCAGTCTTTGTGGTTCACAGTGTTGAGCCGGTGGTTTTTCTAGGCCCCTAAAAATTAGACATTACAATGCTCAACACAGCCATGTCCCTTTGATCATCTGGGCCTGGGTGCTCTGAAAATCCCAGTAGATGCTTGTCTACATCTTCAAGCACCTAAATTCTTAAAAAAAAAAATCTAGGTAAAGATACCTTGATTCTTTTAGGCTCAACTCTGAAAGAGGATCAACAGTACCTCCTAAGAGAATTGACCCCTTAATGTCAGGGGTGCTGTGGATGAAATGCAAAATTATTTGAGGAGTTTTAAGACTTGGGAAAAAATGTACGTAAAGTCTCACTAGGGAAAGGCAGTTCTGAAATAAAAGGGAAATCTAATTAGTTTTAATTAGGTCAGAATGGGTAAGCTGATTGCCATAATTAACATAGGCTAATGATTATCCTAAGGGATTGTAGTTGGGTGCACCAGGTGAAATCTGGTGAAAGTGGGGATTTGTTTGGCACTTGCAGTTTCTTTGACTAAGGCAAATGTGTAAGCAGGGAACGTGCGTGGGAGCCTGGGAGTTTGGAAAGCTCAGAACAGAGCGTGTTTTAAAGAGCTTAGGGAAAACATAGGTTAGTATGCTGAAAGGCTGCATTGGCTGGGTTAAAGGCAGTTCCCTGTGGAGAGAAATATGTGTTGGTTGATCTATCAGCAAGGAAGCTGGGTGTAGATTATCACTGGTTAGTGAGCTCTGTATCAAAGCAAATTCAGTTTAAAGTAAGTAATACTGCAGTCTCCAGATGCTAGAGGGAGAACAGACACTCATACTTCGATATCCAATAAATCTGTGGTTCCATCCTGAAGCCTTTCCTTGCAGGCAGGGATGAGTGAGTCCAATAAACCCATAGAGCTGAGCATGTAAATAATTTTGTACTCTAGTGCATTAGAACAGAAGTGGTATAAGTTTAAACAGGCTCTTACAATATTATATTATGAACCTGCTGAATCATGTATCCTGGTTACTTATGTATCTCTATCATCTCTCTGTTAGAAAGTATGTCACCTTCAGGTCAGCTGGTGTCTGTGACTTTGCAGTAATTTTGTGAAACATGCTTGGATGTTGGCCAAAAGGATAGAAGCAGCTAACCGTTAAGCTAGATGTGATTAACAGACAGATTCCTCTCTACCACCTGAGAAATATCTGAAGCGCCACAGTGCTTTCAGCTCCTGATGTCCTGAGAGGTAGAAGCTGCATTTGATCCTCACTCTTGGCCTTAACCCGATCACCCGGTTCAAGTGAGCATTCCTACTGGAGGCAATAAGTGTACTTACATGAGTAAAGCAAGCAGGAATTGGTTCTCCGTCGTGACTCTGGCTGAAAGGCAAAGCTTGTCAACAGGAATACATTGACTCATTTCTTGTTTGCTAGAAGTCTTCTACACAGAAGTTTATGAGGGTCTGGGCAATAAATCTACTTCCAGACCAGGTCTCAAGTTCTTACTGCACAAGTATGAGAATTACATTGTGTTTCCAGAAGTAAAACATATCCAGGGAAAGAATAGCTTCACTGCTTCCTCAGTTACTGTTAAAATGACTAACGGCCAAATGCCTAACACATTTAAAGTTGGATGTGGCTTAAAGATGAATGGGTCACCTATCCCCTAAAACACCATTTCTGCATCACTCCATGAAAGGGACCCATCCAGCTGCTGGAGGCGACCTATCAGCCCACCATTATTGGCATTTCACAGGCAGAAAGTGAAACAGCAGAGCACAACAGACCAAGGACAGGCATAGAGACAGATGGTCCTAACATCTCTCTTCACTAGATTCCATGGAGACCCTGGGTGATCTGCAGAGATCAATTGGAATGATCTCAGGGAAATCCTTATTAGGAAGACTTTGTACAGATTTCATCCTTTTTGCTTATTTAAATTGAAATGCAGAGGCATGAAGTGTGTGACAATTTCATGTTATACTATAATATTAATAAGCCAAATACTCCATGAGGGAGAAATGCCTCAACTCAACGAGTTCAACATTTTCTGCTAGCCAGCCAAAAACAAAACATCTCCTTTTCACTCCCACAGCCTACATGTGCTTTAAAAACATATTTAACCTACTTCCAATCCTGTCAAACAGATGGCTTTGCTCTTTTCCCAGAAAGTGTGCCTCTACACAGCAGTTATTTCGAAATAACTGACGTTATTTCAAAATAAAAAGGTGAGCATCTACACAGCAATTCCATTATTTCAAAATAAATTTGAAATAACAGACAGCTTATTCTGACTTTTGTAAACCTCGTTCCATGAGGAATAATGCCTATTATGAAGTACCTATTTCGAAATAGCTGTAGTGTAGACGGTCTATTGCTGCTATTTCAAAATTGCTCCTTCCCAGAGCCATTCAAACTAATTACTCCCCAGTGCTTCCTGGGGCGCTAAATCAAGGTAGCATGTCCACATTAGAAGACTCTGGCTCAGACTAATTTTGAGGCTTCCCTGTAGTGTAGATGTGCTATTTCAAAGTAAGCTATTTCAGAGTATTTCTTCCGGAATAGCGTATTTGAAATAAGTGTGCAGTGTAGATGTACCCAAAGGTTTAAAGGGTCAGCCCCATACAGAGTGCATCTTAATAGTGTAAACTTGAGGTAGCAAAAGCATGGCTAAGAGTAGAAAGGTCCACAGCCAAAAAGATTTTTAACCTCTGGCTCAGAGCTTACAAAATTCTTACTCGATTATTGTTGTTTTATGGTCAGCTAATGATAGTTGGGAGGTGAAAATTACCCTTAAATTACTGTGGACCCACACCCTCAGTCAAAGGGACTGATACTACCTCTTCCATTTCCTCCAGCAGCTTCCAAGTTTCCCCCAACCTACCACCATCATTCAGCCATCTTCTTTGCTAAGACTCAACCAGTGCACTCCCACCCGTGCCCTAATCATAGAATCATAATGCAACTAAAGACTTGTGTCAGGATCAACTAAAGGATGCAGGCATTTTAATGCCAAGCACCACAACACTTAACCTTGAGACACTAAAGAATAAAATATTGTCATATGAATTGCCCCCAGTCTTTCCTATTACAGTGAGAATAGGCATCTTACTGAGGCTCCTGTTCCTGTTATTTGCTAGTTGCCTACAATTTAAGTCAGGACCTTGATCAAATCCCTTCCCCTTGCAAGGTAGATGGGGGACTTGCACTGAGGGTCTCCCGTATCCTAGGAGAGTACCCTGAGAACTGAGATACAGTTAATAAAGGGTAGCATCCTCTCCTTGGGGCTGAGAGTCCTGATCCAGTAGGCAATTGCTTAGCACGTCTAGAGGATCGGGCCTCTCAGGCATGCTAAGCAGTTGCATACTGGATTGGGCCTCACATGCAACTTAGGTGATCAAATGCCTCTCTTCCCTGGTCTGTGAATTGCTCTGGGGATGAGACAGAAGATAGGTTCTTAGGCCCCTAAAGTGTTTATTATTTTCAGTGTACATGATTAAAGATGAAAATATAAATGCGTAGGTAAACTAACTTAGTGCCTAATTTTTGTGGTAAGTTACCTACATAGTTCAGGGAAGCCAAAGTGGGGCTTAGCTACCTAAAGTCAAGATGTAGGTACCAAACTGGGCCCACATTTTTTATTAGTAAGTAGTTGCCTGTCATGAGAGAGCAATGGAAAGAAGAATTCTGGGACTTTCAATCCATGACTGAGTCCCAAATGAAGGGATTAGAGAGCAGAATGGCATGCAGGTTGTTGTTCTTGAGAGCAGATACAGTAAAATGCCATGGGCCAGGCATATAGTGAAGCTCACTGAAAATTGATGGACCACAATTGATAGTGACAGCTGTCACCAAGAGGTACCCATGGAAACTGAAACAACCACGCAGCCACCCTCTGAAGAGATGGGAAGATTTTATCATGAAAAGACATGGCCACACATGGAGAAGGAAGGCCAGGATGTGAGAAGAATGGAAGACATGTTATGACTGGCGTAATCTATACGACGGCTGAAGGGCTGATCAATCAAGGTCATCTTGAGAATTATAGACTCATAGACTAGAATCATAGAATACTAGAATGTGAAGGGACCTCGAGAGATCATCAGGTCCAGTCCCCTACCCTCACAGCAGGACCAAGCATCATCTAGATCATCCCTGATTGATGTCTATCCTACCTACTCTTACATATCTCCAGTGATGGAGATTCCACAACCTTCCTAGGCAATTTATTCCAGTGTTTAACTAACCTGACAGTTATGAAGTTTTTCGTAATGTCCAGCCTAAACTTCCCTTGCTGCAATTCAAGCCCATTGCTTCTTTTCTTATCATCAGAGGCCAAGGAGAATAATTTTTCTCCTCCTCCTTGTAACACCCTTTTACATACTTGAAAACTGTTATCATGGCCCCCTCAGTCTTCTCTTTTCTATATTAAACAAGCCCAAGTCTATCAGTCTTCCCTCATAGGTCATGTTTTCTAGCTATCATTTTTGTTGCTCTTCTTTGGATCTTGTCTAATTTATCCACATCTTTCTTGAAATGTGGTGCCCAGAAAATTAAGCTACTTAGAAACACAAAGAGACTGTGATGTCAGCAGAGCATTAGGGGACTCAGAGGAGAGGCAGCGTATAGTCTGCAGTCCTCAGAGGTGTCTGGCAGTATGACAGCATCATATTAAACTGAAGGAAGATGCAGCAATCACCAAAGAAACTGAGAACTAACATTTAACTAGCATAAGACAGTTTAACATTTAGAGTTACTGTTTTGTTATAATAAACTAATGATGTCTTTCAGGCACAGCATAATTATTGTACCAGTGGGATCCCATATTTCATGGAACTTTCAAATGTAAAGGTTGCACCTACAAAATGAAGCCATATATTCCTATTAATTGAAGCCGTGGATTTCCAGTTACACAATATTAGTTCTAACATTGTTAGGAAGTCTATGGATTTATTTTTATTATTGATTTGTGATGTTAAGATTGCACATTTTAAAATGATCAAAGCTGGTGATAGGATGACATTTACATCAGTAATGGTATAAATAAAGCTGAGACTCTCCTGTTTATCCTTGGGAAGATAACAATAAAATAACCTTGGAGGGGTGGTAGCTTTGTGCAATTAGTAACCACTGCACTGGGAGAGTCACCAGGGCAAGGAAAAAACAGATTGAAGTATGTCAAAAGGAGCATCCATCAGCACTAGTCTCACTGTAGAGTCCTCTGGGCATCTGTTCCCAGGAAAGTCCAGCATCCCTTTGACCGTGGCACAAATCTTTCCTAAGAAAGGGAAGAACTCTTACAACCTCAGTGAAGGCTCCAAAGAAGAGGAATTCTGACTCCCATCATAAGGGCCCTGCTCTCAAAATGTCTTGGATCCCTAATAAGTCCATGGTTTCAGGAGCCTTAGCTTCTTGGCTTGGTACCATACAGGCAAAAGACTGTCATTCTGGCATGGGCAGGACCAGAAAATCCAGGAGTTCTAAGGAGAAACTTGATTCACACAGAACCCTGTGTGGCAAAGTTCTGGCCGTGCCCCATGGGTCTTGCACTACTGGTGGATAATATTAGTCTCAGAGACTTGCTGTGGTCCTATACACAACCCCTTTCTCTTCACAGGAGGCAGGGACCACATCTTAGTGGACCATACTCATCACAGTCTAGTCCATGGTTTTGGGAAGAAAACCCCTTGATAGTCCTGGTCTCTCTTCTTAGGACAGGCTTTGTGTTGGTGTGTCACACCTGGTACCATCTAAAAGAATCAAGGAGGAAAATGATAAACCCTCCTCCAGACTGGTACGATTGAGCACATCTCTGTTGTTGGTATTCCCCCAGTCAGACCCTTGGTACTGTGAAAACTGAAGTCTGAGAAACCATTGGTGCTTCTTGAAGCAGGCTGCCCACTACTAATGGGTACCAAAGTCTCAGTTCCACTACCATTACTTTCGTGTACTGCTGGGTTCTCCACCCTTTCCTGTTTTCCTTACCTCTGTTGAAATATAAGGAGGTGAGGGAGCTCTCCATTCAGGATCTTACATCTCAGTGCAGAATTCTCCTATCCATCCACATACTTTGACACCTATAGGCAGGGCTTGACGAACGGTGGTGAAAGCTGCTCGCCAGCCCCGCACTGCGCATATGCAAGACCCGCATTGCGCATGTGCGCACCGCAAATGAATGGGGCACCCGGCTGAAATCTACTCGCCATGGGTGAGTAGATTCAATACTTTGTTGAGCCCTGCCTATAGGGAAGCCCATCATGCATAACATGAACGGTGGTGGGACCAACCTGGATGGCACCCCTTCTCCTTGATAGGGTCCCCAAAAGATCCTATGGGAATCCCTGGTGTCTAAGTCACATCTTTTGTATGGGACTCAGTTTCGCCAAGTACAAAGTGTATACAATGATGCTTGCCCTATTTGTAAAGTGGACTGAGATCTTCTTCTGAAAAGCATTACAAAAGAGCTGGGTATTAATCTTATTAACACTTAAATTCATGTCTGCAAAATATTCTGTGGTGTATAAATATATATGACTACAAATGTGTGAGGAATCACCACTTTTAAGTACCTCACAGCTTTAACATCCATGTGAGGTAAGGAAGTACTATTTAGCATTGTTTTAATGGTGGTGAAATGAGGCAAAGAGATGCTTAGAGCAAGAATTTTAAAGTTATTCAGCCATTTCTCCACTCAGCATTGCAATGTCTGACTGGTATTGTGAAGATAAATGAATTTAAGAAGGACCCTAAATAACAGACAGCTCATGGAGCTGAAGTACACTAGTGCTCCATAGGAAAAAAAGTCGTTTCAATTCTGTTCTGTAACATATGATTTAAGATATATGAGTGATTTTGAAGTGTAGCCTTAAATAAAGTCAATTATGCTAAATCATGCACTTTCCCTGCTTCCAGACCCTATTCTCCAAGAGATACTCTATCATCAAGAGAAAGGACAACTGCCAAACAAGCAAGATTCTCACAATAATCTGTTTTTATGTAGTATACTTTCCACAACCTGAATATTGCTCTTTAATGTTGGTTTAAGACAGGGGTCAGCAACCTTCCAGCAGTGGTGTGCAAAATTTGACTTATTCACTTCTTCTGATGGATCTGCCGGGAGCAGTGGGGACAAGGGCAGGTTAGGTACAGTGACCATTTTTTCTGAACCAGCTGCAGCTAGGGAGAATGGTTTAATTTAAATGATTAAACAGATCAAGCATTTTAACTTTATCATGTTAGTTTATTAAGCTTAATTTTAAATAAAGTAAAATATAAATTTATATCCAACACAAAAGGTTCCCATGTTTTCTTTATTTATGGCAGGGATTGGGGCACTTTTTAGGGTTGGGGGCCACTGATCCACAGAAAAATCAATTGGGAACCATACAAGTGAGAAGCAAAAAAACTCCTCAAAACCCCCAACCCTCACTGATGTGGCTCCAAACTAAGACACCTCACTCCTCTGGCGCTCCAGCCCCCATGGGGTGAGGGAAATGGAGGGACAGGGAGGACTGGGGTTTAGGGCTTCTCATAGGCCAGATTTACTTTTCTGGGGTTCTGGAGTTAGTGGATTTTATGGGCTCTCTCATAGTGGATTTTATGAGGGGTTCAGTGTGAGGGATGGGAATGCCAGTGTGTGGGGTAGGTATGGGGTGCAGGATTTGAGCAGGAGCCGGGGTGCAGAAAGGGGAGAGGTTGCGAGGTTTTGGTGGGTGATAGGGTGCAGAATCAGGTTGAGAGCAGGGTGAGGGATCAGGAGCAAGGGAGGGTGCAGTGTGTGGCCAGGAGAAAGGGTGCAGGAGCAACGGTGGATGTAGGAGCAGTCTGGGGGTAGGGTGTCTGGTCAGGAAGGAGGGAGTCTGACCAGGAGGGAGGGAGTCTGACCAAGAGGGAGGCTGCAGGAGAGAGCTTGGGGCAGGGTATTTGAGAGCCAGGAGGGAGGGTGCAGGAGCAAGGAAGGTTGTTGGAGCAAGTTGGGAGTGTGGGGGTCTTGGCGGGGAAAGAGGATTGAGTGAGAGGTATTGGAGTATGGGGGTATGAGGATGATGGGGGACACTTACTTGACTTTGCACCCCCTTGCAACAGGGAAAGCCTCCAAACAGTGTGTTACCGTACCCCCAGTGGGGTGGGAAAGAGGAGTTCAACCCCCTCCTTCTCCATGCAGCAGGGATCCTGGCATAATGGTGGGGAGGTGTCAGACCTGGCTCAATGCCTCTCCCTAGCAGGATGGGGAGGGGCAGCAGAAGAGAGAGTGGCAGTGCATAGATCAAACCTGTCAAGCCTGAACGTGTCCCACCCTGCAGTGCCACGAGGCCCCTGCCAGGGCTGAAGTGACAGCTCTGAGGCGTGGAGGTCTGGGAACAGCCCCGCTGGGTTTTACTGTAGACCTGCCCGGCTCCCCCCGTCAGTGGCGGCGGTGGCCACCATACTAACAAGCAGTCCGGAGGAGTAGGAGGTGGCATGGCCAGACCGGGAGCCCTCCGCACCATAGGCAGTCCCGCAAGGTGGAGAGAGAGAGGGCTGTGCTGCACATGTACCGTAGATTGCCGACCCCTCGTTTAAGTCATAGTGTTGCTGCGTAAACGTCCTGGGCTGCTCAAGTGCCATGAAAGCAGTTGCTATAGGACCTCTGTTTAAGCAATATCAATACAATTAGTCAGGCTTATAAAAATGTAATTCCTACATCAGTGTTTATGTTAAGGCTGCCAAAACAGAATAATCTGCTGTAAATCTTAAATTATATGCAGATATGCCAGTGAGGGGATGTTCACAAAAGCAGTGAAAGCAGCACATTTTTAGTTGGCAAACAAATTCTAAAAAAATACTTCAAAGTAAAATAGCTATGTTGAGAGAGGAAAAAGCTCCAAAAAAAATCCCCCCGTTTAGGTTCATCCACATCCTGTGGATAATACACACACAAATGTTCCTTACATTGCAAAGTGCCATTCTCTCAATACTAACAATAATAGTTTGCCCTCACATAGCCTCAAAGTCCTTTGACACGCTTGGCTAGAAAGTGCTATGTCTAGACTGCAGGCTTCTTTTGGAAGAAGCTTTTCTGGAAGAGATCTTCTGAAAAAACTTCTTCTGAAAGAGAGCATCCACAGTGCCTATGTGCATCAAAAAAGCAATCTGCTTTGTCGAAAGATAGCGTTCACACTGAATAGATGCTATCTCGCATGTAAGCTGTGATTACTATGGGTGGAATGGCCACCAGGGCACCTGTGCTTTTTCTTCTTTCCTCTTCTTGCAAAAGAACGCCCTTTTCCCTATCCACACATGCCTTTCTCCAAAAGAGCTTTCAGAAAAAGGCTTCTTCCTTGTAGAAAGAGGTTTACCAATGTTGGAAAAACCCATCTGTTCTTTTGATTTTTCTTTCAAAAGAATGTGACAGCAGTGTGGACGTACTTGAAGGTTTTTTTTCGAGAAATAGCCGGAGCCATATCTTGAGTAAAGGTAACAATCTACTTTTACACAGTGAGTAGAAAGGTTCTCCATGAGCAGCCATACTGAAGTCACTGAACTGCTTTTTAACTTTCCCACCAGCCTCTGAGTAGGGGACCATCTGTAGTTTCACTGCTCCAGCAAGTCAGGAACCAAATTGTGGTCTGGTGAATCTGGTCCATGCCTTGCACACAAGGAAAAGAAAGGGATGTAATCTACACAAGCTCTGGACCCAGTGCTGATGACTTCCCCCAATGACTAACTGGCCAGGACATTGAAATGGATAGTCTGGTTTCCCCCCACTTCTGAATCAATTCTTTAGTCATTTGTGCAGGCTGATAAAGAGGTAGCCTGTGAGACAGGAGTAGACTGTGCCAGGCTGTAAAGGTCTTCTGACCCTCATTCTCATGGGGCAGGGGCACCATCCGGCCCTGTGTAAGGTGCTACACAGAGTTTATGGATTGGTAAATCAAGATACAGGGAGGCTAAACTAGAGTCAAAAACATCAAAACTTCCATACCAGGGGCTCTTTACATTCCTCCAGTTCCACCACATAGGCTCTCAGTGGACCTCTTGCCCATCCTGCTCTAGTTCAGGGACTCCTCTGACCCCCCTCGACTCCATGCAAGGGGCTCTGTGACCCCAGTCCCTTTGTATACCAGGGGCCCACCCCCATGAGAAGGGTTTTCGTCACACCTCTTTTGGTCCCTGGTTCTTCCTCGTTGCTGCTCACTCTAACCTGGGGCCTTGCTTCAATGACTTCCCTTATCACCCCTTCCTGTCGCTACTACCCCATGACTCCTCCCCAGTTTTTGTGTGTGTCCATGCTTCCTCCTGCCTCTACAGCCCCAGCCTGCTTGCTTCCCCCATTACAACTCATCCTTCAACTTCCTTCTGCTCCACTCCCACCCTGGCCTTCTATACGTCCTGATTCCCATTTCCTACATTAATTCTGTTTTCCTCAGCCACTGCCCCCGGATTCTCCCCTACAGAGTGCCCTGTGAGGTTCTCGCTCCTTCATTTTTTTCCCCCATTGGCAGTGTCCAAATGGCAGACTCTCCTCTCACAGCAAGTGAGATTTGTGTGGGTGGCAGTTTCTTCTTTCCAAAACACCAGGCAGTCTGGGGGCCTGGATTTTGCCTATGAATCAGGCTTTTCTATTGTTCCAGTTTGTACTGAAATCAATAAGCTTGTTCCCATTGATGTCTAGAACATTCCCTGCAGCAGGGGCGGATGAGAGTTTTGCAGGGCGCGGGGCCTATTGAAGCGCGAGGCCCGGGGCAGCACAATTTTGCGCATGCGCCACGGCCACAGCTGACAGGTAGTAGTGCGTGTGCGGGGCCTATTGAAGCGCAGGGCCCAGGGCAGCTACCCCGCTTGCCCTGGCCTATATCCACCACTGCCATGCAGTTCAGTCATGGGTCAGATGCAGCATCCAAACTTAGAACATTACAAATAAACAGGCACATGCCACCCAGTTGAGTTCTCATGGCTTGCTGTGCTGTGCTAGTGATGCGTATATACTCACATGGGAGTTACTGATCCAACCACAACTGCAAACTAGGAGCTCTTGGGTTGCTTGCTGTAGTCTCCCCAATAGTGGGTCTATTTTGTGAATGGTTTTTTTTTTTCTTTTATTGTTTTGCATTACTTTTAACTGCTGTTCTTCTAGAGCTGGTGGGAAAAATGAACTTTCAAACTATTAAGGCGTTGATTGGAATTGGCAGCACATCAGCACTGGATAAAATTGACTAAGCTCTCACAGTGTATTCTATCACATGGTTTCCTGGCTCAATGCACACTGCAAGGAGCTTTACTAAACACATTTAAACCTGTATCTTTTATAGCTGACAGGACCCAATTCCAGGCAGGCCTACACACCACCTATGAGGTGCTGAGTGCAACTACTTCAGCATCACCAAAACCTATTGGGCAGTGAATACCCAGAAAATTCAGGCTCACAAAAATTAAAACCAAGGTACTGTGTGTCTGTAAGGTACATTGTATTTTATTGTGCAACAGTTTATTCTTTTGTCTTATAAAGCTGTTAGGTAGGGAAAATGAAGCTGTTTTAGCAGAAGCTGGGTGACATATGGACAATATCAGGTACATATGTATGACCTATTAGTTAATATTGTGTTCTATGTCCCCCTCCTCCTTTATGCTACACCTACAGCAGTCAGCTTTGGGCCTTAGCGCCTAGCTACATTGTAGAAGATCATTCTTTAGTCCTGAGATAGTTTCACAGCATGGTTATGACAAGGATTTTGGATAAAGCCTAAGAGAAATCAGTATGCGTACATATATTAGAGAGTAATTGAGTGCGCTTAATATGATATTTGCATGCGTTCTGTGGTTA
Source organism: Rafetus swinhoei (assembly GCA_019425775.1). Classification (NCBI taxonomy): domain Eukaryota; kingdom Metazoa; phylum Chordata; order Testudines; family Trionychidae; genus Rafetus; species Rafetus swinhoei. The sequence goes on from CM033434.1 coordinate 18,618,889, forward strand.
TACACATCTTCCAGTGCAGTGGCACATGGAAACATTTTGAAATGCAAAACCCATTGCCAAACCTGAGATTTCAGGGTGTATCTAGATTGCAGGGTTTTTTTTTTTTTAAAACGGCCATTTTTCTGGAAAAAACTTCACTTATGTCCACACTGCTATTGTGTTCTTTCAAAAGAAAATGGAAAGAATGCAGGGGTTTTACCAACATTGGTAAACCTCATTGTACGAGGAAGAACGCCTTTTCTGAAAGAGCTCTTTCAGAAAAAAGACGTGTGTGGACATGGAAGAGGGCGTTTTTTCAAAAGAAGAGGCCTTCAGGAAAAAAGCACAGGTGCCCTGGTGGACACTATGTCCACACTAATCACAGCTCTATAGTTCCTGTCTCCTGCCAGCTCTTAAAGCTGCAGGAACCCTGGACTAACTATGTGGCAGGAAGCCAGATTTGCAGCAGCACCCTGACCGCATGGCTCTGACTGCTAAAGGCCTGCTGACCGATGGCACCAGGGCTCTGAGGACCCACCCAGGGGCACCAAATGCTGGGTGCCCTCCTGATCCAGGAAGGAGATCCTGTCTCTCCTGGAGCTCTGGGATAGGAGGAAACAATGCAGGATCTCCGCTCGCAGAGGCGAAATGCCGACATCTATGGCTGGATGGCTGAGACTCTGGCCCAGAGGGGACACCACCACTGCATCTTGGACCAAGTACGAAGCAAGGTGAAGGAGCTCCAGCAAGGGTACGCCCAGGCCAGGGAGCACAGCTCTTGCTCCAGGGCAGGCCCCCACCCCTGCCCTTACTACAAAGAGCTGCACGAGATCCTGGAGGGTGGAGAAGCCCATTCCCCACCCGTACTGGTGGACTTGGGCATGGAGACACCCATGCTTGCCCTCCTGGAGCTCCTTGAGGAGGACAACAATGACGACGAAGAACAACAGCTGCAAGAGGAGGAGGACACTGGCAGTGTCGTCACCCTCAGCCTGGAGCTGGTACCCCAGGCTCTGGAGATCTCCCAGGCATCATCTGACTGGTGAGGGAGCATCAGGTGAGTGCTTTCAGTTTCTCACACACATAGCATGGTGTAGGCGGGCTCAGAGGGGATGGGATGTGATTGTTGCTCGGCATGCTCGGCCTGGACAGTGTGCTGCTGTCTGTGCAAGTGCAAGCACATGCAGCGGCAGTGTGCACCTTGTGGTCTCCAGAGCCAGCCCCGGAGCACACACGGCTGCTGCTCACAGGCTGGGGGGAAGCCCCACACATATCCGACCCTGGGAGAGACGTCCGCATCCCGCCAGCCACTGTGGGAAGCAGGCTGGGCACAAGGGCTCATGAATGACCCCACACAGACCAAGAAGTGCCGCAAACAGCAGACAGCCATTTCCGCATGTGTGAGGCACCACCCTCTCCTGCGGACAGTGCTGCCAGGTGCAGGTGTGTGTGCGGGCCCCAGGGAGGGCCAGGCTGCTCCAGGTCCCTTTCCCACACATTGGCTCCCACTGTGGCCGGACACTTCCCTGGCCTGCTTCTCCATGGGGAAAGCGTGCAGCATGGTCCCCTGGGCACCTTGGGTCCCCAGTGCGGCATGGCCTGCTGTGCAGCCCACACATGGCCTTACTCTCGGGACATCACCGTCCCCTGCGCCAAGGATAGTTGCTTGCTGCTCACAGAGGAGAGCACAGCCTCAGGGACAATGTCTCCATGGATGACTGACCACCTCTCCCTCTTGTCCTCCATAGTCAGACCAGCCATTGCTGAGGTGCAATCCACACTATCACAGGCAGCTGCCTGAAGCTGGGGGAGCCACAAGCACTGGAGGGTCCACGAGGACCTCATGAAAGAGCACGTTGCAGTTCTGCATGACATGCAGCGAACCCCGGTCCAAGAGGTCCGTGATGACGCTGAGTGGCACAATCGCATGTGGGACCAGTTCGTGCGGAAGGGCGAAAACATGTGTGCCACCATTCAGGAAGTGATGGCTCATCAGGCTCCTGTCCCCACTCTAGCCCTCCCTCCTCCCACTCCCCCCCACTCCCGTTCCTGCCCTCCCACTCCTGTTCCCCCACTCCCGCTCCCTCTGCCCTGCCCATGCCCCTTCCCCCTGCCCCCCGGCCAGACCTGACCCCACTCGTTGTCCCAGGCCCCATCCAACTCTGATTTCGTTGAGGTCCCCAGACCCAAGGAGGCACTTGCAGCCACACCACGCACAGCCCCGATTCCCCTTCCTCACTTCCCCATCCAGGTTCTCAGCCCCACTCCTCCCCAGTTACTTTTTGTTGAAAAATATACAAAGTTTTCATTCTTCAACTCATAACTGTTGTTTTTATGAATTGTACAGGGAAGGGAGGCTGGGAGGGGTTGTGGTGGGAAAGGTATAGGGGGGCAAGGCACAGGCCCCCACTGGGGAGGTCCTGGGGAGAGTTACTAGGGTCCTTCAGAGAAACTCTCCCTCAGGGCCTCCTGGATGCGCACTCCCAACTGATGGGCCAGGTAGATGGCAGCTGTCTATGGCTGTTCGAAGGCCCTTCCCTCCCAGCCAGCCTCTGTCTCCCACCCCAGGAGGAAGGCCTCCCCTTTGCTCTCCACAATGTTGTGGAGAACACAACATGCCGCGACCACCTCGGGGATGTTGCGCTACCCCATGTCGAGGCAGGTCAGGAAGCACCTGAACTTGGCCTTGAGGCACATGAAGGTTCATTTGACCTGCATGCAGGCCCGGTTGAGGTGCACATTGAATTGTTCCCTGGTTGGATCCAGGTGGCCAGTGTATGGCTTTATGAGCCACAGCATGAGTGGGTAGATCACGTCCATGACGGTGCACAGTGGCATCTGTACATCCTGCACACGAAAGTCCCGCTGGGGGAAGAATGTGCCAGCCTCCAGCTTGTGGTAGAAGCTAGAGTTCCTGAATATGCGGGCTTTATGTGCCCGTCCCAACCACCCTACAAAAATGTCCAGAAACTGTCCACGGTGGTTGACCAGGGCCTGCAGCTCCATGGAGAAATAGCCCTTCATTTTAATGTACCACGTAGCTCAATGCTGTGGTGCACAGATTGGAATGTGGGTCGCATCGATCGCTCCTCCACAGTTTGGGAATCCCAGGGCAACAAATCTGGCCTCAATTGCATCCAGGTCTCCCAGGCAGATGACCCTGTGCAGCAGGATGGAGTTGTTGGCCCTCACAACCTACAGAAGGTGACAAAGAAACATACAAAACATAGAATGAGAGGGGAGTGCCTGAGCCCTTGGGAGGTGCCCGTCCCCCACCTTCCCCTCTCAAACACCTCTGGAGCCACACCCTATGAGGCTGCTCTCACATAGATAGCTTTCAGGGACGGCCAGGGACGGGCCTTTCCCCCACCCCCACTCCACACCCCCCCCACCTCTTTCCCTAGGGTCCCCCTTTTCCAGTACCCCCCTTCCCCTGCAGGGACTGCAGCCCAAGAGTGCCTTACCTCCATGAGGAGGATCCCGATGGTGGACTTTCCCACACCAAACTGGTGGCCCACTTACCGGTAGCTATCGGGGGGGTGGTGAGCTTACAGATGGCAATAGCGACCCACTTCTCCACGGAGATGGTGGGCTGCAGGTGGGTGTCATGTCTCCGGAGGGCAGGGGTGAGCCAGGCACACAGCTCCAAGAAGGTGGCCTTCCACACGTGGAAGTTGTTGAGCCACTGCTGGTCATCCCACTGCTCCATGACCAGATGGTCCCTCCACTCAGAACTGGTATCCAGCCTCCAGAATCGTCTCTCGACCATAGGGTGAGATGCAAGGGCATTGCTCCCGCAACCAGGCAGAGGGACTCACAGATGAGCTCTGAGTTGAGCTGGAGCAGGATCGTCAAGACGGTTTGCTGAAACTGCTGCAGAACCTGCATCATGGCTGTGTGGGGCCATTGCATGTCCAGGGGCAGCTTCGGCTCCATAGCAAAAAAAAAAAAAAAAGGCTGTGGCGTCCAACAAAACTGGGCAATCAGAGCATGCACTGCTAAAGCTTTGCTGTCCCTTATAGAGGTAGGCAAGTACGCCGCAGAACCTGAGAAACGGCTGTCCAGGGAAGTCCCTTTATGCACGCGTCTTAGCTAGCCTTAGGCAACAGCACCCGGAAGCAACTGCTGACCTAATGCCCTGGTTGAAGTGGTTCTGGGTGGCTTTTTATATGAGAGAGCATCCAATGAGTGTGGACGCTCTCTTCTGAAAAAGCAGATCACTCTTGTAGCTAAATTCAAGTACAAAATAAAATTGACAAGCACGGCAGAACACAGAAGACACCAAACAAAAGGTGGTGTTACGTCTTCTGTTCTACAAAAAATTGAGAACTTCTATCCCAATTCAGCAAGTACATAAACACATGTTAATTTTAAGCATGTGAATAGTCACACTCAAGTCCTAGTAGGTTCAATAAGACAACTTGCATGCTTAACATTAAGCGTGTGTTTACGAGTTTTGATGTAGTTTTATAGTAGGCAATCTTTTACTGTCCTATACTAAAATATTCTATCCTACCTTGTGTATGTCAGGAATGATCAACATAGAAGTAATATTACCAAAGAAGATTTCATATAAGTGATTGTGAAATATCCTTTCTCTTCTTTTATACTGCCATATGATTGTAATGTTGTTAAGTAACGAATCATTCTTCAGGCTGAGAGGAAGCATTTTAGCTCCTGTGTGAATAGCAGCAAGATGGATTTCAGTTTGCGGTGGTCCTACTGATTCAAATATTCTCATTCTGTAGAGTTACGTTGTTTTATAATAGTCTGGTTCTAGCTATTGAAATACACTAAGACTTTTTTTTTCAGTTTGATTCACAGGATTTTCAATTATTTAGATAAGAACCTGGTTAGTTTCATAATTAGGAGGAAACTTTCAAAGTAGTGCATACTGGTATAAACTCAAATCCTGCTAAGAGAGAAATCTTGAGCACTTCTTGGAAAATGCACCTTTGAGGGTTTTTTTTTTTTTTTTTTAAATCCTACAGTTGGTATCTGCAGAATGGCTTTGAAAGCTCTTTAATTCTTTCTTTCTATACTAGTGGCACAGAAAACATTTAAAGTGCACAACTAATTTTTAATCAGACACACAGGAAGTGATATAATTGTCGTGTAGATTTCTTTTACCAAACGTACCCCAGTACAGGAGTACAATACAGGGAAACAGCTCATTGAGGAGTGACACTTGTAGTACTAAAAGTGACACTTTATTGACTATAATAAGAAGCTTGTGCACAACACATTACCTTCTTGTAGTTACTGTTTGTATTTCTGCAGTGCCTGGGAGCCCCAGTCATGGACCTGGGACCCCATCCATTGTTCTAGGCACCGTATATAGAGAACTACCCTTGAAATGAAGGATGTAATTCCTACTTCATGTACTCCTACTCAGGCTAGCTGTCATCAAACTAATGTTCTAAAAACAATAGGGAACCTGAGATAGCATTGGCAGTGGCAAGTGGTTACATAGGCTAGCCATGACAAGTACATACCCACAAGGTGCAAGTAGATTTGAGTACTCATGACCACCCCATGCTACCACTGAGTTCTTATAATGGGGAGTGACAGTACTAGCAGCTCTAACTATAATGGCACTGTCAAGGTTGTTGCCCACTCTGGCACGATGAATGCAGAAGTGGGGGCCCGCAAAAGCACCCCAAAACCTGATCTCTACAGGCTTTAAAAAAACAACAAATGGTCTGGTAGCACTTTATAGACTAACAAAACATGTAGATGGTATCATGAGCTTTCTTGGGCACAGCCCACTTCTTCAGATGACCGGAGTTATGAGTTTGGGAAATGAAAACTCGAAATAAATAGAAGAGGGGAAGGGGAGGGGGGAGAGAAAGAAAAAGGGAGGGGAGTGGGAGACAGAGCATCATTAAGTATCTGGAGAATGGGTACTTAAACCTAAGCAGATAAAAATCAAAGTCAATAGATAGATTCCCAAGACAGGAAGGATACCACTCAGAGAGCTGTTAGCACCTTCAGTGGTTATTAAGTACGTAGTGTCCCAACCAACCCATATCACAACTGAGTCCATTAGCATGTGAACTGAATTTGCGGATGAACTGTGATTCCAGGACCTCCCTGTGGATCTGGCTTGTGGAGCTGGTTTGTGACAAGACAGCTACTTGCAGGTCTGTCAAACTGTGGTTTGGCAGGCTGAAATGCTCACCAATAGGTTTCTGTATGTTCTCGTTACGTATATCCAATTTGTGTCCATTGATTCTTTCCCGCAGAGACCGTCCAGTTTGTCCAATATATATAGCAGTGGGGCACTGCTGGCAATTGATGGCATAGATCAAATTCCTGGATGTGCAGCCAAATGACCTTTTGATATTGTGGCTTATGTTGTTAGCTCCAGTGATGAATTTGCCAGTATAGATATGTGGTCAGAGTTGGCATCTTTTTTGGTTGCAGGGCCGGGTTCCTGGAGGCTTATGATGTGGTTGTGTGGCATGGTTATCAGAAAGAATATGTTTCATGTTAGGGGGTTGTCTGTAAGAAAGAATAGATTTTTCTCCTAAGGCCTCTGAGAGTGAGGGATCATTTTCCAAGATCGGTTGTAGATTGTGTATAATTCATTGGAGGGGTCTGAGTTGTGGACTGTAGGTAACAACAAGAGGAGTTCTATTATTTTCTCTTTTGGGTCTGTCTTGAAGTAGTTCATGTCTGGGTACTTTTTTGGCTCTGTCAATTTGTTTTTTCACTTCCCTAGGTGGGTATTTCAGTTTTAGGAATGTTCTGTAAAGATCCTGTAGGCGATTGTCTCTGTCTGTGGGGTCGGAGCAAATCCGGTTGTATCGTAGGGCTTGGCTGTATACAATCGACTGAGAAATGTGTCTGGGATGGAAGCTGGAAGCATGAAGGTAAGTGTAGTGGTCGGTGGGTTTCCGATATAGGGTGGTGGAAATTTGTCCATTATTTAACTGTACTGTAGTGTCCAGGACGTGGATTCCCTTTGTGGACTGGTCAAGGCTGAGGTTGATGGTAGGGCGGAAGTTGTTGAAATCCTTGTGGAATTCTTCAAGAGTCTCTTTTCCGTGGGTCCATATGATGAAAATGCCATAGATGTAGCATAAGTAAAGTAGGGGTGTTAGTCTATAAAGTGTTACCAGACCATTTGTTGTTTTCTTTCTGTAACAGACTAACTCGGCTACCCCCTGAAGCTCCTAAAAAACCTTTGGTACAAAACCTTCCCCCAAAATCCTAATACCTAGACTTTGGAGAATAAAACCCGCTGCCAACAGCCAAATATTCCAAGAAAAAACAGGGAAGAGATCACTTGGGAAACCTGCTCCCTAAAAACCTCAGGGGTACCTCAAGCTCTTTTCCCCAAAGAGCTTGAAAAAGAAAAGAGAAAATACAAGCTGCAGTCTGTGGTAGCTGTCCCCTAGTCAGAGGCATGCAGATATCAACAAACAGATTTTCCAGGACACAGAAATGAACCAATACCAGGTTAATTTAAAAAAAAAGAAACAAACTTTTATTATCAAAACAATATCATATTTGAAAGCATAATAACATGGCTAGATGAAAAGAGCCACCAATTAATCTAGATACTCAGGGGAATCGCCTGGGCTCAGGACTTACAGTTACAAAAGAGAGGAAACCCCAATTTTTAACAGCATAGACATAATTTCCACATTCCCAAACCAGGAAAACAATAAAGCCTGACGGTTTAACTAACTTTACTCTACTTACATATTGTGAAAAGACTTTTCTTGGAGAGAGAGAGACAGCCTTCCATCTCCCTGTTACCTGGAAGAAAACTGCTCTGACTCAGACAAAGGAGGGAAAAGTTAAAAATGCCTTTGTCCCGGTTTGAAATCCCTACTTGCCTTACCATTGGCTGACCAGATACCTGGCTAGGTTAACCCTTTAGACCCCAGGCTGCTGGCCATCCCTCATGTTTATGAGAGGGACCTACTGGAGTTAGTTGCCCAACTCCTATTAAAATATATGGGCATCTGACTCCATTAGACCCTTTTAAAACACCACCCTGATTGCATATGACTCAGCATATTGTCTCAAATATGAGGGAAGCCCTTTCACATATTTCATGCCACATGAATATGAAACCTATATAAGAATATGTTGGTTATGTAATATGTATTATTTATGTACTATTGCTTTCAACACATATACTTTCTGCTTGAATTATACTGTGCAATGAAAATATCCCAACACATACATATAACCTTCGGTTTAAAAAAACACACCACAATTATCATATTCACTTCAATAACCCACAGTGAAAGGAAATTCCAGCTTGTGGTGGCACTCAATGCCAATCCTAATAGGATGGAATGTAGTCAGATGGCAGGGAAGTATTTGTGCTGGTTGTATTAACAGAAGCATTGACCTTTACACATGCCAAATGAAGCCATATGGGCCTTGGATCACAGCAAGAGTTCAAGCAAAATCCCTGTGTCATTTCCAATATGGGAGTAATGTCTAGCTGAAGAGCAGCATTAAGACATAAGTGCAAGAAATCTTAGCCCAGAATGTCCCTCATTTCTAAAGGAGAGGAGGCTAGCTTTTGAGGCAACCACTCCTTAAAAGCTTCAAATCCTTCGTATAAATGTTGCCGTAGCAGTTGTTTAGAATGGAAAACAGATGGTCTGCAGTTTACAATTCCGTCAAGAGTTCAAATTAAATTCATTGGCTTGTTCTTACTAAAATTAATAAAAGTTGAATAATATGCACTGGCAGCCCTTAAAGCCCTCTGATTGTTAGCAGTATGAGAATACCACGCATTAAGTACACATTCTTCCCTGGTGTTGCGTAACTGAATACAGTGGCCTTACACAGGGGATGACTTATTCTTACTTCACTGCTCACCCCACCGAATGCTCGATGCTTATGTGTGAATGAGAAGGACCAGTGGAGCTAAGTGATGGCCTAACATGGGGGCTGTTTATTCATGAATGCTGGCAAGAGTCAAATTATATTGCTCCTTGACATCCGTAATATCTAACAGAAACAAATTACCCAGGTGCCATAAATTTTCTTGATGGAGAGTAATACACTGATTTCTGAAAGCAGGTGGGTAAGCTATTGATGGAGTATTCAAGGCAGTAGGGTGGCAAATAGAATGAATTTTAAATGTAATCTGCAAGCAATTAGAAAAGGAAATAGCATCTTTGATGGCAAAACACAAAGCAAAGACCAAAGCCAGGGTGTGAGAGATCTTTACTATGCCTTGCAAAAGTAGAGCTAAAAGCATGCTGACCTATGCTCAGAGAATCTAAAATAGCCGTACAGGTCTTGTGCCAGACACTCAACTCTAGCAAAAGAATCTGAACAATAAAGTCCTCCACATTTAAATTATGACAGGATTGAAAACAAATGCCCAATGCCAATTCTTTTGAGTTAAAAAAAAAAAGAAAGAAAGAAAGAAAGAAAAGAATCTGAAATATTTTGTCAGATAAATAATTGACAGCATTCCCATTAACTTCAATATTGATGCTCTTCAGCACGCTACGTTCCCACTGGTCAACAACACCCAGGCCTGGTCTACACTAGACCAGGAAGATCTGTGTAAGGTATGCAACTCCAGCTATGCAAGGTAAGCTGGAGTCAGCTTACCTTAAGCCAAATCTTGGCGGTGTCCGCACTGTGGGAGGCTGATGAGAGCGTTTGCTGGCAGGAGCTGCCCTCTGCATTTGATTTAGGGGTCTATAGTAGACCCACTAAATCGAATGTGAGAAGCTCGATCTCCAGAGCATCGATCTTCTGGTAAGTATAGACATACCCTATGATCTAGATCTGCTAAAATGTTACACCAGGGCAAATGTAATGCCCCTCCCCACTTCAGTGAAACACTTTCTCCCAGAATAGACTCTGCATAGCCAGGCGTAAGCAGCATTTTATCCCTGAACACGCTACTGCCGCTGTGGCTGGTGCTCTTATTGCTCTATGAGGTGTGTCTGTGTTGCCCAAGTCAATGTGTGGTCATCATAGGAGCTGATGGTGGCATCTGTGATCAAGGTCCCCAATAGGCATGATATTTTGTGTGCTCTGTGTTGTGTCCAGGCCCATATGCAGGGGGGGTGTATGAAGGCCGTAAGCGTAAAGGGGCACCATTAGGGCAGTGGTTCTCAAAGTGGTTCATGGCCACCTTCAGGGGAGGGGAAGGGGGAGCACTTCTTCCCCGCAAGCTGGATCAAGCAGCAGGCACAGGGCTTTCTCTCCCTCCCTCCCCTCCTCCCTGTGAGGTTGGAGTGCCAGCATTGGCTTCCCATTGTGTGTGTGTGGGGGGGGGGAGGGAGGAGAGAAAGCCCCAAGCCTTGCTGTGCGATACAGCTCATGGGAAGAAGCGCTCTCCAACCCCCAGTTGGGGGGAACAGCAGCACGCAGATGCACTACCTGCTGGCTTTCCCCACTCCTCCCATTGGCTGGATTCTAGCCAATAGGAACAGCAGGAGGCCATGCCTGGGGCCAGCATGGGGCATGAAAGCAAGTAAGTGCCACCCCTCATGTCCAGACCCCCGGACCTCCAGTCCCCTCACACACTCCCTCTGCCAAGACCTCACACCCTCAGCCTGGTCCTGCACCCTCCCCCACAGGCCAGACACCTACCCCAAGCCCGCTCCTGCACCCTCCCCTGCTCCTGCACTCTCCCCACTGGCCAGACACGCTACTCCCAGCCTTCTTATGCACCTTACTTCCAATCAAGACTTTGCACCCTCACCCCCTCCTGCACCCCACCTTCTTCCCAGATCCTGCACCCCACATTCCTATTGCTGGCAGCTGTGTACCACAAAGTGAACCCCTCATTTTTGTCCCAACCCCAGAGCCTATAGGGGTATACAAAATCCACTAACCCTGGAACCCCAGGTGAATAAATCAGGCCTATGGGAAGCCCCAAACCTCACTTCTCCCTGTACTGCCCCCTTCCCCCAGTGGGGCTGGAGTGCCAGAGGAGTGAAGTGTCTCAACTGGGGGTTGGGGATTTTTTTTTTTTTTTTTTTTTGCCTATCACTTGTGTGGTCCAAGACATGGGAACCTTTTGTGTTGGACATAAATTGATATTTTACTTTAATATTTAGTTTGATAAACTAAGATGAGAAGTTAAAGCGCTTAGTCAGTTTAATAACTTAAATTAATATTTTCTTTCTTACTGGTAAAATTAAACCATTCTCCCTAGCTGTAGCACTAGCAAAATGTCTCGGGTGTGATTATGTAATTAACAGTGAGTTTCCATTAGCAACTGGAAAGGTTTGTATTGAACCAGGTGGGTCATGGGCCAAAAAGTTTGAGAACCACTGTGTTAGGGGGATGGGAGAGCACTGTGTTCCAGAGGGATGGGCAGGTGGGGTAGGTGGCAGCACAGCAGGTTGGGGGAATGGTGCCCCCAACCTGCAAGGAGTGGCCTGGGCCTGACGCTGCTGGCCAGAAGCCCCATTCGCACTTACCCGCTGCTGGTCTTGCAGAGCAGGTAGAGCAGCAGCAGGCAGAGGTGGCTGAGGGAATGGGGGGCCATGTACATTTTTAGCATGCTATAGCAAAATCATTTTACCAATCACTCAAATTTTTCATTATCTTCTCTTATGCACACTCATTGCATGACTATTTTAACTCCTTTATATTTAAAAAAAATGGTGGTTCACATTTACTAAAAAAGCACACACATGCACACACACACACACCCACAAAGAAATTCCTGCATACACACCTGTAGCTACTGCTCTTCCTCCATCTACTCACTGGCTAACTGCAGGAAATGCCTAACACCTCTGAGCCCGGAACCTGAGGATCCAAGACTAGCACATTAATTCTTCCACTGGATATTATTTGATTGCGCTGCGACTGTGCTAAGCTGGGCCTCAGACTCCACCTACGGAAGTCACAGAGCAAGGAAGACACTGGGTTATGGTGGGGAAATTGTTACAAGACGGCCTCCATGAACTCAGCTGCATTAGAGTAAGCTTGTGCACCTGTCTTGACTTCCACTGGACACTACAGACAGCTATTAGAGTGCTAGGATATGCAGGATCAGACCTTTCACATGACAATAAAGAAGCGCAAATCTCTAACTCTGTTTACTTATTAATTGACGTGGTAGGCCTGATCCTTCAAACCCGAGCAAGAACACTGCTTTTGATAGTTTCCTGTGGAAGCCAAAATAGGAGCACACCCTTCAGTAGGTGGTTAATGTACTTCTATTAGCAGCGCTCCAGGAGCATGCTTCATACCACACTATCTGCCACTTATGCTGGGGTTATTTGATCGCAGTACAAATACAGCCAGGCCTAATAACAAAACTGCCATCCTTTTCCTCCTGCTTGTTAAAAAACACTCTCTTTCTCTCTGTTACAGTTCTGCACACCTTTTGAAGACAAATGTTTCATATACCTTTCCCCATTCCCACCTTCCCCTGAAAGAAGGTTAGTTAGAACACTAAGGCTATGTCTACACTTGTGGCTTCTTGCGCAAGAAATATGCAAATGAGGCTAAGCGTGGAATATCGCTAAGCCTCATTTGCATACCTAATGAGCCACCATTTTTGCAGAAGAGACTCTTGCGCCAGAAGGAGCTGTCTACACTGCCCCTTCTTGCACAACAAAAACCCTCTTGCGCAATACCGCTATGCTGATTATTTTCAGGAATAACAGCATTGTGCAAGAGGGTTTTTTGTTGCGCAAGAAGGGGCAGTGTAGATGGTTCCTTCTGGTGCAAGAGCCTCTTCTGCAAAAATGGCGGCTCATTAGGTATGCAAATGAGGCTCGGCGATATTCCATGCTTAGCCTCATTTGCATATTTCTTCCGCAAGAAGCCACGAGTGTAGACATAGCCTAAGGGGTTTTTTTCCCCCATGGGGAGCTTCATTTTTTGTAACTGGTTTGTTGGACAAAGGTTCACAAAGACCTTTTACGTCTTCACTCACACAACATGGCAACAGAGCACTAGTCATGATTTTTCCATTTAAAGGGCAGCCAATGGCTTTCTGAATATTCATCTGCATTTCTGTCACCTCTGTGTCTCTTGCTAAGAAAGAATGTACACAAATGCCATGTTGCTTATGTACCTATATAGCTATAGTTTTGTTTTTCTCCCTTGTATACCATTGCCCTCATCAAAGATGGCTGCCATAAAGGGACCCAGTTAGTGCTGGATCATTAAAAGTCAAGCTTGTAGGCTCCCTACCCAGCTCTACATGGCTCCCAGGAAGCAACTGGCATGTCCCTTTGGCTCCTAGGCATATGGGTGTCCACAGGGGCCTCTCTGAGCTGCCCCCACTCCAAGTACTGGAATTTTGATTTTAGCATTTGGAATTTAGCTCTAACTCTCAGTGCTGGCTGCTAGGAACAAGCATTGCTGCTTTTAATACAAAACAGTTGTGCTGGCAACACACATTTTTCACTTGTGGTGAAGGCAGTGAAATTACACTGAGGCAAAGCACATATTTTCTTTCATTAAAAGAAGCAAAAAGGCAAAACCTACTTCATATCTATGGCCCTCCAGCACTATGTTTAAACTGCCCCATAAATGTGATGCATTCCTGACCAATTGTGCAACACAGAGGGTATTTCATTCTCTATTCATGTATAATCCTTGATGTTTAATGGATTCTGTATGCAAAGATGCTCATTTTTATAACTTTGGAATATAGATTCCTGTCAAAATCACTAAACACAGGTCATCCAATACCCATACAGTAGTTACAACTTTCATTTATTACTGAACTAACATGGCTTCATATCAGCAAAGAGAGGAAACATGTCTTAGTTTAATACCCTGAGCCTCCTAGCTCTTCAGTCAAATACACTTCAAATGAAAACATTAAGGCCTGGTTGTCTGTATGCATAGTACACAACGCCACAATCAACAGCAGAAAATTTTACTAAAATGCCCAGTAAAATCAAAAAGAATGATTCGGGAATCATCCATTAACAAGTCACTATAAAACTAATTAAGTGCAGTCTTGGTGCTGTCATAGAACCTAAAGGTTGATATAAATTTTTCATACAAGTTGAACTTTGCTAAATGTGCTTCCACTTGATTAATGATGACTTTCTTCAGTTTGCGAACAAGAAAATATGAGATTGGGCTGTAGCTGGGAAAATAATCTACTGTAAGGGAGGACATCTTCAAAAGTAGAAGAACAATGAGACCTTTCATCAGAGCCTTACTTAGCACAAGATATTTTTTCTTCCTTTCAAAATACTGCTGCAAGCTACCCCATGACCAACTGCATGAAAAGTGGCTGGTGCAGTGAGAAACATAAAGACTTGAGGACTGTGGCAGTTATGGAAGTAAAAGCATCAGGGCCAGTTAAATGTGAAAAAAAGTAACTTGTGTTTTTTGCTGGGGCCCCAAAACTGGCGATTTTGTTGATAAATAATTTTTTTATTATGAAAATACTATTGAATAGGTATTGTCCACTGGCTAGATTGTGTCCAAAAGCCAGCTGGTGATGGAACCGGGACTGGGGAATATGCCCTAATAGTAAAATTGCTGGAAGAAAGGGGAAAAAAAATCTCATCCACAGTTTTGCCCTTCAGTTTTTCTGTTTAAATTTGCCCTATTGAAAAAAGACAAACTAGCATGTGGCAATGTTCATTAGTAAATGTAATTAATTAACACGTGCACCGCTATGCCATATATGAAAAGAAAAAGGTTGGTTTTGGAAGGGGATTCTAAATTTTACATAGTTTTGGACCCTAGTTGCTGTGCCTCCTACCTGATTAATTGGTTTCAGGCTATGAATCATGAGGAAGAAAGAGACAAAGCCTTACTACAAACCCCAAGAAGTCCCAAATCATGCCAAGCCTCTAAAAATCGTCCATGGCTTTTAAAAAAGGCATACAATTATTTTAATGCTGTTTTGGGTTTCTTTTTTAGGTAAATTGGTTTTTGAGATTTTTTTTTAAATGGTTTTCAAGCTTACTTCTGCCATTATGAGGGCTAGAAAACTACTTTAAAAAAATTAAAAACCTGAGATTTCTCTGAGCAGGTTTAAAATAAAGGGAAATATTTCTTCACACAATGCGCAGTAAACCTGTGGCACTCCTTGCCGGAGGGTGTTGTGAAGGTCAGGCCTTTAACAGGGTTTTTGAAAAAGAGCTCGATAAATTCATGGAGGAGAGGTCTGTCAGTGAATAGCTCCATAATTCATTATTAGTCAGGATGGGCAGGAATGGTGTCCCTAGCCCCTGTCAGAAGCTGTTTACCTGTTCTATTAATTTCTAGAATATTGGCAACACTGAAGAAGTTGGAAGCGCTTGCTTCCCAGAGTGTATGTCTTCTCCTCATAAGGGTACCCTGGCTCATGATATGCTGTTCTATTATAACAGCTTTTCCAGCTACCGCTCCTCTGCATGAATTCATGTTGCAGTTCTGGCAGGCTGGCAAGCATGGGAGAAGCATGGCATAGTAACACCATAGTAGCTGGAGACTTAAAAAAAATCATACAATACGATGATAATTCTCTTTGCTGGGGCTCTACCTGCATTTCTTAGTTGAAGGTTGTGAAAGCAGTTGTTCTGGTGGCAACATGAGGTATGACAGAGCAGACAGACAGAGTTTGTAGATAGTGGATGAATTCCTAGATTTTTGTAACAGAGCACAGTACAGCTGATGGGTTTAATTTCTGACAGTGACGAAAGTGGGGTGGACTATTAGTGCCAAGCTGAGCAGAGGACTTAAATCACACTTGCATCTGAGAGTCTGACTCAATATTCCAGTGGGATACTGGAACATCAGGTGAAGTCCCAGTTCCAATGAATATGGATTAGTTGAATACAAAGTGGCGCAGCAGCAACAAAGTAGGTTGAGTAAAGGCCACCTTACAATACCTGATAGCCTGTTGGCTAGGGCAGTCTGCTGGACTGTGGGAGACCTGGTATCAAGTCCCTGCTCCACATCTGACAGAAGGACTCAAAGCTGGGTTTTCCACATTGCAAAGCATGCCCAGACTACTGAATTATTGGGCAAACTGGAAGGAGCTAATGCCTTCCCTCTGCAACACATTGCCTCTCACCAGCTCCTCTCCTCTATTCTGTGGCTTGCACTGATGACCTGTGGCAATGGAGAGAAGAGAGATGCTGCTGCCATACCTATGGGTCTCTGGCCACTCAAGAAGGAATTGGCTGTTGCATTATATTCTGTCTTTTTGTTCCCTGCTACTCCTCCAAAATCTTCCTTTCCAATGGGAAAACCTGTGATTAACTCCAGCAGCACAGATGTTTCAGGACTCTCATAGCACCAGGAAGCTGTCAAGTAGGTGATGGGTCTCCTGACTTCCTTTCAGCATGCAGCTGTGTCCCCTCTCCCCCAGCCAATGTAGAATTCTGTTTCTATCAATGGACACCTGTGCCCAGGTCCTTAGGGGCAGAGTGGTGGGAATATATTTGCACTTTACAGTCTTCCTTATACTACCATGGATACTTCAATCTCTTCTGGGTTTTTCTAGAGGCGAGAGAATAAGTCCAAATAATTATATTAGATAAAGCTAACCTATTTATCTCCTATAACAATCTCTGGAGATATGATAAGATGTGGCACAAGAGTGAAGGATGTGAGGGGAAGTACAAAGAATGACGAACAGCACAAGAGTGTTTAAGAGGACTTGGCAGACTGTGGGACAGTAGAAACACTTTGTACAAGTGGAAAGTCTGGATAGACACTGAGGTTCCTATAGGTGTCATTTCCCTATTTTATTCCAGCCAAGATATGTTGCCTTTTGGAGTTTGTGTTGATGGTTGAAGCTATAAAACTTCAAGACACACAGACAAAATTATAACAGTAATGTCCTTTCCCACTGGCTTCTGCCATTTCAACTGAGCTTATGAAAATCAATGGGAATATAATAAACTGTTAGCACCACCCAGTTATGTACTTTATCCCATGCATCACTTCACTACAAAAATCTAATCCTGCTCACTCTGAAATCAATGACATAATTCCTATTGACTGAATTCATAGTGCTAGAAACTTAGATTCAGTTCCAGTAAACTCCAATTCATTACTCTAGCAACCCAAGTTTCTGAACATTCAGGTCATTCATTCAAAGTTAAAAGTGAGTTTTTTCTTCAGCTCGGATTGTGTTCCCTTTCCATTCATTTGCCGAGAGCATTGTGATACTCTCACTTAAATGTGCCCAGAAAGCAAATATTTAGGCATGTGCAAGCTTCAGAATTCACATCTGAAGTGATATCCCTCACGTGGTCACAGAGGGTCAGGGTTCCGCCATCCACTCACCAGTGCCCTGACACAGAGGCAGTGAAAGCAGGCAGGCTGGGGTCTTACAGCTCCCTTAGCAACGAGCATCACACTTGCATACACAATTACTGTGTGCTGTTGGTGAGCGGAGGGAACACATCTCTGCATGCAATGTGCTGTGGACATTTTATAATCAGAGTAATACTTGATGTAGCTGGTGTTCGGTTTTTTTCTAACCTTGGCACAAACATAGTAACCATAGCCAAAACACTGGCTGCCGACTTGGCCAAGACGACCACACTTGCATGTGCATAGAGGACTGAACATTTAATTTTCTTTCATCAAACACCACATATGGGGTGGCTAATTTTTCTAGGAATGATGCTTCAGGCAAGGCTTTTGTGAATTAAAGGGTTCATATTTTTCTAAAATGACCTCATCAGTATATCTGCTATTCTTTCTGCATGGCTCCCTCTCCCTAAAATACTCATAGTCACACTGACTTTGTCAAAACCTTTGCCAATGTGAATCTTTCCACTGACTTCAATGAATATTGGGCTGTGCCTTCTGAGAATTTATGCACACTATTCTCGGTATATCATGTGTATTACCACAACTAAGGCCCATGTTCTTCAGCTCCTTACAGCCATTCTCACAAATTACAGTAGCCCATAGTCTGTCCAGTTACATCAGGAACTCCAACCCAATCTACAGCCACCTCAGGACTGACGAAACATGAGGGAGCTGTACTAGCTCTAAGACATAGCTAATAAGGATCTGGGATGTAGAATCCAGAATCATAGAGATTATCACACACAAATGTCACTTTTTCCCCCCTTCAGGAACAAACCATTCGTGGAAGTTCCACAATTGGTAATTAATTAAACTTCATTCACAGAATTTCATAGGTAGAATCAGTTAACCAATAAAGAACTATGCTAATTTCCTAGTCACTTGGGGAGAGGGAGGGGAAGAGACTCCCAAATGAAAAAGGACAAAAATCAGCAGGGAAAGAAAATTTATTTCCAAGCTTCTACGAGAGAGCTACAAACAACAGAGACTAAAAACCAAACACTTAAAACTATTTAACTATTTTAAAAAATTTAGTTGACAACGTCCTTTCTTAAAAAAATTAAACATAAATGTAGAAAATGCAATTATTAATTCTAAACCTTGCCCAATAGTGAAATAAAAACACCAGTGATAAAGATGGAAACTTGCCAGTAGTTTTATATTTTTCTATGTTAATTTGTAAATTGCTAATGTCTATTATTATTTAAATTTATGTTGGAGAAATGTGCAAATCTAGCAAAATATTCTTTGGATTATAAACATAGAAAAATCAATAAAATCAACAACCAAGGAAATTTGAACCAAGTTAAGAAGTAATAAACTATGGAATTATATAGAATGGATATGCATATAATAAAGTGAAATATTACAATAAAACACTGTATAATGAAGTTGCTCCTTCAGCAAACTAAAATAGGACTATAATGGGAAAAATGAATATTTTATGACTATATGGCTGAAAATACTTATTTTTAAATTTTTAATAGTTAGATTTAAATTTAAATACATATGGGGATTTCAGTTAAGGAATACATTAAAAAAGTAAGATTTCCTCTAAGGTTATGCAGTTTGGTACCTGACTGCAATTCAAGGTTGGGATTTCTAAAATTAAAGATGGAAAAATTTATATCATTGCTATTTATTGCCTCTTTTCATATTGCATTTGCTGATCTCTGACCCTTACCAGCAAACTATATTAAATTTAGCAGAATTACAGCTGTGAACAGATGTTGAAAATGTTGATGCACAGAACATATTTTGATCCCTTGCCCATTCCAAACTAATATAAAAAAAGGTTATAGATCAATTTTATTACATTAAAAACATACATTACAAAGACCAACTCTGAAAGTATTCACTATTTCATGTATTAAAATTAAAATGTCTTGTTAGCTGTAGATGAGGCAATTTTACTGAAGTAAACTAAAAACATTTCTAAGTGCCAGAACCATAATTAATGCTCAGGTAAGGTAATTGCCAGGTAGAACAGTCTTTAGGGAATTTTTAGCTAAAGTGGGTCAGATTTAAGTCTTACTAAACTCACAGAGCTTAGTAAGGATATTATAATTAACAAATGTGGAGTAAACTGTAAGTACAGCTTACTTCCATTCATGTATGAAGTTGTTTCTGAGATCCATGGAATTTCTCGGCTATAAGATAAATGCATATTACATGGGAAATATTTAATTTACTCCCAGAACACACTAACTTTGGTTGAAAAGTGTTATTGTATTCTGGGAGCAGTCACAAGCTGTAGATAGAGAGGGTACAAAATGTTCACCAGACACTACAGATTCTTATCTAAAAACATTTGTAAAACATCTTTGATTTTAAATAATCACTTAACAAGGCAATAAACCAACTACAAACACATAATAAATAGGGATATTAAAAGATCACAATTGTAGTAAATTAGTCAGAACTATAAATGGAACATTAGAAACACTACATGTTTTCTTAAATGCTTAATAACCAAAACAAGAATTAAAAAAAGAATCATTTTATTTCAAAGTCTGCTTCTTATATTGAAGCACATATTAAAGCAACAGTACAATGTTCATAAAATATAAGTGTGATGCTGTAACATTTCTTACATGTCAGAATACTGGTATTTGTATGTATACTAAAATAAGAACTTTAAAATTGTACAAATAGATACATTAAAAATGACATAGAAATAGGGCGCCTCCCACTGCAACAAGACAGAGTTTTATATCTGGCACGTATTAGTTCAAGATGAAAGTATAAGCAAAAAGATTTACAAGAATCAGCAGTAACAAGTTTGATGCTCAAGAGACATTATAATTGTACATTGTACTGTACATACACCATATGGGTTTAAGCTGGCTGAATATTATATATTTCAAGTTTAAAAATGCACTACATATAAGAGTGTCCATAGTTTAAGGCGAAATTACAGCTCAGAACTGTTATCTTTTTTCTAATGTGTGGAAGCTTCTTTGACATAAAAGATCTAGATGTTCATAATACAGAAAAGATTTACCTCATTTGTAGGTTCACTTTTAGAATTTTCCTTCACTTAAATATTTTGTACTTCACAAGTGGGTTTTTCGCTAGTGAAGTTGATACTCAACTTCTATATTTGCCTTTTGTAAGAAAAGGTACTTCACAGTATTTACCACTTTTCTGTCCTTTTTATTATTATTATTATTATTATTATTATTAAAGGAATCCTCTTTGTCAAACTTAAATGTTTAAATGAGCCTTTCCTTGATTTTTAAAAAAATACCTGCTTACATTTCTTCTGGATTCTTCAAAACATCAGACACAGTTCTTAAGGCCAAATTTGTAACTTTATCGTTAAGAATCATCATCAAAAGTGTCTTTGGAGCCATACAAGTCTGCTAGTTTCTTAAAACGAGGTCCCCAGTTTTGTAGATAGTCATAGTCCAAATCAGAATCTGTTGTCGCCGACTCTAATGAGCTAAGTGAACCAGCCACTGAGCCTCTTCCTTCGTAGCCATAGATCTGAATGGAGTCATAAGGAGGAGCAGTCGGATCATTATCAGCCTCTTGTATTCTTGTGTTGATGAAATCATCAACATCTACACTATTAGGAGCTGGCCGAAGCCCTGGTCTTGGCATATACTGATACTCAGGTTTTATGTCTTTCCGAGGAATAAACCCATTGATGCCATCCGGGTTCTGCAAAGTAGCAATGTCAAAGGCTTCAGTGTCTTCCTCTCCGCCCCCTTCATCATCATAAGTGATAATGTTCTCTCTGACATCTTCTTCTTCAAAAACAATTAGTGGTTCTTTCTTCTGCCTTTTCAGTGTTACAAATAACACAACAATGACTACAGAGAAAAAAAAAGCAAGAGTGTAAGTTAGGCTAATTTCCAAACTAATGCTACTTTTATAAATGCTTAGCAGGTTTCAGAGACCTATCTAAGGGAAAGATTACTCAGTAACTAAAGGATATCACATTCTAGTTAAAATTATTTCATGTACTATTAGATGCTCTTAATGGCTGGGAGATATGAAGTTTAGATACAGATGGGATATTTCCCTAGATCGGGATCAGAGGGTTTTCAAATCCAAGGTTTTGAACCAGGACCAGGTTTCCAGGATACCAATGCTTTACTGCATGCTTACTTTAAGGCTTTGATTTGGAAACCACATGGATGGACTCCTAATCAGCACAGATCTCAGGACACAGATCTGTGATTGCATGGAACACCAACTATGCAGAAAAAAGGTGGACCTGCTTGAGATATGAAGCCCAATCAGCTATAAGACTGAAAGGTAGAAATGAACATTTGCTGTCCTGCAATACCCAACCTGAATTCTAATTCCACACCCTGCTGCTGCAATGAAATAGGAATTATTCTTTCCCAGATTTCAATAACTTCCTTTTCATAACATGAATAGAGGAAGACAAACGTGACTTGTTGTCCATCACTCATTTTTTCTAAAATATTGTGAATATTTAAAAGTAGATGACCCCAGAACACCATATTTATTTATGGTGTTTTACCGCTCTTCTATTCTAAGGTCTTTTAAAGTCATCAATTTGTTTTTATTTCCCCTTCAACACTAGGGAAATTAGAGTCAAAGAGCTGGCATGACTAATTATTCCAGGCTGAGCTCAATAAGCAAGGTGTCATCCAGCAAAGAGCGCAAAACCCAAAACTGCGTGTCATGGAATTAGTATCATTCTCTGCACAGAGTATTTTACCTGGTTTAACAAGGGCCTCAGCTCCAGCAAAAGGAATTGAAGAATACAAAATATGAGCGGAAAATACAGTATTTCCAATGTGGCCAACTCAGAGTTAATATTGCAATGTAATCAAAAAACATAAATAGGCAGGGAACTTTTCTTACCTAACAAAATCACAATGCAAGCGAGAATGGCAATTAAAGCTCCAGTGCTAAGTCCAGCATTGAGGATGTAAGCTTCAGCGTTACATGAGAGCAAGGAACCATTGCTGTCACAGCCACAGACTCTAATAGTAAGTGTATTGGTGCTGCTCATTGGAGGGACTCCACCATCGCTTATTACAATAGGAAGAAGGTATAAATCCTGCTTTTGTCGACTAAAGCCACCACGTCTAACAAGAATACTCACTGTATTATCTGTTTAAACAAACAAGACAATCTTTGATCATTCAATTTCTTTTCAGACTTACCCGCTTCATAAATATTGAGAAATGACATTTTGCTACAATTGCTTTGACCATTTTATTGCTGTATTTACATACAGTAAATTGATTGTCCCACTTTTAATGACACATGAGAAATTAAATATCATTGTTCCTACATGCGGTACTGCACTATTTTTTTAGGGCAGGATATGGAATACAAGGGGTAGAATGTAGTCCTGCCTTTTTGGGGTGCATTTCACATTCTTTTCCTGCATTACTCTCATTTACAATTTCAGCATATTTGTGTTCACCTTTTCATTATCTCTCATAAGGGAATGCAGCACCACAAAAACAATCAAAGCGTTTATTGATAAGGCAATGTTAAAAAAGGTTGCAAATACTGCTGAATGCTTAGATTATTAGGAACATTTACAGTGGTAATTCATGTTTTCTGCATGAGTGGGTACTTGCTAAAACAGTATGTGTGACCAAAAAAATTCAATCATGCAAACTATTGCTGCTAATTGTGATGCTCAATATCAAAACAAGCAATAATGGACCCCATAGCACAACTCACAATACTAAGCACTATGCCAAGTAGCAAGCCTCTGCAGAATTGGGCCTTGACATTACACTTATGCTGATTCTGGTCCTGACCCAAAGCCAATGGAGTCAGTGAAAAGCAAGGCTCCCGCTGATTTCAGTGAGCTTAGGATCAGGTCCTTTGTGCTCAGGCTATCTCCATGTGGAATTATAATGATTAGATTTTATATAGATTTGATAAAAAATATTCTTATATGAGTGCAAGTCCCATTGAAATCAAAGGAAAATGTACACAATACATCAGGGCAGAATTGGTCCCTGATATTCCACACGTCCCTTTCATTGGAACATATTTAAATGAGCAATATTTCCTCACCACTCTTTGATCCTAGAAAGCTTAACAGTATATATTAATATAAGATACTTCTTAGCATACGTGCAACATGTCGCAGGTGGCACGTGACCAGAATTTATCACTGAATTTGGTCTACTGGCTGGATCATTACTTTCCCTGCTTAGACTGATGGGGAGTATGATATGAATGCTGATCCCTACACTCCCCCATAAGAGTTACTGAGTTACACAATGATGCTCAACAATTCACAATTTGTGAACAAAGGTGTGAAACACCAGACCCAGAACAGATTCTTGTGGAACTTCGCTCAAGACCTCCTTCCAATCTGATATCATTCCAAAAAATAGTTGCTCATTACGTGAGGCTATTTAACTAATGATGTATCTACTTAATGGTAGTTCTGCCAAGTCCACATTTCTCCATCTTACTTATCAAAACGGCATGTGGGATTCTGTCTAGAGCCTTTCTAAGGTCCAGGTATATTATGTCCACTGCATTCTCCCTATCCATAGTTACTGTGTCAAAGAAGAAAATCATGGACAAAGGTGGACAACTAAACGGTCTGATTTTTTCAAATATGTGTAGCTTTTGCAGGTATTGTTTAATCCATTTCAAAACTTATTTGTACCGCTGAATACTTATGTTTTTATCATTTCAATGGTGGCAGTGTTGATGTGATAATCTTCAAATCTGAGGCGGTTAGAATGTGGTCATAACAATTTGCTGTCTGTTGAAAGGTGGCTTCCAACGTATCTCAGCCTTGTTTAACTTCCTTTTTACATTTTTAATATAAAAAGTGTCCATTGATATTTAGTCTAATGTAGTGATTTGCACACTGTGAATAATAGTACATTTCTTCTCAAAAAAGCTCGCAAGATGGCAGATCACCCTCATGGTGAAAGAGCTTTCAGACTGATGAAGAAGGGTTACCTCTCCTGCAGTGGATGCAGTTGATTCCAGACATAGGACAGAAGAGACAGTAAACCACCCTGCTTTTAACCCAAGCAAATGCCAAAATGGTACCGTGTAGACAATCAAAACTCTGACAATTGATAACTTCTGATTGTCTCTTTACTTTTCTGATTTGATTACCTTATACCAACATCACAACAATTTAATTACCAAGCAGATCTGTCTAACACCAAACAAGTCTAAATCTCCTTTCCTTAGTCATAATGTGAATTGTTTAAACTTGTTTGTTTTGTGTTAAGAAAAAAGTAACTAAGTTTCAGGCAATTTAGGCAATCTTGTATGTATTTGAGCTGTGATCAAAAGATAAGATTTGAAATTTGCAAGTTTCATAAAATAATTTGATAAATGCTTAAAATAATTAAAAGATAAAAAGGAAAGCCACTCCAAAACACCATGTGAAATATAGTAAAGTCCAATACCCATCACTTCTTCCTTTGTTCTACCTGTGAGCAGCTCTCATTTTCAGAAAGAAAATAATGTTCATAGGACACAACAAAATCTTAATGTCTCAGGACAAAGGTAACATACAATCCAAGATAATATTTTCATTCTTGCTTTTTCGTCATTTCTGTGCCTTTTGATGACAAAACAGAGCCTAACTGTAATCCAGGTAAATGGCATTAGGACCGGAAACAGAACTTAAATATCCGTGCCAGGTTAAAGTTGTATTCTTTACTCATTTTGCAAGAACCATATTGCAGCTGCGTGGCTGGCAATTTCAAGGAATACATTGTGCCACAATACATTACAGAAGAAGGCAAATCTTTGAAGTCCATTCCAGAACATTCATGTTTGAGTTTTTCCAGTTGCTATTCCCTGGAGAATTCTCTAGCTAGATGTCACTTCAGATGATTAGATTAATGTATCCAAATTCTGATTAGATCACCAATCTAGGTGAAACAACTGGAATTCATAGATAAAATTTTATCACATCCATCAATATTCATTTTTCCATTTTTTATTTTCCTTTTTTGGAGTTTTTCCAAGTTCTTTGCTGCACAAAGGTAGCTGTTGCTTGGCTTTTCTTCTGTTGCTTATACACAAAAAAAGCACGAAGTTGTTTGATAACAAGAAGCTTGCTGCAGGGTGAGCCTAACGATCGCTGCATCGGGGTGAAAGTGCTGACTGACCAGGAAAGACCAAACAGATTTTTGGTTGTCATTGCCTGGAATCAGTATCAGACTGAGATTATTATTGGGAAAAATTCCATGGTAAGAAACAAAGGAGAATTGCCTCAGAGCCCATGTCTATTACTAGAGCCCTCAAAACTCATCGATCAAACATGTGGCACTGACGATCAGAGCATGCTGCCATGGAGATAAAAGGGAATTTAGCTACCTCCTTCTCTGTCAGCAGCATTGGACCGTGAGTCTTCCAAAAGGCATATCATACATCTGTGCACTCCAGAACATTATAGCCCATCTATGACAAGCAAATTCCCATGCAAAGGCCCAAACTAAGGCTAATGCACCAGTTTCAGACCAACTGGTTTTGTGCTAGCCTCAGCACTGGGTGAATCTCTGCCTAATAGTACCTCAACTCAGGATGGAGGGAGGGTTAAAAGGAGGAACCATGTCTATTAATAACCAGTCACTCTTTTCTTTTCAAAATACCATTTACTGGCTACTGCTCTATTTGAAGTCAAGTCCAAAAATCACTCTGACTTCAGGGGAAGTAGAGTTGGACACAAAACCTATACATAGTCTGGGAAAATACAGTACTGTTTATTTACATGGTATAATGTAAGTAAACACTCAGAGCAAAAGTAATTTGATGCTTTATCACAGCGTGAGATACCCTATTATCTCATGTTTTCTATGGAAAATAGCCTCAGCTGAAAAGCTTGGTAACACAGTAGGCTTTTAAAAGGATGTAGAATGTGATTACTTTTTCTGGATTACTGCAATATGTAATTACTTTTAGGAGTCAGTAGAAAGAAACTCTATTAAATGATAATTATAGGACTGTATTCACTTTAAAGTCCTGTAATAGACCTAAATATTGGAGTATTCATTAACTGTTCTCCAAAGTTAATAAAGCCATTTTTTTCTTTGAACCTAGCAATTCCCTCTGAAAGAGGTGGCATGATACAAAGAGTACTCTGATTTACAAATGAAAAAGAAACTTTAAATGATTACATAAATCATCTGACTTGCAAATTGTAACACACTCTGAAAGGGTTTGCTATCTAGAAGTACCTACAATTTTAATTTTTTTCACTATCATCCATAATTTCACCTTTTTAATAAAAAAGTGTTAAATTGACCACTCAGTTTAATTTGTCTTATAAAATGTACATGAATATATCAAAGAATGTATGAAATGATGGAAGACAGTAAATTAAAAAAGTAAAATGTAGGAAGAATTTCATTACATTATGTATCTTTTTCTAAAACAAAAGTATATGGATAGAAATTCAAGGGACCTAAAATATCATCTACTTAAAATAAAGTATTTCAGTGGTGTCATATAAAGATACTATATTCGCAGGACTACTCACATTTGTGTTATAAAACCATTTTGTTTATGTAGGTTAACTTTTTCATTAAAAGGAAAAAAAGAAAAGAAACCAAAAAAGATGAATTTGATGCTTGTATAAATGAGCAGGATTGCTGGAAGAAGGCAGTGCTGCTTTGTGGCTGGGTGAGGGAGGAGAAAAGGAAGAAACTTCTACAACAAGGTGGGTGGCTGTCAGCTTTGCAGCACTGACTCACTCACCCCAGGGAATGTAAGGGCAGAAGACTTTATAGGTGCAAGCCATGGAGTGGGAAACTCCTTTCTCCATGCAGCAGGTAAAGCAGCATCCAACCTCCCTACTCTTAAGGTGTGATTATCAGGGTTTTGAATCTGCTATGGGCACTATGCAAGGCGTTCCTTTTTAGGGGGACTGGATGGCAAGGTCTGTTATAAAAATAATCAATTGCCTATAGTAAACCTAAGGATTTCTTCTCTCAGGTTTGGTCCCCAACAGCACTTCAAGGGAATGTCCAGTTACACATCACCTATCACACCCACGCGATGGCTCCATTAATACTGCAAGGAACCAGGTGGCTTGGCAAAACATTTATTGGTACGCCCTGCAGAGGCTGAAAATGAGGGCCCTTCCACTACATTTCAATACCTGGACATGGTGCTGAACTCAAGTCCAGAGGTGTAAGCGAGGGTGTTATGTGCCCAGGGGCAAAGGAAGAATTTGTCGTCCCCCCACTGCCACACAGAAGGGCCCCGAACCTGGCGCATGGCTGAGCCTGACCCTGGGGGGAGGAGCTTGTATCGTGTCTGCCCCTGCCTCCACCAGTTTGGGGCCGGGCCCCCGCACACACTAAGTTGCCGGCGGAGATGGAGGAGGGTCGGGCTGGGGGCTGTAAGGAGGCTCCAGCCGGCAGCGGCAGGCTGAGGAGGTGCAAGCGAGCCGAGGGATGACAGGTGAGCGGAGGGGGACTAAATTGGTACCCCCCTAGCATGGTGCCTGGGGGCAACTGCCCCCCTGACACCTCGCTACACCACTGTACAAGTCTGGGCATATTACAGCTCCCTCCCAATAAAATGATGTGTTTCTGGTTGGCAGTGGTGTATGTGCTCAATTGCCAAACTTCAACCCTTAATATTTCTTTTCCTCCTAAGCACATGGCAGCGGTTGAATATTGGAAGAACAGATGCCATGTCTTGTTTTCAGTGCAACAGAGTGGTGACTTGCACCAGGAGCTTGCAGCAAACACAAGCAAAAGCTGTTGGTGTGATGAGGCATATGAAGATCCAGCAGGCTGCCCACTTATATGGCCCATCAGGAAGGCATGGTTGATGTGAGATATGGTACTGGCAAACCAGTTGCAGGAGTCAATCATTTGCATAGTACAGAGTGCAACTGAATGCATTTGGGAGAATGGGGCTTCACCTCTCAAACTAGCAGCAGTAACATGTTTTTGGTCTGCTATGAAAAAGGTCATGGGAAGAAGTCTGGAAATCCAACTGGGCTTGGCGGGGAGGTAGCCCAGCTAATTGCTGGCACCTCCATGTGGTGGATGTCCAGTGTAGGTGCTACATAGGGAAGATATCTAATGACCAGGTAAATGGCCTGGTAAAGGACTTAAAAAGGAGGTGTTAGTTAAAGGAATGGACTGGAGTTGGGGTTTGGGGCTTCTATGGTTGTAAGAGCAGGGAGCCAATCCCCCTTTCTTATAACCCATATTATCCCTCCTGTGAGGAGGGTTGAATGATAAGGTCCTTGCAATGGATTCTCTGGAGGGATCTGGATGGAAAAGAGGGCAAGCTGGCAAAAGCCCCCCAGGTATGGTAAGGACCCAGCAATATGTATGATGGAAGGACTTTGATGGAAAAAGAGGTAGTAGCAGGTAGAAGGCCCAAAGGGAACTGCAGAATAAACAGGGGCTTACCTGCACTGTACTCTGTTATCTGCTGGGTAGTCTCAGACATCTAATAATAAAATTGCAGCTTGATTAAATCTATACCAAGTGTCTCCTGTCCTTCTTTTGGTATAGCTGGACAATGAAGGATTAATACAACTGAGACTATGATATCATCGCCCTGAAGCTGTTTCAGTGTTTCTCAGTTCTGACATGTGGATAGCCCTGCTATTTTAGTCCTGAACCACTCTTGAATAGATTGCAAGTTATGCCAAATGGTGCCAAACTGTGTGGTGGATTTGTTATACACACTAATATCCATTAGAGATTTAGCTGATATTACCAAACTAGCTGCTAATCTTAGTTTGAAGCGAGGTCTCCAAAGGTGAAAGGCTAGTCCATTATCTTTCCATTCAATCTAGCCTCTTTTGATATACTTCCCTAAAATATCTTACAAAGTGAAACACAGATGAAAAGGATTTTTTTTATTGATTTACTTATTTTTATTTAAAATGTATGCATCAAACTAATTTTACTTTCCTTTTTTCTTTCCTTTTTTAATAAAGGAGAGTGAATATATACTTTACCCACTTCATCTGAGTGTACAATTGCTATGTTGAGGAACCTAGCTATTGATATTCATAATACTTTTTTTTAATTTCATCAGAAAAACTACCAGGGAGTTCTGAAATGAACTTTTTCTTCAGTGATCAGAAATAAGGAAATCATGTCACAATGATACAGAAAGTTTTGTAAATGTTATAATGTTTGAGATATATACGATAAGAACTTTTTAAGTAATCAGATCGTGTTCTCTTTTATCCTGATTCCAGTCCAGAGTAATTCCTCTAGATTCATGATTTAAACCAGTGCAATGGAGATCACAATTTTTGGAAACAAACATGTTTCTTCTCAAGTATTAAAGCTCATTTTCAATAAACAAATTTCCTCTAAATTTGAACAATTTTGCTTTTACAAGGAAATTACCATGTTAAAATTAATTTGCTAAATACTTATTATTTTAAGTGTATTATGTTTTATGCACTATTGTAATTATGAAATTAGCATAGAGACATTTATAAAGATGGATATGACTTTTTTCTGCTTCTTTCTCCCCTGCTTCCACAACCTTCCCACGGAGTTTCTGCTAGGGGACACAATGCCTGGCTCCTGAGGGTTTCTCTCATCTTATTCTAACTAATGTAGTTACAAAAACATCCCATATAAGCTATGCCTACACTGCAGAGTTTTTTTCTGGGATACTGGAGGTATCCTGGAAAAACTCTGCTACGTCCAGGGAACACGTATGCTCTTCCGAAATTTTTTTTGGAAGAGCAGACGCACTTTTTCAGCATCTCTGTACACCTTATTTTACGAGAAAGAAGGGATGTTCCAAAAAAGGGTTTTTTTTTCAAACATTTGGCCCAGTTAGATGTGTCAAATGTCAGAAAAGCGTCTTCCAAAAAAAGAAGCAGAAAAAACTACGCAAATTGCAGTTTGCAATTTGCGTAGCTTTTTCCGGAAGAGCAGTGCAATGTAGACATAGCCATTGTGTGCATTAGAAGCTGGAAGCAGAAGCTAGATATGGGGACTGGTTTTCATCTGGATAGTGAATTAAACTGACAAACTGGATCTGCATTCTCCTTCCCCTCAGCCCAGCTTGCAGTGGCAGAGTTTTTAGTTCAGATTTAAATCACGGGATATCCATAAATTGACAAATGCAACTAAGTGAAAAAACACCATGTCATACCTATCCTCTCAACTGATCCTAGGGCCCATGCTGAGCCAAGTATGCGTCATGATGAATTCCTAAAATTGTGGACTATCTATTAGCTTTCACTAAAGAGATCTGTGAATCTTCTGTTTATTACCTATTCTTGTGGATGTAATGCCAAATCAATTATTGTATAGAGTTCCATTCGATTTATAAAATATATTTTTGAATAAGAAGGCCAGTGAACAGGCACTAAATTATTCCAAACAATGTCTCTGACTATCAGTTTTATTTTCTGCCTTTTTTTGTGTGTGCAAAATGCTCAAAAGCAATCAGTCAGTTAGGGTTAATGAAAATACTGTTGTATAAAATTATAATTCACATTTGTTTTCTACTTTTGCTGCTCTGAACAGTAATATATGATGAACCTTGATACTAACCTCTGTTGTCTCTGAGTGTAAAATTTGGATTGTGAATAATTTCAGGTGGTAAACTGAAGATAAATCTCGGTCCATTGGCTGCATCATCCTTGTCATCAGCAGTAATTGTAATAAATGGCTTTAAAAGAAAAGTAGCTTGTAAATAATTAGTGCTTTTGTTATGTACTCATATATTGCATTCAAAAAGGTTTTGTTTCCAATATTGTGATTTTTGAATGCCAAAGGAAAACGAAAAAAAGATACCATTTACTATTAACAATGTAATATGGGTATAAAAATAGAACAGTCAGCTATTTGTCTTACTACATTTAGTCAATACAATTGTTTTAAAATATACATAATATTGAGCTCAAAGTTGGGCAGGGCTGAGGAAATTAGTATAATCTCCTTCCACCCCTAAAAATCCCCAAACCCTGGCAAACATATGGCAAACATATAGGGCAAACATATAGGGAACAAAAGTAGTGTTAATAAAATAACCCATTCTCCAACTGTAGATAATCCTATGCACAGGCTACAATGGATAATCTGCACTAGGGTAATATGTACACAGAGTATGAATGGATACATTTGTGAGCTACACCCTGTAACTACAACTCTGTGCTTCCTGTCATAGAAGCCAGAGTGTTTCTCCAATATTTTACATGTCCCCATTCTTGTGAAAACTAACTTCTACCCTTGCTTCCAATGTAAGTTTGAAATAAATTAATATGTGGGTGCATACAGATGCACACCCACTATGTTTCAATTTTGATGTCAAATACAAAAATATGCCTCTCTGTTTGCCAAAACTTAAAAATAGCAATCCAGATTTCTATAAAAAACTGGGCCCCAACCCAGGAATGAAGAACTTCCCATATCAGGGGAATGTAATAGACAGAGGATACCTGGTTGCTCTGAGTATTTTCACAAATAAATGCTTCATAGGCGGATGCAAATTTTGGAGCATTGTCATTGACATCAAGGACCTTAATTGCTACAGGAACTTTGGCTTCCTGATGTCGGTTATCTATAAAAAAAAGTGAAAAAACAAAATAAAATGGTGACAAACAAAGCTATAATACTTTGATTAAAGTTAAAAAAAAATTATTCCTGCTTTGTATTATTCCAGCTGTTGTATCCCACATAAACAATGTGAGGAGGACTGTAGTATTTATAACAGCACTGACTTGAAATCCTCCTTGGAATACTTACGGACTTCAGTGGCAAAGACAGAGATGTTATGCCAAGCAATTTCTTCCCTGTCCAAAGTTTTTATGGTCTTAATGTAACCATCTTCTGGATTGATACTAAAATATCTTTCAAGGTCAGTGTGACGATCAATTGAATACCTTGAAGGAGATGAAAATTGAGAATGAGACAAAAGAATTACTTTGCAGCCTGATGGTTCGGTTTTTCTTCAACAGTATATTTCTTATTATTTTTAATAGAGTTTTGCAGTAGCAGGCTTGCAAGTCGGACATATTAATGGATTTTATCAGGCAACTTTTTAATGAAAATGCATTTACATTATTTATTAATGTCTATGTATCAGAGACATTTTTCATTGTCAAGTTTTTACAAAGTAGAGATAATTAAAACATGTATTCTTTGAAACCCTTAAATAATACAGTTTGGATTGTGTCTAAGTTCTTTTAATATCTATAAAATATATTGAGATAATTATATTTTTCACTGGTCCATATTTATTAATAAGAGATTTTAATTCTTTTAATTTTCAGAACACTCAAAACATTATATAACTTATCACTTGCTAGATTATTTAAAATGAGTGATGTACTAAACATCTCTAATTTATACTACAGTCTGTTTTACTATGGTTTTCATACCTTCATTTTGCAACTCTTCTAAATAACTTGATATCTTAGTTAATAGTAGGGAAATGACACCAGAAAACACACACATCAAATACTACTTCATACCTCTCTCAGGGTATGTCTACCCTACAGTGTTATTTCTAAATAACTTTGCTGTGTAGACATACCTTCACTGTTATGCATACATGCACGTGTGTGTGTATGTGCATATCTGTGTAGCAGCTGACAGTAGTAACCACACAGTAGTATCTGTGCTACTACAGTTGTTTCTATTCTAACACCCTTGAAAAATTTATGTCTCTGACAGTATTATAGAATATCTACCTTGTAATAGTGACTAGGGTGTGTTGGTATGAAGACAAAGATATAACAGATTGTACAATAAATATGTCCTAAATATGAGAAAATGTGCAAAATGAATGAAAAAACACATTCAAATAAAGAAGATAATTGACTATGTACCATACATCATATGAACTAAAGTTATCTTGATTCTCTCTATAAAAACAATAGAACTAAATAATAAAGCATACCTTATAGCACTATTAGCAGCATCAGGGTCTTTGGCATGTACTCTCCCAACAACAGCACCAGCTGCCGCATTCTCCTGTACTTCAAGGATGTAACTTGGTGCTAAAAATATGGGTGGCTCATCAGCATCTTCTACTGCCACCTTGACAGTTACAGTGTCTTTGAATGGTCCATTGCTGATGAACTTAGGATCAATATGTACATTGGCTGCCTCAACCTTCAGACTGTAGGACTTTTTGGTTTCAAAATCTAGGAGCTGTAAGAAATAAGAGGAGGATACATCAGTTGGATAGTGCCAACAATATCAAAATGTAGAAGATAATTCCTTAGAATGTGACAGTAGAATCCCTGTAAAACAGATGTGGGCATAGCTCTTAATATGGAAAGACTCTTGTGCCCGAAGCCTTTAAAATGTGTGCTAAATATAAGTGCTAAATACACACTATATCTAGAACTGAGAAAGAAACTTAACATACTGGGCAACATTCCTTACTGTGTCCTGTGTGTGTTGTGCTGCTTAGGAAACCACCCACATCTTCTCAGCTGGGGATCCCTGCAGAAGCAAGAGTCTCTGCTGCTATTCCAACTAAAGCCCCAACGCAGGGAACATGTTGGGGCAAAGTGCAATAAGGATGTGTCTGCAGCAGGCTGCGTCTGCTTATCACCAGCTAGTGGGCAGTCCCTTGAGGTCAGTTGGCAGCTGGCATTAGGGCAGTGTAATCCATTATTTTTGTCAAGATTCAGATTTCTTAGTCAAGGTATAGTCAAAGTCCAGACTCAAGAGAAATGTATCAATTATTTATTATTAATTATTATTATCATAATCAAAACCAAAACAAAATAACAACAACATTTTGTGTTCCTTTCAAAAGCATATGACTGTCCATATTTGGCCTGCAATCCACCTATTGACTATCCCTGCACTAGGGTCTGAATTGAAGATCCATAATTGACTTTTTACTTGGCCCTTTGCGCTTCCTGCAGCTCCCCTTGGCTAGAAATGGCAAACCGGAGCCAATGTGAGCCGCGAGGCTCCGTACCGGTGGAGCCTTTACGTAAACAAACCAGAATGGCCTGGTAGCAGCTTTCTCAAAGTGGGTCTGCGGCTCACTTTGAGAAACACTGCTATAGTCTATGGTCTATGTTTATACATTACGGGCAGAGGGTAGCATAGAAGGTGCTATAGTGGCTCCATACCAACTAGGAATTTCTCCACTGTGGAAGAATCCTTCAGCAGCTGCATCTGTCTTCCATATGGACATAATGGGGTGGTGAGCTGGCACCCAATGGCATAGCAAGGGTCAGGATGGAGAGGTTGATGTGAGTCAATTGACATAGTGAGTTCTAATTTCACTAAATATTAATTGCACTTGTATTTGGCATAGTGTCTGTCCTAACGCATCTAATGAACAGCCGCTTTTCAAAAAGTAAATAGAAATAATGATTAATGAAGAAATATTATCCCCACAATGGTGGGGAAAGTGTGAAAAGTAATAGTGGTATTCTTTGCACTTCTATAGCTTTTCTATCCAAGAATCTCAGAGCACTTTAGAAATATAAAGGGAATAAGCCTCACCACAGCCTGTGCAGTAGGAATTATTCTCTATGTTTCAGATGACTGATCCTATCTATGGTGTACCCACAATGTGTCACTGACATAGAGAGATTGTAATGCTTCAGTATTGGAAGCCACAGTATGGTTATGTCCTTAAATGTCTGAGAGGCAGGTGCCAACTGTGGCTATCAAATTATGCTAACAGCACAGAATGGACTTCAGGCAGTGATAATGTGCTAGCTATAGCTAAAAAAGCAGTGCAGACATAGTAATCGAAGAGCTATTAAAACAATGAGCAATCAAACAACATCACAGCAGCACAATAACGATCAGTATTCTGAGCAGTGACTGCCTCACCATCTCAAAAGTAAAGCACCATCTTCAAGTAGATATAGATCATTTTTACCTTCAGAACAGGAAAAGACTTGCACCTCTTCCACATGCTCAGATTGAAGGTTAAGGCCCCCAAAAGGAGAACCACATCAAAATGCACAGTATCTTCTTTAGAACAGTAATGAATCTTAACCAGCAGAGTAAAGAAGGATAGTCTTGTGGTTAGGGTGCTAGTCTGGGATTTTAGAGAACCAGGGTTAATTCCCTTCTCAGGTACAGACTTTGTGTTTGATCTTGAGTTAATCACCCTAGGGCATGTCTGTACTACATAGAAGATCAATGCTGCCACAGTTGATCTTCCAGGTTTCAATTTAGTGGGTGTAGTATAGACCCACTAAATCGAACTGAAAGGGTGCCCCCATGAGCGCTGATATTCCTGCTCCTCTCAAGGAGTAAGGGAGGTTGACAGAAGCATTTGCTCATGTTGACCTCCCAGTGTGTAGATGGGGATATAAGATAAATTGACTCCAGATCCATAATTTACATAGCTTGAATTATGTATCTTACTTCGACCTTCCCATGAAATGTAGACCAGGCCAGAGGTATTCTGTGCCTCAGTTCCCCATCTGTAAAATGGGGAGAGTTGTGTTACCTACCAGACAGGGTAAGTATGCTGTGGGGATAATATCTGAAAGTCTGTAGGACATACATTTATCTAAAATGCTGCTTGGATTAAAAAATACTCTGTTTTTCACAAATGACAAAATAATTACTTAACTATCAAAAATCAGGTAATAATCAGATTAAAAACCTTGAAAAACTGGAATTATTAATTCAGAATAGATGCTATCAACAGAACATGGCAGATACATATGAGCTTACACACATTCATTCATGAGCAAAAAAGTAAATGTCCATTTATACTGAAAAGCTGTCAACTCATTTCCAACATTATCTGATGTATCAGAACTATATGGAATAAGTTCTCCAGCATTTGAGATCAGACACGAGTCAGAGCAGAGATGAGGATGTTGTAAGGGTGCTCACCTTGGAAAAAAGTGTTCCAAGATAATCCATACGTTCTAGTGCAGCTATCAATACTAATCAACATTGTTATCAGTATTTTATTGACATTAACTTTGTAATTGTTTCATTAGCTCAGGATCTCATGCTGGACTGTGGATATGCAAATAAGCCTGACTGAGTCCTGCTTGACTGGGATCCTGGAAAGACTCTTCAAAAACACATGGGATTAAATTGCATTGTCTAGAAGGCTGGGTACAGGATTGGTGGAGAGAGGGATTTCAGATCTGCTTCCTCTCTGACTAGAAATAAGCAGTCACGCATCAGTCTCTATGGGCTTGAACCTGCTCAATGCTGAGTAACACCTGCAAGGCGATGAGTGGCCTCAACTTCCATCAGAAGTGGCGGGAGTTGACAGCACTCAGCAAATTACAGGACTGTTCAGAGTGTCAGAGGAGTAATCCCTATACATTTTGTATTTGACTTGAGAGACAGGAAAACATGTTACATAAAAACAAGGGTGTTGATTTCTTTGCATACTGTGTGTGTGCACTTGTGTGTGTTTGATTACAGATATGCACTTTGTGATGCAGTATTTTGAAAGTGCTGTTGTTCTAGATGTTAACTGATTTTCGACAATTGCTTATTCTTATTATATTTGAGAAATTATTGTGCAGGCAGTTCCATGTCAATACTTGTAAGAGCCCCTTTTACTTGATCAGTCTGCATATTTTGGGAAAAGCTCCAGAGTGAGCTAATGTTACTCCAGTCCAGAGGAGGGGAACCTTCAGTGCACCAGCTGCACGCAGCTTCATGTAGCTCCCATTGGCCAGGAATGGTGAACCATTGGGAGTTGCAGGGCTCTGTGCCTGTGGACGCTCAAGTAAGCAAACCATTTGGCAGCCCACCAACAGCTAACCCTGACAAATCTTGAGTTCCCAACCCCTGCCCAAGTGCCTTATGAAACTGACCTAGGCTAAGATAGCATAGGTACACAAGGAAGAAAGTAAAAGGTGAAAATCAAAACAATGATCCCACAGTAACGAAATGCTACTTCCCCCTTCCCCACACCCAGTAAAGTATCCAAGTGACTCATGAATGCAGAGGATCATGCTTAAACCCAAGTCTCTTCAAAGATGCCCATTGTCCAGCCACACCGCACCCTGATTTTATGTTTTGCTTTGAGAATAAAGGATTGAGTACATATGGGACTTCAGACTTCATACCCTAGAGCAAAGAGGAATGTACCTGGGGTCTAATGGTATTGTTAGAGCATATGGGTCTCAGGATATTAGCAAGGCAAAATGGGTGAGGTAACATTTTTTTATTGAACCAAATTCTATTAGTGAGAGGGAGAGGCTTTTGGCTTCAGCTCTGACCTGAAGAAGAGCTTTGTGTAAGATCAATTGCTTGTCACACTCACCAATAGAAGTTGGTCCAATAAAAGATATTGCCTCACCCATGCTGTGTCTTTAATGTTTAATCTCACTTGTGCACATGTGCTCAAGTCAGGCAAAGATGCCCTGGTCCATATTTTGAGACTCTCATTGGCAATGTAATGGGCACAGAAAGCTCTGCAGTGCAGTGCAGATATAGCCTGAGGCTACATCTACATTACGGGTTTTTTGCAGAAGAGAAAATGCAAATTGAGCACTCACTTGCATACCTCATACTCTCATTTGCATATCTTCTTCCGATCCTTTTTGCAGAAGAGGTTTTTGAGATAAAAAGCCCTATGTAGATGGGGCCATTTGTCAGAAAAAAAACCCTTTTGCACAAGATCCCTTATTCTTCAAAAAATGAAGTTTACAGGCTCTTGCGCAAAAAGGTTTTTTTCCAACAAATGGCCCCGTCTACACAGGGCTTTTTATTGCAAAAACCTCTTCCGCAAAAAGGATCGGAAGAAGATATGCAAATGAGAGCGTGAGATATGCAGATGAATGCTCCATTTGCATTTCCTCATTTTCAAAAAACCTGCAGTGTAGACGTAGCCAAAGTGACCAAGGAGTATCTAGGTACAAGTTAAAACAACAGGGAGTGTTTCAGTGTTGGATAACACTTTGTTACTACTGAAGTTGAAGTTGTTGCACTTAATCATGGCTTTCAGATTTTCATTGTGATATATGCAGTGGCATCAGCAAGGAAACTGTTTTTGAATGTTGGGTATGGCATTTGAGATTATTTTAGCTAGTCAAATGGCAAAAATGAGAGTATCACTTTGTTCTATGGGACTTTTTATTCTCACTGGAACACCACCCACATCATCCATTTCTTTCTATCTATGCAGAATGTCGGGGAAGTAATATTGATATTTAAAATGATGTATCAGAAATACAGATAAACTCTCTATACATTGCACATTATCTTAAAATTCTCATGCTACTACCAACTTGAAAATGAATGTTTGATTAAAACATCAAACTCAATTCCATTATTTATTTCTATGGTAATTCTCCATATGCTTTGAAGAGGGAAAGGTCTTTATTTCTCAGGGGGTATATCAGTACAGAGTTCTGTTACTTTATATTAATAAATCCACTCTAGAACCTTTTTGTAAAGCTGCTTTCCATTCATTACTTCCTCCCATTTTGGCTCTAGGCATTAGCAGAGAACAGAAAAATGGATTGCTCAGAGTTAATAACAGCTTCATAAACAACATTATGCACAATTGCATTTACCATAATTTTATCACAGACAGTAATCTACTGCTATTGTATCTTCTGTGAGAAAGAAAGTGAAGTATGCTGTATATATTATTGGATTTGAAGGGACAGCATCTCTTACCTTCTTAAGCTTTACAACACCTTCCTGAGTCTCATAATCTGTTGTAATTTCAAACATCTCCACACCATCTCCGTCAATGATGTTATAAGTCACTAAGCCATTTTCTCCAATATCTGGATCTTTGGCCTTCAGTCGTCCTACTTCTTCCCCTGGAATGGATGCTTCTGATATTGACATCTGGTACACACCTAGGCAAAAAACATTCCATTGTAATGGCACAGTTTGCTTCTTCTAGCATTCATATTTTTACCTGTTTCATTTATAGATGTAAAAATAGCACAGCACTAATGGAGTTATCCATTGAAGGAATGGTTATATTATAAAGGTCTAGCTTACTTTGAGATTGAGGTCATTTGTGAAATCTGAGGCCATGTTACTAATCTGTATAAAATTACCTTTCCCATTACAACCTTCACCTCTAGTGCACAGTAGGAATTAAAGGGCACTGTTTCTGCCCAGTTTCAATCCAAGGACCTGTCACAAGTGAAGCAAACGTGATAACTACTACACTACAGAAATCAGCGATAGCAGAAGTTAAAAGGCCAACTGATCATGCAATCAGAATGCAGAAATTATTATGACATCGAGGTTATAATTCATATTGGAGATGTTATTACAAAAATCTAGAGAAAATTACATTTCAAATGATTCATGGTATGAACTTCATCTCCGAGAATCCAAAGATGGTAACTGATGTTCATTCAAAAGACACAAATTACATAACAGGAACTGGATAAGATCGTACTGTTGTGGAACCTAGAGGAATAAATCTGCTGCTTTCCATAACTCTCACTTGGAATATGAACTTGCATTCACTGAAAGTACTGAAATTTAAGGACATTCAGTACATGCCGAATTATGTGGGGGCCCAGTAAAGATCCACAGGGAAGAGAAGTAAAGGAAACTTTCCCACCCTAATTCAGGACCTATATCCTTTGTGGGTCCCAGTGGTCCAAATCTCTGGAAATGGTGAGGATGGTGCAAAGGAAACAACGCTCCTATGCAGCAGGAGGCTGTACGGGGTATACTTATACATAATAATCCTCTAGCAGCTCTTTCTACACATCTCCAAGTGCCCTCCAACACAAGCCAGTGTATAAAAGCTTGTCCCTAACCATTAACCATTTTGGCATTCTTTACATTAGCCAGAGCATGTACACTGATGTGGGCAAAGTCAGACAACAAGATGAAGTATAATGGGTTAAATCTACACATCTCCCCGCCTTCAAGAATCAAGTGAGGAACATTGGGGGAACATAGGCACAGGAACTAGATGTGCACAAGAGACTGCAGCACCCCTGGGCTCCTGGCCTAATGCTTGGGGTCCCAGCTGCTGGCCCCATATGCTAGGGACTCTGCTGCTGGCCCCACATGGTAGATTCCCAGCTGACAGTGTATGTGCCAGGATCTATACTGACATAAACTGGGACCCCAACATGTGGGACCCTATATGAGTCCCATGTGCTGGGGGCTCTGTTACCAGCCCTATGTGCTGGAGTCCCAGTTTTAGCCCTGTACACCAGGGGCTTCTGCTGCCAGCCCTCTGCCTGGGGTCCTGGCTGCTAGCCCTATTTGCCAGGGCTTTGCTCCTGGCCTCAGCTGTGGGAGGGGGTGGACAGAAGTAAGGGGGACTTAGCATCCCCACTTTAAAAAAGGTCCCACACCACTTTCAGGGGAGGTATATCAGGTACGGACTTCCTTCATTCACTGTAAACACAATAGGCATATATGACAGAAACAAAACATGAATTCAGATCACAAACATGCCTAAATTAAAGCAGATTGCACAATAACAGTTTGACCTATTGACAGAAAGTCACTTGGATAGCAAATGAATGCAATGTCTTAAATGCTGTGAACCTAATATCCGTTTCTTGCTGGGCAAGTGAAAGTTTAAAAAAAAAATACAATAGTCAGTGTTATTTAGTGCAATGTATCCTAGAGAGCAAAAAAAAAATCCCCTTCAGGATAGGGGTAACTGCAAAGTTTGAATTAGCTATAACAAACAACTAAATAAGATGAAAATATATGTGAAAACCAAATAACCAGTGTAGCTACTAAAACTGATGCACTTTTACTTGTAGTAATGAGCAATATTTTGTCCCCAATCTGAACATTTATTTGAGCTAAATTTTATTTTATCTGCTACCTGTGGGTATAACTATTCACAAAGGAGTAAAGGTCCAATCCTATAATCTTTAGTCACCTGAACAGTCCTTGACTTCAGTGGGACTACACATACAAGTGAAAGATGCAGCATCATGCATAAAATTGAAAGAATACATGAAATAGAATGTGATGCTCACTCAGCTGCAAGGCTGTCAAGAAGCTGAAAGAGCATAACCATGAGTTGTTAGCAGGATGTGCAATGCTCTTTCATCTGTGGCCAAGGAAAGCACCTCTTGCCTCAAAAAAACCTTAGACAGCATAGGGTGCAGCAGGTGTAAAAAGATAAAATAGATCATCTGCCATTCACCCGTATTCACCAACAGACGGAAGTGGATTTGCACAACTAGAAATGGCTATCATAAGCTACTACTTGGAAATAGCTATGACTAGGGAGTTCTGAAAGTATAAGGGAAAGACACATTGGCTCTTCTTTAGAACAGTGTTAGTCTCTCTCTGTGAGAGCCTACTGGTATGTGTAGATGAATGTATTGTGGGAACCCCATGTATATTTTATGTCTCAAAAAACAGAATAAACTGCTGACATGCAATGGAGGTGAGACATTCAAAATACATTCTTTTAACTCCTCCTGGTTCCCCATCATATTTTTGACAGATTTTCAAAGAATTTTTTTCCGGGAATGTTGGCATTGTCTGAATAGAATGCTAAACAGAGCCTGCTTTTTCTGAGCAGGCTTTAGTACCTCTGCAGTGTTAAAAAATAGACTTGGACTGCAGCAATGATGGCTTAAGATTACTTAATAAGTAGATTCTAAGTCTTCTCCCTAATGTATAGTTTCAAGTACTTTTTTCAGCCTAGTTTTAACTATCTCCATTATAGGGACTTCACTTTCATAAAAGTTTAGATCACATCACATTGATCTCACGATAGGTATATTTATAGTACAAAATGACTCAACCGTTTTCAAAATGAAGCATGGAGCCAGGAACCTCCTGCCTTCTAATCGTGGCCCTGAAAATAATTCCCTCTGTAGCACTAGAGAAATCATTTTAGGACTGCGCATAAAATTGGGAACATACTTATATATGTCAAATTTCTGTTGTGATACTCTATTAGCTACGATTAGTTTCTATTTGTTTGACTATATAAAGCGCTACATGAGTGTTAAATTATATTAGTAGTAACTGTTATGAATGAAGGGACTTGTCACTTACTCTGTGGGAACTTTGGTGGGTTGTCATTGACATCAGTAAGTGTAATTGTCACTTTGGTCGTCCCTGAGAGTCCTCCCATATGTCCTCCCATATCTTTTGCCTGTATTACAACATGATATTCTTCCTTAGCTTCTCTGTCCATGTTGGGAAGAGCAGTTCTAATAATACCTGTACAATCAAAGGAACAATGTCATATCAATATTTTCAGTCATTCAAAACTAGTACTTGCATATTATACAGTGTATTTAAGACATATCATGCATGCTGCTTAGACAAAACTGCCCAATCTCCCCTAGGGTCTAGTCTAAAAAGGAGGCCTAAAATCAGCACAGCTGGACACAAAGGGTATGTCTAGACTGCACTGCTCTGTTGGCAAAGGGATGCAGATTAGGCCGATCGACATTGGAAATGAAGCAGGGATTTAAATATCCCGCACCTAATTTGCATGAAAATGGCTGCTCTTTTTGCGGACTCAGCAAAAAGACTGAGTCTGCAAAAATGGCGGCCATTTTTATACAAATTAGGCATGGGATATTTAAATCCCCGCTTCATTTGCAATGTCGACCTGCCTAATCTGCATCCCTCTGCCGACAGAGGGATGCAGTCTAGACATACCCAAAAGTATTACTAAGGTAATTCTTCTGCCGCATAGAGTCTGTATATCAGCTTCTACTACATCTCTCTGCAACTCAGGCAGGGGGAATAGTCCCATCCAGTGTACCCTGTAAGCTGTGCATTTGTGCAGCTGCTCAGGAGAGATTCAAATGCCACCCAGCTGATTAGCAGAACACGCACAGCTAAGTTTTGTTTCTCCTGGTGGAGACATTTGCACTTGCCTCAATTCACATAAAAATTTATTCCGTGCATGGATGGAAAAAAATAGAGGAAACATTGGCGCTGTCTTAGGGACATCTCTCTCAAACGCTATACACGCCACAGGCCAATCTTGCTGAACACCTTGGACAGAAGAAGGAGAGACTGAAGGTGCTTTAAAGCTATCTGGATACCCCAAGATGAACTAGACTGCCCTTCAACTGCTACTGAGGTTCGGAGACAAAATATTTAGCTCTTAATTTTAATTTACTTGAAGAAGTAATGGTGTTCCAAACATATAAATCTGTCTCTTTCATACCTGTTTGTGCTTCCACAGAGAAGTACGGCTGACCCTCAAGAATACTGTAAACCAGTTTGGCACTGTTCCCATAGGTAGGATCATCAGCATCCGAAGCAGTTACTTGAATAACTGATGTACCTAAAAAGAAGAGAAAGGAACACATTTAAAAAGTAAATGTGTTTGCTAAAGCCACACAGTTAAATCATAAGGAAACCTGTTTAATGTGACTATTTCCACTGCTCTTCTTCCCCCCGACACATACACACCAAAAAAAAAAAAAGTTTCAACGATTACTGAGGATCTATTTAGCAATTCGTTCATTGGAAAAGAGATGCCCTAGGAAGTCACTGATTATAAGGGAGATTATAGGTCATCAGCCAATGATTATACACTATTTCCATAGATTTAATATTTCTTTGCAATTACCTATAAAACATTTTACTGCTTTGGTGCTATATAGCTGTCAAATGGGAAGCAACACTCCACAACTACACTCACACAAAGGATACTTATATTGATCAAGAAGGAGAGGTGGGCTTTTCCCTTGTTAGTTTATTTCAACCAGGGCAAAATATAAAGTATGGCACCATCTCCTAGCTCACATCTATATTGCATAGCTCAGCTCAAGATGAAGAGTACTATGGGCCCTGTAGATCACACTACCTCTTGCTCCACAAACCTTGGTTTGACCCCTGTCAGTTGGAGGATGCCCCCCCACCCACGCACACACTCCTTAACCCTCACACAGTCTTGCAGAGACCCCTTGCAGCCTAGCCAACGCCCATGATTTTATCTCAAGTGATTTTGGAGGGCTTGGGAGCTCATTTTGTCATGACGTGAGATGCTCCAACCCCCACAAGAAGTTCAGCCCTTTTGGAAGTCAGTAGAGTCTCTCATCTTGGCTCACGAGGCTCAGAGGCAGGGTGGGGATGGCCCCCTATGTAGCTAAAGTGTCTCCTCTCTCTCCCCTCCTCTAAGAAAACCAGACAGGACAGCACTTCTTCTTCTCCCCCCTGAAACATCCAGTGTAGGAATGGGCAGAGGGGTCCAAAAAGCCCTCTGGAATTGCCCTTCAGCCTGTCAGCATGGGAATGGGGAGATGAGAGAGGATACTGCTTATGTCTTTCAGGTGTAGGCATGTGTAAAAAGCCCTAGGACTGCGAGGCTGGGTGTGCTGAAGTGGGGGTGGAGGCTAAGGGTGCTGCCAACTTTGGAGAAGGGGAGAAACCCAAGGGCTACAGGAAGGAAGAATAATTAAAAGTAAAATTAATTATTTTTGCTCCTTGAACAGTTAATTAAGAGAGGTTTTTTTAAATGCATTGTGATCATGGGATATTTTTTATTTTTGTGTAGTCATCAAATTATAGAAAGAAATAAGAATGATTTCAAGTTACTTTTGATTATAATTGTATTGATTATTTAAAAATATGTAGGGCTTAAATGTAATTACTGCACTGGAAGACAGAAAGCTCTGAAAGATGGCTGATGTTGTAAAGGTCTTCTTGCATGTACACATCTTTGCAGTTCACATAAATGGTTACTAAACATTACTGGAAAACTTCATACATAGAGGGAGTGCTTTGTGTGATGAAACTGTTCACTGTTAATTTCTCAGTTCCATTTTATAGGCCTTCTACCATATACTTTTAAATATGTGTGATTTAGGTTTTTCCATCATATTTTAATTTTATCACACTACAGATCTTTCCACTGAGTGTTTTCTTGGGTACAATCATTTAACACAAGAACTCT
Source organism: Rafetus swinhoei (assembly GCA_019425775.1). Lineage (NCBI taxonomy): Eukaryota > Metazoa > Chordata > Testudines > Trionychidae > Rafetus > Rafetus swinhoei. The sequence goes on from CM033434.1 coordinate 18,663,859, forward strand.
GTCTTTTTTCCAATCAGCAGGGATGCTTTTTCTCTGCCCCAACTCTCCATTTTTCAAGGGATACATTTGAGATACCAATTTAAAAAATCATGATTATATTGAAATTAGTTTTTACTTAGGACTAGTCCCCATTTCCCCCTCCCCCCCAAAACAAACAAACAATCAACAACAACCATTCTTCATCTTTTCCTTTCTAATTCTCCTTCAATTTGCAAACAGTGAGTTTCCATGTGAGCTTCCAGAGAAAGGTATGTGTGCATTAAAGGTTGACATTTCAATCTGTAATTATCACACACACATTTCCAGAAAAAGCAGAGGTGGTGTTAAATCAAAAGACAGATTAAAATACATGGTGGTTTTTAAGTCTCATGATTTCTGTGACCTAGTCTTATGATTTTGATCTTGTGAGGGAGTCTGACTCAGAATGTATGATGTCTTATGGTTGGCAATACTGGCTATAGCAGAGTTTTCAATTTTGAATCCTTCAGCTAATTAGAGCAAATGACAGATTATGTTTCATTGATTAATAGAAGAACTGAATGAATACATTTTTCTCCTCAGAAGCTGGAAAAAAGTCCCTGTCAATGTAATTTACTCCAAAAAATGTAAAGTGGCATGCACTTATCGGTACCTACCCACATTGGACCTCTCTGGCACGTTAGCATGATAATTCTCATGTAGGAACTCAGGCGGGTTGTCATTTATATCTTGAACTTTAACAATGAATTCTGAGGGTGGTTCCAAAGGTCTGTTAGTGTTTCTGTCTACAGCTTGTGCCGTTAGAGTATACTGAGCTCTCTCTTCTCGGTCCAGTGTCTTTGTTGCATGGATGTTCCCTGATTTGTCATCGATAACAAAAATTATTCCAGCGCCTTCACCTGAGAGAATGTATTTAATGTTTCCATCTCCAGAGTCGATATCTGAATGAAGCTATAAAATGATAAACACATATATTGTAACTAAGCAATATATACTGTGCATTTCCAGCCATTAAAATTGTAATTGAATTATTACATGTTATTGTCTAGCCACTGCCAACTTTCTAAACTTTCAGGACTGATGCAGAGCTTAGTTTCATGAGTCAGGTGCATATCTGACATCATTTGCTTTGGCTCAGAAGTGTCGAACTCCCATTTAAATCAGCAACCAATGACAGAATTTAGCTTAGTGAGTCTGATTCTCCACTCTACTACATGGGTTTTAAGCTAAAATAACACAACTGACTTTGCAGGAGGTAAAACAAGTGTAACTAGAGAGACAATCCGGCCCAGAATATGTAATGCAGTCTAATTTTAATCTTACTGAATAATATCTTAAAATTTAGATGTTCAATAGGAGTGGGTTGTATAGTGCAGCTGGGAGGTGTAATTCTCAGAGCAGGTAGACACACTTGCATTAGCTCTCTTCTCAAGATAGCAACACAGCCATGTGGCACAGCTGGCGGTCCAGCCACCCAACTCCAAGCCTGCACTGTGAGTCACACTGCTATTTTTAGTGAGCTAGTGCTAGTCAGTGTAATTACCCAGGGATTCACATCTCTCAACTGCTTGGTAGACATAAATGTAAATTACGTTTTTCATTTATTTTGGTGTGCCTGATCTAATCTATTTTAACCATTATTTTAAAACGCTTACATGGGTTGGTATGTTCTAGAATAGTCTTACAATACTGAGAGCTATGCTCCTCTGACTGGACACCAAGGGTGTGTCTAGACTACAGGGTTTTGTCGACAAAAGTGAACTTTTGTCGACAAAACTATGCCTGCGTCTACACTGCCGCTGAGTTCTGTCGACATAACATCGACAGAACTCAGCAGTTTTGTCGATGGTGGTAAACCTCATTCTACGAGGAATAACGCCTTTTGTCGACAGAGTTCTGTCGACAGAAGGCGTTATTGCATCTACACTGTGCTTTGCGTCTACACTGTCATGTCGACAAAGCGGCTTGCTTTGTTGACAGAACTGGCTGCAGTCTAGGCGCTCTTTGTCGACAGAAGCTTTGTCGACAGTATCTGTCAACAAAACTTCTGTCGACAAAAGCCTGTAGTCTAGACGTACCCCAAAATTAAGAATGGTACGAGGATTTACTAGGACATGGTGGACAGTTTAGGGATTAACCTTGTTGTGCAAATGATTCCTTTGGTCCCAGTAGAGAAGGTTTCAATGTACTGCTCTAAGGCCTGAAGTCAAAGTGCTTTGAATTCAATGGAAAGACTCCCCTTGATTTCAATACACTTTGGATCAGGACCCTTATTGAGCTACAGAGGAAACAATGAATATCAGAAGTTTCAGGGAGGAAAAAAAGCAGCTGACATAGCAATGAGAAAGGAATCAGTACCTATTAAAATACAAATGAAAAAGTTTAATATATTTCTTACCCTGCCAACTAGTACAGGATCCGGTCCTGTGTACTCTTCTATTACAAAGAACTGATTCCACACCCAGCCTCTTTTTGAACGATGCAGAACTTGCCCTTCTTTTCCTTTTTCGTGGTGACCATGAAGTGACGGCCTTAAATGGTTGAGTTTTTCTGTAGACAGGGCATGGCTGTAACACAGCATGCCCAGGCAGATAAGAGCAGCATGTAAACAACTGTCCTCCTTCATTTTTGGTTATTTTATAGGCACAGGAGTATTCAAGAATCTACTCCTTCCACCCAGAGTGGCCTCTGAAGTAGAAACCGTGGGGTTACTGGAAAATTTCAGATGTAATGTTCTGCATATAGGATGCCACCTCTCATTAAGTGCATCACTTTAATGCTCTGCAGATTCCCAACTTAATTGCTGAAGGAAAGAAGAGTGGAGAAAAGTGTCAGTCTTTCCCTTTTGAGAAGTGACAATTATAAGCCAACTGTAAAAAACTATTGCCAATCCAGCACAGGTGTAATACCCCTTGCCCACTTAAAGAAAATAACAGTAATCAAGAACTAATGATTCAGTAGGAAAATAATACTTTGATAGTAATTATAACAACTATGACTATTCTAAATGGCTGTGTCTATACTGGCGCGATCTTGTGCCAGAGCTATGCAAATGAGGCTCAGCATGGAATATCGCTGAGCCTCATTATGAGCCACCATTTTGTGAAGAGGTTAAGAAGACGAGCTGTCTACACTGCCCCTTCGCAAGAAGAAAACCCTCTGTGCAAAGCCGTTACACTGATTATTTTCAGGCATAACGGCTTTGCGCAAGAGGGTTTTTCTTGCGCAAGAAGGGGCAGTGTAGACAGCTCCGTCTTGCGCAAGAGCCTCTTCCGCAAAAATGGCGGCTCATTAGTTATGCAAATGAGGCTCGGCGATATTCCATGCTGAGCCTCATTTGCATAGCTCTGGCGCAAGATCGCGCCAGTATAGACACAGCCCATATGTTTTCTTTCTGGTACTTTTCCAATAAAACTCCTAGATTTTTTTTTTTACCAAAGCGTTGTTAGTGTTCATTTCCCTCTTCTCCTAATGCAGTAGGAAATGATGCCCATATAGGTTTCAGCTTGCATCCAGTACGGTAATAAAATATTATCAGTCAGTGCTTAGAAGCATTCCCAAACCTTAATGCTGCCCTTGCCACCATCCTTTCCACAAACCTTTAGCATTATGAATTAGTAAAAACACCTAAAGACTCTTTGATAAGGTGACCTTTGGCAGTAGCACCCATTCCGGGTGTCTCTAAGGTAGGTCTATAGTATAATAAAAGACGCATGACTGCTAATGGCTTGGGACAGGCGAATTAAGGTTAGGCAGCCATGATAAAAATTGTAGCATGGACATTCAGGCTCAAGCTGGAACCATGGTCCGAAACCGTGTGAGGGATGAGTCTCAGAGCCCAGTGTCTAGCCCAAGACTGAATGGCTGGAATGCAACATTTCATCCCACAAGCTGAACTCAATTTATGTGGACTCTGAGACTTGGTGGAATGGGATTTTTTTATTGACGTATAGACATCCTCCTAAAATTTTAGTTGCCCAGATGATTTTGCCTCTTTCCTCATATCTGATCACTTCTGTGTACAATAGGTCAGAGTCAACAATGAGATTGTCTAATACATTGAGACTTGAGCTAAGGCTACACGTTAAGGACTATCAATCCATCTTAAATAACCATTTGCATATACCCCTCAAGCTTCCTGTACAATGTTTTTCAGCCTTTATTTAAAGAACACCTGTACTCTGTTGTGTTGGAACAATGTGCATAATGGGGATGCTGAGAACCATTGAACCCACTGTATATGATGGAAACTAGCACCCCTAGTTCTAGCACCTACGCCTGTACTGAGTAACCGACATGTACTGCTCGGTTTGTTTTAGGCATCTCAGTCAGTGTTCCCAATAGGCTGTGAACTTGTGCTCAGGAAAGATGCCACCTAGCTGATTAGCAAAGTGCCCACAACTAGGTTTTTTGTTTCTACTAGTGATGTACATGCACACATGCCTCATGACCATAAAAAAGTTTATTCTGCACAAGGATGGAAAAGATTAGTGGGAACATTTGTCTTAGGAATTCTCTTTGTATCTGCAACAGATTGCTAACAAAATACTAACTTAAGGCTATATTCCATTCTCAGATGCACACAACCTTTTACAATTCTCTCTCTCTCACACACACACAATGTTCTGCTTTGGTTAAGGATTTTCTAAAATAATACATGTAACACAAAAAGACCAGGAATTGAAGAGTTAATGCTACCTACACTCTACTCCTTCTCCCCCAAAACACACAGCTCACTGTTAGCACAGCCCCATCACAGAGAATGTATCTCATCAGTAAAATGCCACACATTTAGCATCCCCTCCTCCAAATCCTATTTAAACCCTCTTCCTACTTTAGTCTTTACACAGTTCTGCTAAAACACATAGATTTAGGTTTGAGAAATAGGGTATGGTAAACTTTGGGAAGCAAAACCACTGTGTTTTTCATATAAAACAAAGAGGCTGACAATCTATTTTTAGTGTAAACCAGAAACAAAGACATTGTCTTAGCAATGACATTGCAATAGCTCCAGCCTAATATATTCCATGAGGCTTATGCATATATTTGAGTACATAATCTAGCATAGAAGAATTTGACTTTTTCTTTCTCGGGCATATTTAATAAGACAATTTTAAAATAACCATTTGAATTTTTTTCTGTATGATTTTCCCTCTGCCATGTTATGAAAGAATCTCGTACAATTTGGTTCAGAAAAAAAATGATTTAAAATTTCAGAAATCATTATTAATTGTAAACTGTGGATTGCATCAAGAAACAAAGGGTTTAGTCAGTGCTGTCCTTTCTAAGCTGTCTTATGTTTGCTGCCATTTTGCTGACAAGAGAAATTACTTTCAACACCGTAAGAGCTTGAGCCTGAAGTAATAGACAGAAAATTATTTTTATTGTGTTTTATTCAGGAGAAAAGTCACTGCTACCATTTAAGTAAATATCCATTAAACCTAGTTGTAACCCACACACCCACTGGGTGTGGTTCACTGCCCCATGTAGTGGCACTTCGACCATTTACGGAGAGAAAGAATAAGTTTATTTTACAGTCTTAGCTGCGAGTCAGCTAGCTTGATAGCTCAAGCTGTAGAAGCTCATGTACTAAGCTCTGGAGGACCCAGTTTTGGTTCTGCCTGTTGGTGTTACACTAGCTCAAAGTTCAGAAATGTCATCTTAAATATGTGGCTAATTCTCTTCCCCAGTTACACAAGTTGAAATCCAGAGTCATGCCAATACACCCAATGGAATGATCAGTGGAGCTGACAGCTTACAGAGGCAAGGTGGCTCCATGCTCCCAGAAGGGGTGACGAAGAGGGCGAAAGGATGGAGCCAAAGGCAGTTGGCTCTCAGGGCTGCCCAGATTGTAGCATGGCGCCCCACAGTGCTTAGTGCTGCCCAGAGCACATGGCAGAGTCCTCCAACAGTGATTTAAAGATCCTGAGGCTGCAGCTGCTGCCACTGCTACCGTAGCAGTAGCCAGAGCCCTGAGATCTTTGAATCACTGAGTCCTGTGGCACTTGTCTTCCTGTCTGCAGGCCAGAGAATAACTCTGGGTTTATGCCATGTAACTGAGGGTTGAATTTAAACCACAATACGCTTGCTCTACAGTTACCCGTGTAGTGTTATATGAGGATGATTTTGTCTGTATTCAACTGTTTGGGCACAACCAAAACTTGGAATACTGTAGTTGTTTTATAACTGCATTCCCTTACCGTATAATATGGACGTGTTTCAGGAGCAATTTCCTATGGAGTGTCCTTTCATATTAATGGAGCACCATGATGTGCAACTTACAGACAGTTATATTGGTGGTCACATATACTTGCTAGAAGCATGCTATTCTGAAGTGCAGTAGTTAATAGTATTGGCAGATTTTTTGTAATATGGCCCCTACACTCCAGTATAGATGAATGGAGACTCTTGTCCTGTTTTGCTGCTGGTGCATTGTTTTGGCTTATTTTATAGCCAGCTTAGCAAGTGAACAGTTTGCATTAATAGATTTTAAAAACAAGTATAAAAAGGAGAAAAACACTGTATAGTTGATTACTGTTCTACAGATTGTTAACTTCAAATGATGCAACCAATAATTGAAATAAGTAAACACCCCAATATTCCATAATACTCAAAACATCGTATAACTTTATTACCAGCGTTGTTATGTAACTATCAGCAAAGGTTTTATAAAAGATGCTTTAAAATAATGGAACAGACATGCAAATACATACAAGTGTTTGCCATCAGTTACTGAAGCGTGAAGCACTAAACACAAAACATTAACCACCCATCCATACTTAATTTACTAATTAGGATTTAAAATGGTAATTGCCTCCAATCCTTTATTTTGAAACCTCTGTGAGAGTAGAGTTATGTATTCCTAATACAGAGGAAAGAGTATCATACCTAAATGTTTTTTTTTCTAGGAGCTCAGTCCTGTAAACACACAATGAGATTGATCATGGCAGTAGGGTCTTTTTGCATACTAGCAAGTAAGAGCCAAATCTATATTCATAAGACATGTTATTAACTTTATATCAGACACTTAGTTGGAGTAAACTGACATCGCACCAGCGAAGTTCATTAAGTTACTCCAATTTAAAGCAGCTGAGTATTTGATACTTTATTTATAAAGTAGTTTCCACCAATAGGAGATGCTGCTAAATTAAAGTATAACAACGAATATAACTATAAATGACGGTGGCATCTTTAAAAGGAAAGGAGGCTTTGTTCCAAAACAATTAACACAAGTCATTTCAACAATTTAAAAGTAACTTCCAGGTTAAAAACAAACAGTGTATTTCTTCAATGAGACATTATGGAAAAAGCAACTAAACAATTTATAAACCAATTATTGTCTTCTGGCCAACACTGGAAGAAAAATAACTCATCACTCCCCAAGCATGGCATGCAGATCTGGGAACTGAACTTGCAGCAGATGATTGGAATGTGTCTCTGGTTAATGTCCAGAAAGCCACAATTCACAACAGATTTATTCAGATGCTGTACTACTTTACATGAAGATAAAACTGTAGGAATAATTTACTGTGAATTTTATCTTTCTTCAATCACTGTTTAGTTGGGAATAACTGCTTTAATATTAGCATGATTATTCAATTAACTCTACGCAAAGATTGTACTATTCCAAAACTATGGCAAACAGTATAGATAGCCATCTATCCAGATTGCCCCAAATACCATATCCTAATGTTGTCCTTGTTGTTTGGAATCACATAATAAACATTTTCTTATTTCAAAGCCATGTATTTCCATTAGAAATGATTGGAAATCCAATGTTATCCTGCTTTTCTTATATCCGAGTAGATACTGTGATACTGTGGAACAAGATGAGACAGTAAGTTTTAATTGCGAATAAGAAAATTCTGGTACTTTTTAGAGATTGAATGCTTGTCCCACCATGAATACATAGAAACAAGAATTAGTCAGCTATCTCACAGTACAGGTTTGACCTCTGTGGTTCGGCACCCTCGGGACCTGAGTGCTCCCAAACTAGGGAATTTGCTGGACATGGGGAGGTCAGGCCTCAGACTCTCATGGAGCTCCCCTTCTGGCTGCAGTCCTTGCCACTGTGCTTCCCACAGCCTGCCTGTTGGGCTCTGCTGCCCCCAGACTCCACTCTGGCCATCTGGGCTCCCTGCTGGCGGCCAGGCTCTTCTTTGTGCCACCGTCCCAGGTCTGGCTGGTGGGGCTCTGCACGCTGGCAGACTGGGTTTCTTTCTGAGGTGGTCTCATTCTGAGTGCGGCAAGACTACACCCTCCACCCCCTCAGCCAGAAGGTCTCCCTGCCCCTGTCTGCTGACCCTGTTTTGACCAGTGGGGCTCTGCCGGGCTCCCTGCCCCTAGGCCACTGGCTCTGCAAGCTGCCAATTGCTGGTAACCTCTGCAGCTGGGGCTCTCTGGTCCGGTAGGACCACAGATATTGGCGGACCAGAGAGTCCCAGGCCAGAGAGGTTCAACCTGTATTAAATCAGAAAATAAGGCTATAGCAACAAATGAACAGGTGTGGTTTGCTTTTACTTGATATATGAAGGACAAAGTTAACCTAAAATTGGAAATACATATTTGTTATAGGTTATATATTAACACATAATGAGGTCTACCTGCATCATGGATAGAAACACTTTTCTATAGACACTTCTAACAACATGATCACAAGATCAGATAGGGTTGCAAGTACTCTGCTTTGCATGTGCAATTTGTTTGGCAGATGTTAAAAAAACAGGTAAAAAAAATTTTACCCGTAAACATGGAGGCTGAGCTCCGAACCTTTTGAAATTGTGACTAAAAATATACTTTATTGGAAATATGTTAAATAAATCTCTTGTTGATCTTATTAGACACTGATCCCCCTTAAGTTCTGAGTAACATTCTACAGTACAATGTATTCCACGGAGTACCACAGACCTACTCGATGGAGGCTGCTGAAAGCTAGGAATATGGCCATGGTGCTTTTCTTTTTGGAGCAATGTGCTCCCAGAATGCATGAATTGAGCAGTTCCTATGCTTTCCAGAGCCCAGGGTTGTAATTTGGATAGGTTCTTGCAATAGGTGTTGACAAGCCTTTCAGATGAATTCTGTTCTGTTCTTCCTTTCTTCTTTCTTAGGGCCTTTCCAAATGCCACACTGAGACTTGCTTACCAGAGTGGCTTATCAGAACCATTTGTAAATTGAATGGCCAATCTAAACTTATATCTAAACTATTGTTAAAGTGTTGAATACTTCTCTAAGTGCCACATTTTGCCTTCTTTTATAGCTGAGCAGTGTGTTATCATGGCATAACAAAGCACAATTTGAGTCCACCATGCTAAAATATTTTTTTCTCTTTAAAAAAACAGCTTTTCCTACAAAACTTGTTTCAAATTTTCTTGGACAAAAATTGTGCTGGCTGTTAACACATGAATCATAGATAAAACTAAGGAGTCAGCACATATTATTTTAATGAAAAAACCAGAGTCTTGGAAGTTATGTCTAGCCAACTTTGTTTCTATCTGTAGTAGAAATGATCCCTACAGAACCAAGATTGCTTCCTGTGCATACATCCGTTAAATGACCATGTGACAAGTTATTGTAGCCTAAACAATTCCTTTGATTTGTCTAGTCCAGAATTCTGCACAATACACTAAAATATTAATTGTTCCTCCAGGAGACATTTGGTACTGAATATTCAAGAGTACACTGTAATGACAAAATGATAGCCTGTGGTATTTTGAAAGATTTTACAAGAATATTCAGTAAAATTCCACAAATTCCCAGTCTAAGCGAGGTCTCAATTTTAGTCAGTGAAAAAGAGAAATGTTCTCTCAATACCTGGAGATTCTCTGACATTATATTAGCATTATTCTGGAAGAATTTTAGTACGGTCAGATGAACGAATACATATTTTATTTCATCATGGAGCGAGTAGTGTATATTGTGACACATTATCTTTTGATGGAGTGTAAGGGTTTCAGCTTATAAAGTCTTGAAGGTTCAGCTGTAAGTCACATAGGGAACCATACGCACAAAAACATGAGTTATCCTTTCTATGACTGGGCTGTGCACATTACGGATCAGTGAACAAGCAGGAGAACTGCAGGTGGAGCTGCTATGTTTATGCTACCCCACTTACTGCTCAGGTAGGCAGGGGATGGATGGGCACAGGTGGGGAATAGGTGGATCCTTAATTCCACCTCCCTATCACACCCATCAACTGGTATATAGGAAGAAGATGGACCCTCATCTGCTCCTAGGGCAGTGCAATTGCACATTAACCCTTAGTCAGGACTCGTGACAACTCCATGATCTCATGCTACACATTCTGGGTCTTAGATGCCTAAGGCTACGTCTAGACTACAAGCCTCTTTCAAAAGAAAGTATCTAGACTGCAACCACTTCTTTCAAAAAAGCGAGCCGCTTTTTTGAAAGAGAGCAGCCAGGCAGTCTGGATACTCTCTTTCGAAAAAGCCCTGTTTGCAGTCAAGAACGCCTTTTTTGGAAAGAGCACTTTCGAAAAAGGCGTCCTTCCTCATAAAATGAGGTTTACCGTGGTTGGAAAAAACGCTGCATTCTTTCGATTTAATTTCAAAAGAACACAGTGGCAGTCTAGATGCAGGGGAAGTTTTTTTGAAGAAAGGCCACTTTTTGTGAAAAAACCCTGTAGTCTAGACACACCCTAAGGTTGTGTCTAGACTACACCTCTCTGTCGACTGAGAGATGTAGATTAGGCACGTCGAAATTGCTAATGAAGCAGGGATTTAAATATCCCACGCTTCATTAGCATAAACATGGCTGCCGCTTTTTTTCGAAACTGAGCTTTTTCTAAAAAAATGGCAGTCTAGACGCAGATCTGTCGAAAATAAACCCTTCTTCGACAGATCCTGTAAACCTCATTTTTTGGGGAATACAGGATCTGTCAAAAAAGGGTTTATTTTTGACAGATCCACATCTAGACTGCCGTTTTTTTATAAAAGCTCCATTTTGAAAAAAAGCGGCGGCCATGTTTATGCTAATGAAGCATGGGATATTTAAATCTCTGCTTTATTAGCAATTTTGACATGCTTGATTTGCATCCCTCTGTCAACAGAGGAATGCAGTCTAGATGCAGCCTAAGTGACAGTCTCCATCTTTGATTGGCATGAGCACAGATGCGCTCATCAGAAGCACTCGAACTAATAGTCTCCTAGTTTAAACGGGATGGGGCTACAGCCATGTTTGGATCTGGAAACTAAAGTGGTCGAACAGAGCCTGGATTTATTCATCTTTAGGTACATAATGAATATTAACAAGTTTCTATGTTTTATTGAGGGAGATGAGTTGAGGAATTCAGAATGCCAATTTATATTTATTTATTCTGGAGTGGTTTGGTATGGTCAATTCATTTTGTGGAGTTTTTTTGAGAAGTGGGAGGGAGGGAGGAAGTTGGCTTTTATCCTCAGCAACTAATTGTATAACTCAAATGATAAGCTCGTAGGGCCATTTTAAAAAAGGTTTTTAAAGGCATTTAAATAAATAAATAAAATTGTGAAAACTCACAGGATTATCCATTCCTACTGCCCCAAAATGAGGTTGAAAGAGAGACAGCTGTATTCAGAAAGTATCACTGCAATCCACTTGATAGGTATTCAGCTTTAATTTAATTTTTTTTTTCAGCAAAAAACATATTCGCTGTTCCCGCCTTTCTCTCAGTTAAAGAAAATGTCACATAAAGGTAGCTCAGTAAATCTGGTCTTGTGCTGGGAATTTTTATTATGTAAGGTAAAAAATATGGATTCAAGTAGTATAGCACAATGACACATTTAAATGTATTCTCTCTTTTCTAAAAAACAGTAGCACTGCCAAACCAATTTATATATCCTTGTTCCTCCAGGAAACCTCACAGCCATATAAGTAACCTATGGTTTCAGGCACAATAGTATTTGGGTAGCTACCCTTTCTCGCCCCTTGTCAATTTTAATCAAGTATCTTAATCTTGTGCTGAAATGTATACCTTCCAGATCTAGTGCAGACATACCCTAAGATTGTTTAGGTCCAAAACCTTCAATATTTCATACTTATTAGTAATAAGGAGATAAAAAATATTAATGAGGACCTCAACCCACTCTAGCTGAGCAGTGGCAAAAGTCCCATTAATTTCAGTGATTGCAGAATTAGACCATAAATTGTCTTACTTGTCTTAATCCCAATATTGGGAATCCAATTCTGCACATATTTATGCACTGTGAGTTGTTCCATCATCTTCAGTGAGACTACTCACTTTGTTCTGTAGTAGTACAACAGCTGGCAAAATAGGTGTATGGGCCATACATTGTATAATAATACAAATCTATGATAATATACATATGTTCTTGTAGTTTCATAGAATATTATTCAGTATATATTTATGCAAGGAAGCTTAATGCTCTGCATTTTTAAATTATGTTTCACAGCACAGTATTGAATTACTGAGATGTTTAAACCTAACAACCCCAAGGTTTTTCTGAGAACAACTTTTGAAATGCAGCCATTTTTTTCCTTTGACAGTTTTGAGATCTAATATCAGAAGATCATCAACTAAAACATACCCCAATGACTCTTCGGAAGTAAAAGTAATTCTGTAGGAAGGAGGAGACAAACTAAGCAGCTTGACTAACAGGGTGTGATATTCCTTTTTGGCATTTACCTCTGAAATCATCAAAGAAGGAAATTATTTTCCTCTGCATTTGGTTTAATTTGTAGTCATTCAAGGAGAGTGAAATTGCCAGGCACTGTATCCAACACAAGCAGTGAAAGAGACAAGACAACTTGGTACATTACAAAGTGAATGACATAGCAAAAGGCCTGTGAGACTGATATTAAAAGGCTTGGGAAATGAAAAATGGTTGTAAACAGAGTTTTACATTTATTTGCTGCCCTAGGGAGATCTGCTTGAAATAAATGTGACATAGACTGTCTGTTTTTAAGCATAAACTCTGCAGGAAAACAGCTAGCATGAGAAAGGTAGTCTTATTAAAGAACTCAGTGATTGATAGAGTCATTTGAAATAATGACTACACTCTTGGAAGAGTTTATTTTAAATAATAATTGTGTACTTGTGCATCTCAGAGTAAAGTGGAAATCTCATAATTTAGTATGTGCTCAAAATCCAATATAACCATAGCCTCGGTCCACTTTAGTTCAGTATGATTTGCTCTTATATAAGTAAGTGATAATAGATGATGCCCAGTGGGGAAAATAACTGACAACTAAAGTCAAGTTACTTCCAATTATATGTTGTGTTCATGTTTAAACCAGCTCTGAGTTTTTCTTTACTAAATACTCATTCCAAATAACGGCAAAATTACCCTCACATTTTTCTCACTAGCTAATTTGATTTATGACAAATAATACGCTGAGGCAGAAAGTCAGTATTGAAGGCCAAATGAAGGATAATTTTGAATGTCTTCAAAAGCTAAATATTACAAATGGATCTCCAAAAACACATATGTTACATGGTTCTATAGACCTTTTTATAATTGTACAAAGCAATGGTCTTATATTGCAGCAAGGTAGGTTTAGATTAGACTACAGGAAAAACTTCTTTATGGTCAGGATAGTTAAGCACTGGAACAATTTACTTAGGGAGCTTGCGGAGTCAGTTACTGGAGGTGTTTACAAACAGGTTAGCCAAACTTATATCAAATGGTCTAGCCAGTCCTTCCTCACTGGCCTGGCTGACCTGGCAAAGTCCCTTCTAGTCCTAGATTTCTGTGACTCTGCATGCATGTTGAGCAAATTCCTTTCCATATTTCAACCTATAGTTTAAAGGTGCCTGTTCATTTATAAATAAATGTATATTTTAAAACAAGAAAAAATCTCACAGTTTCTATATAGGTAAGATATTTGTTTATATATATGCATTCATATTCCCTAATCTATACATATATATATTAAATATACACGGTATAACTTTTTCTTCAGGTATGAGCTCTATGTAGCTTGAAAGCCCGTACCTTCCTCACAAGATAAAAGATATCATCTCACCCACCTTTTCTGTCTAAAATATACAGATTGGGGAGTGTATATAACTGCTCATCTCACTTTGAATGGTCTCTTTCAACTTCTGTTAACTCCTTATCTATTATCTGTTCCATCCTGTATTGATCTATGACACTCTCTGTACCTTTTCCAGACCTGAAAAAGAGCTCTGTGTAAGCTCAAAAGCTTGTTTCTTTTATCACCAGAAGATGCTCAAAAAAAAGATGCTGCCCCACCCTCTTGTCTCTTTAATATCTTGGGACCAACATGACTGCAACATGTCTGCTATCGATATTTTAGATAGATTTAATATACATATATGTATATACATCTCAGACAACCTACTTCTTCTAGATACAAGTAAATCTAGATATTGTTTTCATACTGTAAAAAAAAAATTGGATCAAATATATAGTTTTGGAACAATCAGGATTTTCATTGAATCCCCACCCATTAAGAGGGCTTAATTAAGTGGTATAAAATTTAATTGTTTTTTCACTGGCAAATTATGCAAGCTTGTTTAAAATTTAACTGCTCATTTGTATGTCTTAGAGAAACAGTAGTAATTCTACATCACCAGAACAAACAACACCGCTGCAGAGTGTTCACAACCCCAAGTACTTTAGAGAAAGCAGATTCTGTGTTTGAAGGCAATACATGAATGTGAAGGATGAAAATAAAGGGAAAAGTCAGTATAACATCTTGTACTTATTGTTTTTGATATTTCCTCATTAACCCAGATTCTGAACTCCACTCGGGTCAATGGCACTCCTCCTAGAATACAATTTGACTCATCATGAATAAGGTTATAAGAGCTGGTCTCCTCAGTGACTTTACTTTCCCTCAAAGCTATACATTGAAATATATTAATGAAGTAACTGTAAAATGACCCACACTACAGGATAATGACATGGTACGTGCTATTTCTGCTGTAAAGAATCTTTCTTAGGGCCCAGTTCTGCAGCTCCTCTACATTTAAATGAGATTTTAACCCGAGTAAGAATAAGAATTTGGCCAAGAAAGAGCCACATATGAAGATATTCTAACAGCATTTGACATTTTCTACACTTTCTAAATACAGTGTTAAAAGCAATATTATCTGTTCTCTCCTCTACAGATAAGTTCCTCTATTCATTTTTTTTGGTATTTCTTCTATATTTATTAACTAGGAACCCATCTTTTAAATAAATATGACTTGGTAAAGGGCTATAACAGAATAAGAGAGGGACTCAGCGGCTAAAGTAAAGTCCACTGCAGGCTTGAATACACTAATTCTGTATTGCTTTGTTTATGCTGCAAGAATGCAGCAGAGCAGCACTAACTGCTGGGCTATTGGCTATGCAGTGATAGAGCGTAACAAAGACTTGGTTGTGCTATCCTTGGAACAATTTGTTCATTGTGATTCATCAGAAAAAAGGCAGCTTCCTGGGATGTTTTTCTCTCCTGTGTCTTTAGGAAGAGAGAAGGGTGTAGCAGTCCCTGTTAAAATTTTTAACAAAGTAGCAAGATTTGCAGCTAGCATCTAACCCCCCTGAACACAGAAATCAACAAAAGAACAGTGTGTCCTAAATGAGATTATTCGGACAATAATAACTACTATACAGGAATATTTTTTTCCTCCAATTAATTCAGTTCTAGTTACCTTAGGTGACACCTGTAACTGTAATAGCCAGAACTCAGAGAGAAGAGTAACTTTTCATTTATGTGCTTTTAGCTGGCAATATAGCTATGTTTGGTTCACTATAACCCAAAACTATTTGCACAATTAAGATGACAATTATAATTGAAAGGGATCAACCTTAACAACAAACAAGGCAGGTTAGTTAGGAGTCTTTTCAGACTGAGTTATCCTTCTTGTTGGGGCATATGCCTGACACAAGATGGGAGAAGCAGAAATACATGGCTTTCCACCAGAAATCATTTGTCACCAGTGTCAGAGTGCAGGGCTACAAATGATCTCTTCTGATTATTACATTGTTTTTGTAGGGGGTGGGAGGAGTGGTGCAAGTGCCAGCCAATAATCATTGCAGAGCCCATCAGCCATCTGCCCCACACATAAGGCATACCTCTTGGAGAATTTGTTAATCTCATTTCATGACATTTTAAAATTACATATTCCTCTACAGGTTAGGCCTCTCTGGTCCAGCACACTTGGGACCCATCCAGTCCTGAATGAGGGATTTTGGTGGACTAGGAGGTCAACGCCAGCCCCTCTGCTACCAGTCTCTAGGGTCTCCCTGACAGTTACCAGCCTCCTGGCTGCCAGCTCCCACTCTCAATCTCCCCTTATGGCTACAGACCCCTCTGCCGGCTCTGCTCCCAGCCACCATGGTGCTGGAGTGGCTCCATTCCTGGCTCCGGCCCCAGACAGGCTCCCAGCCATCAGCTTCTCTGCCAACAGATTCCCAGGCAAACCCCTACTCCCATCCACCAGGGCTCTCTGGTCCAGCAACATCCGTGGTCCTTCCTATGCCCATCCAAAAGGACCATGGATGTTGCTGGACCAGAGAGTTCTGAATCAGAAAGGTTGAACCTATATTTCATTTTCAGCACAGATTGGGCTCTGTTTCTTGAGCCCTTCCAAAATCCAACTACCTTCAGTAGAAGATTGTGTCCCTTAACCTAGAATGACAGCCAACATATTAGATAATCTATATTGTGCAAAATATCTTTTGAAAATGGAGTTCATAGGATTTCAGTAACACTCAATACTTTTCTATTGCAATATGTTTTAGTGCACTTGTCACATTTTCAGTTCTAATAAAGAGCATTTTCAAAGTAACACAGAAAATGTGAAAGCTGAAACTTTTAGTTGACTCAGAAAACAAGCTACTTGGCAGCATTTATAGAATAGTTAGAACTATATTGTGATTTAGGCACAATCATAAGTGAAGGATAGGCCTTAAATTGCACTAGCCAGGAGTAGCCCCAGGGAATATTGGACCTCTCAGGTACAATTTTTCCCCTTCCGCCTTGCTCTGCTCCATGGGATAATAATTTGCTACTAGTCAATGTGCCCTGCTGCACTAGCCAGTGAAGGAGGGGATGAAGCCAGGACTGTGTGTCTTTCACTTCCCACTTACTCTGGATGTTTAGAGGGTTCATTCAATTTACAGTCCAGCTCTTCTTAGTTGCTGTATTCTCTTCTGATAAATGTTTGTTAATGTTCAATTAAATATGTAATTTCTATTGGGATAAAAGCTACATGCTAATACTTTGAAGAAGTTCCAAAATATTACTTGTATGGACCTGGTAGGTATGTCAGAGCTACAGCTTTGTCTTGCAAAGGACTAGACAGCAGGGTTTGCCTAAAACCTTGGAACAAACCTTCATTTATGAGATAGGGGAATCATTTTTATCCCAGTACATGAATTCAGCGGGCTGCCACAGGCCAGTCATCATCTGTTATTGTTTCCCTGAAACCCTTGTGCTATTAATTTTTCTTTTTAATGAACTGTCCAGTCTAGTTTAGCTATGGGAACTATGATGGAGCTGCAGTATAAATGGTTTATGTCGTGCCTTTGTCAAAAACCTTTCCCCTACAGCACTAGAATATAATTGAAAAGCCGTTCCAAAATAAAATAGCTGAATGGTTGCAAATGTAGGTTGTCAAGAATCAAGTGGGAAAATCCTATTTCAGAAATGCATTCTATTAGATTTTGCCAATCCCTGATCCGTGTGATTTACAAATTAGTAACACTGTAACAATTGCTAGGTTTGTATGGTCTATTAGTGTGTATTTCTGAAAGATTCCTGAATATATTTTAAAGAAGTTGTTCTTTAACTATGACTAACAATACAATAATTGGTCTTGGAAAATGTCTCCAGTGAATTAAATGAACATGCTGTACAATGTGTAGTGTTCTTTCTAATATACAGCAAAGCTTCATGCTTGAGGCAGCAAATTAGCTTCCAGGAGCAATTCAAGGTATTGTTTATTATCTCTGAAGCCCTAAATGGTCTAGGACATGGTAGTCTCTGAGAAATCATCTCTCTCTCTATGCCCTATCACAGCAGTTATGATTGGATAAGACATTTTTCTGCTGAGATCCCTGAGGACTGAGCTTCTGGTGAGTAAACGAGATTTTGGTGGTAAGGAGGGACTGTTCTATGCTTTAGAAATCACTTCTATTCTTAGATCATGTGACTTCCACTTCTAGGAGATGGTGCAAGATACATAACTTTCATTTAAGTTTTCTTTGATCATATTTTTCTAGTTCATGGATGGCTTGAAGCAGTATTTCTTAATTATCTAGTCTTGGGTAATATTAATAGTGTCAGTATATCATGCAAGTTTTTCACTATATAATGACATAATTTATTTCTTGAAACTATTCATCGTGGAAATCAGAAAGGGGCCATGATGAAGACATTAGTTTGCCAATAGTTAAGGCTGAAGTTTCTGGTTTGGGGTTTTTTTCTAATAAACTACATAATGAAATAAGTAGGCTTGGTTGAAAATTTGATTTCTGACTAAACAAGATTTTTTATAAAATATGTTTTCTTTCTGTACACATTCTGATATTTTGTCAAAAATCACAATAAATGCTCAGAGTTTTCATATTTTTGTCTGTAAAAACAAATATTTTGACTTAAATATGCTGCCTCATATGCAGTCTAGTTTAATTGTCCCGTGTCCCCATCATCTTTTATGGGTCAGGCTCCTTACTTGGACTTCATCTCCTATGAAACATCATGGGCTCCTTTTCTTTGACTCAGCCACCACAATTTATCATGGTAGTCCTAAGATTGTAGTGCATAATGGGAGCTGATGATCTGTCAGGGAGCCCAAACCAAAACAGAATGGGAACATTAAGCTTGCAAAATTATAACTCCAAGAACTCAGATATAAAGATCTGACAGATATAAAGATCTGTTTTGAAATATTTTGACTTAATTTTTTCAACAGAAAATCAACATTTTCCTGTGGAAAAAAATCAATGTTTTATAGAAAATAACATATTCTATAAAAAATGCACACAAAAATTTCACCCATACTTTCTCTTCACCAATTTTTTTTTTTGTGTTTCAGCTACTATGACAGCAAAATGGTGCTAGTTATATTTTCTTTAGTAATGCTTCAAATAAGATAAATAAAACATCCCATCCATTTTAGCTGTATTTCTGAAGATGTTACTTTAGCTCAAGCAATGCCTGATGTACAAGTCAGAGATTACACATTCAGACCCCAATTTGTCAATTGATGGAATTGAAATTGGTGTAAATTAATTTATACTATTGACAATGTGGACAAAAATCTTGCTACAAAATGGTTTTTACATATGTGTTTAACTGTAAGGGAGGGCATGGATCACCATTCATATTGCACTCTCAGTCAGTACCAGCCCACCAGATCAAAGTTGCTGATAAATGTTGGTCATGTGACACCTGAGGATATGTCTAGACTGCCGCTTTTTCTCAGAAAAAGGTATGAAAATTGCGCTCCGCAATTTGCGTACCTTTTTCCAATTGTTTTCTCGGAAGAGACTTTTTTCAAAATTTGGCACGTCTACACTGGGCCAAATTTCAGAAAAACCTCATCCTTTCAGAAGAGCCCTTATTCCTCATGAATAAGGTGTTTTAACTGGCTGATGAGAATTCATAAATGAAGGTTTATAAAAACTATGTAGATGACTGCTACATTAAGATAAAAAAGAAAAGTAAGGATGGCATATTCTTGTGTGTAATGTGAAGCAGATTGTTGTAGAAACATTGGATATATTAGGCCACAGTATAATTTGCTAACACTGATGAGAGGGTAAACATCTTAAAATGCCTTTTTTTCCACATAGCACTTACTATGTGAAACTGTTTCCTTCTAAGATCTACATTATACGTTTGGGACCCCCTTTTTTTTCCTGTCATGGTCTCAGTTTATGGTATATTATGAGCACAACAAAGATGGATATGTGACTTGCTTGCTTTAAATCATAGCAATAAATTCATAAATATAGTGGGGACACTGACTTTTTTTCTACCATTTTGAGAGGTATTGTTGGTTTAACCAATATTCTCCATTTGAGTCTGAAAAAATCCTAGGGACTTCAGTGAACATGGTTTAAGGCATTTAATTTCAAAGAACACTTCTCAAGCTGATGTAATCTTCCCTTCAAAAAGAAAGGAACATTTCAAGTGTGTTCACTGCCCTCTCCCCTTGAACTGTGAGTGCCTTATTCCTATTAATGATATGCAAAAACAAATGGGAAAATTTATAACCAAGAGACCCAAACCTAGTGACACCAATGGCAACCAGCTAGGAGTCTGGGGAATGCATCTAAATTATACACAGATTAAAATAACCACAAGATATGCGCCTAATCTTATTGAAGGTGGCACAGAAGACCACCATGCAGTCTCTCACTATGTGCAGAGGAATCCATTGTACTGGCAAAATACTCCAGTGGTGATATATGATGTCTTTAAGGCACATTTTAATGGAAGACTGACAAAATGCCATGCTAAAAAAATCAGATAATTTGGTACATTTATAGACAGACAGTAGAATTCTGCTTATCTGACCCTCCATTTCAAACTCTTTGTATTAACAGAACAACCAGTGTACACAGGTCAAAAAAATGGTGATTTCTCCTGTGGCCACTAGAAAGCTCTGCAGCCTCACTCCTTCCCATTTTCCACATTATCTGCATTTTTGATTATCTAATCCCTCCCTGGTCCCAGTGAGAGGGGATAAATGTGGTTCCATAGTATATACGATTGCTAAAACATATCGAGACCCCTCACAATGGAGTTGTAAAGATTAACCAATTCAGTGTTGTATGGAATTTGGTGCCTGCTGTAGTGGGATTTTCAAACACATTTAGAATCTCACTGAAGTCACTGAGAGTTTTGAAAAATGATCTTAATGAATGCTAAGTATTCTTAAGGTATATTTCCAGCCTATGCACAAACATGCACCTAAATCTCTTGGCATATTGGGGCAGATCAATATATTGCACAATGAGGATTCTACCACACTTGCAAGCCATGGAGCAATGCCACGCATAAACCAATAAAGTTTGGGAGTAGATTTGTAAAGAAGTTTTTAGAGCCTTCTTTTGCTGTTTCTGATTTCACCACAAATTGTCGTTCAGCAGCCTAATCCTTGTGAGTTTCGCTCGTGCCTGTGCTAGTTTTAGGGTGACCACCCATACCGAACTGCACTGGACGGCCCCAAAATGAACATGCCAAGTCCTGATCCTGGGCTGAATGACTCCAGGGCAGAATGTACTACAGACTACTTGAGTGTTCTGTTCTTGCTGAAGCTCCAGGACAGTGCTAGCCTCTTCTCAGTGTGAGGAGGGGACTGAGGTGGCCCTTAGATCCCCCTGTCCATGAGGCCCACCCCGCTCTTTCTCTTCTCTTCCTCAGGCTTCACCCCCTGGTCAGGTCAGAAACTGAAGCCAGGAAGTGGCATGAGCCAACTAGGAGGCCTGCGCCACTCTGGGGGCTGGGGAGGAAGGAGTGTCCTGGATTCTCCACCTGCCCTGGGTAGCATACCCAAGGGGGCAGGCATATGGGTTTACAGCTGCTATCAGACACCCCAGCATGCTGGAGAGGGGTTCCCCACAGAAGCCTGAGCTCCCTGGACAGCTCTTTCCACTGCCTGGTTCTGTCTTTTAGCTTAGCTAGGAAGCAGAACCCCAAGGGGAATAGGACCAGCATGAGGCAGGTCCATGGAGGGGAATTTTGCATTTTAAAAGGTGGTCATCCTAGCTGATTGGCAGAGCAAGAGAAGAAAGTCTTCAGGAAGAGTGGGCCAGGTCTCTGTTATGTGACTACACTGACTATGCTCTAGCTCCAGTTTTCTGCTTTGTTTCAATAACCATAATTGTATATGCATTTTTTGCCTTGGTTATTGTTGCTGATTTGTATACTAAAAGAGAAAATCTGCATTTTTCAATAGATACAGAAGGAGTGAAATTAGGTAAGAAAAAAATCCTCCAAAATGAAACAGAATTTAAGAGCCATCTGGATCCATAAGTTTACATGACAATTAACAAATGCCGTGTTTGTTCATTCTCCTTTACAAGAAGACAATTCAAATATCCTACAATGGACATCCGAAAATCACACTGCAGGAAGTCTTACGTTAGAAATGATTAAATCTTTAGTAACTTTCTCTAACTCTGCAATGTAAAAGAACCTAGAGAATCCAATGAGCTGGCTTAACCTGAGTTAATTTAGTTAATTTGGGCCCCACATTAGCAGTTCTAAGTATTTTCTTTACTTTCTCAGGCACATGCGGTGGGCACTTCATACCCATCTAAATTAAATATTAAAATAAAATCTGCCTGTGAGTGTAGCTATGAACCAAGAATGAAAAGATCAGGAGTAATCCGGGGCTAGTCTAAGAAGCCAGAAATGAGAGGGGTGCCAAAACACACCAGTTGAAAAGAAAGCAGTTTAGGGTTTATTCAGAACCTTAGTGATGTGAATGCTACAGTTCAACTACTTGCACAAACGTGCATAGAGAGCCCAATCTGCCTCCCATTAAATCAGTTGCTTAACTCCCACTGATGAGAACATTCAGATTCAGGCCTGTAATTAAGACGAGGCGGGGGTGGGGGTTATTTGTTGGGAGGTGTTGCTTTTGCACACATGCACTGTAGTTACATGAAGCCAAATCATGCAGACCTTACTCAGGCTTTTGCCTGATCAAGGACTGGGTATGGATGGCAATATTTGGCCCTAGATTTTTAATCAATAACGTCAAAAACTGTTAGATATAAATATACAGAACAGCTTCTTCCTAGTTTAAAAGTAAAGAGGCTCACAGATTTCCCAGCAAAATTAAGTGGAGTGGGTGTCAGTTTAATGGTTAAAACCATTTTACAGAAGCTTGATACTAATTGCTGCAGTCTACCTTAACGACTCAATGAATGTTGGACACGCACATCCATGTAGTTGTTCACAGGGATGTTGTAGTGTTTTGGCTATTTGGCTGCCAGAAATGAGATAATCACCATTCAAGGACATTTCCACAGAAATGAAGCATCTGTCAAGCAGGACTTCAGTGTACTGACTATAAAAAGATGTAAATGAGTCGGCTAGCTACAAGGTTTAATGTTATAGTCTTGTAGACTTTATTATAAGCATCACAATTCAAAAGGGCTTTTACATCTGATCCTTTTATAAGAGACATTACTTGTGTATTATTTTATAGATTTGATAACTGATGTAAAAATATGGATGCTTCTAAGAAGTCTCACCTCAAAGACATCCCTAGTTTCAGTGATAGATCAGAAAAGCGCAGGATGTGAGAGGTCAAAGGCTGGTAATAGAATTATGAAGGAGCAGGAATAATAGAACATTTTCCTAATCTGAGGTTTACCTCTATCACTCTGCCTCCACATTTTCAGCAGCTTTTTTCAGTTAAGCCTCACAGTGGACAACAAAACCTTTCGCAGCACAAGTATGAATGGCTGTTTCAAGATTAGTGACATGACATGAAATAGCACAGGTGAAAAATAAATACAAAAGCTGCTCATCCATGCAGAGTTAGAAAAAAAGCAACACAAAGACCATTTTTGGACAAATGTATATGGTTACTGTGATTCTTTTGGAAAATTCCTGACTACAGCTTATTATCCCTCCTTCCCCTTCAGTGCTAAATTCATTTCTGGGTGTCCTCAAGGAATGCTATGATGTTATAAATGTAAGTGAGCCTCATTTCAATATGCTGTAATACAATATTTGACAAGCTGCAAAAGTCACACCTAAATGCATAATGTCCCAAAGCACCAGCTCTCTGAGTAGCACTGAAGATCAGTGGACCTATGAAAACTCTGAGAAAATCTGTCAACACATTGGCTGAAACAAGAGGTCACTAATTGTTGAATTGCCATAATGTATATATTTTGGAACAACAAAAAGAGAGAGAGGAACATACACTTACATTGTCAAATATAAGTTTATGAAGTCAAGATGTCTTACTCACCTTCACCCACTTGAAACTTGTTGCCAATTTATGTAACATATTCCACCCATTTGAATGGCCACTTAATGAATCTGTGTTGACAATGCCGATTTAAGTTTTGTGCTGCCACTTATCCGATATCTCAGCTTTTGCTGTAAAGAATGAAAGGTTCACTTGAAATCAAAAACAACATTATAAAAGGGGAAAAAACAAAACAAACATACCCCTAACTTTTAAGTTACCCCAAAAGCCCAATGGGATTTCAGAGAAAGTTGAATATCTACAGGCCAGGGTTAGAATTTACAAGTAACTTTTACCCATACAGACCTATACAAACTCTATGGTCCAGATTTCTATTGTCAGACACCATCTGTGATCTGGCATCCCTGTGGGTATTCCTGGGTTGGAACTCAGTGACTCCTCTGTGCCATCCCAAAGCTTCTAATGCCCTGCAAGCTCAGGGAGGGAAGAGGAAGATAGAGAAGCCGTGTGGGGGATTCTCAAGGCAAAAGGCAGGGTGGCTGCGGAGCCCTGTAGAAGGGGGCCAAGAGTGCAGCCCTGTAGCTGGTGGCGGGGGCTAGGAGCACTTCCCGGCTGCCACAGGGTTTGGTACGCTCCCATGGGGCTGAACTCCTGGGGCTCCATATCTACTCTGCCTGTTCCCCCAAGTGTCACCCCATTTCAATCAATGGTGGCCCCTCTACTGCCACTGGAGTGGAGCCATGCAGCCTATTGCAGCAGAGGGACTATCATGAATGTTCCCATAATTAAAGTGCTGGAGGAAATGTCAATATCCCTTCTTATCGCCTCTCTTCCTCCTAGACAACTAGATTCTCATGAAACAACATGTCTGGGAACATTTTCCAGAGCAAGAGACACGGTAGAAAAAAAAAATAAAACTAAAAACAGCTACAGTCATACCATCAGCCAACAATATATGCTTCCAGCATTTCTAAGTGGTCTAAGGCCTTCTAAAAATCAGATATTTTAGTATCATGACAGAATAAGGAAAAGAGGAACAGCATCTAGAATATTCAGGCTAAGTGGCCATGATAAGGGTTACAGTTATATAGGGAATTAAAAAATTGGCTGGGGTGGCTTTGGTGTTTGGCAGATAAATGGAATACACCGTTAGTTGGGTTCTTGGTCATGGGAAGGTTCCTTCATATGACAAGAAAGATTACTTTATTTTCATCCCTACAAACAATGTTATTTTAGAATGTGTATGTTACAAAGTGTGTATTTCATTTTTACCCACTTTCCACAGCTAGAGGCTATCTTCTTCATGCTTCTATATACTTAGGCTTGACAAAATCCAACTGTTACTATTTTATAAATTTAACAAATAATTTTAATGTTTATTTTTAAGATTTCCTCCCCACTTTTGTTTATTTAAATGATCACAGTTCCAGGAAATGACATCAAGCTGTATTTTTCCTACTTTGACTATCTTTACAATCTGATGATTATTGATGTTTGCTGGTTTGTGTATGTCCACTGTGAAATCCATGTTTACTAACATTTTAAAAACCCTTATCTTTCCAAGCCTATATGCATACAAACACATATAGATGGAAGCATAGCCTGGCATGTAAGACCAGCTATTTTCAGTTACTTCCCTTCCCTTATATTTGTAAGGAACAGTAATAAAGTAAACAGTAAAGAAGGTGAAAAATCCCAAATACTAACACTTAAAAACTAAAGGCACATCTAGACTGCAAGCTTCTTTCAAAAGAAGCTTTTTTGGAAGACATCTTCCAAAAAAATTCCTTTCAAAAGAGAACGTCCACACAGCAAAAGCGCATTGAAAAACCGATCTGATTTTTCAAAAGATAGCATTCACTCTGAATGGACACTATCTCTCATTTAAGCTGTGATTACTATAGACGGAGTAGCCACCAGGGCACCTGTGCTTTTTCCTGGAGGCCTCTTCTTTCCAAAAAACTCCTTCTTCAGCGTCCACACATGCCTTTTTCCAAAAGAACTCTTTAGAAAAAGGTGTTCTTCCTCAAAGAATGAGGTTTACCAATGTCAGAAAAACCCCTGCGTTCTTTTGATTTTCTTTGGAAAGAATGCAATAGCATTGTGGATGCAAGTGAAGGTTTTTTTCCGAAAAAACCCTGTAGTCTAGACACATCTCAAGTAGGAGTAACAACAGTAGCTAGGAATTAAAAAAACAAATGTTTTCAGACCTAAGCTATCCTAAAAGTGCTATAAAATTTATTCACAACAGATACATTCAGTCTCAGGCACCTAAAAGAGCCTTCAGGCTTTTTAGATGAATAATTGAATGAACATTCCAAAATGTTGCCCCACTTTTTTTCTCCTGGAAGGTGATACATCAGCTGTAGACACCAACCTTCTCCTAAGGGCACTCATCACATATGTTTTTTTCCTCTACTCCTTGGAGAGTTAAAATGCACCTCCCGAAGTCAGAGCGTGGAGCTTATAGTGTCAGCCTCTAAACTCAGAGGTTTCACCCACTCATTCAGAGGTCCACAATTGGCCTGGACTTTTGGGTCCATTAACTTGGGTAGAATCAACAGAAGTAAAATTGAGATTTGTGTTCTTGGAATATATCCAGTCACCTTTTGAGCACCAGCTGGAACTGCCTTGTATCATGCTATTTATGTCAAAGAAGCCACAACTTAATATTAAATTCAGTCATTTTTATGGTCCTTAATTTTTATGCAGTCTGGAAAATACTTAAGATTATGCACAGTCTATATATTTCAAGTATATCAAATGATGAAATGAAACAAGATGACTGAGGATGACTACATTAGATCTCAATAGAGAGCTACTCATCTTCTCTGAGAAATGTATCAGAGTCCTGAATAGAATCTGTCATCAACAGAATTTGAATGCTGTCTTTATTCAGCAAGCACCTACAGTCTGATTCAGAACTATTCTGTATATTTATGGCTGTGTGCATCCACCTATTGATCGATAGCTACAGTATGCTGATTACTATCTACCTGGAGCAGATGAAAATAGAAGAGGCACTTTCTCAGATATTCAATAAAATAGCAGACAGTTTTAAACATGCTTTGATTTTTTAAAAATATTATTTGCCCCTTTCAGTGACACCTACATTAAAATTATCAAAGCCTCATGATAGCACTGCACAATTATTATATATTAAACTACTGTAGTACTAAAATGGGGCTCCATGCTTGAAAGGGATCCAACCAGAGCTTCCTTACACCCATGCAGAGTCCCAACGAAGTCAGTGAGACTCCACACTAATATCAATGTTCAAACACACAGACCGGTTGGTTGCATGAGGACCTTAAACAGGAATTAGATACAGCAACCACATTACAGAGAACAAGCACATGATTATTACTCCATTATCCAGTGACTATTACTAAGAGATGATCAAAGGGTGTTGCTGATTATGTTCTCAGAACTTATGTTATGCATTTGGCAATAATTATTAAGTATTTCGGGTGTGAGATAATAACTCTGTTATATCAGTGCAAGATGACTGTAATCAGTGGAATAGAGCAGATATAATTCAGGGAGACGAATGACCCCACATGTCCGCAACAACCTGGATTACTCAGAAGAAAACTAAGCTTCCATTTCTACACTAATACAATTTTCTGCTAGTATGGTCCAGACATTTTCTTTCTTTGTCTTTACAGACTTCAGTTTGCTAAACATTTAAATAATAAAACAAGTGTAATATAATCATGGGCCATTAATAGCTATTTCTTTATTTTGTGTAAATAATTTAAACATTTTAATAATAACATGCCTGTACGGAGGACTCGGCATTAAAACTAAATGAAATGAATTGCTCACATGCGGCTTTTCCTTGGAATATTTTATATTAGCGATGAAATTAATACATTAGTTCAGGGCCTACATTAATCCTAAGATTGTGAGCAGTGCTGAGGAAGATGGCCTCTGTGCGCTCCAGACCTGGCTGGCTAAATGTTGCTCTATATTACACTGGCTGCTAATGGCCCAAAAGGGTGATTGGGCAATCAGGGATCCGTGGAGTTTAGCCTTCTGTGCCAGCAGCATGGAAGAAGATGTGGGACAGTGGAGGTAGCAGGGTCCCTCTATAATGAAGTAAGTCTTCGACACATTTTCTGGACTTAAAACCAGGATAGAGTGGCACGAAGACCAGTCACACCTTATCCCAGGTTCTGGGCAATTGAATTCCATCTAGAGTGAAGTCAAACTATATGAGCAGTGGGCAACATGTGGCCCATCAGGATGATTGGATTGTGAGAGGCAGCACATGATGTGCCTGCAGGCAAATGTGCAGGACCTGCTGGCTGCTGCCCCCACAGTTCTCATTGGCCAGGAACAGGAACTGTAGAATCTGGGAGCTACAGGGGGCAGTGCCTGTAGATGGTCAATGTCAGCAAAACATCTAGCAGACTCTAATCAGATTACCCTGGCGGGCTGCATGTGACCTGCAGGTCTTGGATTGCCATCACTGAACTGAATTCGCAGCTAGTCAGCGTTTTGCCAATATTGAATATTTCAGATATAGTGTATGTGTGAGGGGATGCCTTTTGATTAATAATGGAGTTCATGCAAGTCTGCAAGGGGCCCAGCTCTGCAAGGTATTGAACCCTTCCCAGGAGATGCAGAGAGCCATTAACTCCCCTTGACTGAATGATCAGCAGCCCACAGGATCAGGCACCGAGCATGGTGTACTTTTCAAATGACTGTACCACACTTAGGGTGCATCTACACAGCAGGGCTTAACTTGAATTAGCTAAGCAAATTGAGTTACATCAACTGCGTAGCTTATTTTGAAATAGTATATTTCATAATTGGGAGCGTCTACACAGCACTTATTTCGAAATAGAGGACTCTTCCTCCGACTTCCCTTACTCCTCGTACAATGAGGGTTACAAGAGTCAGAGTAAGAAGTCCTCCAGCTTAACAATATTTCAACATTATTTTGAAATAACTGCCTGCTGTGTAAATCGAACTAAGTTATTTCAAAGTAATGTTGCTGTATAGATGTATCCATATAGTGGGGCAAATGTTGGTTGGGCTTGGTGAGGGAACGCAGCTGTGTCCTGTGGCTGGGAGCAGGAGGAGGGAGCAAGGTCAGAGACTGTTGCAAAAGGCACAGACTCACCCCAGGAATGTGAGGTCTGAAGGTCACAAAGGTGCAGGCCGTGGGCATGGGAAGCGCCTTTCTTCCACACATAGCAGACACAGCGGCAGCAGCTGCCACAGAGGGCAGAGAATCCAAGCTTGTGAGGCAGCATGGACCCAGGAGGGTGAGAGCAGGGAGAGGGGAGGCAAACAGCCACATGGCCAGGTACAGGGAGGGACAGGAAGAAGTAGGGTGCAAGCAGCAATCAGGGAGGATGAGTTGGCAAGGGAAACTGCTCAGCATCTGATGGAGTCACTAGACATTGGGAGAGGGGGAGAGAAGGAGGGAGCTTAACTGTCTCCTGTAGCAGTGGTGATGTGAGTAGAAGTACATGGGATCCGGATTTAGGTTTTTTCCTTCTATGAGCAGGCTACTTCTGGGGGAGGAGGGGGGGACTGTACCTCTACTGTAAAGGGGACAAGCAGATGCAGCACAAGGCAGTCCTGCTAGAGCTCAAGGGCTAGCAGGGGGCCCAAGGGTAGGAACATTGCAGCAGGGACTTGATACCAGGATGGGGGTTGGTGAAGCCTAAGAGGATGGATTGGAAAATCTAAGGCAGCCTCAAGCACTGAGGGGCGGGGATGCTTGAGGGGAAACATCCCCGCATGCAGGTTGGCAGGCTGTGTGTGTCAGTGGGATAGTCAGCAATGCTGTGCAGCCAGGGGTCAGTGAGGTTGCCTTTGAGGTTGTCTCCACAGCACTACTTCCAAAAGGCATGAAGCCACCCGGCCCAGGATGTTCTTCTAAACTGAACACCAGAGATGGGGGTTACGCTGGTTCTGAGAATGCTCTGAGACAGAGGATGGGGAGTAGGATGGTTGGAACAGTGGTATCCCACTTTTCAGTGTGGCAATGGGTGGTGGTTGCCGATGCCTCAGCAAGGTGCAGGATGTGGGCTCAACCTGTCACTCTGCAAGAGGGCCAGGAGTGGGCCTAGTAGGGTAGTAAATACTCTGGGCCTAGAAGTGGGAGTCCCAGATGCCAGGACACACTTGCCTTGGGAGTGCATCCCTGGTAGGGACACTAAAGGTATTGCACAATGATTGCAAGCTAGTTTGCAGATGGTGCAGCAACTTCAGGCATCTAGGTGTGAGAGGTCTGAATGGGGTAACAGGGTGAGCCCAAAATGGGCTCATGTTTGGGCAGTGGGACTTGGGCAGATGGGGGAGAGGGGAGGACCTTTTCTGGTAAGAAGAAAAAGAGGTAGGCTATATGTTGCAACTTCTAAGTGTAGGTCAGATGTCCAGGGCAAGTATTCCATAGGGAAGGCATCCAATGACCCAATAAATGGCCTAATAAGGACGTAAAAGGAGGTGCTGGGTAAAGGAACAGAATGGGAGTGGAGGATTGAGGACTTCTATGATTGGTATGGCAGGGAGCTCACTGACTCCCCTGTTCTCATAGTCCACCTTAACCTTCCTATGATGGGGGTAGATGGTAAGATCCAAGCCATGGATTGGCTGGGAGGAGCTGGATGGAAAATGAAGGGGCCTGGAGGAAGTCCTAAGTAATAGTTTGAATAAACATGGTTTTGTCTGCACTGTATATTCTGTCTGTCAGGTAGTCTAAGACACCTATTTAATAAAGTTGCAGCCTTATAAAAATATGTATCAAGACTCCCCTGTCCTTCATACAAAGATACATTGCCATACAGAGATAACTTCTACCAATGGATGAAAAGCATAGTTATTTGGATTTGCATCTAGGAAATGATAGGCGACTATACGGAGGTTTATACTTCTGATGCCCACCAGATACTTAACAGACTTTTAGACTGCTACCAATCAAGGCTCCTAGGAAGTCAGACTAGATTGCATTCTACCTTCTTTATTCATGTACCCAAAAATTAAATACAAACTTTTAGGGAAATTATTACAAAATTCTTTATAATGTGTGTTGACATGGTTACAAACATGTTTCTAAATATCAGAGCTGGGTAAATAATGTACAAACACTATGAATATTCATTTGGATTTTTAAATGAATTTGCTTCCTTTTGTGTGTACTTTCCGACCACAGTAGAGCAATCAAATTTTGCTAGAAAAAAATGTTGACAGATTGAAGGCTATTTTAAGTTGTATGCACGTGCTCATAGATAATCAATTTTGCACTTTCATTTTGGTGTGAATATTTATGCTGCTTGCTCATCCCATCAGAGAACAAAAATAAAAACATGAAACTTATCTGGCCAATCATAACTTTGAAAATCAACTCAACATGCAGCTACTTACAATCAATCTATAGATTTAAAATATTGGAAAACATGTTCACAAACAAATTCAAATTATGAATAAATCCTAGGAAAGCACAATCTGCTCATGGGTATTTTGCAAAACAGAGTAAGTTCAATTAATTATTTATTGTGAAATATTCAATAAAGCGCTAAATAATTATACAAAAGAAAGCAATATAAACTACGGTTAATGACATATAGTAAGAATCATTCAATAACTAAGATGCTAAAAAGTGGGATTCATGAAAATACATCATGTAGACAAACACTGTATGCACTTGACTGTGAAGTACATATCATACTCTTTAAATACTTTTTTTCAAATGAACTTGCTGTCTTCATTTGTGCTTGAAATTACACAACAAAATGAGGCACAGAAAAGGAATAACATTGGAAAGGGACTAAATTATGCCATTTTGATAATTTGCTTATATGACTCAAAATGTACATGGCTGATTTACAGGACCAAAGCTGTGCTCATGGTAAGGTTACCTAGGATTTTGGAAGACTCCGTGTCCATGGAGTTGGAAGTGCCTTGGTTTCATTCTTGGCACATTTTTAAACCTAGTTATAACTTTGTGAGGTGAATAGAGTTGTGGTTGAAAACCTTCATGTTTATTCCCAGTTCCCAGCTCAAACCACTATACAATGAAGTTTCTTTATGTACATAAACACAAGACCATCAACCCTCCTATGTATACAATAGTTTAGCTGTCAAACAAGAGCTCTGTTACCAATAACACAGGATTTATGCAGGGTACATGGGTTTCAAATCAATATTTCTTACAAATATTGATCATTCTGTGTAGCAAATACCAAATAAATCTGCATTTTCCACTTCAGGGAAGGAAGGAGAAACTCTATGAGCCATGTTTTTTCATGACAAGCATGATGGAAAGCTACTGTATAGTTACCATCTACTACATCAGTATAAAAAAAGCATAGAGAATAGCTTATCTTAATGCCTGTTGCATATATATCAAGATGTACTATCTGATATTATTATTTTTTCCATTTGTACACATTTTTACTACTCTGTTTTCCAACCAAGATTTGTAGTTTACAGGGGGAAAAAATTGAAGGAAAGAAATAAACAAAAACACAACCACCACCAACTAAGTAAAGAAAAAAGTTCCACCAATGCACTGAAAATAATCTGCCGTATTTACAAAATATTTTGCTCAAAGTCCAATGATAATTACGAGAAAATTCCAGTGAACAATGAATAAACAGTTCTGGGGCTTCAAATGGATTTGACACAGTGGCACTTTAAATCAAACTCCTAACAAGATTTTATTTTTTTTTGTAAAGTAAGCCATGTCTTAAAAGTTGGGCCATACAAAGTGACAACCCTAGAAATTTTGAAAGTGTTGCTGGTGAGATGCAAAAATCCATTGTCAGTATGGTAATTACTTCATAATGCCTGATGTTAAATGGGCAGTCCTGTGGCCCAAGAAGCAGCTGAATCCTGCATTGTCCTTGCATGATAAAAAGATTAGAGAGTCTGAAAAGCAGAGGAACGGAATCTCACAGCTTCTTAGACCGTGCACTGAAAGGGCCATTATAACATCATCATAAATCCTGGGCTCCCTAGGCACTTGACAACTAAAGCAGTGGACAATAGGATTCTTGTGTGGAACAAAACACTCCTTGTCTGCCAAAGGGTTTATCTGCTTCATTTACAAATGTCTTTCATTGTACCAAAATAATTCCCTATTAGAAACACTATTAGGAGCAGAACTAAATAAATATTCACAGCTTTGGTATGTTTTCAGAAATGAATAAACCAATACACTCAAGTAGCATGCAAAATATGATTCTTTCCATCCCCCCTTCCTGTATCTAGGTATTTATTCATGCACCCTTTCTATCTTTTGGTACATGCAAAATGCCTATTATATACCACATTTACTAACAGAAGAGAAAAATATTGGTGAACTGGAAGGATTTCAAAGGAGAACAGCAACTGTGATCAAGGTGATATACGGAATGACTTCCACAGAAGAATTTTGAAAGCTAGGTACTCACAGCTTTGCTAAGACATGATAAACACAACTTGGCAGTTAAGGAAATAATAAGAGAATGTAAATGTCTGAAGGCTTTATATGACAGACAGAGAGAGAAATATTTATAATGATAAATGGGTGCAAGGATGAAATTAAGAAAAAGAAAATATCAGGAAAAAATACCCTCCTCGTAGTGATGGATACAAATTTGTGACCAAGTCTCCCAAGTGAAGTAGTGGTAACCAATTTCTTACTATATTTGAAATTAATCTGGTTAAAATATTAGAATATTTACAGTTGAAATGAATAAGTAAAACAAAAATAGATTATACAAATTATTAATTTGCATTTAAAAATGCTGGTACCATGTTTGCACCTCTTTTGTGTTTGGTATCTGCAAATATTTAATTAATGACATTTTGCTAGCAAAAGTCTCAGGGAAAAAGAATTTCTAATGTGCACAAATGATTAATGAAAGAAAAGCTTCAATTAGTTATTCATTGAATAGAATCAGTTAGTGAATACAATCAGGGAAATCACAATAATCCATGAGGCTAAAAAAGTCAAAGGAGGTCAGCTTTTCTTGAATGAACTATTTGTTCAGATGTACTGGACTCCATATCTGACTACTATTAGTTTATAAAAAATACAACTATTTACAGATGTCTATCCAGAGCATTAAAGATATCATTTTAAAATGTCACCAAAAGAAAGCACTTGGCTTGCAAATACTAACAGTGTGGGGAAATTGAAAGCATGGTTAAAAAATCTCTGAGAGGGTTTAACAGAATACCTGATAAATTCATAACATAACATTAATGTAAGCTCATAGCCCTATTGAAAGGACATAAGTCTAGGAGGCTGGAAGGTGTATTTCTGGTTCTGCCACTGTGTGACATTGGTAGGATTTTTTAAAGTATTTTATCTATCTAATGCAGAATGCCTGTACACAAATGTAATATGGGAAACGCTGCAGGTAATTCATATTCTGCAGTTCTAGAAAAAAGTGAAACACACACATCCATTAACCTCAGAGTCACTTCTTTTTCACTGAGCAAAAGTATGCCATGGAACATTTCACCTATAAAAAATACACATGGTGAGCAAAAGCGTAGCTCTGGTTCATGGGGCATCAGTCACTGGCTGCTGAAATAACCCAAATCCGAACCTAGATTTGATGAACACTTGAGATGGTACAATGTAAAAAAGAAAAAGGAATGGCACACACAGGTCAGAATTGTACAGGTGGGCCAACAGACTCACCGGGAGCCTGGGCAAGGGATACAGGGTCCAGCTCCACACTCCCAGAAGGTGCGGGGCCCAGGCCTGGCCCTAGAGCAAGGCGAGCAAGGCACCATCCGCCATTCACTGGCCAGGCCCAGGGCCCCACTCCCAGTGTCCTGCCTTGGGCCTCACAAACCCTTAGGCTAGGTCTGTCCTGCCTGGTGGGGCCTCAGACAAAAGGGGCAGTTAGAGCAGTCAGCCCTCAGTGCTGTCTAGACTGTGCTCCCCCTCCTGCCCCCTATACTGTCCAGCATGACACGCAGGGCACCAATGGCGATTTAAAAGGCCCAAGACTCCTGCCACTGCTACTGCAGTCATCTCATCCATGCCCAGGGCCCGATTAAAGGGGGGGCTAGCTGGGCAGCTGCCCGGGGCGCCAACCTATGGGGGGCGCCTGATTGAAGTGGTAAGGGACGCTGCGCGCCCGGAGGCGAGGCCGCGCATATGCCGCGTGCCCGGGTGCGTGGCTCCCCTTACCACTTCAATCAGGCGCCCCCCATAGGTTGGCGCCTGGGGGTGGGGCCACACATGCGTCAAGCGCCCGCTGCCTGGGGCACAAGTATGGCTCGGTCCAGCACTGTTCATGCCTTGAAGATAACTGTTTTTATTTGATACCACACACCTGTGACGTAATGCCTAATACTTTGATGAAACAAAGGATACATTACATGTGAGGACAGAGTGCAGACAGCAGCATAAATTATACCCACAAAAGCAAAGCACTTAAGAAAACAAATGATAGGGAAAACACTGAACAAAAGAGGAATAACAAAGGTTACCTTTGTTATTTTATCCTCAGTTTCTCCTTAACAGTCAGAACTTCTGACACATTCCCCTCACCCCCACAAAATCAAACATTTACCTATATAAAAGCATACATTTTAGCATCAAAAGACAATAATAAGACACTTAAAAAGGAAGCATTTCTGCATACAGTCCTCTTCTCCCATCCTGGCTAATACAACTATATCACCAGAAGAACAACAATTAACAATATAGCCAATATATAAAATCATCCCTAGAAGTGGAGACTTTGTTTATTCTTCAACAGGTTAAACGGGAAAGATAAAAAATGGGCAAGAGTAAAAGCCCCACATTTGAAGGGGGAGTGGTTAATTAAGAAATAATTATTAATCTAAATCCCAGTTGAATATAAATTCATTACTTTTCTTTCCAGGGGCTAGTGGAGCCAAAGGCACATAACAGCCAAAAGTAAAATACAGACAACTCCCATCTGTGTAAATCAGATACATGTATATTAATTAACATGCATATTAATTAACATGTAAATACAACTATAGAGGTCCTAGAAATAATGAGCGTTCAGGACCCTGGCCAGGAGGGGTATCTGGGGACACTTTCTTGGAACTAGGCTTAAGAAGGTACATGTGCACAATACACACAGGACAACTGTGGCAGCGGATAAGGGAAGAGAGCAGGGGATGGTATTGAGACACACACAGCTCTTCCCCCATCTTGAGATGGTAGCGTGCAGCAAAACAAACACAGGAAGAGGAAGTGAGCCAGAACCTAGGGCAAGGGAACAAAAACAAAATAGGGAGGGAAATTAACAAACAAGGAGGAGGAGGAGTGGGAAATGGAAAGCAGAAAATTAAAAAGAGGTATCAAATTAGAAGAGAGCAGAAGGTGTTTTGAAAACCACCCAACCTGGCTACTTTTCATGGTCTATGGAAAACTGGTTAATAGCAATGAAAATGAAGATAAGTGATGAATGAAAGAAAAAAAAATACATGATTGAAATTGAAAACTGGATGATAGAATGGGTACATTTTCATAGGGTTTGTCTACATTGCAGTGCTATTTCGGGATACCAGAGGTATCCCAAAATAGCTCCCCCACATCTTCACAAGCCACCCATTATTTCAAAATATTTTTTCAAAATAACGGGCATGCTATTTCGGCATCCCGGTAACCCTCATTCCACAAGGGTTAAGGGATGACTCAAAATAGCACTTTATTTCAAAATTTGGTGCTCTGTAGACAGCACCAAATTTCGAAATAGCCTATTTGGAAATAAACTCAAAATAAGTACACAATTTGCATAGCACAAATTGCATATCTTATTTCGAGTTTGGAGTGCAGTGTAGACATAGCCATAGTGGGCTATAGTAGACCACGATTGGATTTTACAATATCAATACTCAGTAGGTATTGAAGGCATAGATGACTCATGATAGGACTCAGGGAGCGTATCGTCCCTCTCTGCCCCCACCAAAATTTCACTTGACCCTCCCTCTCCTTCTGGGTGGTCCTTCCTGCACCCTTTCTCCCCACTGGCACCAGTCACCTATGAGTGACAGGAAAATCCCTTGAACAATTCAAAGTCAAAATAAATGGGACTAAGACAAGATAGTTTTATGGGGGCCACCAGAGGACAAAATTGCTGCACAAGAAAAGAGTTCTCAGATTACAGCTCTGCTGCACACATATTGTGCCCCTGGCACCAGTTTTTCACAACTTTCCCATTTCAGCGGGACTTCATCTGTTCCCTTCTCTTTTGGGCCATATGGGTCCCTGGGCAAGAGAATGAGAATGAAACCTGTGTTGTTCCAGTCTATCCTATTGAGGTATCAAGAATGAAAGTGGGGTCAGAGGTTTCAATGAGGAGTGATCTATCATATTACATTTTGTTTCCATAAATCCAACCTCTGAGGTTTTATCTAAATGTAACTGGTTTTGTCTGCACATGTAAATTATTTCACAGAGAGAGGAAAAGGGAAAAGGAAACTAAAAACCTGGAAGTGCATCCATAGACCAAGACTAAATATGACTGGAGGAAAGACAAATACACAGAGAACTCAGAAACCTACACTAGAAAATGTGGAGATAGGGGATTTAATTTTCTGCATTCTGAAAGATTTTAAGTGTATGCACTAAAACCCAGCTTTTCGGTATGGAATTTTCTACTAGATTAACTGAAAAAAGTCCTCAAATCAACAGGGACAAAACTCTTGTGTATTTCCCCATCACATAAACAAACTGATATAAACTATACCAACCATGTACTAGTGATTATCATGATGGCACAAAACACACAATTGTGTTCTCAACCTAAGGAACCCCTTCCCCTATTGAATCATACTTGACCAAGATTTTACAATGGTAGAAGTTATACACTACCAGGATGAGACCTCGAACCCAGTGAAGTCATATTGCAGTTATCCACAGTTCCAGAAAATTTTCTCCTAACACTCAGAGCTTCTGACACATTCCTGTCACCCCCCCAAAATCATTTGCCTATATAAAAGCATGCATTTTAGCATCAACTTTCAGTATTGCTACTTATTTTGTTTCTTCACTTTTACTTTTCTAATCTCTGTCCTTTCTTTCTTGCTTCTCATTGAATATTCAAGTGCCTGATTGTACTCCCATTGTACTTGATGGCAGAATATCCACCCACTGGGTGTATGACCACTACTGTATCTTTCTTTCTTGCTGTTTTCAGGGTCTGTTTTCTCTTCTTTTCCTCTGGATTTCTTCTGTTTCTTTTTATTCTTCTGTTTCTTTTTATTGTTTCTCCGAGGGCATGTCTACACAGCAGCGTTATTTCAGAATAATGTCAGTTATTCTGAAATAACGTAGAACATGTCTCCACAGAAAGCCCGTTATTTCAAAGTAAATTTGAAATAATGGGCTTCTTACTCCGACTTCTGAAACCTCATTGTATGAGAAGTAAGGGAATTTGGGGGAAGAGTGCTCTGTTTTGAAATAAGTGCTGTGTAGACATGCTCCAATTGACATAGCTCAAGTTGCGTAGCTTATTTTGAGTTTAGCCCTGCTGTGTAGAGATGCCCCAGTAGGGTTGCCAGATGGTTGAAACAAAAATACCGAACACCTCCCCCCCCCCAAAAAAAAACACCGGGAAAAAATTCTGTTGAAGGGGGGAAAAAAGGGGGAGAGATAAAAGTTGTTGAGAAAAAAAAAAAAAGGACTCCAAGAACCCCATTTAAGAATGAGTGCAGGGATAGGAACGGGGAAGTTGAGCACTAAGACCCAGGGAAAGCATTGCTTCCCCTAGGTCTTTTGGCCAGCAGCCTTTTTGTGCCAGCAGTCTTGGGGAACCAGGTAAGCATGGGGGCTGTGGTCGGGGGTCTGGGGGTGTTGGGGGCCAGAGGGAGGTTGGGGGTTGGGGAGGCCAGGCACTGAGTGTTTGTAGGGTTGCCAGTTGCCCGGCATTTTTGCCTCCTGGCCAGGGAAAAATTCAGAAAATACCGGACATCTCAGGTGTCTGGTATTCTCTGAATTTTTTTTACCGGACAGGAGGCAAAAATACCGGACTGTCCGGGTGAATACCGGACACCTGGCAAACCTAGCCCCTAGTGACCTGAAAATGAAATCTAAAAAACTGCGACAACTGAAGTATGTGCTGAACGCCCCTATTAGTCAAGTGGTGGGAACAGCACAGAAATAAACATCAACTAACCTTTCAAAAAAAATCTCTATATAATATCCTATGAAATTGTCCTGCTTGTCCCACATCTGGAAGAGACACTCAAGAAAGAGCAAGTTTGGGACTTTCAAGATACCAGAAAGGAACATTAGCTCAGAATTGGTCCAAAGTGTGCAAAGAGATGGAGTTCTTTCATTTAAGCTACATTTTCTCTAGTCTTCACTCTATTATTAATGAGAAAAGAGGAACTGTTTAAAATCTCTACAGAGATGTGATATTACTGAATTTGTATAGATCCAATTCAACTGACTAAACATCCGTCATCACAGAAAGAGACATGATTCATTCTTGCAACCTGTAGCAAACCTGAAAGTGACTCTTCAGAAGTTTTAAATTATTTTTTATAGTTTAATTTAAAACTTATTTAAATTATGCCCCACCCTAGCATATTCTGCATTTATTTGAACAGTAATTTATTCTTAGGTAACCTTTAAGATTCTTTCTACTTTTTTCCCCTTCCATCCCAGTTTCCCTTTGTGTGTTCTCATCAGGGGAATGTTGCCCCTACCTTCAACTCAGAAGTGAAGAGGTGATGCAAAATATATCTTGTTGATATATAAATTAATATACCAGAAAGGATCGTTAGCTCAGAATTGGTCCAAAGTGTGTGAACTCTAGGGGTGGAAAAGAGACTATTATTGATACTAGCAATAATATCCTTTAAAATCTATCTGTATGCATCTGACAAAGTGGGTCTTTGCCCATGAAAGCTTATGCTCTAATAAATCTGTTAGGGTACGTCTACACTAGCCCCCCTAGATCGATCTAGGGAGGCTAATGAGGGCGACTGAAATTGGAAATCAAGCCCGGGATTTAAATATCCCACGCTTGATTTGCATGTTCCTGGCCGGTTGCCATTTTAGAAATTGACTAGCCTGAAGTAACTGACCACATCTACACGCGGCAGTGAAATGGGATTCCGATTTAAAGCCCTAACTTGAATTAGCTGGTATTCCTCCTGCAATGATGTTTACCAGCTAATTCGATTTAGGGGCTTTAAATCGGAATCCCATTTCACTGCCGCGTGTGTAGACGTGGGCAGTTACTTTGGGCTAGTCAATTTCTAAAATGGCAACTGGCCAGAAACATGCAAATCATGCGCGGGATATTTAAGTCTATAAGGTGCCATAGGACTTCTCATTCTTTAAAATCTATGTTTCTTATAAAACTGAATAATGTTGATAGGAATGATTTCAGAGTGCCAGCCAAACAGTATAAAACTTTAGAGTTGCTATTTCCAGGACTAAAATTAAAGATATGGCAACACCTCAATGGACCAATACAGTATTGTCAAATCTGTGCAAGTAGAAAGAGTATACCAGTATATATATCACTGCAGTCTTCTCTAGAACTAATACAGTGACCCAGGGTTTTAGCAATGTTGGCAGTGGGGTGATAGAATTTTCCATCTCTCATCAGCTGAAGATGGTTTAACCTGGACATTACAATATAACT
This sequence comes from Rafetus swinhoei, assembly GCA_019425775.1. NCBI lineage: Eukaryota > Metazoa > Chordata > Testudines > Trionychidae > Rafetus > Rafetus swinhoei. The sequence goes on from CM033434.1 coordinate 18,704,311, forward strand.
ATACTTTTAATGAGCAGTTGCTTCCCCCAATATTTTATAACATGCCTATCTTTATGGCTTTGAGAGTAAAAGCATAAATAATAATCTACATCAGAATTACACAATATTAAATGCTCATAACACGGATGCTTGCAGACAAAATTAACCAAAATAGTGTACTATATCAATATTTAACATTTGTCTGCTGGCCATTATATCTCCAAATACCACTGAGACTAATTTTCTATGCTACAATTACTATATATGCTATGACAAAATGTTTTATAAGATTTCTTTGAAACAATGGCAATGAAGTAGAAATATATACGCACAAACAATAGCATAGCAAGTATGTGGTATACCCAAGGAGCCAACTGTGCAGTGCACTTTTAAGCCAGCTGAGCATTACACGCTTAAGCAAGACTCCTGCTGAAGATAATTGGAGCTTTGTCTAAATAAGGAATATCATAACAATCCTAAATATATTAAATGTAATAGGTATTCCTGTAACAGACCACTAACCTCAAGATAACTATGACTATTCTGCTAAGGTAGACGAAAAGTTTCTAAAAGGTTAAATCTCTCTCTCTCTCTCTCTCTCTTTTGTTTTTTGTTTGTAGTGAGACTTGGACATTCTGAAGTTGAGTCCTCATGTCTGCTGATATTCCAGTCATTCCCTGTCAGTGGTACTATCCTTTAAACCTTCTAATGGCATATACCCAGAATGTTCTCTAAACATATCTGGGCTACACATCCAACAAAGTCTGTTGGTAAAATGACAACCTGAAGAGCTATGTGACTTAGGCTATGTCTAGACTATATCCCTCTTTTGAAAGAGGGATGTAAATTAGGCAGATTGAAGGTGCAACTGAATGTCGGATTTAAAAAAAATCCTTTTTCGAAAGATCCTATACTCCTCATTTTTTCAGGAGTATGGGATCTTTTGAAAAAAGGTGGGGGTTTTTTGAAAGAACCGCGTCTAGACTGCGGTTTCACTTTCGAAATACCATTTTTCGAAACAGCAATCAAACGCGAATATGCAAATGAAGCGTGGGATATTTAAATCTGTGCTTCATTTGCACTTTCCATCTGCCTAATTTACATCCCTCTTTCGAAACAGTGATGTAGTCCAGACAAGTCCTTAAAGAGCAGTTCCTGGAGACAAACCTATGGCTAGTAATATGTAAAGATAAGATTAAAGAAATAAAAAGGATCCCCCTTTTCACACCTGCCTAGAAAATTGTCTCCCCAGTGCAAGCAGGAAAATATTTATTTTCAAAAAAAGTTGAAATAAAAATAAAAGTTGGATGTAACTCATATATTAGCAATTTCTTCCTTTTCAAACCATAATTGTCATAGAGATGGAAGAATATTCCTGTTTCTGCCTTATAACTCCTGCCTTGCCTTAGCAAATATGTGTGTCTGTTTTCTCATCTATAATTTAGGGATAAAAATATTTACCTACAGGACTTCATGAAGATGCTGTGTGGTTCAGTTAATTCACAGTTCCAAAGCAACCTTAAGATCCTCCCATGGTAATTCTATGTAAGTCCAAATTATTTATTTATAATGATTGCTTTTTATGTGTTCCTGCTGGCCTCAATAATGAATATTTATTCCTAAATAAACTTTAGGTTTTTCCCTACTTTAAATCATTTTTAGATCGAAAGAGTATAATAGATACCACATATATTTGTGTCCATACAGATTGAGGGAACAAATACAAATTCAGTAATTTAAAATACAGTAGACATTTTCTGTATAGTAACTTAACTTGCGGAGAATTTGGGTTAATAAAAGTCAGTCATGTTTCTGAACCAGACTTCCTATGTCCATGATGTTTAAAGTGGTGTTTAATTATTGTGGTAACTGAGTGCATGGAAAAAAATAACCCACTCCATATGGAATGACTAACAGATCAGAATCCTGAGCAATCTCTAGGTAACCCAAGAAGACAATAAAATGTTAATTTATAAGTAGTGGAATGAATTCTCTTCTGTAGAACTTTTTCATGTTTCACAGAATTTTGCAGTAAAATCCTGTGGTAATATATAAGTCACACAGGAGTTCAAAAGATAACAAGTCACCACTGTCTCACATAGAAACAGATTTTTCATGTATACATTCTTGTGCATGGTATAGCTTATCCAATAAAAATCACAAATTATAAACAGTATCAAGAGAAATGCTGAACTGGGCTGCACACGTGAACTTGGGTGGGAAACAGAAGGTAGGAGGAAAGATGTGGGGAACCAAAGTATAGTATATGTCCATAGCACCAGGGCAGGCATATTCTTTGGTACTTGCTTCAGCACTTATTTGAGGGCCCAAATGACATGCTCACAAAGAATTATGGTCTGCTCAGCTAGAAGCATAGTTTCCTTCCATTGCTTGCACACAGTAAGCAGTAGTATTCCCAGGAGGTCAAGGGCTTAGTCAGAAGCACCACAGCAAACAATCTCCATAAAATCTCCTGTCTATCATTTGCATGGACATAGGACGGTCAAGATGATGCTTTTAGTGTTACAAACTCTAGCCATGGCTTAAGTATAAATACAGGAAAATGGATAATACAAACTTTTATATTATCCAGAATGCATGTATGTATTTGCACATGTACACACACACACAGATGAAATGTTGGATTAGATTTTTCAACAGCAAATTGTCACTATCTTATGCCTTGCAATGTAATAAATAAGAAGCCAAGCTCTGTGGGACATCGTGCATGCAGACCAGGAATATTTGTAACAATTAAACTGAACGAAACTGATTTCCAGTGGAGCCCAAGGGATTTAGAAGCACAAATTTAATAGAATGTTACAGGGACTTGTGCGCCTATATCCTTAAAGTCCATTTATTTTTGGACAGTACTTGTGCTCCTAAAATACACAAGAACATTTGAAAATCTCCTTTGACTACTATAAAATTTCATATTTTAATGCCATAAACCCACTCATCCGCAATGAAAATAATTGCATATGCAATTACCAAATATATTTGGGCAAATGAGTCTTTTCCCCCATGTACAAAATGGATTCACTTGTAAAATATAAGGGTATGTTTCATGTTCCTGAGGAAAAATGATACCTCAAGACTAAAAATGACTAGCTTTGGTGAGCCAGTATGTTCCAAGTATATCTACACTGTGCCAAATTTTGAAATAAACCGCTATTCCGAGACGTCCCTTAATCCTCATGGAACGCGGTTTATAGGGACGTTGGAATAGTGAGCCCATTATATTTAGATATAACAGGCTTGCTTAAAAGACACAGAATAGCTATTTCAGGATACCGGAAGTATCCCAAAATAGTGCCGCTGTATAAACATACCCGTAGTCAACCTAAGTTAAGCAAATACAGTTAAGTGAATAATGTAGTTAAAGTCTACGTAGCTTAGGTTGACTTACTGCAGTATTTACACCATGCTTGGTGAACTCTCCCTTCAGCTTGCCTTTCCTTCTTGTTTGGGGTAAAGTACCGAAGTCAACTGAAGAGCCATCTGCAGTCAATTTAGTGAGTCTTCATTAGATCCACTATCTATCCCCAGTGGATCTATTGTCAGAGCATTGATCCAGCTGTAGTTCAAATGTAGCTATTTAGTTGCATGGAAGACTGTGTAATTTCAGTGAAAAGCAGTATTTATCTTCAAAACAGCTTAACCACAATTAGCTTTTTTTTTCAAAGATCCAGAAATTTCACATTTCTGTTGAAGCAGAAAAGCTGTCTCTGAGCTGTGGAGTTGGCACTTGGAAATATTTTACACTGTCCTCCTCATAAATAATATTTAGGACAGGGATGTGAAATCAAACACATGTGACTTGAATTTAGATTTGTAGAAGAGAGAGGCAAAAAGAGAGATAGTAAGTGCACTGAATGTAATGTAAGCAGGAAAGTTATTTTACCACCTTGTCAAATCACACACAGTTGCCAGCATTTTGATATTGAAATGAGGTAGACTTTGGTGATAAGCATGGTGCACTGATGGTGCATGCATATTTACAGGGGAGGGGGAAGGAGCGGCAAAACATACTTTAAATATATTTGTGACGGACCCCTCCCCAGCTTTTTGAAATGGACTTATGGACACGAATATATATATCTCAAAAGTGTTTTGAGCGAATTATTTCGTGTAACCCATCCATCTTCATGTCACGATCCACTGGTTCTTTTTATCTTTCTCTGTTGTATGTATCATTTGTGTGTGTAAAATTAGACACGTGGAGTGGGGAATACTTTGTAGGTTTCAAATGTGTGAATGAGAGACATGGAGGGTGTTACCCTCAACTGTTAAATTATCTCTTTTGTCCTTCAGTCTGAGCAGCGGTTGGTAGGGAGGGGCCTCAATCCTTTAACAAAAAGAATAGGAGAGGAGAGGCCAGGGTCTTTTGGCGGGACTGCACCTGAAGAAAAGGGCCAGAGACCCTAGGGTAGGGAGACAGCCCTGGTTTGGAGGGGCAGCTGGAAAAGAGGTTTTAGGGTGAGTTTGATTAAGTTTCTATTGAGGTTTCGGCGTAGAATTAGCCAAGCAGTTTTGTTTCTTTTGATTTGTAACCTACTTTGCTCTGCCTGTTTTCACTTATTACTACTTAAATCCTACTGCTTCAACTTAATAAAACCATTTTTATTTCTATCAAACCCAGTGTAAGTGATTGTTACCTGGGGGAGGGGGGCAACCAGTGTGCACATTCCCCCTTTCATTGTTAAAGGTGGCTTACCTAATTCTTTGGGGTTTGATTCCATCTGGGGAGTGATATCCCAGGAGGCTGGACCCTAAACTGCACTCTCCTTGGACCTGAAGAGGTTCAGTGTCTGTACTGCTTCTCGGTGGGGGCTGGGACCTCAGTTCGGGACCTTGGTTGGGGGAGACCAGTGGAGCTGGCCCAGCAGGACTGGGAGGTGAGGAGAGAGCCAGAAGGCAACTTGCCCAGAGAGCCAGAAGGCAAGTGGCAGTGGCTGTGTCAGCACCCCGGGAGGCACCCCTGAGGGGTCGTCTGTGACCGCACCCCGTCACAATATTTTAAAACACTGTTCTTAAAATCACAAAAATAAAGAATCAGTTGGCAGCAAACTTACAATAAGTACTCTTGCTGAAATTGCTACCTGAGATGCAGGTACGCAGCACAGGAATGAAAAGGGTCATCCTTCCTCTCTTTAATCCCCACTCATGAAACCCTTTGATGAGTACCAGTCTGATCCATTAATAATACAGCATAAAGTTTAAAATGAGTAATGTGTTCAGTGGCGAATAGAACCCTGGTAGAGAAAGCCTGGAAATTACCCCCCTTTAAAATATTGTATAATACCCCATTTGTTGCAATCAAATGCTTTCCAGAAGCAAAGTATTTACGTTTGATCAAAAGATAAAAACTATCACTGGCAGTGTAGGTTAGATGGTTGGATAATGTGGATAAAAGATTGTTGTATATAAGCAACTAGTTTTTGCAATCAGTTACACTAGATACCTCATCAAGAGCTAATATTAGGATTAAAGAGCCAAAGTATTTTGATTGGATTTTTGCATGAGCTAAAGCAGGCTACAGGATTTTGAATCAATGCTGCCTCTGAGTAGGCCTCTCTGAGATACTAGAGAAGATTATATTAATTGAACCTGAAGGAAATAAAAGGATGCACAGTATGAGTATCTTCAAACTGATTTTGGATAAGATGTCTACATCCAAAAATGATACCATGATTGTTCTGTTGTTTTGATGCTATATTTACAATTAATCCCTTTTTATTTATATAATACACATTATAAAAAGCTATATATTTTACAAAGGGAATACTGTTTGCATGAACTATCCTGGGAATTAAGTATGTGGACTTAAATGTTGCTTGGAAGTTTAAAAATGATGTCGTTGTTTATCCCAGTTACCGAATAAATTTCAACACAGTCAGATAACATAGCTAAATGAAGGTATCAGTAAAAAATTAAAATACATTATTTTAATGTCCAAAACAGAATTGAAGGCGATATAACGAGCAGAGCATTAAGGATTTGAACAAAGGACAAACCTTTGATTTGATACAAGTGTTTGTGAACATATTTTACAACCTGCAATTAAATTGAAGTATAATACTCAACCAGAGTTGTGGATGCAAAGGCCATCATGGAAAAATAGGCCATAAGTGCTGAATTGCTGAATTATTATTACTGAGATAGTATTTAATAACTAGCCAATTAGCCCATCATAAGACAGGATTTTCAGGTCTCTCCTCCACGTCGGTCTTCTCTCCTGAGCCTTCGGTCTCTCGCTCCGTGTTTCTTTCTCTTTCTCTCCTCCTCCTACTGCCTCCCCCTCTCTCTCTCAGCTCTCCTCCGCCTTCTGTCTCTCTCTCTGTCTCTCTCTCTTTCTCTTCTCCCTCTCCTGCCTCTCACTCTGTGTTTCTCTTCTCCTCCTCCTGCGGTGTCTCTCTCACTCTCTTTCCCGCTGTCCTCCACCTCCTCCGTTCTCCTCTCTGTCTCCTCCGCATCCTCTGTGTCTGCTCCGCTTTCCTCCTTTTGAATCCGGTTCCCATTTCCTGACGTCAGAGACACACGCTTGTCCAGGCCCGGCCCCCTGGCTGTTCCCTCTGGGCAGCGCTATTGCCTCCCACCGTGGCACTCGGCTGACTTCTGCGCCGCTCAGCCAGGCCGCCGCTCGGGAGCAAGCAGCGCAAGCGGCCGTTTGGGCCCCGTGCTCCCCTTGCAGCTCTCCATGCAGGACCCCATGAGGCGCCGAAGTCAGCCAAGCACCATGGCGGGAGGCAACAATGCCACCCAGAGGGAACAGCCAGCTTTTCAGCGTTACAGATTCACAGACATTGGGCTACTGTATATATGATATTAAGGCTAAAAACAAGACAAAAGTCACCACTGGAGACTTTACTAAAAAAGTTTCAGATGTTCTAAGAGTCACATGATTGGATGAGTTAGTAATACTTGGCAAGTCAAACATGATTTAATATTATCTCTAGTGCTTACATAAATACATAATCAGAAAAAGATTATTACTAACTTGACAAAATAATCTATGTATATGGTGTCACAGGACTGCTATACCTCGTTGGGGTGAGGGAGAAATATATTGCAACCCCATGGACTCATCTAAAGAGTGTCCCATATCTTGGGACTATACAGTCCAGTGTCCATGTCATTTACGAGTCTTTGTAACAATCTCCCATGTTCAGGTGAGTGCAGTTCAATAACCAGAGTCAGTAGAGCAATTCCCAGCTGTTGGGGTAGCGTGGCCTAATAGCCAGAATCAGTGGAGCAAATCCCAACAGTGGGGCAAGTGCGGCCTAATGGTCAGAGTCAATAGAGCAAACCCCTGCATTCAGGGTAGTACAGCCCAATGGCCAAAGTCACTATATGGGGTGTCAACCCACCACCACCAAGGCGTGTGGTAACTGGCCTACTGGAACCCAGGTATTCCCTCTCCACTAGGTTCCAACCCAAGGCCCTGTTGGTAGTGGACTCACCTGACACCAGCTTGGCAGATATCCCCCACAACACATTGAACCTTTTAGCCAATTCTAACACTATTTTCTCGCTATCATACCCAGATCTCTTTCTACCCATGCCTATGAAGTCTGCAGTGTCTGTAGCCTGGTAGTCTCTACACCCAATACAATGTTCCCTGTCTGGGTGCCTGCATCTGGTCCCATTTGGCTGGCCTCTTAAGTCTTGGAGTGCAAGCAGACCACTTGCTGGACTTGCAGTGCACTTTCTTCTCCTTCGGTGGTCAGCCCAGACTGAACTCCTCTCAGTCCTTTTATACTCTGGTTCTAGCTAGAGCATGCCCAGCAAAGCAAGAGGGGTGTGGCCTCTTCTGCTAACAAAGATGGTCTAATCCCTGGTATGCAAGTACGGGGATGATACATCCCATCACACAAGGTTAAAAACATTATTTCTAAAATGTTTCACACTTCATGTTTTAAAGAAATAGCTGCAACTACCCTCGCATAAAACTTGGCAAAATGAAAGTTTAAAGATGCAAATGTCAATGTAATAGTATTGGGAATTTACCTTCCTTTATTTATTGAATAAAATAATTCAGTATTTTGCTATTAAAGGACTGCAAATTTAGGAATTTAGAATTCATTTCCAGCCAAAAAATTATTATATATGAAGGACCTAGAATGTTTAAAGTGAAAAGTAAATCAGACAAATACTGATTGGCAGTCATAAGTTATACAGCTTGATGAAACAGGTCAGATTTGGATGCGCGCACACATCTGCCACCGAAGGTGTTGCAGACATGCACTAGACCAAAATTTGGCCATGAAGGAGGGTCTTAACTTTACAAAGAAGACAAGCTCCATTGTCTGAAGAAGCTAGTAAATTTCATTTCCACTGACTTCACCACTGTGTCATGAAACAGGTCCAAGCCCATATCCATTTTTATCCTGTGACCAAGGCAAATAGCTAAACATGCATTTCAGTGCCCCAACTAGGGATGGGCTGAGGTAGAATTCATGGGTCTACCTATCAGTGCCATGTGCTGAAAAGATGTTGATGGATTTGCAAGATTTAGATTCCTGGATTCCTGGAAAAGGGCCAACAGCACAGAACACACATGTTTTCCATGGACTAGCAGGGTCTGAATGGACACTTGAGAGCCAGGAATTCCCTGAGCACTTTTGCACAGCAATAGTTACAACTTGAATATGTAATTGGAGTCATTTGGTTTATTAGGACTCTTGTAAGATTTGGATTCAGACTTCATGCAGGTTCTGATCCTGCAATGTATAGCATGCTGTCACACTGCTTCCCCTGTGCGGAGCCCTGAAAAGTCACCAGGCCATCACACAGACACAGAAATCCACCCACATGCTAGATATTGCAGGATAAGGTCCTCTCACTTCATCCACTATTGGGCTGCAGCACAAGGATCTCACTGTGGGTATGTCTACACTTGCACCCTAGTTTGAACTAGGGATGCAAATATAGGCATTCGAAATAGTCAATGAAGTGGGGATTTAAATATCCCATGCTTCATTAGCATGATCTCGCCGGCGCGCTAGTTCACAGCTGATTCGAACCAGGAAGTGCGCGCCGGGACGCGTTAGTTCAAACCAAACGCCTTGGTTGTGGAGTAACCCCAAACATTACTCCTCAAAAAATGAGGAATTTTTGAATCCCTAGTTCGAACTAGGGTGCAAGTGTAGACATACCCTGTTAGAGTACTCTTCCTGTTTTTCACAGGGCACCTCAAAGTGTCAGTTGTACTGAGACACAGCTATTTGGGTCTCTGACCATGAGATGCTCTGGTTCTACAGAACCAGGAAAAGAACTCAGATTTGATGAGTCACAGTTGTGCTCTGTATTACACAAACAACATTAAAGGTATGGTTTAAAAGATCCCAGAGTTTTGCCACATTGAACTTTCCTTTCTATGACTATGAAATGCTAAAACTTAAAAAAAAAAAATAGATTAGTAGCACCTTAAAGACTAACAAAAATTTCAATGGTATCATGAGCTTTTGTGGATGCAACCCACTTCTTCAGATGACCAGGGAAACTCTCTGTTTTCTATGACTCATGAAAGGACAAACTTTTCCAAAATATTTTGTCTTATATTGCATACAAAAATTAACTATTGAAACAATACTTGGTTAGCTAGTTATTGTATCTTGCTGTATTTCTCGCTATTTCTTTTCATCCATACTTTTTACAAAAGAAAACAAAGAAGTTCTGATGAACTCATGGATAATTACAGGCATTGTCCAAATACCACTAAAATTTAGTAACTATTCATTTCAAATACATTCTCTTTGATCATGTTCTCACATTAGTATGTTCTGTATCTCTGAATAATCTTAGAATGAGTTACTAACAGGGATATTTGCTGAGACAGCACATGTTAAATACCCATTACAGAATCTTAATAGAAAATAGATTTTGAATTTCTAATTGCCAGCTTTTATACTGGAAACCTAATTTTGGGAGTTACATTTATCCTAACAGGAAACAAAATTCTATCATGTGACTTATACGGCCAACCAAAATTGCTTGAAATGCATTGCACTGCTCACAAACAAGGAACAGACTGAGAACATTATCTCTCAAACAATGCAAACTAGTAATTTTATTCTCCAAATCCACTCAAGTGTTAAAGCTACTGACATACATAAGTGTTCATAGGATAGTGATCCAAGAAAAAATTGGAGAAATTAAATGGTGAATAGTTTTGGATGAATAAATAAGAGGACAATTTATTAGTGGACATTTTGCAAACAAAACAAGAAATAACTTTCACAGAATTATTTGTTACAAATTAACTACCCAATTCTAATAACTGCTTAAGAAATATAAAACATAGGCTAAATGGATGTCATTTAGAACATGAATTCATAATGCATTTTTAACAAAAGTTTGGAAAGTTTAAAAATAATCGGAATATCAAACTACAGCCAATTTTTTAACAGTCCCCAAAAGGGCCTAGTCCAACGGCCACTGAAATCAATGGTCTGGGACCAAGCACAGGCCCTAAAAGACCATCCACTGCCTTTGATAAAATCAATATTTATTGATAAAATAATAGATTATAAAAACATGATCACCTATTTATAGTGTTTTTATTATTTGAAATGATCACTAAATAGACAGTCAACTCGGAAAAGATACAAAGAGAAAAGAAACCAGGAATTAATATTCACAAATGCAACAAAACCATTTTTTAAAAATCTTATGCTTGCACACAACCTTTAGGACAATTATTTGTATTTCTCTGCCTGCTCAGCATCTTATTCAAATCTGAAATATTCATCTTTGATTTTACAAGAGATTAGCTCATCCCATATAAGATGGCTCATGGGTGTGACTTTCTTCTACTGCTTTGTTCCTTACTATAGCCATTAAAGTGTACATACTTCCAAACTTTGTCATCCTTAAAAAGTTTATGACCAACTTGAAGGCTCAAGGAAGCTTTTATTTTATGTCCCCTCCCATCCCAAATTCATTTTCTAGTGCCTTTCACTTCAGCTTTTTGCAATAAACAGGTTAAGATACTGTTTTATTGCTGGCAAACATCTTGTTGACACAAAGGCTACGTCTAGACTACATGGCTCCGTCGACAGAGCCATGTAAAATAGTTTACTCGGCATAGTCAATGAAGCGGGGATTTAAATAATCCCCGCTTCATTAAAATAAAAATGGCCACCGTGCTGTGCCGATGATCAGCTGATCCGGCACAGCGTGGCAGTCTAGACGCGGCGCGGTTGACAAGGGAAGCCTTTGTTGACCGCTCCGGTATGCCTCGTGAAACCATTTTTATTTTAATGAAGTGGGGATTATTTAAATCCCCGCTTCATTGACTATGCCAAGTAAACTATTTTACATGGCTCCATTGACGGAGTCATGTAGTCTAGACGTACCCAAAGTGTGGTTGCTGTAGTCTGCCATACCATGGTTTTATGTACATTAAATGCCAAATGTCATAGATGAGGATATGAACCTGTTGAGGAATTCTACAATAGAAAAATATCCAGATTGGGCACCATTATGACAATGAGGTTACTTTCTATTTTTTCCTAATTTATTTTATAACTGGAAATGGAAAAGAAAATCCCATGATTGGGTGTCAAGTTAGAACCGTTCTTTGTTTAGAATAATTGCAATAATCACAGATAGAACATCTGTTGTGCACAGTCCACCTGGATACCCAACATTTCTGGATGCATCCAGATTTTAATTAACTATCACTCTCTTCCCAACAATAAATGTAAGTTAGATATGAACAACACCAAGTGGGTATCTCCATTAATGATACAAATAGTGTCCAATAATGTCCATCATAGCTTTTGGGTTAATGTACTAAAGTCTTGTCCAAGGAAATAACTATTTTACTGAAATTAAACCTACATATGAATCCGAAACAGGGACAGCACTGCATTCCATCAAATTCTTCTCTTTCATTATCCCAAAAGAAAATATGCCATCAGTACGTCCAAATGAATATCTGGTGCACAATGACAGAGTTCAGCTTTCTAGTGTGAAAAGTCAATCTCCAGCACGGTGAGTGAAGATGTGCCCTAACAGATTTATTAGGGCATAAAGTTTCAGGGGTAAAACACACTTCATCATATGAACTGGAGTGGAGTTTACAGAGTCATTGGTATTTATAAGGTGAACAAAATAAAGAGGGCACTTGTGTAAATGAGGCTAATCAAATCAGGGTGGAAATAGCTCATGCACAGCAGTTGATGTGGAAATATGGATATCAAGATATGGGATATCACCTGTGTAGTGCATTAAACAGTTAAAATCTTTATTCAGTTTTAGTTAATAGTATTGAATTTGCAAATGATCTCCAGTTCAGATGTTTTCCTTTGCAACTGGATTTTGAAATTCTTTTGTCGGAGGATAACGACTTTTAAATCCATTACTGAATGTCCCTGGACATGTTTCCTGAGATTAATTCAGAGTTTTTAGCTGTAAATCTGATGCTTGACCCAACAACATTTTGCAGAATTCAGAAGTAAATCCTTCAGCTGGATAAACTGGAATTAACATTTTTTAACATTTTTAACCTCATGAAATAAAATAGGAGCACTGGGGTTAGGTGCATCCTCAGATGTTTGAGCTCAAAACTTGAAAAATGCAGGAGCTTTCTTTCATCCAACATGATCAGAGAATTATATAAGTATAACTAGAAGGACTAAAAGACTGGCTCAATTATTTTTGTGAACTGAATACAATTTTTGTCCTCAATGGGTGATGAACTAATATCAGAATTTCATTAGCCCATTTTTCACCAAGAGTCAAACTAATTTTTCAAAGGGAAAAGTAGACATTATTTTACTGTAACATTTCATAAACTCAAATCTCTTCTGTGTTGCTCAGTTTTCTCCCATTTATTTTGTACAAATTCTCCTTATTTTCAAACATTGGATTTCAATAACATTTTTTTTAGCTTCTTATATTTTTTATTCATAGAATGCATAAAATACAGAACAATGACAGAAAACAAGGAGCACATACAATCCACATTTATATTTATTACTCTATGTGTCTCTCTGACATCAACACAAGAAATTTAGCTTTAATCTCTGTATAAAATGTGGACTTTATAGAAATCACAAAGTTAAAGCCCCAAATTAATAACTCACAGGTGGAGTCACATGAAGCTATGAATTTTAACAAGAAAAGAAGCCAGAGCTATGCCCGTTGGACAGAGTTCTTCTGAGTCTCATCGCTCTTACCCCTGGCAGCTTCCCTCATCTTAAGCAACTTATTTCTGCTGGGGGGAATTAGGCAAAAGATATGTATGTCCCTACACCACAAGTAGCTGTACATCAGAGAACTCTAGGCTTTGCTGGACTGGACTCTAAAGAGTATGTCCTGGGAGCTACTTGTCAACTGACAAAGAAAGAGCAAGATAGTATAACTTGGGCACTGCTGCTTCCTCAGTTATCAAGAAAATAAAGTGATTTTATACAATAGAAAAGTACTGGAAAATCAGGTGGGCTGCAATAATATTTGCTTTCTTGGTGGCTAAGGAGAGGAAGAGTGTGTTGATTTTCTGGACTCTTTTATCCCTCTGTACTGAATATTGACATATCTGAAGATCCAATACAATATATAATCAAGCTTTTTTCCTGTCTCCTTGAAACAACTGGAGTGCTCAAGTCTGCAGTAAAAAATAAAAAGAAAGTGGGAGGAGGGGAGAAAAAAAATACAATAATAGCATCACTGAATGTATTTCCCTAAATTAATCATTCAAATTTGCTTAGAATTTTACCATGAATTAATACTAAGAAAAGAAATGGAAGAAAACAAAATTGTTATTGATCAATAAATAATCATGTTATGAATTTAAATATTCGGTTTAAGGAATTCAGCTAAGGACTACATGGTAATACACATGTACAATACATATCATAGAATCATCGAATCAAAAAACACTAGAACTGGAAGGGACCTCGAGAGGTCATCGAGTCCAGTCCCCTGTCATCATGGCAGGACCCAGTACCATCTAGTACTGCTCTTAAATATCTCCAGAGATGGAGATTCTACAACCTACCTAGACAACTTATTGCAGTGTTTAACTACCCTGACAGTTAAGAAATTTTTCCTAATGTCCAGCCTAAACCTCCCTCGCTGCAGTTTAAGCCCATTGCTTTTTGTCCTATCCTCAGAGGCCAAGGAAAACAATTTTTCTCCCTCCTCCTTGTGACACCCTGTTATATACCTGAAAAACCATTATCATGTCCCATCTCAGTGTTCTCCTTTCCAAACTAAACAAGCCCAGTTCTTTCAGTCTTCCTTCATAGGTCATGTTCTCTAGACCTTTAATCATTCCTGTTGCTCTTCTCTGGACCTTCTCCAATTTCTCCACATCTTTCTTGAAATGCGGTGCACAGAACTGGACACAATACTCCAACTGAGGCCTAATCAGCACAGAGTAGAGCAGAAGAACGACTTATTGTGTCTTGCTCACAACACTCCTGTTATTGCATCCCAGAATCATGTTTGCTTTTTTTGCAACAGTTTCACACTGTTGACTCATATTTAGCTTGTGGTCCATTATGATTCCTATGTTTCACAGGCAATCATACTAGTCTCATTTTCTAACTTTTGAGTGCTTGATATTGCCAACTTAGTACAATCTGGGAGCAACTGTACATAACCAAAGATTAACCTGCTGTTACTACGTTCATAGGCTTCGTTATGTGCGGTTTATACATAACATGCAAAAAAAGTCTTAAGGGGCATGTAAATTATTTCAAAATAAATATTATTTATAATAGAGAGTTTGTGCATGTCTGTCTGTCCAGTTGTCCGTCTGCGAGTCCATTTGTTCAAGAACTCCTCCTAAACAGTAACAGCCAAAACTACCAAATTTGGCATGCCATTTTCTTTTATCTTAACATAAAGCAAGGTGAGGGTTTGGTTATGGCAGGACAATGGGATATACTTGGAATTTCATTGTTTTCCATAACATAGAAAGGGAGGGGCCTGACTAGAGGGACAGTTATGCTCCACAATGACCACTGGGGGCAGCAAGCAAAGGAGTCAGCTATACTCCAGAGTGACCAGAGGGGGGCAGCGCACAAGGAAGAGAGTGGCCAGCTGGAGCCAGAGCTCGCCATATTTTCAGCCACCTGCCCAGGTAAGTGGTTACATTTCCCCAAACCCTTCTTCCCCAGTCCTTGGCTGTAGCACTGGGCCAGTAGGTGGGAGGGAAAGCCCCACACACCCTGCCACCATGCCCCCACCAGGAGCACTGTGGGGAATGAGCAGTGTAGCCCCACCTTCCCCGAGGATCCAGAGTCCACCTCTAGTACTACAGGGCCTCCCAGCACAGCCCCACTCCCCGTTTGGCCTGGTTGGCCCCCCTCCCTCCTTTTACCAGCCCAAGCCCAAGAAGCACACCTGGGTCCAGCTTGCAGAGCCCCCCCCCCCTTTGTCTCGCAACCCAGGCCTGGGGAGTGTGGCCAGGGCTGGCCTGTGCGGCTCCCTCACCCTTTCTACCCCTCAGGCTGGCCCTGGGAGAAGCTGTCAGGCAGTGTGCACATGGACAAGCTGGAAGCTGGGGTGTGCAACTCCTGCGGAGAAGCTGGTGGACACCCCTGCCCCCTGCCCCTCCTCATCCCTTGCTGTGACTATTGCATCCCCCGTCCCCTGTCCTGAGCCCCTCTTTACCCCCTGCTCTGACTACTGTACTACCAACCCTTGCCCTGAGCACCTCCTCAAACCCCAATCCTGACCCCTGCACCCGCTACACTGCCAGCCCCTTGCCCTGAACCCCCCACATCACCAAGGCCCTGCTCGCACTCCTGCACCACTCCACACTGCCAGCCCCATGCTCTATGTTGCGTAGCCCTGCTCTAGATCAAATCATACAACATTCACCTACTTACTTTGTTTATCTTTCAGTCTTTTTTCCTCAGATTTTTGAAGCCTTTGAAATCCCTCTCTTCTGTAACCTAAAATCATTATGTAGTTTTATCCTTATCTAATTCTGATACCATCAAGGTTTTTTTTTTTACATGAGGTCACAGTGTAGAACAGTTTTGAATAATCAGTGTGTAACTGAGAGATGGTTAAACAGCTATGGCATGGTTTCCCAAATGCTGCTCTGAAAGCCCTGAAAACCTCATTTATGTTTAGTCTACACTTGAAACATTTGCTTGCTATGTTAGTCAAGGATGTGTTTTTGGTTTTTTGGTTTTTTTCCCACTTCCCTGATTGATGTAACTATGTCAACAGCAGCTTCAGTATAAATGCAAAAAAATGCTTTTACTGGTACAGAATATTTTGTTCAGGGAACTAGTGGAAGCTATACTGACAAAAGCCAGTATAAGTTATGTGTGCACTTGGAGAGTTTTCCAGTAGATCTATATCATCACAGTTATACCAGTAAACACTTCCTATGTAGAAAAAGCCTAGGAATTCTTACTAAATTTATCTGTTTTCATGTATTTTTAGTTTTTTGAACTGTAAAGAAATTGAGTCTTAAAAAACCAAAATATTTTGAGGTAGTCAAGAAGGAGAATTGACTTGTATAAAAGAAGAAAGGTTTACTTCTAAAGGGAATTTTCATTTTCTATTATTAACCCAAGTGAAAATCAATTACACATAGTAGCAGGTATTAAAGAAGTTATTTCAGAGATCTTATCTGTAAAGGGTTTTTCTATATTCTGCAGTGCCACTAATCTGGGGCTGATGGATATTTCTCCTCTCAGAATGCTAAGCAGAAGCAGTTGCCATGGCAGCACAAACACATGTAAGCATCTTCCACAGATAACCTATAAAGTGCCATATTCTCCAGACCAAATATGGTCTGTGGAAGTCCTTCAGGGCATCAGTACTGGTATGGGACCTCTGCACACCAGATGGGGAAAGTCTACGCAGAGGATTTGAACTCCATGGTCATGTCTACACTAGGAAACTATTTCAAAATAACTAAATTTAACTTAATAACTCTTGTTTTTACAAAATTGAAATAGTATGCCCCCACTACAGGGAAGCCTCAAAATTAGTCTAAGGCAGGCTCTGTTAAGGTGGACGCACTACCTCGAGTTAGGAAGCACACGGGAGTAATTAGTTTGAATTACTCTAGGGAGTAATTATTTCAAAATAGTGGCATTGGAGCAGCCCCAAGAAAAGCAGTAGTACAGATTTTAAAATAAGGGGCCCCTTATTTAGAAATAACAGGCTCAGTAAAGTGGATGTTGCACTTATAAATTTGACCTTAGAAGGGTTATTTTGAAATAAAGCACTATTGTAGACCAGAGACATGTGTGCTATGAAGTTCTGTTTTATAGAAGGGGCCATCCAGTCAAAAGTGGAAAGCATTTGTGAAGATGGGGGAGACATGAAAGACGTGGGGCATGGTTAGTGGATCCACGTCTACATGGAACACTTGTGCAGAGGCTTCCCTACTAATCCAATAGAAAGCACTAGCTCAGTGAAAAATGAAATCTCTTCATTTATATATTTCTCAGATTAACAGAAGGCTTCCTACAACTCTCATCCTTCTGTTGACTGAATACTAGGACTGGAAGGGACCTCGAGAGGTCATCGAGTCCAGTCCCCTGCCCTCATGGCAGGACCAAATACTGTCTAGACTATCTCTGACAGACATTTATCTAACCTACTCTTAAATATCTCCAGAGATGGAGATTCCACAACCTCTCTGGGCAATTTATTCCAGTGTTTGACTATCCTGACAGTTAGGAACTTTTTCCTAATGTCCAACCTAAACCTCCCTTGCTGCAGTTTAAGCCCATTGCTTCTTGTTCTATCCTCAGAGGCCAAGATGAACAAGTTTTCTCCCTCAACAGGTTGAACTGGTTTTTTTCTCCACTATACCTGATATCCCTGAAAATAATAAAATATGTGATTTGCATTTCAAGAATTTAGATGATACTATGTAAAATGTAAAGTCCAGTCTCTCTTCTAGGGAATAGCAGACACTTTCCTTTTCAAAGGAAGTAAGAGGTAAAAAACTCAGTTCATTTCATGCCTTACATTGCATCTAACATATAAGACAAAGAAGGTTGTAATGTTCTGTGAATTCCAGAGCCTGAGGTGATTCTGGGATCTGAGAAACAGCCCAATGTAAGTTCTGTGTTCTGCCTTGAAGAAGGAAAGACTTGATTATGTCTGAAAATTGTCTCTGAGATGAGTCATTTGCTGAATTTACTATTGCATGGAATGAGTTTTCCTCTGGATTACAACATCTAAACACTGACACATTTGTAGAAAAGAGGTTGTACAAAAGTCACTGTCGCATTGTTAAACCTGTTGTCTGAGGTTGGACTCTATCGCAATTACTGGGGAACAATGAATGCAAAAGTGCAAACTCCCTGTTTCTTTTTTATTATTGTTAGCAAGAAAGGAGAAGCTCTTATTACAATTTGCTGCTTCTTTCCTGTTTGAAAATAAATTGAAGATGGTAATAACAGTTAAGGAATATGACGTGCCTATTTGAATTCTATGTGATAGCGTCTTGGATCTTGAGTGACTATTGCAGCCAAGGGCAATCATGTGATCTGTGGGCTGCATGCAGCCCACTAGGACTCCACCTTCGGTCTGCAGACCCTCTGGCTGGCCCCCCTCTTACATGCACCTTTCACACACCAAGGCACTGGAGCCCTGCACTTCCTACTCCTCCCACCTCCCATTCAGCATTTTCATGGGAGCCACCCCATCCCTGCTCCTCCCAGGGGTGGAACGCCATGAATCAGCTGTTTGCAGCATTCCAGTTCTGGTTGGGAGGGGGAGGAGCAGGGACAGAGCATGACTCAGATGATTCATAGGCTCCAAAAGGGCTGGGGAGAGAGGTACAAGTTGGAGCTGGTAAGTGCGGGGCTCCAGTGCCCCAATGCACAAGAGGTACATGGGGAGAAGGGGCAGACAGGGGAGCCACAGACCTGCAGGTGGAACCCCAGTGGGCCATGGGCTACTGTGGCCCACAAAGATGAAGAAGGGCCATGCATGCAGCCTGACCACCATTCCTGGTCATCCATCCCTGGGCTATGGGTATGTCTCTGCTGTAATCAGGAGGTAGTACTGCAGCATCTGCTGCCTTCACTGCTAATGTTACTGGAGCTGGCTTTGATCTGCTTAGACTAATGAACTCATTTGTCATTCATATGCACAGAAGGACCTATGGATCTGCAGTGTTTAGTGTCATTTTATTCTTTGTTTTACAAACTGCAGCCTTTCTACTATAGCACACACCCTACATTAGACAGTCAGAATGATCTGCTAGAGGATTTTGTGCTCCATAAGATTATCATTCTCCCCATAAAGAGTAACAAATTGGATACATATTATTGCATTTTCCATTCTTCCACTTTAAACCTTGCAGAAGGGTGGCTGGAACAGAAATGGTATTGCAAAAGTGACTGCAGAAAGAGTTGGAAAAAGCATGTGAAACTCAGAGGATTCATTTGTGTTACTGCTTTACACAAATTAAATGCTCTAGAGAACTTTCAAAAAAATGTTTCAATCTGTGGGTGGGGGAGCCCAGGAAGTCTTCTGGTTCCACAACTTCTACCCAGGGAAGCTGGTAGCCTGGAGGCACTTCAGAAATTTGTGAAGTAGCCCTCCTTCAAAAATGATTGCCCACCGCTGCTTTAAAGGTAAGGGCAATATCCAGAATATTGTACTAAGGTCAGCTACTCAAATATATAAGCATAAACTTTTCTCAGCAGCTATGAGGGTATGTCTACACTACAGTGTTATTTCAAAATATCTTATTTCGAAATAGTTATTTCAAAATAGCTTCTTTTGAAATAACGTGTCTACACACAAAATGCATTTTGAAATAGCGTTTTGCTATTTCGAAAAGCTCATTCACACTGAGTGGACTCTGAATCGCATTTAAGGCTGGGCGGAACCAGTTCCGTCAGGGCACCACGTCAGGACTTACTGTGTGGGGCTGCTGCCTGAGCCTATCTGAGGTCTGTGCTTAAAGGGACCTCCCCAGACAGCCAGTATCAGGTTCCCTGCTTGCTTGCCTACCTCAATGAGGGACAGCAAAGCATTTTGTCTCTGTGTGCTCTGGTTGCCCTCACTCTGGTCACTCTGCAACATGGATCCAGAGCTGCCCTGGGCACTCTGGTGCTTCTCGTGGACGCGTTGCTGCGAACCTGGCTGCACTTTCTGCAGGCTGCAATCCGGGAGGTCCATTGGGGGGCTGTCAGTATCCAGGAGGCCCAGTGGGAGAGCTTCCACCCTGAGGAGCACTAAGAGCCTCCCTGGTGTGCCCCACTGGAGGCTTGTGCCTCATTCCTCCCTCACGTCCTTCCACTTACCCCTCCCTAACCCCCCTTCCTGGTGTCAAATAAAATACACGTATTTTCATGAACGCAAACTCTCTTCATTTAACAAAACTGGGGGGGTGGGAATGAAACTCTGGTGAGACTGGGGAAAGGAGGCGGGAGAGGAGAGAAGAGAGGGTGGGAGAGGGGAGGGAGAAACCTGGGAGGAGGGAGCTGGAAGGGGGAAGCAAGGGGAAGAAGGGGGAGGGAAAGCTCAAGGCTCAGGTTTGGGGGTCTCGCCAGACCAACTTGATTTTCATGCAAACCTGCTCCTTGGTTTGCATGTGGCCTCTGGTGGCCAGGCTGGCAGCTATCCTGCCATAGACGGCTGCATTCCTCCATCTAGTTCAGAGATCATGGACGTTGGGGGCATCCCCCCCAAACCTGAATAAGGTCCATGATCTCCACCCTGGACCAGGAAGGCGCCCGACTTCTCTGGGCCCTGGCAGGCTCCTGGGAGCTGGCAGACTGCTCCTGGGAAGCAGTGGAGGGCTGGCTGCCAGTGGCTTGCTGGCTCATGTTTTGGGGCCACTGGGTCAGGGGCAGTGACTGCTGTCTCTGGGCTGGTAGGCTTGGAGCTGGAACAGGCACTGTGGCCAGAGTCTACCACTTTAAGGGTTCCGGGAAGGGGGAGAGGGAGAGAAGTGTTCTTGGTTGAAGCCGGAGTGGCCACCAGGGCACCCTGGGAAGGCTGGAGGCCCCCTATTTCGAAATAAGTGTCTACACAGCACTTATTTCGAAATAGCTATTTTGAATTTGGCGTTATTCCTCGTGGAATGAGGTTTACCAAATTCAAAATAAGCACTCCGCTATTTCGAATTTATCTCGAAATAGTGGTTTGGCTGTGTAGACGCTAGGAAAGTTATTTTGAAATAACTTCGCTGTGTAGACATACCCTGAGAACTTATCAAATTCTTAATTCTCAAATTCGAGTGGTCTTGAGCAGCAACATAAAAGACAAGATTTATTGTAGACAAGGGAGATCCTCCACATTGAAATCTGAAAGAGAAGGCTTTTTTCCCCCCGACCTTCATGTAATCATACCAATATGATCCTGGAGGAATACGGAGCATATACATAGAAGACTAAATAAAGCTGCAGATCAATCTTAATTTTTAATTCCACCTTTTAATTTGTCACCAGAGCTGGATCTTCATTGTCCTCAATAGGTTGGGCAGACCAGTGTACCCTTTGTCACCCCCTGCAGAATCACCTTCTGAAGAGGTAGTTTACATGTGAGCTTTACCAAGTGGCTGGCTATATAAACTTCCGCAGCACAGAAGAAGCTGAAAAATTTCTATCAGGCACAGTCCAGTTTTAGTAATTAAAGCTTGTGCAGATTAATGAATTTAGAAGGACTTTATCAGCTTTATCTTGCTCATTCAACAGGAGAAGCTCTTCTGACATCTCCTTAGCCTTAATGCCTTTTTAATATTCCTGCATAAATAATTCACATTCTGCTCACTCAACTTCCTGGCAGGAACAACAGAATCTGGGTCCTCTTTATAAGACTTCAAGTGGTGTTTCCTTCTGCAGATGACAAGAAATATCTGACCTATCTTTATTGCATTTTTCTTTAGTAATCTGCAGCTCATTTCTCTCTAATGAAATTTTGGAAGGCATTTTCTTACATTAATTTTCTTTAGTTTTTAGACTCACAATAGGAGAAAGAGGGTCCTTTATTATTTAGAAAAAGGTAGTTGCTACCAGTGTACCAATACATTATGTGAAATCCTAGGCTCCATTGAAGACATTGGCAAAGTCTCATTGTCTTTAGTGGAACCAGGATTTCATACATATTGAGAGATAATTCCTGCAATGAAAACCTTAACATTTCACTGGACCAGCCACCCTAAAGGTGAGAAGGCAGAAAACTGAGAGATGAAATGGCCTACCTAATGTCCCTGCAGGTCAGTGGCAGGGATGGGAATAGAATCTGAGTTTCTTGTTTCTCTCCCCCACGCCCTCCTTCCCTAGCTTTTGCCACCCCATCCAAGGGGAGGCTTTATCACAAGGCATAACGTTCCCATCTATGAGTAGGCCATCCTTTAAAACATCTCTTGGTTTAAATGGAACACTAAGCATAACATGCTGGGAAGCAGAGGATTCTTCCCTTTATATTAGCAATATGTTGTATCCATAGTTCTTATGCACATCCTCTGCTCCCCACCAGAGAAGACCTTTCTGGTCCATAATTTCCTGTGCTCACCCCAATAAAGATGGAGTGAGGTTCTTTGAATACTTAGTTTTCTAGGAACAGAAAATGGCTTTTATCACTAACTGTCATAGTCCTAGACTCTGCCTAAATTGCAAAACACAAACAATCTAAAATAAACAAACAAAGAAACCAAGCCATGGATGCTGGTAATATTCATTTTTCCAGAGCTGAATTTTGTGTCAGCTTTTCTTTCACTTCACTTTCTTTTTTGTTTTGAAATTAACCACTGTCACAAACAAATTCTTTGGAAATTTCATGCAGCACACTGCTGCGTGACCTGCATTCAGTGAAGCAAAGCAAAGCTGAGAGACAATTATCTTGGGAGCATGGAGTCAGTGCAGTGTAAAAAGGTGCCAAAAATTCCACTGGTGTCATTAACTGCTGTTGCCGCTTATCCCTCTGAAAGCAAAGATCTACCCATCAGCCTATACTGGTAGCCTAAGAAATCAGAACATACCTTGCACCACTGGATATTAAGAAAATGCAGTCATGCTGGGAAAAATATGAATTGTTTTACAAAGAGTTGTATCACTTATTCCAGTTACATGACATTTCATTTTTCTCCAAAATCAGCAATGTCATAGCTCTGATCCTTTCCTAATTTAAAAACAAGAGTTTCCAAAAACCTATTAAATATTGAATGTTGTTGTATTTCTTGAATTTAAACAGGATAAAGAAAGGAAAGAATCAATGAATTCATTAGTGGCATATTTTGTCTGTTTCCAGATGATCTATTTCCTTTGAAATTGAAAGTCAGACTTAAAAGAAAACTGTCAACTTGATTCTTTTAAACCGATCATTTAAAAAAAATCCAATTTGTAAAGGAGCACTATTTAAATATTCAGAACTAATTTTAAATAATGGTTTAAGAGATTTTCAGCTCCCATGCTATTGCTGCTTTATAGGGGAGCAGTGAAATCACTCTACTCAAAGCACTATCAAGTATAAAGCAAACTATTCTGAAAATTATATTTTATTTTTAGTTTAGCTAGGTTCTTTCAATTATAGTGAACTTAAGTGTTACTTTAACTGAAGTAGATATGGCATTTTCAGACAGAACTATGATGCAACTTGACAATTAAATAGTATTTTTGTGATTGTTTATTTACAAAACCCCAGCAATGCCAGTAAATATTTTAATGGATTTTAAAGTGTATTTTCCTTTAGTATATGTAAGTGCTGGCCAATTTCTGTACCTGGCTGCTGAGATATGCAATGTTAAAGCTTTAATGAACATTTTTACTTTAATTTATTTCCCCCAGAATCTCATATCAAGCAGATTTTTCTTAATCATAAGAAGTGTCACAAACCTAAATTCCAGCAAAATCTGATATATAAGAAACAGCTACTGAAGTCCTATTGCACAGGTAGAGAGCTAATATTAAAGAGGAGAAAGACAGAAAAAAGCATTAGGCCTTCTAAGTTTAGGTGGACAAGGAAATATTGGAGCAGCAAGTTTGATTAATATATATTGTTTTTACATTTGTATTAGAATAAAGAAAAAAATGTTAATTTTAAACTGACCATTTTGTCTATTAAACTCTTTATGATATAGAAACAGGTCTTGTTTGACTGGAAAGCTCACTTCAGTAGTGCTATGCAAACTCTGACCTACTGGTTCATAAAAGGTTTTCTAAACTGAACCTAACAGTAGCATACGCCAAAAACAACAAATGGTCTGGTAGCACTTTATAGACTAACAAAACATGTAGATGGTATCATGAGCTTTCGTGGGCACAGCTCACTTCTTCAGACGACCGGAGTTTTGAGTTTAGGATGTGCAGACCCAAAATAAATAAGAGAGAATACACAGTTGTTGGAAGCAAATATGTAGGTTTGCTTTAAAATTCGAGTTCAACTAACCCAACTCTCCAGGTGGATTTTCCTGGGACAGATCTTTTCACTGGTATAAACTGTCATCCTTCCATTGACTTAAGATGTGCCGTTTCTACACATACCTTCTCTCCCCACTTCCCAGATGCAACTAATGATATCATAACACTGTTCCCTACATTTTGTTAGGAAGAAATGAGGAAAGCCTGGAGGAAAAAGCAGCATAGTATCAATTCCAGCTGAAGGGTTATCAGCCAATGTTCAATCAACAGGAATGTGCTGATTCACTGTAAAATCAAGTTACAATTTTAGTGGGTTTAAGGTTTGATGGAAATCTTTTGCAGAACTCTCAAAATCAATCTGGTGCATCTACCTGTTCTCAGAATTATGTGTGTAGCAGAGGAATGTCTTAAAAGCTATCCCACTCCACCCCTATCCTCATTTCAGATGATGCTTGATATTATATAGATTAGAATGGTATAAGAATCTGAGTAGAAAGTGAAGACATCCATAATACCTCTGAGAAAAAGGCTGGGCAAGCTGATGATTGGTCTTTCTCTCATTTCTGTCCTCTCTATTGACAACTCTTTTATCTTGCTGTCTCATGCTTTGTCCTTTTAATTGCAAGATTAGAGGGAAAAATTATCTGGACTTCCCCCTTGTAAAGAAACCATAGAAGACAACACATGGAGGAAGAAGGAAGGAAGTTAAAAGGGTCATCAGAGAAGCTGGAATGTGAATGAGGCAGCATATGAAGGGATTTCTGCAGCATAAATAGTAATTTATGTGGAATGCTGACAAAAGATAAATAATGTGGTCATTTGCAAACTGCATAATCACATTAACACAAGACCCTGGCTATTGATGAATGCATAATCTCAAATCCCATCTCTTTTTTTCCCCTTGGCTAGACTCCTAACTCTCTCTCTCCAAATTTGACTTGAAATTTGGTCTTTGTACCCTTCTTAGCTTGCCATGTTTTATGTTTACAAATGTGGTATGTATATATTGTAATCTTATTTACAGTATATTTCAACATAAAGACTGTAGTTGGCTACTGAGTTGGCTTTTGCATAACTTCTTTCATCTAGAAGTTAATTCATTTATGTAGTTTAATGTTTTCTCTTTTCATCTATGAAGTTATTGTACTAATACTAAGAACATAAGAACAGCCATACTGGGTCAGACCAAAGGTCCATCTAGTCCAGTATCTTGTCTTCCGACAGTGGTCAATGCTAGGTGTTCCCAGAGGGAATGAACAGAACACGTAATCATCAAACGATCCTACCCTTGTCACTCATTCCCAGCCCCTGACAAACAAAGGCTAGAGACACTATTCCTACCCATCCTGGCTAATGGAAATTGATTAATCTATGCTCCATGAATCAATCTAGCTCTTTTTTGAACCCTATTAAAGTCCTGGTCTTCACCACATCCTCTGGCAAAGAGTTCCACAGGTTGACTCTGTGTTCCCTGAAGAAATACTTCCTTTTGTTTCTTTTAAATTTTATTTGGTGGCCTCCTAGATATTACATTATGGGAATAAGTAATTAATTTTTCCTTATTCACTTTCTCCACACCACACCAGTCATGATTTTATGGATCTCTATTGTATCCCCACCTTAGTCTCCTTTTTTCTAAGTTGAAAAGACTCAGTCTTTTTAATATTACCTATACAATAGTTTGTAAAACATTTTGGAATGCTTTTTATATAAAAAGGTAGTATATAAAACCAAATACTGTTCTAAATTATTATGAAGGTTGAAATGTTCACAAGTGTCAGATATTTTGCTGATACTGAGGTTACCCAATTTTTTGAAATATAAATCAGCACATTGGTAGCACACATATTTTTCTTAATTTTATCTGGGCTAAAAACATTCACATCACAGTTTCAGTTTACAAGTAAAGCACAACAGTTATTAACTGGCTACTAAATTAATATCAGCCATGTACTGGATTATATATCAGTGAAACCATTTTAGTGAATATTTCCATAAATGGATTAAAGCAATATCATAAATATCTTTAATATTTAAATATGGTAGAGTACTAAATGATACTAATGTTACTAAAGAACTTTTTATATAATCAGGTAACCACAATACTACCACTACAATTAGAAATTA
Organism: Rafetus swinhoei; assembly: GCA_019425775.1. NCBI lineage: Eukaryota > Metazoa > Chordata > Testudines > Trionychidae > Rafetus > Rafetus swinhoei. The sequence continues at coordinate 18,730,731 of CM033434.1, forward strand.
CTAAATAATTTATTGAATAAAATCCTGATTGTGCCATTCTTGCTCAAGTATATCTCTACACTATAAATACTCCCATTGATTCTAAAAAAGAGAAATATTATAGGGAGGGAGAGCAAGGGAGGGAGAGCAAGGGTCAGACTACAAAAAGTACAAAGAAATAAAGTTTGCTCTTATCCAATAAATTGTATTTGGAGAGCTGACTGCAGTCCCTAGAGTTAACTTTTCATCCATCAGAATAATGCAAATGAATGTCCATTTATACGTGTGTCCTTCATTTGTGGTGGCAGATCTCCAGAAAGGATTTTATTTGACAAGAAATTGACATATTGAGCAAAATGTACAATTTCTTTGTACAGCAGAACAATTTATCAAATGAAATTCAGGCCACTTTACTAAGGTAACTTTGTAATTTATTTATTTTAATGAGTATGGACCATTGTGTGTGGCCACTGTACTTAACATTCAATTCAGATACACAACAAACAAATGATGCTATTACATTCCTTATCTGACCAGTAAATACGGAGTTTTCTAATATATACCTTTTAAAATATATATCTCGGCCAATTCAAAAAGCAAAATTACAAATTTCATACTAGGGCTGGATTAGTTATAATCCACATAAACTTTAGATATATAAACCAACAAATGGATTATACTGATCCTTATGTTTTCATCTGTCACAAATAGTACCAAGATCCTATTTTTTCTCTTACTTAACAGTAGTGGAGTTCTTCAAAAAATGTATTATTAAGCACTTTTATCTTTCAAAAAGCACAGTTTGACCCAAATAGGTGAATTTAAACTATGAAGATGCATATTTGTGGTATTTTCATTTCTTTACTAGTTTATTCCCAACCTTACAGTTGAAACATTTTACAAGATGGGCTCTAAGTAATAATTGCAAATTCATTTTACAAGTAAAAGTTGTTTCTTTCATTTCAATAATGGTAAATTTATCTTCGGTGTACAGTAGCAATCCATACTTGAGTAGGTTTACATCACCTTTCTTTTAGAAACAGGAAGATTAGTCCAATTCTGAAAGTTTTCCCTTAGGAATTTTCATCTTTCAGCATTACATTTTTTTAGGAGGACACTTCTGTTAAATAAATGCTCAGAGGCTGATGAAACTGAATTAGCAGGCTTATAGAAAATAAGTTATCACCAATATTACAAAGGTGGGGGAGGGAGGCGAAGGTAATATACCAGCAAGATGCAGCCTATTATGTAAATTTGTCACCACATGCCACACATAATGAATAAACCTGGTGCTCTTAACACTTTGATTATAGACTATACAGACAATGCAAATTAAAAATCCTGCTGCTGTATAAATGCAATGAGGGGAAATTATGTAAATTTTAACACATTAGATTGATTTGGTTGAAATGAAACCTGTTCCACTTGATGTTTTAGGGAAAGAGCCACAATTACTATGATTGAGAAAGTGCAGTGTTAATGAAGTGTGTTATTGCTAATCAATTCCTCCTTCGCTGGTAATGGCACAGGCATGTGCACTGTCACTATATCATTCACAGATGAAAGTAACCACTCATACCTCAGCCCTCTTTTCACATTGAAAATTTAGGGCTGTATATTATTTTCCTTAAATTAACTATGCTTATAACAATGAAAATACAAGACATTATAGAAAGGTGTATATATAAGTTAATTAGTGGGAAATACTGTGTAACAAGACTAAAGTGCAATCTGCAATGTTATTATGCATTGGTTTGCAGTGATACCAAATACATAACTTTGCTTAGCTATGCATTAATATATTTCATTATGTCAGTTCTGTTGAAAACTATGGATTTAAGCTACTAGATGGTAATAATTTAAATGTGCCTATTTAAATCAAACTATAGATTAGATGCTACCATCTTAATAATCATTTCTATTATGATAAGTATAAAGAACCTAAAAGATCTTGCACTTGAAATATGAATTGTTTCAAGTACATAATTTGGTTTCATATTCCACGTATTGCAGTGTTTCTCAAAGTGGTCCGTGAAACCACTTTGAGAAACTAATTAACTGGCCACTACAGTTTGTTTACTTACTGGCGCCGTAGCCAAGGAGCCTCACAGCTCCTATTGGCTCCAGTTTACCATTTGCAGCTAAAGGGGAGCCATGGGAAGTAGTGGCCCAGCCCACACCACTTCCTTTGGCTCCCTTTGGCTGCAAATGGAGCAAATGGGAACCGCAAGGCTCCATGGCCATGGCGCTGGTAAGTAAACACACCAGCACAGTCAGTTAGCAGGTTTCTCAAAGTGGTTTTGTGAATCACTTTGAGAAACACTGATGTTTTACCTCAAGCTCACAAATTTAGAATCTGCTTTAATACTGTTGTCTAGGGTTGAATTTCGTTCTGCATATTTATTTAGTGGGACTACAAAGCTCCTGGATCACAGATTTTTTTTATGCAAATGAGCACTTTACTCTGAAAGTTGTCCCACTGATACCATTGCAACAACTCATGGACTAAGGTACTTGTCAGCATCAGAGAGACTGAAGGTATCTGTCCCTAAATTATTTTGTATTTTGAATATTTGATATGTTCTATGAGATTAAGTGATGTCAGTGTTTAGAATAATTAAATTCAGCCAAGTTTGAAAAATATTTTATACTATAATACTTGTCATGACAGAAAGTGTTTCAGTTTTCTAAAATTTCTATAGAAGTAGAGATGTAGGCCATGTCTATCAGTTTATAGTTAAAATACAGTAGGCTCATCCCAGCTTCCCATGATTATTTCATTTATATTTTGTACTTTATCAATTTGGTTTCATGTTCAAAAACATTTTTCATTATGTGTGGTAACATGTATAGCTTACCTCCTACTACTTTAATTTCTGTTTCCTGTTGGAATATATAGATAGAGGGCCCCAAGTACTCTACAGAAAAAGGCCCATCTGACTTCAGTGCAATTTTGTTAAACAGACTGGTTGCAGGAAAAGATGCACACACACCAAGGGCGAATACAATAGAATCATAGAAGTCAAAAGGACTTTGAGAGGTAATTAAGTCCGGTCCCCTGAATTTACAGCAGGACAAAGCACCATCTAGATCATCTGTGTTTGTCTAATCTGCTATTAAAAATCTCCAGTGACGAAGATTCTACAACCTCCTTAAGGGTATGTCTATGTTACGGGACAAGGTCATACAAGCATGCCTCAGATTGTCCCTAGAATAGGACTGACTATCTCCAAGACTATCACTTTGGGACACAGTCAAATTAAGATACGCAACTTTAGCTATGTTAATTGCATAACTGAAGTTGAAGTACCTTAACTCGACTTTTGATGCTTTCCACACTTCAGGAAGTAGCAGAGCGAACACTCTCCCTTCAACTTCCCTTACTCCTCATGGAAGCAGGACTAATGGCATTGTCCGGAGTGCCCCTCTCAATTCGAATTTGCATGTCTTCATCAGACCCGCTAATTCAAACCCTGGAAGATCGACAGCGGCAGCTCCAATCTTTTCTTTAGTGTAGGCATACATTAAGCAAATTATCCCAGTGCTTAACCACTCTTAGAGCTAGGAAGGTTTTCTTAATGTACAACCTAAACATCACTTGCTGCGATTTAAGCCCATTTCTTCCTGTCCTAACATCAGAGGTTAAGGAGAATAATATTCTTTCTCCTCCTTGTAACAACTACTTGAAATATATTATCCTGTCCCCTCTCAGTGTTATCATTTCCAAACTAAACAAACCTAGTTCTTCCCTCATAGGTCACGTTTTTCAAATCTTTAATCATTTTTGTTGCTCTTCTCTGGACCGTCTCCAGTTTGTCCAGGACATTCCTGAAATGTAGTGTATGTGGGATTTGGAAAAAAAAATCAACATTTCTTATTCAAACTTACACATACTGCACTCAAACATCTAACACATGCATTGTGAAGCTGGTTCTGTGAACACTCTCCATCTGAGAATCTCTACTTATATGAGTATCTTAAAAAAATCATCAATCTGTCAGGACTGGGCCCCAACTGTCCTCAGGAGTCTTTCAGAGAAACAAAAAGTGGTGGCAGAACCAAATAAAAATTAAAGTAAAATGATCTTACTTCTACATGCATATGCAGAATTACATCCCTTTTGCATTAGAGTGCAGCTTTCTATAAAAAAAAACCAAAATCACTTTAAAATATAATTATTTGTCATATTTTGGTTGTTAATAATAATATCAGGTGATCTGAACTCAATATTGAACTCAAATATTATAACAAACAGGAAGGAGCTACAGATTATATGAATTTTCAACACTTATACGCTCTCACCTTCCTTTCTTTTTCTGTCTCCTCCATATTTCTTGGCTCATTCAGGGACCCAATACTGACTATTCCTATATACAAAACAACTGCCACTGAATTCAACAAAAGTTCTGTATAATAGACAGCAGACTGTTCTTTTCTCAGAAATATTGTCACCAGACCTTTTTTGTATTTAGGCTTGATCCTTTGGGAAATCAAGTAGGTTTGTGAGCTCTTCTTCCACTCATGCTTAAGACAAGACAGTTTACACTAGATAGTGCCCTTTGAAACAAGAAAGAATGATAAAAGTTACCCCTCCCAATTAAAATTTAGAATTGATTTAAGCAACAAAATATAAGACACAAAGCAAAGTAATGCAATAAGAAAAAAATGTTAAAATAAAATAAGCTTACAGGAGTTGGGGGAGACCATCATTTCACCCAGTCCCTCGTATGGTGCAATCCAGGTGTTTAGTAACACAAAATAAAAGCAAGGAATCACTATGGTAAATATTTCAACACATAGGATTCAGGCTAATTTGCAGCTCTCATAGGTGCGGGGAAATGAGTCGCATCTGCTTGCTTCACTCTCCAGTACTTGTTTGAGTTCTTTGACTTCTGACTGCTTTAGTTATAGGACAAACTCCCTTTGAAGTTACAATATTAGAAGGAGTGAAACAATAATTTCCCCATATTCTAATCTCCAGACATCCTGGGCTTGTTCAAGGACCCATTTTTTTTTTATCATAAAGGGAAATAATTAAATTACCTGAGCTTTGATCAAGGCATTGCTGCAATCCCTTTTTGATGTAGAACTTGGCTATTTGAAGCACCAGACAGATAGCTGACCCATGTCTGTTTAACTCCTTCTCTGCATGCTGTCATTGCTAACAACATTTGCAGCATTTTGGAAGAGTCAGTGTTTTCTAGTTTTTCGAAGAGGACATATGATATCAGTTTTGCTATGCTTCACAAGGATGAGAGAAGTTCTGTATCAAACATCTGGTAGGTGGCTCATTGCAGATAGCGTTAAATCAAACTCCATTCTCTGTGTCTCAAAAAACCCCTCATACTGAAATGATTTTCCAATTGAATTAACTTGTCTTAATATTTACATTATATACCTGATATGGAGCAAAATCAGCCATTAGTGCCTAAAAACAGATCCTAATAATGAAGCCATTTTCTGACTGAGTTAACTAGACTTCAATGTAAAAAAAAAATGATAGGGCCAATTTTTTCAAAACATGATACCTATTTCCATGTATTCAAAATATGTGTGCATGCATATATTGTGCGTGTCAGTTAGATTATTGCATGCAGAAACAATATTCTACATACGTAAACACATAACATTTTTTTGCATGCAACAAGCCAGCTTTGTACATGTAGTGTGCACATTATGGGCACATAAAACTCCATCTCCTTTGAAAATGGGGGCCTTACTGACAATTGTGCAAAAAAGATATGGGGAAAACTACATTATTGTTTTAAAATGTAAATGTTGTAAATGTTTTTGGAATGTTTAAGGTCTTCTGATGTGAGAGGAGTAGCCAATAAAAGATCCTGATAATGAAGTGGCTTTATGACTGTCTTAACTAGGCTTCAGTATAAGAAAATAAATCCTTAAATCTCTTGAGTTGAAATGCTCTCTGGTTAACAAAACATATTGACAGTGGCTTTGTGCAAAGTAGGGGGCTGTACGCATGAAATGGAATGCATACTTTCAGCTGCAGCATTTCTGCTGTAGCACCATAGTGTAGATGCTTACTACAGATATAAAGCGGTTTTTCTGTCAATCTACATAACTCATCTGCCCAGGCAGCTGTAGTCAGGTCTAAGGAAGAATTCTCCCATCAACCTAGCAGCATCTACACCTGAGATTAGATTGGTTTACCAACTGTATTCAGGGGTACAGATTTTTCATATTTCTGAGCAACATAGCTAAATTGATTGAAATATTAAGTTTAGACCAGGGCTCATCTTGCTGGCACACTGTAGGACTGCAAGCTAGCTCCATTGCACCCCTTATCAGAAATTTCACAGCCAGATCTTCCTAAGCATGGAGCTGACTTTTCCCATAGCCCATCACTGTTTTGAGACAACATAAATCTCAATTCTGCACAGCTATGGCACCTCCCCCCCCCCCCCCCCCCCCCCCCCACAAGTATCTCAACCACACCCCTAAACAAATCTGGCAGAGAGGCAGGCTTTGCAGCCTCACTAGGATAAATTATGACCTAATTTATCATTTAAAGTCAGATTTTCAGAGACCAGGAGTGGCAGCTGAGATAAAGTGTCAACACAGGAGGTGAAAAACAGGCCCAAGGTTGGGATTTAAAAATGTATGCAATAGTGGAAGCATACCCACTAAAGTCTGAGATGACGTGCACCTAAAGTACATCTGTTCAGAGGTCATACAGGGACTGTGACACCTATTCTAACCCAGGAGCAGGAGTAAGCGCTACAGAATTATTCTGTATATTGCCTGCAAACTGAAGGGCAGATTCCATTGCTTCCATCCACAATGCAGTTTCTTACATGAAGCCTATCTGCTCACCCTTTGAGAGTTTGTGGAACATGGAGCAATGGAAAACAGAGGAGCAAGATTTTCAGTGTATGTAAACAGTGAAGTGCTGGAGAGGATTCCAGGGAAAACGGGACTTGTTAAAATTCCATCAGATGGCACTATCCCCTCTTTAGATTCTGCATAATCATCCCTGCCAGAAATGATCTCTCATTGGGACAGGTACAGTACTTTTAAGAATAAAATTATTTTTGCCTTTTCTGAACATCGGTGAAATCTCTTATATTTTATTTACCATGTTGTTCACAGAGTAGTTCTAGTCACATTAGCCCTAGGATATTAGAAAGAGGAAAATTGAGTAAGGTAGAGACAAAAAAATAATAAGGAAATTGTATTGGACTAACTTCTGTTGGTAAGCTTCAGAGGGGTAATCGAGTTAGTCTGTAATTGGAAAAACTTAAAAAATGAGTGATCAGTTTGTGAAAAGTGTTCACCCACAGATGATAGGAAAGCTTGTCTCTCTGACCAACAAAATGAATAGTCTTGTAGCACCTTAGGCTATGTCTACACTGCATGGTTTTGGCGCAAAACCAGCTGGTTTTGCACAAAACCCCGTGGCTCGTCCACACCTCAAAAGTGCTTTTGCGCAAGGAAATCAAGAGTAAAATGGCAGAAGAGAGGGTTTTTTCTGCCGTAGGTAAACCTCCTTTTATGAGGCATTACTCCCTTTTGCGCAAGAGTTCTTGTGCAAAAAGGCAAGTGTGGACGCCCCAGAGGGGTTTCTTGCGCAAGAAACCCCTATGGGAAAAAGCACAGGTGCTCTGATGGCCATTCTGTGAATGGCCATCAGAGCTTTCTTGCGCAAGAGCGTCCATGCAGTGTGGACACTCTCTTGCACAAAAGCACATCGCAGTGTGGACGTACTCTTGTGCAATAAGTTCTTGTGCAAAAACTCTTGCGCAAAAGGCTTTTTACGCAAGATGCATGTAGTATAGATGTAGCCTTAGAGATTAACAAAACATGTAGATGGTGTCATGAATAAATAAGTGTATTTATTTAGAAACTGGACCTTAATAACTCCATTCATCTGAAGAAGTGGGTTGTGCCTATGAAAGCTCATAGCACCATCTACATGTTTTGTTAGTCTCTGAAGACTAACAAGACTATTCATTCTGTTGGTAAAAGTGAACACTTTTCACAAACTGATCACTCTTGTGTCTCACATATTGGCTCTCATTCTCAAAGGAAACCTACACGACACTTTGAAAAGATGAACTTGGGTGTTTAATTGCTAGACATTATAAATCATGGAGTAAGAGAGATAGTGGGTAACAGACTGTTGTAGTAAGTCAAAAATCCAGTAATACCCTCTTTTGTCCTATGACTGCAATCATTAATGGGCCAATTTACCTTGAATGATCCCTTAAAATATGTACTTATGCTAAACAATGGGTTCCACTTTGCATTTAGTTGTGATGCTAGGACTACCTTTCCCAGAATTTCTGCCTCAAAAGATTGTCTCTCTCTCACAAACAGAAATTGATCCAATACCTCACCCACCTCCTGCCTCAGCATTTTCCAGACATTTTCCTAGGAGAGGCATCAGCATGCATACAATCAAACACCTTTTCAGACAACACAACTACTTCATGGGATATGGTCAGGAGAAAGATCTTTTTTTTAAATGAGTAAACATATTAATAGATAAGTCAGTCTTTCACTCCAGCCTTTCTATAAATGCATGCACGTCCTAGCACTCGGAATATATCACAATGGGCACAATATTTTATGGAAGGCTCCTGATTTGACCTTGTGAAAATTCTGCCACTGCGAATAAATATTGTGAGATGATCAATTGTAGAAAGATTTCCTCCAGTTATGGCTCATATAACATGGACAGCAACTCAGAAGATTTTGGGTGCTATGGATATAAACCCTAGCCCTGATTTGGCTTCCAAACTGAATCCAAATGAAAAAAATAGAGTCTCTAACCTTTTCTCCTCAGATTATTTGTAATACTGAAATAGATGGATAAGGGTTCACCCAGAGATAGGCAGCTGCATTTCTCCCCATGCACTCTATCTCTTCTGGAGGGTAGTGAAATTGCTAAAAAGGACTAATAGAAGGCATAAATACAGTATAGGGAGCTATCGCTTAACACTCTTATTAGGATTGAGACAAACTAGAAATAGCCTCATCATTACGCTGTTTTGATCCAAGGAAAGTAAGTTTGAAAGAGGACTTTTGTGGCAGTGGCAGAAAGCTGTCCTTCCTTCAAGGATCAGAGGTGAAAAGAAATTGTGTCATTCATGCTGGCATCTTAATTCATAAGCTCACAGACTTAAGAAATAAGTAGGCATAATGAATATGCCTGGCTTACAAATGATAACAGGCATTTCATTTTGTGCATGTGGATATAGGTAGAAATTGATGATATTGCATTTAAAAAAACTTTTGATATGTTACTAATTTATTCGATAACAAATATTATGGCCTTTTGAGAAGTCCCAAAAGAAAACTGTGTGTGATTTTGGGGAAATGGTCAAGAAAACTAATGTTTTATGGGAATGTTTATTTATTCCATGGTCACATGTGCTGTATACATAAGCAAACAACAGGTGATATAGGAAATTGTCCAAAATAGTTACTCAGAGAATAAAAGTTGTCAGGGGTATTTACAAGTACTCTGTGAAATATTAACTTTTAACATTAAATGTTTTATTTATTTCATATTGAGTTTGAAAATTGGACTAGTTTTCATGTGAAAATAAACAAATTTGGAAGAAAATGGCTATTTCTTAAAGCAAAAATGGCTGGTTTTCAAATCCTGAAAAATCATATTTTATAGACCTTTATGTGAAAATAGTGGCTTTGTTCACATTTTAAATTAAAAAAAGAAAATCAAACAACAATGCATTTATTAGACACATCTTCCTACATCTACCTCTTTCAACAAAAGAACATGCTGATTTGTTTTATTTTTAAAAAGGAAGTTCAAGTAGGTTGAACTGTCAGTTAATGTTGGTCATAAAAATAGCATTTAATGGCTGTGAGAATAAAATATAGATTGGTTCCCAGTTAGTCAGTAAGCTGATATATATAGACAATCTGGTTCAAGTCTGCTGAAAGTATGACCTATAAACCCTTATGAACGGAGTAATTACAGCTAGCACCCTTTTCAACCTCTAGCTAAACATTAAAAAACCCAAGGTCATGACAACAAGCAACTATCATGTCTTGGTTAAGTATCAGAGTTGGCATTTTCACTCTAGACTAGATTATTTCAGCCAAACTCATTTCTTGTTCAATTTGATTGGAAAATTAAAGTTATATTAGTGCAATTTCTCACAAATGATAGTTTGTGGATTGCATGCCTAATGCACCTACTTTCAAAAGTGTTTTAGTCATAAAAGTTATTTCTACACTTAGGTTTTTATTATTATAAACACTGAGGTAATGTAATAACAAACAACGGCTTAAAATATTATACCAAATTCCCTCTTCACTAACCATGGTGCAAATCAGAATAATTCCACTAATATCAAGGGAGTTATTCTGATTTACATCAGTATAACTGTAAGGAGAATTTAATCCATATGCTAATTATTTACATAAATACATACTGATTGCATAACATACAGTACATGATATACTGATTCAGGGGTCTTTGTTGTTTACTGCATAATGCTGTTCAATAAACAAATGCCTTTTTAATACATTTTTGTCTGTATAATTGAGTTAGGCTGAAGCCTTCCCTAATCAAGTAAAACTAAACAATTATAAATATAGAAATGACAATATTATAAAAATAAGTGAATTTGAGAAATATTGAAAAACTAAATCCAGGACTAGTTCAATTCTAGAGCCTTATTTGTCCTATTGCCCCAGTTGGGAGTTCTATTGCTCACCCATTTCTCTAGGAATGGCTACATACTTTTATCTCTGTAGTTTGCATCTCTATCATGATCTCTTTGAATAAAATTAGGCTCTGATTCAGAAGAGTACATGAGCATGTGCTTAACTTTAATCACATACTTAAATGCTTTCCTGAAAAGATATTTTCCCCTGAATTAAGGCCTGTATGATTACATTTATTTTCTTTTTAATCAATTTGACTAATTTTAATTGAAATGATAAAGATTCATTGTTCTAGAAGCTCTCTTCTGTACATGTAACTAATTTTAAAAAATTGAAAATCCACTTGTCTAATAATTGGAAGTTTATCAATACTCTGACAGCTCCTTTGAAGAGGACTTCTGAACATGAAGTGCAACATTTTGTAGTTTACATATCTATGCTAAATATCTCCAGCTGTCAAACCAAAAGTGGTATTCAACATGTTAGCATTTAAAAATGTGTCTTGATTTTCATCTTTCAGGACACTTCCATATCTGATCATTTCCACCTATTGTCATAAGGTGTTTTTGCATAAGCTATAGAATTACAAGCCCTACTGAGGTATGGAGACAGCCTATAGGTTTCATGCTTCAATAGGAGTTCATCATTGCTAATGGTATGAGAGCATGCTATATGTTCTAAAATCACTAAAAAGCAGCAGACAAACAAATTGGAAACAGTGATGCAAGGGTGAAACTGTATCCATAATTTTCTGCCATTCTAATTGTAAGTGTTCCAGTTGAATCACATACTATACATACAGATCAATATAAGAATGGCAGGAGAGTGAGCTAAAGTGGAATACTATTTTTTCCGTGATTACTTGATTCTTTAGCAGTTTGCATCAATATTGTATTACTTAAATGTGGGGGGTTGTTGGCTATTAATTTACTAAAGTAGGAATTTATTAAAACACAATATAAAGTAATTTATTATTTCTATATGCACCCATTAGCTTGTCAAGCACCTAGCAAAACAGAAAGATAACAAGAATCTAATATTTGAGGCATATGAGCTAGACAATGTGCATCCATGGACAGGTAACAAGAGTCTTAAAAAAAAAAGATTAGGATAGCATTTAAGATTGCCCCAAGTATATAGTGAAAACCATCACACAACAAATTGTACTAAAAAAGTGAGCTTGCATGGTTTCATACATCAAGTAGAACATAAAGGGATGTGCTACTTAATTTATTCTAGGTTTGATAGCAGAAGCAATTCCTAAGGATGAACTTGAAAGAGGAGAGGGTGGGAATAGTCAGATCATCTTAGCCAGGTCACTAGGCATGGATAAGGGGACAGGATAGTGTGGAGAAATACACAAAAACTGTTTGCCATTGAAATGGATTAATGGGGTACTGAGGCTGGGATCTGTAATGGAGGAGAGGGCAAGGAGGGCAACGCAGTCTTCTTGCTCAAGAACTGTTTCGCGCAAGAGTTCTTGTGCAAAAGGTCTTCCATAAGAGCACGTCCACACTGCCATGTGCTTTTGCACAAGAGATGTACTTTTACGCAAGAGCATCCATGGCAGTGTGGACGGTCTCTTATGCAAGAAAGCTCTGATGGCCATTTTAGCCATAGGGGTTTCTTGCGTAAGAAACCCGTTGCCTGTCCACACTGCCTTCTTGCACAAGAGCTCTTGCGCAAGAGGGCTTATTCCTCATGGGAAGAGGAATAACTCTTGAGCAAGAAGCCCTCTGTTCCGAAGCTTTCCTGTAAATTTACTTGCGCAAGAAGCCTGCAGTGTAGACGTAGCCACTCTGTGCAGCTTCATTGGAATTTTGGCTGAAAGTTTGAGATTATTCTTATTTGGCTGTCTTAGTTTGCTTATCCTTAATTATAAGGAGGGGAGAATCACATTCACTACATTTGGCATGCTGGCACATACTTTGGATTAATCTGACAACACCCTACCATTTTAACTCTGTATGGTTTATTCATCACTAAATGATTACTAGAATTGCTCTCCTGGTTCTACATTATTTCTGATAAAGAAATACACTTTCTCCATCTTGAGTACTGAGCCAAAATGAGCTTCACAGTAGCCATAAATATCTAATTAGACTCCAGTATATCACCAAGTATTCTGTAAAAAAAAATAATTTTTGACTGACTCTTGATCCATGGAAATAAAAAAGGATGATTTGTATAAATTCATCATTTACTAAAGGGCCAGATTCTGGTTTATTTATTCATGTTGAACAGTGTTTCACCCCCACGGAAGTCTTACTTAAGCCTGTAGAACTTCTTGGGAAGTCAAAATAATTCAAGGTATCAAAAACTGTCCTAAAGTAACCATACAGCTCCTGAAATATTACATTTATACACATGGATCTTTAAAAAAAATTAAGAAGAAGAAGAAGAAGCAGAATGGCCATATTGGGTCAGATCAAAGGTCCATCTAGCCCAGTATCCCGTCTGCCAACATTGGCCAATACCAGATGCCCCAAAGGGACGAACACAACAGGTAGTCATCATATGATCCCGCTCCTGTCATCCATTTCCAGACAAACAGAGGCTAGGGACACCACTCCTACCTATCCTGACTAATAGCCATTGATGGACCTAACCTCCATGAATCTACCTAGCTCTTTTTTAACCCTATTATTACTTCAAAGGGGAAGTGCCACACAGCTGATTCCCGGCTCAGCTCGGGCTCAACTGTGCGGGGCTGCCCCTTTGAAACATGTAGGCGGCGTTCAAAGGGGCAGCCCCACACATCTGATCCCCAGCTCAATTGTGCGGGGCTGCCCCTTTGAAACGTGGAGGCAGAGTTCAAAGGGCATCAGTGCACAGCTGAGCTGCCAGGGATCAGATGTGCAGCACTGCCCTTTGAACTCCGCCTCCAAGTTTCAAAAGAGCAGCCCCGCACAGCTGAGGCTCCCAGCGGCTCAACTGTGCAGCGCTGCCCTTTGAACTCCTCCTCCATGTTTCAAAGGGGCAGCGCAGCACAGCGGAGCTACCCCTGTGAAATGCTGAGGCGGGATTTCAAAGTGGTGCTGTGGAGCCCTGGCTCAGCTGGAGACTCCCCAGTTGATCCCGGGCTCTGCTGCATTTCTGTGGAACCTGGAATCAGCCAGGGAGTCCCTGGCTGACCCCAGATCCATGTGGCATTTCAAATCGGCAGCACAGCATGGAGCCCGGGGTCAGTAGGGGACTCTGAGTCCCCCACGCTGACTCCGGGCTCTATCCTGTGCTGCAGCTTTGAAATGCACAAGAGCCCGCGCTGGGGACTCCTGTACATTTCAAAGCTGGCCTGCGTGTAGCCCGGAGTCATGCAGAAGTGCCTATCGACTATTCGAGTAGTCGATGGAAATTCCATCGACTACTCGACTAGTCAATTAACTGATATTTAACATCCTTAGTCCTAGTCTTCACAACATCCTCTGAAAAGGAGTTCCACAGGTTGTGCACTGAATGAAGAAAAAACTTCCTTTTGTTTGTTTTGAACCTGCTGCCTATTAATTTCACTTGGTGACCCCTAGTTTTTATATTGTGGGAATAAGTTAATAACTTTTCCTTATTCACTTTTTCCACACCACTCATGATTTTATAGACCTTTAACATATACCCCCTTAGTCTCCTCTTTTCTAAGCTGTAAAATCCAATTATTTTTAATTGCTCTTCATACAGCACCCATTCCAAACCCCTTATCATTTTGTTGCCCTTTTCTGAAGAAGATGATGAAGTACTTACTTTTTTACAAATTAAAGCATGGTTTATACTTACATCACCATCCTTTCCAAGCTTCCTACCACACCTCATGCTGTTTCCTACTAACCCTAACTAGTCAAGAAGAAAAAAAATCAAGTACACAATTAGAACCATTTTGCTCTTAATGCTATTATTAAAGGTTCACGTATCAAAAAGTGATATGTCTATTTAAAATCCTTCTATCACAAAATTTAATAAAACATTAATTAGCTAATTAGGTAAAACCAAGATATAACTTTGAATTTCACTTTTATAGAACACATCAAAATGTGTATCCTTTTTATCTTGTCTGAATTAAGAAAACATTGCTTTTGAAATTTTATATATCACCTTTAAAAAAAAGATTTCAATCTCAAACTAATTATCCTGGAACTAATAATAGTTTAAACCACTTTTGCACCATAATGATTTTTTTAAATTGATACTACCATTTTAACATGTAATTCTAGACTAATTTCACAAAAATCCAATTATTTTGTTTTTCTTTCAAGTCCACATATAAAATTAAATTAGTGAATGAAAAAAGGGGAAGGGGCTAAAATATTATTTATTCACTAGGGTCAACCAAAAACTTTTAACTAATTACTGTAAATCAAGTCAGGATGATCATTTAAACATTTATGACAACACATGCCTATATTAACAAAACAGTTTTGCATTCATGGAGATTGGGTTTAGTTTCCTGATTCAGATAGAGCTATCATTTCTGGTTTACTCTCAACTATGACTCATTCTTGGCAGAATGATATACATGCATGCAATTAACTATTTAAGTTAACCACTGAGACACAATATGTTTCTGGATTTTTATCTTATTTGAAAGTTGACACTAGTAGCTTCACTGGGGAAAAATTACATTTGAACAAGGGTTCTGGAGCATGAATGTATGCAGAAATTCAAAAGCAAACAAATCATACTTGCAAGTAGGTACTGCGCAAAATGTATGACCATTGAAGTGCAATACATTTGAAGCATCTCTTCAACAGACCAGAAGGCTCAGGAGGAAGGTAATAGAATAAGGCACCTTTTTTCAATCTCGTCCAATATGGCAATGACTGGAGATGCTTGGCACTGCATCTGAAATGCTTTCAGTCCAGTTCCAGGCAAATATAATATCTGTATGATAAAATCTCAATTGGTGTCCCATAGTTGACAGTTTTATTGGGAAGACCCACAGTTCTATGTGTACAGAGGATGATGTAATCTCTTGGGGTACGTCCACACTACAGCAGAAGACTGAAGCTGCCACTGGAGATCTTTCAGGGTTCAACATAGCAGTCTAGTTAAGACAGCTAATTCGAACTGAGAGAGGCACTCCAGTCGATGCTGGTAACCCTGCTTTCATGAGGAGTAAGGGAAGTCGAAGGAAGAGTGTTTTTCCTTCAACTTCCTGCAATATAGACAGCGTCAAAAGCCAAGTTAAGGTACTTCAACTTCAGCTATGCAATTAACATAGCTAAAGTTGTGTATCTTAATTCAACTGTACCCTGAAATGATAGTCTTGGAGATAGTCAGTGCTATTCTAGGGACAATCTGAGGCATGCTTGTGTAGCAGCCTGGGGAAACATGCACTGTCTTTGCTGTACATGTCTGGTGGATAAATGGAACTGAGTTCTTAGTGATGTCAAACTGTCACCTTGCACAAAAGTTAAAATTCTGCAAATTGTATGCTTGTTAACTTTCATTCTTTCTGTATGTTTTCCTAGCTTTGGAGCCATGTGGTCCCTGCATCCCATTGGCATCAATGGCTTTGAGCTCTGCCACTGATTTCACTGAGAGCCAATATGGTCTCTTATTTGTCCACCACCATGAAATCTCAAATGCTTTTACATCTTAGATATATTGATGTTTTCTATGCTTGAGTTCATTCTATTTTAAATACATCAGCAGGAGTGCTGTTCAATGTTGTTTGCTTTACAAGAAATATTAATTAATCTCTAATGAGTTGCATAGATAATTCATAATGTTGCTACTATATATCTGCCAATTGTGATGTGTTTTATTTTTGGTGATGAGCTACTAAGTCATCATTATAACAATAATTTATTCTTGCAAATGTACCATAGTGTATGACTAGAAGTATTTTGAAAAACCCTGCATCCTCTTTTTTTTTTTACCCTTCATTTAATTCTTGCTCCTATAATCCATTTTCATTGATTTCTACTACTTCAACTCAGTATCCATTCCAATACAATTAAGAACTTTGATGAATTCTTCTGCTGATTCAGAAGGGAGAGGATTCTTGTTCATTGCAAAAGTTTGAAACAACAAAGTAGCATTTGCTTAAGACAGCATTTTACAACTGAAGAGCGAAATTATGGCTCCTGGAGGCAGCTGAGCACTGTGGGGCCTGGAGGTTCAGAAACCACTGGACCGCCCTGCCAGTTACAGCAGAAAGCATTATGTCTTTGTCACGCAGAGGAAGGGATAAAGCCTACTTCCACAAAGGTGCCAGAAGCAGTCCTGGCTGTTCCCACATGTTATCAGCCTCTGTATGTTAGCTGGCTTGCAAACTGAGACTGCAGATGAAACAACCACACCTAGACATTCCCTTGTGGGCTTTTGAGCTCCACTGGCAGCATTAACCATCCATCCACTTTGACCTCAGCTAAGAGCATTATGGATGCTTTCTGCATTGGTACACCGCGGATGGGGAAGGAAAGGGACTTCTGATCCCCAGTATGTCTGTGTAGGGGCAATCATATTTTTCTCTTACAATATGTAGCAGCTCTCCCTGATCATTATGTGCTACTATGGAATAACATATATGATTTATATTTGGAATTAACTTATTAATATGATATAATGAGACCTTGTAACTATCACTAAGCTATATACATGACAATTTCTGGTGTTATAATCACATGCTGAAATGTCTTTGTCATCTAAACTTCAGATCATAGATCTGAATTTCAGCCCAAATAGAGACAAACACTGAAATCAGAAATGTTATGCATTGTACTTAGTACAAATTGATTTTCAATTTCATGCACCAATAATTAACAATTTAAAATCAATACTTTGTTATATGCCATTTCTGTATCTATTAGTAATGGCTTATTTTCAAGTATCAGTTATATATGCTTTTGAATTCTGTAAGCCAAAGTGTTAACATAATGATAGCTGCAATACTTTGGACCAAATACTGTTCTCAGTTACCCAAATGTAAACTCAGAAGAACTCAATATAAGAGCCTTATTTAGCCCTCTGAATATTAAATGAATGCCTGTTTCTTACCTAAATTGTCTTTCAGTCTTTTCCCATTATCCTCCATCACTGGGAAGAATGTGATTATTCAAATATTATCAGTAATTTTTATCATATTACTTTTTTCTCCTCTCTCTGTCTCCCTATATTTGTGTCCTTTCTTGTAGCATGGATTGATGCTTTTTTTGAAAGATGGAGAAAGATAGCAAATCCCTTAAAAATCATTGCTGCTGGCAGAACTGATACTGTTTATTTTACACCTAGACTCCAGCTGTGTCACTCCTCAGACAATCTAAAGTTACATGATTTCAAAACTTTGTAGTGAACTCTAAGGTGGTAATATGATGCTGAAGGTAACATGATCCACTGACTAGAAAGATGTTAATCCTGACAAACTGCCTGAGCATTAGCCTGAACCACAGCTAGATTGAATTCTGTCTCCCCTGAGAGGGCCTGCAACGCTGGTAGTAACAAAACGTCTTTTCATGGTGCCCGGAGAAGCAGATGGGCCACGAGAAGTGATTTAGAGAAGTGCATCAGTGCCCTCTAGTGCTCACAAGTATAATGCCTTTGAAAGAATAATTACCAAATTTAGAGTGTCCCAAATTTTCAGCTACCGTTACTCATGAAAGAAACAGATTTACAGCTATTGTTTCTGTACTATCACAGTGATTCCAGAGACATTAAACTATATAAGGTTCAGTTTAGTAAATCTGGAGAAATTTGCAGAGAATGCCTTCTTGATTCATACTTCTTTAACTTAAAAAACCCCCACAATTATTAAGTAGCTCCAGAGACCTGTTGATCAGTTTGTTAAGCAATAACAAATATTAGTACTGTAAAAATGATTTCCAAAATTTGAGATCTTTCATTTGAATCAATCCTCTGAATTATAAATATATCAAACATAGTCTTATAACCATACAGTAATCTTTCAATGGCTTCAAACTATTTACACCCATACACAAAAACAGGGGTGCGGGATAGTAATCTTGTGTATGCAGGATTTTGAAATGAAACATTTTGGAACTCCCTGATCTTAAACAATATAATTCAAATGCACAATTAAAGTCCTCCCGTATCTCTCCACCCCATGTCACAGGAATAATTTTAACAATAGACCCTTGATACATTCAATTTTGTTCACCTTATTAGTAGTACCATTGACAAAATATGAATGCAGAGAATAAGTCAGACAATGAAATAAGATGACAATTCTTAACTATAAAATGAACTCCACTTAAACCACATGCATCAAGGCCAGATCCAAATCCCATTTGAAGTCAGTTGGAATCCTTCCATTTACTTCAGTGGGCTTTGAACTGGGCCTAAGAAAAGGACCGTGAAAATCAATGTCTTAAAAAAAAAAAGGTCATGTTATTAGAAATCACCTATGGAGTCTGAGCTCTACAAATGAATACCAAGACTTTGTCAGCAACAAATATATTTTATAGGTATGCTGCTTAATGGTTTCAGGTAAAACAAGTCTAGATGAAAATATTATTTCTTGCAAACTAACATCTGATAGCAAAACATCTGATTCACAAAATGGATTCAAATAATTTTAATAGAGACACACTAAGCAAAAAAGAAAACTAATTTCTAAAGCAGTTTGGAATGGCATTATATTTCTATCAAAAATTGCTCAATATCTGAATTACAAAGAACACCTTTTTAAGAATACTGTAGTAAAAAAATATATCCTGCTGAGTCTCATTATTTGTTTAAATTGTCTGTACTGTATAAAATGTAGCTCCAAAGCTGATCCAATTCAAAAGTTCATAAATATATTCTGAACTGAATGAAAGGCAATGCTTCCAACTTTATTAAAATGCTACGATAATTGCACTTGAACTCACATACATAAAAATTGTGTGTTTTATCAGAAATATAATGAAATTCTTTCTTACTCTTATAATTGCTCCAAATGTGCTGTGCAGCAGAAATAATTTCATTTTATCATCTACTCCCTGAATTGACCTTTTTCTAAAAGGTGTTCATTTAGAAATTGCTCATCATAAATTGTAATTACTTACATCTATTAACACAGTTTATAGTAATTGTTTTTGTATTAATGATCTAGCCCAGATTGTCATGATTTTTACAGACAATAGTTCTATAAGCAGCTTTTGTGTATATCAGTAAAGTTTAAGCTGTCACAAGAGGTCTACAAATAGCATATTCCAATCATAAGTATGTCTTCATTCATCCTTCAATATTTCAATCAGAAAATCCTAATCATAAAGTGATGTGTAACTTATTTTCCTATAGATGTCTATATTCCTTTGTCAGATCTGTAATCCTTTGTTTTGTAACTTTATTTTTGTTGTTGTTCTCCTGCAACAGCAAGGGAAACTGCTTTGAAAGTCCAATCAGAAAGTTCTGTTTTCTGGGGTTTAACATGTAGAGAAATGTGGTGGAGGAAAAAAGAGAACTTGAAATAAAGGTATGAAGCTTGGTTATTTTGCTCTAGGTTGTATTATTCTCTCTCCTGTTCTTTACTGCTTATCTCTCAACATCACCAATTGTGCTGATGTTGTGCTATACAATTTTTGCTCATAAGAAAACATCTACATTTCCATATAAAAAAATCCAAAGATCTCCCAAGTCATCAACTTGTGTTTCAAATCCCAGTGGAAAAGAAATTGATCTATTCCCATATAAAATTAACTATTGCAGAAACCCCTAATAAAATACAAAATATATTTACCTACATTTCATCTAAAGTAGACAAAACGTGATATTTACCTGGGAAAACACATCTGGAAATATCGCAAGCATTCAAACATTGCCTACTTTCCCAGACATGTCTGAGTATCTTTTCTTTGAAATTATTTAATTCTTTTTTGCATCCAATACTATTATTAAATAATTATAAATATTTGATTTCTTAATAGAGATTTGATGGACTGTGAACTTATTATATCATCCACACAAATCAACAGGAAGAAAGTCCTTACCAATGAGTTACAAGCCATTGGAATGTGAAAAACGAATGGACCATAACCCAAATTAAAGGCCATTTTCTGAATTAGTGACTCCTGTTGCTAAAGAGAATCCTTTGTCGTAGATACTTCGGTAGGTAAATACTGTATTACATAGACACACAGTGCCCTTTTTAGCAGCGGTACAAAGAGGATTCCCCGGTATATGCCAACTGGCTTATTTCAGTCCTACCCTGGCCAAATTACTATTTTTAGGAGAGTCGATAATACATGAGCATATCTATGAAAGGTAAAGTCATTTGTGTAACTATGATGTCAGACTGCAATATGTGCTCTTGCCAGGATTCCACAGGAAGCGATTTTATTCTAAAAGTTAATGGTTTTTATGTGGACGTGCAGGCTTAAAGCTTCGCCTAGTTTACCTTCATTGAGACTGTGATCACCCAGACCTCCCAAAACAGAACGTTTTTTTTTAACTAACCCAGTCTAGGGATAGAGACCATCTTAGCAGCCTGTGAATACTGCTGCATGAATTTTAAAGCAAGCAAAAAATCAAAGTCTTGCTCGCCCCCCACCCTCCCGCTTCCTAGTCTGCAGAAGGCATCTTTCATTTCATGCCCTCCTATTTTCCCTCTCTGCATATTCCTTTCAGGACTGGGAGCTACAATGGCAAGGGGAAGCTTTCCACTTGATAGCTGCTGACCGTTTTTTGAGCACGCACACACACACACACTCGCACACACACACACAAAGAACGACTGAAAAAAATACTGAACCGCGCAGGGCTTGCTTTCCCCTGCTCACTTCGTCCCCTGTTGGAACCCAAAACCGCTCCAGTCGCGCTCCGCAGAGAACCCCGCCAGACCCGCTCCGAAGCTGGGCATCAGAGTTGCCAGAGGTGGCAGGCGCTTGTCCTCTTTGCACGGCTTCCCCCAGCCCCCAAACCAAAAGGGGGTGCGCGCCTCTGGGGGCTCGGCAGGACTCCCCGCGGCGCAGATCCCCGGCGGCCCCCGCCACCCCGAGCCTGTGGCGGCTGTCAAGTTTCGAGCGCACACCGAGGCATCCTCCCGGCACGGCTCCCTCGGCCGGCGGGCAGGAGGCAACGTCAATCTCCCACCACCTCGCAGCGCCTTCCCCTGCTGCAGCCCTCGCCGCGCCCCGTGCCCCCTCCCCGGACACCAGCAAGTCGCGTCTCAGCCGGCCCCGCGCCTTACCTGGGAGTCCGGCAGGGCGGGCGGCTCCCCGTGGCCACCTCCGCAGGAGGCAAGTCCCATTCACAACTAGCCACTGAGCGGACCCAGCGGCATCCTCCGCCTATTACACTCCACTGGCGGCGGCGGCGGCGGCGGCGGAATGAGGCTCGGAGCTAGCGGCAGGAATGAGGCGCGGGAGGAAGGAGGGGAAGGGCGGAGGGAGGGAGGAAGAGCAAGGGGGAGCCGAGCGGGGTGAGAGGAAGGACTAGGCGAGAGGCTCCTGCTTCTGCCCTGGCTCTTCGCTTCCCCCTCCCCTCCCCCGGGCGATGCCTCCCCCTGCCTGGGCGCCCCCCGAGACCCGCGCGGGGCTGGTGTCCAAGCCAAGCGGGGGCTGAGGAGGAGCCGGGCTGCCCGGGAGCGCACAGAGCTGCCGGCACCCAGGGCTGCGGCTCGGCCCTCTGGGGCGCCCCCGCACCCCGCATGGGGGCGCTGGGACCTTGCTCCACCCCCACCACGGGCCACCCACGCGGCTGGGTGTGCGGCGGGGGCCAGCTAGCCCGCGGCTCCGTCTGCCGGGATGGGAGCCCGGCCAGGAGAAGGGAGGACTCGTGGCTGCCGAAGCAGGGGACCTGGCTATGAGGGTGCCCCGTTACAGTGGGGGCAGTCCCGACTCAGCAGGGAGACTCCCGCTGGTGGAGGGAACCCCAGACCAGCAGGAGGCTCCCATTAGTGGGTGAGCGTCGTCCAAGCAGGGAGCCCCTTTGTGGGGGCAGCTCCAGTCCAGCCAGGGGCCTCCCGTCAGTGGGGGAGCTCTCCTGCCGCCCCTTCCCCAGCCAGGGCTAGTAGGAGAGTTTAGCGAAGCCAGGTGCCTGTGGTGCGGACCCGCCCCTGCAATTTGTTAAAGTTACACGTTTCCATAGAACGCTTCTCCAGCACTGGGCCATCTCAGGCCAGTCCCAGGTAGCTGGGGTGAGTGGCCGCCCCTCAGGCCCTCTGCTGAGGACATTGCACAACCCCTACTCCAGTAGGTAAGGTATATCTAGAGACCAACTCCTCTGTCCCCTCCCCCGTCTTTGGTTGCCTGAGGACCAGCGTCAACACTTGCCCCATAACCAGAGGCAGGGGCCATAGTCTCCATATCAGGCTACAGACTCTTCTCACATCATAGACTTCCAGAAAAAAAGTGTGGCTCAGGATTACCCTTCCAAATGAAAGGCAGTGGGAGATGCCTTTCTACTCACAACCCCTTCATCCCCATCCACACTCAAGAACCTGTCCATGGCCTGAATCCTTCTTCTCCATCGACCTTAGGACCAGTGGTGACGATCAAGACCTGTCTGCTCCCTGGATTCCCAGGCAATGCTGGGGATAAAGCATCCCTGTTCCCTGTCACCTGTGATCCAGCAGCAGCAGATTATTTTGGAGTAGCTGGAGATTAATTAGGTGGCCAGATATAAACACAGCCCAGACCTTTGGGTGGTCTGTAAATCCCAAGAGTTTACTTTAGAATCTAGGTCGGAGCCATAAAGTGGAGATAACATGCCCATGCCTCAGTCAGTTCTTCCCAGCTACATTCATATTAGTCCATGACCCTACCGCCAAACCCTTAAGAACGTGACTCTTGTACTTTGTGGTTGCCAACAACTCTATGCAGAATTTTTAAAACATGGCATAGGCAATGCCATTTCACACAGAACAAAACCTGGAAGAGGGCAGCCTGGTAAGCAGATGGACTAAAGCACTGCAGGCAGGGAGGGACACAATGTTCATGAGCGCAGCAGATTAAAGTTATAGGGAACTAATTTTACCGCACCAGAGTGCCTGGGGCTCCCTGCTTTTTCCTTAAGATGTATAGAATTAGGTCCATGGAGAATTAAAGGAAAAATCTTATCAGAAGCCCATTGTGAGTTAAGGATTCAATTCACAGTGCTATAAGGCCAGGGTTACCTTTGTGGACTGGGAACACAGTTTTTTTGGGGGGGATGAATATTTTGAGGTACATATGGAATAAGATCATCTGGTATTGTGATAGTGCCTGAGAAACCCAATCCAGAATCAGAACAACATTGTTTAGACATTGTACAGTTAAATAACAAGGAAAATAGTTTCTGCCATAAGATGTTTACAACCTAGGAGAGACAGGACACAACAAGTGAAAGAAAAAAAGGATAAACATGATGGGGTGAGGTGTGAGGAATAAAACAAGCTAATAAAATATTACTTATTTCCTTTTTTGTTTTGATGGGAATAGTGTTTTCAGATAGCAGCTATTTGGTGAGACAGAAATTTGTTCCATGAAAGAAGTGCTTTAGGGGAAAGTTTTAAAAGAGTAAACCTGATGTCGGGAACTAAGTGAGACGGTGTTCTGAGGAGGGGGGGGAAGTACTTCAAAGAAGTTTGATGGGAATGTGCTTTGTGAGAGGAATTTGTCTTGGGAGTGGGAAGATGTGAAAAAATAGGATTTTTGTGAACATGGTTTTGAGGGAGGGAAGCAAGTTGCTTCTTGTGAGATTTTTCCCTATACAAGTAAAAGCTAAGTTATATGAAGTGTAGCCTATATACAGAGCAGTACACAGCTTACTTTTTCTCATGAGTCTGATCCAACTCCTATTTAAATTAATGCGAGTCTACTAATGATTCATGTAAATCATTAGTAGAGGCCTGTAAATCCGCAGATATCTACTCTATAGCCACAGGTATCCACATCTGTAGATACAGATACTTTTAGCTCATTTTTACAGATACAGATGTGGATACTTTAAATTCTCTGCAATTATGATATGGGAATAAGCAATTGTTTCCCTTTGAGTACAAACTTAGTGCCTAATAATAAATATCATTCTTGTGTTGTCTCTAGTGGCAACTGAATTTCCTGGTTGGCAAAAAAATGTTGTTCTGGTGTTGTCTCTTGTGGCAAATGAATTTCTGGATTGGCAAAACACAGAGTTGGCGAGTTTGCTCATGTTTTCTTCTCTTTTCCATTGCTGGTTTTGGGAGCTTAGGTAGAGAGATTATTGTGATTCTACTTTTAACTGGTGGGATCAATTTTTTTCTGAATAAAAAGGAAATGTGAAAGCAATTTCAAACTAATTAAGCATACACAGAAGGCATCTACAGATACTCTGTAGTCAAAGAGCAGAGTGATTTATAATGTAAGGTTGCATTAATTCCCTTCAAGAGGCATGTTAACAAATAAGTATGGCAACATTATATCTGGTGTTTGGATTGAGTTTAGCCCATGGTTTCTGAGCTGAAATCTCCAAGATTGAAATTAATCCAACACTTCTATTACATTTAGCTTGTGCAATCTTGTGGCTATTGCAGTTGTAGTCGGAGGGTTCCATCCTGCAGAAAAAGTTAAGTTGAAATTCCCATCCACATCAATAGAGTGCCAAGCTCAGAGCTGTCCCTTGGGTATTCAATTGCATCAACAGTCAGCACCCAAACCACAAAACAAAACATGTTAGGTCAAATTCTGTTCTTGATGAGAAACTGAAGTTAGTGGGTTGCATGGGTATAGCTGATGGCAGAATAGAGCACTTTAGTATGAGTTACTATGTGGTGTATAATTGAGGAACAGCTCCTAATTACAGCTCCTAATCCCCACTCTAGTCCAGCATCTTGTGGACCTGACCACTGGCAAAACAGAATTTGCCAGATCATGGGAAGTCATTATTATCTAGCAGCATTACCAACACTGGCAGTGGTTACTGGGCTCTTAGAAGATATTTAGGGGTAAATTAGAGCTAAATAACAGCACAGTACACAGAGCCAGGGTTGTTGGCTGAAAACAAACTTTTATGAGTCCATGGGAAAGTTGGCCACACCCATAATATGTAGACATCCAGCTAACTAAAATCATGCCGGATCACGGGATGTTGCCAGCCCAGAGAATGCTAAACTAAAGAGGTTCAACCTGTACTATGTCATCATTTCAGGAGATTTACTTTGGAAGTACCACATCTTGACATCCTTACTCAGGCAAACCTCCCACACAGGTTAATGGGATTTTTCCTATTTATGGATCTCAAGATTTGGCAAAGAGCTACAGAACTCCAGTCCAGCCTAGACCAAGTACTAGAGGGAGCTGTGCAGGAGGCAAGGGAAGAAGAATCCTACAGGCCACAGAACTGTACCTACTGCACCAGCTTTATGTTTACAGTAGGTTCTTTTATATATCCCTGCAATTGATAAGAGGTTTCCCCAAATCATTTCCTCCCAACCCTGTGACATATAGGGTTCTCTGTCATGCAATGATGTTCCATACACCAGTTCTGCTGTTTAAGGAATCTTCCTCCTCACCTATGGAAGCAGGGGACCGGATGGTAGGAATTGTGCATTGGAGCCTGTGCTGATTACATATACCACATTTAAGTAAAAGAAAAATGTGTCTAGAGATGACTTCATCATGCAAAAGTTAGGAGTGAAGAAGGAGCAACGCGTCTGTCATGAACATTGGGCTTGATTCTGTTCCAATGATGTCAAAGACAAAGTGGCAATTGGAGATGAATAAAGCCATCTTGCATCTGTTAGAAACCTATTGTCAAAATGTAATTAGTGTCAAATTTAAATAAAGGAAGTTTATGCATATTTTAAACACTAGTAAGTGTTATTTATTTGTGCATATGTTAGGAACACCTGTGATAACAGAGCTGCAAAATTTAAGATAAGGTGACTTTTTACATTGAGGGTTTAAATGTACAAAATCTGGAGTTGGTTAAAACTCTGAGGGTTGCATAGTAAGTTAACACAATTTATCATTTGCAAATAAATTAGCTGATTTGTTTTCCAAGCTTCTGAAGAGTTACATGCAGCTCTGCTAATTTAATAGTTGTTCCAGTAAAATGAGTATTGCACTTCAGTTCATGAAACTTCCCCCGCACATTCATGAAAACACATTTCAGAAGGATCTTTCTGATGGAGCTAAAACTTAAGGTGTGCTTCTAAGTTAAAAAAAATGCTAAAACTGGACACTTGTTTTAGTCTGCTTGAAATGGTTTGATAGGAATTGCTGACTTGTGAATTTCAAAAGATTTAGTTCAGATAAACACTCCAAAGTTCAAGATGTTTATCATTATTCCTTATCCATTTGGAATCTTTGTGATTATTGCTTCATTAATAGGAAAGATTTGATTTCATTCCTCTTTTCCCCACCCTTCTTCTTTAGTTCGCAAGAGGCCACTTCTTCTCTATGACTTCCAGAAGCCCTCTCTGTCCTTCTCAATTACCTATAACACTCTTGCATTTCCCTTTACACTTTCTGCTGCAAAGTAGTAGTGGCATAAAAGCAACATGAACAGGGTTCCCAGATTGCTAGCAGAAGGAGTTGGGAAGAGCTCAAAATGGAAGAAGACAAGGAAGGGCCAAGAGAGAAGGTATCAAGAAGAAGATGCATGAGACATTAGGACAGCTAACCCGAGGATACCATTGACCAAAATTACATCTACAACTTCAGTCCAATATGGCTTCACTATAACAAAACAGAATTTGAGCCAGTGAGAGAAATCAAAGAGCAGTTGGGATTGGAGAGGAGAGAAAAGTATTTCCATGAGCCAAGAGGAAGGAAATGGAAATAGCAACAGCTGCAGCAGCATAGTGAGGAGAGGAGAAGAGAGGAGAGGAGAGCTTAGTGGGATACTCTATCTCAGAAGAAGTGTGCATCATGGTGGGAGGGACAAGATGAGGACCTAATTTATTTACTGCACAACTAAAGATTTGCAGCCGTCAGCAAATATCCAATAGCGCCCCCCTCCACCCCCATCCCACCCCAGCCATCCTACAGTAGCAAGTGCAGCTACAGTACCTTCTTTCAGGAAATGTAAACTTTAACTATGGTTTTGGGGGGGGGGAGTGGGGGAGAGGGTCGAGCAAGGTAAAATAAATATAGGAAAGATTTTATCAGGGTGAAAAATCATTTCACTAAACACAACTGGTATAGATGCTATCACCATAACAAAACTTGCAAATCTTGGGATTTCTCCATGGCCATAAGGGTGAATGAGGGGACCTTGGACACAAGGGTATTAAAACAGAAAAGAAAAAGCAAGATTTTATTTGTAAAAGGTGTGTGGGGGAGGATTAGGAAAAGGAGAAGAAAACAAACTTCTGATATCTTACTAGATATTTTAGAAATATCTAGTAAGATATCAGAAGGGGTCTGGCAGAGGGGACAGTTATATTGCAGAATGACCACAAGGAGGCAGCAAGGGGCCAGAGTTGGGGACTGCAACAGCTATAACCCCATTTGGGCAGCAGGAGGCAAGGATGGAGAAAGAGACAACTATCTACTATATATTTCAAAGAGTTTGTCTGTGTGGCTGTTTGTCTGTGTGTCCAGCAAGGAGACATGCAACCCTCCTCCAGTGGTGCCCACTGCAGCTGCAGTGCCCATGAACAGGTGCTTCTCACCTGGCTCCAAGCTGCTGCAGCCAAAGAAGGCTGGGGTTGTCCTCTCTCTCCTGCATCATGTACACCCTCATCCCCACCCTGATTCCAGAACAATAATTTAAATGAAGAAAGAGAAATCTTATTTGACTTAAGGACCCAAGCAACACTAGATAAATCTTCTAGTTTTCTTTATCAGATTTCCAGTCTGTATATTGTAATAGTTTACTTTGTGATGTACCCATTGGATTCTGTACAAGTGTCTTTTTGTAAATATGAAAATTGTAATGATGAATACAGACATGCAACAGGTACTCCAAAAAATGCATTGCAGCTCTACCCCAAATGGCACCCTAGAATAAACAGCTTGCATATGTTTTCATTCTGGCACATCAGTGACTAGCAAAATGTGTTTTCATTCCCTCCAGTGCATCACATTAGTGAAAAATACTCCAAATCTGCAAGGAAGAAAGGAAAAAGGGAGATGGAATAGGCATCTACT
The DNA here is from genome assembly GCA_019425775.1 of Rafetus swinhoei. Classification (NCBI taxonomy): domain Eukaryota; kingdom Metazoa; phylum Chordata; order Testudines; family Trionychidae; genus Rafetus; species Rafetus swinhoei. Next base: position 18,759,353 of record CM033434.1, read on the forward strand.
GTTGAGCACAAGTGTTTCTAAGTATTGAGAGTGAGTTCACAGTAGACAGTGACTCTTTATCCAGAACACCACAAGAGGAAGAGACTTGGGAAATTGCCTGCATCTCAACGTAAAAGTCACTGTATAGGTCATTGTTTAAAAATGGACATCTGGAATGAGTTACCCCTCCTCTCTTGTCCCCTTCCCAGCCAGGTTTGTGGCTGTGTTCTGCCCCAATCCCAATCACTCCCTGCTGGTTCTAGGGCATTGTAATGGGATCGGGGTGGACACTGCTATATCCACACTGCCCCATCCTCCAGTCTAGACCCAGGACAATGGTGGTAGCAGCACTTAGTTCCCTTTCTTCTCTCCCATTCCCCATATCTGGGAAGCCAAAAGCCCTGAAATCCAATCTGCATGGTCAGATCACCAGGGTGAATTTAGTGGGACTCCATGCAGATATTAGCACTATCAAAAGAGATCAAATTACAGATCTGGGACTCATTTTTGTTATAATGGAAGAAAAAAAATCTTTCTGTGCAAAGATTCTTTTCCATTTTTACCAAATGCCTCTTTAATTAGAAGTCTGGTTTGGGCTAAGACTTTGAGAACAGAAGCTGAAACAGTGTACACCCTTGGAAGATCTGGTTTGATATGTGCTAAGCACAGCTGACTATGGCCTTTCTGGATTCATAATCACTCGGCACGCTCTGAACTTATTCAGTCTCCACTATCATCTAAGGCTGGTCAAAATTAGGCCAACTATTCCCTTAAAGGTCGAGTATGCTTGGTAGGAATTTCTGGGGCAACAGCAATTTGGCCATGTAACCTTTCTCTTCCTCTTCTTTCAACATGCCTCTCAAGCTGAAGGCTAAATAGGGATTGGCATAGTCCGCTCCTATGCCACTCCAATTTCCTCATGCCGGGAGATTCCACAAGTATATATCTAAGCCAATCTTCTGCCAACATTAAGCTTCAGAATAGTCAGTGCAGATGATGTATCTGAGGATCTGGCCCAAACTAATTAATTAAGCTGGGTTATGTGTCCCAACTCGACAGGACATACACTGAAATACGTTTACAGAGAATGACATTCTAAAGTAGATTAATTTCTGTATATTGAAGTATTGCATGCAGAGGATATATAATGCACTCCATTGCAACTATGCACTTCACTGTAACAAATAGCATTTATTTATATATATATGTATAACTTAATATCTATATAGCACAAAAACATAGAAGATACTAAAATGATATGTCAGATAGACCTCTAATTTTTAAATGCATCTATGCTTTTTGCTAATGGGCTTTTAGGGATACAGGACAGAAAGGAAGGACAGTTAGGAAGTTGAGACCCATTTATTTCTGACACTGTACCTTAAAAACCAAACAAAACTCCATTGTATAAAAAGAAGTTACCTTTCAATGGCACCGCTTGAGTAGACAAGCAGGCTTGGACCCTAAATTAAATTCCAGATTCTAGTTGGTGTTTTTAAACGATTAAAGTAGTAAGGGAAAATAATATAAGTAATTCATTTTACATGAAAACATTTGTCCAAGGAATCATTTCAATTTATGAGGGAGCATATACAATTAAACGTAGACCACTTGATAGAAAAAAATATGACAGCTTAATTCTTAGTACCAACATCTGTGTTCTAATTCCACTTCTGAGTGTCACTTCTTTTGTACAACCTGTGCTGTATAATTAATAGTTTTGCTTCTCCCAACTCATAACAAGAGGATATCTAAAACCTTTCCAGTTTGACATTTCCCCATTTCCTTGTGCTCCATTTAAGGAATGTGCATGTTATGATTCACAAGTGATTTTTTCCAGTATATAGTGGGAGTATCTAACCTCAATTTGCAAATAGTCCAAAATGCGGCCAAGTAGATTTAAGAGAGAATGATGTTACTGTAATCTTAGCTGCTAATGCTTCTGTACTGATGAACACCAAGCAGTCATGCTTATCTAGCACAAAGATCTTTCTTCATTTAATGCCTGCTGCTTGAGATAGTCAATCTTGCCCAGCATGTGCCTCAAGTATTTCAGATTTTTATTTCTGATTTTTGTGTATGTCCCTGTGCTATTTCTGCTTCTATGAGTCAATAGCTACTTATCTAGCCATACAAGGCCATAATCAGAGGCACAGTTTTACTGGTATATGAATGACCATATTGCATGCATCTCAGTGCTCAATCACTATCTCAATTGTAGCTGTCAGGTACACAATTATAAATGGAGGCATTTGTGTAGAGCCCAACAAAAGAATGATAAAGTTATAAAGCTTAACTATGAATTTTACTTTAAACCATAATAAAGCAGAACCAACTGAATGACCAAAACTGCATTAACATCTGATGCTTTAAACAATCCACACTTACTTCCATCTAATAAACTCAACTGAATAAAAATGTATACACAAAGAAATGTTTTCTTTACTCTTTAAAGTCCATAGGTGTATAATTCTTTAATACCATTTTTATCATTAGATAAAAATATTAGACATTATAACTTATTTAAGTCAGGTGAGTCATAACTAAAACATTAGATGGTTCACATACAAATCAGTCATAAAACAGGAAAATAATCTTGGTTATGAAATGTAGATAAATGAAACAATCTATGTTGCGTTAGTTTAAAAAACCCTTCTTCCATTCAGTTTTGAAAGTTCATTGATCATCGGATGCAATATAAGATTTAGGAGAAAGTCCCATGTATAATAAAACACCAATTTGCTTGATTATGGGTGATTATTTTGTTACCCTGTGTAGAGGCAATATGTATAACATGTATATGGGATATACAAAATGGAGTCTGTGAAGCTTCCATTTTGAAGAAGGATGTCTTTACCACAAGTGTAGCTTCCCACCAAAAGATCAGCAGCATTGCACACGACCCTCTATCTGTGCACTCATCTCAAGCCATGTGCACTCGTCTCTACATTGTTGCACCCCTCACCAAAGCTACACTCATCCCTCTAATTATCTGCTCATGGCCCTAACTATTGCACTCAGCCCGTCAACCCTTTTCCCGCCTCAAGGCCAATAAAAGGTCTGGGCTGAGGAGAGTTCGGGTTCCTCTGGTTCTTTGGGTTCCTTAGGTTCCACACCCTTTTGTGTTTGTGTCTATTCAGCATAACATCTATGGATTAATGGACTGTGGTAAAGCCTTTTGTTTTTGACTCACGTACCATTCACATGTGGAAACCTCCCACGTAAGGGTTTTGTTAGGTTGGAGTCATATTACTTTTGGACTTGGACTTTGTCATCATCCCACTTACCTTCCAGACTGGACAGTTTCGCTGGAGAGCCAACAAGTACCACATCCAGGGAGAGCCATTATCCTAGACGATCGAGGATCTTTCAGCAGCCCTAGGCCACAAGGCGAGGAACACTGCATCAAGGGATCTCCTCGCTGGGCCTCCTTCAAGGCTTTAAATTAGCTAAGAAGTTGCAGGTCGCGAGTGCCGATCGCCTGACATTTTGTAAAGTATTACCTTTTGTGTATGGGTCTTTTCTATCTTCTTTATATCTAGGGATAGGGTGGGTCGTTTTCTTGTTCCTGTTTTTTTGCTGTTTAAATTTCTAAAATACATGGTTTGGTCCTAAACCTTGTGTGCCTGATTATTGGATCAGTAGTCCGCCGGTGATAGAGATACGGATTACCAGGAGAATCTCTCTTCTGGATCAGGGATCATTAACAGCTAGTCAGAGTGAGCCTAATTGACATTCAGAATTAATGTTATCTCATTCCCTGGGTAACAATTTAAAGAAGCTGGTGAGCATTTTGTGGTAGCCTTTTTTTTAAGTTCATGTTGCATTTTTTTATTGTCATATATTATTTGGTCAAGGGGTATAAGTGACTCTCAGAGTCACAGGGATGGATGGAAATAACAGGTTTTGCTTTAAAGAAGAAAAGATGTGTTTATTCTCAATTGATGGATGAAATAGAGAATCTAGTCAAATAATTTCAGTCTCAGACTTTTAAAGGATAAATCCCCTTTTGCAGTTATGTTATTCAGAAATTAGCACAAACAATAAGTTTCTAAGTCTGGAGGCACTACATATGGCAAGTTCAGAGAGGGCCTGATCCAATTCTCATTCATATCAATGTGAATCTCTCCACAAGCTTCAGTGACCTTTGGATCTGGTCCCAGGCTGTCTGCCATCCCTATACACCATAGAAAAGTGCCCCAGAAGGGTGCTTTTTTAGTATCACTCAGACTACGTCTAGACTGCAGGCTTCTTTTGGAAGAAGCTTTTCTGGAAGAGATCTTCTGAAAAAACTTCTTCTGAAAGAGAGTGTCCACACTGCCTAAGTACACTGAAAAAGCGATCAGCTTTTTCGAAAGATAGAATCCACACTAAATGGATGCTATCTAGCATTTAAGCTGTGATTGCTATCGATGGAGTGGCCAGCAGGGCACCTGTGTTTTTTCCTCTTTCCTCTTCTTCTGAAAGAACTCCCTCTTCCCCATCCACACACTCGTAGAAAGAGGTTTACTAATGTTGGAAAAACCCCTCTGTTCTTTCAATTTTTTTTTTTGAAATAACGTGATTGCAGTGTGGATGTAAGTGAAGTTTTTTCAGAAAAACATCCATTTTTCTGAAAAAAAACTCTGTGTGTAGACATAGCCTCGAGGAGTGTTGGCATAAAGAGATGGAATGATTAATGGATCTTCAACTAGGTGGTTCCACCAACCAAACATCCATGCATAGGACTGTTATGCTGAACCACCATCACATACTCTACAAAATCCAAGCTCATAACACCAGCCATAGGGTAAAACTTATAATATTCTTTGGTCTGATCTGGGAAAATGTCCTTTATAGCAAACCCATCAAAAAAAAATCTACTCAGATTTTGCAACTAAGGAGAATATTTGGGGCTAAGAATGAAATAGAGATGAACCAAAATGAAAAGTTAAGCTACTAATACACAACTGAAATTGCAGATTGTTGTTGTTGTATGTCATTTTCATATTAGGGGGGAGAAAAGACTAATCAGAGATCAATTCATCCATGCTTCATCACTGAGTAAATGAGGCTTTTGCCATTTTCCAGGCATTTATATAAGCATGCCAAGAAAACATAGTTTTCAAAAACAATTTTTTTAGTAGCTGTTCTTCTGTTGCTTTAGCAATTTGATGCTCCTGGTTATTTGTTTTATTTAGTTGGTAACATTAGTTATTGAGAAGAATAACATAGCACAAGAGAAGAAAAACAAAGCTGAATCTTCAGATGATTCAGTAGCTGAAACCTGGGACAACTTGCCTTCCATTTCTCAAAAAGAGAAATTAAAGAAACGTAAAGGCTTAAAACATCAAACAATGCCAAACGTTTTAAGCAAGGATATGGTGGGTGTTAGTAAATGATGGAAAGCATTTTCTGGCTACTCTACCATGCCATTGAGTAATCAGTGATAAACATCAATCCACCTGAAAAATCCCATATACTGTATCTTTAACACACACACACCCTCAAGCAAGACCTCTTTCAGGTTTCACTATTAAAAATAAGTCCTATATGATTCACACAAACAATTCACCCAGGGTACGTCTACACTAGCCCCCCTAGTTCGAACTAGGGAGGCTAATGAGGGCGACTGAAATTGCTAATGAAGCGCGGGATTTAAATATCCCACGCTTGATTAGCATATTCCCGGCCAGTCGCCATTCTGGAAACTGACTAGCCCGAAGTAACTGCCTGCGTCTACACGCAGCAGAGAAGCGCGATTCCAAGATAAACCCCTTAGTTCGAATTAACACATGCCACATTCCAGCATCATACATCACACCCAGGTTACTATGTGGTCTTCTTCTGTCCCTCTGACAGGACATCTACCTGAGCCCTTATAGTTGGAACGCCATCCTGCTCTTCTCCACAGCCTCACCAGGAGAGCCTCACTCACTCACTCTTTCTCGCTCTCTGTTCTCTGATCTCACTCTCCAGCCATGAAGATGTAATAAAGTAAGCTCCTCCACACCTCCCCTGCCTTCAGACCTCCCTGGTCCGTGGCAGCAGCTCTCTTGGTAACTCTCTTCACTGCTCTCTGGCCCTCAGCTCTCTCCAGTCCAAGTTCTCTGTCTTGGGAAGTCTATAAGCAAAACCCTCATGGTACTCTTCTGCCCTCATATTTCTCCCATGTCCTTCCAGGAGCTTCCACAGCCCCCCTGTTCTCACCTGCTCTTTTCTGAGTCTCAGGTAGTTCTGACTCATCATGTCTCCTCCTCCGATGCTCCCTGATTCCTTACAAGGGCCAGCCAACTGGGTGACATCACTATTTGAATTTCTAATTAGAATGCAAGAGGCTAATAGAACTGAAACTCTGTCTTGCATAAGTAATTCCCACGCGCCAATGAAAGCTACACAGACATTTAAGAAAGAATAGCTCCAATATTGCTTTTGGCTGATAGACATGTGTAGTAAGTTGAGGGTCAGTAACATGGAGTCATCAGGCCTGAATAAAGGCCTATAACATAAAAACAGCAACAGGCCTGCAATCTAGTGAGCAAGACTTTGGTTTAGTAACACAGGAGCCAAGAAAGTAAGCCCCCCTTTAGTAAGGTGAGGGGTGGTAACTAGGCAACATAAGGTGGCAACCTGGTACGTAAAGAAGTGATGGAAGTTGTTTGTAAGTGGCTATAAAAGGATACCGTAAAAGGTAAGATCTGACCGTCCTCGGGGAGGAGGGGTGCACTAGGCACCTGAAATTCCAGGTGTCATTGCCGAGACATACACAATGCACAGTGGCTTAACATTGGTTAACCACTGTTAATATCTGTCATTTGGCAATAGGCCTGCTATGTGTTGGTACATTGTCAATGCTTGCAGAATGCACAGTGGCTTAGTGTTGAGACTTTCTGCTAACAACTGTTAATGCATAGCATTGGGCAATAAACCTGCTCGAGTGATTTCATCCTTTCCTGAATCTGTCGTTTCTGGGGGCTCTCAGAGATCTCCTGTGTTGACTCAAGTACACGGGGTCTAACACCTTAGCTAAAGGGAACACACGCACACACGCAGCCAAAAGTTTATCATCACCAATGGAGTAGAGGTCCTGTCAGGAGCGCACCGGGACAACCCCGAAAACCCTGACTAACAACACTGGCGACAGTGACGATAACATGATACTATTTTAGCTGAGAATACTAAAAGCCATTGTACTGATGTTCTAAATAGATCGGTTATTTGTACACAAGGATAAAACATCCTTGGGCTGGCCCAGGATTGCTGACTTAGGCTCGAGCTCAGAAGCTAAAAAATCTCTCTGTAGATGTAAAGGTAAATAGATACAGTAATAGAAGCTAATATGCATATATTTGCTTAATTACTACTAAAATTACTCTTGCTATCAAGTTCAAAATAGAAACAGGAAGATTTAAAAAACCTTTTGGCCACCCAGTATTGTGGGTTGAGGAAGCAGATCTGTGATTCAGATGCTTTTACACTTACTATTACAATGAGTTAAAACAGAAAATCCCAAATCCATATTCTGACACTACATCTGAAGTAACATCTTTAGCTTATGGTTTGCATTGACTTTAATGGCGTTACCTTGAATGTACATCCCTGCAATCAGGATCTAAACATGGAGACGATATTAGGAGATTAAGCATGGTCTTAATCTGCTATATCCTACAAGATCCAAGGATTTTCAGTTTACCAGATTATGCAACTGTTGGGGAGATGGATACATTTCAAATGCAGTTATTGTTGACAGACTTGTGGCAGCTTAAATGATCTGTTTTTAAAAGGACCTGAAAGTTGACAAACAAGCTGATCATCATGGAAGAGAGGAATAGAATGGGTGGACTTAGAAGCAACAAGAATATGCTCTGTTTCCAAGGAATTCTGAGGATATTTGTGAGATATGGTCTTTTAAAATAGATTTATATGATTCATTTGCACTCTATTAGATACATTTATGGTGCATGCATGTAGGACCTAATTTAGCAAAGTACTTAACCATGTTTAACTATCAAGTATGAAAACAGGTATTTTAATTCCTAAGGACATTTTCTTTGAATACTCTGATATTGGACATTCAGCTTTTGAGAATTCTGGGCATTCAAATTTTCAGAGTTGGAATACTGAGCATACAATGTTATGTAGCAAGGTTCTGATCCTGCAGTACTATTTAAATGAAGTGATATTCCCATAAGAGTCAATGTGAATTTTGACTGAGTATGAGCAAGACCACACATCTTGAGGGTTATCCTCTCTAAAGTCATCAGCATAGCAAGTTCAACAACCCAATCTGTAATTCTTGAGGCAAAGGATGATTTCCATTTTATTCACATTAATTTCTCATCCAGCATAAGAACACACAAAATCCATCTTCCTGATGGCCCTAAAGTAATAGCAACACTTCATATGTACTCTGGAATAAATGAAAATCCCCCAAAATAATTAACATGTACTGGTCTATGGATGAAAGGTTTTGATGAAGAGTTTAAAGGTCGGAATTTCAAAAGTAGGGCATATAAAGATATATGCAACAATTAGGTGTTCATACATTTACTAGAGTTGTGCATGAAATGAAATAATTATGCATGAAATTAGTCATTTATACATGTAAGTGGTTCCTCTATGCACACTTACCACAGTTGTGTATGCAAATTTGATAAATGAATGTACAAATGTATCAAAAAATTTGGAAAACTATACCTTTGGAAAAATCAAACTTTAACTTTTACCTTCATCTATTATAGCTTTGGATTAACTATAATGGATTTTGAAGATACCAGCAGAAATTAAAAAAAAAAACACAGAAATGTTGAGATGATATTTGTAATGATATACATTGTTTGGTGGACTGTATTTCAGAGATGCTGCTAATCTTCTGAAAGCTATTCCCCAAAATATTTTCAAATTCTATGGGGTTTATATTTGAAAAGAAAAAGAGCTAAAAAATTGCATTGTCTCAATTTCTGAAGTGCGTTTCCATTATTTGGATTATATATTGCAGTAACATTCTTAGACCCTGTTTTGTATAATTATAGAAAACCAACTAGACATACATATAAAATTATAATGTTTTATTACAATTTCCTGGAGCAATTAAGGCTTAAAATTAGAATTAAAGGTTGTGGAGTTTGATGTAGAAGACCCTATAGAGTATTAAAATTTTAGCATCACTTTATTCTCCTGGCACAAAGTTGTCATTAGGAAATATAATACTCATTTTTTGGCTAATTAATGATAGCAAATGGCATAACAGAATTTATACTGTATACCAAAGAATGCCTTGTATGCTATTCATGAGTCATCAATTAAAGGAAAAGGAATCTACTATTCACTATAGTATTTTCAGTCAATGTTAGTTTGAAACTAAATCCCTGGCCTATGCTCATTCCTGCTCTTCATTCTAAACCACGTAGCTCTCCATGGCGCACATGGTATCCTGAGTCTCCCTGGCTGGGGTCTCTACTAGATGAGGATTTTCTCCTTGCACAGTTGACACACATTTTTTTAAGCTTGTACACCCATAAGGGTATGTCTACACTTGCCCCCTAATTTGAACTAGGGAGGCAAATGAAGCATACCGAAGTTGCTAATGAAGTGCGCGGATTTAAATATTCAAGACTTGATTAGCATATTCGTGTCGTTGCCATTTTAAAAAGCCGGTAGTTCGAATTAACTCACGCAGACGCGTGGTTCTGATCCAAAACCTTCGAATTAACCGTTACCCTTGTGCAATGAGGAGTAACAGTTAATTCGAGGAAGGGTTTGATCGACTACCACGCCTACACGCGGCAGTTAATTTGGGCTACCGGCTTTTAAAATGGCGATCGTCATGAATATGTTAATCAAGGCGCGGATATTTAAATCCCACACTTCATTAGCAACTTCGGTATGCTTCATTTGCCTCCCTAGTTCGAACTAGGGGGCAAGTGTAGACATACCCTAAGAGACACTCCAAAATTTGTTCCTCAAGCTCCATTCAAAATTTGCATTAATATCATTAGAAGATTCATGAATAGGAGAAAGGAAAAAAAAGATACAATATATGCTTGAAACACAGATCCAAAAAATAATGTCCTAAATTTGTGTAGGTCTTTATTTAATTAAATCAAAACCATATTCAACAAAGTACTTAATCATATACTTCACTTCAAATATATGCTGAAGTTTTTAGGAAAGCATTTAAGCATGTGCTTGAAGTGAATAGGACCCAGTTGAATTAGGGTGTTAGTCTGAATCATCACCTTAATTTTATTAAATGCAGTTTCCAATATGACTTCTTTAAGAGATTTACATAAAGATTTCTTGGCTCCAAGTCCTCCAAACCTTCATTTTTTCTACATATCTCCATAACCTAGTTAAAATAAGTTTTAGATGGATTGTACTTCTCAAGTAATATTAACAGTTTTGTCTATTAAAAGATAATGTTGAACTGAAAGGTATTCGGCTGAACTTTCAATTAATAAAGTTCAGTGAGCTATTACAGTTTGCTCTTGCAACTTTATGTTAGTATGGTCTCATGTTAATATAATTAAATACAAATAACTCCTTGCAGTTTACATCTCCCTGAGAAACAAACTACCTATTTATTCAAGTCTCTGCACATATTAATCATGTGAAAGAGAATGAAACATGAAAAGGCAGTGCTTAAAATGTGTAGAACAAACATTTATAAGATACAATCAAACGCGAGCACAAATTTCAACTTATTCATGGTACACAATACATGACATGTGAAGATTGATAGGGATGCTTAAGGGAAGCTCTATTAGAAGAAGAGTGATGGTCAAGATAACAAGGTTATCACACCATTATGCATTTTCTGCATGGAGGAGCAGGTAAGCCTCATTGACCACCAAAATATTGTATCAGTAATCAAAGTCCTTGAAGGCAAACATTAAAAATATTGTTTCTTAAATGTGACTGAGGGAAAAAATATCAGAAAATGAATTGCTAGAAATTGTTATAGAACAAGAGAATTTTAGAAAATGCACAGATTTTTAAATAATATCGAAGGAAATATGATTACCAAGTGCCATTTATATCTAGAATAATTACAAAAGGCAGTACATTAACAAACAGCAATAGTATTAAATTATTTTGTAATCTCTGTGTACTATGACAGATATATCCTGAAAAACAAAACTGATTCATCTGTCAAATATATAATGCTGGCAAGGAATAAAATAAAGAAACAGGCATACAAAACACAAAACAAAAGGCCTTTGAGAGCCCTTGAAATACACAATTTCTGCTATAAGCTCAAATAAAATGAAATAATACAAATAGTCAAGAGAAATAAAACACTGTTAGTGGCCAAATAAAGGTCTGCACAGTAAATCCATTTCAGCTTGTCACATAATTAAAGCCCAAGATGAGGGACGATCCATAATCACAGAAAGTATAAGCAAAATTCCACAATGTTTTTCAGAGGAAAGACTCAAATAACTTTAGAGCAACAATAGTGTCAAGGACAGGAAAAAAAATGTGCAAAGTAATCGCAAACTCATTCATATCCAAACCCGTAACACTAATATGAAAGAAAAAGAAGATTCAGAGCAAGAAAAAAAGGGGGGGCATGAATAATTAAAGGAGCAAATATAAAGTGAACTATTACATATATCATATGTGGGCTATAATAACAATCCATTAAGAGTTTATGTGTTGTTTTCTCAACAACCTAAATATTGTGATTCCACAAAAATTAAATATTAAATAATTGTCTCATTGACACAGTCATTTACCTAATTCACAAGGGAGTTGTGAGCCATGATTCATTAGGTTTGTAATGCACTTTGAAATCCTGGGATAAAAGATGCTAAAGACGCTCATAACATTATCTTCATAATACATAGAATTATTCTTGTCATCAAAGTGCCTTAGGAAAAGGCACTTTTACATATGAATTAATTTGTGAATTAATAGCTTACTTATCACAGCATAAACCCTCTTTTATTGTTAGATCAGATCCTGGATCCAGTTTATGTGCACTATAATGGGTCAATAAGCCTCTGAAGATCATATATACTGCCTGTAGACTGGACCATACACTTGGTGAAAGGCTCTCAGATGCATAAGGATATTGATTAGTGTTCCATTTAGGTTTCTTTGACCAGCACTAATGATGCCTCCACAACTCCTGCTCCTAACAACAGAGCATGTTTGGAATTCAATCAGAATATGCATTTCTGGTGAAACTGAAACACTTCCAGAAATTGGCTCAATTTCATCAGCATTTCATCTGGAAAAAAACCGTGGAGTGTGGAGTTCCAACAGTGCAGCATTGTCCGTTTTGATACTTTGGAGTACATGTTTTGATTTTTCATTTCAAATTTGTCAAAATGCTGTATTACAAAAATTAGCAATCAAACAAAAATATTTTGAATGTTCAAACCAAAATATTGTGATTTGTGTAAATGGAACATTTCCACCAATCCAAAACTAAACATTTTAAAATGTTTGTATTGTGGGGAGTTTGGAAATGTTTGGTTTTTCACTCTGTTTGAAACAAAACCTAATGTCTAGACCTCGAAGTCTTTTATGAAGGGGAACTTCTGTCCTCTTTGCACTTCTAAAAATCTTGTATCTTCTCTACCTTTCCCACCTCTGAATTACCCCACATGGATAATCTGCATCTAAGCAGTCTTAACTCTGATAACCTTCAAACAACAGTTTAGCAAGAGAAGGTGACTGTGTGGGTCAATTCAATACCTCCTCAGGTCACTGACAGCTAGCAGATCTGGAAATCCACTCCCTCTGGGATAATGGGAGGAAATTCATATGCTCATTGTCTCCTCTGATGTTATGCCACTATACCCATACATAGCATTTGGCCTGGTCAGAGTATGGCCATATGCATGTGCGTTACATCTACAGAATGGTGTCAAGAGTCATCAGCAGAACCTGGAACCTTCAGCATCAAAACAGGTCTCTATCACCAGAGCTATAACACAAATCCTGTTATGTGATATCCGCACAAGACTCTCATCATATGTGGAACCAGCAGCAGACACACAAACAACTCCATGTTAACACATGCAGCCAGTTTATGGTGAGTTTTTGTTCAAGATCAATGTTAGCCTCCTCAGCTATAGATCATTGATAAGCCACATGGTACTCTTCAGTGTAACCCAGGTGAGCACGATTATGCTTGAGCTTGGATAACAACAAGAGAAGAAGAGAAGTAGGAGGGTAGGCCTACAGCTTGTCTTTCAAAAAGAGTAGGAAAACATCTGTCAAGGAGCCCTGTCCTGTAACAAAAGAATTGGGTCTTTCTGTTGGAATGAACGTAAGAACAGCCATATGGCGTCAGACCAAAGATCCATCTAGCCCTATATCCTGTCTGCCGACAGTGGCCAATACCAGATGCCCCAGAGGGAGGGAACACAACAGGTAATCATCACTTGATCCCTCTCCTGTCACCCATTTTACAGACAAACAGAGGCTAGGGATACCATTCCGACCCATCCTAGCTAATAGCCATTGATGGACCTAATCTCAATGAATCTATCTAGCTCTTTTTGAACCCTGTTAAAGTCCTAGCCTTCACCACATTCTCTGGCAAGGAGTTCAACAGGTTGACTGTGCGCTGAGTGAAGAAAAACTTCCTTTTGTTTCTTTTGAACCTGCTGCCTATTAGTTTCATATGGTGACCCCTAATTCTTATTTTGTGGGAATAAGAAAATAACTTTTCCTTATTCACTTTTTCCACAGTAGTCATGATTTTATAGACCTCTATCATATACCCTCTTAGTATCCTCTTTTCTAAACTGAAAAGTCCAAGTCTTTTTAATCTCTCTTCATATGGGACCTGTTCCAAACCCGTAATAATTTTTGTTGTCCTTTTCTGAACCTTTTCCAATGCTAATGTATCTTTTTGAGATGAAGCATCCACATCTGTACGCAGTAGTCAAGATGTGGGCCTACCATGATTTTATAAGTAGGCAATAAAATATTCTCTGTCTTATTCTCTATCCCTTTTTTAATGATTCCTAACATTCTATTTGCTTTTTTGTCTGCTGCTACACATTGAGTGGATGTTTTCAGAGAACTATCCACAATGACTCTAAGATCTCTCTTTTGAGTGGCTGTAGCTAAATTATTCCCCATCATATTGCACATATAATTGGGATTATTTTTTCCAATGTGAGTTACTTTACATCAACATTCAAATTAATTTGCCATTTTGTTGCCCAATCACTTAGTTTGGTGAGATCTTTTTTAAGCTCTTCATAGTCTTGTATTAACAGGAGTGTTGTGATCAGGCCTCAACTGGAGTATTGTGTCACAGTTCTGGGCACCACATTTCAAGAAATATGTGGAGAAATTGGAGAAGGTCCAGAGAAAAACAACAAGTATGATTAAAGGTCTAAAGAACATGACTTATGAAGGAAGACTGAAAAAATTGGGCTTGTTTAGTTTGGAAAGGAGAAGTCTGAGAGGGGACATGATAGTGGTTTTCAGGTATCTAAAAGGGTGTCACAGGCAGGAGGAAGAAAAATTGTTCTCTTTGGCCCCTGAGGATAGGACAAGAAGCAATGGACTTAAACTGAAGCAAGGGAGGTTTAGGCTGGACATTAGGAAAAACTTCTTAACTGTCAGGGTGGTTAAACACTGGAATAAGTTGCCTACGGAGGTTGTGGAATCTCCATCTCTGGAGATATTTAAGAGCAGGTTAGATAGACATCTATCAGGGATGGTCTAGATGATACTGGGTCCTGCCATGAGTGCAGGGGACTGTACTTGATGACCTCTCGAGGTCCCTTCCATGTCTAGTGTTCTATGATTCTTTGATTCTATGCTTTGAACAGGTCTCTCTGAGAGGAGTGAAAACTGAATCTACTGACAATCAGCCTGAGAGACCACTGACCTTCTCTGCTGACCGATCTATTCAGGAGATCTCAACTCTCTGAAGCTCTCTGAACACCAAGAAGCTAGGAATCTTTTTGATTCATTGTGTTCATGATAGAAATGCCCAAAGATATGTTATCTCTTTATAAAGTGTCAGGCAGCCTCTCCCTGCCTGGTCAGACAGAACATCTCTTCAGTACTATCTGGGAGGATAGAAAGGGTCATGTATGACATGAAGATTGTTTTTTTATTTATAGTTTTATAAATACTATACCACTCTGCTCATCTGAGGAAGTGGGTTTTGCCCACGAAAGCTCATGATTTTACATAAATATATATATATATACATATATATATATATAATTTGTTAGTCTCTAAGGTGCTACAGGACTACTTGTTATTTACACAAAGCGATAATCCGTCTGCAGTCAGAAGAAGCTTGCAATAAAAAAGCCTCCATACTCCAACTACCCTTCATGGGCATTAAGAAGAAATGAAGGGGAGATCCAGGTCTCCCTTTTTACCATTATGCAGAAGCATGAGACTACAGAGCTCCATGTGCGGACAGATTCTACTTAGGAAAAAATCTCCAACGCTAGTTCACTGGGTGCGCACATACCTGAAATGGAATGGACAAATGCAACCATTCAAAGAATAACTCAAGTTAACTTTTAACAGACATTATTTGTTCCTACAGGGGGGAACTGGAATGTAAGAGTATGTCTACACAGCAGTGTTATTTTGGAATAACTAATAGCCCGCGTCCACACTACAAGCAGTTATTTCAATATAATGTCAAAATAATGGTGAGTTGAAGGAATTCTTACTCCTGTAATCCTCATTTTATGAGCAGTAAGGGAAGTTGAAGGAAGAGTGCTCTTTCTCAGAATTCCTGCTGTGTAGACAGCTCCAAAAGCTGAAATAAGCAATTTCGACTTAAGCTATGCAATTGACATAGCTCATGTTGTGAAGCTTATTTCGGCTTTAGCCCTGCTGTACACATGTGCCCTAAGACTACGTCTACACTGCCGGCTTTGCCAGCAGTGCCTATGCAAATGAAGCATGGATTAGCATTTTGCCATGCTTCATTTGCATAATTTATTCAAGTCGTTTCTGCGCAAAAACAAGCAGAGTGGGCTTTTTTTTGTGTGTAAAACCCCTGTTTTGCACAAGATCCTTATGCCTCTCCCAGAGTAGTGTAGACAAAGCCTAATTGTTTTCCCTCAGTGCAATTCCTATGCAATCCTATTGCCTTCAAAAGTGCTGTTCACTCTTCATTTATTTGAAGTCTGGCAACCTATGTTCGACTGATTGGAAAATCTTCTTTTAAACCCACTGGGCCCGACATTCTCTGCTGATATAAATTTACTAAATTCTATTGAAATAAGTGGTTTTTTGCCAATTGACACAAGCAGGGGATATAGTCTATTATTTCTAGTGTCACATCATTCTAGAAAAGTAGTGATCACACAGTTCTATCAGGGATTCCTTGTTGTTTATCAAGCAACGTTTTATTTGAATAAAGTATATTGAATTCTAAAACATTTTAGAAAAGCCTGCAAAAACTAAGAGAGTGTCTAAGAGGTCTGCTACTTATTGTATAATTTACACTATAGGACGTAGCTTTATTTTCATATATATGCCCCTCAGTGGAATGATGGGTTTCATATTGCTTTCACAACAATCAGGGTAACTGCAGTTCTTCATGAAAATTTAGTGTCAGAAACACAGAAAAGGCTTCCATTAGCACACAGTGGAGACAAACATAATGGTTACTTTAGAGGACTAGCACTGGAGCAGTTTCTTTGTGTTAATGTTTTTGTTTTTGCCACTTCTAATGCCCCAAGAACAATTCTGTCAATGCCCTCAGCTCTTAATTTGGATAATAAGCCAAGAAGCACACTCTCTGATAACAGAGGATGGGGGAGGAGACAGGTCCAAGGCTATTCAAACTCTACTCACTGCCCCCCAATTCTAGTTGGATATAACAAGAAAGGTGCAGATCCAAAGGGATTGGATAGTACATGTGCTGCTCCTGTGCACTAGAAAGTTTGAGGCAGAATTCTGTCTTGGGAGACACAATCCCTCCCAGAACAGAGTAGCTTTACGTCATCCCACGTCTGGCCTAAAATGGCCTTTATAGCATGATGTTATATAGCAATATATTATTAATGTTTTGCATAATATAGATGCCAAGAGACTAAACATTCTAGAGATAAGGTCATAAATATCAACATGTCCTCCCCAACACAAAACTGCACAGAGGGAATAAATCAATGCTCAGAATTTTCAGGGACATGTTCCCCAAGCTAACTAGGACCTGTGTGGAATGGGTAGGACGGAGCCCCAAAAGGCAGGGGGCAGTCCCGGCAGTCTCAGCTCCACACATTGATGCTTGACTATTTTGTGTAGTGAGGGTCTGGAGAGCCATTGAACCCAACTGTAAATCCTGGACTTGATGAAAAATACCTCAAGCCGGGGGTGTGGCAGCATCCTCAGCACCCCTAGTTCCAAGTAGATATCAGGCAGAGGCACAGATGGAGTCCATCTCTGGCAGCATGGGTGGAGTAGTAGTTCTGTTGGCTCACAGAACTCTGTAACTACAAAGAGAAGTCACAGAGAATTAATGCTGCCTCAACAGGATTCACTCTTCATGTTTCTTCATTTGGATTGACCAACAGATTTAGAGAAGTTTCCCTCTTAATGTTTGTCATTTCCCTGTCACCCAGGCACTCACTCATGTTTTTGCTGGGGACAAATTGGCAAGGTGGAGATAAGAAGCATTCCAAGTTACTTCTTCCTTTTGCTCCCCTCCACTGTGCAAAGTATGGGGTTCACACAAAGAAAAATGATGGATATAGTAATTATAATAGAAACCTTAACGCATTGCTTCCACAAAACCTTCAAAAAGTCCCCAAACCTAGGAAGTGCATTAAAACAATCCAGCATGATGGAATTAAAAGGTAAAAGTATGAAAGGAAATGGTATATTTCTACTTTTGTTCAAAATGTAAAACTATCTTGAAAGAATCCATTGTGAATGTAACACTGAAGTGACCTATGAAAATCAAACACCTGATGTCTACAACACAAGACAAGAGAAACCTAGGTAAAACATCAAACACACTATACAACAGTGAGTGTTATAGCTACAAAGCAACATATAAAGCTAAAAAAGAGAGGCATTAGAAAATAAAGTAAAACAAGAAAGATGTTAATTGCCATAGGGTTTAAAAGAAGGTACATTATCTAAGCATTCTAACTAGCTATAATATTCAAAGTTCTAGTACTGCATATACTTAAGAAATGGACAGGTAGTGGCAGATAAGAGATTTTGAATAAATTTAAACTTTAAAATTCAAAGATCTATTTTACAAAAACCAAACTAAAGACATATTTTTAAAACTAATTATTGTCATTAATGATTACATCAGCTTTCGAGCAATGTTTCAGTAAGCACATTAATAGGATTATTTGTATAATTTAGCACAATCATTTAGGAATAAACAGCATGTTTTTAAAGATCTCATGGTTTATTCACTACAAAGTGTGTTATACAGTTTTGCATATGCCATCAACTAACACAGCTGCTTGATTTCAAATAGCTGTTCAGTTTTTACAGTGAAGTGTATTTTCTTCTTAATACATGGCATGCGCATAGCTATCTTTGCTATGAATAGAAATTATGCCAAGTATATACCTAAAGATGTTTGGGTTCCAGTCAAAGAACTAGAACACTGCAATCTCTCTGGGTATGTCTACACAGCAAAGTTATTTCAAAATAACAGCCCTTATTTTGAAATAACTTTCCTACAGTCTACACAGCCAAATCACTATTTCGAAATATATTCAAAATAGCGGAGCGCTTATTTCGAATTTGGGAAACCTCATTCTATGAGGAATAATGCCAAATTTTAAATAGCTATTTCAAAATAAGTGCTGTGTAGATACTTATTTCGAAATAGGGGACCTCCAGCCTTCCCAGGGTGCCTTGGTAGCCACTCCAGCCACAACCAAGAACACTTCTCTCTCTCCCCCACTCTCCGGAGCCCTTAAAGGGGTAGACTCTGGCCACAGTGCCTGTGCCAGCTCCAAGCCTGCCAGCCCAGAGCCAGCAGTCACTGCCCCTGACCCAGTGGCCCCAAAACATGAGCCAGCAAGCCACTGGCAGCCAGCCCTACACCGCTCCCCAGGAGCAGTCTGCAGGCTCCCAGGAGACTGCCAGGGCCCAGAGAAGGTGGGCACCTTCCTGGTCCAGGGTTGAGATCATGGACCTTATTCAGGTTTGGGGGGAATGCCCCCAACGTCCATGATCTCTGCACTAGATGGAGGAATGTGGCAATCTATGGCAGGATAGCTGCCAGCCTGGCCACCAAAGGCCACATGCGAACCCAGGAGCAGGTTTGCATGACAATCAAGTTGGTCCGGTGAGACCCCCAACCCTGAGTCCTGAGCTTTCCCTCCTCCCAGGTTTCCCCCTCCCTCTCCCACCCCCTTCTCCCCTCTCCCCCTCCTTTCCCCAGTCTCACCAGAGTTTCATTCCTTCCCCAGTTTTGTTAAATAAAGAGAGTTTGTGTTCATGAAAATACATGTATTTTATTTGACATCAGGAAGGGGGGCTAGGGAGGGATAAGTGGAAGGACGTGAAGGAGGAATGAGGCACAAGCCCCCACTGGGGCACACCAGGGAGGCTCTTAGTGTCACTCAGGGTGGAAGCTCTCCCGCAGGGCCTCCTGGATACTGACAGCCCCCCAATGGACCTCCTGGATGGCAGCATGCAGAAAGTGCAGCCAGGTTCACAGCAACACGTCCACGAGAAGCACCAGAGAGCCCAGGGGCAGCTCTGGCTCCATGTTGCAGAGTGGTGTGGTGTCCCGAGTGAGGGCAATCAGAGCACGCAGAGACAAAATACTTTGCTGTCCCTCATCGAGGTAGGCAAGCAAGCAGGGAAACCTGAGAACTGGTTGTCTGGGGGGGTTCCTTTAAGCACAGACCTCAGATAGCCTCAGGCAGCAGCCACACTGTAAGTCCTGACCTGGTGCCCTGCTGGAACTGGTTCCATCCAGCCTTAAATGCGATTCAGAGTTCACTCAGAATGGACGTGCTATTTCAAAATAGCAAAATGCTATTTGGAAATGCATTTTGTGTATAGATGTGTTATTTTGAAATAAGCTATTTCAAAATAACTATTTCAAAATAAGATATTTTTAAATAACACTGTAGTGTAGACATACCCTCCATAATACACAGTCATGATTCAGCAGCTGAAATCACCTATTAGTTACAGTCTCAGAACACACTTAAAAGATTTAATATTACTGTCCACTCCTAGAGGAATCTCATGGACACAATCTGTCCACCCACCAAGACATTTTAAATGCGCTCATCACTGTGGTATTTGAATGTCTGAAATCTGCACAATGTTTCTGTGCATTTTCATGCAAACTTTCTCACATTTAGGTATGGCAGACAGTCTGTTAAGCAAATGTTTAAAGCGAGACATCCCAAAAGGGCCTAAAGGATTAGACTGTATGATCTAGGGTAGGAAGAATTGAATCAAATGGAGAATTAGTTTCCTCACCAGAAGATCAGGTTTATTTTGTTACTTTATTATTTTTAAATTTAGGAAATATAACCTTTACTTACTTATGGTGCATATTTCAGACTTAATAAAATGCTTTGTCCTGATTTCTGCCTCTATTATAACCCTTTTAAATTTTGACCTTTATTTTGTTCCTTAAAGCAGAATATTTGGAGCCATACTTGGAATCATGCATGCCCTTTACTTATTTTTTCCCATCTACTTCTCCCTGCCAGTAAATTTTCCTATCCTTGGAATGTTACCAGAATTTGTCCTTATGTCAACCCTAACTGTTCTGAAATGTTCATTCAGACATTAAATACTTCTCATCTCATCTACTGGGATTTCTTCTTCTATGGTCTTCCTAAATCCTTAATTCAAAACTTCAGAGTCCAGAGGCATGATTATTTTCTCATTTCAGAAATAGGGTCGTATTATGCTACTTGTCCACTGCAGAGTTACTGTTTATGGATGTTTCAGGACCGATTCAACCAGGCCTACAGATTCTCTCACAAATCCAAAAACCACTTATAGACTATCCATAGACTAAGTTGGATTTGGATATGTACAGAGTACTATGCCCCAGTGATCAAATGGAAGATAGCAGTTCAACAAGCTGTCCATTTTCAGAAACACAAAGTACAAAGACTTTAAGTCTCAAAATCTTTTATATGAAGTATGACAAGTTATCTTTTTATTAATATCACCTTCATTATTTCACTATCCCAAATCTTCCCATTTGAGTAACATTTATTACATACTTAATATTCCAAACTACTTATCCCATGTTAAATATAGGATAAGAACACCCTTTCCTACCTTACAACTGCCTTGGGCCTGGCATAATCAGTAAAAAATACATGGCCACCATGTCACCTAAATTGTCTTGTATACATTATATCTTATGAGTATAGGCATAAATAACAAATGGCCCGCAGGTCACAAGTAAATCACAAGGAACTAGAGGCTATTTGTCAGTCTCAGCATTTACAATTTTTCCATTTGAGGCCATATAATCTTCCAATTTTGGTATCTTCAAGACTTTCATATCTTATAAATACAAACACCAGGAACATAGTGAAAGGTCAAGGGAAACATTCTACAAAGACTATGGCTACTCTAGTAATTTCTACTACAATCTCTCACTGTTACCACCACAAACACAATGCCATGTGGCCTACCAGAGTAGGTGGGCTGCTAGAATTTCTTCTTTGTTTAGGGAACCTCTAGAAAAAAACAATAGTTAAAATACTAGCTACACCAGAGTTACGTTACTGCTGTAAGTGCTAATGTTTCTATGAGCACAGATGAATTGGGGGAAAACCACAACAGATATTTTATTTTTTTTAAATGAGGCATGAGCCTCTTTGAAAAGTATTTTATTTATTCTTTTACTGAAGAAAAATACATAATATGCACTTGATTCTATATTGTGGCTTTTGCATCATCTAATAGAAAAAAAAGGCTGTCAATTGGATTAGTAGTTGATAGTTATGGATGATGATAGTATATCTCTTATAATCTCCAAGAAGAAAAAAAACCCAACTGACTCAGGCTGTGGTTCTTGAGAAGATAATTCTGCTTTTCCTCTGTCTTTTTCAGTCTTCCTCTGGTCCTTGCTCACCCACTCACCTTTTCTTTCTTCCTTATGATTATTCTTATTTAACCTTCAGATAACTATTTAAGTAACCCACTGAATAGCAGTAATAAGCACATTATTGATTTAATGTGGTATATAAATCCCTTGCTTATTGTATTAATGTCATTTTCTTTTCCTTTTTATACATGACATGCTGTATGCTTTCAGTATGTAATAAATGAATTTTCTATTGTATATAGTTGACTATTGTTACTGCACCTGTACTCATTAATTTTATTAATTTCTTAAAACATGTGGCTGAGAGTCAGTTCTCTTGGCTTCCTTTTCCAGTGCTGCCTGTGACTCACTGCTTGACATTGGGCAAATCACTTACGCGCTTTATGCTTCAGTTTGCTTCTCTGTTCAAAAAGTATCACATTTCCTATCTTACAAAGGCATGAAGCTTAATTAATGTTTTTAAATTTTTTTGAGTCCATCAGAAGGAAGGTACCAAATAAGTGCAAGAAGATTATGGTAATAATTGTATTGCATCCTTGGCAACAATGAGGAGATACTCTAGCCTTGGGAAGAAACATAGTTAGTCCTTTGTTATGCAGCATTTCTGGATCTTTCATTATATTCTCAGCTCAATTAGGTAACATCAATTTTGCTTGGCATGACCATAGAGTTAACATTCATAAACAGAACTAGGCAATTCCTACACAAAATAGTTTTAAAAAAAAATTAAACTTATAACAAAAAATCAGTAAAAAAAACACCCCCTTTCCATCAAGGGCAAATATTCAAGTTTCACACTCACGAATATTTTTGAAAAGAGACTCCTCACCTTTCACATTGTTATTGGTATGCTTTGCGGAGTGTAAAGACTAGTCTACAGAAGGAAATAAGAATAGCATAACTATATCGCTCAGAGCTGTTGGACACAGTTAAATTGAGCTAACCTCCAGTGTAGGCAGCAGTAGGTGGATGGAAGAATTCTCCCATTGACCTAGCTATCACCTCTCAGGGAGGCTAAAGGAAGTAGCCATCTGTTGGCATGGGTAACGGCCTCATAGAAGCACTACAAAGGTGCTTCTGAAGCACTTTAAGTGTAGACAAGCCCTGAGATTGTACTGGGGAGAGAAAGGTGAAAGTGTCCCTATAATTATTAGCCAGAGCCCTGGCACAGAAGCAGTTAAACACAAGACATGAACCTGACTTCATGCTTTGGAAACAAGACAACAATATGCACACAACAAAAATTAGTTTGTCTTGAGGTCACAATCATGACAGAAAATCACAAAGTAGTAAATGGAATGCCTAGGATATATTTTGTATGGAATAAGCCATAAAAGGCAGAAGTTTAGGTTGCTACACACAAAATAAGCTGGAAAGTTAAAATTAGACAAATGGAAAATGAGACACTTTTTTAACATCTTAAAGTGATTAACCACTGTAACACACTAACCAGGGATATGATGGATTCTTCATTTCTTCAGATAAAACCTGGATGCCTTCCTGAAAAGATGAGTTGTTTTTTAAGTTTTTCCAGTTACAGACTAACTCAGCTACCCCTCTGAAGCTTTTGAAAAGACAGGTGTTGGTCAAAACACACATTATGCTTTAGTTCAACACAAGTTATTGGGCTCGATACAGAGGTAACTGGGTGAAACTAAATGACGTGTGATATTTAGGAAATCAGATTATATGATCGAATAGTACTTTTGGCATTCAAAATCTATACATTAAACTCTAAGAATCAAAACTAAGGAAATAAAAAGTTAAGATACCTTTACAGTGCTTACCAGCTACACTGCCATTCATAGACACACATATTACCACTGCAATTGCAATTCAACATAGATCACAATCTACAGCCTTTACTCGGCCACCCTGCACTCTCCACAAACTTTCCTTTATCAAACTCCTTCCTCATAACACTATTGTTAGTGAACATATTATACGTATTGTGTAAGAAGTTTGGCATTGTGTAAGAAGTGCTAGTGCTGCCTCAATAATTAATAAATAATATTTTAATGTCACTTATAGGACTGATCACAAACAGATAATATTTCAAATATAATTGAGCACTAGCAGCTATTTTTTTGTAATCACTGAACAATTTTTTTATGTCTGAACATGTCCATAAATTTGAAAAATGAATAAATCTGAAGAAATTGGGATCTGCTCACAAACATTCTGCAAGCAACAAAGAGGCTACTTTCATTGACTAAATAATTTGGAGTATGGTATTTGCTCAGCATAGCTTTTTGATAGACCCATGCACTAATGGAACATCCAACTTGATATTATCAACATGCATATGGGTTTTTTTTTCAGATCAGAGTTACAGTTTGAAAACAAAACAGCTATGCTACATCTCTTTAAATTATCGACTACTCATAGATTCAAGTCAAAGTGCCCAGTGTTTTGCCAATTTTGTATTTATTTAAATATACTTTTAGCTCTCTGTTGTTTATACTATACACAGAAACACTATCTGGTAGATTCTCCTCAGGTCACTCAGGGTATGTCTAGACTACATGCCTCTGCCGGCAAAGGCATATAAATTAGACTACCCGACATAGTCAATGAAGCAGGGATTTAAATATCTCCCGCTTCATTAAAATAAAAATGGCCACTGCGCTGTGCCGGCTCAGCTGATCGTCGGCACAACGCGGCAGTCAAGACATGCATCGGTCGGCAAGAAATGTCTTTGCCGACCGATCCTGTAAACCTCGTTTCACAAGGCATAAGGGATTGGCACAGCACTTCATTGACTATGTCGGGTAGTCTAATTTACAGAGGCATGTAGTCTAGACATACCCATATTTACTCTTGTATTTTAACAACAACCAAGAGTTTGATTTGTGCTTCACCTTGAACTAGTTGGCACACAGTACAGAGTCCCCACAGAGGGGGGACCTTAAAGTATGGCTGAGACTTCATTGGAGCCCTGATGACAAAGGCTGCCTAGCACTGAATCCAGACAAATATTTCACATTGTCCCACTTCAAGTTGGATTAAATTCTGAGTTATAGTACACAACCAAGTGAAAAGCCTGTTCTAGCACTCCAGTTACCTGATTTTGCAAGTTTCTGAACAACCCTCCAGTGACTAAATACAGATATTTAATATCAGTATAAGAACTGAAATATAGTTTCAAATCCTGGCATCTGCCACTCTGAAAAGGCTACAGGATTTTTGCAGTGTTCATTTGCACCCGTGTTGTGAAAAAGCCTGCTCAGTTACTCGGAGCAAGGGTAAATCACACCAAACTATTCAAACAGGGAATATAATACAATACAATTGACTTTGATGGGCCAGCTCTGTCCATTCTAAATCACACTCTCTGAATCACCTTGCTCTGTATAGCTAGACTTGGGAAGTGCCTGTGGAATGTCCGTTCTGGGGGAGCCAGTCTCAGAACACAGCAGTTACGCTACATATTTTATCTCAAAAGCATGCGGCTAGACATATGAATGCTAACATACGTAGTTTGTCTAACACTTTTCTCATGCTCTCAAGCTGCAGCACAGAGCCACACTGATCTCTCTTATCCCCGCCTAATGCAACATTTATTAACCAATTGAAAGAATAAAGAGCTGTCCTTTAGCTGAAAGGGTTTTTTTATATTGTTACTATTCTCTCTTCTTGTTCTCTCAGAACCTGCATGCCTCTTCTTAACAAATAAAGCAGATGTGTCGAACATGTGGACACCAGGAATGTGGTTTTAAGTAACCACATGAAAGGACTGGATTTTCCATTCCTGCACTGAGATATTTTACCATTTTGTAGTAGAGGGTTAAGAAACACATGTGCCAAAATATGACTGTGAGCTGTAAGGAACTTGGAAGAAAGCACTGGATACAAAGTGATTCATTTTAAGAATGATGACATTCTACCTGATCCAATTATTTCAGGAAAGTTTGTGAAAACACAGTTCCACTCTCTATGGGCCAAATCCTTTGGTGGTGTAAAGTGAATTCAACAAAATCTGCATCAATTTACTCCAGCAAAGCATTTGGCTCTGTATGAAGGGGTCTTTTAAAAAGCAATAGGAAAACGAAGGGCTCACAGTTCCAAATGTCACTTTTCTGAATTAAAAACTAATAGCTCCACTGGAAATTGGCAGCATTCCCAATAACAATATTTAAACAAAAAGTGGAAAATATTATACATTGCAATGTTACATATTGGACCAGATTTTTCAAATAACTCAAGGCCAGATTTTCAAATGCCCAGCAACCACCACAGCTGAGGTCAGATTTTCAAAAGAACTTAGCCCCATTTACGCAGTTAAATAAGAGACAGTTTTTCAAAAGTGCTTAGCACCCAGCCAGCAGTTCCTACAGAGACACTTAAAGGCTACATTGTGGCTTCTTAGCCAGGGCCCTTCATAAAGCACAATGTGGAGCTGAACAACCCCAGAAGGAACACTGCGGAGACTGTCACGCAGGCCCAGTTTCTTTTTCATGTATATGGTGGACAAGCTTTAGGCTGGGACAGATTGTTTTCCATGGTGCCCTGACTTTGTTCTGAGTCTGCTGTGGAAAATGCCAGCTGGGTCTGCCTCCCCTCTGTTCGCTTTCTGGTTGTTCTCTCTGCAGGGAGCAAACAGCGCCTGCACTCCACAGAGATAAGGGACCTCTCTTGATGGAGGCCCCCTGTAAGGCTGTACCATGTACTAGAAGCCATGCAAGAGTCAGCACCATTTGTCCCAAGCAGAACTTCAACAGTACCCACATTGTCAGCTATAAGTCTTTATCATTGAGTTCCAACACATGGCTAATTGGAAATTTTTACTCTGACAGAATATTTATGGGCTTCCTCTGACACTCTGTGATGAAAGAGAGTTATGGCTCCATATTGAACTTTTCAAAAGGTTCCCCCCTCCCATCAAGATAAAGTGAAACTCATCAGTACAGACCAGTAGATAAGATTAGATAGGTTTTTAGGTCGCAAGCTAAGAGCTTGCTAATGCTTAAAGGCATTCCTCGTCTAGGAATGTTTGTTAATTTGAACTCCCCTCCCTTGCTGTGTTTCTTTAATCTCTCAACCAGCTGTCTCCCATAAAAAGATATTTCTGTTTTTAGTTACAAATCTGTTTAGAGATAAAACTCACTCATAAATACACAACCACATGCATGGATTTTTAGCTGACAGTAGAAAACTAACTCCAGATGAAAAATAGTAAAGTTTGTTTAGGAACAGAAAATGCATTATTCTGCTCTCTCAAAGTGTAGCACATGTTTTATAGATGCTCAGGGTTTTAGTTCTAGTATGAGATTGTGCAAACAACTCATTGAGAGAGCCACATTCTGTCACCTTTTCAGATTTAGAGCTCATCATGGGGATAAATTGAAGTGCACACAGTTCACCACAGTACTTTTTGCCTACATATGTATGCACTCTTCAGGATAAGAAATAGATGAGAGTGTTTTAAAAAAGCCTTTGCTTTTGCATTAGTGGTAAAATCACAGGTAATATCCAATCTTTACATTTCATGAAATGGCATATGATATTAACCCCAGAACTGCTGTGCTGTGGACAAAGCGCCAGGAACCAGGATGTGGGGCTGCTCATTTGAGTGACATGTCAGAAGTGGAAGTGAAGAGGTTACCCCAGGAATATACATTCAGAGCTCAAATCCTATTGCAGGTCGTCTGATTAGGAGCCACAGGTATAATGCTTGCTATATAAACACTGAGTGTGCCACTTGGCAAATCTTATTTAGGAGAATGACTTTAGGTAGGTTTCTGCTGCTGCTATAGATCTGCTTGAAACTTCCTTGGTATACCACTCATGCCTAGACTCTGTCTCAAAGACACCAATGGGAAATGGAAGCTCAAAACAAAGGGGGAAAGTAATGAACAAAGAAAGAGCATGGCCAGTGAACCCAACAGATGCAATGATTTAGCATCTAAGGGTAGCTTCCACTACTGGGTTTGTATCTGTTTTGGCCGCTTGCTGCAGATACTGTCTTTTCCTGGCAATGAATCCCCCAGGAGAACAGCTGATCGAGCTAGTACAATGGACACAACTTCCTGCACACACTATACAAATTAGGGTGAACTGAGCTTATTGTTTGGTCAAATGAAAGAATAATGTGAATGTTTCAAAGACTTTACCTTAATATGAGCAAGGTTTTGGTCATCTGAGTGAAAATATACATGGAAGAATTTCTCCAGGATAAAAATTAAGACAAACAAACAAGGAATTTTGGAAGAATACTTAGAACTATGGAACTTGATATAAGTTGCAGCTCACTGAACATTTGAATGATAACTAGCCACCAAGCCAAGGCAAGAAAGAAAGTTCACTTTATTATACTTGAACTTAGCTTTCATAAGGACTTTCATAAGCTGTATGAGATTGATGCCTTGTTGGTACTTAGGCATTTGTAGAGTACCTAGTATTCTAGTGTCAAAGTGGGACTGATAACCCCAAATAAATTTTCAAAGACCAACCTACATATCTACAGATACCTCCAAAGGCTAAAATTAATCTGTGAGAACGATAAGGAAGATGCACTTTACTAATCTCAACCCATAGAATACTTCTATGTTTTTGGTATCAGCCTTATGAAAGACAGATCATAACAATGAGGGTGCCTGAGATCACAAAAATCAGTGTGGAAGGCATTCAAAAAGTTTTTAATGCTGCAAGGGAAAGGTAATATGATTTGCCTCATTCCATATTGTGATCCATATAAGGTTATCTGTGAATGTCCATTCAATGACGTCAGTTCGCCCGTAAGAGATACTGAGTTATTTCATAAAGATGTTGAACCAATGAATTAACCAACCAACTCAATTCAAATTTGAGACAGATAAGTCTGAGACAGTGGTGCATTTCTTCTGGTTGAATTCTAATCTTGATGAAATTTACCAATTGGTTCAAAGGGAAACATGCAACACTCCACAACACGCCCTTCTCACATATGCCAACCTCTTACTCATTGGAGAACACAACTGAATAGGATTTTTTTCTTTAATATTGTACCAAAACATGTCACTGGGAATTCTTACTGAGTTCCAAATAATGTTTCTGAATGCATTCAAGAGTGTTTTATTATAAAACAATTAAAAATAAAAAACCTGCCACTTCCTTCCACAATTCTTCAGTATTCCAAGTTGATGCCAAACACTTTCATATGCACCCTTCTTTAAGATAATTCATAATAAGATTCAACATACATGTCTATGGCAAATTGGTATAATTTCTTTTTATTGGAACAAATATATGAGTAGAAATTATAGCTGTCTCAAAATGCAAAGTTTGTATGGATATAAAATTTCCGAGAGTGTCCCCAAACTGTGCGTTTTACTGCTTAGTGTTAATATTTACAGTTTGACTTACACAGTAGTTCTGTGGTATTGGATGTAGGAATATAAAATCCCTTTTAATCAGTTAGCTGGTTAATTGGTAGGTTTAACTGGTTAACAGATTAAGTGAGATCCTGGGCAGGGACTGCCTCAGCCCGGCTGGAGCAGCACCCAGCCCGCAGAGCTGCCACCTCCCAGCCTCACCCAGGGCTCCCTGCTCCACTCGTTCTGTGGGGCGACCAGCTCTGCAGGGCTCCCTGTTCTAGGCCCACGTGGGGCTGCTGGCAGGGCTGGAGAAGCCCTCTGCCTGCATTGGGCCATGGGCAGGGGGTTGTTCTTGGGCACCAGTTAACCATTAGTTGGTAAACATCACCCGGTAAGGGTGATGCTTACCAGGAAACCAGTTAAATGGTTACCTATTCACCTCCCTAATTGGATGCATATAATTTCAGAAATAGATTCACATGGGATGAGGATGTAGTCTGGCTGTTTTTCCATGGAGATACTTTATCCTAACTGCTTTTAGTGGGAAGTCCATGACATTTATATGTTGAGGTGATATGTGCTTTTAAATACCTTACATAGATGAAGAGACAGATAGAACCTGGGAGGAGGGGGAGAATATCTTTAACATGGGGACAATTTCCTTGGGCTCTGTCTTTTATTGGCAAAGTAGCATGCATTGACCTAGTAACTTCCCTTTGCTTCTGCATGTGCTTTGTCACCTTGAATGTCAGCATTTTCAGTTGTTTGTTCACATTTCAGGCTTAAGGTAGGCAAATTCAGTGACCAGTCCTAGGTCCTGGTGCTTAACAGTGAAAGCTGGAACCTTAAAATAGATGGACTAAACTTGAAATATGTTGGCCATCTGGCATTGCCTCGGATTCTCCTCATGGGATCACATAATTTAACATGACTCCCACAAGGAGATCTGACATACAGTGATGTCATGGTTCCATTCGAGACAATGATGAACTGTCCCTAACATTCCAGTACAGGTTATAGCATCATTTGAAACCACAAAACACCTTTGAAGAGAACTAGGGAGTGATTCCAGTAATAAAAAGAGAAGTTACACAAACTATCAGTCCATCAGATTTTGCTCTCATATGCATTAAAGCAGGTCTATGTTAACTCCCAGTGGCTTCCAGGTTTAAACCAATATAACTGAGCAGTATTCATCTTACTAATAAAAATAGCATGACACAATAACAACTTCACAAAAAAAAACCCAGTTCTTTTTAACATGATAAATAACCACAAGCTAAATGCCCTAACCATATATTAAGGAATTGATGCACGCACAATATAATTTCTGCTACGCCCAGAGCAGTGTGATACAGTTGAAAAAAAATGAGCTGACAACATGATGTCTCTAGAGAAAAAAGCTGGCAGTTAATATGCTTATATCTGCAAGATATTCATGATGCACCCTTCACAGTTGTGACTTGAGACTAAAAGCTTTAACCAATAAAAGTATTAAACGTAACCAATAAAATTGTGCCAAGCATCAGAGACCATATGACTGGGA
Organism: Rafetus swinhoei; assembly: GCA_019425775.1. Taxonomy (NCBI): domain Eukaryota; kingdom Metazoa; phylum Chordata; order Testudines; family Trionychidae; genus Rafetus; species Rafetus swinhoei. Next base: position 18,790,173 of record CM033434.1, read on the forward strand.
ATCAATAAGTGGTGTTTCCTTTAGAGATCATATTTCAGTTTGGAAACTTTTCTGCCTGTATTAAAAATACAAATCTTATCCACATTAAAGTTTAAGGAGTTAAATAAAAAGGAAAACAAGGCCCAGATCATACAGACACTTACCCATCTGAGTAACTTCAAACACATCAGAGACACAACATTGTTTATGTGGCTGGCAGGGTTGTCAACTTTGGTTGTATGAATTCCTGGAGATTTCATCACATGACATTATCTTTTATTAAAGATTAAGCTTTAATTCCTGGAGATTCCAGGACAATATTGGAGAGCTGGTCACCCTATAGCAGGGACTATTTTCAGAATGAAGGCCTAATTGTATTAATTGAGAAGGCTTTTGTTCTTTAATAGGAAAAGCAATTTTAAATGAAAATCTGCCACATATTATTCCACAGAATTGTCCTGACATAATTTAAAATACAGTAACAGTAATTATTAATAAATTGAAAATCCTGAGGTCAAAGTATTAATCTCCAAAAATCAGCTATTTAGCATAGACAATCACAAGCCAATATTGCATTTGTTAAACAGGTAAACTTTCAACTTAAGCAAGAATTTGTTCTTTGTATGGACTATGCTGCAGTGTTCAGCCCTTATGCTTCATATCTCTGAGTTGAGCTCATTTTCTGGGTCAAAGTTTAACGTGGATCAAATTAAGGCAGAGTGTTGATAGTCTATGGAGTTCTCGAGAAATGTCTACTTGGGATCCTTTATGGATGTTTAAGACTTTTCCTCTTTTACTATGCAGTTCTCCCTTCTTGCATCAGCTGTTCTCTATTAGGTTATTTTTCTTTACCTGGCTTTTCTTAGAATGTTTGTCCAAATTTTATTTGTTGTTGCTTTTATCTTTGCTACAGTATGCATGTACATGATGCTGCTACCTAAATACACAAAAGGGGCAGGGAAGAGAAAAAAGATACATAAAGGTGCAGCCTCCACAACTTGTGCATCTCAATCAGCTATTTAGATGATACAGATCATTAACACACCTTCCAGTCCATGTTTTTTCATGGGGAGGCATGTTCCAGGGTATGAAGATTTTTAATTTGACTCTGTGCTCCCTTGACAAGTGAAGATGAAGGAGGCGTGAACCTTCCCATACAGACTTGGTCTGGCCAGTCCAAAAACACCTCAAAGGTTCTGTTTTATGTTCCCTGTTCTGTCAAACTTCCACTGTAACTGTGACTAAGGCACTCTGTGTTTTATATTCTGTGAATCTTTCTTTATCTTACCCAGCTGTAAAATGAAGATGATGCTTACCTAGCTCACAATGCTGTTATAAAGTTTAAGAATCTGACAGATAAGGAATGATAATCCGAATTGTCTAGACCTAAGATTTAGACCCCATACCTTCCTTCCTTCTCTGTATTATTGTTAAAGATACAAGGTTTAGATATGTACACATTAGCACATTTATCTTGCTGTAAAATTCAGTGACCCCAGCTTTGCTTCTTTATGAAAAAAGGGGGAAAAAACAAAGCAAATGATCCAAAACCAGGATGAACCTATACCTCCTAATGTGTGACCCATCTGACATCAAATTACTCTGACATTCCACTGCTTCATGAGTAAAGCCATCAATCTGGGATGGCAGATTTATCTCTCTCAGTGTTACAGGCTTTGGGAAGATCAGCAATCAGAGTAATAGGAAAAGCAATACAGAAAATATATAAAATACAGTGAATATCCTCAAACGTTTTCTCAGCATGCTAGCTGTTACAAGCTCAGGCACCTGGACAGTAAATTACCAGAGTCCGATTTGTTCAACAGGTATTTTGTGTGTGGTTAGCAAATTAGGAGTAACAATCCAAATTTCCCTCCCAGTCACTTGCACCCATGATCCTTTTTTAAAAGTCTTTGCAAGTTTACTTGGGAAAGAGCTTTGAAGGGCAGCTTTCCAGAGAAAACTTAACACAAATTTACATGGGCATTGCTACTGGAGAAGATTATTGTTTCCATTCTTAATTACTTGACCTTCATATTGTGGCCAACAAAGTCACACAAAACTGCCTTTATATGAACTGATTTTTTTTAACATTTTTAAATAAAGGTGAGAAAAAATAAGAGGGTTTTCCCCATGTGTACAGACCCACTCCTGCATTTTGACTTCTTGTCATACTTACTTTTTATTATGTTGAGGCCAGTGGGTAACTTCTGTTCAAGAAGAAAATTCTGATGACTCATATACATGCTTCTGTGATTTGGAGCTTTTGGGATAGTTTACTTTGGGAAAGAAAACATGAGAAAGACAATCTAAATTACCAAAAGTTGGGCCAAATCCTTTTAAATGTCTTTTTTTTTAATTTTGAGTATGATTAAAGATTTCTTTTCCTACTATAGCTTTATTTTGGAGGAGCAGAGGGAAGCCATATGAGAGATTCCTATTGTTGGGACAAAATTAAAAAAAAGGGGAAATGGAGAAAAACTCCCTCATATTTCTCCCTAACCAACCCATCCATCACTTCTCCAAAACTCTATACAAGTTCTTTTCCTAAGACGCTTAGCAAAATGGAATGGAAACAGACATGAAAACATACCTACCAATATACTGCAGTGAGTAACAGAACAGTAATATTTTTCCCTCCACTAGCAAGTAATACTGACTTCTCATGTCTCAGTATATTCTTGCTCGTTAACAATATTTTTTTCTTCAACTGCTTCTAAATAGTACATGTGTGGTGCAAACAGTATTCCCAGGTACCCATAAAGATCATTTTTATTAGAAACTGCTAGCAATTATTATTAGTTTAAGATTCTTTGGGTCTGCTCACCCTATAAGAAATGCTAGTTATACCCGCCTTTCTGAAGCCACAATCATAGATAAGACAAGCAAAATGGCACAGAAGAAAACAAAAACAAAAGCAAACAGAAAGGACAGAAATAAAGCTACAGAAGGTTAAGGTAGTAGGCTGCTCTTAATGACACAAAAACTTCACTTTTTAAAATTAAAATGGGAATTTAAATCTCCATTATTGTGGTGCTTCCTATTGGGTGTGTCAGGGATATTAGCTCTCATCTGGCCTGGTGCCCTATTCCATTATTCATTCAGCCCCTTCCTCTCTCTCTCTTTCTCTTTGAGACTTGGCATGCTCTCTCTTTGCTTGTGACTCAGCCCTCCAGTCAGGTCACTATATAATCCTCCCCTTTAGAGGTATTAAAGTCCCACTGGATGAGGTGTCCACATGCCATTCTAGAGAGCCTTCTGCTCCAAGGCCAGGTCCTATGCCACTTTCTTGTGGCTTGTATGGGAACCCGAGCCAACTCCTACTCCTGCTATGCCTAGCAACTCTGGTCTGCTTGATCCCAGATCCTGTTGCTATTTCCCTGCACCCTTTCCTACTTCCTTCTTTGACTTGTTGACAAACTTTTAAGGCTGGTGTGATCATCCCATCACACAACTCTGTGTCCCTTTGGTGTTGCTGCTATACCCGCATGCATTCTGTATACATCACATGTGTACACAAAATCTTTTATAGGAATTTAAAATTGTGTTGGTTCTCTTTTGCATATCTCTCCGCCATTAAAGTAAAGCTGCCTTAATACCATAACTCTAAAATAAAATGAACTGGTATTTTTTGATTAAAAATGCTTTGTTTGAATACATTTGTCACTAGTAATTTATGCACAGAGATATATTAACATACTGGGCATATAAATAGAGACATGTAGAGGGAATGGAAAATTACCTTTCAAATTTTTATATTTCATGACTTTAAATATGAACTAAGTAGATTTTAAAGTATATAACAAAGTGTCTTATTAAGCTTAGGTATATTGGGACCTTCTGTATATCTCTTCTCCAATGAAAGATGCTCCCATTTTGTGTTCTGATTGGTCATGGGATATAGTATCTAATTAGAAACTAGCCATTGGTCCACAATTGAACTGTGCCCACTTATTCCTCAGGCTAGGGTGCTATGGAAAGAATTAATTTTTGATGGGGACACTTCAAGAATTTGGAAAGTGGTTGAGGGCCACTCTTCCATGATATTATTGGAGGGTGCGGGGTCTGGGATGGAGGTTGGGTGCAGAAGGGATTTTGGGGTAAGGGACTGGGGTGCAGGAGGGAGTGTGGAGTCTGGGAGGGAGTTTGGGTGAGGAAGGCAGTTGTAACCTGGGGCACTGGACTGTGGTACAGGGGTTTGGGTTGTGATCTAGGCATGAAGGGATTGTGATTGAGGCAGGGGATTGGGGTGCTGGATCTGGGAGGGGAATATGGGTGCAGGGGAGCAGAGGGTTTGGGTATGTGAATTAGGGGGCAGAAGTGGAAGGGTGCAAAGGGTTGCAGAAGGGAGGGTTGGGGTGCCAGAGGCAGGCTCTGGCCAAGAGATTTTGCTGGGTGACTCCTGGGCAGCAGTCCAGTATGTTTCTCTGTCATCCAGAAAGCCTTCCCTGCAGGCTACAGGGCCATGTGCATGTGTGAATAAGTACAAGCTGAAGAGGAGCAGGGTGTGGTGTTTCGTGGCTGCCTGTTATTCAAACAAGCAGCTCTTGACACCGGCCAATGGGATTGTGCTGGGGATGGGGGCAGCAACTGAAGCCTTCCCCCCACTCACTTCCAGGCTCACAGTTTTGAAAGAGAAACGGCACGACAACCACTTTTCTGTACAGCATGCGGATGGGGTGAGGCAAGCAGGGAGCCTGCCTGGTGCTCCCTGCTGTGTCCATGGGCCAGATCTGGTGACTTGGCAGGTCGGATCCAGCCGCGGTCTGCATTTTCTACAGGCCTGCTTTATACTATGTATTCCACATATGTTACACAAATCTGTTGTAGGAATCTTTTAAAAAAATTACATTGGGACTGTTGCTGTACCCCTCTGGTTATAAACTCAAGCATCTAGTGTGCCCAGACCTCAGAGGAAGAGAAAAATTCAAACTAATATATTCAGCTTTGCCTTTGTGAGCAAGGCTCCCATCCCAAAACTCAGGCTGATAAAGGTTTTATGCCTCTCTCTCTCTCTCTCTCTTAATTTTGGTTTTTCCACAGCATATTCAGCAAGAAGGTACATGGTATAAAGGTTTTATCAGCACTCATTTGGGATGACGTGCATAACTCTCTTATGATTTTGCAACTTGAGAGTGATACTGCCATTCCAAATTCCTACAGCTAAAACATTTATACCTCATGAAACCATCACGAATTTTCTCTTTCTCTCCACATCACATACTATCCCTATGCTCCCACCCATACTTTCCTATTCCAAACCCAGTTCTCTTTAGTTTATTAGGTCTGACTAATCAGAGGCCATGTACTGTGGATGTGCACATTATATTAGTGTCACTGTACAACATCTATTTTCTCTATTGTGATAGGTCAGAGGAAACTACCTAGCATGATTTGATTTAAAAACTAAATAAAAGCTAACTGTTCTCACAAAAAATGAATGTACAATTCCACACTTGCATTGAAATATTTTCATTGTAACACAATTCATAGTGTTATGAAGGCAGACTAACATTTTACTTTTTACATACAATTTACATATTAATAATAGAGTATAGAGTAAGGGCTTTAAAAATATTACCTATTTTACCAATTCAATGACATTTAACTGTGCACTTGCTTTTCAATGTCATAGAAATAGTGAGGAAATGCATAATTGTTTTAGGTAATTGTAAACCAGATGGCTTAGTTCTGGGGGTTGGGCCTATGATCGGGCCAGTAAATAAACCCCAGCTAGTCCCTTTCAAGCACAGGGGATGCAGTGTAGCCAGCTCTCGTGATCTTATCATAAGTCTTGAACTATTTGGCATTTTTCTTAAAGTCCCAGCTCCTGGAGCCACACAACTATAGAAAAAACATGTTTTTCTTTATAAGAGGTAAGTTTATAGCCTTTATGTCTACAGAAGAAAAAAAAAGATGAAAACATGTGACCATTGTGCCACGCTATACCTCAGAGTAATCCCTGGAATCCCCATATTCACCACTCTCATACAGTTGTTCTATGGTTTGCACAAAGTATGCTTTGTGAGGTAAAATCTTTCTTTTGAACATTGTTATCCTGTTAGATTATATGTGCTATCACTTTACGGATGCATCTACACTGCACCGTTATTTTGAGATAACTAGCAGTATTACAAAATAACAATGCAAGTGTTTACACACCCATTCTATTATTTCGAAATAATGTTGAAATAATGTATGGCTTATTCCAAAATCTGTACACCTTATTCTACAATAATGACTATTCCAAAAAAGCTATTTATAAATAAGGCATGTTTACACTGCTGCGGTTTCGAAATAGCCCCTCACCAGAGCCATTCTAAGTTATTCCTCCCCAGTACCTCCTGGGGCTCTACATTAAGATAGCACGTCCACATTAGGGAAGCCTGGCTCAGACTAATTTTGAGGCTTCCCTGCAGTTTAGACATGCTATTTCAAAATAAGCTATTTCAAAATAACTATTCTGGAATAGCTTATTTTTAAATAAACGTGCAGTGTAGATGTACCCTATGTGAAGTTATGAAGTTTTGCTGTGCTCCAGTCAATATGCCATTCTACTACCTGGGTCATCACTACTTCTCTCCATGCCTGTTTCCCTTCTGCCTTGGATGTGCTCCTCAGCCATCTGGTCATATTCTCCCCCATGAGAACCTGATCTGCTGCCTCTTTCCCCATTCCCCTTAGCATTCCTTTCCCACTTGTAACCTCTTTTATTTAAGGTTAACTCCAATTTCTTTATCTGCTCCTATCTTGGTAATCACACAGCCACCTGTAGCTTCTCTGCCATATTGCCACAGGATCCCTTGACCTCTCGGCTCCTGAGGCTGGCTCCCTGCAGGCAAAGGGTGAGAGCTGGAGAGTTGTTGTCTGTCCCCAGGTGCAACAGGAGGATACCGTGTATCCGGGCTCTGGATATTATGTACCATGTCCTGGGGAAGAGGAGTTGTCTGGTGGTCTGCCACCCCCGGGACAGTAGGTGTTCTCTGGGACTGGGAGCTCAGTGCGATAGTAACCAGGGTGGTCTTTGCTGCTGAGAGAGAGGAGGAAGTGGGCATGATGCACTGGTACCATTGTAAAGCCAGTACTGGACCTGCCAGAAGTGTATGGCTTCACATAGCATCACATACCCCAGGTGAGAGGGATATCCCAGCTCAGTGATCCCACATTCCAGGCAGAACTCTCCAGGGATTCTCCAGGCACATTAAACACAATGCATGAAGCTCTTGTATTAGTTGCCTCTCTGTATGCTCACTATGGTCCTTGCTGGCTTCTGTAGTGTGTATCTGGTTCCCATGATCCAATACTATTGGCACAATATAGAAAATAGAAATAGGAAATGAGAGCCTTCTATATTGGCTCTTATACCATTCACATCACCATAGCATCTGAGGGCACGTCTACACTAAGCGGAAGATAGACTCTGCTGCGCTCGATCTTCTGAGAAACCGAACTTCTCCAGGCAGAACCCCATCACAACCACCTTTAAGACTATGACATCTGAAGGCAAATAAAGAGATCCAAAATGTAATTGTAATCCTGTATTTAATATTTAAACTAGTCTCATGATTTGGGGTGGAGGAGGCTGATTTTTTTTAAAACACTTGGGATTGGCAATGAGGAGTGATGATCAGTAATTTACTAAATAGGACAGCAGCAAAATGGTTATCCATCAGAGCAAGAGGGAGAGCAGGGGGTGGATATGTGGCTCAGATATGTGCTGTATCTCTGTGATATAATCTAGTACAGGATAAATGGAGCCCAAAATCTAATTGTTTGAACATTAAAATTTTTGTATACTTATAAGTTACAAATCCATTGAGGGGAGTGCAATGTCCTTAGTACTTTTGATTTAAATATTAATAGTGATGAAGTATTTCTAAATCCTCTGTATATCAGTGATGGCCTAAATGATACTTAAAACTATTTTTAATTTTTTTAGTGACATGTTTATTTTAAAAGGTAGAAAACTGCATATGAATATCTATATACAAGCATAAAGAAAGACTTCTATGTGTCTGGTGTCAAGTACTTATCTCAAGTGTAAGAAATTGGATTTTAAATATAGACTCCATTACAGGTTCCAGAATCTTGAAGAAACAAGCGTATCATTATGCTCTTGCTATGGAACTGCACCAGAAGATATTCTGTGAAATGCAAATATCTCAGCCAAGTTCCTGTATAATAACGATGCAGAGGTGTAGTCAATGTTAAAAAGGTTAAATCAGTTGAAACATCCCTGGTCCAAGTTTTCATGTCTTGATCAGTAAGAGGAAAAAAAAAATAAAGCACAGCTTCCACGGCCCAGATGCTTCTTTTGATCATATTATACTTTGTTATTTTTTAAGTTTATAGCACTCATGGGTAATTCATAGCATTTGACAAACACTCTGTATTTAAAGCTGTATCTCAATAATTTAAATATAATCACATTAGGTTCTTTTCAAAGGGATACACATTCCTTCTATAGCTGCAAAATGATAAAAGCAAATGACCTTTCCATTATTATAGTCGGAGTATTATTATTGTATTATTACTTCTATTAGAAACTCTTTCCTTTGTGAATTGTAAATGGCTGTTGGAATCTGCTCTGAGCTAAAACATGGCTGAAAGTGTCCAGCCAGGTTCCTCTCCTCCCAGACGATCTGCCTTCTTTTCACATAGTTGTCATGAACTGTATTTAAAATATCTATTCAAAAAATTAAAGATAAAAAAAGCAAATTTACCTGTGTAAGATGGTCTTTCCAACTGTAACTGAGCTATGGCTTTAATTTCAAAATTAAAGTCTGCATTCAAATACTATGCATTCAAAATATAGCCTAATTGCTCTTGGTATGTGGGAAGTATATATGTCACACATGAAAAAAATCCAAACTAGGGCATATGCTCTATTCTGCTGTACAGAACAGAGGGAAGCATAAATGTAGAATTTTATACTGAATCAGGCAGCTGTGTGTAATGACACAGTGGCCATATATCTGCATGGTTCCATCCGTCCGCAGTTTAGTAACATATAGCCCCTTTATATCCATGGCATGTTCAAAGAGAATTATATTTCTACAGAATATACAGTCAGAGAAGTATGGGAGAAACTGGTACAATTTATGCCAGATTCACTGATGCCTTCCTCTGTGTTTATACAGAGTCTAACAAAATGAGGCCCCACTTCTAATAGGTGTTTCTGTGTCCTATCTAATGCTGATAATACTAATAGAAAATCTAATACTAAATAGAAAAGGATGAGAGAGCAAACAAACATGACAGATATTAGTCCCACTCCTTAATGCTCTAGATGAAGGCACTCATGCCTGGTCTACACTACATCAGAAGGTTGAAGTAAGATATGCAACTCCAGCTAAGTAAATTACACAGTGGAGTCAACGTATCTTACACTGTGTTTCCGCGACATCCACACAGTGGAAACCAATGGGAGCAAATGCTCCCATCGGCTTCACTTACCTCTCATGAGAAGCAGAAGTACTAGCGCAGACTGGGGTGTTCCTTGAGTTCAGTCTAGTGGGTCTATACTACACCCACTAAATCAAACTTCGAAAGATTGAGCACAGCAGTATCTATCTTCCACTTAGTGTAGACATGCCCTCAGATGCTATGGTGATATGAATGGTAAAAGAGCAAATATAGAAGGCTCTCATTTTCTATTTTCTATATTGTGCCAATAGTATTGGATCATGGGAACCAGATACACACTACAGAAGCTAGCAAGGACCAACGAGGCAAATAACACAAGAGCCTCGTGCATTGTGTTTAATCAAAAGGCAGATGCATTATTTTGAAAGATATAGTCTGGTAAGTTTTCAATGTAATACAACCATACCTAAATTCTTAATTGCATGATGAACATAAACATAATCCAGAACATTGCAAATCACTTAAACAAATAGTAGGGATGTTATAATCTTACAGCAACATTCTTTTTCTTTGTTTTTCAATTCTAATGAGCAGAGGTCACTCTAAAATGTTTAAATGATTTGAATTTATGACAGAAAATACCTGGATATGAATGCCATATAAAGTTTTACTCATGGTGAATATGCCTTAAATAATTGGACAAGTAGCTCAAGCTCTTGGAAGAGTAATTCACTACTTCACTCTGCTGCAGAAATTTTCATCATACTTTAATGTACTGTATTTAGTGTTCTGCAGTCAGTCAGAAAAAAAAAAAAACTTTGAAAACCTGATTTAAAGTAGACAGCATAACACAAAAGTTATGCTGTGAATTGGATAATTAGCACCTACTTCTGTTTTGCAAATCATTAAAATTATATATTTTGGATACAAAATTATAAGGCTAAAATGTTCAGGGATTGACATTTATTTCTATTGTCCATATTACAGTCAAATGACTACAGCAAATCTAAAACCTGTTGAAAGGCTGAGTTTGGTTTACCGCCAGGTTTGAAACAGTCCAGGTCAATATGAGCAAGATTTGAATCCTGTTTTTGCCCATTCACAATGCATCAGTCAACAAGTGAAGTTTGAGAACAGTTATCTTACATGAGATGAAAAACAATGTTTGAATTACTATACTTTGTGCAACTGGACTACTTTACAATGCATATGCTGCTCTCAGTTGGGGGTGCAGTAATAGAGATCCAAGTCTCTGGTTTAATAATCATCACTGCAAAGTTTTCCACTGAGAAGAGTTTTTAGAAGCATTCCAACATATTGACACACATGGCAGATTTTCAGCTTAAAAGGAGAAGGCAGAGAAAGAAAACAGGAGAGAGAGAGAGTGTGTGTGTGTGTGTGTGAGAGAGAGAGAGAGTGTGTGTGGTATAATATGCTACTGTGTGACAGTCCAGAAAATACCGGCTGGATACACAATTACTGATGATATCACATGGAACTAGGGCCATGGCATAGAGCCAGTAGCCATTTGTGGCAATGTTTTCAGAAAAAATATACAGTGAGTGAGGATTCCTTTTACTTAACCAGCACAACAAGCATGAATTATTAATCTAGGTTATGGATTGCACAAACACAAACTGGTCCAGAAAAATGACACATTTATGATTTCGAGTGTGTTAGTCAAGGCCAACCAGTTAGTCTACATGAATGTGCTAAATACATTATGGCTATGTCTACACTGTGCACCATTTTGCTCATGAAATATGCAAATGAGGCTAAGCGTGGAATATTGCTGAGCCTCATTTGCATAATTAATGAGGCTCCGTTTTTGTGCAAGAGGCTTTTACGCAAAAAGGCGCTGTCTTCCTGAAAAAAAATGCGGAAGAATGGCTCTTACACAGAGGGGCTTTTGTGCACAAAGGGGCCGTGTAGACGGCTCCTTTTTGTGCAAAAGCCTCTTGTGCAAAAATGGAGCCTAATTAATTATGCAAATGAGGCTCCGTGATATTCCTCGCTTAGCCTCATTTGCATATTTCTTACACAAAATGGGCCTCAGGCTATGTCTACGCTGCAGAGTTTTTGTGCAAAACCAGCTAATTTTACGCAAAAACTTGCAGATCGTCCACACTACAAGCACATTCTTGTGCAAGAAAAACTACAGTAAAGCATAACAACACAGGGCTTTTTGCACAAGAGTTATTCCTCTTCCCATGAAGAATAAGCCTTTTTGCACAAGAGCTCTTGCGCAAAAAGGCATGTGTGGACCGGCAACAGTGGTTTCTTACGCAAGAAACCCCTGTGGCTAAAATGGCCATCAGAGTTTTCTTGTGCAAGAGAGCATCCACCCTGCCATGGACTCTCTTGTGCAAAAGCACATGGCAGTGTGGATGCGCTCTTGCGCAAGAACTTTTTGCGCAAGATAAAAAAGTTATTACGCAAGTAGCCTACAGTGTAGACGTAACCCTAGTGTTTTACTTACATATACATTGTTGTTGTGTTCCCGCAGTACAAAGTAATTAAAATATCTCTCAATGTGTGCAGGGATGCTATTCTGTTAAGTTGTTCTTAACTTTGGAGAACAAGCCAAATTTTATCCCCAGACAGGAACAGCTGGCTCGCTGGAGTCAGTGGAAACAGTTCACATGATTTTGAATGCAGAATTTGGCCCTACCTATTTTATATTCATACCTTTTTGAAACACAGAAGACTCTTTTGTTGGCATCCTTCTGGACTTTGTGTTAAATCTACTTCTTTTCTCCATTTAGAGCTATTTCTTGATGACCTCATCTACCACCTTAATTTCAGGTACATCCTTTATGCAGACGACTTACAAAGTGTTCCTCTAACACTGTATCTCATACATGTCCTCCACCATGTTCACCGGGCCCACTGATGAAGGGAGGACGGTGGTAAAAGGGACAATTAACCAGAGATTCAAAGGGGCCCAGAGATGCCATCCACTGCTGCTACTGCCACTCCCTTTGAATTGCTGCCAGAACACAGTGCACGCTGGGAGAGGGGGCACACACCATGGTCTGGCTGGTGCTGATGACTCACTGCCCAAGGCCTTGCCCCTTCCACTCAAGGCCCCACTCCTTCCAGGACTGCAGAGTCAGGTCCCCGACACAGCTTGCCCCAAGACCTGTAGTAGCTGCCAGCCCCACTGATGTTCACAAACTCCTTGTTATTTTTCCTGAGCCCTCTCTCCTCACAATTGACCACTACACTCAGACAGATTCCTCATTGTCTCTCTCCTTTTTCCCAACATAACCAGGGTTTTCCCCACTATACCACTGCTAAAAACTATGTTCTGAGTCCCAACTATCCACTTCCTGCATTGTGCAACTCCAGCTGCAAATTCTTGAAATGTCATGAAAGGGATTACTTTTAGATGGTGTATTATACAATGAAGATAAGGCTGCTACAATTGGGCCCTGTCTAATTCTGAGATCAATAAAGCTGATTACTAAATACATTTACTCTCTACTGCAATTGATATAATTTCTGGGGGGCTATTTACAAAGTAAAGTAACATTCATTTTTGTAAGGGGACAAAATTTAGGCCAGAATGTTTAGAAAGCACTTTGATTTCAGAATGATTACATCCAAATCTGTTATACTGTGGTCATTAGAGACATAATGTTAATTATTCACAAGCAACTGCAGGATTGGTGCACTCACAACATGAAATGAAAAAGAGCTAAATAGAAATGATTTTTTTCTCCTGTAGAAAGAGTTTTTGGCAAAAAAGGAAAAAGCAAAATCTTTTGGTTGAAAGACCGAAACTTGATTCACAAATTTTGCAGCAACGCAATAGTATGGATCTGGTGCAGTGCATCTTGGGAGTTGTAGTCAAGATAAGGCTTACATCCCTCTGAAGAATATGGGAATGAGTGCACCAACAGTAAGTGGGGGGAGGGATTGTCTGAGCTATTACATGACGCTTCCTCTTTGTGGCTGAATGGGGAGGGGCCAGGATGAGGTTAGAGACTGCTGCAAAGAGATGGACCACACACAGTTTGCAGCATTGCCTCATCTCCTCAAGAATGTGAGATCCAAAAAGTATAAAGGTGCAAGCACTGAGTGGGGGGAAGACTCTCTGTTACATGCAGCAAGCAAAGCCAGCACCTCCCCTCCTCCCCTAGTGGAGGTGAATATCAGATTGAGTTCGATGATACTGTGGGCATCATGCTAGTTTCTCCTTTTCAAGAAGGGCTGGGAAGGGATATTTCCTGTGCCACCAAATTGGCTTTGGTGGAGTGACGGGTTTTTTTGTTTTTTTGTTTTTGCCTTCCCCACTGCGAGAGTCAGGGAGAACTGTTTTTGACATGAAGAAAAGGTGGTAGGTCTCATGTCACAACTTATTTCATAAGTTTGGGCAGATGTTACATGCAGGTATTCCATAGGGAAGACATCCAGGGACCATATAAATAGCCTGGTAAAGAACTTAAAAGGAGATACAGGAAAATAGGAATAGAACAGAGGAGAATTTTGGGGATTCCTCTGATTGTTACAGCAGGGAGCCAACCCCCCTCCTTGTTCAAGTATGAATCAATATTTTCAGTTTTCAGATTAAAAAAATCACGTCTTAGGTGCTCAGATTTTCAATAAAAAGTCAGAAAGTTGTCTGAAGAAGCTAGATATCTGTAGCAAAAAATGTAATTGTTGAAACTCAGATTTCTATCAAAAACCGTTTCAAATTATCATTTTTTACCAGTCCTATGTTTAAGTTATTTGAGCTCAATAAAGTTAGTGAAATATTTACTTATATAGAGAGGGTCCAAATTCTCAGAAAAGCCATACAACTAGAATGTGTCTACAAAAAATCAATTGTCCATGATTACTATAAGTGGCTGTATCACCAAGTGAAATATGTTAGTTTAAGGAAAAAATTATTACAGCACTGGCACAAATGTAGAGTCCTCTAGCTATCAGAATAAAGGAAATTAAAAGACCTGCAGTGGTAGTATTTAAAAACCAGTTTATCTAGTATACATGAAGTATATAAGATTACCATAAGTATCTACCTAATATACAGAAATAAGGCTTTGGATGCTACTGTAGATTTCTGTACTCAATTTATAAAAGAAACTCTAGCAGATCTTTGCTGATAGTGGCCAGCCTTGAAAGTGATAAGCGAACTCAGCTCCATTAGAAATCAATGACAGTTGAAAATACTCAATTCCTTGAATCAGGCCATTTATCATCTAAGTACTTATTTAAACTAAGGGCAACTGATCAATATGTGATTGGGAACTGTACATGCTTCTCAAAGTCTATTTTAGGTTCACAAAACCAGACTGAGTTAGCAGACTCTCCCTTGATTATTTAAACCATTTTTCCCAAGACTGATTTTTTTTTAAAATATGGCTTTATATATATAGCTAAAGGGATAGAAATTACACTCCCAAAGCTAGAGGATTCACTCACTACAGTAATACAGTACCCTAGTAAAATATATTTAGGCCAAGACTTTCAAAGAGAGAAGCCTAATGTTAGACTGCTAAGTCCTTCTTCAGGTTCTAAAAAAAGTAGCCAGATTTTGAAAGGTGCTGAGCATTGATCATCTGTAAGGAAGTCAAGGAGTGCTGTGCACTTTGGAAACTCAGGAAAAAAAAAAACCACTCAGCAGCTCAAGTATGGAACACTGGACCTTTATCTCTACAAATTTTATCAGTCTTTTTTTTTTCATTTTACCACATTTTCTGCTGTGCTTTCACCTATTTTTTTTCACTCTCATCCTTCTCTGCTCTTTTTTTTTTCCTCCCCAGGCTTTCCCAGGTGAAATGTGAATCCAGATGTGAGAATCTGAGTCAGTGTTCCTAAGCCATGTGGTTTCAGTGGATTTGAAATTATGGAAAATGTGTTCATCCATCTCTAACTGAAACTTACAAAGAAAAAGCCTCTGTAGAAAATGGATCTATTGAAGGCAGGTTCCTAGTATGAAGTAAATACTTCCAACATTTATAGTCTAGAACTTAATTAGATAATGCCCCACAGGGAAAGGTGGCTCATTTCCCCATGTAGAGTTTGTTACTTACTGTTACAAGAAGAAACATTACTTTTAATAAAGAATCAATAACATTACAAGCTATTACAAGCTTTCAATCTGTATTTAAAGCAAGCTTTGTTCACTGAAGAGTCAGAATGGCTGCTTCAAGTCTTCTCAGATGGGAAAGTCTAAAATTTAAAGTTTCAGTAAGTACTTTTAGCTGAACAGGCACATTTAGGGTGCATCTATACAGCACCCGTAGGTCGAAATAAGATACGCAATTTGAGCGACACAAATCGAGTATCTTATTTCAATCTAATTTCAAAATAAAGCGCTATTCTGAAACGTCCCTTAGCCCTCGTGGAACAAGGGCTACAGGGATGCTGGAATAGAACCCCTGTTATTTCAAAATCAATTTGGAAATAACAGGTGCATTTAAAGACGTGGAATAGCTATTTCGGAATACTTCCAGTATCCCGAAATAGCGCTGCTGTCTAGACTTAGCCTTAGTGAGCACTGTACAGCTTTTTACTTTCTTGAGTATTATTACTTTCTGAATAGAAGGAAGAAGTACTCATCTATAGTATATAGGAGTCTAGTGGGAAAATATAACTGTTCAAGACATCTGGGTACATTAAACATTAACCAATTATAAACAAAAAAAATTAAAAAGTCAGAAATTTCAGTTTTTCATCGGAGTTTCTAAAGGAAAAGCCTGTTCTTTCTAAAAGCATTTATGAGAAGTGAGTCACAAAATCTTTCTGCAAACCATTGCATGGCTCAGGTATATTAATCTAGAGTCCTAGACAACAGCACAGAATACTGACATATAGTAATAGTTCCATGTTATTGTACAGTATGCATTTGGCCAGTGCAACATTCCTGGGCAAGGTCTTATCTCCTTTATTTCTTTTTTAACAGAACAGTAATATTTTCCTGGACCTCACCATCAAAGCATGACTTTAAATGCTTCTAAAACTTATTATTATTTTATTCAGCACCTTGATTGCCAAATGTTGTCTTTGACCCTCCACCAGTTTTAAACAACCCATTTAAAAAAAAAAGAATTTTTCCAGGTGTTGGATTTTTAATGATTGTTTATACCAATTTAGCATTCCTGTTTATTAGTAGGGAGTGAAGAGAAGATGCAATTGAAGTGAATGCTACCCACAGTCACTATAATATGCCTAGGAATAATCAGATTAGTCTGACCTATTTCATATCTAATTTAAGGAATTTCAGAACTTATGTTCCGCAGAGAAATCCAATATTTAAGAACATAAGAATGGACACACTTGGCCAGACCAAAGGTATCCTGTCTTTCAACAGTGGCCAATGCTAGTTGCTTCAGAGAATGTGAACAGAATAGCTAATCATCAAGTGATCCCTCCCCTGTCATCCATTTCCAGCCTCTGACACACAGAGGCTAGGGACACCATTCCCAGCCATCCTGGCTAATAGCCATAAATGGACTAACCTCCAGGAATCTATCTAGTTCTTTTTTGAACCCTGTTAAAGTCCTAGCCTTTACAATATCCTCTGGTAAGAAGTTCCACAGGTTGACTGTACGCTGCGTGAAGAAAAACTTCCTTTTGTTTGTTTTAAATCTGATACCTATTTCATTTCGTGACTCCCTAATTCTTATGTTATGGGAACAAGTAAAGAACTTTTTCTTATTCACTTTTTCCACACCAGTCATGATTTTATAGACCTCTATCATATATCCCCCCTTTAGTCTCCTCTTTTCTAAGCTGAAAAGTCCCAGTCTTTTTAATCTCTCTTCTTATGGCACCCATTCCTAATCATTTCTGTTGCCCTTTTCTGAATGTTTTCCAATGTCAATATATCCTTTTTGAGAAGTGGCGAACACATCTTACATAGTATTCAAGATGTTGGTGTACCATGGATTTATATATAGGCAATAAAATATTCTCTGTCTAATTCTCTATCCCTTTTATAATGATTCCTAACATTCTGTTTGCTTTTTTGACTGCTGCTGCACATAGAGTGGATGTTTTCAGAGAACTATTCACAATGACTCCAAGATCCCTCTCTTGAGTAGTTATAGCTAAATCATTCCCCATCATATTGTATGTATAGTTGGGATTATTTTTTCCAATGTGCATTACTTTGCATTTATCAACATTAAAATTAATTTGCCATTTTGTTGCCCAGTCACTTAGTTTTGTGAGATCTTTTTGAAGTTCTTCATAGTCTGCTTTGGTCTTAACTATCTTGAGCAATTTAATATCATCTGGAAATTTTGCCACCTCACTGTTTACCCCTTTATCCAGATCATTTGTAAATAGGTTGAATAAGATTGATCCAAGTACAGACCCTTGGGGAACCCCACTAGTTACCTCTTTCCATTCTGAAAATGTACCATTTATTCCTACCCTTTGTTTTCTGTCTTTTTAAACAGTTATTAATCCATTTGAGGATCTTCCCTCTTATCCCATGGCAAGTTACTTTACTTAAGCACCTTTGGTGGTGGACCTTGTCAAAGGCTTTCTGGAAATCTAAGTACAAGATATCCATTGGATCCCCTTTGTCCACATGTTTGTTAACCCCCTCAAAGAACTCTAGTAGATTTGTAAGGCATGATTTCCCTTTACAGAAATCAGGTTAACTTTTCCCCAACAAATTTTATTATTTACTATAGTTTCAACTAATTTGCCTGGTACTGACATTAGACAAGTCTGTAATTGCCAGGATCACCTCTAGAACCCTTTTTAAATATTGGTGTCACATTGGCTAACTTTCAGTCATTAGGTACAGAATCTGATTTAAAGGATAGGTTACAAACCATGGTTAACAGTTCCGCAATTTCACATTTGAGTTCTTTCCAAACTCTTGGGTGAATGCCATCTGGTCCCAGTTACTTGTTACTGTTAAGTTTATCAGTTGCTAAGGTGTTTTTCCTACCACAGAGATGTTAAATTTTATTACATTGTGGTCACTATTTCCAAGCGATCCAGTTATATTTACCTCTTGGGTATATTTACCTATGCTCCACTTAGGACTAAAATCAAGAACCTCCTCTAATGACACCTGGGACATTTGGGACAATTCCTCAGATTTGTCACCTAAAAAGAATGACTCAAGTTTGGGAATTTCCCTAACATCCTCAACTATGAAGACCAAAGGAAAGAATTCATTTATTTTCTCCACAACGACCTTATCATTTTTGAGTGCTCCTTTAGCATCTGTTTTGTCCACTGGTCCCACTGGTTGTTTAGCCAGCTTTCTGCTTCAGATGTACTTAAAAAACATTTTGCTATCACTTTTGGAGCTTTTGGCTAGCTGTTCTTCAGACTCCTTTTTGGCATTTCTTAATATATTTTTACACTTAATTTGACAGACTTTATTCTCCTTTCTATTTTCGTCAGTAGGATTTAACTTTCGCTTTTTAATTGATGCCTTTTTCATCTCTCACCACTTCTTTAACTTGGTTGTTAAGCCACAGTGGCACTTTATTGATTCTCTCACTGTGTTTTTTAATTTGGGGTATACATTTAAGTTGGGCTTCTATAATGGTGTCTGAAAAGTTTCCATGCACCTTGCAGGGATTTTACTTTTGTCACTGTATCTTTTAGCTTTTGTTTAACTAACAGCCTCATTTTTGTGTAGTTCCCCTTTCTGAAATTAAATGCCACAGTGCTGGGTTGCTAAAGTGTTTTTCCCACCACAGAGATGTTAAATTTTATTACATTAGGGTCACTATTTCCAAGAGGTCCAATTATATTTACCTCTTGGACCAGATCTTATGCTCCACTTAGTACTAAAATCAAGAATTGCCTCTCCCCTTGTGGGTTCCAGAATCAGCTACTCCAAGAAGCAGTTATTTAAGGTATCAAGAAATGTTATCACTGCATCCCGTCCTGAGATAATGTGTACCCCAGTCAATATGGGCATAATTGAAATCCCCCACTATTATTGAGTTTTTTATTTTGATGGCCTCTCTAATCTCCCTCAGTATTTCATAGTCATTGTTACTATCCTGGTCAGATGGTCAATAATATATCCCTACTGCTATATTCTTATTTTTAGAGTATGGAATTACTATCCATAGAGGTTCTATGAAACATTTCGGCTCATTAAAGATTTTTACTTTATTTGATTCTTCTTTTTTTTTCACGTGTAGTGCCACTCCCCCACCAGCATGACCTATTTTGTCCTTCCAAGATATTTTGTACCCTGATATGACTGTATCCCATTGATTATTTTCATTTCCATTATTTCAATATTCCAACATTGGAGTTGCCATTCAGTAGCTCAGTGTCTCCATTCTCCTTTATGGGCTGGGCTTCATAGATGAGTTAAAACTCCCATGATGCACCCCAGGTCATGTGACTCTCACAAGACAACACATCAGTCAGAAGGGGGGCCATAATGCATTACGGGAAATGTAGTCCTGCATGAAGATCAGCCCAGAGGAGAGAAGGGGGGCATATTACAATTCTGAACTATGAGAAAACAACTAGGGATGTAAGCAACTAGTCAACTCTCCAATAAGCATAACTCTCTGATAAGCATATGCTATCAGATAGTTGACTAGTGACTCGACTAGTCATTCCCCCCCCCCCCTGCTGCCTCTATCAGAGAGAGGCAGCGGGGGAGGAGGGAGGTAGCAGGAACCAGTGCTGGGGGAAGCCAGCTTAAAAAACAGTTCCCTCCCAGCACCATCTCCATGGGGGGAGGGCAGGGGCGCAGCAGGGAACTGGCAGCCTTTGAAATATAGCAAGAGCCGGCAGTACTCTTGCTACATTTCAAAGGCGAAGACGCCTTTATCGACTAATTGAGTAGTCAATGTAAATTCCATTGACTATTCAATTAGTTGACTAATGTGTTGCATCCCTGGAAGCAACACACTGTTAGGAAAATGCAAGTTTAACATTTTGTTGAACTAATTTGAAATGGAACATTTTGGGTCATTTCAACCAAATGAAATATTCTAATTTGCAAGCAAAATATTTAGTTTCCTGCCAGAAAACAAAAATGTTCTGAAGAATTGAAATTTTCCCTTAGAAAAGTTTTGATTTTTCAGCATTGCACTTTCTATCTGAAAAAGCTCCTAAGTAAGGGGTAGATTTGACTTTTACAATATGCCCGGAATAAGGAGTAACTTAGCTGCACCACCCCAAGTGGAGAGCAGAGAACAAATTGTGATGCTAAGAGTCATTATTCCTCCCCTGCTTTTCTATTACTCTACAGAGGAGTTGGTTATTTTATCCCTTTCCATAAAGCAGCCCCTCTGCACTCATCCAGCTATGTGGCTGGCAAAAAAGAAGACAGGCAGAATGAGAGCTACATCCACTCTTCAACCAAATCCTCATACTTTTTTTTCACATTATCTTGAATTAAACATGGCCGTTCATTTCAGCACATGCCTAAAGGCACCACAGATATACAACCTTGCTCACTTTTTAAAAGGCTTCCAAATAAATATATCTCTATTATAGTAATATATACTCTTACCTTTAGTAACTGCCTATTTCAGTTATTGTCTTGCCAACTTGTATGGCCTTCAGCTGCATTAACTTAAGTAAAATATTTAATGGTTAAATATTTCCAAATTACATGGGGAAATAATTAAGTTCTATGGTCAAAAAAGACATTCCAAAAATAGCATCTGCCAATTTTAAATATGAAGCTGTTCTCACGAACAGGAAGCCGTTTGTATGAACAAACAGGAATACTGTTGATGTCCCTGAAAACTTTTTGCTGCATGCATATCTAGAGATAGAGTTTCACCTAATCCCCTCTCAAGTGAATAGTAGTTTTTCCCTTGAATTCATGGGGTTGGATCAGGTTCTAAGTACAATAAAACAAAGACCTGTTGATATATTCCTCCAATGGTAGGGGTTTTTGTGTGTGTTTGTAGGTGTAATAATATATTTAGGGGAAAAATTAAAACCAGTGAACCAGGTTTTCTGTGCTCTGAAACTCCTCCCCCCACTACCTTAGGCTCCAGGCCTTCAAACATTGACATACATGGTCAATTTTTTTTTTCCTTTCCCTTCCCCCGCCTCCCTCCCCCTCCAACGGAGTGTGTATTGTGGCTGGCAGGTAGAAGCTGTGAGCTTCTAATCAGGAGGAGGGGCTATCAGGGAGTCCAGGGCTTTATAAAGGAGTGAGTCAGTGACCAGGGGAGCTTGAGAACAGGGGCTGTTAACAGGGAGTTTGGAGAGGGAATGGAAAGGAGTGAGATACACTAGGCATTCTTTAAAATCTTTTCACTACATTCCTGCCCTTCAAGGAGGCATTTAATAACAACTGAGGAATCTCTCAGAAGGAAGGCAGGTATGGATGGTGATAGGTCTGCTGTTGTTACCTGCACAGCATGTGCCATGTTTGTCTTCCTCCCAGAAGAAAGAAGGGATTTCATCTGCACTAAGTGCAAGCTGATCACCATTTTGGAAGAAAAAATTAGAGGACTTGAGGCCCAAGTATTGACCCTATGTTCTATCAGAGAGGATGAAGACTTCCTCGATAGAAGGCAGTGTTTAATCCTGAAGGCACAGCAGGCTGAAGAGACAGATAGGGCAGTACAGGACAAGGAAGGAAACTGGCAGCATGTAACTTCTAGAAGGAGAAGAAGGCCAACTCAGGTATCCCCCATTCCTGTAGAGATAAGGCTCTCTCCATAGGCACTGCGGTGGAGAATACTTTGGCAGGGGCCTCTCAGGGAAGAAATCAGAAAGGAACAGCATCTACGGAAGGCATGAGATGCGTAGTCCTAGGGATGGGGATTCCACGACCAACACCCCACAAAGGAAGAAGACGAGTAGTGGTGGTCGGGGATTCCCTCCTAAGAGGGACCGAGTCATCCATCTGCCGTTCAGACCTGCAATCTCGAGAAATGTGCTGCTTACTGGGAGCTCACATTCAGGAAGTGACCGAGAGTCTTCCGAAAGTGATTAAACCTTCAGATCGTTACCCCTTCCTGCTTCTCCATGTAGGAACTAAAGGTACAGCCAGGAATGACCTTGAGTGGGTCTCAGGAGATTATGTAGCGCTGGGAAGAAGGATCAAGGAATTTGAAGCAAAAGTGGTGTTCTCGTCCATCCTTCCGGTTGAAGGAAAAGGTTCAGGTAGGGATCGTCGAATTGAGGAAGTAAATGCGTGGTTGCGCATGTGGTGGCGGAGAGAGGGCTTTGGTTTCTTCGACCATGAGACTCTGTTTCGGGCACAAGGATTGTTAGGAAGAGATGGAATCCACCTAACCAAGACAGGAAAGAGCATCTTCACTGGCAGGCTTGCAAACCTAGTGAGGAGGGCTTTAAACTAGGTTCCTTGGGGGACAGTGACCTAAGCCCTGAGGTAAGTGAGGAAGTTGGATACTGGGAAGAAACACAAGGAGGAATGAGCAACAAAGGAAGACTCCTGATTCGAATGAAGAAAGTAGGGCGATCAACTGGTTATCTAAGGTGTTTGTACACAAATGCAAGAAGCCTGGTAAACAAACAGGAGGAATTAGAAGCCCTGGCCCAGTTGAAGAACTATGATTTGATTGGAGTAACGGAGACTTGGTGAGATGACTTGCATGACTGGAGCACTGTCATGGAAGGGTATAAACTGTTCAGGAAAAGCAGGTGGGGAGAAAAAGAGGAAGAGTTGCATTGTATGTAAGAGAGCAGTATGATTCCTTGGAGCTCCAGTATTTAGAGGGAGAAAAGACTGTTGAGAGTCTATGGGTTAAGTTTAGAGGTGGAAGCAAGAGGGCTGATGTTGTGGTTGGTGTCTGCTATAGACCACCAGATCAGGTGGATGAGGTAGATGAGGCTTTCTTTGGACAACTGAGAGAAGCTTCCAGATCGCAGGCCCTGGTTCTCATGGGCAACTTTAATCACCCTGACATCTGTTGGGAGACCAATACAGCTGTACACAGACACTCCAGGAAGTTTTTGGAGAATGTTGGGGATAACTTCTTGGTACAAGTGCTGAAGGAACTGACCAGGGGCCATGGGCAGCTTGACCTGCTGCTCACAAACAGGGAGGAACTAGAAGGGGAAGTAGAGGTGGGTGACAACCTGGGAAGCAGTGATCATGAGATGGTAGATTTCAGGATCCTGACCAAAGGAAGAAAGGAGAGTAGCAAAATACACACCCTGGACTTCAGAAGAGCAGACTTTGACTTCCTCAGAGAACTGATGGGCAGGATTCCCTGGGATGCTTACACAAAGGGGAAAGGCATCCAGGAGAGCTGGCAGTGTTTTAAAGAAGCCATATTAAAGGCACAGGAAGAAATCATCTCTATGCGCAGCAAGAAAAGCAAATATGGTACGTGACCAGTTTGGCTTATCGGGGACATCTTTGGTGAGCTTAAACACAAAAAGGAAGCTTACAAGAAGTGGAAACTTGGACAGATGACTAGGGAGGAGTATAAATATATTGCTCGAGAATGCAGGGGAGCTATCAGGAAGATGAAAGCTCAATTGGAATTGCAGCTAGCAAGGGATGTGAAGGATAACAAGATAACAAGGTTTCTACAGGCATGTTAGCAATAAGAGGATGATCAGAGACGGTATGGGGCCCTTACTGTATGAGGGAGGTAACCTAGTGACAGATGAGGTGGGAAAAGCTGAAGTACTCAATGCTTTCTTTGCCTCTGTCTTCACGGACAAGGTCAGCTCCCAGACAAATGCACTGGGCAACGCAGTATGGGAAGGAGGTGGACAGCCCTTGGTGGGGAAAGAACAAGTTAGGAACTGTTTAGAAAAGCTAAAAATACACAAATCCATGGGCCCGGATTTAATGCATCCGAGTGTACTGAAGGAGTTGGTAAATGTCATTGTGGAGCCTTTGGCCATTATCTTTGAAAATTCATGAAGATCAGGAGAGATCCCGGAAGATTGGAAAAAGGCAAATGTAGTGCCCATCTTTAAAAAAGGAAAGAAG
Organism: Rafetus swinhoei; assembly: GCA_019425775.1. Lineage (NCBI taxonomy): Eukaryota > Metazoa > Chordata > Testudines > Trionychidae > Rafetus > Rafetus swinhoei. The sequence continues at coordinate 18,814,411 of CM033434.1, forward strand.
GACAATCCAGGGAACTACAGACCAGTCAGCCTTACCTCAGTCCCTGGAAAAATCATGGAGGGGATCCTCAAGGAATCCATTTTGAAGCAATTGGAAGAGGGGAAAGTGATCAGGAGGGCAGGGCTAGGGTCCAGAGTGACCTGGACAGATTAGAGGATTGGACAAAAGAAATCTGATGAGGTTCAACAAGAACAAGTGTAGAGTCCTGCACTTGGGACGGAAGAATCCCATGCATTGTTACAGGCTGGGGACTGAATGGCTAAGTAGCATTCCTGCAGAAAAGGACCTGGGGATTACAGTGGATGAGAAGCTGGATACGAGTCAACTGTGTGCTCTTGTAGTCAAGAAGACCAATGGCATACTAGGGTGCATTAGGAGGAGCATTGCCAGAGGATCCAGAGAAGTGATTATTCCCCTTTATTCGGCTTTGGTGAGGCCACATCTGGAATATTGTGTCCAGTTCTGGGCCCCCCACTACAGAAAGGATGTGGACACACTGAAGAGGGTCCAGTGGAGGGAGACCAAAATGATTAGGGGGATGGAGCGCATGACCTATGAGGAGAGACTGAGGGATTTGGGTTTGTTTAGTCTGCAGAAGTGAAGAGTTTGTTTGGTCTGCAGAACCCAAAGAGGGATTTGGGTTTGTTTAGTCCTCACTCTTTGATAGCAGCCTTCAACCTCCTGAAGGGAGGTTCCAAAGAGGACGGAGAAAGGCTGTTCACAGTAGTGATGGATGGCAGAATAAGGAGCAATGGTCTTAAGTTACAGTGGGAAAGGTCTAGATTAGGAGAAATTATTTCACTAGGAGGGTGGTGAAGCACTGGAATGGGTTACCTAGGGAGGTGGTGGAATCTCCATTCCTAGAGGTTTTTAAGTCTCATCTTGACAAAGTCCTGGGTGGGTTGATTTAGTTGGGATTGGTTCTGCTTTGGGCAGAGGGCTGGACTTGATGACCCCCTGAGGTCTCTTCCAGCTCTATGATTCTATGAACTTTCTGTGTCTGAGAAGTCTCAGTGATTTCAAAGAGACTGCTTATGCGAAATGGTTTGTAGGATCAGGGACCAAAATTCTATGGTCTAATGGTCCAAATATATCCTTGTTGTCACTCCCATTAAGTCAACAGGTATGTCTATATTGTGTCACCATAGGGCGGGACATTTTAATAAGAAGAAGTATAAAATTCAATGGAAGGCAAAAGCAATACTGAAAGAAGGCATAATATTAAAATTGGTGATGAATGAACTACACCAGGTTCAGAGTTTGAATTTAGTTCTGATAAAGCACATGAAAGGTGAAGACAAAAATTAAGCAGCACATTTTAGAATCTCAAAGTATATCAGTCCAATTTCCATTTCTAAAACAAAGTTTAGAAAATGAGGATTTATGTTACTTGAATTGGCTGCCCATCCCTAATCAAAAGAATCAGAACAGGAGGTGTTTTGAGTTTAAAACTAAGATAACATTGTTTCACACATGAACAAGAGCTGCTGAGCAGGCTCCCAGTAAAAGAATGTACATTCGCTATAAAGATAGAATGTCAAAAAAGATTATTAGGCCCTACACTGTGAAACTGCTTCTTTTAGTTCTCAACTCCCATAACATTTAATTGAAATAGATATATTTGACAGAGTCCCTTCAGACAGTGTCATGATGGTTGGCAAGCTCTAAAGCTAACATAAACCGTTGAGCCTCATATCTCCAAAGGTCAATGGTATCTTTTTCCTAAACAACAGACGTAGTGATCAGTGTGAAATTGTTGAGGTTTATAGCCTGACTATATTACATGCACTGTATAATAAAGTGGCCTTTCATTTAGTGTGGCTGGTTTCATGGCCAGACAAGTGTGTTATTTATAGTTGCAAAATTTTTAAATTGCATGTCAGCAAAATCATTTATCAAACATGAAAGTAAATTGGGGTCTGTCAATCATATTGCACCACAGATTTTTAAGCAAAGTTCCCTATTGAAATCAGTGGTATGTTTTGCTTAAAGAGACCAGTAGCTCGACGTATCCCAAAGATAGCTAAATATATAACCGACTAATGAATCTGTGCTCTGGTTGACTGCACTGTCTTTTGTGACATCTGCTCCCTTCAGTAAGCAGATATACAAATGATTTGATTGGCGGGTAGATACCCTGATTTGTAGTGGTATACCTTGTGTTGAAGTTAATGGACCTGACAATATGGCTGTCTCCTTTCTTCTTAAGCTCCTTTATCATGCTTTATAAAGTGCAACATTGTATAGCCTTAGTGCACATACATTCCCTTGACCTACCACTTCTTCCCAATATTAAACGGATTTGGGGAGAGAAGGGAGTGGACTCAAAAGAATTAGTTCATATGTAGGTTGCAGATAGGGGCTAATCTTAACACCCAATGAAGACTGTCTACAAATTTCTCTTTAGCTCAGTAGCCTTTCAGTGATATTCCTCAAAATGACAATGATTTATATGGGACTTTAAAGTGCTTTCATTTTTTTATTTAAAAATCCATAGAAGGCTAAGTGATTAATAACCTTTAACTAGACTGTAAACTCTATTCACATCATCATGTCTTAAAGAGGCTTAGATTATAGAAATAATTGTATTAGTGCTGTCTCTTGTCCCTCCATGCAGTGCCACTTACTTCAGAAAGACTCCATGTAGGTACATATCCATGCTATCACAGCTATTCTCAGGACTGAGGCCTTTGTGTACATGGAACCCTGTGCATTCATGGTGCCCCAGCACACACTGTGCCATTAGGCCTTAGAGTGTAAACTTTTGGTGCAGAGGCCTTTCTGCCTATAAAACACGCTTTGAATAGCAATGTAAAACAATCATTATTATGATGCACTCTCATTTCCCATACCTTCTGGATGTCACAAAAATTTATAATGAAAACGATGCAGAAATTAAAGCTCATAACCGGAACATATTCTTTGGGGGGGCAAGTGTTATCTTTTATTATATGCCTTTGTGATGGACAGACGTGCTGGCCAGCATTCGGTGACTAAAGGGTTAAACTCAGGTAGCTAGTGGGTGTTGGCAGGGAGCCAGGAGAGCCAATGGAAGAAGGCGTTGAGATTTGAATTGGAAGATATACCTGCCCGCTGTTTTCTTTGTATTAGTTTTTAAGCCAGGAGTAGGGGGAAAAAGATGAATTAAACTAGGCAGAATTACCATGCCTACAAAGAATACGGGAATGGAAATGGACAGGATCTTGAAGCACGCATCATAAGTAGACAGGGACTTGTCTGTTTAGTTGCAATCAGGTTGTTTTCTTCATTTTGTTGTTTGGTTAACCTTATCTGTGCTGAGTCCATGTGCCGCACCTCCCTCCTCCACACACACACACACACACACAGTATATAAGCTGAATCCCAGAGATATGATTCCTTTGTGTTTTAAATTATTCTTTTCTCAGTTGCTTTAAAATACCTAGCAAACAAGTATGCTTTACCAAGTATTCTTTTTGTTTTGTAATAAAATCACCCTTTTTTAAGGCTATGATCTAATTCTTGTCTCTTGGAAGGCAATAGGAGGTCTGTGTATGCATGTCTAGGACTGAGAGGTCAGTTATCAGAGATTACAGTTTGTTTTCTCTTTTTATTCCAAGCTCTCTTGTGGTAAAAGAGCTTGGGGGTACCCTTCTGGAAAAAGTCCAAGTGCTTTCTTCCTGAATCCAAGAAGAAAGGTTGGGTTTTTTCACTTGGTGGTGGCAGCTACCTCCCAAGGCCAGGGAATCTGTGACCTTGGGGAGCTTTTAAGCAGATGCCTATAGAGATAAGGTATTTTTGAGGTCTCTTGTGGGCTCCCACCTTCTGCACTCAGAGTGCCAGAGTGGGGAACAGCGCTGACATGCCTGTACAGCAACTGCCATTACAAAGAGGCCCACCCAAAAATGGTCTTGATTTCAGGACATGTAATGCAATTTTTGCAGGGTCAGTTTTTAATTTCAAGGAGTTCTGTGACTATATCTTTCGAATACATTAGAAACCACTGGATTCTCTTTGCATTAATAGCCAGGTGTTTAAATTATTCCATATTTCAGTGTTTTTCATCAGAGAACCATAGCTGGGACTTTGAGGCCATTCAGGTATATGCAGACAATTCATTTAAAATTACCATTACTCATTTGAACACAGACAAATGATTGTACTGAACCATCCTTTTCAAGTAATCTGGAAGACATGGAATGCAAACCAAAATGCCTAACCCTGGGTTACTTAAAGTTAATTGCATTCAATGTTCACATTATGGAGGTTAAATTAATCTAAAAAGCAAAACAAGTACATTTGGTAGTATGGCACTTATGAAGCTTTGTAAATCGCATGTAGATGGCAGCTGCAGATTGTATGACAAAATAAAGATCTTACAGTGATGTGAAGTGTTTGTTATTTCTAATCACAAATATGCAGGGTTTTGTTGTTGTTGTTTTCATGTGAAATGCTTCTCCCCCACCCCAAAAAAACCCCAAACCTGTTACTGAAGTGCACAAGCAGTGAAAACTGTAGTTCTTCACTGATCTGAAGCTAGACAGAGAATGCAGGTAACCACAATACACATTCCCTTGTAATATTCTGTTAGAGACTGACCTGAAGATACTCATCTGAATGAGTGGGAGGTAAATCAGCTTCTCTGTTAACTTAATCTCTGGCCTTTCTCAAACAGACACTGCAATTGCTCCACAATGGTGGATTTTTAAAAACATTTAATAACTGTGCAGTGAAGAATGCTCTTCCAGAAGGGACAAGTCTCAAGCACCAAATAGATTTCACACTGGATAGAATCAGAGCTCATATGGAAACTGCAGTCCTAAGGGTGCAAGTTGGGTGCTTTATTCATGTAATACAGCACAAATCTTCATAATATATTATTTATAAGCAATAAAAGATTGGCAAATAGAGAAAAATCCTGTAGTTTAAACCAAGGTCTTTATCTTTTAGATATGAGGGTTCAAAATAAGCAAGCGTAATGTGATCCGTCAGCTCATCATAGCCCTCATTGGACAATAGCCTGACATCAGATTGCTTTTCCCTCAAAGGATCACTTAACGGAAGAAACATGAAAAATGAATTAGTCCCTTTCAGTGGAATGAAGCTACTCTAGAAGACCTGTTAGATAAGGAATCTTGTTTCTCTGCCTCCCCCCTCTCCCATACACACTGCCATCCTACCAGAGACTTTGTAAAAGAGTAAGCACTTCACCAAAAAAAAAATCCATCTCTCAGGAGAACAAATACCACAGCAAGAAGCTTATATTTAAAACAGACCTGTATGACAAGGAACTGTGGAATATCTTAGATTTCCAGATTGTGCCTTTACACCAGTTCATCATTTATGAAATATCACATAATTGAAGTTTGGCATGTTTCAGAAGCTGGACTAAGAGGCTAGACCCCTAAAAATGTTGAATTCCCACCATCCCCCTTCACTTCTCTCAAGCCACTAAGCATATTAGGTGAGTCCCTGTTAGGACAGCTGGGAGTGATGATTTCCATAGTGAAGAGATTTCTACTGATAACTTTCTACAAGTCCCCAGATAATTAAATCAACCAAACTCGAGGAAGGCGGTAGGTTTTAGGGAAAAAGGAGTTTATCTGATAGCCAGGACCCAAACCACATTAAGTTTTGTAGACCAAAGGCTGCATCTTGAATTGCATTTAAAAGTGACGGAACCCATTACAAGTTCTTGGAGATCTAGTGTAAAATACTCACATCACTCTAACACTACCAAAGAGGTGGGCAGACTCGTTCTCCACCAAATGTAACATCAGAGCAACCTCCACTTAAGCACTTAATAATAGCCATTCCCCTACCAACAAAAGTATGGATTCTGGACAGGACTGCCAATGGGGAGCAATAAAAGGGGCAGTTGTGCTGGATCCCATCGATTCAGAGGCCCAGGGCTCCTGGCTGCTGCTGCAGCAGCAATGGCAGTGGCTGAAGCCCTGGGCCCTTTAAATCATCACTGGAGTGCTGTGCAGCTTTGAGGGCTGGGGGGAAGGGAGATTCCAGAGCCACAGCACAGGTGGCACTGAGGACTGGCCCCTCCACATCCGCCTCAGCCCCCACCCCTTCTGGGGACACAGAGCCAGCCCCCCTCCCACACCTTTCCCAGGGGCCTGTGGAACCTGTTAGTCCCCCGGATTCTGGATTCATACCCTGTTGTAAATGCCTAATTGGGTGCAAATGCTAAGAGGCTTCCCGCAGACAACTGCAGACAACTATCTAATCTCTCTGTGTAAGCTATGAGGGCTGAATCTCAAATGCCACAGATCCTGGGATCCATTGGTGAGAGGCCTTTCTAGCCCCCTTTCCCTTCAACATAGGTCTTTGCTTTCAAGATACAAACAAGCCTATTAGTTAGAGTGGATAGTCATGAATACAAAGATCAAACATCACCAGTGGCTTAGAGAGAGGCTTAGATTTTCAAAGGTGTCTCATTCTTGTTCATTTTTAAAGGATTGGGTGTCTATATCACTTAGGAGTTTCTGTTTGTCCCTTAGGATTCAAATATCCAATGTTCCATACATCAGACATGCAACAGAAGTTACATTTATTTAACAAAGCTTGTCTATTTTTCCTTATTATCATTAAAAGGAATGAATGATTTGACATTTTCTTTACAATAAATTCAGATGATTTATTTCTGGGACCCCTGACATCTGAAGCAAGACAACTAACTGGAGTGATATTAGCTTGCACATGAATAGAATAAAATAATACAGTTTTATATTGGATCCATCAGCATTCAGAAATTATCAGTTTTTATTACAGATTTTAGCATTGTATTTCCAACATGATATTGATCTTTCTCCTTCCCCCTTCACAGTGAGATAATGCAATTGCTTATTTCACTATTGGAAATCAGCTATTGTAAGAATAGCTGAGAAATCTTCGGTTTTACCCAGTATTAATCAGGCCTGAAATGTAGTGACAGAAAACCAATAGCAGTGCTTTAAATTGAGGCCCAGGGAGGGGAGTGGTTAAAACCTCATCAGTTTCTCTAGCCTAAATGCTTGCCAAAAAAAGCCTATTTGCACTATAACCTCTCTTCAGTATTGTGAGAGGAGCAAAACCACTTCAGCCAGGCACAAGTAAAAGGGCTCAGGGGCTGCACTAAGATGGATTGCTTCCCTCATGTGTAGCTATCACTTTTTCCTCCTTTTGGTGAGGAGCTGGCAGTCAGTGGCTTTCTCCAGAACGCTCTCCTGTACAAATTGGATTTCCTGCCCAATAACTCCACTGGAAGCAATGGAAGCTTACGGCAATGTTAACACCTCCACTGCCCATTGAAAGGGTGACAGAGAGCAATGCAGCCATGAGAAGCCAGTCTCAGCACAGCTGCCAAGCACCCAGCAGAGCCCTGTGGCCCCCTATGGAGGCATCAGGGGCTTCAGCACTCTGCTTCTGCCTGCAAGCACTGCTCCTAGAGCTACCATTGGCTGGGAACAGAGAACTGTGGCTCATGGGGGCAGAAGGGATGGTGCTAGCAGAGAAAGGCAGTGTGCAAAATCATGTGCCTCCCAGGGGCTACAGGGGCATGTTGGCTTTTTCCAAGAGTGGCATAGGGTTGAGGCAGGCAGGAAGTCTTCCTTAGACTCACTGCACTGCCAACTGGGAGCTGCCCACACTAAGGGTACGTCTAGACTACAGGCTTTTTTCGACAGAGGCTTTGTTGACAGATACTGTTGAAAAAGAGCGTCTAGACTGCATAACACAGATCGAAAAAGCGATCCGCTTTGTCGAAAAAGAGTGTCCAGACTGCCGGATGCTCTGTCAACAAAAGAAGGTACTCGGAAGTGCTTCTGGCAGGTCACAGGGACAGCCTTAAATTCCAGGCGCTGCTGCATGCTCTTTACAGAGACGCGTGCTTAAAGGGATCCTCCTGGACAGCCGTTGCTCTGCTCCTGCTTCTGGCTTGCCTACCTCCTAGAGCAGTGGTTCTCAACTCGTTTCAGTCCACAGACCACCAGGCCAATCAAAAAATTTTCGTGGACCACCTCCAGCACATGTAGCACAGGACGAACGACACAGCGACCGCTCAGCACGACGGCGGCAGCTACACTGATGCTCAGAGCCTCAGACGGAAGTTACTGGCAACACAATGCGGTTGCGTCCTAGGTGACGCTATGGATGACGCACCGCGTGCTTGTGAACACGGCATAAAACAGCCTAATGGCTGTGCCTGCTCATGCTGTGTGACTTTGGACAATGTTCCTATGGACCACTGAAAAAGTCACCATGGACCACCAGTGGTCTATGGACCACCAGTTGAGAACCACAGTCCTAGAGGGAAAGCAAAGCTGCTGCAGTTTTTGCTCTGGTTGCCCTGCTTCCTCGGACACCACAGCAGTTTATTTTCAGGTTTGGTTTTGTGCTTTGCACTGTGTTTTTGCCCATTGAGCCTGAGCTGCCCCTGGGCAGGCAATGGCCCCACACTGTGATGCTGGATGTTCTGCTGCATCTGCATGAGAGCATCATGACGTTTGTGGCAGAGCTGGATTCAGAGCCCAGCTTTGAGCCCCTCACTCAGGCTGCAGCCCTACTGCCCTTGCCCCCAAACTTATTCCTGGAGAGGCAAGTTTGGAGGCTGGACACCAGTTCTGACTGGTGGGACCGGCTTGTTATACAGCAGTGGGGGGATGACCAGTGGCTCCGAAACTTCCGGATGCGGAAGTCCACCTTCCAGGAGTTGTGTGCTTGGCTTGCTCCTGCCCTGCAATGCCAGGACACCTGCTTGCAGCCTGCCATCCCCCTGGAGAAGTGCATCGCTATTGCTCTGTGGAAGCTGGCCACCCCCAACAGCTACCGTTCTGTGGGACATCAGTTTGGCGTGGGGAGGTCTACTGTCAGGGCTGTCTTGGAGGTAAGTCACTCTCAGGGGACAGTCCATGGGGCCGGGGGCGGGTGGATAAGGGGGATGGTCAGGACCAGGCACAGGGAATGGGGTATGGGGTGGGAGTGGTAGAAGCCTGCCTGGCCTCACCCTGTGGTGGTGCGGTGGGTACCGGACGGGTTGCCTGAGGGGGAGCGCTTGGAGTCTGGGAGGGGAGGCTGCAGGCTGGGGCATTATTTCCAGAGAGGAACTATGCAGTCAGGGATGTGCAGATGCCTACGTGCATCGTGGCCTACGTGGCATACCCCCTTAGGCCCTGGCTCATGAAGCCATTAACAGGACACCTGGATGCGAGCAGGGAACTCTTTAACTCCCACCTGAATCGGGCTTGCTTCCAGGTGGAGCGCGCCTTTGGCCGGCTGAAGGGCAGATTTAGATGCCTGCTCACTCAGTTGGACATGGGGGAACACAACATCCCCGATGTGGTTGTTGCATGCTGTGTGCTGCACAACCTAGTGGAGAGGAAAGGGGAGGCCTTCCTCCCTGCATGGGGGACACAGGCTGATGTGGAGGGGAGGCACTTTGAGCAGCCCCGGATAGCTGCCATCCGGCAAGCCCACCAGCTGGGATTGCACATTCGAGAAGCCCTGAGGGACCAATTCTCCCAAGGAGCCCGATGATTTTCCCCAGGGCCTTCCAATTGTGGAATTGCCCCATGCCCCCCACCCCAAAATCCCTCCCAGCCCCACATTCACACTTTGTACACATTCATCACACACTGACAACAGAGACAGGTGTTGGTGAAAAAATGTTTACAGTTTATTTCACTGTTGTTTTTTGAAAAAATAAAATACTCTTTTGTTCAGAAAAATAAAGTGTTTGTAAACAAAGTAAAGCCCCTTCAGTGACTCTCACAGGTGGGAGGGGGAATGTCAACCTGGAAGGGGGAGTGAGGCTCAGGGCCTAGGATGCTGCCTTGATGAAGAGCCCCTGGCACTTGGGCTGCGGAGTCCTTCTTGCAGACAGCCACGCATGCGGGCTGGGACACTAGGGGACCGGGCAGGAGGTGGTGCTGTACCTGGGTCTGGGATGGCAGAGGCTGAGGGAGGGGCAGGCTGAGCAGGAGGAGCAGGACCAGGCACAGGACCAGGGAAGGCCATGGCTTCCCGGATAGCAGCGCAAATCTCAGTGCGCTGGTGGGCAAATTCCTCCAACAAGCGCCTGCGCCACTCTGCCTCTGCCTCCATCCTCTGGTTCAGTGCGTCCTGCATCCCTTGCAGGACCGAGATGTGCTGGTGCACCAGGTCCAAATATGTGCGCCAGTGCCAACGGGTTCCCTGCTGCCGTCTGGGTGGTGGAGCAGGTGTAGCGCTTCCCTCCTGGTCAGCTGGTCCGGCTGTAGAGGACAAGAGGGAAAAGTCATCACCCTCCTTCTTGTCAGCTGGCAGTGCCTGTCCTAGGGTCAGAGGATGTTCATGTGCGTCTCAGTAAGACATGGTGTGGCCTGGCCAGCAGCCATGGCCTCCCTGGAGCCCAGAAGGTGTGGAGGCCACCATCCTGCCCCCCTTCATACACACTCCATGGCCAAGCATCACAGACAAGTGTGAGTCCACAGTTGGGGTTCCCGCAGGTTGCTGAGAGGCCTGAAGCTGTGTGGCAATCCCAGCACCCCCAACCCATGCCTGCACCTGGCATCACTGCCTGCAGGAGCAGGTGGTGCCTCGCAGCCATGCAGGTGCAGGGGTCGGACGGCCCTCCCTGAGGTCGGCCATGTGTGTGCCTCCTCCCTCCCCAGGCTGTGATCAGCATGACATGTCACAGCACTGCACCATCCACTTTGCTCCCACCTGCCCTGCCCTGTGTGTGTTACACCCTCACAGCACTCACCTGATGTTCCCTCCCCAGTGTCGGAAGTTGTCTGGGAGGCCTCCTGAGTGTGGGCGTCTGGCTCCTGGGTCAGGGTCGCTGTGCTCCTGGTGGTGTCTTCCTCCTCCTCTTCTTGGAGCTGCTGGTCGTCTGCTGGGGTCTCACCCTGGAGTTGCGGCTGCTGCTGCACAGGGGTCTCGAAACCAGACTCCACAACCCTCTCGGGAGTCAGGGGTTCCCCTGCACCCAGGATTCGGTCCAGGTCCTCTTAGTAGGCACAATAGTGTGCCTTTTCCCCAGAGCAGGAGCTGCACTCATGGGCCCTAACGTACCCCTGCTGCAGCTCCTTGACCTTGGCTCTGACCTGGTCTAAGGTGCAGGGGTGGTGGCCTTTGCTTGCCATGCCATTAGACATTCTGGAGTAGATGTCAGTGTTCCTCCGCCTGGACTGTGGGGCCTGAAGAGCCTCCTCCTTGGACCAGAGCTCCAAGAGGGCTTTTATCTCGGGCCCAGACCAAGAGGGTGCCCAGTGTTTGGTGCCCCTGGCTTCCTGTGGGGATGTGTCCCTGGAAGGGCCAGGGAGGTCTTGGGGGGCTTGTCCCTGGGACATGGCTCTGAGTGCCCCTACCAGGAAGAGCAGCGCAGTCTCAGGGTCCTGGCTGGAGCTGGCTTGCTGCCAGAATGGTAATCCTGGGTGCCTGTGCCTTTTAAAGATGGCTACAGGCAGGAACAATAGAGTTGAAAGCTGTGGCAGGAGTGTTCGCCAGGGCTTCTTCCTGGAAGTCTTTATTGTCGACATAAATTCTTCCCCGCCTCCACACTTAACTTTTGTCAACAGATCTCTGTCGACAAAGGAGTTATTCCTCATAAAAAGAGGTTTACCGCCATCTACAAAACTGCCACGTTCTGTCGACTTACTGTCGACAGAACGCGGGCGGCAGTGTAGACGCAGGTATAGTTTTGTCGACAAAAGTCCACTTTTGTCAACAAAACCCTGTAGTCTAGACACACCCTATGTGTTGCCCAGTGGGACGCCACACTACAACCCCAAGCCCTTTCCCATAGACAGCAGCCCATATGTTTTCTTTCACCCTAAACCCCCTCCTGCACCTCAAGCCTCAGACCTGATGTACTCAGAGCCAGAATCCTGCAACCCCTCCTGCATCCCAACACTCTGCCCTCATTTGGAGCCCCCTCCTGCACCCCAAACTCCCTCCCTGAGCTTGCACCCCTCACCTCCTCTTGCACTCCAATACTCTTCTCCAGGCTCAGACTAGAGCCCCCTCCCACAGTGAAAACTCCTCATTCCCAGCCTAGAGCCTGTACCCCCCCAAACCCTCAATCCTCTACCTGGTGAAAGTGAATGATGGAAAATGAGCAAGGGAGAGAAGATAGGCTGGCATGAGCAGGGTAAGGGAGGGAACCTCAGGATAGGAGCAGGGTGAGTTGCCCTTAAATTCAAAAAGTGGTCATTGGTGTAAATAGTTTGGAGAGCACTGACCCAGACCATTCCTAAGAGGTGTTTGTGTAACCCGCTCTTAGATTCCATAACATCCCTAGGTAATTTATTCTAGTTCTTAATTACTCTGACAGAAAGTTTTTCCTAATGCCCAATCTAAACTTTCCTTGATACATTTTAAGCCTATTGCTACTTTGTGCTATCCTCAGAGATTATGAAGAAGGATTTTTCTCCCTTCTCCTGGTAACAACCTTTTATCTACTTGAAAATAGATATTTTGTCCGTCCTCCCCTCCCCCCGGTCTTCTTTTTTGCAATATTTGCTCATAGGTCATGTTTTCTAGAAATGTAATCATTTTTGATGCTCCTCTCTGGACTTTCTCCAATTTGTCTGAAACTTTCCTGAAATGTGGAAACTAGAATTGGACACAATACTTCAGATGAGGCTTTATCAGCACGGAGTATAACAGACAAATTACTTCTAATGACTTGCTTACAACAGTCCTGCTAGTGCATCCCAGAACAATGTTCGCTTTTTTTGCAAAGGTGTTATACTGTTGACTCATATTTAGCTTGTGTTTATAATTACAGATCCCTTTTCCATGTCCTCCTTCATGGGCAGTCATTTCCCATTTTGTAAGTGTGCAATTGTTTGTTCCTTCCTAAATGGAGTACTTTGCATTAGTCCTTGAATTTCATCCTATATACTTCAAACTATTTTTCCAGGTTGTCCTGATCATTTTGAATTTTAATTCAATTTTTCTAAGCACTTGCAGCTTCGCATCATCCACATTCTCTATGCCATTATATAAATCATTGATTAAGATATCGAACAGAACAGAACTCAGAACTGATTCCTATAAAATTCCACTAGCTATGCCCATCCAACATGACAGTGAATCATTGATAATTTTGCACTGCGAAAGATTTTCGAAGCAGGTTTGCACCCACCTTCTAGTAGGTTATATTTCCCTAGTTTTTTAATAAGACTGTCATGTGAGATTTTATCAAATGCCTTACTAAAGTTGAGATATACCACATCTACTGCTTTCCCTTTATCCATGAGGCTTGTTAGCTTCTTAAAGAAAGCTATCAGGTTGGTTGGCTTGATATGATTTGTTCCTCACAAATCCATGCTGACTTACTTATCACCTTACTATCTTCTACAGGTTTGCAGACTGATTGCTTATTTGCTCCATTATCTTTCTAAGTACAGAAGTTAAAGTGACTCTTCTGTAATTCCTCAGGTTGTCCTTATTTCTGTTTTTATATATTGGTACTATCTTTGCCCTTTTCCAGTTTTCTAGTACCTTCCCATCTTCCATGACTTTTCAAAGATAATTGTGACTGGCTCAATATCTCTTCAGTCGGCTCCTTGAGTATTCTAGGATTCATTTTATTGAATAAATACATCTTGAAGACATCTAATTTTAACTGGTTCTTTCCCTATTTTAGCCTCTGATCCTACATCATGTTCACTGGCATTCCCTATGTTGGATGTCCAATCACCATCAACTGTGGTGAAAACCGAAACAAAGAAGTTATTAAGCACCTCTGACATTTCCACATTTTCTGTTATTGTTTTCCACACTCATTGAGTAATGGGCCTGTGCTGTTATTGATCTTCCTCTTACTTTTAATGTATTTGTAGAATGTTTTCTTGTTACCCTTTTTGTTACCCTTTATATCTCTAGCTAGTTTGATATCATTTTGTGCCTTGACCTTTCTAATACATACTTGTGCTAGTTTATATTCATCATTTCAAATTTGACATAGTTTCCATTTTTTGTAGGACTCTTTTTTAATTTTTAGATCATTGAAGATCTCCAGGGTAGTCTCTTGCCATCTTTCCCATGCAATCGGATAATTTGCTCAGTGTCCTTAATAATATTTATTTGAAAAACTGCCAACTGTCTTCAGTTCTTTTTCCCTTAGACCTGCTTCCCATACAATTTTATCTACCAACTCCCTGAGTTTGCTAGTCTGCTTTCTTAAATCCAGTCTTTATTTTGCTGTTGTGCCTCTTACCATTCCTTAGAACATGGATAAGCAATAAAAAAACCACAGTCCACAGGGTTAGTCCCTGGCAGGCCACTGCCACTATGTTTACCTGTGCCTCAGCAGGTATCGGAGGATTGCAGCTGTGGCTGGTTGCGAATCGCCATTCGCAGACAATGCGAGTGCAGGAAGTGCCACAGACCGGGATGCTGTTCACATTGGCTGCGAATGGTGATTCATGGCCAATCAGAGCTGTGATCCTCTGATACCTGCAGAGGCGCAGGTAAACACGGAAGGCGGGTCCACCAGGGACTAACCCTGTGGACCAGATGCAGCCCATGGGCCAGAATTTGCCCAACCCTGCCTTAGAATCATGAATTCTATTTCATGATCATTTTCACTCAAGCTGCCTTCCACTTTCAAAATTCTCAACCAGTTCCTCCCTATCTGTCAAAATCAAATCTAGAACAGCCTTTCCTCTAGTAGCTTTCTCCACCTTCTGAAATAAAAAATGGTCTCCAAGACATTCTGAGATGCAGGACAAACAAGTCGTATATGTGAGTATATGCATTCCTATCACCTACACGTCAAGGTTTTGGTGTGGGATGATAATACATTTGTGACTGTCCTATTGTGAATGCAATGCTGTGTCAGTATCATTTGCATGAAGCAGTCACAAGCCAGCAATAAGCAAGCCTAGAACTTACAGATCTAAATCTTCTGGGTTGGAGTATTGGGAAGCAGAAATAATAAAAGGGTCCTGGAATGAAAGAAGCAAGAGGTGCTAATTGGGGTAGATGGGAACCAAAAATAGGACATAGTTTATTTGGGGGAAGCAAGAAAAGCCTCAATTTGTCAGCTATAATTGCATAGGCATACAGTTGTCCTGAAGAATGAGTGGGCTTTGAGATTTTGGAAAACAGTGACAAAAAAGCCAAATATCAGAGGGGCAGCTGTGTTAGTCTGAATCTGCAAAAACATCAAGAAGTCCCGTGGCACCTTATAGACTAATAGATTTATTGGAGCATAAGCTTTCATGGCCAAAGACCCACTTTGACATGCATCTGACGAAGTGGGTCTTTGCCCACGAAAGCTTATGCGCCAATAAATCTGTTAGTCTAAAAACGCCAAAGTGTCTGCCCTTGTGTTGTACCTCAGGGATAGACTCCTCAGCTCTCTCCCTGTTCTGTTTACAAAAGAAGAGAAGGTGGGCTGGGCTGGCATATGTGTGATTGTCTGCGCACACATGTAGCCACAGTATCTTCAAGAGCTAAAGCTGCGTAAGTGTTTCCATTCTTCCCTCTTTTTCATCATTGATTAATTTTTGCCTGAAAGTCTTTACCTCCTCGCTTGAGAGAATATGACAGAGGACTGATTGTGAGGATACTTACCTCCAATATTTAGCATAAATACTCCTTTGATCAATTGTGTACCACAAATCCTTTGAATTATCATAACCATTCCTGTCTGCCCTTAGTGTTTACATTCTTCAGATGCCTGCAGACAATTATCACATCTCCCCCTCTGACCAAGCTGTACAGAACACAGTACTGTAGGTAAGAAAAGCATTGAGCTAAATTGCCAAGGGATCCAGAATGACACAGGCATCCATGCAACGTAAGAGGAGTCAATAAGTTAAGGAGAACAGAATATAGGAAATCATAGGATTTAGATAACTGTAGCCTGTTTATTGAATCAAGGCCTGTAAGACAGAGCAAAACAGGCATTAATTACACTCTTGAAGAGTACATGGGCCTGGGGAAAATGGGGGAGGATGACTGATCAAGTCAAGGAGCAAGTAATGGAGTTTATAAATATGGGATTTAGTTCAAGTCAAGCTAACTGGCTAAACAATAGACCTGCTAGGCAATTTTCTTTTTTAGCTTGACTTGCTAACACATATTAGGTTTATATACCAGAAAATCTCTTGGAATTAAAACCAAAACAAAATGCAATTATAATAGATGAGGAAGGGAATCTCTGCATAGCAGAAATGTTCCCATGGCAGTTTCAGAGGAATGTATAAAGGTTATTGTTTTTCTACTTCCTTGAGTGTAAGGGGCTGAAATATGGCATATTTAGTTTAAGGGGGAGATCGACATGAAAAAGGCACATCCTGGTTTCATTTCTCTCTGTCTTGCTCTCCTGACCCCACAGAATTTCCACAGGGACTTACTGAGTGCAGGGAAGCAAAGAAGAATGCAAGAGGAGTCAGCACCATCCCATCAGAAATTCCTTTTCATGGGTGGGGTTGCAAAGACTAGCAATACCCTTAGTCCCACTCACTTTGCCTGCAGAGTAACTGAGGAGGTGTTTGCAGTGGCAGCTGGTGAACTTTGGGATGAATACAACAGAGCACCAAACATATCAAGCTCATTTGCCCTCTCTACTGCCAAAAACATGAGGAAGGGAAGGATTACCCCAGCCTTCTCCCTTGCCTCAAGTCTTTCATCATCTTGAGCCTGTACCTTCTTCCTAGGGTTCTCCTTCTCTTCTCCCACTGTTGAACTGCCTTTCTCCTCCACTGCCTTGCCTGACAAAGGTTCCTCCAGCAGCCCGCCACCTTCACTGCAGCACTGAGTCAAAGAGCCCTAACTGGTGGGGTTCAAGAGGGAGTGACAGCCTGCTACCTGAGCCAGTCCTAGCACGGGGTGGGGTGCTGCATTCATTAGCCGAACCACAGGCTGCAGTGGCTGTGCGGCACTCTAAAGTGGTGTGTGCTTACTGCCCAGTGTAGAGCCAGCTGGTGCGCTTTAAAGCTACTTAGAAGCTAGGGATGTTAAAAATTGTTTTAAATGGTAACCGTGTAATTGTGGAAAATCCTGTCAGTTACACAGTTAACCGTTCATTTTTTGCGTGGGGCATTTCCTGCAGCTCGCTGCAGGCTCTGCAGTAGGAGCCGGCAGGCTCAGTCCCAGCATGCACCAGGTCCCGGCAGCAGTCCCAGGCTGCCCTGCTGGGGCTGTGCCGTTAAATTTGCAGCCGGCAGGCAGGTGCATGCCGGGATTGAGCTTGCCTTCTGGCTCCAACTTTAAATGCAGAGCCACAGCAATGGCAGCTGGGGAGCAGGGGCAGCTGCCAGGGGCGCGTGCTGGGACTGAACCCATCTGCTGGCTCCAAATTTCAATGCAGAGCCGCAGCAGAGGGAGGGCAAGGACTGCGTCAGGATGAACTTTGGTGGGCATGGACAGCCACTGACTGCTTAGTAAGCAGGGACACTCTGATTGCACAGCTCCTGCAGAAGCCACACTACCCTTCTGCTCTATTCTTTTCAGACAAGAGTAGGCCAGGAAGTCTTTCAAAGCATTTGGTAGAGGGGCCACTCAGTGTAGAAGCAACATGTTCCACATTGCTGGGAACATGCTGCTTTATTCAATTCTAACACACACACTCATTAGTTAACCAGGAAGTAAAAGAGGGGCTGATTTCCAATCATATTAATCCTGTTAACCCTTGATAACCACATTATAATACACACAGCTGAACCTATCCCTCTTTGATTTTCTAAAGGTGCAGAGGACAAACGTTCCACCAGCCCATAGGTGGAAAAAATTCCCTAATCTCATCAGCAAAACAAGGCAGAAATTTTATAGAGACTCTGTTTCTTGTTTCTTAAATGGGTTCTCCCTATAGAGAGGATGATTTAGCCTCAAAAACTTTACCATATGTGACATTTATTGCTACACATGTGAGAATGTAGGAGACATTTTCTCCAGGGTCTAGATTACCTGCATGAACTACGTGTTCCTAGTCTATATTAGAGATACAAGGTGGGCAAGGTAATATCTTTTATTGGACCACTTTCTTTGGTGAGAAAGACAAGCTTTCAAGCTATCTGATCTGAGAAAGGCACTCAGTGTCACAGCTAAATATAAGACTGAGCATAGCTTAGTGTAAAAAGCACATATTCTAATGGAACATTCATGGTGAAGTGGCCTGTTAAGACCCCTGGAGTCACAGGACAAAAAGGGAGGAGGTGTTAATGAGTTACAGATTGCTATAAACAGCCATGAATCCAGTGTCTTTATTAAGACCATGATTTTTAGTGTCTAGCAAAATTATGAATTTGAGCTCCCAGGCATGTCTTTTGAAGGATTTGTGCAGGTTTCCTTTGAGGTGAGGACTGATAGGTCTGATATAATGTGATCACTTTGTGAAAAGTGTTCAGACGGTGTATGGAATTTTTGGCTTTTATCATTTTCCTATTGATATTTTCCTACCACTGTCTAGCTGTCTAGGGCAATATAATCACGGGATAATTCTTATTGTCAGACAGACAGCAAAGAAATCTGACAATGGTTTTAATAAGATAATTACAAAGCTTGTCAGTAATCTGTTTGCCTCCTCTTTCCTTTCAATCTGGAGTATATGATGTGGGTTAGCATTCTCGTATGTACAGAATTTGCTGTTTCTGCCATCTACTTTATAATTTAAGGCATTAAGAAGTGTATAGAAAAAGCATGCCTCTGGGTTCAAAGTTAGAGAGAACTGACTGCTTTATTCATTTTAAATCAAGCTAACAGCAACCACTGGGAGAGGCCCTAACATGGCAGACTCAGAGGAGCATGTGTTACAGTTCTCTTAAAGGAATTTTAACGATCATTGAAATAACATGCTTTCAACCTCATTCATGTTGGAACTACTTGGGGCAGGTAGGAAATGCATTTTCATACCATCACTTAACAGGAGTGCTATATTTTCAAACCTGACTTGTATTCACAGTATATAATATTTAGCTTTATTTTTATGTTTTCGACAAAGGAGCATTAAATGAGGATATTAAGTCATGTTCCTACAGATCAAGTGCATCGTAATTTTTTATCCTTGCAAAAGAAGATTGTTCCCTCCTCCCTTCCCCCCCGTTTTCCACCTCCAACCAATCAAGCAGGTTGTTGGGCTGAGATTTCATAATGTCTTGCTCTGACTTTAATTGCTTGGCAAAGGCAAGTGTAATTCAATTACATGGAATCGTAGTGCAATCTTAAACTTAATTTTTGTTCATATTGACAGGAACATGGACTCTTTAGGCTTAGAGAATAAAGATAATGTGATTAATTTAACAAGGCTCTTTAAAAAAATCATATCTTGGTCAGTGATATCTATTTCTTGCTCAGAAAGGATATGCCTTAGGTGCAACTACATCAAAGAGCTGGGTGAAAGCTGATGAGAGAGGAAAATTGTTCACGTAAAAATAACCAAAATGGGGAAAAAACAGGTTGGATGGATGAGCAGGAAGAATCCCAGGCATCTTTGCTGCCTTAGGTTATCCCATCCCATTTCAAACTTTTAAAAGCCTTCTGATTATTTATACAATAGGATTCTAGGATTGTCACTATAGAATGTCTGATGAGCTAGTGTGAACTGACGGATGCACAGCTCATAAGCAAGATTCAGAGCTTTTTGGTTTTTTATTTTTGTTTTTTTTTATATATATATCACCATGTTGAATCATCTCTGCATTATGGAGACTCTTACCACTCAATTCTTATGTTCTCAGACATTTTGATTTGCAAAATTACACACATTCAGCATACAGCTAGAGTAAGGAATATATCTGTGTTATGTCATGAGTATTAGATTATTGTGATATCAGAAATAACTCAACCAGTCACAATCCTTGCTCCACAGCTAATCTGCAGGCAACAATTTCATAGGCTGTAAGCCGGAAACTACATGGCTGCATCTAGACTGGAAAGTTTTTGTGCAAAAGCGACTGCTTTTGCGCAAAAACTTGCCAGCTGTTTACACTGGCCGCTTGAATTTGCGCAAGAACACTGACGATCTAATGTATGATCGTCAGCGTTCTTGCGCACATACAATGACTCTCCCGCTGGGGAAAAAGGCCTCTTGCGCAAATGCTTTTGCACAAGAGGGCCAGTGTAGACAACTGATAACCGTTTTGCGCAAAAAAGCCCCGATGGCGAAAATGGCGATCGGGGCTTTTTTGCGAAAAACCGTGTCTAGATTGGCACTGGATGCTTTTGCGCAAAAGCACTTTTGCGCAAAAGCATCTGTGCCAATCTAAACGCTCTTTTCCTCAAATGCTTTTAACGGAAAAACTTTTCTGTTAAAAGCATTTGCGGAAAATCATGCCAGTCTAGACGTAGCCCATAAGTGGTGGATTAACTAGCACAAATGCCAACTGCAGAAGTCAACACAACTCTCTCAGAATTTTTTTACATGCATATCAACAACTCCCTGCATAGTTTCACTCCAGAGCCCTCATTTGCCTACATAATTGGCCTAGAATACCACAATCCATACACAAATCAACACAACCATCGACACAATAATACAATCTGTAAAGTCAGTGTGAAATGATAGAAACAGTTAGATGGTGGCAAGCTCTTTTTACAATGCCAACAGTTTTAGTCATCTCTGGGATTTGCAGGTTGTCCATTTTTAAGTTCTCAGACATTTACACTTCTTCAGATGACCGGAGTGTGAACACTGTGGTCATCTGAAGAAGTGGGCCATGCCCACGAAAGCTCATGATACCATCTACATGTTTTGTTAGTCTTTGAAGTGCTACCATACTATTTGTTGTTTTTTAAGTTTTTCCTGTACAGACTAACTCGGCTACCTCTCTGAAGCTTTCAGACATTTACAGTTTGTTTTACAAACATGACTTTATGAATTACACTTGAGTAACAGTACGGTTGTTTAGCCACCGGTTTGTTGCAATATTTTAGTGGTATATTTTTTATTAAGTATGAAGAACTTTAACTGTGTTCTCCTGGTGCCTTTCTCAGTTCCCTAGTTCAACTTTCTCCAATACCTCATGCATCCACTCTTCATGTTTCTCCATAAACTCACATACACACTGTTCTCTCCTTCCTTTCAAAACAGAATAACATTAATATTTTCTCCTGTCCCCCACATGACACTTTCTTTCTCAGTCCCTGAAAAATTTTATGCACTCTTTCTTGTGCACGCTTCAAATAATTCACATTTTCTTCTATCTCCACATCCTGTAGACATTCAAATCACACCCAAACACTCCTGAACCACAAGCCTGCTGATGGGAGGGAACAGGGTAACTGCCCCAGGGTCCAGTGATACAAAAGGCCCCGGAACTTCCGGCCGCTGCTGCTGCTACTGTGGCGCCAGCTGTGGACAGAGCACTGGGCCCTTAAAATTGAGAACAGAGCACCATGTAGCACACTGCCGACATCACTGAGGCTGCCTGGGAAGGCACGGTGCTCTCTGGGTGGTGCTGAGAGCAGTGTAGCCTAAGCCACACCCCTTCTGCCCAAAGCCCATCCCTTTCTGGGAAGCGGAGAATGCCCACCCCTTGCCTTGCCCAGGGGCCTGGCAAGGCTATTGGCTCAGCTGCTGAACTCTACATCTCTCTTCTTTGCTGCTCCCTGCACCTTCTTTAGCCCCTCAGGTATGCACATCCTCATGCCCTCTTCCTTTTTATTTCAAACAAGCTTACAACTTGGGTTTTCCAGTCCCACCTCTTCCCTCTTACTGGTGCTGTATCCTCCTCATCCTTCCTTTTGCCCATAGTAATGGCTGCTGTGAAGTGAGAAAGAAGGGAGCAGCTGTTCTGTGCAAACTTTCCTGGGTGGTCACAGCATTTCATGAGGATACGGAGAAAGAGGAGGAGGAAGCATTCCTCTTTCCTGCAGGCTGTGTATCAAGTGGAAGAAATGGAATGAAAAAGTTTTCATCTACCCCACTGATCCTCAGTTCTATAACAGAGAGGAAGAAATGTGGGTATCTGCTCATCCAAGAGTGAGAAGAGAGAGCACTGTTAGGATGAAGAGAGGGGATTAGAAAATTCTGAAAGGCAGGAAGGAAATGTATTGTTGTTAGGCACTGTTACTAGGAACAAAATCTACAGGAGGAGCTTTGCCTGACATAAAACCAACCTACACTTAAATGCAGCTCGTCCTGAGGTGTCAAACTTCCTGAAAGGATCATGGCTTAGAATACACCCCTTGTCTCAGCTTATCTAGTTTATGAGATGAGGCACCTAGTGTGTTGGCTTCTTGGTCTCTTATTCTCAGATTCCTCTCTTTTCCCTTTCATTGCATAGGGATCATGGGTGTCAAACTCAGACTTTATGAATTCTGGAGATTGTCTAGGTGCCTAAAAGTTAGAATGGTGAGACTCAGCATTTCCATGTTTCAAATCCTGTGTGACTCTTTCTCTCTCTTTATCAGGGGTCTCCAACCATTTTAAACACAAGATCACTTTTTGAATTTAAGTAAGTCCAGGATCTACCTCAAACCCTAATACCCCTGCCCCGTCCCTTTGCCGAGGCCCCACCTTCCTCGCTTTGTGAAGATAGATTACAGGGGAGGGGTATAGAGTGACATCAACACCCTCCTGCCTCTGTCTCCCCCACTCTGCACAACAAGCAGGAGGCAGCTCAGAGGCTCTGGGCAGGAGTAGCAGGGCAGTGTGGGGAGGGGCACTTGATAGTCTTCCAGACAAACTAGTCAGGATCACTTATCAAAGGCTCCAAGATCTACTGGTAGATCCCGATCTACTGATTGGTGACCACTGCTCTGCATCCTCTTACCTTATACTTACATTGTAAGCTCTTTGTGTATTGATCATGACCCCTGACCTGAGCTTGGATGATTTATGGTTTGGAGTAACATATAGTTCCTTTGCTAAACATGTTTAATGAGAACTCTGAAAGCTGAACAAATAAATGGTTTATTAGGCTTGCTATGTATGAATAAGGAATAATTACACTAATGGCTGAGATTTAGGTAAATACTGTAGGCCTCAGGAGATTCTGCACTCACAATTTGAGGAGACAAACATGTGACCACTATGGGCAAAATGTATTGCAGATTTCTGGAAGATGGGTGTTTTGGGGAGCTTTGGCAATCAGGTTGCTGTACAATTAAATCTCATTTACCTATGGGAATCATTAAGCAATGACTAATGTCTGATATTCATGCTTGATGCTTAATTATGGACCCCCCCCAAAGGCCATATATGGATAGGGGCAGTATAGCCTTTATTATAATCAGGATAAAAGATCAAATATAATATATATAAGAAGATTATAAAAACATACGCAGTTTCCATTTCTTGAGTTTACCAGGTCTCTGATACAGTAAAATCTGAATCAAGACCTCCTTTCTCTACTTAGTTTTTCCTTCTATCTTTGTTTCTAATCGTCTCTTTAAGAGTTGTAAGTATGCAAATTATAAATATGAACAGTGCCGGAAACCACTTAACTGTGCAAACATTTATTCAGATTCTTTTGCATGTGTCTGTGTTAAATAAAGCTCAAAGTTTCTGAGTGTGCTTCACCAAATTCCATCTTCCTAAGTAATTCTAACTGAAAAAGAACCTGGTATCTGTGGAAAGTGCATGTTGTACTCCTAATAAATAATCAATTATAATTGTTCAAGATACACAGGAAAGGACTGTGTTTTTGTTCTGTGCTTGACAGCTCAGGGGGGCCAACAGCCTTGCCAGGCTTCTGAACAAGGTGGAAGAGGGGTGGTTTCATGCTCCTGGAAGGGGTAAGGCATCGTGTGGAAAAGGCAGGGCCAGAACAGCCAGCCCTTAGGGCTGCCTGAGGCACACCTCACCGTGACCACCCCTGCCTCCAAGGCAGCCCTCAGAGCTTCCCAGAGCATGCCACTCAGCATCCTAGTGGCAATCTAAAGGGCCCAGGGCTCTATATGCCTCTTCTGCCTCAGGCCATTTTGAATCACTGGGTCCGCTTTGTCTACCCTTCCCCCCTAACATATCAGGCACAACTCCTAACATATCAGGGTTCTGGTCCATACCTGGGGCTCCCAGGCACTATCTCATAGGTTCAGAAACTTTTCAGGTCAGAAAAGACAATCTTGATCATTTAGTCCAACCTCCTGTGCACTGCAGGCCACAGACACTCACCCGCTCCCATAATAGATCTAGCTAAGTCACTGAAGTCTTCAAACCATCGTTTAATCATCTGATTTCATATTTCGTGGAGCTGAGGATTTTTTTTTAAATAAAACAAGCACCAACTGTATCATAAAATCATGAGAGATGGCAGCACTGCCAATGCCTGGCACTGATGGCTCTACAGTGATAATACAGAGCAGATCAATGTATTTATCACAATGAATTCTTCATTACAACTGTGGCAAAATGGTTTAACAAGGCAGCTTGCTCTTTTAATCACTGCAAGAATCTCTCCTTAATTGCATTACATTAGTAATATAACTGGCCAATGAGACATGTTTTTGATGCAAACCAAGTTCACCTCATGACAAGGAACTGTTTCATTAGTTGTAGCTGGATATTATTCTTTGATGGCTGATATAACAGAATCACAATTTGAAAATAAGGCCTGCTTTAAACTATTTCTTGTTCCCTTGTTCCATTTAAGAAATGATTACTTCAAGGAAGGGGAGGAGATGGCCCAAATATCACTGAAGTATGTGGCTTTAACGTCTACTCCGGTTGACCTTCCAAATACTTATTTTGTTGCTCTCTTTAGCTGCACTGCATTGGACTGACCACTCACATACACTCTGGCTAGGTCTAGACTGCAAGCCTCTTTTGAAAGAGGCTTTTTTTTCGAAAGATACTTTCGAAAAAGCCTCTTTCAAAAAGAGCGTCTAGATTACAACCAGTACTTTTTGAAAAAGCAAGCCGCTTTTTGGAAAGAGAGCACCCAGGTAGTCTGCATGCTCTCTTTCGAAAAAGCACAGTTTGCGTTACATAGAGCCTTTTTGCGAAAGAGCTCTTTAGAAAAAAAGGCATTCTTCCTCATAAAACGAGGTTTTCCGCGGTTGAAAAAACTGCCGTGTTCTTTCGATTTACTTTCGAAAGAACGCGGAAGCAGTCTAGATGCAGGGGAAGTTTTTTCAAAAAAAGGCCACTTTTTCAAAAAAACCCCTGTAGTCTAGACACACCATCTGTCTCCGAGCGTGGCCTTTACATGAAATTTAATGGAGATTTTCCATGTCTTAGCAGGTTTGTACATCTCATCTTGCCTGCTAAAGTTGATTAGGAATTCCACAAAGTTGGAAAAGTTTCAGTTTTGCTGGGGAATGAAAACTGACATTTCAGCAACAATGTTCAGTCCCAACAACTAGGTTTAAATTGCGGTCTGACTGTATTCCCTAAAATTGACCATTTTTTGCAATTTAAAGGGAAGCCATATTGTGTTAAAATACTTCTCTGTCCTCTTACACATGCAATAATCAGTTTGTAATCACACATTCATTTGAATGGCTTTGTATATATTTGCTAGAACTAGCTCATCAAAGGCTCTTACTGGAAGATAAGTAAGTTGGCTATTTCCCTGCAGTATTAACATGTTCAGAAATGCTGATAACCACAATTTTCAGAGTTTGGAGCTTTTCATTTGGTAACAAATGAAATTAACACAGTTAATTTCAACATAGCTGATCAGAGAATGAAACAATACAACAACAAACAGCAACACAAAATACATTAAAAAGGACAATAGTAAGTCCATTAAACCAAGTACTGACAAGTTAGAAAATGCCAGAATTACTTTTACCTGTGCAGATTTATTTGGTGTCTTTGTATGTATGCATCATAATGAAGTCTTTAATAACATGATCACATACAATGTTTTTCCACAGGACCCTGACTCATTCAGCACACACAAGGTACAGTGCTCACTTAACAAGAAGTGATTCAATATTTTGCTTTCTCTTCACTGTTCATTGTGTAGCTCCAGGCCTTATTTTCTGCACACTAATAAAACACTTCTCTGAAGACACATTTAGTTATTTCCTTATGAGCTTTTCGGTGGTTCTCACCACTATGGTATCTGCATAGGTACAGACTTCCCCCTGGGTGCTCAGCCACCCCAAGCCCTACCCCCACTCCATCCCTCACTCCAAATCCCTGCCCCCACCTCTTTTTACCCCTGTTCACCTCTGTCCCACCCCCATTCTACCCCTTCCCCCAGCCACTTCCCCTGACTCTTCCCCCTCTTTCATGGAGTGTCCCAAATGCCTCAAAGCTTCTGTGCAGGTGGGAGGTACTGGGAGGGAGGAGGAAGAATTGGTCAGAGGGGCCAGTGGCGGGCGAGAGATGCCGAGGGGTGGGGAAAGCTTGGTTACCAGCGGGTGCTAAGAAGCCACTAACTTTTCCCTGTGAGCGCTCTAGGCTTGAAGCACTCATTGAGACAGTACCTATGTTTAGCTGTGTGCTTGTATAACATTACCTTATTCTCACATAACGCATGTGAGATGAGGGGGGTGGTATTATCCCCATTTTCCAGATGGCAGCTGAGACACAGAATGATTAACATTAGAAGGGTGCACTGGCTCTAACTGTCCAATTTGATATACCTAGGGCCTAATATTTTCAGAGTTCTTTGCATTACACAGTATTTGTTATGCTCCAAGCACACCACCTATTGACTTCAGTTACGCCTGTAAGTGCTCCCAGAAAATGAGGAGTTTGGTTTAAGTGACTTGCCCAGCAGCACTCAGGAATTCTGTGACAGAGGCAGAATAGACTCCAGTTCTCCATGACCAGAGCTAAACTTTTCTTTCCTGCAGTCCCCTGCCTCATTCACAACACATGTTCCAAGGGGATTGGCTTTTAATTTGGGGTGAGCACAGGCCTGCCTGTCCCAGTACCTACAATAGGCAGACACATTCCAACTTCGGTAACAAATGAAATGGGGGCCTAGAAATACAATCTCTTTCACTGCACAACCCTGATTTGTCCCAAGAGAAGGTCCATCCTATGCCCTGAATGAGGCAGAGGTGTCGGAAAAATAGAATGGGATCATTAAATTAGAGACTGTATCATGTGTCTTAATTCTGCCATTTTCTAACTTCCGGAGTGTTTGGCTTTGGAACCTTAATATTGTTCTTGTCACACACTATGGATGTGTAACCTGTTAGCTTAAAAAAAAGCAAACTAACCTCTCTCCTGCTCCCCCCAAATTAATGTCATTATATGGAATCAGATTGATACCTGCAGTCATCACCATCATAAGTGGGCGGGGGGCGGGGCGGAGGAATGGATAGCAATAGTAGGTTGTCAACCGCTGTGTGGGCGCCAGCACCAGTGGGGAATGAGACACTTTGCCAGTGGATTTCCCAGATATTTACTGACAGCAGCAAAATGGAGAGACTCAGAAGTCACAGGTTCCATTCCAGGCTCTTGTGGGCACAGCCTCTTTACTCATTTCCCCCAAATCTGACACCTTCTGCTCAATCCACTCCATCCTGGCCCTCCTACTCTTAGTCCTGCTCCAGCCCCCACCTCTGTTTTCCTTCCCTAGCCATTCTGAGTCCCATCCCCACTGGCATCTTATCCCTCTCTCCTATCCCAGCCATTGCTAGTCTCTTACCCCCAATTTAGAATGTTATTTTCCTGCTCCCAGTGCCTACATCCAGTCACCATCATGTTCCTTGTCCCGTCATGTGACTTGTCTACTCCCCTCCCCTCCCCACCCAAGAGGCTATTGTTCCATCTGCATTTGAATCAAGCATCTTCCTTCTCCACTCTGCTTAGGTCCAATTTGGGTGGGGGATGCCACTGAGAACACAGGAGAGACCGGATGCCCTGCTTTCAGCTCTTGTGCCAATCCCTAGCCTAGTGCAGCCCAGAGCTACAATTGCTAAGGAAGTCCTGCTCAGCTCCAGGTTGGTGCACAGCACTGAAGATGGAATCTTCTGGGTTTTTAGCTACACATTTCAGGCAAGTTTCTACTGAATATCTTTTCAGAGGCTCACACCATGGCTGAAATTTCACAGGGACAGCAAAAGGCACATCCATGACAAAATGGTGATCTTCCTGACAAATTTCAATCCTTTCTCAATCCCAGAGAGACCCTAGAGCTTCTCAACCAAAACAGTTTACCAGGGACAAAACAATGCTTCATCCCTTAATCTTGTTCTCAGAAACCACTGACCTATTTTTGTGAAACTTTCCAGAGCAATTCTGCCTCAGGTAGACACAGGGCATGGAAAATTTCAGCTTAAAAGATTAAAGTTTGGCAAAGTTATGTACAGATGTAAACTGGTACATTAAGAATACAACCAGCCCTATATATTAGCCAAGCCTTGAATTGTGTGCATGCATTTTTGCACATGCATGATTTAGGCACAGAAAATACTTCCACCAACGTACACTTTAAAAAAGGTATGTCTTGTTTCTGGTACATTGTTGAACTAACCTTCCTAAAACCATGACCACTGTATTATATTTTGATGGAATCTGATAACTGCTTTACACATATTTATACACTAATGGGACTATCCAGAATCCACGGCGGGGCCCCGGCAGCAGAACAAATGCTGTCTCTCTGGGAATGGGGAGTGAAACAAGCAAGATTTGGGGGCCTACCCAGAAGATGCATACCCACTGTGTGGCATGTAGCTTTGATCCATGGCAGCCGAGTGCACCAGTGTGGGGCAGAGGGTAGAGTTTGGCAGGAGAATATATGACCACATTAATGCCTCCATCCTCCTCCCTTATTTTCACAGAAGGGATGTAACAACAGCAGCCAAAGTACACTGGGTGGTTCCCCAGAACAAAATTCCTGGAAGGAAAGTGATCCTTATCTCCACTTCATAGCACATGTCCACAACCACTGTACCTTCCCCAATGCTGATCGGTGCCCTGGTTTGAACATCTGGACTCAGGCCTGCTGATGGAAAGGGGAATTGCCCTGAGGTCTGGCGATTTAAAGGAGCCCAGAGCTCCCGGCCATCGCTGTGGCTACTGTGTCAGTGATCACAGACTGAGCTCTAGGCCTGTTAGATTGCCGCCAGAAAACTGTGTGGTGTGCTTCATGCAGTTCTGAGGGCTGGGGGCAGGGTGCACAGTGCTCTGGGTGGCATGGAGGGCTGGCTGCTCCATCTGGAAGCGTAGAGCCGAGGCCCTGCCCACCTTTCTCAGGGGCAAGCTCTCAGTTCCTCTGTCTGGACTATTTGCACAAATGAACAGTATTCCAGTAATGATAACCAGATAGAATATAAAAATGAGTAGTCCTGTAGTACCTTAGAGACTCTGCTCATGATACTATATATATATAGTTTTAGTCGCTAACGTGCTACAGGACTACTCGTTGTTTTTAAAGTTACAGACTAACCCGGCTACCCCTCTGAGACTTTTACACATAGAATATAGGGAGCCAAGCTATTCCTTTTGTGTAAACAGGAAAATAAAGAGGAATACTCTTTACCTTATGACATGTTTTCTCAGCAGGAAAATGCCTATTTTCCCCCAAACAGCTTGGAATTCTATCCCTTTATTCTAAATTATATTCCAACTCTTTGCTCACTCTTCTAGATTCCCAGTGAACTTTAGTGTTTAACATGTCAGAAAACTACAGGAACTCATTGTCTTGGACTTCTGACACCAGTGACGATTCTACCATTACGCACATGCAGTAAAATCTCACTAAAACTTTTATAGAGATTTTTGCAGTGAAGAATCTGCTGTGGGAAGCTGTGGATAAATGTAATGTCTGCTCCATTTGTATGAGCATGTGTATCTTAGAATCAGCCCATCTGCTTCTCCACAAGAACAAGTGTGCCACATAAAATTTAGTTGCCAATCCATCTTATTTACAGGGCCATGGCCTTTAAAGAACAATAGTAAAACCAATATCAGAGTATTTTAACTATCTGGCCATCACCAGGAAACTGGCTGAATAGACACAGGCACAGAAATAAACAAAGAGAAATTACACCATTAGATGATTGCTAGGATGCTTTTAAAATATAGATTAGCTTATAACTTGCATTAAAGAATGTAAACTCTTTATGTTTAAATAACACGTAAGCCTTGTCAGGGTTTTTGGAATGTCTGTGGCCATATGGATATACTGCATGAAGTACAACATCACAATCTGACCCATTGGTTGGAAAAGGTGTACTGTATCTTGCATGTTTCTCAAAGTAACCCATGGTGAGTTATTTCACATGGTGGGACACCAAGCAAACAAGGTGGATGTTTCAAAACAAATGCTGGAAGATCGAGTTGTGGGTTGCTTCTATCACAGTCTTTCAAGAAAAGACCTTAGGACCTGATACTAAACCCACTGAGGGCAGTAGACAGACTAACAAAACTTCAGGAAGAACCAGATCAGGATCTTAATGAGCTCAGAACTATTAAGAGAACTAACCACTGGCTGCATCCACAAGAGCTTAGTAAGGACTGTGTGCCAAGAGGCACTAGGTCAGCTGAATTGTCTGGAGGTGTCTGCTTGCAGAGTCTAGAGATGACAGAACACTTCTCAGTGGGCTGCAGAAGCACATGGATGATCAGCAACTGCTAAATCCTCAGAGTTCAATGTTTCCTCCCCTAATTCTGCCTTCAGAACAGCAGCTGACTGGGGAGACACAGTGTCAGGACCTTTCCTCTACCTTACTCCTTCGGAGCAAAAGGTGGCCTGGTGCCTCCCTATTCCTTGTACTTAATGACTACCCCAAAGTGACTATCCCAAATGACTGCCCCACCACCAGAACCTCTATCCCAGAGCCCTCACCCCTCTGCATCTCAAACCCCTCATCTCTGGCCCCAGCCCAGAGCTCTCATCCCCCTCACATCCCAACCCCCTAGCTCATCCCTCAGTCCCTCTCCCCTGCCCCGACATTCCAACCCCTTGGTCCCACCTTCCGCAGCCTAGAACGCCTTCCTGCACCCCAGACTCCTCTTCCCCAATCCCACACCAGAGCCTGCTCCCTCAGCCAGAGCCCTCACTCCTTTCTTTACTCCAACTCTTTGCCTGAAGCCCTCTTTTGCACCCTAACCCCCTCATTTTTTAACCCATTGCAGATCATGAACCCCCCTTTTAGAGACTTCACGCCCTCTCACACCCCAACCCCCTGCCCTAGCCCAGTGACTGTAAGTGAGGTGGGGGATAGCAAGCCATCTAGGCAGCAGGAATGTAGCGAGCAGAAGGTGGGGCTTTGGGGAATGGGTGACACTAGCATGTTTGGTTTTGTGTGATGAGAAAGTTGGCAACCCTACTTTCCAAGCTGAGCTCCATGTTGGTTAATCAACATATCTGAACCTCTGTTACTAAAATAAATCCTGTCTCTAATGTCTGCTCTATAAATATTTCTTCCTCTTTCCAGTACATCTTAATAAAATGTAGGGTTTTTTTCCCAATCATAAGTATTACCACTGGAAACTTTGCAAGAAAGGTTTCCTCTACATGATTGTATAATATAAAGCCAAGCATGCATTATCTGGGAAAGTAGCTATGCTTTTCTCGTAGCTGGAGTTGCATATCTTAGTTTGACTTTCTCACATAACATAGACCTAGCCTTTGAAGATGTGTGTGGGGGTCGGGGAGGGGTTCGTTTTATGACTGTAACATGTTTAGTCTTCAGAAAGTATAAATCATTCTGCACCTCTGGATTCTAGCTGTCATTCAGTCTGATGAGTTGCACAGACAGAAGACTCAGATGATGCATTGGTCTGCTTCCTTTTCAAATGGATTACAAAGGCCACAGGATAGGAAGTTATAGTTAGAATGAACAGGCAGAAAAAGGGGTGGAGTGATTACTTGCACAATGAAGATAAAAACAACAATGCTATGGTGATGGAGATATTAAAAATAATACAGGAGGACTCTGTAAAAATACAGGAGGACTCTGAAGGAAAACGTGTCTTGAGAATGACGTGGTGAACAATAAGCCAATCTGGCAGGACAAAAAGGATCTAATAATTTAAGGGTCAATTAATTAATAAAACATGATCATCTGAGTCTTGTATCCATAGCATAATTTCTCCTTGGGTTTTGTGATTCCTTACGGCCTTTTTGCACTCTTGTGAGTGGATTCCTCCCATTAAGAGTCCAACATTTTAATTGTCACAGCTATCTGAAGATATTTCACTGTCTCTTTTATAGGGGATTCCTGTGAGGAGATGTGGCTTTTTTGTTTGTTCTGCTCATAGAGTGAGACCATGAAACCATGTTCTCGTTAAATGTTTATGGCTTTTTTTAACAGAAAATTATTGTCCCATATATCTACTTAATCACATGTAAATCAAAAAAGTTGAAAAAGCAGCCTAGCCCGAGACTGGTGTAAGACAAATGAAGGAAAAAGAAGACAGATCTTTAACTTAAGTTTTGCCTATGGAAACCCAGATTACTTCCAATCGTTTAGGCAGGAGTACAGCCCAGGAAAAGGTGGGAATAAGAGGATGGTGTGTGTGGGGTGGAGGGGTGGATTAATGTATAAGTCCATGTGCATGTCAGATTTACAGTCTCATTAAAATAACCCACATACTGCTAATTACTGGCCTCATATTTTGTTTTTAAAACATTCATAGGCATGCAACCAATATTCTAATTAAAGAGTAAAAGTAAAAAGGGCTCAGCTGTACTTTCGTAACCAGAACAATGAAGCCAACATTTTCAAAGACTGGGCATTGGTATTAGAAATGTAGTGTGAGACACCTTGGGCCTGATTTTCAGATGTGCTGATGATTTACATAACCAGTTGACTTTGAATGGAAAGCAGATACCAATTTTTTGAAAATGTCAGCAAAATTCTGCTTTCTAATATGTGTGAAAAGCTCCACTTTACTTCCACGACAACTATGTATGTCCAAAGGAATTCTTCTCTTAAAATATTAGGGACAGGCCAACCAGACAATGTGTGAATTTTAAATTAGGGTTGGGCTGAATCATATATATGGTTCAGGTTCAACAGCCCTGTAAAACATGTGCTTTTCTTGGGAGACTTTTCCCCAAATTGTAGAAATCCCAGGTTGTGAGTCTATTTTTCTATCCTCTTCTAGGGTGGCAATCTTAAACCCACCCGAGTGTTCATGAGATTTTTCTGATATCTTGAGCTGACATCTCATTAGACATGATGGTCTCATTTCACCTCCATGTAAAAGAGCTGAAAAGTAAATCCTTGTC
The DNA here is from genome assembly GCA_019425775.1 of Rafetus swinhoei. Lineage (NCBI taxonomy): Eukaryota > Metazoa > Chordata > Testudines > Trionychidae > Rafetus > Rafetus swinhoei. The sequence continues at coordinate 18,847,410 of CM033434.1, forward strand.
CAGTTTTGGACCTGACCAGGTACCAAAGCCATAGAGTCAGTTATAAATCCAATGTGATGAGTCCAAACTTGATAGGTTGGCTGAAGGTTAGTGATGAACTATATTTTCTATTTTTTCCACTATAACCTCTGAGGTTATACAGGATCATGAGGAGAAATCATCGTCAGGATTTTCAAATATGATACCACCACTGTGTATTTTTATTGGCCCCTCCTTTTAATGGGTAAAGCCTACATAGAGTTATGAAGACAAAGCTGCCCAAGAGTGAATGCTGGGCTCTTTGAAATATCAATTATTTTACTCGTAGTAGGATTTGAATTTTGTAAAAGATCCAGACTTTGAAATTGCAACCTCAGGCTCTAACTGGTAATTCCCCTGGGACTAAATGCTGTTCAGTACCCCCAATGATTTAGGAATAAATTACCTCAAAGCGCATCATTATTCAAAGTTACTTTTTGGTTATACAATTAGCATTTGCAGTTTCAAATTAGTTCCTGTTGTTCATGCATTTTTTACCAATCTAAACAATAACTGGAGGCACTCTTCAAATGGCTAGAACTGAACACAGCAATGCTGAATAAAGACATTTATGATATTTATCGATACGAATGGAACAAGTGAAATTGTGTGTGGCAAGCACTAGATAGGTGCTAAAGCAAGCTGCAGGAATACAAACATCTTTGCTTCGATAGGTATGTTTCTCCAGATTCTCCTAGCCCTTCTGCTCAAAGCTCTTGCTAACTTGAGCAGGAGTTACACACCATATTTCATTCTTTGCATACTCAAAATCGTCATTAGATTTAATGGGAGTTAGAGGCACAACGAATCCAGGGCTCAAAAGTTCTGGCCTGAATACAGCATAATAGTAGCAAGATGGGCTCTACGTGTAAGATTAGCTGCCAATATTGAATAGCATGTTATTCATTTACACTACAGGGACTGATCCAGGGGAAGCTAATAATATTCAAAGAGAACAGATAAGTGTTGAATCAGAATGGTTTTATAGGTAGGAGCAGTTGCATAACATAAAACCTTCCCTATTAGGAGTTACATGACACAAAGGTACAGAGATGGAAACACATAGGATCCAATCAATGTTTTGAAATTCAGGCAACTGTTCACAGGAGACTTTTTTCCATTATTCACTTAGCTTTAAACAGCAAGGTCACCATTTTGTTATTCATCATAGTATTGCTCTCAGCTGAGATCAGATACTATTTCCCTTTGGTGCACTGGTTTATAATAGGAATCATTTCTTAGGAACTGTCATGGCAAAAATGGAATTTATTTCTATTTCTATTATTTGATATCTAAATGTATGCATCATATTTGTCCTACAGCACATGCACATAAAGTGTTGTAAAATAATACAAAATTAGTTGAACGACATTCAACTAAATATTGTTGACTCAAAACCCAGAGCTCAGTTGTAAATATAAAAACATTAGATCTATTATTTTGACGGTTTCTATCTATGCATAGCTTTTGGATATTTGGTAAAGTGGTCAGAATGTACATTGACTTCCAGCTCACATAGAGTGCATCTATACTGCACTGTAGGTCGAAATAAGATACGCAATTTGAGCTACGTAAATTGCATATCTTAATTTGATCTTATTTTGAAATAGTTTATTTCAAAATTTGGCATTGTCTACACAGCACTTATTTCAAAATAAATCTCTATTCTGAAACATCCCTTACTCCTTGTTGAATGAAACTTGAAGGGACATTGGAATAGTGAGCCCTTTATATTTTGAAATAACGGGTGTGCTCAAAAAGACACGGAATAGCTATGTCTCCTATTCCAGAGGTATCCCGAAATAGCACTGCAGTGTAGATGTATTATAGGTCCCTAAAATGCAGGATAGTTTTCAGGGGGAAGTGTGCTTGTGTTGTTCTTAGTCAAGCTAGGAGTATCATTTCCCATGTTGAATCAAAACCAAAAACACTTATGTATCTGTTACTGTCATCCCCATTTTAGTGCATCATTCAGCTGTCTGCTATTTACTAACTAACAGCATCCTGCTGGAGGCTCTGAAAAACACAATGGAAGATACAAGTCCTGTTCTAAGGAGATCAAAGTCAGAACAAACATTGAAGTTCAGACACACATAGCAAGATGATCACTAGGGTCGTAACCTAACCCACTCTTGTGAAAACTTGAGTGCATCCATGGACTTGTTTGCAAGTTGTATCAGCTGCAGGGTTATTAGCTCTGGAAAAGCACTCACATTTAAAGCCCAAAGGTATGTCTACACTACAGAGTTAATTCGAAATAACAGCAGTTATTTCGAATTAACTGTAATAGCTGTCTACACATCCAATCCGCTATTTCAAAATAAATTTGAAATAGCAGAGCCCTTATTTTGAATTAGGTAAACCTCATTCTATGAGGAATAACACCTAATTTGAAATAGCTAATTCAAAATAAGTGCTGTATAGACATTTAATTCGAAATAGGGGGCCTCCAGCCCTTCCCAGGGAGCCCTGGTGGCCACTCTGGGCACAACCAGGAAAACTTACTCTCCTCTCCCCCAGCCCCGGAGCCATTAAAGGGGTAGACCCTGGCCACAGTGCCTGTGCCAGCTCCAAGCCTGCCAGCCCAGAGCCAGCAGTGGCCACCGGGGCCCCTGATCCAGTGGCCCCAAAACATGAACCAGCAAGCCACTGGCAGCCAGCCCTCCACCGCTCCCCAGGAGCAATCTGCCAGCTCCCAGGAGCCTGACAGGGGCTGGAGAAGGTGGGCGCCTTCCTGGTCCAGGGTGGAGATCATGGACCTTATTCAGGTTTGGGGGGGATGCCCCCAACTTCCATCATCTCAGCCCTAGATGGAGGAACACGGCCATCTATGGTAGGATAGCTGCCAGCCTGGCCACCAAAGGCCACATGCAAACCCAGGAGCAGGTTTGCATGAAAGTAAGGTTGGTCCAGCGAGACCCCCAAACCTGAGCCCTGAGCTTCCTCCCCCTTCTTCCCCCTTCCAGCTCCCTCCTCCCAGGTTTCCCCCTCCCCTCTCCCACCCTCTCTCTTCCCCTCTCCCACCTCCTTTTCCCACTCTTCACAGAGGCTCATCCCCAGTTTTGTTCAATAAACCCAGTTTCTATTTTTGAACATACATGTCTTTTATTTGACATCAGGAAAGGGGGCTAGGGAGGGGTAAGTGGAAGGACATGAAGGAGGAATGGGGCACAAGCCCCCAGTGGGGAGGACCGGGGAGGCTCTGAGGGCTCCTCATGGTGGACGCTCTCCCTCAGGGCCTCCTGGATACCTGACAGCCCCCCGATGCACCCCCCGGATGGCAGCCTGCAGCAAGTGCAGCCGGGCTGATGGCACCGACCCCATGAGATGCACCGGCGTGCCCAGGGGCAGCTCTGGCTCCATGTGGCCGAGTGCTGTGGTGTCCTGAGTGTGGGCACTCAGGGTACTCCAAGACAGGACTGCTCTACTGTCCCTCATCGAGGTAGACAAGCAAGCAGGGAACCCTGAGAACTGTCTGTCCAGGGTGGGGATAGAGTCCCTTTAAGCACGGAGCTCAGTTAGCCTCAGGCAGCAGCCCCACACACTCAAGTCCTAACCTGATGCCCTGCCGGCACTGGTTCCGGCCAGGCTTAACTTCGGTTCAGGGTCCACTCAGTGTGGACGCACTACTTCTAAATAGCAAAACGCTATTTCAAAATAGTTTTTGTGTATAGATGCGTTAATTCGAAATAGTGCTGTAGTGTAGACATACCCCAAGATCTGTAAACAAAGCCCTTTCTGACCCATGTGACTGAAAGGTGGACTTATCACAATATGGCTATTATGATTGATTTCTGCTGGTAGGTTATGCAGAAGAAAGGTGTTTTAAGAACAAACCTTGGAACAAAAAAGAGTGTGAATACTTGGTATACTGGAGAGTGTCCCAAGCATAGGAGATAACATGGATGAATCATGCCAAAGACTGCGTCAGAAAAAAAAAGGAGTATAGATAGGCAGAATGACCAACAGAAAAAAAAAAGTTGGTGCTGGCAGCCTTCAGAGAATCCTTTAATTTTATCTGCATGAAATGTGTGATGCTTTAATGCAACCCAGGAGACTGCAAATCATATAAAGCAAGTACTGAAATAAGTTATCACTCAAAAATCTGCCTTAGATTGAAAAACGTGCCATTTTTGCCTCATCGGGCAGCATACTGCGCTACCAATACCCATGTAAAGCAGACAGACTCCCTTAGAAATAGGGAAAGCAAAGGCCACAAAAAAGCAATGTGAAGGAAAAAATAGTAAAATTGTCTATACTATTATGAATGTTATCACTTTAAAAGTCTTTCTCCCCCAGCCTGTCAGGAATCTGGCATGGGAAATAATTTCCAAATGGGGCACATTAAAAGTCTTATTCATGATACATAGTGTCAGAGGAGTTCATATTGTGTTCCCTAGCCATAGCTTCCCATCATCTCAATTTAGGGGCCATTTTCCAACTATCCCTCTGATGTCTCCAGATTTATCTAAAATATGTGAGGCATTTTCCAGTGTTAACTAAAAAATGTGAGGCATTGTGCCCTTTGCACTAAGCAAGGATCGTCTCCATTTTAGCAACACTATATGGAATACTGAAAATGTGCTCTAAGTACCTGTTGGCTAGTGTGCAAACTGGGTAGGGAACAGTATTGTTTGCCAGAGCTAACCACAACTCAATGGGGAGTTTCTCAGTTCTCAATAAATGATATTTGCTGACATATTTTTATCCTTCATTACAGAAATATGCTCCCACTGATTTATAATACGTATAAGAAGATTGGGTTTCCTTAGATAGCCCCAGCTGATTCTAGACTGATAATAAAAGCTCTGAATTATACATAAACTGTACATTTACAAATGGGTCATAACAGTGCTTTTTTTGTACCGGGCAGTACCATCACAAAAAAAGCACTGGGTCATAACAGTATTTGCTGCTGCTGTGCCTTCTTACTAATGACTTTAGCAGAAGTGGTTTAGGTGTTAGCCTGGAACTTGGAAGACCAAGGTTCAGCTCTGTTCTACCATAGAATTCCTGTGTGATCTTGGGAAATTACAGGATCTCTCTGTGCCTCAGTTACCTGTCTGTACAATGGGGATAACAACTCTGCCATAGCTCACAGGATGCAGGGAGGATATTTATGACTATGGTATCACTGTGGTAATATGAGCCACAGAAGTATCAGAGGTAGAGTTGCCATTCACTCATCTGACCTTTTCTACATAGTCCATAAAACCCTACACTTTTTTCTTCATTTAATGGATTTAACTTTTTCTGTTAGGATATTGTGACCTTTGAGAGAGGAATTTAGCAGTATGTAATATGCCTGTCTGGGGTGTAAATAGTGCAGAAATCTAGCAGAGGTCCATTGAAAATTGCATATCAGCAGTGTCCTGTCAGTTAATATCTATTCTTCTCCTGTCACTAGCAGAATTTATTTGCAAAAAGAGCAAAATCACCTGTATTCATGTTAACACCTTGTTGGATTATTGACTTCTTTATCATTGTACTTGGGGACATAAACTGATGTTTAGGAAAAGTGCACTAGCTCAGTTGATATTACATTCAGTTTTGGCATGACACTGGGATTTGATTTCTGCTTTTGGCTCAATGACTACATTTTTCATGATCTGGTTTCCCTTTCAGCAAAGGTATGTTTCTTACAGAGACTCTGATCTCCCAGTTACTCTGCAGCTTGGCAGAATTTTTGACTATTCCTGTTCTTTAACTTTCCCCATCTGGCTGAAGTCCACTACCTTTCTCTCCAGCATCAGTGGGAGTATTAAAGTGCTCCTTCCTTTTGACAGAATCTGCCAGATTGAGAGAGATTCCTTTTACTTATAATGAGAAATACAGCTGGGACCAGTTGACTGTCAAAACAGAGAAACTTTTTAAGCCTACCAACTGCAAGAGGAAGATTATGTTGGCTAGTGGGATGAAAACTACCATAACCCTCAGTTTCCAGTAAATAAGAATCCTTTCTATCCCTATTCTCTTTACATCTTGGCAAGATGATCTTGCTCTTTTCCCAGTTTAAAGTGAAATGTGAAGCAAGCCCTTAGTATTATCAAGCTGTTTAGTTCTGAGCACTGATATTGCTTTCTTGGGATGCTTGCTTGACAGATTATATACCACTGAGCCTGGGCAAAGATGACACCGGTCAAAGCAATGACAACAGCAAAATACAACATACTCTGCTCACAAATGAATATAAACTCTCTACAACAAATTTAGGTTTAAAATTAAACTATGGCTTCTAACTGTCAGAGGAATGAAATTCTGGGAACAGCCCAGCACAGTGAGAAGTGGGGAGCAAAAAGTCTAGTTTTTTTTTCAAGACTGCGCTTGACAAGTTTATTATCTGATGGTGTCATGATGGTGCCTACAAAAGCAGATGTCTCTTCTATGATTACTGTTAGCAAATACCTCCGATGGCTGGAAATGGGACAGATAGGGAGGGCTCTGTGTGAGAACATAGAATTCCTTTCCAGGTTTCTGACTAGTGGGTCTCGCTCACAAGATCAGGTCCAACTGATCACTATAGCTTGTGTTAGGGAAGGATTTTTCACCCAAGTCAGGTTGGCAGAGAGCCTGGGGGGGGGGAGGGGATCTCCTTCCTCTGCAGCACGGGGCATTGGTCACTTTCTGATCTGAACTGTACTAAATGATGGCTTCTCTGTAACATGAAGTCTTTAAATCTTTATTTCAGTAACTCAGCCAGAAGTTATGAGCCTATTATTGGAGTGAGTGGATGAGGAACCTACACTGTACAAGAGGTTCAATTAGATCAGGGATGGGGAACCTTTTTGAGCCCACATAGAAATCAGTTCGGGGGTTGCACACAAATGAGAAACAAAACAAAACAAAACAAAAACCCATCACTGATGTGCCACTGACTGAGGAGAAAGACACTCCCCACATTCCCCTCACACACCAGAGCCTAGGTGGACCCAGGATAGTAGATTTTTTGTGTACCCACAGGCTGGAGTGCCAATGCAGGTTCCCCAATGCTGAGAGGGAGCCCTGATCCTTGAGGACTGGATTCAGGTGAGCTGGGGACCATATCTGGCCCCAGGCATTAGGTTCCCCATCCCGGATTAGATGATCATGGTGGTGATCTTCCTGACAGTCTCTATGTTTATGTAACTCTAACATGCTTGATTAACTAGCAGATCACACTCAGCGTTTGAAAGTATGATTCCCATAATATAGATTTTTTTTTCTCCTTCAATTTTATTCCTCATCAGCTCTGATATATGTGATAGGGCTCATGATAGTTCTGGGCTCCTAGAAAATGCAAGCAGCAGAGATTAGGCAGGCAGTTAAGGCCATGGCTAGAGTATCTAACAGTCCTTTTATACAGCAAAGGACCCAAAAAGCAAGCTTGCTAATCTAGTTCTCCATTCCTTTGTATTAAACGGTTAATGCTAAGGGCACATCTTCACATGCTGTGCCAGAGATCAACAGTCTGGCATTAGATGTAGCAGCTCCAGTATAGACCCATAAATCGAACGCTGAGGGCAGCTCCAGCCGATGCCCGTACTCCTTGCAGTTGACAGGAGTAAAGGAAGCCCATGGGAGCATTTGCTCCTGTCAGCCTCTGGCAGTAGGGATGGTCCCAAGCTAGCTTAAGGTAAGCCGACTCCGGCTATGTATTCTACATTGCATACCATAGACCACCCTTCCAGGTCTAGTGTAAACCTGACATAAAGGTTTAATTGGGAACCTTTTACTCATGGCGGTGAACTCTTAAACAAGGAATCCCATTGATTGCAATTTTTTAAAAATCAGTGCTGCTTATATCAAAACTAGAAATAGAAGTAGTAGAAGTGAGAGTGATAGATAGGTAGAGCAACTGTTACATTTAAAAAAAATTCAAGAGTGTACTCAGTTTTCAGGGTTCTTTTAAAACAACAGAACAATACACAAAGCCGAACCAAGGGATTAGATAAAAAACAGTTAAGAGAGTGGAGAGTTAATAAGAAAGAATGGTTTCCTGGAACAAATAGGTTTTAGAGAAGGATCTGAAAGAGAAAAAAGTAAGTACTTGGAAGACAATGGAAAAAAGAGAAAGGAGGAGAGAGTGGAATAAAGAGACAGGGATGATGAAAATAGTTTGGGATAAAGTTTAGGCAGAGGTAGGCAATAATTTGGATGGGGGAGCATTCCAAGAATTTGGTAAGTGGTCAACAGACACATGTGACCTGTGTACCATGTTTTGCCTGTCGTGGGAGATGTATAAGGAAAGGCTTATAAAGCATGAACTGCTTCTTGCTGGCAATAGGAAGTACTTCCAGAAGCATAAAAGTTATTCACTTACTAATGCTCTCCATTTAAGACAGGTATAGAATTTGTCATTATGTTGGATCTCCCTGTCAACTTCCCCCTTTGCTTTTATTAAGGCATAAAAGTTCCTCAGTTTAAAAAGTTGTAAAACTTCTAATTTAATAGGAAAAAGTAAACCAAGATGATGACATAATTTTTATCTTGCACTTCTTCAAACCCACAGAACTGCATTTCTACTTTCTCAGTGTAGAGCATATTTATAACAATATCTGTCTCAGAGCAAGAAAATTCAGCAAAGTTCAAGAATCTCAGCAATCCTTCATTTGTATTTTATTCTAGTGTATCAATACAGATGTGGCACTTGAGTTGTCATACATTACTTCAGAATACCCTTTTATACATGGTCCTGATTCAACAAGTGAGGTAAATCAATGCCGAACCATAAGTTCATGAGTAGTCCCATTGAACAGTAAGACTACAATTTCTTTTTCACGTTTTCCTAAGAATCCATCACAGTGTTGGTCCATCAGCTCTAATCAGTTCCAAAGCCTCAGTTTAGATGTACGTATTTGAAGAGTTGCCCTTTTGAGATTGACAATAATCAGCAGAAGTCTGACCCAATTACCACTGGGTTTGGAAATATAGCTTAAGACCAAACCTGTTTGGCCCATCAGTCACATATCACAGCATTATAATGTGAGCATGAAATCCTCCCTCACTGAGAATTTCCCTGACGTATCACAATTGCAGAAACATACGTTCTGAAATAACTTGGTTATAACCCATCCTACTGATCATCAGCTTTCAACGTTTCTTGTTTCTTAGTATACTGCAAGTCAGGCTGCTACGTAAACTGTATTTACTCATAGTTTCAAGATCCCTTCAAGAATTTATTTCTCTCACAGCCTTCCAGGCACACACACATTGTTTTATTTCCTTCTTTTTATTTTGCCTAGTTGAATTTAATGACGTCTGCCATAAGGCCAAAATGCTTATGAAGAAAAAAAGGGGATTTTTTTGTGTGTGTGTGCCCATGTGCACGTGTGCATGTTTTACCAGGTGTAGGTTTCTTAACCATTTTCATCCCTAACAACAACTGCCTTTTTCAACATTGGGTAGCCCTAAAGTAGAATCAAATGTGTTCTGGTCGAGTGGAAATAATTCATGTCAAACCACTGTTCTTTTAGCCCTTATTAATACTGTCTTTTGAAAAATAACTATTATTTCACCCGTTTTTATGTAAGATCGAATTGCAGCCAGTCATTGGGTCGTAAGATCTCACTGATATGAAAAGATATAGAAAAGTGATTGCAAAGAAGGACTGCTTAGGTATTTTTTTATCATTATGACTATACCTGTATCATAGGAGGATTTAACCCAACAGAGATGAGGAAATTCTATATCAAATAAGCATTAAATGCATCCCATCTTACCAATCTTCCTGGGGAATTAGTCATCTAAAAGCTCACACTGACATGGGGAAAGGTAAAATGTTACATTTATTTCCCCCAAGTGTCTAACAAGTAGATCAAATAACTCTAAAATGAAATTGTCAGACTGGAAATGTTTTTCATCAGGATAACTTTTATACTCTATAAATAAATGTTTCAGCCATTCCGAGAAATAGTGCAGTCCAGATCTCAAATCATAGAATATCAGGCTTGGAAGAGACCTCAGGAGGACATCTAGTCAACCCCCTGCTCAAAGCATAACCAACCTCAGCTAAATCATTCCAGCCATGGATTTGTCAAGCTAGGCCTTAAAAACCTCTAATAGAAATTTCACCCTCTCCCTCGGTAACCCATTGAAGTGTTTCACCACCCTCCTAATGAAATAGTTATTCCTATCCAGCTGAGACCTTCTGCACTGTAACTTGAGACCATTGATTCTTGTTCTGTTACCTGCCATCTGAGAACAGCCTAGTTCCATCCTCTTTGGAATATCGGTTCAGAGAGTTGAAGGTTGCTATCAACTCTGCCCCCTCGCTCTTTTATTCTCCAGACTAAATAAGCCCAGTATCTCTTCATAAGTCATGTGCTCCAGAGACTTCATAATTTCCATTGCCCTGCCAGGGGCTCTTCAATTTGCCCACATACTTTCTGTAGTAGGGTCCCAAAACTGGACACAATTCTCCAGATGTTGCCTCACCAGTGCCAAATAGAGGGAAATAATCACGTTCCTCAGTGTGCTGCAGTGTTCCTACTAATGCAGCCCAATATGCATTAGCCTTCTTGGCAACAAGGGCACACTGTTGACTCACATGCAGCTCCACATTTAATGTAATCCTTGGGCCTTTTTTGTGCTGCTCTGCTGCTTAGCCAGTTAGTCCTCAGCTTATAGCAGTCCATAGGATTCTTCTGTCCTAAATGCAGAACTCTTCAACTGTTCTTGTTGAACCTCATAGATTTCTTTTGGCCCAATCCTCCAATTTGTCTATGTCACTCTGAATCCTAGCCCTGCTCTCCAGAATATTTACCTCTACTCCCTGTTTGATGTAATCCGTGAACTTGCTAAGAGTGAAATACATCCCATCATCCAGATCATTAATGTTGAACAAAACTGGCCCAAAACCGGCTCATGAGGCATTCCGCTTTGTTACCAGCTGACAGTCGAACCACTGATCACCTACCCATTGAGCTGGTGATCTAGCCAGCTTTCTATCCACCGTATGATTCATCCATTCAAGCCATATTTCTTTAACTTGCTGGCAAAAATACTGTGGGAGACCATATGAAAAGCTTTGCTAATGTCAAAGTATAAGACATCCACTTTCCCCATATCCAGAGAACTAGCTATCTCATCACAGAAGGCAATCAGGATGGTCAGGAATTATTTGTGCTTGGTGACTCTATGTTGACTGTCCCTTTACCAAAATGTATCTGATCCCACATACATTTTATTGTACTTTCTTTTAGTAAATAACGTATTTGAATTTAATGCATAATTCTAAGAACTATGTATTGCAAACTATTTTGGAACCATCTTTGGTTTTGGGTATTGCACCACACCAAACACATTACTACTGTTAAATAAATCATCATAATGTTAAAATGTATATGTTAGTGGTTAATAGTTACTGGGGCCCTGATTTTCAGTCTGGCATTCACTTTACCCAGGCACATATCAATGCAGTGCCCTTTTCCAGCACAAACATCAGCACTATTAAGTGTGCTCTGGTGTGCTGCTCTGGCAAGGAATAGTCCACCCTCTGGGGTGTTCAGCTGCAGGAGGAGGAGAGGTGCATTCCCAGTCCACCTTTGGGGCTCTCCTGCAGGCTGCTGAGCTAATCCTCTGTCCTGAGCCCCTTCTCACCTCCCCCAAACCTCCAGCTCCCCAGCCCTGAGCCTCCTGCACCTCAACATTCCCCAACACCTTGCATTAAGCCCTCTGCCCTTCACCCTACACTAACATTTCTTACAAGTACTGTTGTATCACCAGTTCCCTGCAACTCCTGCCCTGAGGGCCCCCCTCCCAGGGTGTTTTGTGGTAGGACAGTACATGTAAGAAACTTAAGTTGCTTTTGCCTCTTAGTCTAACATTGGTTATGAAGGTGAAATAAATGTTAATTACAACTCACATTTATCTCAGTGTACATGCCCAGTGTCAGGCTGCAGGCCAACTGAAAATCAGGCCTTACAATTATGTAAGGTAGAAATAATCACTGACAAAGATTGTTGTGACTATTTATATAAAGCCAGGAAGCACTGTGACATTTCCAGTGTTGGAAATATCTTTTTATACTTTGTCTTTTAATTTTCCACCTCTTGTGCTCCTGAGTCAGCAGCAAACTAAGAGAAGAAAGGCGTCGCCTACACCCACTTTTAACATAAGGGCACAGCTCAGGCCTCAAATTAAAGAAAAACAGATAAAAATAAAATAAGCCATCTTTAGAAGTCTTGTTCAGAAGAATCTTCAAGGAAAAAAATTGATGAGACAGCCCAGGAATGAAGCAATATGTTTGATGGCCAGGGAATCCAAAGTTCAATACAGAATGCAGTATTTTAGTCAAGGACCATGGCTCCCCACTTCAGGAAACCAACCCTCCCTCTTCACCCAATCACTTAAGAAGGCGTTGCACTTGAAACACTTTCTGAGCTGGGACTTATATTTCCTGAACCAGGACCCTGTTACTGCTCTCAGAACAGGTGGGCCAGGAATGGGTGGGGCATGATGTGCAGTGGACCCACAGTGGGAGAGAGTGTGATTGACTGTGGTGCCGGCTAGGGGAAATTACCACCACTATAGAGCAGTGTTTCTCAACCTTTTTTTTTTTTTTTATAAAGTACCCCTTTAAAAAAAAAAAAATTATAAGTACCCCCAGTACCTACAGTTTTCAGACACATAATTTTTTTTCTACCATTGCAACACATTTGTTTAAACAACTTAATCGTAGCCAGGCGGGTGATGAAATTTTTGGGTGTAAAAAGTACAAAAATAATAAAGCGTTGTAAAACAAACAAAAATTAAGTTTTCTCCAAATTTCAGTTGTGTTCACATAACCCCTAGACTTCTCTCAAGTACCCCTAAGAGTACGTGTACCACTGGTTGAGAAATACTGCTATAGAGGACTGGGGAAGCAGGGAGGAAATTGTGCCCTAGAGTAGTGTCAGTGTGTCAAAATCCCTCCCAGCAGTGCCTTAGGATAGTGTAGTATGTACATCCACTCCTTGCTCTGGCCTTGAGAAGATGGCCCTTTCCTTTTTAAGGCCTTGTCTACACTAACCACCACCATCGATCTAATCTTTGTGACTTCAGCTATGCTACAGCTATGCTGTAATTACTACAGCATTTTCTGTGCAGTAAGGTTGGTAGGGGCTGTTCTCTCATTGACTCCAGGTACTTTTCTTGTCCTTGGGAGTGCTGGAGTCAACAGGAGAGTACTCAGAGATCGATTTATCTTGTCTAAGCAGGCCCAATAAATCGATGACTGGTGGATGAATCGCTGCACCGTCATCCACCTTGTAGTGGAGACAAGCCCTTAATGTAGCATGTGTACAGATTTAAGATCTGTGCTGAGCATGCACAAAAGCAATTCAAGAATTTGCAAAGGCCACTGCTCTTTGTGTGGGTGGGCTGGGTTAGTCAGACAAACAGAGTTTACTTTGGAGTACATTAAAATACATCAACAATAAAAGGTTGAGAACAACTTTCTTACAGGCAAATGACAGAAAGATAGAGGAAGGAGATCTAAAAATCCAAAGCTGTTTTGAGAAGAATTTAAAAGTTTCATCATATAAAAAATACTTTTATAAAGCCCAGAAGAACAAAAAGGAGGAATATTGTATATTTATTTATTTCTTTTACTTCAACTTTTCATGCAGAACTTCCAAGCTTTCTGTCTCTTACTCTGACACATTTACAGTATGAGCAAATAAAAGGAGGAAAAAGGGAAGTCAAAATGAGTAAAAAGGCAGACATCCTGAAAACAGAGCACTACAAGAGACGGATGTGGTGTGGGCTTGAGGTCATATTACAGCAGAATAATGAGACAGGCTTTTCTTCTTAAAACAAACAGTAAGAAGTAGAATATGCAGTTTCTAATGAGCACTGGTATAGTGACCAGAAAGCAAGCTTTAAAAAGCAGGATAGAGTGCGTGGGGGTGAGGTGGGGAAGGGGAATAGGCACCTATATAAGAAAAAGCCTCAGATATCAGTACTGTCCATATAAGATTGGGACATCTGCTCGCACTAAGCACAGGAAAGAAGCAAGACAGTGTCTCAGATCTCTTCACTGGTTGGGAATTAGCTGTATATATATTCCAACCTTAAAATAGAGACTTCAAATTAAATGTATGAAAACTATTAGGGCAGAGCAACATCACTGAATTCATTGATCTAGACCAGTCTGCCAAATCTTAAGGGTCTGTCTGAGCACTACTGAAGTATCCATCAAAGCAGACAATACCATATCCTGCTACATAGCAATACCTGAGGAAGTTTTTCATTACCAGACATAATGTAAGCCTTAGATGTTGTACGTTGACTTCACTCTGTTGATTTCAGCAGAGCTGTGGTGATTTATACTGACTGAGGATCTAGCACTAAATTTAAGGAATGATGGACAGCAGAGTCAAGAGTAGTGGGTTTCACATTCAGTCCCTTTAAGTCAATGCACCATGGCATTCAAAGTCATATGATGTGTTAGAAAATACTGGCAAACTGTAAGCCAACACAGCCAAAATTAGGTTTAGATTTTAAACTGCCAGACAGAGTTGGTTGAAAGTTTTCATTAAAGCAGTTTTACAATGAAAAATTATATTTTCATCTTAATTGACATTACAACTCATTTGTTTCTGTTTTTGTTTTGTTTTATTTTAATTTTTTAATGAAAAGACATTTTGAAAATGCTGAAAGGTCACATTTTGAAAATTTTAAAATGGGTTTTAATTTTTTATATAAAAATTTTCCAAAAATATTTTAGAAGTTTAGATCCAGAGCCAAAGTTCCATTAGACCCCAATGATTTTTATTATTTATTTAGTACATTTTGTGAGAATTTTTTTTGTTGTTGTTCTTGTTCCATGGCACAACAGAAAAGAAATCAAAGTTACGGAATTTCTTAAGAACTGGAAAATCCAGTTGCTGCTGAGCCTATGGGGAAGAGTTTTCTTTATTTTTCAAATGCAAATTGACATGGATCATAGTAAAATTTTCAAATGCACTTATTGATATTCAATGAGAATTATGTCCCCAACATTACTTACGTAAATGAGGCAGACTTCTAAATCACTTGGTGGTTCTGAAAATGTCACCCAGGACATTAATACTTAAACCACAAATTGTCATCAAATGATTTTTTTAATTAAGCTTCACAAACTAACAAACAAACAAACAAACTTCCTCCAAGTCTCATACTTAGAGAAAATGCATGAAACAGAAACTTATTTACAATTCAGTTTTTGCTGCTCCAGCTAGTTATGTGACTGAAAACTTAATAGTTGTATGCAATGCAGTTGTAGCTTTGTAGGTCACAGGACATTAGAGACAAAAGCTGAGTGAGGTAGTATCACAGAAGTTGGTTCAAAAAAAGAGATATTACCTCACCCACCTTGTCTCTGAAATAGCTATCAGTAGAAACTGTCTCCCAGTGACCAATTTAACAGCTACTTCATTAGTTTGGGTCTGTAAAATGTGAGCCTTTGAAGTTTGCAGACAAGGAGGTTGATCTTGCAAGGTGCCAAGCACTCACTTCAGCTCTTTATGTAGCCAGTGGTGGGTGAAGATGCTCAGCACATTCCAAAATGAGGCCCTAAAAAAGCCCACTTATATTAGTAGCTTCAGGGGGTAGCTGAGTTAGTCTGTACAGGATAAATTTAAAAAAACAACAACAAATGGTCTGGTAGCACTTTATAGACTAGGCTGTGCCCACGAAAGCTCATGATACCATCTATATGTTTTGTTAGTCTATAAAGCGCTGCCAGACCATTTGTTGTTTGTTTAACTTATATTAGTGTTTGGAATAATCCTGTGTCTTCCAGACACAAAGTGAATTTATGAGGGTCTCACTAGCAACCAGCAAAGATCATAAATGCATGGTATTTTTCATTGCAGTTTGTCATTTCCTTGATAACTCTTGGATCCTAAATTTCTAACCAGTGAATAAAATGGAGGCATTTTTAAAAACTATCGTTTGATTAACAACAAGCAGCTGCATCAGCTGATGTAATACAATGCCCATGCTAGGCAGATTAATGAATTCAAACTATATTTTATACATTTAAAGGCTGTTAATATATATAAGCCTGATGCCAAACCTCTTCCAGAAAACAATAAAATATGTATTATATGGGCATCTCAAGTGATTCATTTAAAAAAAAACTTGTTCTCAAATCACTCTATAAACAGGAATAAATCAAAAACATTTCAGCTGTTCACTCCGTTGAGGTATGGTATGTACTAGTACTGTATCAAAATAAAATATTTAAGCACTTTAAAATAATTGAGTGACAGAACATTCCAAAACATCTGTATTTATTTCTGTATTCATCCTAGGCCCTTACATTTGTAGCTCTTGCATAAAAATTTTTTTTTAATGACATCACACATCTGTATGTGAGCACTGGAAAATGCTTTATGTTCTATGTAAAATCTAGTTAATATGTGTCCTTATTCTACTCCAGAAAGATAATGCAGGGAGATAAATAAATGTGAAATGTAAATGACATAAGTGTGCTAGTGACACAAATTAAAGCTTCAGTCTACTCCAATTTAAATGGCTTCATGTGGGCTATTCAGCTGTGCCCTTGTGTACTGTAGGAGCTACAACAGGAAAGTACTAACGAGTCTGTGACCTTTGAAATGATTCTTATATAAATGTTTTCAATCATTTAGCCTAAACATCTAAAATACAGTGAGGATCTAAAATACAATGAGGGTGGGGAAGCGGTTGCTACAGGTTGAACCTCTCTGATCCAGTCCTCTCCAGTCCTACTGGACCATGGATGTTGCTAGACTAGACATCCACAGCCCCAGAGGTTGCCAGTGGCTGGGAGGTCAGCCAGGAGGCAGCCTGCAGGGCCAGTGGCCTGGGGCAGGGAACCAGGCCAGCAGACAGTGCAGGGCTGGGTGGGGAACCCTCTGGCCAGGGCAGGGTGCTCTGCTGCTTGGAGTGGGGCAGTGGACTAGATGGAGCCCAGCTAGCAAGCGGCAGGGGCAGGGGAAGTGCACTGACTGGGCCAGTGGCCAGGAGGGGATCCCCAGGAGAGCCTAAGGCCTGACTTTCTCTGGTCTGGCAAACTCCCCTCTTTCGGGACCATGCAGGTACTGAGGGTGCTGTACAAGGGAGGTCCAACCTGTATTAGCGAACACAAAGGGCCAGAGTGCTGAGCAGCAGTTTACTTCAGGAATGGCCATGTTGACTTGAGTGGGGCTATTCATGGAGTAAGATGTTCTAAAGTGTAGAGTGGGTCACAGTGTGACAGTAGAGTGGCCAACCAAACCCAGACATACCAAGCCAGACTTCACTATCCCAAATAAATGAATGCCCCTTCAAGTAGTATCCCTTGAGAGGTGCCATTGATTGCAATTGGGTTTCAAGGAATAGGATATTACCCAGTGTAAGTGTGAGCCACAGACAGTAATTTGCATAGCAGTAACTTTCACATTTAGAGCTCCAAACACAGAGAAAACCATTTTGGATTCTGTGTTTGCTTAATGAGAGCTGACAGTGAGTGGCAGAGAAAATAAGGATAATTCTGCAGATATCTTCCTCTAAATTCTGTCACCTGCATTGCAATGAGCTCCAGACATTTGTGGCAGCTCTTCCGGACAGCCCTGAGATTCTGCCTGGCTGCTCTGTCTCTGGTGGCAGAGACAGGTTTCTTGCCTTCCTCCTTATGCTAATTAGAAGCATGCATGCTCTGCTGACCAGACTATGATTGAATACAAATGCTGGCTACATCCCTTCTATCAACTCAAGCATGCTCCCTTTCTCTTTCTATCCCTAGTTGCAAGATGCTTCAGGCAAAAGGCAAGAGCATTGTAATAAAATGACATCTCCAAACACAGAGCCTTTTTTTCCAAGGCCCCTGGCTATCTCAGTTTCATTACATTTCTCAGGAGGGGGCATCACTCCCTGACAAGTAACATCTGGCCCAAGAGACCTCCTAATTTAAAACAACAAACTAATTATTGTCACCTCCTCTTTCCTGTAGCTTTTAGCTTTATTTTTTTTCCCCAAAAAGAATTATATCAGCAAGTATTCTATTTGCACGATTAATGCAATATTTTCCTCTTTATTATATTTATATTTCCACTGCTTACTGGAAATACTTGGTTTTGGAAGAACATCTTGATTAAAGATCTTGAAAATGACTCAGTACTAAAATAACCACTCTGCTTGCCTGCATCCCATGCAGCACAATGCACTCCATTTTTTTTTAAGTCATTGATGAAAACCAATAAGGAGCTGCAGGCATTTATTTATATAGTGAGACTATTTTTTCCCATAATGTTTTGGAAAATATTAGAATCTTGATAGGCAGCTATGTGGGAATGTAGTCCACTGGAATATTCTGATCTTAGAAATCTAATGTTCTAATCATAATTCTGCTAGTGACTTACTATGTAATCATTCACCCTGCTTGTCCTTCAATTTCTCTATCTCTAAAATAGGGAAGAATTAATGAAGGGTGGTACAACACTTTGTAAATAGAGAATGAGATGGAAAATATAAACATTATCACTACTGCACACAAATTCCTGCGTGGTGGCTTCAAGGCCAACGCTTGCCAAAAGTTACTACGTGGCAGTGTTGGATAAGCCACTATTTTCTTCTGTGCTTTATACATGAAGAAAAGGATAAATGGTGAAATCTTGGCCCCAGTGAAGTCAATGGGCATTTTGCCATTGACTTGAATGGGGCCAGGATTTCACCCAAGCCTTCCATGCTGGAGCATTACATCTCAAAACTAAGGTGTCAAGGAAATATTTCCATTTAAAAAGGAATCCAGAGGAGTTACTTGGCAACTTGGCTTAGAGTCAAACATCGTATAAAAAGTATGAAAGAGCTGATGAGAAAAAACCAGAAGTTAAAAACTCAGAATGCCATTGTTCTCTGTGAAAATAAGGAGAAGAAATTGATATCGGCTCTGGAAAAGGTGCAAAAAATTAAAGGAGAAACTTTAAAAAAGGAGAAGAAAAATGAGGTTATGAATAATAAAAAGTGAAGTAGATGGAGAGATATTTGCAGTTACAGCCACTTCTGCTACTGGCTGCACAATCACTGGAAAGCCTATTGATCAGCTTCCCAGATCTCTCTCTACATAAACAAAGTGAATACCCCGAGAGCAGACACTAGCAACTAACCATCTGTGTTCATTAAGATTGGGGCTTCTAGTCATCTTTTTTATCACATGCTGAAGTTCCTGTTCTTTGATGTATATGAAGGCTGGCTCTAGAGCCAAATGTTTTAAGGTGGTCAAACCAAGAGATAACTGACCTCCGGTTACTTGGGTTCAGTTAAGCTTCAAAGAATGTTTAAAGCTTTTAAGGAAACACTTATAATTGACTCACTTATTTTGCAAATGATAGTCATGTTTCTTCTATGCTTATAGTACCAGGCAGGGATAAGGGTTTTTCCAGCTTTAGCTGACATTTTTAAAGAAAGCATTTAACCCAGATATGTAATTCTCTATATCAGTTTGAAAAATAATTTTATGTTCCCTTAACACTTCCATGCTGTAAAAAGATACTGTAGGATCCATGACTAAGTTTATTTATTTTTGCCAATGAGTATATTGGAAGACTCATCCACATGCCTCATGCTTTGAGCAACAAAGGGCTCGCTTATGTTTAAAATGGATGTAGGAAGCTTTAAAATTATCAGTATAATTACTATTGTCTTTCTGAAGAACAATTTTAGTGTCACGTTGCCATTATAATAGCTATAAGAGTTCTCAAAGGTGATTTTACTTTCCTAAAGTAGGTTGTTTTCAGTTCATGCCTGCCTACACCACAGAGCTGGAATACTTACTATAGTCTGTCTTTTGTTTGGCATTCGTAGGCCCCAACCTCCTCCCCCCTCTGGAACAATCTGTGGGAGGAAGTTAGGGAGGAAAACTTTTAGTGGACTGTTCCATCACTCATTTTGGGGGGCAGGACTGGGTTGTTCCAAAGAAGAATGTGTCAGTGGTGGGAGAACAGTTTCATGCCCATATCCTCAGTTGCTGCTGTTCAATAGGAAGCCAGGACTATCCACATGGAAACCAGGAAGGTCTGAACTATCAGAGGGTTTTGGATTCCTATGGCTTCCATGCAGTGCAGCTCCTCTGGAGCTTTGACACTGGAGTTTCCATACTGGAAATACCCCCAACACCTTGAAGATCCTAGTGAAGGAAGTGCTTGGAGAGGGAGAGGTAACCTGGTTACCATACACAGAGGTAATGAAAACTAAGGCTATATTAACTCTCATAGGGTACGTCTACACTTGCCCCCTACTCCGAAGTAGGGAGGAAATTGAAGGTGACCGAAATTGCAAATCAAGCGCGGGATTTAAATATCCTGCGCTTGATTAGCATAGTCGCAGCCGGTCGCCATTTTGGAAATTGACTAGCCCGATTTAACTTGCCGCTTATAGACGCGGTACTCCGAGAAAAACCCCTTAACTCGAATTAACTGGTACTCCTCAATTGTACCTTAACTGCTACAATGAGGAGTGCCAGTTAATTCGAGTTAAGGGTTTTTTCTTGGAGTACCGCATCTATACGTGGCAAGTTAAATCGGGCTAGTCAATTTCCAAAATGGCGACCGTCTGCGATTATGCTAATCAAGCGCGGATATTTAAATCCCACGCTTGATTTGCAACTTCAGTCGCCTTCAACTGCCTCCCTACTTCGAAGTAGGGGGCAAGTGCAGACGTACCCATATAGAGGTTTTCAGCATGGATGGGGTTCCATGTAAGAGTTAATATGGCCCCAGTCTGCATTAACTTTTTATATTGTGACCAGGGGACAACTTTCCTTCTTCATCTCCTCCCTTCATTAAGAGTTTCAACTCCATGCAAAGGGAGACCCATGCCCAGATGTGTGTGAAAATCCCAGGGAATGAGCCCAAAGCAGGTTGCTGCTTCTATGGGGTATGGTTTCTAATAAACCAGAGAGTATTTGGTGATAAATGCACCAGGATTTCCCTCATACACATTTGAAATGCCTAGTTACCTGCAAAGTGAAAACAGAGGTGATGCAGCTATCCACTGCAGATGAAGAGGGGCAGGAAGTTATTTTATCATGTCCCAAGCTTATAACTTTGAATTCCCTTGGGCTCCCAGCACATGCTTGCCTCATCTTTGGTCTGTGTGTGTTTGGGATAAAAGTTAGTTGTCATTTACAACTTACCCAGATAACTGGCGCATGCCAAAATGATCTCTCATACATTTTCCTTTTCTGGGGTTGGCTTTTTGCTCATACTGCAATGACCTGAAGAATAGTGCCAGCAATGATGCCACCTCTGTTTTTAAAATACTTGATGGCATAGATTTAAGTGAATAATGACTATAATTTTACAGTGGTTCTTGATAACACTGTTACAGCTAAGCATCTATTATCATTTCTATTATAAAGCAGTTTGCAACGTGGCAGTTACTGATCAAACAGGTCTGAACTTCGGTATGTTGTTAATTTAAAAAAATATATCATAGACTAACAATTTTGTAAAAGGGAAAAAGAAAAATACCTGAAGTATAGTAACAAGTCTCAGAGGGATAGCTGTGTTAGTCTGTAGCTGCAAAACAAAACAAAAATGAGGAGTCCTGTGGCACCTTAAAGACTTTATTTGGGCATAAGCTTTCATGGGTAAAACCCAATTTTGCATCCCATGAAAGCTTATGCCCATGTATATCTGCTAGTTTTTTAAGGTGCCACAGAACTACTCATTGTTTTTCTGATGTATAGTAGAATCTTCCATGAAATCCACTAGTGACTTGACATAATATTGAATTTATGTGGAAGGTTCTGATGCTGTAATGGGCAGTAAGTATAAATAGATAAACTTTGCAATAGAATATTCACAGAATCTTCCACTCTCTTCAATACATTATCTGCAGAATTGAACTCCAAGGCAAAGAGCTGCACAACAACTGTCATTCCTATTGACCTCAGTTGTAGTTAAAAATGCCCAGCATCTTGCAGGATCACTGAACAGCTGGAAACAGGCCACATGCAGGAATTAATTATGTATTGTAAACTAACATGGTTGCCAGCAAATAGCTGAATTACAAAAATGTTGGCTTTTTGAGTATAGCAGAGAAAGGTAGATGGCATCGGAGAGTAATAATATTTCCAGTCTCATCTGTACAAGGCATGAATGGAGAGATACAGGAAGGAGATTGCAATAGCAACCAGAAAATAGAGCTTCACATGTATTGGTATTTCTCTTCTTGTCATTTCCCACAGATTTCATATCCACTAAATTGCATGTGACTAGAAAACACTACACAAACCTAACAAAATATATAATACTTAGCTTCATAATATGACAGCAGCCGGATATTTGGCTGCTGAGGGAAGGAAGGACAGATTCATGCCTTCTTTAGTCTCAGAAGGGCAGCTGTGTTAGTCTGTAACTTTAAAAATGAGTCATTCGATGGCACCTCAGGGACTAAAAAAAATATATAGGATCATGAGCTTTCATGGCCAAAACCCACTTAATCAGATGAAGTGGTTTTACCCACAAAAGCTCATGATCCTATATATTTTTGTTAGTCTCTAAGGTGCCACAGGACTACTTGTCTTCTTTAGTATGAGCCTACTTTATGATTCCTCCCGTACATGGTGTAGAGGCATCCACAACCCCTGGTACTTGGGTCTCTATAGCATCTGGAAGACTAGGGGAGAGTCCTAAAGGGGAAGAGCTGTGACACCCAGAAATGACTGTAGCTGAAAGCTGTTTCAATTATTTCTGTGCAAGTCAGAAAGGTTTAAGGTGGAAGTAATTTCTGTCTAATCACCTCTGTGACTATCCTGAGCATCCACATCTACCTTTTAAAAATTAGCCAGGATGGGCGTGATCTCTCAAATGCTATTTCATTTTTAAAATCTTTACTTGCCCAAGTACTTCTGCTACTCACATGAATAAGTGCTGTCACAATGGGGATCTCTGCCAGAAAAAAATTCTCTCAGCAATTCTAGACAGTGCTCCTCTGCACTCAAGTCATGTGATGAAGGGGGATTTTGGGAAGAAACACAAGTAGTTCATTTCACTCACATGAGAAAAGCAGACTGATCTGTAACAGGAATCTCATGGCTTGATTAAACAATCTTCTATATTCTCCAGGGAACCTCTAAAAATAATTTAGGAGATTGACACACTGGAAAATTATTTTAAATTGTACTTGACATGGAAAAAATAGGTGTTGTTAAACTATGTCATTCAGTAAATTATGGCTATTTTACTAATAGCATTCATTAGCATAAAGATACCTTAGAGTAAAACGCAGAAATATGATTTAGTAATAACCTTCTATGATAATGTTTATACAGGTTGAAACTCTCTAGTCCGACATTCTCTGGTCCAGCAGCTTCTGTGGTCCAGCATGATTTTAGTTAGCCAAATGTCTCCTTATCATGGGGTGTGGCCAAGTTTCCTGCGGTCCCATAAAGTTTGTTTACAGCCACCAGTCCTGGCTCTCAGTGTTCTGTGCTGTTATTTAGCTCTAATTTTCCCCTAAATGTCTTCTAAGAGCTCAGTAAACAGTGGAAGTGTTGGTAATGTTGCTAGATAATATTGACCTCCTGTAGTTTGGGAAATTCTCTGGTATGGCACCAGTCAATTCTTGAGGGTGCTGGACAAGAAAGGTTCAACCTGTATCTGGTCCAGTAATTGAGAACAAGATAAAGTACTAGTTTCTTGAATTCTTCTGGTGTTTCTAGCATTTCACTTTATTGAACTTTTATTTTTCTTTGTCTCCATTCCCATCTCACAAACCAGGGTTGACCCTTTTTGCCAGCATGATAAATGGTGATTTAGGGATGACTGTGACAGGAATGACAGGAGATTCCATTTTATATTCTTCTGAAAGATTCTAGCAGAGCAAACAGGGCCAAAGATGCATTGGGTCATTATATGCTTTCCTGGTCTTGAAGTCACTGTTCTTTATCTGAATCTCTTGCAGTTTGATATGCTTTTGTTATGGCTGAAAAATTAGTGGAGGGGGCATTACTTGTTTATGTATTATGGAGGAATTTTTCAAGAGGCTTTTAATGAACTTCCGTGAACTCCCTCTCTACTGACCCTCTCATCATTGTCTAGACACATTTGTAATCAAAGCATAATGTGACAGCTCAAAATAATATTAGCTCATGTAAACAAATTGATGCCCACAACAAAATATTACTCAAAGACCCCTCAAACAAACTCATCATGAAAAGGTTCCGAAAATATAAATTAGGAAAAGGGGCACCTGGAGGAACAATCTATAGAGGGTCCCAGATCTTCAGCAAGTTGGGAAATGATAAAATTAAGTGTAGACCAATCTGATACACCATAACTCCCCCATCATAAACAATACTAGAAAGGCTTCAGTGGCATACAAGGTTTCCCCTGAAATCTCTCTATTAGACCACAATGGAGAATAAAGGAAGAAGATAGAGCCCAAATAATGCTAAAGAGAGAAATTCTGAGATTACTCTCATTTGGTCTAGGCTCGCCCAAACATCCACATGCAAACTCATCCCCATATGTTTTCTGAGATAAAGTTTTTGGAATGTATGATGCCCATAGTTATTTGTCACTGAATTATTGTTCCAGTTTGGAAGCCAAATGCCTAGTTTCTCTGTTGCTAAAAGCTATGCAAATTACAGAAGGGTTTTGATAACATTTGGTGTTAATTGGACTTAAAATGTTAATCTCCAAAATCAATGTGGTCTTAAAAATAAATGTAAATTATCCCAGTATGTAAGAAAGCAAAAATTCAGACTGCACTGAATTCTTACCAAGGCATGGCTGAAGAAGACCAAGGTGATTTGTTGCCCTTTATGATGTTTATGTGTGGTACTGAACAAAGTATGTATGTATATTTTACATATAAATATATTCAGAATATGTTTTCTACCAAAGTATAACAGTAAATGAATTTACTACTCATGAAAGGTAACAATTTAACAGAAGGATTCCCTTAATTTATTTCAAAAACAAGTGTGAGCTCTGGCTATATAATTAACACCTTCCCCATCAATGAGCCTTGATCCTGATGTGGGGGGAATCACCCAGTCACTTTGCACATATTTTTTTATTGGAAGTATCAGATATGAGTATGCTCTTTGCAAAATGGACATTTATATGTAAGCACTGGATTGAGTCCACCAAACAATTTTATGAAACAGCCCTTTTGGTCTCTTATATAGTTGCTCAAGTTATTTTTTACTGTGAAATAGCACAGCAAACTTAGCCCGTTTATTCACTTGCAAGTGATTTTGCAAGCCCGTCCAGACTTTCCCTATTAAAGGACAGCTGCTTGCTCTCTGGCTTTTTAACCCTCACCTCATACCCTTTTATCCACCCTAACTTCATCTACCTTACCCACAGCCATCACTATCACTATTTTCCCCATCAAATTTAAGTTCTTGGTCCTCAGTTTCTATAGTCTGCATGCCCACATCCTACTTTTGTGTCTTCATTCCCTTTCATTTCCTTCTTCACATCTTTTTCTACCATTTTCCTACCCTTGGTCCCAGGTCTTTTCTCACACATGTCTCCAATGCCTGAAAGCTCCCTTTCTGGCTTTATCCCACTAGCCTGTCACTCTTCCTCTCAAATCTCTTTTCTGAAAGCACTTCTGCCACAAAGCTAATTGTCCCCTCTCTCATGTAGGAGAGAACTTGAGGATATAAATTAGGTTACAGATGCATGCATCAGCTGCCAAAGTAGCCACCTGGCCTTATTGCTGAACCTCCGCTATGCACTCACATGTGTACACGGATGTTTACCCATACCCCTCATATGCTTTGCCTTAATACACAGCCTGGTTCTGCCATGCTTACACATGTTGAATAGTACTGAACTTTGCACGTAATCTCATTGGTTTCAGCTGAACATGACAGACTATACAAAATTAGGTCCTACATTCCATTTCAAGCTTCTTGGGCAGGGTCATCTCACACAATTCTTTCTAAAATGCCACACACACTTCAGGCTAGTAGTAATATAAATAATGATTTTAAATCAGGCCTGTAGAGGTGATTAAGAATATGTTAGAGCTTCAAAATTGGAGCCAACCAGGCATGGAAATTTAGAAATAGGTATGCATTCATCCAGTCAATAAATCTTCCTTGAACTTTACTGTGCATCAGGTTAATCTCTGAATATAATCAATTACATCTATTCTGATCATTTGTGGACTCCTCTTAGTGCTGGACTTGTGGCTGACCCATTCCTCAGGAACTCTGGGAACGAGTAAGCATCAAGGTTAGACACAATACTCAATTTTGAAAAAGGTTTTTAAACCATTTGGAAGTGAAGAGATTCTTGAAAATGTAGGCCCAGGGCTCACTTGGAGAGCTTTTCAACTGTGACTTTTCCTAGCAATAATGGGTTATGCCAGGAGTGGTCAAAAGCCTCTCAACGGGCTGGATCCGGCCCACCTAGGGCTTTGATCTGGCCCTGCTCCCTAATGGGCATGCCCAATCTGTGGCACACGTGCCACAGGGGAAAGAGCTCAGCCCTGCCCCTCCTTCTCCTCTGCAGCTGCTGGAGAGCACTCCCACCTCCTGCAGCAGGTTAGGCTGCGGTGGGAGGAGGCAGCACTGGGGCTGAGGCTCCTCAGTGGCACATTAGCCATGCAGTCTAGGGCCGGCCCTGGAGGCTGGAGGTGTCGCTGCCATGGCCACATGGTCCAGGGCCAGCCCCAGGCCACATGGCCATGACAGCAGCGCCTCTAGAGCCAGCCCTGGGCTGCATGGCCAATGTAGTGGTGCCTCTGGGACCAGCCCCAGGCCGCATGGCCATGGCAGCGGCACCTCTGACCTCTGGGGCCAGCCCTGGGCCATGTGGCCACTGTAGTGGCACCTGCAGGGCCGGCCCCAGGATGCATGGTCATGGCAGCAGTGCCTCTGGCCTGTGGGGTGGCCTGGGTCCACATGGCCGCAGAGCCTCTGGGGCCAGCCCCAGGTTGCGTGGCCATGGCAGCGGTGGCTCCATGTCGGCCTGGGGCCGTGTGGCTGTGGTGCCTCCAGGGCTGGCCTGTAGCCATGGCAGTGGCACTTCCAGGGCCAGCCCCAGACTGCGTGGCTGTGGCAGCGGTATCTCCAGCCTCCGGAGCTGGACCGGGGCCACATGGCCATGGCAGCGGCACCTCTGGGGCTGGCCCTGGGCTGTGTAGCTGTGGTAGTGGTGCCTCCAGCCTCCAATGCTGGCCCTGGACTGTGTCGCCACGGTGGCAGCAGGGCCTCCCTCCGTAGCATCCGGGACAGCTAGGCTGCAGTCATTGCTGCAAGTGGGCACAAATCCAGGTAAGGTTTCCCCTCATGCCCAGACCCTCAAACCCCTCACTTCCCTCTTCCCAAGAACTGGCACACCCAGCTTGCTCCAACACCCTTCCTTGTCCTTGCACCCTCTCTGCTGGCCACATACTGCATCCTCCCTTGTCCCTGCTCCCTCCAGCTGGTCAGACACCCTACTCCCAAGCCTGCTTCTGCACCCAGCTCCCTCCAAGATCCTTCATCCCATCCCTATCCTACTTGCTGGCAGCCCTGTCTTGCTCACTATACCCTCATTTTTGTCCCTATCCCAGAGCCTAACGGGGTCCATAAAATCCACTAACTCCAGAACCCCAGAAAAGTAAATCTGGTCTAAGGGAAGCCCTGAACCTAAGTCCCCCCTTTCCTTTCCCCTCATCCCATGAGGCTGGGGCACCAGAGGAGTGATATGTCTCATTTGGGGCCACATCAGTGAGTGTTGGGGGTTTTGGAGGAGTTTTTTTGCTTCTCACCTGTGTGGTCCCTAATTGATTTTTTTTGTGGGTCAGTGACCCCAGCCCAAAAAGCATTCCCCACCCCGCCATAAATATAGAAAACATTGAAACCTTTTGTGTTGGACATAATACTTTACTCTATTTAAAATTAAGTTTGATTAAACTAACATGAGAAAGTTAAAAATGCTTAATCTGTTTCATAATTTATATTAAACTCTTCTTACAAGCTGCAGCTGGTTCAGAAAATAAGGTCACCTTACCCAGCAGGCTAGTTCTCAACCCTACCCCTTCCACCTGAAGCCCCGTCCCTTCCACTCAAGACCCTGCCACTTCTGGGTTGGCCCTTGGTCACTTCCGAAATGTGTGAATCGGCCCCCCCTTCCAAAATTATTGCCCATCTCTGGGTTAAGCTGAAGGTTCTCTCCTGCAACTATCAAGGGCTGGGCTTCAATATCTGTGAATTCCTTGGTTAGTGCTCCTTCTACTTTTTGGAGCGCTGGGAGAGCTAGACATAATGGCTTCTTTTTTCAATTGAGAGAGGCTATTCATTTTCATCTGATAGGTTCACTTAAATGAGATGTGATTAAAAACTTTAGGGCCAAAAATACTGCAGACTGTTCAGTAAGAGACCTGAACAACATGCACATCTTTTTATTTATCCTATTTCTAATTTAATCAACCCCTGTCTAGAATCTAGTGGTCACATGCAAACGAGACTGACACACTATACCCTTTCTGTGGATTTATTCTCACAGTGTTACTTCCAGAAGTTGATGAACCATTTAATGCCACACACAAAGCAGACATTTATATGTATGATATTTGATACATGTTATTAATTTTATGGTGGTAACCATATTCCAATTTATTCAGAAACATAGATCAAGTTGGAAGAAACACTGGCATTATGAGATATCATATAAGCCATGTAAAGAGTGTGTAAAATTAGGTAAATGATATGAAACCATCTGCATGAGAGGATGAAATGGAAAACTACTTATTGGCCAGACTGTATATTCAGCATGTGAAAAAGTTGAGGCACAGAAAAAATGTTCTCATGACTTTAACAGCATGGTATTAGCCATTATCAGCAATGATTTAAAAGAAGGGAAAATAAAATTAGTGTCTTTACGAACTTTGTATCAAAAGCACACAGAAACAGAAAATAACTAGTATGTTTCATAACAAAAACTTGACTTTTTTTAATAGACATCAGAGGCTATTAAAATGACACAGTTTCCCCAACTATCCCACAAGGCGGATTCAGCTTTAGTGTGAAAACATGACTTAATATACTGTATCTTTATGCCAGCTTTAAATACAACAGCTTTCTGTCTTCATGGGATGCTATATTGGAAGTATAAACCAGGAGATTTTACACACAAATCAAAGGGTTCTGATGGCATTTGTAACACTGCAAGAAAATTGACAGTAATTTGTAATGTCATCAGGGTGTGAGAGCACACATGTAGCAACAAAAATCATATATGTCACCCTATAGTACAATTTTAGTACCACCTCTCCAGGACATTAAAGGCGTGTCTTCACTACCCACCAGACCAATGGGCAGAAATTGATCCAGTAGAGGTCAATTTATCGCATCTAGTATACACACAATAAATCAACATCTAAGCACTCTCCCATCAACTCTGCTACTCCACTAGAATGGGAAGAGTAAAGGGAGTCAATGGGAGAGTGTCAGCTGTTGACTTACCACAGTGAAGATACTATGGAAAGTAGATCTAAGTACATTATTCACATAACTGAAGTTTCATAACTTAGATCAATGGCCATTGATAGCGTAGGCCTCAACTGATACTACCAACTTACATTCTCATTTATTTATGCCTCTGCGACCTCAGTAAAATGCAGTGCAACATATAGCTCATAGGACTCACACTTTCAACCATGCATTCCTCTGTGAGTTGCCTAAGTCTAACAAATCAGTACTTGCTGTCTTTTAGCGAATATACCCCTCACCCGAGAACAACCCGCACCCGAATATACTCCGCGGTTTTTGCAGTTTGAGTAAAAAAAATCTTGTATACCCTGCGCACGAGTATAACGTGCAGGGTATACAAGACTTTTTTCAAACTGTGCGGGGGAGAGGGGGCTTCTATGGGTGGGGGGGGGAATTAGCCACCCTCCGGATGGGAGAGCACTCACCCCGCCTGGTTCCCGTGCAGCCACACAACCTCCAGGCGGGGGAATGAGAGTGCTCCCCAACCCCTTCCTGCGGCTGCCTCCGGGCGGGGGAGCGCTCATCTCCTGGTTCCTGCGCAGGAGCTCTCCCACCTCCCCTTCCTGCGGCTGTGCAGCCTCTAGCCTCCTGGCGGGGGAGCGCAGCTGCAGGAAGGGGCAGGGGGAGCGCTCCTGCGCAGGAACCGGAAGATGAGTGCTCCCCCGCCCGAATGCTGGCAGCTGTGCAGAGGGGGAAGGGGTAGGGGTAGCGCTCCTGTGCAGGAACTGGGAGATAAGTGCTCCCCCGCCCGGAGGCTGGCGGCTGGCGGCTGGCGGATGTGCAGCGGAGGAAGGGGCGGGGGAGCGCTCACTACCAGGTGAGTAAAAAAATGTTTGTATACCCCGCACCCGAGTATACCCCACGGGGGGGGGTGCGGGGTTTGTAAAAACGAATATAACCCGCGGGTTATATTCGCTAAAATACGGTGGTCCTTGAACCAGCGAAGCACAGAAGTGAATAGACTACTCATGCACTTAAGTGCTTTGTTAAATCAAGGTCTTAGAAGACTAGCCTCAGAGTTTTAGAAATGCATACATGGATAATTTGCACGCACAGTTACTACTGTCTGGTATATTTCAAGTAACTGTACATTAAGTATACATCTACAGTATAGAGAAGATCAAAACTGCAGCTGTCAATCTTCCAGTGTTCAAATTAGTGGGTCCAGTTAAGACAGCTAATTTGAAGTTAGGGGGGTACTCCAGTCAATGGCAGTAGTCCTGCTTCCATGAGGAGTAAGAGAAGTTGAAGGGAGAGTGTTCTCCCTTTGACTTCCCATAGTGTGGACAATGCCAAAAGTCAAGTTAAACTTCAGCTTCAGCTACACAATTAACATAGCAGAAGTTGCGTATCTTAATTCAGCCTTGTCCCATAGTATAGACATACCCTCAGATAGCTACTTGAATGTCTGTTATTTGCACATATCATTACTGGGAACATGGTACTCTGCAGTAGCTGTGTGCAAGATATGATAGTTGCATAGCAATTACAGAAGTTCATTGTGCATTAATTTTTTTAAAAAAGGAGTCTTTGTTTTTGGAACCCAAATACCAGTTTGAATGTCTAGAAGGGTGCGTCTAAACTACATGGCTCCGTCGATGCAGCCATGCAGATTAGGCAGGATGGCAAAGGGAAATAAAGCGGCGATTTAAATAATCGCCGCTTCATTTAAATCAAAATGGCCGCCGTGCTGTGTGAATCAGCTGTTTGTCGGCTCAGCGCGTCAGTCTAGACGGGGATCTGCTGACCCCAGAACCCTTCATCAGCAGATCCTGTAAGCCTCGTAAAACGAGGCTTACAGGATCTGCCGACGAACAGCATCTGCTGACGAAGGGTTCTGGGGTCGGCAGATCCCCGTCTAGACTGCCACGCTGAGCCGACAAACAGATGATCAGCACAGCTCGGCGGCCATTTTGATTTAAATGACACGGCGATTATTTAAATCGCCGCTTCATTTCCCTTTGCTGAGTAAACTAATCTACATGTTTCTGTCGACGAAGCCATGTAGTTTAGACGTACCCAAACAGATCTGGGTATCAGAATCTTGGTGTCCACATTTGAAAATGGAGTTCATGGTTTTATTTTAAACAAGGTAATAAAATAGCCTTGTAAACTACTGATATTACCTGTTTGGATCTGTAGACTGCTCATTGATGCAATCCAATTTCATATTTGGCTTTTTTTCTGATGCAAACACCATCCTAACATCTTAATGGATCTGTCTATAACACCATTTAGATCTTTCCTTGTCATTATGCTCATAATGTTCCTGTGTATATACACTTTCTACTTTGGTTCATTGCCTACACCTCAATTATTTCCCATCGGTCTATGTTAAACACTAAACAG
Source organism: Rafetus swinhoei (assembly GCA_019425775.1). Taxonomy (NCBI): domain Eukaryota; kingdom Metazoa; phylum Chordata; order Testudines; family Trionychidae; genus Rafetus; species Rafetus swinhoei. The sequence goes on from CM033434.1 coordinate 18,879,184, forward strand.
TATTTTCCACTTACTGACCTAGCCATTTAAAATATTCAAATCCATCTGAGTCTAATTGGTTATTTCCCTCATTTTTCTTAGTTATACATTTAATTTTGGCAGCATTGATTTGGATGACATTTTGCCAGTCATATAGACTTTGGTATTTCTTAGCACAGAACCTTCTGCTAGCATGTTATCATGTTCTAAAGTATCAGTCACAATATGGTACTTTTGAAACTCCTGACTGATTCTATTGTACTGCCTTTAAAATGCTGTGCACACTTTACTAAATCAGACTGTCTCTCAAAAAATACCCCTTCTCCCCACCCCGTACCTCAAAGAAGTTACTGCATAGGCTCCTTATATGGCTAGAGGTAAGTAAATCAGAGGGGTAAGTAAATCAGAGGGAAAAAACACAAATCAGCACAAATCACAAAGTTCAGCTCTAGATTCAAATATTCTCACAATTCAGGTGTGTTTGGCATCCATGGCTTTTCTTTGGGCTTAGCTCTAGTAAGAACACATTTCCCCTTTATCAATCAGTTTCTACTTGCAGTTTCTGATTGGACCTGGCACAAGTGAAAATACTGAGAAGAAGTTTGCTTTTGAGGTATGTCTGGCTGCCCTCAGACTGGATTTTGAAGAGAGGCTGGAAGGACAGCATGCCTATTAGGCTGCCTTCTGAGGAGAGGGAAGCCAACTGCCAGTCTTTCTTTCCCACATCTCTTCAGCTGAAGATATGATCAGGAACCAGGGTCTGCTGGGGAAAAAATAGTGTATAGATGGGAAGGGATCTATTGAGAAATAGCAGTCAGAGTGGTGGAAAGCCTTCTAGAAGTTTGGATGTCATCAGAAGTTTGGATTGGAATCTGATTTGAATTCAAACTCTGAGCCTTTGAAAGTTTTCATTGATACAATATCTAAGGGCACCTGGAGAGATTGGGTAAATCCTAGTTAAGATATTATTTTCTTCTGCCTCATTTATTTAACATATGGGCATGTGAACCAAGATCCTTGTCCAAATAATTTTAGTCCTCATGCAAAATGGGAATATTGTTCCCATTTCAGTAACATACGTTCAGTCTTTGAAAAGTGTGAGGATATGCCCCTTAAAGAGCCTTGAACATAGCTTGTTACATTTGGGCATGTGTCAGAGCCTGAACTGAAGCTTGCGTGTCACTTCTGAAATCTCTTTTGCTTTTGTTTTTGAACTGGTAATTTTGAAATACTATATATAGGACATCACTGCCTGGTGTTCCAGCTGGCCTGACTGCCTTACTTACTGCCAAACCCTAATATATCAGTTAATTTTTTTATGATCTTGTTGGCCTTTCATTATCCTGAGGCTGTGGGAATAAAGCTCTGTCTGTGTTTAAGTAATGTCCCTTGCTTTTAAGTTGCAACCTTTTGGCAGCCAATGCTTAAGGAAATGAGTTGGGTGCTTTTGTCCAAGGACTTCTAGTAGCTAATCCTTTTATTTTTGTTGCTTGTACTTTCTATTTGCAGTAGTGGCGTGACTATTTGGGCTAAATTAAGAGCCATTCCAAACTACTCAAAACTTTAACATGAGCCTGGAGTAAACTTTCTATTTGGGGGTGAGAGGGTGGGGAAAGATTTAAAAAAATACAGATATTTTTCTTCACAGGTATTTGTAATATCTCTCCCATTTTCATTTATGTTTCTGAGCTCTGGTTGCGGCTAGAAAGAGAAGCACTCAACTGTAAAGAAAAAGGGTATTTGCATGAGACTGCCACACTCATTTTACACTTCATGTTACTCAGGATTATCTCTCTATTTTACAGAGTTTGTGCATCTGTCTGTCTGTGAGTCCATCCGTCTGTCTGTCTCTAAGTCCATTTGTTCAAGAACTCCTAAATGATAAGAGCTAGGGCCACCAAATTTGGTATGCAGCTTCCTTTTATCCGAACTTAAAGCAAAGTTAGGGTTGGATGTGCCAGGAAAATGGGATGTGCCTGGAATGGGATTGTTCTTCATAACATGGAAAAGGGGGGCTGATCGGGTGGACAGCCATACTGCAAAGTGACCACTAGGGACAGCAAACATGGGGGACAGCTATCCTGCAGAGTAACCACAGGAGGGCAGCCACACCATCAAAAGAGTGTCCAGCTGGGGACAAGGCTTTCCACATTGCAGGCCACAGACTGGGACCTCCTGCCCCAAACACTGCTGGACAGAGAGGAGCAGCGCAGCCCAGATCCCTAGGAGACACCACTCCAAGAGAAGAGGAGATGCACACCCCACCCCGAGGGTAACTGTGGACTAGCCTTCCCGGAGAAGACACCGGGGTTGGGAACCCCAGATATCACTCTGCAGTACAGCTGTCCCGCATGCTCACTCTGCAGTATGGCTGTCCCTCCAATCAACTCCCTCCGTTTCTGTGCTATGGAGAATAATCCCTTTCCAGGTGCATTCCAAAGTTGTTTTTCCTACCCCTTATCATTTACGAGTAATTCTTGAACAAACGGACTCACAGATGGATGGACAGATGGACAGACTCATAGACAGATGTATAAATTCTCTAAGATAGAGATTTATTATATAATTACTTAAGAGGGGAAAAAATATCATCGATTGTCTTTGCAGGTCTTCCTTTAAGTCAGAAATTCTTCTTTATGGTATTTTCTTCCTTTGCAAAAATTTCCAAATTTTATTTGTGTGTCTATCAAGCAATTAGAAGATATTTTCTGTTATAGTGTCATGACCACTGCCGTAAAGACTATTCTGAACATCTTCCTCACCTCTGACTGCTCCAGGGCTTTAAGGATAACTGGATGGATTTTTCCTTTGACCTCTTTTACTGGGTCAAGTCTAAGCCCTATTACTTTTTATAGTCCTCATTCCTTACCACATCTGTATTTTCTTGATATCAAGCTAAAAGGGACACTATGATAGACATTTAGTGCCCTGGATAATTTAAACTTCACTAGCATGGGCCAAAAGTATTGTTCAGGGTACTCCGGGTGGGAGACAGTCATTATGGGCCAAAATCTTTTAAAACATGATCCTCAAGTTTTCATGAATGCTTATTTCTAAATGTAAATCCACTACTGATACAGATAAATGACTTATTTTTTGGGGTCAAATGCATGACAATGTGCTGGTTTCAGTGAAAATCACAAACTTGAAGTGTAGTTTGAAAAACATAGACCCTCAGCTCTGTTCTTATTATTTGAACATTCCCCTGTATTTTTCAACTTTAATGGCATCCAGAATAGCTTTTTCATAATTCTGACCCATTGTTATCTTTATACTATGCACCTCCACCTTATTTGAATAACTAGATCCTTGATCCAAGCAGATTTCCATTCTATACCTCCTCCACTGGAAAGTGAAAAATAAAATAACTTAACAATTGCTATTTTTTCATGCCTGTCTTCAATTCTCTGCTATCAATTTTTAGAGAACCAATTTTCTCTTTTATCTTTTATAACGATGAAAATATGTATCAAATAACATGAAGTTATGTAGCATAGAAATTGCAATTCTAATGGATTTAAAATTTTATTTGTAAAAAATTGCATTTGGGTTGACAACTTGTGTATGAAATGTAGCCCAGCACAATTTAGAAAGAGAGAGTAACACTTAAACCATTGAAAACTGGGAGTTCTAACAGAATTGCTGACAGAAATGTCACCATTCTCTCGTAGCATTACCTCTATGTGAATTAATTTTTCTCAGTCTATTTTACCTAGAGTATTCCTAATGCAAACCTAGTGTTTTAGCATTGAATATACAGATTACAAATATTATCAACATTATTTACAAGGGTGCTCACTTCTCTGCTCCCTCTTGTTTTCAATACCTCTTCCCCTCCCTGTATGCCACAACTATGTTCACTTCTTTGACTGATGGAAGGTACATGAAGAGAATAGCTGTTAAAAAGTACCCTGTGTCTTGAACTGAATGCTAATAAAGTGATGGAATCATGCTTAGAAATTTACAAATTTTGGAAAATTCTTAACCATCATTATGTTTGCAGAGGCACAATGCTATTAGAATATGACCTGCCATTGTTCTATCACTTTCTTGTCATGGTTAAAAAGACAAGGCTGAAGAAATGAGGGAAACAACTTTGAATAAAAAGCACATTTTCACACCTGCCTACCTACTACTGTTCTGTGCCTTCCTTTCCCCTTCAGGAGCTAGTTGTCATTCTAACCCCATCACCTCATGCTCTTCACACACCCTAAGTCCAGCTGTACCTTTTTTAGCTTGATGGATACACTTCCATAGATTCCTTCCTCTGTTCCACATTGCCACCTCAATTCTCAGCAGATGCTTATCTCCCCTCCTAAGCACTGCACCACCAGCAGCCATCCCCCGCTTCCAATCTGTGTCAATGGGAATTTTGTTCACTTGATGGGCCCCCACTGAAGTCATACCACCATCTGGGCTGAGCTCCCTTCAATAGCCTCCTCAATCCACCACAGCTGCTTCCCTTGCCCCACTTCTAGCTGGATTCTTAGCCTTCCAGCGATCAAGGCAGGAAGGGAAGGAAGAAGAGAGAGGTGACAAAACAGTGTGGAATGGGCACCCAGCTAGTGAAATTAAAATGATTACTAGACATGCCAGAACCAAATCTGATTAATAAATTTTAAGACCAGTATTATCATCTCATCTGATCTCCTACACAACATAGGTTGTAGATAGACTGGACTGTAATGCAGGGGTTCCCAACTTTTTGATACTGGGGACCAGTAAATCCATTCACGAGCTTTTGGAGGACTGGTAACATTTATTTGCATATTTATTAAGCAAATGATGAATATGCAAATAAATTGTTTCTGGTCCTCCCAAAGCCCCCAGTGCTAACTTTAGCCCACAGAAAAGTCAGTCGGGGCCACACAAGTGAGAAACAAAAACACAACCCTTCCAAACCCCTCCAACCTCACTAATGTGGCCCCAACGGTGCTTGTGGGTGCTGGGACAGAGTTCTGGGGAAGGATGCCAATGAGTGCTGGGGCAAGGGACAGAGTGTTTGCGGGTGCTGGGGCAGGGTACTTGTGGGGGTCTGGGGAGAGGAAGGGGACAAGGACCGATACCTGGGGATCCTGTAGCTGCCAAAGCCCAAGAAGTGCGCGGGCTGCTCCCCTATCCCCCAAACAGCAGTGCGGTACCTGACACACTGGTCCATTGCATGCCTGATGCCTTCCTGTGCAGGGGGAGGGGGAGTCCCGGACTGAGCCAACCCCAACCACTCGGGCAGCGCACGCCTCGCTTCTCTGCTCCCCACGGCAGCGCGCGCTGCCCAAGCAGCTGGAGCCGGCGCGCTGGGGATTTTATTCCCCTGTTGCCGTCCCACGTGGGGGGAGGGGATGGGGCATCCCGGACTGCGCCTGTCCCAACCGCTCGGACAGCGTGCGCCTTGCTCCTCCACTCCCCACGGCAGCACGTGCCACCCAAGCAGCTGGAGCCGGCGCAGTCCTGGATCCCCACCCACTCCCCCGCACGCAGGAAGGCAGCAGGGGAACAAAGTCCCCAGCGCGCAATGGACCAGCATTTTAGGTACTGCACTGGCTGTTGGGGCAGGGGGGACAGCAGTCCGCGCACTTCCGGGACCTGGTGTGCAGCTGCAGAATTGCCCCCCAAACCTGCAGGAAGCCCGCGCTACCTCCGTTGACACTGGGAGTTCAGCATGGCGTTCATCTTGGGGGTTGTGGGCAGCGAGGCGGGCTCTTGCAAAAATTTTTCTGAGGCCCGGTATTTTTTTCCTAAGGATCTGTACTGGGCTGCGGACCACAGTTTGGGAAACGCTGCTGTAACGTATTGTAGAAAGACATCTGAACTTAATTTAAAGGGCAAGATTTAGAAAGGGGACTGTGGCAGGCCTAGGCTCACCAGTGGTACTAGCTAGTGGTTAGATCACTGTTGCCCAGCTCTTCCCCATCTCTAACATCCCTAGACAGCAATCGCTCTGATGCTGTTAGGTAGTGACTCAGGCTTCTAGATAGTTTATCAATTGTGTTGGAATAACAGAGTCCAACCAAGTATATATAAGCTAAGATTCACATAAGTAAAAGGATCCTGTGTATTGTGTGCCCTTAGCTCGGGCCTTACAATGTCTTGATTCCCCCTCATCCAAAGGGAAGAAGTTTGTGTCCTCTTTCATAAAAGGGATGGCTCTTCTGCATCAGGAACCAATCTGGGCCTTATGAAACACAACCACAGCAAATACTCAGAGCGTCACATCTGCTTCCCTGGACTACTTCCTACTACTTATTATCCTAGTCCAAGGGGAAAAATTAATCCACCAAAAGCTAGGAGTGAAGGGTTCCCAATCCCTAAAGAAAGGCCAGTCTACCCTGCAGGGACTGAGGTAGATACTGATTGCAAACTTCTCTTTTGCATCCAAAACTCCTGCTGCACCTTTACTTTGGAGTTCCCATGATGCATCTTTCCTGTCTACCTCCCCCACTAACCTTCTGAGCTATCTAGCTCAGTGTTCCTCAACCAGTGGTATGAGTATCCTCAAGGGTACTCAAGAGAAGTCTAGGGGGTACACCAACACAACTGAAATTTGGAGAAAACCGAATTTTTGTTATAAGTTTTACAGCGCTTTATTATTTTTGTACTTTTAACCCCCAAAATTTCATCGCCCACCCAGCTATGATTAAGTTGTTTAAACAAATGTGTTGCAACGGTAGAAAAAAATTGTGTGTGTCTGAAAACTGTAGGTACTGGAGGTACTTATATTTCTTTTTTTTAAAAAGGGGGTACTTATATATTTTTTTAAATGGGTACTTTATTAAAAAAAAGATTGAGAAACACTGGTCTACCTCTCTTTTAAACTCCTCATCCAGCTGTAAGAGGCTCTGCAGGTGCAGTAGTGCAAAAGACATCTAGGCCCAGAACTGCTCCTTAATCCCTTCTCTGTCAGGTTTATATACCCCATCACAGGGACTTAGACTGAGCATTGCAATGCCTAATATTTAAGCAGCCTGCAGCCTAGTAGCATCCACAACTCCCTATACAATGTTGCGGATGTTTTGGTGGTGTAGTGGTTAGCATGGCTGCCTTCCAAGCAGTTGGTCTGGGTTCAATTCACAGCCAGTGCTGGTTTCACTTTTTCCTCTGGGGTATGGGCCACTGTTGAAAGACAGGATACTAGGCTAGTTGGATGTTTGGACTGCCCCGTATGGCCATTCGTATAAGCACCTAAGCATGTGATTCAAAAAAAGCCAGCTAGCTAATAGGATATGCTGGAGAGAGAGATGGCCTTAATACCTACCCCGCAAATGGGGTTCTCTCTCTCTCCACTTAGGATTCATACCATGAACCCTTTCCTGGAATTAGGTACCTGCATCAGGTCACTCCATCACCAAAAAGTACACAGTAAAGTGGCAGCATTGAGAGAGAGAATGACTCTCAGAACCATTGGTTAGCACTTACCTGAGAGACCCAGTTTCCAGCTAGGGAATATTTCAGTGATTTATGCGAAGTGAAATATATTTAAGAGAAGAGATTGTTAGGAACCCACCCCGAATGGCTAAAGGGCCTGATTAGGGCACTGACCTGTGAGGCTGAAAACCTAGGTTGAAATCCCTGCTCCAAATAAGGCACAATGGGAATGAATGCTCTAATTACTGAGCTATTTGACATAAGAGGGGAAGCACCACCACATCCTCTTCACCTGTATGTAATGCTAATCCCTAATCTGCTAGCCAGTCTCTGAGAACACCTACCAGTTCAGGCCCTGCGGCTGGGATAGGTGGATGAGCACCTGGTTTGAGGAACCCCTGGGACTAAGACAGCAACCAGCTCAGTGGTGTCAGGACTTATGCAGTTTTGTAGGTGCCTCCTTATAGACTCTAAGGCACCAATAGATTTAGGTGGCATCTTAGCAGATCTAGATGTTGGACTGAGCGGACTAAAGAAGCAGATCTTTAGGCACCATTGTAGATCTAATCCCAAGTGACTGAGAACCCACCCTAGAATCATAGAAGATTACGGTTGGAAAAGACTTCAGGAGGTCATCTAGTCCAAACCCCTGCTCAAAGCAGGACCAACCCCAATTTAATCATCCCAATCAGGGATGTGTCAATCCAGGCTTTAAAAACCTCTAAGGTTGGAGATTCTACCACTTCTCTAAGCAATTCATTCCAGTTCTTCACCACTCTTAGTGAGTTTTTCCTAATATTAAACCTAGATCTCCCCCACTGTAACTTGAGACCATTGCTCTTTGTTCTGTCATCTGTCACTAATGAGAATAGTCTAGCTTCATACTCTGTGGAATACCTGTTCAGGGAGCTGAAGGCTGCTATCAAATCCCCAATCATTCAACAGTTGTGCAGACTAAATAAGATCAGTCACTTTAACCTTTTCTCATAAGTCATGTACCCCAGATTCCTAATCATTTTTGTTGCTCTCTGCTGGACTCTCTCTAATTTGTCCACATCCTTTCTGTAGGGAAGGTCCTAAAACTGAACAGAATACCCCAGATGTGGTCTCATCAGTGCCAAATAGAGAAGAATAATCGTATTCAGCTTTTCTAAATAGTCCTTAACCTGATCTTTCACCAGTGAGGGTTGTTTACTCCTCCCATACTGTGTTGTCCAGTGCAGCAGTCTGGGAGCTGACCTTGTTTGTGAAGGTGGAAGGGAAAAAAAAGCATTGAGTACTTCAACTTTTTCCACATCATCTGTCACTAGGTTGCCTTCCCTATTCAGTAAGGGCCCACACTTTCCCTGACCTGTTCTTGGTGCTAACATACCTGTAGAAACCGTTCTGATCCTTCACATCCCTTGCTAGATGCAACTTCAATAATGGTTTGGCCTTCCTGGTTACATTCCTGAATTCTTGAGAAATATCTTCGTCTCCTCATTTTTTTGAGGAGTACAGGATCTGTCGGAAAAGCTCCCCGCTGTCAGCAGAACCGCAGCTAGACTTCACTTTCACTTTCGAAATGGCGCGTGATCGGCACAGCGCCAGGACATGAGTATGCAAATGTGCTTGATTTGCATCCCTCTGCTGACAGAGGGATGCATTCTGGAGGTAGCCAGTGTGAATCAAGAGGCCTTTCCTATTTCATCCTTCTCCTTGTGTTTCTTCCTGGTATCCCACTGCTCCATTTACCTCAGAGGTTAGATCACCATCCCCTGGTGAATCTAATTTAAAGCATTCCTCACTAGGTTAGCAGGCCTTCCTGTGAAGATGCTCTTCCCTCTCTTTGTTAGGTGTCTTTTATCTCTTCCTAGAAATCCTTGTTCCTGGAACATCTTCCCATGGTGGAAGAATCCAAAGCCCTCTCTCTGACGCCAGCTGCACAATCATGCATTTACCTCCACCATTTGATGGTCCCTCTACCTGGACCTTTTCCTTCAACAGGGAGGATGGATGAGAACACAACTTGCACCTCAAACTCTTTATCCTTCTTCCCAGAGCTATGTAGCCTGCAGTGACCTGATCAAGGTAATTCTTGGGAGCATTATTGGTGCCCACATGGAGAAGTAGGAAAGAGTAGTGTTCAAATGGCTTGATCGGTCTTGGCAGACACTCCATCGCATCCAGAATTCTAGTTCCAGTCAAATATCTTGGTTTGGATGGCAGATGGATGTTTCTTTTCTCCTGGGGTCTACTATAAGAACGGCTATACTGGGTCAGACCAATGGACCATCCAGCTCAGGATTCTGTCTTCTGACAGTGGCCAATACCAGATGCCCCAGAGGGAGGGATTACAACACGTAATCCTCACACGATCCCTCTCCTGTCACCCACCTGTCACCAGACAAACAGAGGCTAGGGATACCCATCCTGGCTAATAGCCAGTGATGGACCTAACCTCCATGAATCTATTTAGCTCTTTTTTGAACCTTGTTAAAGTTCTAGCCTTCACTGCATCCTCTGGCAAGGAGTTCCACAAGTTGACTGTGTGGTGAGGGAAGAAAAACTTTCTTTTGTTTCTTTTAAACCTGCTGCCTATTAATTTCATTTGGTGACCCCTAGTTCTTATATTGTGGGACTAAGTAAATAACTTTTCCTTATTCACTTTTTCCATACCATACTATATTAAACACAATCAAACTCCCCAGAAAGAATCCTCTTTGCTATCTTTTGCCACTTACGTCCTGGGGTACTCAGCCCTCCTTGTGATTGTGCTTCAAATCCTGTCCTTCCTAGCCTTGCCCACATGGGTTGCACAGTCCTCTTTTCCTGCATAGAGTGCTTTCCTTTCAGTATTGGCCTTCCCATCCTGTAAATTTTCCTTCCCAATACCCAGTTTCAGATATGTAATAACTTTCCTTCCTGAATTTGTGCCCCAATTGTGTTCTTCCCCTTCAGCAGTTGTCTCTGAGTGCACTTGGAATTTTTTGATTCCCTTGCCAGTTAGCTAATCAGTCTCTCTCAATTCTTCCTGTCTGTGTCTAATAACCCCACACATCTATTCATGCTGTCTGGGAGAGAGGTGAGCCTTGATCTGCTCCTTTAAGGGAACCATGGTTTGAGATTGCTCCATATGTTCCCCCTCCTGAAACCTACTGGTCCCAGGGACTCTCTCTCTCTCTCTCTCTCTCTCTCTCTCTGTTACTCCTTCAGTTATTTTCTCACCTTTTTCTGCTTCCCTCGTCATATGGAATGGGGTTACTGTTTTTATCACACTTCCCACTCTGGCTTTATAGGATGAGACCCTCGTTACAGGTCCCTATGACTGTAGTTTTTGATAGTGCCCTTGTCTCCAATACACTTTTCCTTGCAACATGCCTGTGCAGATGGGGAACTGAGGCACAAAAAGACTAAGTGAGTTGTCCAAGGTTACACAGGAAATTTGTAGCAGAGTAAAAAAGTGACTCTGCCTTCTCCCAAACCCTAGGCTAGCACTCTAAACACTGTACTATCCTCCTCACATTTGCCTTGGTTGGTACCAGATCTCTCTGTTAGAGACTGGCCACCCATTTAGAACACTGTCAACACCTAAAATTTAGTGTTAAATTGCCAAATCAATGACAAGTGAGAAAGGCTCATTGAGCACAACTCTGCTAGTGTTGAACACTGTTTCCAAAATCATAATCATTTATCTTTTACTTATATTGCCAGACAACATGTTTAATGGGGAGGGGAAGAGGAGTATTTTACCAATAGCTATTTATATTTTACAGTTGATGAGTATTTGCCCCTAGAGGTTATATGACAGTGGATGAGTTTTCTTTTGGAGAAAAAAATCAAGCAAGTGACAATGCCACAAAGGAAAATATATTTCCATTATGAATTATATTCACCTTTTTATACCCAGGAGAAAAGATTTCAATTTTTTTCAATTAATCTGACCTTCATCAAGAACTAGCAGAGAATAAACTCTCTGTGGCAGTGCTAAATACTTGAACTGCAAAGTAGTATTGTTGAGCTGTATAAAATGTACTACAGTGACTACACTATATTTTAGAGATTTGTGTGTCTGTCTGTGAGTCCATCCGTCTGTCTGTCTTGGAGTCCATTTGTTCAAGAACTCCTTGTAAATGGTAAGAGTTAGGACTATCAAATTTGGTATGCAGCTTCGTCTTATCATAACTTAAAGCAAGGTGAGGGCTTGGTTGTGCCAGGGAAATGGGAAGTGCCTGGAATTCAACTATTTTCCATAACATGGAAAGGGAGAGGGATGATCAGAGGGATGGCTATACTCCAGAGTGACCACTGGGTGGTGGCCACACAAGGAAGACAGTGGCCAGCTTTGGTCAGGGCTTTCCACATTGCCAGACACTGGACCAGATAAGTATGCCTCTGTCCCAAATCCCTCCCCCAGCCTTGGCTGCAATGCCAGACCGGGAGGGGAGAGCCCACTGCTTGGGAGCACCGTCCTCTACCCCAAGAAGCCATAGTCCAACCATCGTCAACACCATTGGGCACCCAGTGTGCCTGCCCCTCCTCTCCACACCCAGGCTGTGTGGCCTCTTCTATCCCGGTCTGGAGCCAGGGAGCACCCCTCCTGCCACCCTAGGATCCTGCTGCTCGAGCCCAGACCCCGGGGAAAAGTCGTCGGCAGGGTACACAGCCTCCCTTGCCCCAGGGACAAGCTGGTGTATGAAGTGTGCACCTCCCTCTGCCCCAGATCTATCCTGGGGTGAAGTCAGCAGGCAGGGTGTGTGGTCCCTGTCACCCTGGGCCACTTCCAGAGAGAAGCTGGCAGGCACCCCTGCCCTGAGCTCTCCACCCTGACACTGAGCTCCGGCACCCCTGCCCTTACTCCTGCATCCCCACCCTCTGCCCTGAGCCACTCCTCATGCCCCAACCCTGTCTCCTACACTCTCCCTACATCTTCAGCCACCTGCTCTAAACCCCTTATCAACCCCCCCCCCCCATCCTGACATCTGCACCCCCGGACAGCCCTGGCCTCCTTCCCTGAGTCCCTCACACCCCCAAAGCCCTGCCCTGACTCCTGCACCCTCCCCCCACCAGTCTCCTGCCCCTGAAGGACCCGGGTAAGTCTTCTAATACACACACACACACTATTGTAAACACTGTGAATTATATATTTGGCTACTAACATGGTTTATTATATGGCTCCGTCTAGACTGGCAAGTTTTTCCGCAAAAGCAGCCGCTATTGCGGAAAAACTTGCCAGCTGTCTACACTGGCCGCTTGAATTTGCGCAAGAGCACTGACTTTGTAATATACAAAATCAGTGCTTCTTGCGCAAATACAATGACGCTCCCATTTGGGCAAAAGCCCTCTCGCGCAAATGCTTTTGCGCAAGAAGGCCAGTGTAGACAACCCAGAATTGTTTTGTGCAAAAAAGCCCCGATGGCTAAAACGGCGATCGGGGCTTTCTTCGTAAAAGCGCGTCTAGATTGGCACGGACACTATTCCGCAAAAAGTGCTTTTGTGCAAAAGTGTCCATGCCAATCTAGATGCTCTTTTCCGCAAATGCTTTTAACGGAAAAACTTTTCCGTTAAAAGCATTTGCGGAAAATCATGCCAGTCTAGACACAGCCTATATGCTTGCCTGAACATGTGATAGATTGATGATGTATTCCAAATTATATTAAGGACAAAATATCATGTAAATAGAGGCATTTCTTTATACAGTGAAAGCTTTGTTATCCAGCACTCTGTTTAACTGGAAAACTTTGTTAACCAGCATTGTCCTCCGCCACAATATTACCATGTCTTCAGGTGCACACGCCTGACTCATGCCTGTCCAATCAGAAGTTGTGGGGTTTCTGACAGGGCAGTGTGGCACTGCTGGTGGATGTCATCAGCAGGTCCCTCCTTCCCCCTCAGTCTGCCTGAAGCTGCTGGGGGCCAGATCTGCTGGCAGGGGCAGAGCAATAAGCTTTATTATCTGTCACATTTCATTAACCAACATCTCCCATTCCCCATGAATGCTGTACCTGCTGCACTGTGTATGTTACCAGGTTAACCAAATATGATATTGCATATATGGGCCCAATGCTACTTCCATTGAGTCAAAAGCAACTCTTCAATGGTTTTCAATAATGGTGGATAAGGTCCTATATTTTGTCTTTTGATTAAGAAATACAGCAAACTAATTCACCTTCTCATAGCGATCTATAAAGGTGAGCAATATTTGTCCTAATAGTGTGTTTACCATTGTAGTTATTCACTGGATTCAAACTGAAAACACTGGATTATCATATTTCCCAAACCTATATGGGAAAAATGCAATGTTCATAGCGGTTATGTATAGTGAAGGCAAAATGGGCAATAGAAGTATACCTGCAAATGTTATAATATAAAATGAACATGTAAAGCTAGAGTCATAATGAAGAACTTGTAATATTTTTACAGAAGGAGGCTCTTTTCTTGATTTGCAGCATAATCCTCAAGTGCATATATCCGTCTTGTGAATCAATAGACATATCAGGTTGAATAGGCTCTTTGAATGGCATTTATAGACCCCCCAGGTTCAGAGGGGTCAAGGGCAGAAAATAATGGTGCTCATGAAAACAGGAATGCTAAAGCAGTGCTTAAAGTTCACCTCAACTAGTTAGCATGTTAAAATTACAATGGCCTTAATAAGAACATAAGAATGGCCATAGTGAGTTAGTCCAATGGTTCATCTATCTCAGTAGCCCAGTACCAGATACTTCAGAGGGAATTAATAGTACATAGGAATTATTGAACAATCCATCCCCTTTCATCCAATCCCATCTCCTGGTAATCTGAGGTTTAGGGACACCGAGAGCATGGGGTTATGTGCCTTACAATTATGGCTAATAGCCATTGATGGACCTATCTTCCTTATCTTACCCACTTATGCTTTTTGCCTTCATAGTATCCCCCAGCAGTGAGGTCCACAGATTGACTGGGCATTGGCTGAAGAAACATCCCTTATGTTTGTTTGAAGCTTGCTGTCTACTAATTTCATGAGGTGATCCCTGGTTCTTATATAATGTGAAGGGGTATGTAACTCTTCCTTATTCACTTTCTCCACACCATTCATGAATTGATAGGCGAATATGATAGAGGTCTTAGTCATCTTTTTTCTTAAGATGAAGACTCCCAGTCTTTTTAGTCTCTCCTCATGAGAAAACTGTTCCATACCCCAATCACTTTTGTTACCTTTCTTTGAACTTTTCCAACCCTAGTACTTTGTTGCTGAGATGAGGCAACCAAAACTTCATACAGTGTCCAAGGTGTGGGCATGTCATAGATTTACCTAGTTGCATTATTATGTTTTCTATCTAATTTTCTACCGCTTTCCTAATAAACAACATAAGAGCGGCCATACTGGGTCACACCAAAGGTCCATCTAGCCAAGTATTCTGTCCTCTGACAGTGGACAATGCCAGGTGCCCCGAGGGAATGAACAGAACATGTCATCATCAAATGGCTTCCAATAGTGTTAGCTTTTCTGATTGCTGATGCACACTGAGCAGATGTTTTCAGAAAACTATCCACAATGCCTAGACTACATTCTTGATGCTAACACTTGTGGGTAAAAACACATTCCTTTTTCCGTGTGGGGACATGACTATTCACCAGCCAAAAATAATTGTATATATTAGGGTTACATCTTCTTCTCTATATTTCTCAGACACTTACATTTCTATCAATACCTACGGAGAAAAGGAGACAGAGAAGTGTCAAGGTTAATATTTTTTAGCTTGTCCAAAAAACTGTTTTTTTCTCTCTGTCTCACATCAACATTAATTAAAGTTGGGGAAGTAAAGCATAGCATACTCAAATGAAAGCAACATTAATATGTTACATTTACCTACCTAGTATCTAATCAAAGGACTTCCACCCCAAGACATTTTACAAACTATTTCTGTAACTATTTCCATAGCAAGTGCCCATAAGACATTTTACATAACTATTTCCAGTTCCCCCATCGCCAAAATGCGACCAGTTCCTAGCTGGAACGAAGAAGCTCCAAGAAATGAAAATACAGCACACAACAATTTAACTAGGAAGTGAAGACTCAATTTAAATAGAAGGGGATGGGAGCTGATAGGTATGTCACACTGGAATTAGGGAGGACAACAGAGCTAACATTGCTACTTTTGTGAAAACAGTCTTCCCTATGAATAAAATCAAAGCATTTGTCAAAAAATAACTTAAACCATCGTCTTTACTGTAGAGATTCGTAAATTTGAAATGCAGGGCTATCTAGACATTGTTGAATTCTGGGAACATCTTAATAAATCAAAAGACAGGTATTTGAAAGGCTTTATGCTTTTAGTACAACCCAAAGTTGTATTTCCAGCATTTGTTTTTTCTTGTCTTCCTTTTTTTGTCTTGCAGAATGCATGCTGCCGTCTATATTTAAGTCCAAATACAAAACACAGCCATTATTACAAATCAGAAAGGGTAATGTTTCTGCTTGTTCCTATGTGCTCTTCAGTTCATTCCCACACGTCCACCCCCTCACTGGCGTCTTGGGTTTTTTTTCCGATCCACATGCTGTTTCATTTATTCTCACTTCCCCAATTCTTTCAATTCCCTGTTGTTCCTTTTTTCACTCCTTTCAGCTCCAAATCTTCTTATCCCAGATCCCGCTTGTTCTTCTATTCTATTCTCAAAAACACCAGTCAGGTATTAGACATCAAAATCAAAAGCTCTCATTACAGCTGGCCTGTTCTATAGCACCTAACTAAACATTGTGCCACCTTTATCTTCGGGTTTTTAACACTAATCTTTTATCTTTTATTGTGGTTTATATCATTTGAAAATAGCCCAAGTTATTATAGTTTAAGAGTATGGGGGGATGCAGCTGTGCTGATGTTGATGGCTGAATTGGCTAATGCAACTTATGACATAATATCGGTAATTTACCACCTTTCAAGGTAAGTCCTGTCCATCAGTCACATCCTGCTTTCTGCTATGAAATAGATCAGAGTCAAGATCAGAACTCAAAGGGCCTATTTTTCCATTCAGCTGAAATCTCAGGAGAACAATTTGTTACAAAATGGTCCCATCTCATAAAAACATTAGAAAACAAAAACAACCAGACTGAGTAAAACCAAAGGTCTATCTAGCCCAGTATCCTGTCTAATGACAGTGTCCAGTGCCAGGTGCCCCAGAGGAAATGAACAGAACAGGTAACCATCAAGTGATTCATCCCCTGTCACCCATTCTCTGCTTCTGACAAACAGAGGCCAGGGACACTATTCCTGCCCAGCCTAGCTAATAGCCATTGATGGATCTATGATGAATTTATCTAGATCTTTTTTGAACCCTGTTAAAGTCTTGGCCTTCACAACATCCTCTGTCAAGAAATTCCACAGGCTGGCTGTGTGTTGTGTGAAGAAGTATTTCCTTTTGTTTGTTTTAAACCTGCTACCTATTAATTTAATGCAGTGACCCCTAATTCTTGTGTTATGAGGAGTAAATAACTCTTCTTTATTCATTTTCTCCACATGAGTCATGATTTTATAGATTTCTACCATCTTCCTCCTTAGTTGTCTTTTCCAAGCTGAAATGTCCCAGTTTTATTAATCTCACCTCATATGGCCTGCACTCCATACCTCTAATCCTATCCATACCATAGCCTTGATTCTGCCTCACGCTATAAGGCTACGTCTAGACTGGCATGATTTTCCCGCAAATGCTTTTAACGGAAAAGTTTTTCTGTTAAAAGCATTTGCGGAAAAGAGCATCTAGATTGGCACGGACGCTTTTGCGCAAAAGCACTTTTTGCGGAAAAGCGTCCGTGCCAATCTAGACATGCTTTTGCACAAGAAAGCCCCGATCGCCGTTTTAGCCATCGGGGCTTTTTTGCGCAAAACACTTTTTAGCTGTCTACACTGGCCCTCTTGCGCAAATACATTTGTGCAAAAGGACTTTTGCCCGAACGGGAGCGTCAAAGTATTTGCGCAAGAAGCACTGATTTCTTACATTAGAACGTCAGTGCTTTTGCGCGCAAATTCAAGCGGCCAGTGTAGACAGCTGGCAAGTTTTTGTGCAAAAGCAGCCACTGTTGCGCAAAAACTTGCCAGTCTAGACACAGCCTAACTGTCAGCTAATCTGGATCTGTGCAACACCTTCTTGGCCCACTTTGTATATAGATGGACAGACAGGATTACATACTGAAGTTACCATACCATACAAGATTTCAGACACAGTAGGCATACAGTTGTGGGCACAAAATGCAAGTGCAATTTTATGCTTAGTTTGGAAATGGTGTGTGCCAATTAGCAGATTTGTCCATTGCCACTCACAATTGCCCAATTTGTGCATGCAGTCATGGTACATGGACATCTAACTTACTTGGGAATCTGGCTCAGTTTATACTTCTCCTAGAAGCATATCCTTTAAAGCACACCAGAGTATAAAGTTTTAATGATTCTTACTTGAATGGGTTTTAAAGATTTCTTTAAGTGGTTGCCTCCAGGGATGTGTAAACAATTCTGTTTAGTGTAACTGATTAGCATTCCAAAGTATTAAATTCATTGGGCACATTAAATCACTTAGATTCTGAATTCCTTGCATACCCCACACTCTAGGGTTTGGGGTTCTCAAAGGTTATGTGGAAAATAAGTTTAACCTAAGATATCATGTTTCCTTTTGGAAAAGAAACACACATACAAGCAAGGGAAAATCTCAATTGTTTGAGCCTCTTCCATATCTTGTACACCGTAAAAGCAATTTAAGAATACAAATTTTTGTAAAAAGCACAAAAATGTGATTTTGAAACACATTTGTAGGAAACTGCTACTTTCTTAGAAATAATATATAGAGTGTAGGCTTCCCCACGCCCATCTGAGAAAAGGTTGCTTTCTGATACCTTCTGGAAAAATACATCAGCGTTAAGGATCATTTTCAGTTGTATAGCTGGTACTATACACTGCAGTACTTTGTGTACTGTCAGTTCTCTGTGACAACTGATATCTTGAATGAAGATGAACTGTGCTTCTTCACTGACATTTTCAGACAGTGAGAATTTGGGTTTGAACAGAATTCTGCCACTATTCGAGTCTGATAAGATTAGGCTGTTGTGTTTTTGTTTGATAGAGGATAGTGTACAAGAGCACTCCATCGTCTCTATTAGAGCATCATCTTTGTGGAATACATATTATGTTACAGCAGGAGCAAGCTTTATAGGGTACAACATCATGGAATTCAGGGACAACTTAAAGGCTGTGGGACAATATAGTGATATCTCCAAACAAGAGGATTGGCAGCTCAGAAACTTGTCATTAGGACAAGTTTTCTCCCTCCCCACCCCCCATTTATTTAATAATCTTCTAAGAATGGTTGGATAGGTTTTATTATATATTAAGAAAACCCCATTGAAAGCACTGCTTGTGGGAAGTAGAAACAAAGATTAGGTTGTGGGAGAGGTGCCTGTGTTCTGACATTGAATGCAGGTGCCACTCCTGCAGCTCTCAATGGCCAAAGATTCTGACCAGTGGGAGCTGCAGAGCCAATGCTTGAGGCAGAGACAGCATGAGGAGCCCCATGGCCACTCCTCCACATAGGAACCAGAAGGAAATGCTGATTGCTTCTGGGAGTCACTCAGAGCCTGGGAAGGCAGGGAGCCTGTCTTAGGACTGCTGTGACATTGACCAACTTTATAATGGCCCAGCCAGAGGTGCTGCCTAGAGCCACCAAGATCCATTATCAACTGGGTGTTCCAGTTGAAAACTGAATGCCTGGTAACCTGGGGCCTGTGATACACAGGTGGTCAGACTACATGATTCAGTCTGGCCTTCAACTCTATGTCCCTGTGAGGTCTTTTATCTCCCCAGCCTTCACAGCTAATGATGTGGAATAAAACAGTCCCACAAGAAGATCAAAGAATTCTGAGACAGAAAATTAATAGACAAATCTATAGCTCTGATCTGGGCACCACCTTGCAGGTTCTTCTGTTAGAATAAGTGAACCTGCATTAGAAAAGCATGCGGAAGCCTGAAAAAGCATCTGCTGTGCTTCTGTCCATCATTATACAAGTTCCTCCCAACTAAGGAACATCTGAGGAACAACACAGTGTGTCACTTCTGGCAGAAATCCTCAACAAAAAAAAATCACTTGTTTGAACAATACCAAAGTCTGTGTGGAGCTTCCTTTTGCACATAATGAAAGGATAAATAAAGCAGAAGCTCTGTTGCTCAGTTCAGAACCACAATAAAAAACAAGGTATATTGAACATGTTGGAGAAGTATCATGTTACATCACCCTCTAGAAGCTGGGGCACACAGATAACAACATTCTACTATTACAACCAGCAGTAAGAATAATGCCATTAGTTGACTTGGCAGGGACCTTTGTTTTTGATGCAGCACATCCTAGGTTCTGTCCTGCTGACAAACCACGCTGAGGGGTATTATGTATACAAGATGCTGCAGTGTTCTGGACTGAACAGCAATAGCTGCAAGAGCATTAGTAATTTTTAGTTTACTACAGTGTACATACATTATTGTACATTAGTACAGCTTACATATGGATGTCCTGGACATTTTTATAAGAGCATCGAGCGTCTTAGATGTGCCCAAGAAAACCAAATCTTCTCTATGTTTATATCAACTGAAGATTATTTATTTGAGGAATAGTCTAGAAATGTTAGGAAAATATTTGATGTTCATAGAATTTGGCTTAGAATTTATAGAAGTTGACTTTGGCAAGCTCTGGTAAAAAAAAAAATACAGTTCTCTACCTGAATTTTTCTGCATTTAGTGAACATACATAATGCATCCTCAATGCCAGGTGAGGCTTTATTTATTTGATTTATGATTATATAGCTGTGTCTATGAAATGATGTATGAAATAACACCCCCCCGCCCTGCACAATGTACAGGGAATACAGACTGTGTAAACTACCAAACGTGCTGGATAACTGCTGTTTATTGCACTCAACAATAAGGAAAAAAGACTGTTTATTCTAGCCAGATATGAACACCAAGTACATAGAAAACTTTTCATAATATACAAATGCCCTCTTTAATGTGCATTATGCATTGCAAGATAAGGCTAAACAAGAGAGTCATAGGGGGGATCTTTATTCAACCTGGGAACATATGATTCTGAGTATCTATTCCAATCCCCTTTAAACTAGCAGGGACACGCTATTCTATGCCTGCACATACACACTGCCCTGAATCTCCGGTGCTCTCACCTTGTACAATCATTTATACTAGGTCAGAGTGACGATAAAATGCTGCCAGTTCAGACTGGCAGTGTTTTACATTCATTTCCTTGGTGTAAATGACTAAACAAAGTGCAGGGCAACTCCACTGTCTATTGCCATTTTACTGCAAATATAACAAGTTGTTCCAACCCCTCAGTATTTAACTGAAAAGCAAAACGAAATGGATGACTTGAACTCTGCCCTGTGCCCTGAGCACCAAAATAGAAGATTTATAGATCGCTACTCAATATTCACAACGTTCACGCCTAATTTTAAAAACCAAAAACCAAAAACAAATCCTCTAGAACTTACCACCATATCCCTTATTTGATATATTTTTTTAAGCACAGCTAAGCATGTTCCAAGTAACATATCCTTAAGGGCCAAACCAAATTATTTTGTATGATATGTGTGACGTAAACTGATTTTTCTTGTGGTATCTTTTAACTACAGCTGAGTGCATATGATGATTATTCTGCTGATTCAACAGTCCATACTGGTTGCATCTCTATAAACTGGTCCAGCAACTAAGGTTCCCTCTAAGCTGCACAGCAGCATGGCCTTGCAGATGCTTTATAAGCCCCGCTCAGGGTTTCCGCACATTGAGCTGCCTGGCTAGGGGAGAGGCACTTCTCTCTGAGCTACAGCAGCAGCTCTCTGCTGAGGACAGAGCAGTGAGTCTTCCCCAGCCATTAGATTCCCAACAGGCTGTGGGGGGTGGGAAGGTCATGAGCCCAACTCGATGCAGGGGTGGTGGTGTGCTGCTCAGCTGTACTATGGGAGAGGGGAGTCAAGACCTGGCACACAGCTCAGCTGGGCTGAAAGGGAGGAGGGAACAGAAGCCAGCATGCTGCTCAGCAGGGCTGTGAGGGGAGAGGGAGGCAGGAAGCCCTGCACATGAGCCAATGCATGGCATAGCTGGGCTGAGGGAGGAGAAGCAGGGGAGAGAGGGAATCCCTGCATGTGATCCAGCTGGCCTGCCTGGGGGAGTCAGAAAGCCTGGGGTGGGGAGGCAGGGCAGAGGATGGGGCCAGCAGTAGGGGGTACCAGAAATGACCTCCTTGGTCCAACAAAATCCCTCATCCAGGACCAGTCAGGTCCCGAGAGTGCGAGAACAGGGACGTCCAACCTATAGTAGACTATGAATATTTGATGATGATGAATAATGAAAAAAAGTCATATTTTCTCCATATATTTAAAAATCATAATATATATGTGTGCACCTCTATGGTAGTTTTGTACTCTAAGCCAATCAAATAATGAAAAATATTAAGTGAATAAAATATCTGATGATAATTATTCTACAAGCTGTGCCTAGAACCTAATGGTAACATTTAGAAGTCTTAGACACACTTTTTGTGACTTCCCAAAATGCTAAAATCCTTCCTGATCATAGCCATCAGAAAGTTGCATGGGAAGCATTGAGGGTGCATTTTTCTCATCCACATCGGTTTATACAAGAATAACAGCTAAGTTTCTTCTCTACGGGAGGATAGCCTTGGTTAACACATTCTTTTCTCCATATATGAAAGTTTTTCTTTCCTTCTCTCTCTATACATTTCCTGGGGGGAAAGCATTGATCTTAGTGTTCATGTGAAACAAGAAAAAATATCTCTAGTTTTCTAAGAACTACAGATACATTTGCTCAACTCCTGTTATTAATCAGTTAAGGTAGAAAAGTCATCTGAGGGATGGTGCTATAAATAATAATCTTCTAATAAGGGTAGGCTATAATTGTTCTATTGACACTGTTTTGATGGATGTGATTTTAAAGTATAAACAAATCTAAAAATTATTAGACATGATTACCCTGAAGACAAAAAAATCATTCTTTCTAAATGGGGTGTTCTATTTGAAAGGGATCTGTGAGGATCCCCACTGGTTGTTCATGGTTCACACTATATTGATTAAAAGGAGGTGGGGTGTTCAGTAATGATGAAAATATTGAACACCATTAAGAGCTGCTTCTAAAAATGAAGGATTTGTTATTGACTGTTTATATTAAAATAGCTCAAGCAAGCAGACAGTGCAAGAGAGGCATATGTATTGAAAAATGTGCATGGGGATTCTGCAGAATGTACAGCTTTGAAGTAAGGTCAAATTCTCTATTTTTTCATATTAATCTACACTGTGTAATGATTCACATTTCCACAATCCTCTATAAGGTACTGCTGAGAGAGGGCAATTTTAACCTTTGTAGGCTCCCCAGCAAAGGGTACCTACTGGATAGTCTGCATCCATTCAAACCTTGCTGCACTATCCATGCTTTAATAAATCCAGGAGCAACAATACATACTGTTTTTTTAACAGGTGGGAGGGATGAAGGAATCTGAGGAAGGTTGTAAGCAGGGCTGTCTAATTTAAAAAGTTGACTCACTGATGTCTGTACAAACTACTGTGCATCCACATACAAAATTTCCTGTCATTGATGGGTTCTCTCATGCTCCCTTAGTTCTCATTTACTTGTAGCATCCATGGAAGTTACACTGCTGTAGTGGAAACATGGTGAACACAATTTGAAGTAAAAGAATAGGTGCACAGAATAGGTGCTGTCCAATCCTGTATTGGGACTGAAGGGTTGGCCTGATTGCACACATCTCTGGCACTCTGCAGCCATAGGGCAAGCACAGCACAGATCTGTAGAAAATCCACCTTGTGTGTGCTGAAATTTTGAATTCGCTTCTAGTCAGAACTACCAAGCTCCACAACTCTATGCTCCAAGAAACACTGTTGCTGAAAGCTCACACTAGAGAGAATAGTACCTGGAATTCTATCACACCATGTAGATTCAGTCTGTGGATCCTTTCATTCTTACCCATATTCTGGTCTGGACAATGAAAAACCTACCACTGACTACTGTTGTGCTCACATTGGTATCAGGATACTCTGGGCTTCCCCCATACTGAGAAAAGTAAGTCTGGAACTGAAGTTAGAACCAAGCGAGTTCTGGGATACAACTGAGAGAAAATGGAAAAATGGACCAGTCTCCCATAGTGCCTCTGACCTCCTGCAAGTTTTCCACAGTATGGTTCAGAAATTGTCCTGAATGCAGGGGTCCCATCTATATGATCAGCTTACCCATCTTTTACCAATTTCTAAGCACTGCTGCCACTCATGTAGATGAACCACCAATAGCAACAGCAGAGAATGTCTCCAAAATTCCCTCACCATACCCATTGTTTTTGGTCTTGGAGGTAGCCAGTAGTTAGTCTTTGGTTCTCATCACATTCACAAAAATTCCTAAGTCCATGAGGTAGGAAAAAGCTTCCTGAGGAGTAGAATGGATGCATATTGGGAGAAGATAATATTACTTGGGCGTTAGTCCTCCCCAGTTCTTACTCTTCTCTTTCAGAGAAACCATTTATGTCATCTTATTCTTATACTCCAACAGGTCTGTCTAGTGCTATTTCAAATTGATATTTATTAAAATATCAAGAAGTATCATAATAGGTCTCCTCATAAACTATGGAAAAATGACCTACATAGAACAGTTGAAGTATTACTTTACTCCATGGTGAATATCTGAAATAATATTACTCTATTGTATTGTATTTGTACTAGAGAGGAAATGAAAATTCAATGTGTGTGCATATTTATTCATTGCTAATCTATTATGATAAACACCTGTTTTCATGGGCAGTTCAAAATTTCTAGCCAGTCCATTACTATAGTAGCTCAGGATAGGAGAAATTTCAGATTACATTAAGTTTTAAACAGATAATTCTTCTTTCATTAATAACAGGTTAGTAGGTAAAAGCTTAATTAAATGTTCATTCTTAAAGGGCACAATAAAAATAGGCCATTGAAATCAACAGAAAGACCAAGTAAATTGATGCAGGAAAGTGACCATTTAATTTTCCAAGTACATATTGTGATTTCCCAAACCGGTATACAGCAGGGAAAAATCCTTGCACATAATCACACCAACATTTTCATTCTACAGATTATACAGTGAGAACAGTGCCATAGAGAAGTAATACTTTTGGATTGGGAGGCTCAGTCAAAAATAAGAATCATACATTAATATATTTTAAAAAAATGAAACTTCATGAAACAGCCACAGCATTAAAGCCAAAAGTTGGCAATCAGTGAAATGGTATGGAAATTTTATGTAACACAGATCTAAATCAAAATATGCATGGAGTGGGTTTTTTATTTATTTTTGAGAAGTGCTTTGCAGAGGGTATGATGTATGAGTGTCAACCGCAGAAAGGAAATATCAAAGTAGTAAAGGGAACTGAGCTTAAGATTTCTCAATACGTTCATTTTAGTTACAAAAGATTTTTATGCTCCATTTCAGACATTATTTAAACATTGTTATTTCTGCAAACATGCCGCACTGAGATAAGGTTTCATGCTGTATCACATCAGAATGCAGATTGGTGCAGAATGTCTGAAATTGCCTTTATTGAGGTAACTGTTTATTAAACCTTAGAGGAATTGAAACTGCAAACTCTTAAAGAAAGGAATTGAGGGGTAGTAAGGAAAAAGAAAGATTTGTAATGTTCTCCTTAAACATATTATTTGCACAATATTAGTACAGCTAGAATCCAAATAAAGTTTCCAGAGTCATCAGGATATCATGCTGTAGCTGAATCATTTAATCTAATGATTTACTTTTGTTTTCCTGAATTTTATGCTATTTAATGACTACCTTCTTTTGGTTGATTATATGTCAGAATCTTTATAACACTTTATTTGCAAGACTTGGGATTTGAGCACAACCTTATGCACACTAAAAGAGAAAGTTAGAGTAACTTTGATAAATATGCTATTTGATACTGCTATCACTAATAAAATGCTGCTATTTTACTACAACAGCAATGCTTGTATGTTTCATAATATAAAATAATATTTAAGAGAATTTCAGGGCATGAATTTGGTCTTGATATGGGTTTATTTAATTGCAAATGAGAATGCTAAACATTCAGATGCCAATGACCTATAAAAATGGACAGGAAACTGGAGCTGTACATTTTAAAAAAATTCCCAAATCCAGACCCAAATTAGATTCAAATAAACATAAAGCAGACACTCATTTTACACCACGCAGCACTGCAACATGAGCAATAAAGGTCAGATTGGTATCTGAGCCAATCCCTTGAGTCTCAGGGCCCCAACCCCACCACAAGCTTAGCAGCATTCTCTGATTACAGCTGTGTGGGCAGCATTACAACTTACTCTTAAAAGTTTAAAATAACAAACAAACATGGGCTTGGTCCTGAATTTGCATAATTAGGAAACTTAGAAGGTATTGAAAAACATGTCAGCGCAGGAGGATAACAAAGGGGCTCTAAAGCAGTATTTTATATATAGATAGATCTGAATAGACTTAGCTGTTAGCAGATAATGAGATCATGAAGTTCAGTCTGTACCATGTAAGATAATCAAACTAAGTACTAAAAATGTGATCTATATAAACTTTACAGGCTAAAAAACACTATGGTAGAGAATACAAATCTAGAGGTAAACATGGTTAACTGTCCAAAGGACTTTGGGTCCTAAAGTCCACTGAAAATTTTAACCATCTTGATACAATATATAGCAGTAGAGGTTTATTAATTTGAACACACAGTATATTTATTAGGGGTGACAGGAGGGATTTGTTGTTAGCAGCGTCTTAGAAAATATTGTGTTCAGCTTTGTTCTTGAATAGGGTTTCCTGTCTGAAAATCTCCCCCATGGTCATACAATTATGCTTGATGGTCCCTGGGAACATTCTTTTGTTTTTCATTCCTTTCTGGTCTCCTGGTCTTGAGCACTTACCTTTGGACGTACGTGTGTGTGTGTGCACTTACCTTTGAGTGAGAGAGAGAGGAGTATTAGCACTTGGTAATGGTGCCCTTTTAACATTGATGGTGCTAGAACAACAATTGTGCTGATACACAAAAGTTGTTTCTGAATTAAGGAGCTGATCCAAAAGATTTTTATTACACATGGAAGTAGTGCTTACCAGCTGTATCATTTCCATGTTGTCTGTAATAAAGCAGTTACCTTTGTTGAAATAACAAGTGCTACTGTGTTCTCATTGCTCCTGCCCCAAACCACTCCACACCAGCAACAAGAAAAACAAATTAATATTTCACTTCATTGCATTTCATATATACATTTTTAAAAAATGTTAATCAGGAAAAAAAGTCACAAGATCTTTTTATCAGTAGGTCAAAACAGCAGCCCTTCTCATCCACCCAAGGTTGACAATATAATCTGAAATCTCTTAGTATTTCCTCTAGTAACATCCCACCAGGAGGGCCAACAGAACATTTTGCAGTGACAGGCTCCCTAGAAATGTTTAAATGAGAAGATAGAACAGATGCCTGCTGAGAAAAGGCCCTCGGGATGGATCAGCAATTACCTAACACAGTCCACTGAGACCCCTGAAAAAAGCAAATAACAGAGTCACTGAAGAATAGTCCTGTCCATCCATGATAGATCCTACAGAAAAGGCAGCAACACTGTATAGTCAACAGCTTCAAATGTTGCTGCTTATTTTAGCAGAGTCTTTGAAATTAGTCTCCTATTTCCTGACTAAATAAATATATTTGATATATTTAACCACAGACTGGCAAGGTGGATTTTGCTCTGCTCTAATGTCTACTTTAGATTCCTTCACAAATGCATTCCCCCTCCTGCATAATGGATGCTATGTAAAATGGCCACTGGTTGGGAAGCGTGAGTTTGTATGTTACATCCAGCATGCAATGCATTAGAACCTTGGTACATTTCTGACAGAGTTTCATGCAGCACATAAAGAATTCAGAATTAGATACTAAAGACCAGCAGCACTCCATTTGAGAAAAAGTGTCCACAAAGAAAATAAAGCACTACTGAATATTTCAAACATTTTTAAAGAACACACAAAAGACATCAGTGCCCTTTGAATTCTTACAATGTTCAATGAAACAGAACACACAGATAAAATATTATCAGGTGATTAGTTAGCATATTTAAATTTTGAATGGTGAGAGACACACACACAAAGAACATTCAATGAAAAAGCTACATTCTGATTCATTGGTAAAATTATTAATTTCCCCATTAGTCAGAGTCGACAGAACATAAGCATGGGCAAGAGGTCAATTTCAAAAAATTTTGCTCGTAAGCAAAACAAATTTATTCTGAATTTATAATGAGTCTGCTTCTCATAATGATTAATGGTAATTAACTTTTTAAAGCTTAGTCATTTACTTGATCATTTCCAGCCAGGCCAAGTTAAAATACTTATTGCACAAAGGTTTCCTAGTCTTCTCTCAACAGCTTTCAATAAAGACAGAATAATTAGGCTCTGGAAATATTCAAAAATAAATTAATTATAAAGTCAAATATCCAATGTTTCAGAATGGGTAAACTCCACAATAATTAAGCTACAATTATAGGGAATGAAAGTAACAAGAACAAATATTAACATATTTCACTGCATTGCCACAGCAGAGGGGGAAAGTCATGGAGTCTCAGGCTTTGCCTACACTACAACATTGTGTCATCAAAACCTGCCTTTTGGCAACAAAACACTGAACGCATACACACTGCAATTGGACTTGTGTGGAGAAAAACACCCATTTTTGGCAACAAAAAACTTCCATTCTTATGAGAGACTTTTTTTCTTTTGCCCTCCTTTTATTTTGAACAGAGAGCCAATATAGGGTGTGTCTAGGGTTTTGTTGACAAAAGTGGACTTTTGTCGACAAAACTTTACCTGCATCTACACTACTGCCGAGTTCAGTCTACACTACTGCCGCGTAAGTCAACAGAACGCGGAAGTTTTGTCGACAGCGGTAAACCTCATTCTACAAGGAATAATGCCATCTACGAGGAATAATGTCGACAGAGTTCTGTCGACAAAGGGCGCTATTGTATCCACACTGTGCTTTTTCAAAAGAGAGCATCTAGACTCTCTGTCGAAAAAGCGGCTTGCTTTGTCAACAGAACTGGCTGTAGTCTAGATGCTCTTTGGCAACAGAGGCTTTGTCTACAGTATCTGTCGACAAAGCCTCTGTCAACAAAAGCCTGTAGTCTAGATGTACCCATAGACTAGACTACAGGAAGTGAGCTGCTTCCTTTGGGGAACAAAGAGCAAATCATTGGATTTCTCCTGTTCTTCCCTGCAACTAGGAACACAATGGCAGGCAGACTGCTGCTACAGGGGGAGGGGAACAGACTGCTGTGCTGCTTTGACATTCCTCAGCAGGGAGAGCTCACAGAGGTACTCATGATGCAGCTCCCAGCAGCTGAAGAGGCTGAGGGAGAAGTTGGGGGAAATCCCAAGATGTACAGGAATCAGCTCTGCCTTCCCACAACATGACATTGTGGGACAGATACCCTCAATGCATTGTTCACACTGCCAATAACAGTGTCCCCAGTCTGGACATGGTCTGTGGACAGAGAGAACAAGTGTGAACACCCTCTGGCAATTTTTGTTTTGTCGACTTTTGGGTGTTGATACAAGTTTGAAGACAAAGGGCCACATCATCTAATATTGCAGGTTCAGGAAGCTCTTTCAGCTATGACGTCCACTGGGGAATAGGAGTAGGGCTTGAATCCCCGACCTGGCAGGATAGTTGGCTCTCAAAACTACAGATTTCAGTTGATCTACAGAGGGAAAAGTGAGTTTCTGCAGCCCATTTTCCAGACCCCAAAGACTGCTAGTTCTTGAGGCATGTAGCCACTGCGTCTCTGGAAACTGCTGCTCCTGCCTACCCCCCAAATGAGAGGATGTCATAGAAGAATCACACATAGGTGATGCTGATGGCATTAGCTGTAAGATGATAGTGTGGAAAGCTTCTCTACCTTCTCTCCCCCAACCCAGTCCTGCTCCCTTTCTCCAGTAAGGAATCCTAATCCTGATCAACACTGGTTTTCTATATGGCGGGGGGTAAGAAGAAAGCACAATCTGGAGCTGTGACTCCCCACTTCCTCTTCCACTCATACCTACTGCTTATTGCTCTGCACCATTAACATGAGTGAAGGGGAGAATTTGGCCCTAAATTAAAGGCAAGAGGAAAGAAGCCTGTCATTCATCCTTAATTAGTCAATAACTGAACCATTCAGCTTCAGACATTGTAGTGCTTAGATCTAGATCATGGGTTCCCAAACTGGGGGGCATGCCCCCCTGGTGGGCATGAAGAAATTCCAGGGGTGGCGCGAGGCAACCCAGCTCCCCTCCCCAATCCCACCCTCCAAGTTTTGCTGCTATTTTTGTTTTTTTTGGCCCCGGTCAGTTCCTTTTTTTTTGCTCAACAAGTTTTGCTGCTTTGGGGTTCTCAAAAATCAAAAAGGGGGCATGATGCCGAAAAGTTTGGGAACCACTGATCTAGATGAACACTCAGTGGTTAATAAAAAGACTAGCAGGCAGTTTATGGGACTCTGCTTTTCCTATGAATACTTTGCATTGCAGAATGCATCTTTGCAACCAAAATGGCATGATATGAAGAGATAAGGAGACACAAAGGCATTTCAATGATGCTTTCTAATGTTAGCCTTCTAACAAACTACAGATTCTTTTTTTTTTTTTCAACTGACTGCATTTTTCCTGAATTAAATAGAGGTATATTTTAGTAGTGAAACAAGAGATGCGGTTTTGGTGGAATAAAGCATAAATAACAAGTTTTTAGTGTTGCCCTATGCTCACACTTATTTTTTGATAGAGCAGAGTTGCTGCAGGACTATTTGACTTCTACACTACTCTAAGTTCCACTATATGAAATGTCCCCGCCCCCTCCCCCTCCCAAATGCTCACTGCAGAGGAGATGGAACCAGGGTAGGTTGTATTTAAGACAATTTCTTTTCAAATAAAACACTTCTTATAGTGGTAACTCCCATCCATTTCTGAGTTACTACTCAGACAAAAGAACAGGACCATGTACTCATGGCATTCCAAGAGCTAAAAGTTTGCAGAGATCCCTGATAACAACAGATGTTTGTTATTACTGTGCGGTATGACATGCACATTTCCTGAGCATAGCTTTCACACCTCACACAGATTGAAACTTTTGAGAATGTAGGATCACATCAGTGGGGCAAAAAATCTGATCTCCTTAGTCATGTGTAGTGACATCTTTCTTTACAGGTAATCCTACTGAAATCAGTAGGATTATTTGTGGAACAAGGCACCATTTAATATAAACCAGGGTATACTTGTCTGGCACAAGATGAATGAAAATACACGCTAGTCTGCACTTAATTTTGGTCTTAATTAAAACTTATCCTGAAAAGGGAAATTGTAGAATAAAATTGCATTAATAAGTATATATTACAAAAACCAATGCACATCCCCAGAAATCAAATTTCCTCACTATGTAAAAAGTTGGAAATATGGAGGAGATGCATTTATAGTTTTTACTGTTTTTAAATTTTTACCTGTTCTCTGGATGGTCTTGTGTCTAAGGAAACTCTCTCAAACAAGGAATTTCTTTCAGACAGGTAAAAAGAATGTTTTAATTGTGCCCACTGTCACACAGTTTTCTGTAATGTGAGTGATGAATGTCTGGAAATCAAATGGAGGAGCAGGAGGGTTCTTAAATGCACTTTGCTGCCTGAGATTGCTTTCGTGTACCTGAGAAACATGGAAAGCATTGCTAAATAGTCTCTGCTATGCAGCATGAATACATCCCTAAGGGGAAAAAAAGAGAGACTCAGCACCACATGCTGCACACCCAAGATTACAACTGCTAGCTTAAAA
Organism: Rafetus swinhoei; assembly: GCA_019425775.1. Classification (NCBI taxonomy): domain Eukaryota; kingdom Metazoa; phylum Chordata; order Testudines; family Trionychidae; genus Rafetus; species Rafetus swinhoei. Next base: position 18,910,386 of record CM033434.1, read on the forward strand.
TCGAGGTTCATTTGCTTTAATCTAAAATTCAATTTAAAAACCACAATTAGAGTCATGTTTTGAGTATTTCCTGGGCTGGGCCAAAAGGTAATTAAAGATGACAGCAGGCTGAGAATGGCTCCATGCTCTGGAAACATTTTCAATAAAGCAAAAGTTGGAATCATGTTCTCAAGCAACTCCCTGCTCTTCGAAAATGTTAAATTGTAGGTAAGATGCTTTAACAAAGGCTGCTTTAATGAGACATCCCTGTAGTTCTTGCCATTGCTAAGGTCATGTATGTTCTGTGTCAGAGTCAAGCACTCTAATAAAATAAGTGCTTGTGATTTTTTATCTGACAAGACGCTGTACTGTTAATGAAGCAACTACATAACCGTCATTTTTTGCACTGCCCTAAAGCTAAATGCAATCCTGGGTGGACTGACTTGCACTACCTGGCTTGAGGGAGTGATCTATAAATAGTTGTCTGGGCTGCAATTTGCACTCTCAAGCCTAGGGGAACAGCTTGAGAGCCCAAACTGCAGCCTTGGCCACCACATATAGATGATTGACCAATAATCCTTTGCAGGAGCATGGAAGAACCAACAATCATGCAACTCTGTAAGGCAAAATTCAGCCTTGCCCAACACTGCACCACAGACCCTGACTGCACCACAAAAGCCTGACAACTGTCATGCTTAACAGAAATGGGCACTGTAACCTCACATATGGGTTTCCAAACAAGCCAGCACAAAGAAGCAGGGCAGGATCTGCACTTTGGATTTGGTTGCCAAATACCAGAGTAGGATACAATGGCTCCAAACTAGAGCCACAGACATCAGTGGGAAGACATAAAAGGGAAGTGGCTGCTCTTCTTGCCCTGTTGTTCAGGTACTGGGTTTTCTCTCTTTGCATCACCTACACAGCCATTCATAGAAAATTTGGATAAATGCCAATTGTTTGGGTATTGTGTCAGTTTCCAGAATTTCAGCATAACTAATTTTGTAGTCTTTTATTTGTATTAATTTCCAAGAGTGAACCAAGAATCTTCTCCTTCTTTCCTGCTCCACAGTACTGACAAAGCCTGAATGTCGCATTTAAAACAATAATAAACAGGGCAGCTCTTATACTAAACTCAACACTACTGTAAGAATTTGCAATAATATAGATTGATTCAGCTTGTGTTTCCTTACTCCTCTCCAAAGAGGCCAAGCACTAACATCTTCCTGAGAAAAGGAAGCACAGCAGAGAAAATTATTTTAGCAGACTGTGAAGTTAGCTGGAGGTACTGGCTTTTAGGACGTTATTCACTTGCAGTACAATGAAAGCCACATCAGATAGTTATTAGAGGAGATTTATTGTCCCTGTCATTGTTTCCATTTTTGTGGACTTGCCACAACTTTTTGATCAGAAACACAAATACATGCAAAAGAAAAATGTTAAATTCTTTTCCACCCCTATCCCAGTGCTGCTGGTGCCTAGAAAAAATAATGCAACACATTTGTAGACTCTCTCTACTGCTTTATCTCTGATAACTGCTTTACAGATGATAACTGTTTTCAACTTCTAAGCAACGATTCTTTGTCACATCCACCATGCATAAAACAGAGGGTTCAATTAAGTGGTTATGTGGGATCTTCACAGCACAATTTATCCAGTAATCACTGTGTGCGAATGTCTATGGCTTGGTTTGGGGAAAGCCAGATTAGATCATCATGACTCCTTCTGACCTTGAAGTCTATGAGTCTATAAACTTGAAGAAGAATCTATGAGTCAAATTTTGAGTGGTGATGAGCACTTGCAGTTCACAGAGGAGTAAATGGAAGGTGATGGGACTTGGCAGCTGCCAGAATTTGGACCAGGATGAAACATGAGAGTCAAACCCATGCTCAACTGTGGGGCGGTTTCTGCCTAATGTGCAAGCTTTACTTTTGAAGTTTCTATATTAGTATTTTGTGACTTGTCAGGCATGCCACAAAACCCATCTATTCAACAGGGTTTCTGGAGAAGGCTGAGGTTGTGCCTCCTAGATAATGAAAGAATAGAAGATGCAGGTCTCCCTGTCCAAATTCCTGTGGAAGTGATCTCAATGCTGCTGCAGTTTATTCCATTTTATTTATTGTGTGTTTAATTATATAAGGGCATCTAAGAGCACGGATAGGACCCTTGATTACTTTAAAATGAACTCAACCAATAAAAGAAAGGTGTATATACATTTATTCAATCACTACATCTAACATTTAATTGATAAATCCTGTGCTGTCCTGTCCCTTTACATGTTTGACTTCTCTGCATTGCAAAATCTCACTTCCCTTAGTTTCAGTTTTGCAGGCAGAACAATAAAGGAAGTACAGCACACAGCTGTGTGTCTATCAGCTTCCTCTGCATCAGTCTGACTATCTCCCTCTTGGCTGGCTCCAGAAATATAAGATTCTCATCTTTGCTCCCATAATTGTTTCATTTCACTCCTTTATTACCTGAAGATGTCTTTCATGACTGATTTACAAATGTACCTCATATAGTTACAACCAGCCAGATGAGAGTACTGTACATTCAGATACACATATTAGGACTGATAAAGTTAACAAAAGTTATGTGCCCACATCTGGAGGCAGAGCTGATGCCCCTTAGAGTGTGGAACATAACACTTAATAGCTACTCAGTGGTCAGGTTTGCTAATAAATTGCACGCTGGATGGATGTTAGACAATTCAAAGACAAGCTCTGGATACAGAGTCACTGTAGAAAGAAGCAAAGAGCCAGATTCTGCTTTCACTATCATCAGTGTAAGAGAAATCAGAATCTGACACAATGGAAAAGATTTAGGCCCAGATACACTCCTGTGAGGTTCCCGGGGCCCTATGGGGAAGTAGGAATAGGACCTCTGTACCCTTCCAAGCATGTTGTAAGAGGCGACTAAGGAGGGTTGGGCATGGGGCTAGCAACCCCAGCCTGTAAAAATAAACATATGCTATAAAAACATCAACAATTTCAATTTCAACTTGAATAGCAAGCCAGCCTCAAAGAATTATGACGCAGGACAGCCAAACCCGAAAGGATACTGAACTGCTGATTCCCCTTCTTTCAGCAAGAAAAATTTCCAGAATAGGCACCTGGAATGTGCGAACATTGTGGGAGGTAGGTAAGACAGCCCAGGTAGTAAGAGAAATGAACAAGTACAAGCTAAACATCATGGGAATGAGTGAGACAAGATGGGTACAGTCAGGTAAGGTAGAAGTTTCATCAGGGAAAATAGTGTTCTACTCATGCCATGAAGAGGAAAATGCACCACATATGGAGGAGGTTGCACTCTTGCTGTCACCAGCTCGTATAGCATGGGAACCTGCAGGGCCAAGAAGTATCCTTGCAACATTCAGGACCATAAACAGGAAAATTAATATGCATGTCATTCAGTGTTGTGCACCGACAAATAATAAAGAGGAATCAATAAAAGAAGAATTTTATAACAGACTACAGCATGTGCTTGACAAGACAAAACCAAGAGATGTCATTGTAGTCATGGGCGATTTTAATGCCAAAGTAGGAGATGACAACACAGGATATGAAGAGACTATGGGGAAGCATGGGCTAGGAGTTATGAATGAGAATGGGGAAATTTTTGCTAACTTTTGTGCAGTTATAGGAGGAAGTGTTTTTCCCCATAAGAACATCTATAAAGCAACATGGATATCCTCTGATCATCAAACACAGAATCAGATCGACCACTGCTGCATTAATCAACAATTTAGACGATCCTTAAAGGATGTTAAAGTATATAGAGGAGCTGATGTGGCCTCAGATTGCCATCTATTGATGCCCAAATTGAAGCTAAAATTACGAAAGAACAGGATAATACAAAACTATAGACCACGTTATAATGTAGGATTTTTAAAAGACCAGGTAAAAAAAGAAATGTTCTGTATCACGCTTAGCAATAAATATCAAGCACTGGAACATCTAGATAAAAATTTAAGCATTGACAGCCAGTGGCAACAAATAAAAGATGCCTGGACCAGTACATGTGAAGAAATATTAGGCAAAAAGGAATGTAAGCACAGAGAGTGGATATCAGTGGAAACACTTATGAGGATTGAAGAGAGGAGAGAGAAGAAAGTATTCTTATATAATAGTAAAACCAGAGCTGCCAAAATTATAGCCCAAGAGAACTATACAAATTCAAATAAAGGGGTTAAGAAGAGCATTAGAGCAGATAAGAAAAATGATATTGACAACTTGGCAAAACAAGCTGAGGAAGAGGCAGTTACAGGAAATATGAAAGGTCTGTATGATTCAACCAAGAAACTCTCAGGAAAATATTTACAACATAACCGACCCATCAAGGATAAAATGGGGAGAAAGATTTCAAACGTAGAAAACCAGATGGAAAGATGGTTAGAACATTTTAGCGAACTTCTAAACAGACCAGTTCCAGAAGATCCCCCAGAAATCCAGCCAGCTGAAGAAGACCTTTTGGTCGATTGTAGCAAGCCAAGTAAAGAAGAGATAAAGGAAGCAATTCGACTTCTAAGAAGTGGGAAAGCTGCAGGTCCTGATGGAATACCAACAGACGCTATAAAGGTGGACATAGATAAATCAACAGAAATACTCCATGGCTTTATTGGTAACATTTGGGAAAAGGAAGAATTACCGAGAGACTTGAGGGAAGGATATTTAGTAAAATTGCCAAAGAAAGGTGACCTACAAGAATGCACAAATTATAGAGGAATCATGCTTTTGTCAGTGCCAGGCAAAGTATTAAACAGGGTAATTCTAGAAAGACTCAAGAAAACTATAGATTCCAAGCTAAGAGATGAACAAGCAGGCTTTCGTCAAAATAGATCTTGTATAGATCAGATAGCCACATTGCGCATAATTATTGAACAATGTTTAGAATGGAATGTTTCTTTGTATATCAACTTTGTGGACTATAAAAAGTGTTCGACAGCTTAGATAGGGAAATGTAGAAATTATTACGGCACTTTGGGATCTCTCAGAAGCTCATAAATCTCATAAAAAAGACCTATGAAGATATGATCTGTAGGGTCTTGCATGAGGGTCAACTTACAGAACCCTTCAGAATAAAGTCTGGTGATCGGCAAGGTTGTCTGCTGTCCCCCTTCCTCTTTCTTTTTGGATCATGAGAGAAACAACAGCTAATAAGAGGAATGGAATCCAGTGGACCCTGTTTAAACAGCCAGAAGACCTTGATTTTGCAGATGACTTAGCTCTTCTGTCACATAATCAACTTCAAATGCAAAATAAAACAGTGAAGCTGGACAAGATTTCACAGCAGATGGGACTGAAGATCCATGAGGGGAAGATTAAGATCATGAAAGTGAGTGCAGCAAATAACATCTGCCCAATTGTCCTGAGAGGAACGACACTGGAAGAAGTTGATACCTTCACTTATTTAGGTAGTATTGTAAAGAAAGTGGGAGGTACTGACGAAGATATTAAGACCAGAATACAGAAGGCAAGAGGTTCTTTTATTATTTTGAGGAACATATGGAATTCAAGAGAGATCAAGCTACACACCAAAATAAGGATCTTCATCTCAAATGTAAAATCAGTACTTCTATATGGCTCAGAATCATGGCGAACAACAAGGACAAACATCAAAAGATTGCAGACTTTTATTAATGCTTGCATAAGATAATTGGCCTGAAGTGGTCTGATAAGGTTACAAACATTATCTTATGGGAAAGAGCAGGGCAATGCCCAGTAGAGCAAGAGATTTTGAGAAGAAGATGGCGATGGATTGCCCATACACTGAGGAAGCCACCAACTAGCATTACCAGACAATCCCTATCCTGGAACCCACAGGGAAAAAGGGGAAGAGGAAGGCCAAAGAATAGTTGGAGAAGAGATCTGGATGTGAATGTGAGGAAAATGGGCAAAAGCTGGAGAGAATTAGAAAAGGTGGCACAAGACAGAAAGGCTTGGAAAGAAATTGTTGATGGCCTGTGCTCCCATAGGAGCTAAGGGTAAAGAAGACACTCCTGTGTGTAATAGTATGCACAGAAATAATGCACATATATAATGATAATGGAACATGTGGATCAGATTATAAACAAAGAACTTAATTGAGAACTTGTGCATCATAATCTTGCCCGTCCCTTCTCACCCTCCGTCAGCAGGCCTGGAGCCATGATATCACCAAGTCAACCTCAGTGCCATTGCTGACATGTTCTCTCTGGTATATGTTCTAATGTAATCTAATTTAAACACCCTAGTAGCAATAGCACTGACCTGAAAACTTCCCAGAGTTTAGGATTATTTGGATCTGGATCTGTGGTTTTATTTTCATGTAGGGCAGGGACAGGAGCCAGCCACAACATATCCATATCCAGGATTTTGGTTTAGACTTTTCTCTAGACGCAAACAAGATGGCTTCCAGCACTTTACTGGAAAGACTATTTCTGAATGTAGATGCTCTCAGACACAGGTTAGAGTCATGCAGACAGCTAAGGAAAGTAATACACAGTCAACAAATAAAGTGTTGTATGCAAATAAAGTGTCACATGCAATGTGTTTTTCTAGTAATTGTATGAAGAAATGGGAGAAACCTTCCATTCCATATCATGGCACTCTCAATATTTCTTATGTCTGACACAACACACAACAAAGGCCCAATTACAGTTCCTGGAAATTTGACCCACTTCAGTGCTTACTGGATCTTTTCTATTAAGAAAGGGGAAATAATTTTCCTTTCACTCTGTTGGGGGAAGCACATGAAACTTTTGGATTTCTGGCAGCCTGATCCTACAAATGCAGAGCACCTAGTGGGAACTCTGCACTCCCTTAACTTCCATTGATATCAGTCAGTGATGAGGTACAAAACAAGACTCAGAATTGGGCCCTGTGTGAGCATATAGTGTGGAAACACTTTCATATTTTCTTTAAACAAATAAATAATAAATATCTGACCTAAGAAAACCTTTTACCTGCTCAAAGGCTACTTGTGATAGGATATGCAAATTTCATAGCAAAGTGAACTAGGTATATTCATCTGAATGCCAGTAACCAGAATGATCTGGTAGCTCATAGATAGCTCAAAGCATTGCTGGTTGCGAGAGAAATCAGTCTGAAATAATTAGATGTACATTCATAAAAAATCAATTAACTCATATTCACAAACAGATCAATGACAGAGGTTTTTGACCATCTCTTTGCATTGCACTGAGCATTCAACCCTTACTGATTTGCCAGCTATATGGATTTCAGTAACTCAGCAAGAGGTTATGGGTGAGGCTCTGAGGACTGTGATGTGTACATCAGAGCAGATGATCATGAAGGCCCTTCTGGCCTTTAGGTCTGAGAGTCTAATGCTTGTTAACATGATTATATTTATAATATTTTTGCTTTTCTGAGATCCCTCTACTATGATCGAGGGAACCTTTCTTCAATAAATTGTAGGCACCCATTTTGAGAATATAAATGTATTAGTATCCATAAGCTCTGACTCTGAGATCTATAATTTAATTTTATCACAGAAATTAATACACATCTCTTATATCCTTCATAAATATAATCTTAAAATAGTTTTCAGGAACCTAAGCATTCATGATAGACCATTTGGTTTGTTTTTAGTAGTGTGCAAGTGGAAATATTTATTGCTGAAATAAAAACATCATAAATTTAAGGACCTTAAATCTCTGATATATATCATCATGGTTTTTTGGATAACTATCCATGCTAATGCTAAATCTCTTTCCTAAAGTAATAAAGAAGTTTACTGTAACCTCTTAATGTATAATGTATTAAATGCAAGTTCTGGGAGCAGACTTGAAAGTTGAATAACAAGGCAGAAGATACTCCAAGAAATAGTGAGAATAAAATAAGAAAAAATTATGAGCTGTGTTATTACATCTCCTTATTGTTTCCAACCTTCGTTTGTCTTCCTTTCCCATTATTGGAGATAGGACATGACACAAAGTTCTCACTTTGCCTAAATGACTTTTATTAATGCAAGCATTCTTCTAGCAAAGGACTTATTGCTATTCAGTATTGTCCTTTATCCAGTAAAACACTTACTGATACGTTTAATATTAAGCATCTGAGTAAGTCCTTTTGACTTCTGGATGGGGTCTGATTGTTCAACCCTGATGTTGGTGAGGACTTCTAGTGTGAGTAGCTCCAGAGAAAGCATCAATATGACTTAGAGCTGCACAATTGGCCAGGGTTCATTTATGGCCCTTTCCTATATTATTAATGGTCCCCTGGCATTTGACAAAATAAAATCTCTGAAATATTTAAAATATCTGAAAGTAGTCAAAGTCGCATTTCTACTTTTAGGACCAGCGCAGCTTCAAGCTGCTGGACTGACTTGGTAACATCTTGGCATACAAACACCATGGTGATATGTGCCCAGATAACTGACAAACTTTTTAGTTAATTTGCCAGGACCTGCTAATAACCTAATATGACAACATGCCAAGTATTACAGCCCATAGCAGAGTTATGAATGCTAAAATTTGGCCCATGGTCAAAAGTTAGCAGGATCCACAGCCACATATCATAAAAATACCTCTGTGATCTCTCTCACAGCTTTGTTCCACCCAGCGTGCCAACAGATCTAACAGTTGCTTAAACAGTGTCACAGAATCTTTTGCAAACATTATTTCTTGCTAATGTTTAATTAAACATGCAGCTTGTCACAGCTCACCATCAGGTGCACAGTGTCTCAAAATACTATGATTATACTGGCAGATAAATTAATCAGACATTGTCAGAATAAATGTGAGTTTATATTATGCACGACTCAGGTCAAGAATGAAAATAGTATATACCCACCATTACATTAGTGGAGTGAGAAGAACCAAGACAGCACACTGAACATTCTATAATATTTCCTGTTTCTAATTATATGTTAATAGCAATCTCACTGAAATGAAATTGGTAGAAAAGATACACAAAACTGTAAGATTGAGAATAGCTATAGTTGGAAGCTAAGATTTAGTTTTTAAATCTCATGGTTATTGCTAGAGATGGAAGCTTAGTTACTGAAAGCTTAAATCAGTTGTCTAGTTCACAGTTTTTGAAAATCACCTGATTTATTTATGTGTTTATTACAGTTTCCTTTCCTTATTATTAATCTGTCTTGGCAAACTGTTAAAAAAAAAGTCAGAGTAATCCCTGGTGCCAAACTGGTTATCCAACATTTTATGATAGTACTACATGTGTTCACTGTATCACAGCACTCAATGTAACATGCATGACGTACAAGCACACGCTCCTCCATCTTTGTAGGCCAATTCTCAGAATAGATTCCTCCCTATTGCATTAGAATCCAGATGCTAATTGTTATTGCAATGCCCCAGTGTGCCTATCTCTAAAAGAAATCAAACCAGCTTCTTAAGTGTAAATGAACAGTTAATTCAGACTGTCTCTCAAAAATGTTAATCCAAAATCATGTCTGAATTGCAACAGTAGTAAATGCACAGATTCCAAAATCAGTGGCATCCCGTGTTCACGCACTTGCACTCATATTTATATTTGAAAGGATACCACAGTTTTCAAGCTAAAAACAATAAACCCTTTATATTTTATTAATAACATTCTTGTTCTTAAATAAAACCTGAAAACATTTTATTGCTTTGATGTGACTTAAAAGAACTCTGTCCAATTTCTCTAAAAAAGGGCTGTATTTATGAATCTCATTTCAGTACAGGATATAAAGGGATTTGTCAAAAACTGTTGCAATATCAGTGATGCAGAAAAACTGCAGCGCTATTTGCTGAGCTAGTTCAATGACCAAATTACAGATATAGCTATGCTTTTTCCACTGCATTGGCTCTGACAATCTCAAACTTTCCCTCTCCCGCATACCCCGTGTGTTTCTGTATTGGTTACTATTATGGTTTTAATCTTTAAAAAGGGAGAGCCCTAAATATGAGCTTTACAGTCTATTTAACAAATCTTAAAGCTTCGCCTTCAGAACAGACGTGCTAAAGGGGTTTATGAAAATCTATGTAAATTATCCAGCCAGATTAGACCATCTGATAAAGATTTAGATCACAGTACACAGCTTGCATCTGTGTTTCAATCTGCCCAACACTAATGGAAAATTTTAGCATATTTTATTGTAGAATCACCAGAACTAACTGGAAGATCCAGAAACAAGAATTAAATCCACTCACTTTTTTCAGAAGAGGCTGATGGAATTTGTGTTTGATAGGGTTTAGCCAGGAAAGAAAAATAATTTAAACGTATTTTATCAAAATCTTGGAATCAAGTTAATTCATCCTTATAATAAATCCATTCTCTGGTTCACTTAAAATAATCTATATCTATGAGTTAACCAGTATTTTGAGTATTACTATCAGTCTTGGAACAATCGCCCATTCATAAATCTTAATGAGTGAAATTGGTTATTTTATATCACTAAGATATTTTACAAACACAGTATTGCTTTGTTAGCTGAGTGAAACAACATTCTCTCAGGGCTCATTTTGCAGTGGATTTGTACACAAGACCCTTCCTGAAGTCAGAATCTGATGATTATTCCTTTGATTTGTTTTGATTTTGTGTTTTTGGTTTTTTTAAATCATGACAGGCCAAACATATGTTGACTGAGGTATGAATATTTTGAACACATGGTATGGCATTATGTCCAATACTTGTACTATACCAAATAATAATGTCCCCATTCAGGCAAAACCAATGCCATTGGTTCCAATTCATGCAGAGTAATGTACTGTCAGCACACAACCGGAATGAGAGTTCCTCTGGAACTCCTTGCCAGAGGATGTGGTGAAGGTTAGGACTTTAACAGGGTTCAAAAATGACCTAGATAGATTCATGGAGGTTAGGTCCATCAATGGCTATTAGCCCGGATAGGTAGGAATGGTGTCCCTATCCTCTGTTTGTCTGGAAATGGATGACAGGGGAGGGATCGTATGATGATTACCTGTTGTGTTCCCTCCCTCTGGGGCATATGGCATGGCCACTGTCCACAGACAGGATACTGGGCTAGATAGACTGTTGGTCTGAGCCTGTATGGCCGTTCTTATGAGACCCTCTCAGTTCACCAAATTTCAGCTCAACTTTAGTCTGTCACCTGCTTGCAGTGACTAGTCTCACCTTCTAAGCTGATCCACACCTAAGAGGATAAGTGCAAAGGAGGTGAAAATGCAGAGGAGAAAAGTGATAATCAGTTTGAGTAAAAATGGAGGAGCAGAGGACCAAGTTGTTAGACACTGAAGAGAAAAGGGAAGGGAGAGAAGATGAGTTGTGGTGAGTAACTAGTACAGAGATGGGAAATGAGGACAAGACGATAACACTGAAGGTGAGAATAAATTTAGCCTGAGGGAACAACCACAGCACCCGAAGAGGGAAAAAGACAGAGGGCAAAAAGGTGAATGGGAAAAAAATGAACCAAGGAACAGTAATGGCATAGGAGAAGAGCAAAGCTAAGTCTAGAGCTACACTAGAAATCATGCAGCAACACAGCTGTACCACTGTAAGCTCCCTACTGTAGCCTCTCTAAAAGAGAGAGTTCTCCAGTTGATTTAGATACCCCAGAGCAGAGTTCCCACTAAGCTGGGAGGCAGCCCGGCTTCACAGGTGATTAATCAGCCCCGCCCAGTCAGTCAGCTCCATGCATAGAGACCGGAGTCTCTGACTGGGCTGGGCTGATTAATCACCTGTGAAGCTGTACTGCCACACAATTTAGAAGGAACACTCCTGTCCAGTTTAGAGGCCCTCCTGCTGAGGGCCTGTCCACACCTACACTTAGATTGGTGCAATTTATGTCACTTGCAAGGGGAAGGGGGAGGCTTATTCACACCCCAATTGGCATAATTTATACCAGCATATGTGGTAGTCTGTACATACTTTAGTGACAACTGTGGCACCTTAAAGACTAACAAAGATATGCAATTATGAGTTTTTGTGGTTAAAACCCACTTTATCAGATGAGTTGGAGTGGAAATTACAGAATCCAGGGTATATATAACAGCAAAAGCAGTGAATTGTAGGACCAGTGTTAATGTAGCTAATTAAGTCAGACTGGATATGTCCCATTCATAGCATTTAATGTGGAAATGCAAATATCAAAGGCAGGGGAAACAGTAGTGCGTTAACCAATAAATATCTTTATTCAAGCCCCAGTTGATAGTGTTGAATTTGTAAATGAACTCCAGTTCAGCTGTCTCCATCTGTATGTGTTTTAGCATTCCTGACATCTGATTTGTATCCATTTATCCTTTGCCACAGAGACTGTCTGGTTTGGCCAATATACATGGCAAAGGGGCATTGCTGTCTCTTGATGGCATATATCACATTAGTGGATGTGCAGGTGTATGAGCCCCTGATGCTGTGGCTTATGTGGTTAGGTCCTGTGATGATGTCACAGGTATAGATATGTGGACACAGCTGGCAACCGGATGTGTTGCAGGGGTAGGTTCTTGAGTGAGTATATCTGTGGTGTGGTGAGAGGCTACTGGTATTTTCTTCAGGTTGGGTGATTGTAGGCGAGGACTGGCCTGTCTCCTAAGGTCTGTGAGAGTGAGGGATCATTTTCCAGGATAGGTTGTAGATTGTCAATGATGCATTGGAGGGGTTTAACATGGAGGATATAGGTTCTGTTATTTGAAGTAGGTGACTTCTGGGTACTTGTCTGCCTCTGTCACTCTTTTTCCTCACTTCCCCAAGTGATAATTTTCATGAGTTCAGAGTAACAATACAGGTTCACCTTCAAAATACAGACTCTCTGGTCTGGCAACATCCATGGTCTGGCAAGGACCATGGATGTTGCTGGCCAGAGAGTCCCAGCAGCTGGGAATGCAGCCTGATGCAGCAGCAGGAGAGCTGGTGGGTTGGCTGCCGCAAGGCCAATGCTGACAGGGCTGGTGGTGGCCCAGAAGCGCCAGGCTGAGCTGGCTGCAGAGGGGCTGGGGCACCTGGGAAGCCTTGGTCCGAGCTGGCTACAGAGGGGCTGGTGGCAGCTGGGAAGCCCCTGGCCAGATCAGCTACAGGGAAGCCCTGGTTAGGCCAGCTACTGGGGGGCTGGAAAGCTGCTTCTGGGAGTTCTGGCCAGACAGAAAGGTGCAACCCCAGTGTGTGTGTTGCAGGGGAGGCAGCAGCCCAGCAATCCTAACCCTAACTCTCCCCAGGTATGTCTACACTAGCCCCCTAGTTCGAACTAGGGAGGCTAATGTAGGCATTCGAAGTTGCAAATGAAGCCCGGGATTTAAATATCCCGGGCTTCATTCACATCTTCAGCGCCGCCATTTTTAAATCCCCTTAGTCCGAACTCCGTGCCCGCGACTGCATAGCACAGAGTAGGTAGTTCGAATTAGGATCTCTAATTCAAACTACTGGTACACCTCATTCCACGAGGTAGTAGCGGTGGTTGATTAGAGATCCTAATTCGAACTACCTACTCGTGCGGCGTGGCCGATGAGCACGGAGTTCGGGACTAAGTTAAAATGGCGGCGCCAGAAGATGCAAATGAAGCCCGGGATATTTAAATCCTGGGCTTCATTTGCAACTTTGAATGCCTACATTAGCCTCCCTAGTTCGAACTAGGGGGCTAGTGTAGACATACCTGGTCCAGCAAACTCTGGACCACTCAGGTCCTAAGGGTACCGGACCAGAAAGGTCTAACTTGTGTTACAAAGGGGGCTTTCACTGACAGCTGAACTGAACTGACTGACAACATTGAGCCCTATCGGATTGTATCAATCCAAACGCCCTATTAATGTTATATACTAATATATATATTATACTAAAACTACAAACAATAATAAATCTGATTGACACAGAATGGGCTGTAAATCCAGTCCTTCAGCCACATGAAAAGTGATGTTTAAAGGTTTCTGTGTGATACCATCCTTCAGAAAGGAGACCTTACGACTTCTTCTCTTAAAGGCTATTGAGTTCCTGATTTCATCTTCAGGCTTGAGAAAAGAAATATCCTAACATGGCAATAGAATGAGCCACAAGAAGTGTCCTGGCATTAAGGTAAATCAGTTCATGCAGTACCTGACTCTGAGATTCTGAGAGTATATGAGACAGAGAATGCTTTATCAGTATTCATTTGTACTATACACATACTCCCACTTTCCAAAGCTTTGAAATAAAAGGTTAAAGGAGTTAGTCTCCAGTGCCTGGCGATTTTTGATCAGTGAGGAGGATATTTTATTATATAATTGGTGGGTATAAAATGCATGTTTACTTAGGATCTACACATGCTCTACTCTCAATACCTAGTGATGATCTGGCCCTTTTCCAGATTCACATGTAATCATACATGATTCACATATAATCATAAGTGAAAACTGATTACATGTAATAAATGATCATAGCTGTTACATACTCAACTTCCTGTGCTGAGCACATAGAAAACAAAGGGATCCTACAGACAGACAGTTATTAGCTGATTTAAAAAAATTTACTTTACTTTGATTTTCATATATCCAAAGTTAATTGTCTCTCATGTTGTGTGCTGGCTCATTCACCAGCCCATAACCCAAAGAACATTCTCCAGCCCTAAGATTTGAGTCCCCTTTTCTTGAGGCACTCAGTTTGATATCTTCTGAATAACCTATGCACCTCAAGCTCAACATATCAGCCCTGACCCTGGTCCCCAGAGCCTTTCCACTCCCTGCAGCTCTCCAGCTCAACTAAGCTACTTGGTGGCCTCGCCTTGCCTCAGCTAGGAGAACACTGATTAATCAGGGTGTGGCTAGTGTGAATACCTCCTAAAGCCATAGTCAATATCCTACAGTATAGTCAATATTTGATTTGAACAAATATTGGCAGACAATTTGGAATGTTACAAGAAAAATCCACATCTTTCTCCCACCAGATCTGGATTTTAAAGGGATTTTTCTATGAGAAAAGAATTAGGGTTAAGCTTAAAATTAACAGATCTTAACAGTGAAAAATGTTAATAAAGTCAGAAAGTTTTCAAATGGACCATTTGCTTTATTGTGCAATGTTGTGAGACATGACTGCCAGCATACACAATCATGAACACACATACCACTGCCAGTATAGGCTGCACTTCTGTACCACTACTTTTAATGAGAAAAGAATCAATGCATTAAAACCTTTTTGTCACTGCCTGAATTAGTGATCTATGTCTTGATCCATCAGCATACTTAAGTGCATGCATAAAGTTAAACACATAAGTATTCTGTAGTATCCATGTTGCATTATCCTGAAACACTTCATACAAATACTGCCCTATAAATATTCCTGCAGACTGAAAATTTAGATTTTTGACTTTAATACTGGGAGGAAATGTATAGAAATTGAGAGTCATACAGAACATTTCATTAGACAAAGAAAAGCCCTGTACAATTAGGGCTGCTTGAATGACTGATGTTTCGGTTTGCAGGCTGATCCAAAAGACTTTAATTGTTTTGTGTTGATTCACAACAATTTAAAAAGTTGTTTTAGAAAACTGTAAATCTGAAATGTTCATTTTGGCCCAAATGAAATGTTTCCTTTAAACTGAAATGCAGCATTTCATTTGAGATACTTTAAAATTTAAATAAATGTAAACAAAAATTTAAGCAAATTTAGAAATAAGTCATTTTGATGTTTTTTATTCTTACTAAAACAAGTCAGTGAATTCAACAAAAGTTCTAGTTGACCCAAATATTTGTTCCAGCACACATATACACACAAAAACAAAAATGAAAACAAGCAAAAAAAAAAGTTTTGATCCAAGAATTGCATAGAACTTTGTATACAATATATTTTAGTTATACAGAATTGCTTAACTTTACATGTAATTATCAGCATACTTTGGTCATAGAAAAAATGGCTGTTCTGCTATGAATTACATTTACTTTGCAGTATCTAATAAGGAGATCAGAAATATTTATTTAATTGGACACACAGAAGCAACCGTGGAAAATTATCACAAAGATATCCTGTAAATAAAAGGTTGACATTAACCAATGGCACGGATTCTGAAGATTGACATCAATATTTCTTTAAAAAAACAAGTGTAGAGGAGTAGTTACTATTAGTCAAGGCTTCCTACATCTCACGAATATGGATAGGAACACGAAAGGGTTGCCTTTTGGCATCTTTCCATACTCTTCCATTGTTCCCATAGTATAAGTCTTTCCCTTTAAGTGCTCCCCGGCAATCAGCATCTACAGAGCTCGTAGCAGCATTAATTCAGACTCTGGGCCTGTTCCCCCCAAGAAAACAATGTTATGTGCAGGTGAAAATAAAGTAGGCAATATCAGCATGCCCTCTGCAGAAGCTATTCTGCCAAAGGTGAACATAGGCACATTGCAATCTTCTGCATTGCAATCTTCTGCAGGACTGAAGAATCAGTAGGTTTTGGTGGACTTCCACCAGCCCCACCCCAATCCATTCCACCCAAAGAGAAATTGTCAGAAATTCCGTGATGTGAACCTCATTGGGTCCCTATAGCCTTGCCACTGAAGGTTTTTATGGATGAGGACAATCCTGTCCTGAATTTCTTGCAGAACAATTATATAATTTATCATTTGTATAAATGAAATGTAAAAGATAAAACACACTAGAAGTGTTTTAATGTTCTGGGGGAGAGGGTTCATTTGGATTGCATTAAGTTTTAAGAGCCAATTTGATATACTTTGTCAATTTCTTAAAGGCCTAGTCCTGGAACATTTATAGATAAAAACAGCATACTCAGAAATCAAAAATGTTCTGCATTTTCACTTGGTTCTTGATGGGTTCAGGGTCTGTTTTCTCTGTTCCAAACGGCCAAACTTTTCTGTAACTGTGCATATTTTAAAGCTCAGTATCTCATCCCCTTGGAGTGAATAAAAAACCATATCAATTACGTTTTCTTTAACACTTTTTTTTGTGATTGTTTCCAAAGCATATTTGGAAATATTTCCTCCAATTATAATACTTCTGAACTCTTAAACTACAGAGATTTCCACTGTAAAATATTCACTTCTGAATATCATGTCCTTCCATGTTATGGGCCAGATACTGATACCCTTTCACTGTAGTTACATTTAAATCAAATCGACTTGCAAACTTGGCACCAGCTCTGATTAAAGGCCTTCCCTGATCTAGCACTTTTAGCAATGGGATGGAGCTGAATGGATGCCAGCACCTCTGTAAGAAAGAGGTTGGTTCCCGTATCACAAGAAAATAACATGCTGAAAAACTTACTGTTCAAGAGCAGGAAGAGTATCAGAATCTGGCCCTTTGGTGAGAAGCGTTGGGTTGCTAATCTAAGAGAAGGCAATGGCATCATTGTGATATTGATTCATTACACCTTTCATTGCTTTAAAAGGCCAGCAGTGGAGTGCACTCTAATCTTCAACTGGTCTAAACCTATTTAGCTGAATTAACTAATCTCAAACTGATTTACACCCACTGATGATCTGACCCTTTGTGCTGTCGTGTGACTTATTGATTATATATTAATTATGTTGCTTATACTGATTAATTAAAATCCCCAATTGGCAAGCAATTAGACCTCTGAGCTCTAATGCCAGAATCAGGCACAACAGAGTATTGTGTGGTTCTGAACTCTGATATGCACAGTGACACTACGCACACAGAGGGCAAAGGCGGGTTTTTAAGATTGCTATTAACAAAGCTAGTAAAACCACAAATGTTCCAAACACAAACAAGAATGTATCTATAGTGTAATCATAAAAACATAAAGCTGGAAGAGACCTCAGGAGGTCATCAAGTCCAGCCCCCTACCCAAGGCAGGACCAATCCCAAATGATCAACCCAGCCAGGGCTTTGTCAAGCCGAGACTTAAAAGCCTGTAGGGATGGAGATTCCACCACCTCCCTAGGTAACCCATTCCAGTACTTCACCACCCTCTTAGGGAAATAGTTTTTCCTAATATCCAACCTAGACTTCTCCCACTGTAACTTTAGACCATTGCTCCTTGTTCTGCCATCCGTCACTACTGTGAACAGACTTTCTCCATCCTCTTTGGAACCTCCTTTCAGGAAGTTGAAGGCTGCTATCAAATTCCCTCTCACTCTTCTCTTCTGCAGACTAAACAAACCCAAATCCCTTAGTCTCTCCTCATAGGTCATGCGTTCCAGCCCTCTAATCATTTTGGTCACCTTACACTGGACCCTCTCCAATGCGTCCACATCCTTTCTATAGTGGGAACCCCAGAACTGGACACAGTACTCCAGATGTGGCCTCACCAGAGCCGAGTAAAGGGGAATAATCACTTCTCTGGATCTGCTGGCAATGCTCCTCCTAATGCACTCTAATATGCCATTAGCCCTCTTGGCTACAAGGGCACATTGCTGACTCATATCCAACTTCTCATCCACTGTCATCCCCCCGGTCCTTTTCTGCAGAACTGCTACTTAGCCATTTGGTCCCCAGCCTGTAACAATGCTTGGGATTCTTCCATCCCAAGTGCAGGACTCTACACTTGTCCTTGTTGAACCTCATCACATTTCTTTTGGCCCAATCCTCTAATCTGTCCAGGTCACTCTGGACCCTATCCCTGCCCTCCAGCATATCTACCTCTCCCCCTATCTTAGTGTCATCTGCGAACTTGCTGAGAGTTCAATCCATCCCTTCATCCAGGTCATTAATAAAGATGTTGAACAAAACCGGTCCTAGAACAGATCCTTGGGGCACTCTGCTAGAAACCAACCGCCAACCTGACATTGAACCGTTGATCACTACCCGTTGGGCCCAGCAGTCTAGTCAGCTTTCTCTCCATCTTACAGTCCATTTGTCCTATCCATATTCCCTTAATTTGCTGGCAAGAATATTGTGGGAGACAGTATCAAAAGCTTTGCTAAAGTCAAGGTATATCACATCCACTGACTTTCCCATATCCACAGAGCCAGTTACCTCATCATAGAAGCAAATCAGATTGGTCAGGCATGACTTGCCCTTTGTGAATCCATGTTGACTATTCCTGATCACTTCTCTCTCTTCCAAGTGCTTCAAAATGGATTCCTTGAGGATCCCCTCCATGATTTTTCCGGGGACTGAGGTAAGGCTGACGGGTCTGTAGTTCCTTGGATCGTCCTTCTTCCCTTTTCTAAAGATGGGTACTATATTTGCCTTTTTCCAATTATCCGGGGTCTCTCCCGATCTCTACAAGTTCACAAAGATAATGGCCAAAAGCTCCACAATGACATTTGCCAACTCCCTCATTACCCTCGGATGCATTAAATCCGGGCCCATGGATTTGTGTAGGTTTAGGTTTTCTAAATAGTTCCTAACTTGTTCTTTCCCCACCAAGGGCTGTCCACCTCCTTCCCATACTGCATTGACTAGTCCATTTGTCTGGGAGTTGACCTTGTCTGTGAAGACAGAGGCAAAGAAAGCATTGAGTGCTTCAGCTTTTCCCACCTCATCTGTCACTAGGTTACCTCATCCAGTAAGGGCCCCACACCCTCTCTGATCACCCTCTTATTGCTAACATGCCTGTAGAAACCTTTCTTGTTCTCCTTCACATCCCTTGCCAGCTGCAATTCCAATTGCGCTTTCACCTTCCTGATAACTCCCCTGCATTCTCGAGCAATATATTTATACTCCTCCCTAGTCATCAGTCCAAGTTTCCACTTCTTGTAAGCTTCCTTTTTATGTTTAAGCTCACCAAGTATTTCCCCGATAAGCCAATCTGGTCGCCTACCATATTTGCTTTTCTTGCTGAGCATCGGGATGGTTTCTTCCTGGGCCTTTAATAAGGCTTCTTTAAAATACTGCCAGCTCTCCTGGACTCCTTTCCCCTTTGTGTAAGCATCCCAGGGAATCCTGTCCATCAGTTCTCTGAGGGAGTCAAAGTCTGCTTTTCTGAAGTCCAGGGTGTGTATTTTGCTATTCTCCTTTCTTCCTTTGGTCAGGATCCTGAAATCAACCATCTCATGATCACTACTTCCCAGGTTGTCATCAACCTCTACTTCCCCTACTAGTTCCTCCCTGTTTGTGAGCAGCAGGTCAAGCTGTGCATGGCTCTTAATAATGTTGGCTTGTTCCTATTCTACGAATTAATATATTAGCTATCCAAAAGATATTAGCCTATATATCAATTATTTCCTATGGCAATATTGAAGTTGTACATCTCAAAACACTTTCGAAAATGGTATAATCTGACTTCTTGTGATTAGCTGTCAGCATTTTATGCATGATCTCAGCAAAACGACATATAACAAGAAAAGCAAAATAACAGTTGATGCCCTCTTATGACTTAGGTCTTTGCTAGTCAACTAACTTATCCTAAGGTTCATAGGCCTGACTGCCTTATGACAAAGGCTTACAGGTTTGAGGCCTGCAGATTTCTTGCATACTAGTGGGCATAACATCCTTTCTAGCCTAAAATCCAGCAATACACTCTGTAAGCTACAGAATAAGAAATACTCTCACTGAGAAATACTCTCAATGCTGTACAGCTCTGCTAAATTTCGCAAATTATTTTGCTAGCTATAATATACAAGTGCAACTGCAGCATTGCTAGCATCAGTATACATAATAGTCCAAACTGAGCTTCGAAATTTTTAGCCTCATGTTGTACACACACAATCAACAAAGTATTTGATGAAATGCTGTGAAGAGCCCAGTACGCTTGTCTAGGCTGTACCGACTGCTAACACCAGTGCAGCTCCAGCCATTGCTAACAACAGGTAAAAGTTTGATGCAGTAGACAAGGTGATAATGGGCCTTTAATCAGGGCAGCTGTTAGGTGGCATTACTTGAGGGTCCCATGGCTCTCAGTGAGTAATAACATTATGAATATTTGTTGTGAACAGCACTGGAGTATTGGGAATACCTTTAAAGAACATTCCCTTTAACTCTTGGTTCCCACCCAGCATCTTATTTTGTATCTTTAATTCAGTCCTCCCACACCACATTTCTTAAAAATCAATCTGGAACTTTTTAATATGCTTTTAGTTCAAGGCAATTGAACAAATCCCAATGGAAAAAAACCTAGATTCATGGGCACTTCAGAATACTATTAACTAATCATGTAATGAAAAAAACAAAAACAAACAAGAAAGTTAAATTAAAGCTGGCACAGAAACTAACCAATGCAACAGTTTGATAAAAGGTTACAAAAAATGAGTCCTTTTGGTTGGCATTGAATCATATTCAGTTTGCAACATTGCCCAATTTTGATAATCACTTGGTTTTTGCTAGAACACCTGCATGCAGAAGGACCAAGAAACAATTTTTCTGATATCCTTAGTCCCATGCTATTTCTGGTTTATACTGAAAATGTTTAAAGTTATGTATATTTTATTCTTTAAAAAAAAAAGTGTCAGCGAAAGATGTTACAACTGCGAGAAACAGTGTTATGTAAAAATTTACTATATAGAAAGGGCAGGAAGCCTAGTACAAAAATCCCTATAAACAGAGCTTCATTTAATAAAGATAATAGGGACTTGTATTCTTCTTTGCATCCTTTGTCCTATAGACTGCACTTTGTACACTATAGAGTTGGTCCTCAACAGCAACCAAATGCATGATATACTCATGATGTATAAAGGTGGTTATAAAACATTGTGCTCCCCTAGATCAGTGCCATGACATTTTAAAGTGCTGACTTACCAAACACTTCTCAGAAAATGTCTAGTCAACATGGTACTTACCCTGGTTGTGGGCAGTCCCCTCTAGGGATCCCAACACTGCTAAAAGCATAGGAGCTGAACGCTATAAAAGGCAGGCAACACTGGGAAATGTTTGACAAATGTCTCTCCTGTAGTGTAGGATTCAGAGGGAAATTTCACTTTGCCAACAGCTTTGGATTGAAGCATTTGTCATTTAGCAACTAATGTGAGGTGTTGCATTGCAAGGGGATTTCTTCTCCTTTATTTTTTTTTTAAATCCAAAGCTAAGTGGGAGGAGGAGAAGTGCAATAGCAATGTGCTACTCTAGTTGTGCGGTGCTGCAGTCTGACTTCAGTTCATGAAAATTTAAATGCATAAAATTACTTCCCCCCTCTAATACTGGACACACTGATAGCTTGAGAGCTGGCAAGATAACAGCCTAAGGCAATATGGCCCTAGGCCAAGAGTGGAAATAAAAAAAAATGTAATTTTTACCTCTTATCAAAGTTTTGGTGCCAATTATTTGACTTTTTGAAGCATTAACCTCTAATTTGATCTTGCTTACTTTCCCTTTCTCCTTCCTCCTCATCATTCTGGGTAATGGAAAGCTTCTATTGATTAGTACAGAGCACTGTGGCCTGGTCCACACTACAACAGAAGGTCCGTTTAAGATACATCAACTTCAGCTACATAATTAACATAGCTGGAGTTGTATATCTTAAATCATGCTTCTGCGCTGTCCACAAAGTGGGAAGTCAACAGGAGCAAACATGTTGGCAAACAAGTTAACATCCCTTACTCCTCACGAGGAGCAGGAGTACCGGTGCTGTCAGGGGCAACCTCTGCATTCAATTTAGGGGGGTCTTTACTAGACCTGCTAAATCAAACCCTGGAAGGTCAACCATGGCAGTGTTGATCTTTCACATACTGTACACATGGCCTATGTGGGGGGTGTTAAAACAGGGAACTGGAATAGAGGTACCCTGGAAAATGCACTTCTGCGCAGGAGAACCCACAGCCTTGCTGGGCCCCAGGACAAGGTGGGGGGGTGGCTCCGCACTCTTGGAAAGGACAGGATCTCAGGCAGAAGAGACGGGGTAGCTCTCAGTGCTGCTGGGATTGCAGCATGCCTTCTCCCTGTCTAGACCAAGCCCTGCTATGCCGCCGCCTCCTCAGGCAGCCCTAAGAGCACACTGCAGCTCTCCAGCAGCAATGTAAAAGGCCTGGGGCCCTTTTGGAACATTGGACTCTGGAATAACTCCCTCCCTTTGCCCCTCCCTGTGGGCTGGCCTGCTTCTGTGAAAGGCCTTTTCACCCAACCATTTAGGTATCTGAATCAAATGTATATAGGCAAGATATTAAAGGCTTCAATTTTGTCACCATTTACCTCAGCTGAAAGATTCCCATTGATTTCAATAGGCACAGGCTCGCTACTTAATTGGAATAGAAAATGGAGTCAGGAATGCTCCATATATTTGCATGTAATGAAGCCCCTGTGGGACACCAGCTGTACTGCTCAGGAAAAGAGTCAGATACAACTTCAGTTTCACTCCTAATTTGGGAAAGAAAGAATTATTAGGTTAAAAAAAGATTCAGATTGCCAACTATAAGGAACTTTGATCTGATTTTCCTCCTTTTACTCCATATAAAACTGTATTAAGTCCACAGTGTAACAAACAAATGTGCCTTTCAGGATTATTTGTATAAGTCCACTGCACCAGGCTGTTTTAATTCCAGAGGAGAGGGTTATGACTATTGTGAGTTCCTTTCGGTAGAGTATAGAGCCTGGGTTTCAGGTCATTCAGTGAAGCAGAACATACCAACAATTTCTATTTGCAACTCTTTAAACTCTCGATATAACTCATGACCCAAGATCAGCACCCCTATATCACTAAGAAAGCACCATAACCTCATATTCACTATCCCAACACATTCACGCTGGCTGGCTCATAAGTAAAGAGTCCTCAAAACTGAACTCGTAGATTTAAAATGAAGGAAAGAGCTGAACAAAAGAAAATAAAGGTGTCACTACTTTTCAAATGAGAACAAACATGGAGCAATTAAGAAATGTAAGGCCATGGAAATCACTAATTGCACAAACTCCTTCTGAACAATGCAAAATATCATATAAGGTGAAGTATTCAGTGCTCTGTTCTCAAAGATCATATATACTTAGCTGAGGTTTTGCTTCCTGGCTTTCAATTTCTGAATATAGTTGTTTTTTCAAGGTTATGTGAATGTAGAAATACTTGCAGCCCTTCTGTAGTTTAAGGTGAAACACTCTTCAAAACTTACCACCTCCCTGTCTATGTTTCTATTTCTATTTCAAGTTTATAA
The DNA here is from genome assembly GCA_019425775.1 of Rafetus swinhoei. Lineage (NCBI taxonomy): Eukaryota > Metazoa > Chordata > Testudines > Trionychidae > Rafetus > Rafetus swinhoei. The sequence goes on from CM033434.1 coordinate 18,934,210, forward strand.
CCAGTTATTGGCATGGTTGACTTTTTTATCATTAACTTATATGAACTGAGAAAATACAATCATTTAAATTATACAGATGTGTCTATTAACATGAGCCACATAATTTCATATTCTCACACAAGTATGATAAATCTTATCTATAATTATAAAACAATTTCCCTATATCACTCTTACTAATCCCAACTCATTTACTAGGAAAGAAAATCAAGAGGGCTGCCATAAGTAAATACAGCACATCACAGAAGAACAGTTTAAAAAAGATACAGCCAAGAACCCACAGCACACATTGTCCAGCTGCAAATCATTACCCTATTCTCTTGCATGGCAATACCCACATATGAGAACATCCAGACTTTTTTCCTTCTATTATTTTGCCTTCTATAAATCATGCCATTCATAACCAACTGCTATATATGTCCCTTCATGTGAGTAATCCACATACCACATGGTTAAAACACAGTAATTCTGGTGTGCAACATTGCTTTGCTTCTGCCAGAAGTCTACTTTGTAATATGTCCCAGCTCCCTGCTATTTTCTTCCCTCCCCCAGCCATAAATTAGTATTATTTACATGTGGACAAGAGCCCTAACTAATTCGTTGAGCCTCTCCTATCTCCCAGTCCTTTGTGGTGCGGAGCATGCCAATAGTGTTTTGAACTTGTTACATTATAGGATAGCTTCCCAGGATTTCCCATAATGAACAGATAAAAAAAATTGTTAAGCATCATAGCACATGAGGACATGCAGACATTGTGGTAAAATAAAAAAAAGCTGTAGTGTGGATACAAAATTAATCATATTGCTTGTTACCAGGTTAGGTGATTATGCCTTACAGGTAAGAGTGGGGTGAGTAGCCCTGAAACAGACTAATTAAGTAAGAATAGAGTCAAGGTAAACTGAAGGAATTAAATGGCATGAAGAAAGTTAAATAAATCAAAGAGTAAGTCAATACTCTGAATGGAGATAAAGAAGATATTAGGCCAAATTCAGTGAACAGTTGTATTAATATAACCAAAAGGCATGCTGGGCCAAAGCTTTCTGTTCTCCCAGTGATATGCACACATTTTCCCTATGAATATCAATAGCATTTAGACATAAGTTCTAAATAGGGATTCAATCTCATGTGGAAGAAAAGCAAAGAATGTTGCCATGTAGAAATATATTTACATATAGATCACTGTGTGCAATGATATAGGTGACGAAACACTGAATATACCAATAAAGCATGTCTGATGAAAATAAAAACATACAAAATAGAAGGCTAAAATATATTTTGTAGGAAATGCTTTCCATCATGTGGCATCAAGCTATGTTGCACTGTTGTTTACCAGATGAAAGGTCAGCATGACCCTAATGAGCAGAGCAGATCTGAAATAAAGAAATTAATTCACTTTCCATTCATTGTCTTAACAGTAAGAACTATAAGTTAACACAGACACTCAAGATGGTAGGCAGAACAGTTAACTAAATGAGACAATGCCTTTTATTGTGTGTGTCAATGCTCCATTCTAGGTCGGGGAAAAGAAAGTACTTCCAAATACTGCTAATTCTTTTTTTTTAGATGAAAAAGTTGTATTGGATCTACTAGATCTGAAAGGATTTAATAAAGATGTGTGATAGATAATGATTTCATTCAATAAAAAATATATTTGGGTTCTCTGCTGACAGGACCATATTACTTTGGGCTGCAGACGTTAAGAAAAAAATGACTTTCAATGCAGTCACAGCCTTGATCAGGCTTTAGAGGTTCATAAAACCAGACATACATCAGCTTTGCTACTATTAGTCTTCAGAACAATCAGGGAACTCCATTAGCTTTACTTTATGAAATATGTATTAGTATGCATTGGAAATTCATATGACTTTTGACACTTTAAATGCATCAGAGCACAAGACCATGCCTGCTAGCTCTTAATCATAATTACATTCGATTGATAGTATTTAAAATTAATTTATACACACACCCATCCACACACACATCACAATTTAGGGCACAGTCATCCACTGTCATACAGGGTTACAAAGTTTTCCATACTGGTAGTTCCTTCCATATTTGTCCCCTGCTGGATTTCTTTCACCTTCTTCTAAAGCATCTGGTAATCACCATTCTCAGAGTGAGGATATGGGGCTACATTGTTTGCTCAGTTGCTTAATTCAGCAGCAGTACCTCTGTTCCATTATGTTCCCTCATGAGTAGCCCTGTTCCTGGGACTGCTCATGTGGGTACTGTGTATCAGGCTTATAATCTGTTAATTGGATTTTAAAGAATGTTCTGCTTAAAAAAAGTAAGAAATACACTGATTTTAAATCTTAAAGGAGGTTAACTAAAGTGTGTATATATATATATATTTTGAAGCGATTAACCCACTTAAATACAATTTTGCAACTGGCACTATGAATTCATAAACAATGAAGACTGATGGCGTATCCGATTAGTTGATTGTAGAGGGAAGAAGGGGGAGGAATCAGTTGGTCAATGTTGGAAGCCTATTAAGGATGCTCATTTATATGACATCATACCATGCACACAGAAAGTCATACCATGAAAGAAGGAATACAAGAAAATTAGCCATTTTCAGCCAACTAGATTTATAGTTTATAGCCAGAAAAATCCATTTAAAATTAATTAATTTCTTATTGAGAATTTGTAAGAAAGCCTTGAATTGTTTATTTAGAAGTTGAAGGTTGCATACAGGTTTCATGGCTAAAACTCTCAATAAAATTCCATTTTGCCATCACAAAGCATTCATTTTTGCCTTGGTTCCATTTTGACTAAAATACCTCATGACAGGTTTATAGTATTAATTTCCTCTTCTTCTATTCTACCCTTTATAAATGTTTTCTTTACAATATAAATCACATCCCCAGTTCCAGATATGTAAAGACTCAAATAGATTGCCTTACCAGATTTTATATCACAAACATACTGTAACTGAGCTATTCATGATGACAGGCCTTAAAATGCTCAAAGTCATCTGGGTACAAAAATGATATGCTGATAAAAATAATAGAACTTTTAATTAAATAATGTTCAGGGCCTTATTACTAATTCAGTCACAGAAGTTTCTAATGGGTGTTGCTAGCTCATACAAGAAAGTTAATCCTGTTAATAAGATTCAATTTTCTTGGCCTCAAATATATACTTTCAGATACTTATGACTGGTGTAAAGTATATTTGTTTTTCAGAATTATTTGTCTTAGCCTTTAAGTAAAAGAAATTTGCAAGGTAGATCTAGGGAAGGATTTGTTTCTGAGAAGTTCAGGATCATCACTGCCAAAGCAGGGCAAAGAAAGTGACTGCTCTGAGATCCGGCGATTTAAAGGGACCAGGGGTTCCCAGATGCCACTGCTGCTACAGCGGCAATGGCAGAGCCAGAACCCCAGGCCACACACGCCACGGGGCGCTGAAAGGCTGGCTGAGGGAGGCTATCCCGTAGCCCTGCTTCTTCTGGCTAAGGCCCCCACCTTCCAGGGGCCCAGAGCTGACCCTGGCTCACCTATCATTGGGCCTGGCGAGGTCTGTTGGCCGCACTGATCATTCACGGTACTACAGTAGCACAGCTTCACCAGTGCAAACTCCTTAGGAACAAGCATTCACCTGGGTACTGGTGCAGTTAACTTTGGTTTCATAGCAGGCAAAGTCACACTGGTGAAAATGGTGCTCTAAATTGTTCAGTGCACCACATTCAAATGACAGACAGTTCTGGTGAATCTACACCAATACAAAAATAGCTAAAATAAAGAAGACCACACATTTAAAAAAAACAACACCTAAACAGAAGCATTTCTTTAGCCAGGGATATTAATTATATTTTATTCCCAATTCTTCTGAAGCTGAAATTATGCCATTTACATTTTTGGTTCTAATCTTCAGACTTCAAAAAATATAGTCAGCTGTGAATTGCCTTGAGAACATGAAACTAGTAATAAAGGGCCAAATTCTAATAACTTTACATGCAACACCACCGAATTCAACTCATTAATTTCATGGGGCTGCTTGAGGAATAAAAAGCCCCAAAAATGTGGCCCAAACAATTTGCTTAGTTTTATTGGGCCTCCCTGAAAAGCCCACAGAGGGGCAATGCTTTGCTAATTCTTTTATTTACTGGACAAATTGTCACCGTTTTTTGGTTTGTGTTAATAGCTTTTTAGAATGCAGAGCAGCCTTTCCATTGTCATCCTCCTCAAACAAAGAATGTTGAGGGGCCCACTGAATTGTGAGATGTTGATTCAGCACTTGTTCTCCTGACAAGATGGCATGCTAATAGCTTTCCTTCAATTGTTGCCTCTGTGTTGCTCTTTAATAGGTCATTAGGGATGCCATGACCCATGCCTACATACATGACCTCTAAGGCCCTTTCACTTTTTCCTGAAAAATGAGCAGTGACTCTTGAATTTCCTCCTAAACGTGACTTTGCCACATCGTGAAGCAAGCTCCATTTATGCAAACACATACAGGATGAAGCAGACACATCAGCCTTCAGCTATAAAATGACAGGAGCTTCACGCACATACAAAAAATGTTGCCCTAAAAATAATTTTATTACATCTCAAAAACAATTCTGTTTCATATCAGGCCTGAGATGATATTCATTTACTTTCATGTTCCTCTGCTGAACTGAAAACTTTTCTTAATATTCATGTTTCTCCTTGTTTAATTATCATCACTGATGAATTTATAGATCTAAAATGGTAACCAAATTTTTTAATAAAATCGTAAATACACACCTTGACCTGAGGGTACATTACTTGTGACTGGGTAATGTTACCTTTGAAAGCAGCAGTCCCAAAACTAATATGTTTATATCTTAGTGTAAGGTGGATGAATATGTCCCCTCGCTAGTAGCACATTGTGTTCTCTTGACAATTAAAACTGTTCTATAGATTTTGTTTCTTTGTTCCCTTTTGAAAAAGGATGCTTAAAACTGTATATGATATAGATATAGATATAGATAACATTAATGATCAGAATGAGCCTTAGAGATTAGAGAAAAATAATTTAGGAAGGAATATCAATTTTAGAGGGTTCCTCTTCCCAGTGATTCTTTGAAAAACCTTTGGGCTATGTCTACACTGGCCAGTCTGCACAAAAACGTATGCAAATGAGGCACGGCATGCCTCATTTTCATACTTAATGAGCTGCCATTTTTGCACAAAGGGCTTTGATCTTATTTTCAGGCAGAACGGCTCTTGCACAAGAGGGGGGTTTTGCACAAGAAGGAGCAGTGTAGACTGCTCCTTCTTGTGCAAAAGCCCCTTGTGCAAAATGGTGGCTCAATAAGTATGCAAATGAGGCGCAGCGATAGTGGCCAGTGTAGACATAGTGCAGGTGTTCCTGAGATGCAAGTCCACATTTAAACATAAATAGAAATTTTATATATATATTTAACCTTTCAGATTCATCCTTAAGAAATATAGGGTATGTCTACACTAGCCCCCTAGTTCGAAATAGGGAGGCTAATGTAGGCATTCGAAGTTGCAAATGAAGCCCGGGATTTAAATATCCTGGGCTTTATTTATCTTCCTAATCGCCATTTTTAAATCCCCTTAGTCCGAACTAACTGCCCGTGGCTACCCGCGGCAGTCAAACGTTAACTCGAACTAAATCCTTAGTTCGAGTTAACTGTTACTCCTCATTCCACGAGGAGTAACAGTTAATTCAAACTAAGGACTTAGTTTGAATTAACGTTTCACTGCTGCGTGTAGCCGCGCGGCAGTGAGTTCGGGCTAGTGAAATTTCAAAATGGCGACCGGACGGGAACATGCAAATAAAGCCCGGGATATTTAAATCCCAGGCTTCATTTTCAACTTCATTTTCAACCGGTAAGTCTAACTTCAGTACCGGGCAAATTAGTCGAAACAATAGTAAAGAATAAAATTGTGAAGCATGTAGAAGAACATAATTTGTTGGACAAAAGTCAACATGGGTTCTGTAAAGGGAAATCCTGTCTTACTAATCTATTAGAGTTCTTTGAAGTTAACAAACATGCGGACAAGGGGGATCCAGTAGATATAGTATACTTAGATTTCCAGAAAGCCTTTGACAAGGTCCTCACCAAAGGCTCTTGTGTAAATTACATGGCCATGGGATAAGAGGGAAGGTCCTTTCTTGGATTGAGAACTGGTTAAAAGACAGGAAACAAAGGGTAGGAATAAATGGTAAATTTTCAGAGTGGAGAGGGGTAACTAGTGGTGTCCCCAAGGGTCAGTCCTAGGACCAATCCTGTTCAACTTATTCATAAATGATCTGGAGAAAGGGGTAAGCAGTGAGGTGGTAACGTTTATGCGGATGATACCAAACTGTTTAGGATAGTCAAGACAGAAGCAGACTGTAAGGGACTCCAAGAAGATCTCACCAAACTGAGTGATTGGGCAACAAAATGGCAAATGAAATTTAATGTGGATAAGTGTAAAGTAATGCACATTGGGAAAAATAACCCCAACTATACGTACAGTATGATGGGGGCTAATTTGGCTATGACAAATCAGGAAAAAGATCTTGGAGTTATCGTGGACAGTTCTCTGAAAACTTCCACACAGTGTGCAGCGGCGGTCAAAAAGGCAAATAAGATGCTAGGTATTATTAAGAAAGGGATAGAAAATAAGACCCGGAATATCTTACTGCCCCTGTATAAAACTATGGTACGCCCACATCTTGAATACTGTGTACAGTTGTGGTCTCTCACCTCAAAAAGATATTTTGGCCTTGGAAAGGGTTCAGAAAAGGGCAACTAAAATGATTAGGGGTTTGGAACGGGTCCCATATGAGGAGAGGTTAAGCGACTGGGACTTTTCAGTTTAGAAAAGAGGAGACTGAGGGGATATGATAGAGGTGTATAAAATCATGAGTGGTGTGGAGAGGGCCGATAAAGAAAAGTTATTTATTAGTTCCTAAATAGAAGAACTAGAGGACACCAAATGAAATTAATGGGTAGCAGGTTTAAAACTAATAAAAGAAAGTTCTTCTTCACACAGCGTGTAGTCAGCATGTGGAACTCCTTGCCAGAGGAGGCTGTGAAGGCTAGGACTATAACAGAGTTTAAAGAGAAGCTAGATAATTTCATGGAGGTTAGGTCCATAAAAGGCTATTAGCCAGGGGATAAAATGGTGTCCTTGGCCTCTGTTTGACAGAGGCTGGAGAGGATGGCAGGAGACAAAGCGCTTGATCATTGTCTTCGGTCCACCCTCTGGGGCACCTGGTGCTGGCCACTGTCAGCAGACAGGATACTGGGCTAGATGGACCTTTGGTCTGACCCGCTACGGCCGTTCTTATGTTCTTATGTTCTTATGTAACTCCGGTCACCTCATTTGCCTACCTAGCTCGAATTAACGAGCTAGTGTAGACATACCCATGCAGATTAATATCCCTTTAATCCAATTGGATACTCCCAAACCTAAAACTATTTACACATTATTGGGTCTTGTAAAATTATTTTCAGGCTTGCATTTGCCAGGGGTACCATCATCATGAGTAAGGAAATGACAAGGAATGGGGAAATAAAGATATTCAAACCACTGAAAAGTTTGCTTGCTAAATGATCATATTTTCCCCCCTAAAATATAAAAAACATCTTGTTTTTCCCCCCATGTTCCTAATGCAGCCAACTATATATTTGTAGACAACTATAGCGTGTGTACAGGTACTTAGGGAAAATGAAAATGTTAAGAGATTCAGAGCACAGGCAAAAAGTGTAATTCTGGTCTCAGTCCGAGCTGAAACTTGTGTGCACTTCAGCAGAGTACACAGCTGTAACTCAGGGTAGAGTTTAACTCAGTAGGCTAGATAGTTTCTTTCACAACAGCCTCTCATCTGGACTGTCTTAGAATTTTAAGGACTGTGTACAACCCAAGGTCAGGGGAAGGACTAGCAGAGCAGCCATTTTGGGGCATGAGGCTTGATCAGTGGTGGGCAACCTGAAGCCCGAGGGCCACAAGTAGCCCATCAAGGTTCTATGTGTGACCCACAAGCTATTTTGTTTACTGTTGCCCAGGCACAGGGTTGCCAGATTCTACTGGTTTCCAGTCTCATAGTTTTTTTCCTCCCAGGATTACTAAAGTGACATGCATATGAATCAAGGGAAAATGAAGTGATGTACCTGCTGACGGCACACAGCATTGCCTGCAAAAGCTGTACGCTCCTTCTGCAGCCAATCAAAGTGCTGCTATGGTTCAACTAACTGCTAGCACATCCTGTAAATTCTAGGTACTCAAGCACATTTAGCAAAGCTATCCTACCTCTGGAGACCATCTTGGTTACAACAATCCTGCAGCCCACTGAGATGAAGGAAGGACTGTCATGAGGCCGACTCCCTAGCCTAGGTTGGCCATCTCTGGGCTGGACAGACTCTGAGTTGTTCTGACTGCAGACAAAAGGAGAGGGTCAGACTGATTTTAGAGGCCTGACTGGAAGGCTTACGGTCTCAGGTTCAGGAGAGTCATATTGTGAGTTAGATATGTGAGTAAACTTTCAGGATATGTATGTATTCTACTTTCCCAATAACGTTGAATATTTTTGGTTTGAAGAACTGATATCCGAGTTCATCTCAATTATTTCTGTGACCTAATGTTTGTTAGAAACTGAGGGCTTCATGACCTAGAAGATAACCATTTCTTTTGAACCTCAGGGTGAGAAACAAAGAGCAAAACTCTTTGCCAATGACCGAACCCATGATTTTACCATGGCAGAAAAGTGCAAAGGAGTCTATTTATTGCTCCTATAATAGTGAACTACAGTAATACCTTTCACACATCGCACTAGATGATGTGTGGACATAGTCTCATACTTCAATGCATACAGTGTTTTGAATTGTTCCCAGACTTATATGAAAGTGCCTCAACAGTGTGTTTGAAAAACTGTACAGCTGGTTTTTTTTTAATTTTCTGAAGATCAAGCCCTAAAAGCCAAAAGTGGGACAGCACAAGCGTAATAAGGAACTGCATCTGGCATAATAGTTTTAAACGCCAAAGAACTTCAGGAATAGAAAGCTATACACCTGAAACTGAGAGATTTCACTTTGCCATTCCCACAAATTACATAAACCAAATACTGCTCAGTAACAGGGAGCAACACTCCAGTAGCATCAGTGGTTGGGCACTGTTGTAACTGAGAGCAGTATCTGGGCCTGGGAGTAGCAGTCAGTCATCATTTCAATACCAAATAATTCTGGTTGAATTTGTTTTCAGGTTAAAAATAATGAGTTGTCATGATATCTTTTGGGTAAGATTCTGTCATTATTATTCATGTGTGTATCGATGTGATTACTTCCATAGAAAAGTACCAGTCAGTGAGCAAGTATGTTCCAGTAAATGGTTTTAGAAAAAGCAAAGGAAAGGATACACACAAAAGTTAAACTTTAAATCAGTATACATATGTTACAGCTACTTTCAATACAGCATTAACAATCCAGGAAATTTACACATGCACTAAGAAAAAATTAGAAGAGTAAGTGCCTTCAGTTTTTTCATAATCATTTAATTTGTTACAGAAAATATAATTTATAAAAAAACTTACATGCTGGAATCCATGTACACTCTATTTTTCCAGCTACCTAACATGAAAAGGTGCTATTGATCTTATACATTTAGCTGGTCTCTAGATTATTATGTACTGCATTAAATTTTCCTTTTAATCATTCACTTCAGCCTGCACAAAACATTTCATTAACCAAATACATTACATTACATTTTTAATGAATGGGAAAGGATGCTTTTTATGTGTATCCTTTCCTTTGCTCTTTCTAAAACCATTTACTGGAACAACAGTTCAGGGGAGAAATACCTTATTTAGCAACTTGAGTGTTTTCTTGGTCCATTAATCAGACCAATAATTATCAAATCTGAGCAGGAATTAATTTGCATTTGAGTGGGAAAAACAGATGAGGCTGCATTTATTTCAATGAATTGTCTTCAATGGGAGATTCCTTTGAATCCAGACCTCATGTTCCTATTAACCATTATGTTACTTGATTCATAAAGTCAAACTTTACAACCCAGTTACTATTATAGAAAACATTTCTTTCAAATATGAATGATCAGCTTCTTACTACATTAGGATTTGAAACTTGTTCTGTAACTTTAATACTCAGCAATAAAAGGCAACTGTATCTTATCTTTACAGTATTAGGAAATACATACTAGCTGCATGTGATATTAAATGCACTTAAAATCATGTTGGCTATTTCATGTTCATTATTGTCTAGAGAAGAGACTCCTAAATAATTATGTATTTTTTTTAATGGTTGGGTTAACTTGCTCCCCCAAACACTTAAAATACACAACTTTAGTTATTCCTAAACAAATGCAGTGATGGAGAGATAATTACAACTGTACACTAATCATTGTACATTCGATACACACACATCAGTTCAATCTATGAATGACAGGCTGATCTTGCTTATGGGTCAAAGAAAACTGTTATATTTAAAAGCATATCAAGAAAGAGAATGAATGAATCAAGAGGTTGCACCTCAAACCAAATACATTTCAAGACATATTCCTACATTTCATTCAGATTAGAGTCCTGCGAGCACAATCTATGGTGTTCTTCATAACAAGTCAATATAGGAGGCAAACACAATAGAGGAATATATGAATTAAAGACCTTCTTGTGAATCTATCTCTGATTTTATAGAAAAACTCTAGACTATTTTTCATAGATTTATTTTGTCCTCTTCCAACAGTCAGAAGCGAGTGTATAGCCATAGAAGCCATCTGAGCCCAATGCATTTAACATATTTCTGAAATGGTTACATTCAAACATCCTCTTTTCTCTTTTCTAATATTGCAAATGTAGCATATCTACCCAAAACTGTTTTCCATCACATCTGTCTTTAAGATCAAGATTTTCAATGAGTTTGCAAACAAATTCTCCAATTTTAACTATTCTCATTATTGTTTTGTTCTGTGATTTGCGGTCTGTTACCGGTTTCAGTTTTTTCTGTACTTTAAACAATAGAGCCTCTTAGTGCATTCAAATTACAAGAAACAAGAATTATTCTTTTGCAAAAATTGTCTAGGCAAATTTGAAAGACATTTCAACTCTGCAGAAAGGAAGAATGTCATAAACAAAGTTCAAAAGCTTCAGGGGGGGGAGCCGAGTTAGCCTATACAGGATAAACTTAAAAAATAACAAATAATCTGGTAGCACTTTAGAGACTAACAAAACATGTAGATGGTATCATGAGCTTTCATGGGCACAGAAGTGGGCTGTGCCCACCAAAGCTCATGATACCATCTACATGTTTTGTTAGTCTTTAAAAGTGCTACCAGACTATTTGTTGTTTTTTAAGTTTATAAACAAAGTTATTACATGTCGAAAGGAATGAGTCAGTTTATACAACCATGAAAGATAACAGCAAGAAGACTAGAGCAGAGTGGTTAAGACATAACTTCTGACCCTGAGAAGGGCAGGAATAGCTGAGGTAGGGGTGAATAATACATGGGACGAGGGGCAGCAAAATTAACCATAGATTTCAGTTGGGCCAGGATTTCATGCTAAGTCTTTTACACTCTTCAAAGTCTAAGTAAATGGGATTTGTAGAGAGGGGAGCCCCTGGGAGTTACAAGTTTCTGCCTCTACCCAAAGTTGCAGGGTACTAGAGAAACAGCTACAATGACCCACTTCAGTGTTCTGAATACATCTCCAAAAGGACAATGTTTCTTCTTTGAAGCATGGACTACAACAGAAATGGCAGCTTTTACCCCAGCCAAGCTGATCTAGAATTCAATCCATTACATGTGCCTGGGACAATTGCAGTTGTCTCTACACGTAACTACTCTACTCGTGAAATTCCATGTCTGCTGCATAATTTGAGTGCCCGATGTGTTTCTGGGCACCCCTTCACAGAGCACCAGCATGAGGTGTATGTACAATGTAGGGTTTTCAGGATCAATTGGGACCTGTCAGTCAGATGTTTTGCTGGTCTTCTGCACAATAGTGAATTTTACCCTTAATGAAAAATTTTGTCTTTGCATTAAATATTAAAGAAGGTTATTCTGGGACAACAAATTCTAAATCAATCTTCCCCTCCCCTGCCCCTTTATGTACTGTTGTTATACTAAGACATAGCAAAACAAAACAACTCTCAGTGAAAACTGAAACATCCCTCGCCTTTTAAAGTTAATGAAACTTATTCTTATGGATGTTGAGGGATGTCAAGGTAAATCTTAAACTGCTTTGATATGTTTTCTGACTTTGAAAATTGGTCCTTTGTATTCAGAGTGCTGAATTCTATAGTTCAACATATTTGCCAGGAAAATAAGCTTATACTTTTAACATCCATATATTTTGAAAATGACCCTGGAAAAACTATTTTAGAAACAAAAATGCTGATTTAATGTTAGTAAGTACAGCTATAAGGACTGAACAATCTCACAGCCTTTCTGCATTTATCATGGGAAGTTTTTGTTTATGCTTATTTCTTCCTATTCTGTCAGTATGAGGTAGGAAGAGTATTTAAAAAACCTTACCCCTCCATGTTCTTACCCTTTGCCAGCAAGAAAAGATTTCTCTAACCCATATGCCTAAATATATTAATGTTACAGTGAATCTAGCAACAACAGACACATTTATCAGTGGCTTGATACATGCTGAATGTTTGTGAAGAAGTCAAAGGTTCCTGAAGGACATTAGGATAGCAATATAAAATAAGTCTGCATGTTAAAAATGCCTAAGGGTTAAATGTACATGAAGTGCCACATAATATACCATTATTTCTAGATTGTAGTCAGCGTAGAGCAGCTGAATTCATAGAACTGTAGTGTTTCCTAGTTACTTTAAAGTATCTAGAACTATTGTCATTTTGCAATTTTCTTAAATTTTGGGACAACTGCCTACAAGCCTGTTATTGGACTCAGAGTTCAGTGTGCAACTGCTTGAACGTGTCCAGCAAAAATGTTTTGTATTCATTTCAAATACTACATGTCTAACTAGGTTCCTTTAATGTGCTCATGACACCGGCTTCCACCTCTTTCAAGAATTCTGCAGGGTTGTTTGCTAATTGCACGAACTGGGCCGTATTCATTTACAGTGTAGCCTCTCATTCATCTCCATTAATGACAAGACAAATCACATGACCTGACATAAAGCCACAGAGACCAATGTAATCAATCAACACTTTATTCAACTGATTGTATCAGCAACATTTAATACATAAGGACAAATCCTGTCTTTTTCAGGCAGAAGCACACAGGTGGAGTGGGAGGGAACATATCTGAGTGTTGCCAATCTGAATCATTCTGCCTGTGATGTATAGATATACAGACAGTATCTCAGGCTATGTCTAGATGGCAAGCCTCTTTCAAAAAAGAGCATCTAGACTTCAACCAGTACTTTCGAAAAAGCAAGCCGCTTTTTCGAAAGAGAGCACCCAGGCAGTCTGGATGCTCTTTTCCGAAAAAGCACAGTTTATTACATAGCGCCTTTTTTCGAAAGAGCACTTTCGAAAAAAGGCGTTCTCCCTCATAAAAAGAGGTTTTCCATGGTAGAAAAAAATGCCACACTCTTTTGATTTACTTTCAAAAGAACGCGGCAGCAATCTAGATGCAGGGGAAGTTTTTTCGAAAAAAGGCCTTTTTTTTAAACCCTGTAGTCTAGACACACCCTCAGGGAGGTATGGTGACAGTGTGATCCCTACCACTCCCTACTGTTCCTTTAAGAAGGGTAAACGTGACCTAACTCCAGCAGGTGCCCTTAACCTAGACAGACACATCATCAGTGAGTGAAGAAGTGCTGCAAGGTGCATTGGCCACTGAACAACTTAGCAAATAGAAAATTGCTAAATCTGGATTCCAACTATACATGCACTGACTACGTACTTGAAATTTGTGTATCCTGGTACAGAAACACACTTGGAAAAGGACCATTTTCCCCAAGTACTTCAGAACTGTTTGGCTTGTCAGGAGCCATCAGTCTCATGCAGTGTAGATGATATCTATTGTATATGTGTTATGTCTGGAAAGGGTACCAATGAAAGGGGTCACAAAGATAGTCTGTGTCAAAGTAAACACTTCATATTTCCAGTGACAGAGATGACAATCAATACCACAATTCACAGCCAGCTAGAAAAGACTCCCATTGACTGCAATGGGCTTTTTGGATTAAGTGCTTACTGAACAAAAATAAAATATTTACCAAACTATTTTTTTCAGTCATGAAGAAAGAAGAATGCTTTAGGATACACAGTGCAGAATGTTTTTATTAAACCACTCTTGCAGCACTTTGGTATGTTTTGTACTTGAATTCAATATATCTGCCATAGACTTTAAGCCTTAGTGATGTCTATATATTGCTAATGAATATGCAGCAATGAATTATTGCCAGGCACATTATAGGAATGATATAGTTGTATCTTCCAAACCCATTGAGTTATTTGTTGTCCATTTTAGACTGCTTTTTAAAATGTTTTCTCTTTCTATATACATATGACTGTAAAAGTGTGATGAAACTTGTTCAGTTTACACTGCATTAGCCTTTTCATCCAGATACAGTAAACTTCCGATAATCCAGCACCTTTAGGACCCAGGGGGTGCCGGATTATCAGATATGCCGGACTATCGGAAGGGGGGACTATGAGGGGTCTGGGGGTGGAGTGGGGGGGATGCGCCCCTCGGTGCTGAGGGACCAACCTGGCAGCACCCCAGCTGCTCTGCCCCAGGCTTCCCCGAGTCAGCCGCTGCTGAAACTGACCAGCGGCTGACTCCGGGAAGCCCGGGGCAGATCACCCCAGCTGCTCTGCCCCAGGCTTCCTGGAGTCAGCCGCTGGTTAGTTTCAGCAGCAGCTGAATCGGGGAAGCCGGGGGCAGAGCAGCTCCAATTGTCCAGCTGCCTGGAGCACTTCCGGGTTCCAGATGGTGCCGGACCATCAGGAGTGCTGGTCCATTGGATGCTGGACCACTGGAGTTTTACTGTAACTACATGGTCATGTTGTTTGAAACAATGTTGAAATACTGATTTTGAACTAATGTATTTAACTCTGGTAGTTGGAGAAGGGAATGGATTTTTCCAGTACTCAGGTATAAAATTAGGAAAAGAATCTATGAGCGGGCCATCACGTGTCTTACTTGCACTTTATATTAGAAAATAGCAGAATGTTAGGAAATACCATTTTCAGTATTGAAAGTTACAAAGAAAAAAAGAAAAAAAACCCCACCCAATCCTCTCTCCTTCTGTTCTCAGAAGTCAAGAAAGTTAAGTTTCCAACCCTTTAACCTAAACTTGACAGGTATTGCAGCATTTCTTGTTTCATGTTTGAAGAAATCTCACTGGAAAATGAACAGTGGTGAAGTGATTATATCAGGTAAGGCCCCTGATGCTGCTAGCTTTTTATCAGGTCTTATACCTGTTAACCTTTCATAAATGTCAGTCTGGAAAGAAGATACTACCACCATACCCCAGTGCAAATAATTCACATGCTCATTCTGCTGTTCGACTGGCTTCAAATGAACAGATTACAGCAGTTCTGCTCCTGTATAACAGAGAGATATGTAACTCATACATTCTAAAAAAACAATCACATATTTTGGATGCAGTTGCGCTCTCACAATTAAATTTAGGTTAGAAGTAGCTGCCTGATTGCAGGTGCAATCTTAGCAGAAGTAATTATGATGCAACTAATTGCTTTCGTTTAATCACAGAGGTAAAAAAGGCTCCCTAAATATTTCAGGCCATCTTGAATGTCAAGGTAAAAATCAGGGTCATATAATCTCATATGTGATTGTTGAGACTCAAGATAATTTCTCTTCCATCAGTGTTCTAATCAATCAACTTCTAACAGAGTTACAACAGAGAACATTCTGGTGTATTGTAGAAAAGAAGTGCCCACATGTGTGAATGAGGATACCATTTCCTACTCAAGATACTCTTTTTATTAATTCATCCTTTCCTCATGTAGTCATTAACCTAAGTAGAAAGAGTAAAATCCTGTCAGTACTTTTTACCACATACAATTGAAAATGCCTAAAAATAAATATTGGACACCTGCCTCTTCTCTCAGGTGCTTTAAACTTACCTGTGCTTAGTAATAGAACAGTCTAACTTCCCAAGTACCTGCAAACATCCTTTAGAGCTTGTCTTCACTACATGGAAGATCGCCGCTGCTGTGATCAATCTTCCAGAGTTCAATTTAGCGAGTCTAGTTAAGACTTGTTAAATTGAACTCAGAGGGTGCCCCCGCTGGCATCCAGTACTCTTCCTTTTGTAAGGAGTAAGCGAAACTTATGGGAGTGTTTGCTCCCCTCAGCCTCCCTCTGTGGGGATGCTGCCAAGCTCTGCTTAATCTATATAGTCTACGTAGCTGGAGTTGCATACCTTAAACTGAGCTGCCTGGCCTTGCTGTTTCTGAATCTGTCCTATAATTTAAATACAACGTAGCGACAACATTGCTTCCCTGCAAAATTGTCTTTTCCCATCTTCCTCTTGGCTAAAGCAATAGCTTCCTACCTGAAAGGACCTCCTCGTGTATCACATCCATTTTACCAAAGCACAATAGCTTGTAAAATGCCTCACTAGGCTGGTATATGCATTCCCAAATCAGGGAAAGTATACAAAAAGGAAACCTGCACAACACTTTCAAAAGATGAGCATAGGAGGCTTAGATCCATAACTTTGCTAGACACTAAAAATTATTATCTTAATAAAGACACTGATTTATAGCTTCTTACAAGAAATCTGTAACCCTCTAATCCCCTTTTTTGTCCTATGACTGCAGGGGTGTTAACAGGCCAATTCACCTTGAGGGATCCCTTAGAATATGTGCTAACTACTTACATTAAACTATCTGTTTGACCTTATATTTAATTATGACACTCTGAGTACCTTTCTTAGAACTGAGGAAGAGCTTTGTGTGGTCCCAACACTCGTGTCCCTCACCACAAGAAATTGGTCCAATAAAAAATATTACTCAACCTCACCAACCTTGTTTTCCTTCATTGAACATTTAATTGCACTAACTGCCCATGCAAATAGCCTTGCAACTGAGTGCATACTTTACACTTGCCATGAGTTTTGGCCCTTTTGGAAACATGGCCATGATTAATCTGATAGTATTAGACGACAGTGTGATTAGAAACAGGATCTAGGGTATTACCCTATTGCCATACAACAATTTGCCAGAACACATGGTATGCAGGTAAGCAGACAAATGCCTGAGAAGTGCAAATGTTACTACATACACCGATCTGAAACATTATTTTTTTCACTGGCATTTCTTGGAACACTAGTTCCAGTAATTTAATTATCTTTTATTCCTGTAACACCACACAGAAGAGAGCACTTCCATGGAAAGTGTGAACAGAATGATGCACTTTTCCCCATAAATAAAAATTACAGAAATTAAAACTCCTTCTCCTAATCTTTGAATAATGAGGTGCTGACAAGCTTAAATCCTATTTCCAGGGACTTATTGTGCATAATATTTTGAGTAAAAATCAGTCATGACCTGATAAAAATCTGGATTAGTATTTACCTATGATATATTTTGTACAGCACAGATGTCAATTATAAAATACTACTGACTCCACTGTCATCCTTTGCCCAGGATAGCTGCAGATCTTTTCCAGTCATCTGCAGTTCCATAGGTTATCATGCCAACATTAATTATACCATTCAGTATATCCATTTCAGATGTGTTCACAACTGCAACACTACATCTAAACATGATTTAGATAATGACATAGAGAGTATGATTATTAAGCTTCCAGATGACGCCAAGCTGGGAGGCATTGCAAGTGCTTTGGAGGATAGGGTCAACGTTCAAAATGATTTGGACTAACTAGAGAAATGGTCTGAGGTAAACAGGATGAAGTTAATAAGGACAAATGAAAAGTGCTCCACTTAGGAAGGAACAATCAGTTTCACACATACAGAATGGGAAGTGATTGTCTAGGAAGGAGTACTTCTGAAAGAGATTTAGGGGTCATAGTGGATGACAAGTTAAACATGAGTCAACAGTGTGACACTGTTACGAAAAAAGCAAGCATGATTCTGGGATGCATTAACAGGAGTGTTGTGAGAAAGACATGATAAGTCATTCTTCTGCTCTACTCTGTGCTGATTAGGCCTCAATTGAAGTATTGTGTCCAGTTCTGTGCACCACATTTCAAGTAAGAGGTGAAGAAATTGGAGAAGGTCCAGAGAAGAGCAACAAAAATTATTAAAGGCCTAGAAAACATGAACTATGAGAGAAGACTGAAAGAAGTGGGCTTGTTCAATTTAGAAAAGAGAAGACTGAGAGGGGACATGATAGCGATTTTCAAGTATCTAAAATAGTGTTACAAGGAGGAGGGAGAAAAATTGTTCTTCTTGGCCCCTGAGGATAGGACAAGAAAAAATGGGCTTAAATTGCAACAAGGGAGGTTTAGGTTGGACGCTAGGAAAAGCTTCCTAACTGTCAGGGTGGTTAAACACTGGAATAAACTGCCTAGGGGGGTTAAGGAATCTCCATGACTGGAGATATTTAAGAGCAGGTTAGACAGACACCTGTCAGGGATGATCTAGATGGTGTTTGGTCCTGCTGTGAGGGCAGGGGACTGGACTCAATGACCTCTCGAGGTCTCTTCCAGTTCTAGGATTCTATGAATCAGTCCTTAAGGGGGACCTAAGAACAGATTTGCACCTCACATGGGATCTGAAATCCCCTTGATCTATGAGACAGTTTACACCTGAACCCATCCTGAATGACAATATTGCTGTTCAGTATTAATGGCTTCTCCTTATGCCTTTCAACAAATATTATCCACTGAGGGAATCTTACAGACTCACTTTCTTTTCTAGGTTGAACTGCAACCTATATTCATCTTATAGTGCAGAGTGGTTTTTGATTCTTTGTTTTGTTTGTTTGTTTTTCTTCCAAGAAGTTACATGGCCTTTTTCAAAGCACTGGGATGTTAGAAACTGTCTTGGTTCTTGGACTGACCCATTATACCTGTTGTAAATTCAGCTCCTTGATGAGGTGGTCAATACCAAAGTGATACACTTCTTGGTTAAGAAAAGGATGGAGTCTATTTATGTATCACCATGGATTTCCAACATTGCAATTACCTCCTCCCCATAACCACTGAAGGTGTTAGGAAGACAATGTTGGGTACTGCATTGATTTTAAATAAAGCTGTAATACCTGATTGTTATCCCCAACCTACTACTGAGTTAATAGTGGGTATACATGGCTCTGTACTATTCAATAACGTGGAACTGAAATATAGATGTCTTGTGATTCCCTGAGCTCCAGCTTCTCAGAATCTTACACATTTCATTATGATTCAAGGATTTTGTTTATTTCATATGGATGTCTTTTGGTCTGTCATCTGCTCGGAGTTGCTCTCAGAAAATAATATCACCAGGAAAGCATTCCTTTGGTGGCAATTTACTTTAATAACATAGTTCTACTTGGCACATTCTTTCTGCTGATCATGGTGCCACCTGACTTGAGTGCTATAGTACTAACAGTAGTGCAGCATCTCCTTGAGCACTGGTAAGGATCCGAAGCTGATTTTTTGGTTATTACTATGGCAGCACAAGCTAACCTCCCATCCAGCACTGTGTGGGGTGTAATTTTTGCACTCAGTGTGGTACTTTTCCTTGCTAATGGGATTCTATTGCTTCCATAGAAAACAATGACATTTCGATAGACGGCTCCTGTGTTATCAGAGATTGTGCAATTTTATTACACCAATGGTATCAGCATGTCACCTTTGCTCATGTAATCAGCTCATGTCCTTCAGTATGTCCTTCAACAAAGGGGGTATATGACAGAAGTATAGAAAATCATGAATGGTGTGGAGAAAGTGAACAAAAAAAAGTTATTTACCACTTCACATAATGCAGGAACTAGAGGTCACCTACTGAAATTAATAGGCAGCAGGTTTAAAACAAACAAAAGGAAGTACTTCTTCCTACAACCCACAGTCAAGCTGTGGAACTAGTTGGCAGGGAATGTTGTGAAATCCAAAAATATAACTGGGTTCCAAAATGAGTTATATAAGTACATGGAGGATAGACCCATCAATGGCTATTACAAAATGGTCAGAGATGCTCTGGGTAGCCATAAGCATCTGACTGCCAGAAGCTGGGACTAGACAAGAGGGGATAGAAACTTAGTAACTGCCTGTTCAGTTTATTTCCTCAGGAGTATCTGGCATCGGCCACTGTCGGAAGACAGGATAATGAGCTAGAAACGGTCAAGGCTGAATCCAGGGCAGGAGAAGGACTCAGAAAAAGGCAGAAGCAGGAGCAAATTCAGATGTGTATAAATGCTTTGAACAAGCACTGAACTGCTGCTGGGCTTAAAAACTGGTCTGCTAACTCTTCACATCAATCAGGCCATGTAGCCAACTGGGCATCCTACTACAAGCCAACTGCTCTCATTAGGTCACCCACAGAGACTGGCCCTGCTGTAGCCCCTGATTCCTCGCACTGACCAACTCTACTAATTACATATTGCATATTCAGAGCACATTAGATAATGGTTTAGAATGTGACTAGTACACCTGCAAATGATAACTGATAGTGTGCCATGGCATGCTTTTTTAAAAAAGCAAAAACATTTGATTACACAATGCAATTAAAAATGTCTTAATTCACCACTTTCCTATCGCAGTTACCTACCCAAACACTGAACTCGGATTGCTGTGAATAAACGTGTGTACTGCTATCCAATCAGCACCTGAGGAATGTAGAGCTAAAAGGGAGGCCAAGAAGTCATCAAAAACCAACCTCCCCATTCCTGAGGCAGGATCGAGTAAACAGACCTCTCCTGGCAAGTGTTTGCCAACTTGTTCTTAAAAATCTCTACATGATGGAGCTTCAGCAACCTTACTTAGAAGCCTATTCTGAAGTTTAACAATCCATATACTTTTTCCCCCCACATGTCTAATCTAAATCTCCGATGCTGCAGATTAAGCCCATTACTTCTCATTCTTCTTTCTGTGGACATGGAGAACAACTGATCATAATACTCTTGGTAATAGCCCTTAACACATTTCAAGAGTGGTATCAGGTCCCACCTGAGTCTTCTTTTCTTAAGACTAAATATGGCCCATATTTTTAACCTTTCCTCATAGGTAAGGTTTTCTACATTTCCAATTTTTGTGGCTGTCCCATGAACTCTCTCCAGTTCATCTACACCTTTCCTAAAGCCTGGACACAGTTCCTAACTAAATTCTCATCAGTATTGAGCAGAGTAGGACAATTACCTTTCATGTCTTACATAAAATACTCCAGTTAATTCCCGCTGGATTATTAGCATCATGTTGTTGACTAATATTTAATTTGTGATCTGCTTTAACAACTCCCAGATCTTTTTACATAATATTACCACCTACCCTGATATTACCCATTTTGCAGTTCTGAATTTCATTTTTTCTTCTTAAGCGTGGTACTTTGTAATTTTCTTTATTTTATCTTGCTGATTTCAGACCAATTCTCCAGTTTGTCAAAGACCAATTGAATTCTAATCTTGCTCTCCAGAGTGCTGTAACCCTCCACTTTGGGGTTATCCACAAATTTTGTAAGCACACTTTCCATTCCATTATCCAAGTCATTAATGAAAATATTGATTAGTACTGCACCCAGGCGTGACCCCCAGGGGACTCTCTACATATGTCTTTGTAACATGACAGTAAACCCTTGATAATTACTGTATGAATATGGTCTTTCAACTAGTTGTGCATCCACCTTATAGCAATGGTAAATAGTATCATTTTAATTTAAAATATTTTTGTTTAGATGTTAAATTTTTTTTCATCCAGAAAAAATAGGCAATAATCTATTTTGCTACGTCTAAACTGAAAGTCTCTGGACTATAACCAGTACTTT
The DNA here is from genome assembly GCA_019425775.1 of Rafetus swinhoei. NCBI lineage: Eukaryota > Metazoa > Chordata > Testudines > Trionychidae > Rafetus > Rafetus swinhoei. The sequence goes on from CM033434.1 coordinate 18,956,017, forward strand.
TGAAAAAGCAAGCCGCTTTTTCGAAAGAGAGCACCCAGGCAATCTGGATGATCTCTTTCAAAAAAGCACAGTTTGCATTACATAGCGCCTTTTTTCGAAAGAGCACTTTCGAAAAAAGGCGTTAATTCCTTGCAAAACGAGGTTTTCTGCAGTCGAAAAAACCGCCGCGTTCTTTTGATTTACTTTTGAAAGAATGCGGCAGCAGTCTAGATGAAGGGGAAGTTTTTTCAAAAAAAGGCCAATTTTTTCAAAAAAAACCCTGTAGTCTAGACAGCCTTTAGTAGATCACAAATATATGTATTCCTTGCAGAATGCTTATTCATCTATTGTTTGTCTTCCAAAATAAACAGAACTCTTTTGCATTTATGGCTGTGCACATGTCATAAGCCAGTGGTTTTGAAACTTTTTTTCTCATGATCCAGTTGAAGAAAACTGTTTATGCCCATGACACAACATAATTTGACTAAAGTGTGGGCTATGGGGTGGGGCTGATAATGAGAGCATCAGCTTTGGGGGAACGGTTCCGGGGGCAGGATGGCTTACCTTAAGCAGTTCCCGGTCAGCAGTGCAGGAGGGGTGCTAAGGCAGCTTCCTGACTGTCCTGGCACTGCACACTATGCTGCGCCCAGAAGCAGCCAGCAGCAGGTTCTAGCCAATGGCAGTGCAGAGCTAGTACTCAGGGCAGAAGCAGTGCTCAGAGCCCTGTGCACTCTTCAGCCCCCCATGCCTGGCCAGGAGCCAGGCCTGCTGCTGGTCACTTCTGGGACATAGTACAGCCTGTGGTGCCAGGACAGGCAGGAACCCTGCTTTAGCACCCCCACTGATCACCCTGCAGCAATGAGATCCAGTGCCGGACATTCTGTAACCCAGTACTGGGTCACGACCCATTGTTATGACCTCTGTCATAAGCTATATTGATCTGACACACAGAAGCAATGAGGCACAGACATATTGCTTAAAAGCAGAGTCTGCAGCTTTATTTCAATTAACTTGAAGTTATCCGCATCCTCTCCCTTACCCACCTTTAACAGCTGCCCAAACAGACCAATCCAGTTTAGGATTCAAGCATGCCACAGTGGCCTAAGATATATCAAAACAACAGCATACACATGGTGCCCTGATCTGGCGTGACCTCAAGAGTGATATTTATTTTTCCTTTTATTGTGATAACACCGAAAAGTTCCCATTGGGATCAGGGCCCCGTTGTACTGGGTACTATAAAATCACAAAGCAAAAAATGGCCTCTGGAACATAGATCAAAATCTAATTTAAAGATGAAGCAAGTAGGTGTAACAAACACAAAGGGGGAAGTCACAAGAGACTGGCTGTCAATAATTGTGATACTGCGTTTTGACACTGGCAAACAAGACGCGTAAGTTCATGATTCTGAGGTGATAGCAAACAGACAAATACATACAATCTGAGGACCAGAATGTGACTCCCTTTCTCACATACCATGAGCTTCATATTCACATCCAAATATGCTCATCTGTGTGACTAAGGTCCTACATAAATAAGAACATAAGAACGGCCATACTGGGTCAGACCAAATGTCCATCTAGCCCAATATCCTGTCTGCCGATAGTGGCCAAAATCAGATGCCCCAGAGTGTGGGCTCACAACAGGTAATCTTCACATGATCCCTCCCGTCACCCACCTCCACAGAAACAGAGGCTAGGGATACCATTCCTACACATCCTGGCTAATAGCCATTGATGGACCTAACCTCCATGAATCTATCTAGCTCTTTTTTGAACCCTGTTAAAGTTCTAGAATTCACTGCATCCACTGACAAGGAGTTCCACAGGTTGACTGTGTGCTGAGTGAAGAAAAACTTTCTTTAGTTTGTTTTAAACCTACTGCCTATTAATTTCATTTGGTGACCTCTAGTTCTTATATTGTGGGACTAAGTAAATAACTTTTTCTTATTCACTTTTTCTATACCAGTCATGATTTTATAAACCTCCATCATATCCCCCCTTAGTCTCCTCTTTTCTAAGAAGAAAAGTCCAAGTCTTTTTAATCTCTCTTCATTTGGGACCCGTTTCAAACCCCTACTCATTTTTGTTGCCATTTTCTGAACCTTTTCCAATGCCAATATATCTTTTTTGAGATGAGGCAATCACATCTGTACGCAAATAAAAACAGTCACCAAATCTAATTCTTTCTCTATCCAGAGCCACTGTCAGTCTCCTTTTGCTCTCAACAAGGGACATGAAGTAGGAGGAAATGCTGGCTTTGCAATTTTTCCAGCTATAATATAACATAAGGTTATAGTTTGTTTGTACCTGATTACCTCTTAGAGGTTTACTGGTTCACATTTTTTATATTTCCTTATGAAAGGCCCTACAAACCCCAGCATGGTCCTCTAGCTGTGAGTATTGGCATGATTCAAACCACTTTTTGGCAAGTCCACACAGGAAACAAATGTATTCAAAATATTGTTTCAACCATTAATTTCTGTTCCTCATTCTAGTTGTCTTCAAGCTGATAGTTGAATGATTTATAAAACTTGTAGCTGTTCCTTCATTCTTCTTCCCATTTTCTGTGTAGGCTCTTCCAGAGTCTCCACAAAAACCACCCTACAGGATATTTGGTTATAAATAACATAACTTATCCATGATTTCTGTTCTTAGTATGTTGCATTCCCATTTTTAGCCATTCTAGTCATTGAGTTCGTAGCAGGTTGAAATGCAATGATTCATGAAATGACCAAACCAAATGTTTCTATTGTGTTCAATGAGCAGGGAAGTTAAGAGAGAAAAGAAGGATGATTTATTAAGGGTGGCCATTATGAAAACAACTATACCTAGAGCTCATCAGCACAATACCTATGGAAGTCTAGTTATGTGTAGTTTCCTCCACCCCTTGTAATTTATCCAGTTCACCCTTGAACTGTTTTTACTGTGACTGTACTTTCCCCATATGGTGGCTGGCTGAATTCCTGTTGACATGATCACTTACTGTGGCTGGGATTTTACTGTGCTACCAGTGATCCTAGCCTAGGCCCTTGTGCCTAGAGTCTTTGATATCTTCTTAGTAGTTAAAATCCAAATAAATTAATAATATAAATGTTAGTAACTTCCCCCTGTGAAAAGAAATTCTGCTTCTATTTGCTTATGCAGGGCATACAGTTTGGTGGAATAATGCCGCTAAATCTTGGTCTATAAGTATTGTGCTCATGTGCATATTCAGCACCTCTAAGAGGAGAGCACATTGTAGCATAAAGGATTCACTATTCAGTACTTTATTTAGATACAAAAAGTCTGCAAAATATTAGGAGTTGCCTCAGTGATACCTATTATACACAGTGCTAGTTTCCTGAAATGACAATTAAATCCCACCTGTTCTGCAAGGCATTTCCTACCCTGCAAAGGGCATTACACTGCAATGAATGCTTGCTGGCCTGAAAAGAAAGACACTCTCTTCTTGCAGGAGATAAGAATGATAAGGCTACGGTACTGCAAACTGCAAAACTGACATTCTTTAGAACACAGATCTGGTCATATTTGCCCTTTTTCCAAAAAAGAAAACAATCACTTTAAAAGATTGCTCTCACACCAAAAATCAGAAGTATTGGTCATCCTGAGGTACTGAATGCTCGATCAATGCATAATGCTGATTGTGACTCTGATCATGCTCTTGTTAGAGCCAAGCTCCAATTTATTTTTTAAAAGATCTGTTATGAGAAGCCAAAAGGTTAACCTGGCCTGAACATCATCAACATGAAGGATTCTGACACTTGTGCAAAGTTTCAGTGTGCCTGAGCTTGTTCTTAAAATGATTAACCTGATTCCCCTGATTCTGCCTTGTGGGAAAATTTTAGGTATGAGAGACAGGCTACTTCCAAGGATGTCTTTGGAACAACAAAGGAAAATCATCCTAACTGGTTTGCAGCATCTGAACATCTACTGCTCCCGTTTATAGAAAAGGGAAAGCAAGCTCCCACCTAAGTCTACTTCAACAATCATCCAAGCTCAAAACACTCACATTAAAGAGGCTAATGCTGTGTTTCAGAAAGCCACCAGAGAATGTTTCCAGAAGTAAACAAGACCTGTACAGAAAGATTCAGATCTGCTCTGAAGGAGGGGACCTTCTTGGTACCCATAACAGAATTATAGAGGTGCTTGATCCAGCTTGTGAAAAGACCACAAACCTGAAAGCTAAAGGTGTTGCCATATTGACTAACAGGCAAAACCAACTTGAGCGATGGACTGAGCCTCACAAAGGACTCTATTCAAAGGATGTTGTTATCTATTGTATTGCCTTAGCTTCCATTCTCCAACTTTCAAAGATACAGGAACTGGACCAAATACCAACTCCTGAAGATGTAGAAAAGGCTATCAAAGAGATTGCACCTAGCAAAGCAGAAGTGAATGGCCAGATACCTCCAAAGCTCCTAAAGGTGGAGTGAAGAAGCCTTGAAATTCCCATCTATGCACTTCTCTGTGCTTGTTGGGAACAAAGCCTTACACCTCAAGATCTGAAAAATAAATGGGACAGGGCAGACTGCAACAAGCATTGATGGATATATTTGCTTAGAAAGGTCAGCAAGTTACTTGCAAGGATCCTGTTGAAAACACCCCATAGTGCTTGCTGGGAGAGTCTAACCTAAGAGCGTAGGTTCAGACCTGGATACTCCACAACTGATAAGTCATTTTCATTTGCACTTGTTGCCAGAGGCAGCCCGTGGATGTAGGCAACCTTGGCAGTTGCCTAGGGCACCATGTTTAACGCGGTGCCCAATGATGACATCACGCCATTGAGGGCTATGGAGGCGGGGGCACCGATCGTGCATTCCACCTACGGCACCAGTTGCCGGCAACTCTCCTCGAACCACTCCTGCTTGTTGCAACAAAACAGCTATGAACAGACATCTCATTAGGTAGCATTCATTGACCTATGTCGCCAATCAAATTACTTGCCTATCATGCTAATAATAGGGTTGTGTTAATTTAGATTAATTAGGTAAGAGTTAAGAGCTGTAATGCAAGAAATCTGCTAAAGGCTGGTCTGCAGCACAATGTGTCCTGCCTGCCCAGTGCCTCAGACTGGAGCAACTGGGGGATGGCATATCTACCTGGCCAGAGGGCTACACTTGGGGGAGTGGGAGGCAGGGCAGGCATTGTAAAGCTGCTCTCAGCATTCCCGCAGGCCCTTTGTGTTAGCTTGACTGATGTTTGGTTCAGGTGTAATACACTAGACCTTATGTCTGCCCGTTTGTGAAGGCACAGTCACAAACAAGGTTCACTGGATGGGACATGTAGAGAGCATGCTTCAAGATTGGCTCCTGGGATCTGTGCTCTATCACCAAATTAAAAACAATTGGGAAATCCTGCCCACAATTGTTCAGTGTGGAGAAGCCAGGTTAAGACTAGTGCAGTTACCACAGAGAGCCCACTGGAGAGCCTAGGCTAAGGCCCACAAGTGAGCCAAGAAGCAGAGTATGCTTCAACTTCCATCTTGTGAGTGGATCTATAGCCACCGTGGGAAGGTTTGTGGCAAATCATGCATTGTGCTGTTTTCACCATACTATTGCTGAGCACCCCTGAAAGACTGACTCTGTCACATCTCCTTTTATCTGTCAAGATGCAGATGGCCATATAATACAGTACAGAAAACAACGAAGACTAGCCCATTGAAGTCTAAGCAGATAGTGTGGGGAGAGAGAGACCACATTAGACCTGAGTCCCTTTTTACTCTGTGTAGGGACTGAGTAGGAGAAGAGAGTATCCAGCAGCAGCACTGAGCACACTGGAGAGAAATGAGATCAGAGTGCAAGTGACAAGCTTATACTTGTAACCAAGTACCCCTTCCCCCCAGCCTTCAGAACACATGTAGCTGTAGCTCCATTGGGAGTTGTGATGGTCTCCAGCCACCCACTCATCACTATCACCTGCTGGTTTTCACTGAGGAGGGAGGAGTTCCTAGACTCAGATGCATGGAGGGCTAATTCGTCTACCATCCCACTGTCAAGACTATTGGTTTTTGGGGTATAGACTTATTCGATCCTGACCTTTCCCAGCCTCAGGTCTATGAAAGAACCTGCAGACCAATGCATCAACTCATCAGATCCTTCACACTAAACTTCTGCTCTTCAATGAAGAAGACCTACATTTCCTCTGAGATGTCGTGAGCATGGGATAAGACTTACTCTTATTTCAAGAGGCCCTTTTTCAGAGGTCCTTTGGTCTCTTTCCCCAGCCCCTGTACTTATTTTTAAGTGATCCATATGAGGATATAACTGGTATAGCTGTCCCAGACACCTGCTTTTCTACAAACGTTGATCAAAGAAAATAAGTAGCAGACACGACCTGAGAACTAAAGTTGTGGGGGCTTTATTTTGACCACATGGTCTACTAGGAGCTGTGTTTCTCATTCTCTCTCAGTCTACTTTCGGAATCTCCCCCAAAGCAAAGTTTGTTGCAAACATATGATACCTGCACAACTAACACAAAGCTTTATAGACAGAGGAATTAAAATCCCTTAGAAAGGGAAGTCTGAATTCCAGGTGAGAGGGAATGTTTCCCCATAGATTGTAGCTTTTATTCAGCAAATATGCAAACTCAGTTTGGTACTTTCCATTTCAAAAGCAAAGCATTTGTTTTTATTAATTATTAACATTGACTTCCAAGTATAAAAAATATGGCAAAGAAAATCAAGTGCTTAGGTTATGAAACCCTGTTGTGCTCACAAGGTCACTAAGGGAAGGGGATAATATGATGCCCTTGCTCTATTTTGACCTTTGTGCTGTGTTTAATTTTCATCTGCAAATTCCCTTGTGGCTCTGACCCAGATATTCCTTCTGTCTTTTTCACATTTCATTTTCAACTTGAAAATTTCAAGCAGAAATATTCCAGCATCTAGATCAAAGGTTACAATAAAATACGTGAAGCCATAAGGCCCTGATTCAGCAAAGTTTTGAGCAAGAGCCTGAATAAATTTAAGCATATGAGCAGTTCCAATGATTTCAATGTGTCTCTTAATGAGCTTAAACACAGGCATGTGTACAAATGCTCAGCTGCTTTGGGACATATTTGCTGCAGACTTTCTAATTGTTCTAATTTAAAGAGTTTTAAAATGATGTTTGAGATTTTGTTTGCATCATTTAGAATGGATTCCAAGTTTTATGACTGACAATAACTGTATATTCACTGGCACCAAGACGTACAGTGCATCAATTTTCTTTCATTTTTGTTTCTCAAACACTACGACAAACACAACACTATAAATATGTGACATGACTAAATGATGAAACAGCAGCTTCCTGCTGAAATTTTAAAGCGAGATAGACATTGTTTTAGCTGAAGAAGCCATTTAGATCCCAGCTGTTCCCACTGAAAAGATGTGGCAGCCATCAGCAGAAATAAGAAATGCTCCCTCTGTACATATTGAAATGAGTTTTATTTCCTCTCAGTTTTGTGCTTTTGCCAATGAAAGAGACAAGCTAATTCTTCCTGATATCTCCTCCCAAGTGCAAATTTTTAATGAGAGGTATCTTAGCACCCATTACTGCATGCAGGTAAAACTTTGCAGCTTGCTACTGAGCATAGGAGAAACCCTATGTATGATGATAAGCCATTCAACAGCCTCAGAGTTGGAGCTCAGAGGAAGAGAATAGTTTACATGTAGCTATCAAAATTACTTTGCTACATTTGTGTGGTTTGGGATAGAACAAGAAATAGATATATGGGGATAGGTAGAATAAAATAATGTGACATACCCCAGTGTGAGATGCCAAGTAAATTCTGACTTCTTCACAGTAACCACTCCAAGGGTACGTCTATACAGTGGCGCTATTTTGGGATAACGGACATTATCCCAAAATTGCGTTCTGCCATTCGAAAAAATGGGCTTCTTATTCTGGCTTCCTGTAAACCTTGTTGCACGAGGATTAAGGAAGATGCCAGAATAACAATTTATTTTGAAATTATTGCTTTGTATAAGCTATTTTGAAATAAACTATGGAATCTGCGTAACTCAAATTGCATAGCTTATTTCGAGGTACGTGCTACTCTGTAGACATACGCTAAAAGATTTTTAATTTGATGTGGGCTGCAACATTGTGACTGATCATGAATAATCTAGTCACACATTCTACAATGAGAAGATTTACCTGATGTTGCTCAGGTCCTTAATTCAAATACATTTTGTTTTTCTTCATTTAATTCATTGCTCTGGAGTGGGGCTGGGGATGATGGGTTCAGTATGCAGGCTGCCCTGGGGAGGGAGGACATCCTAAGACCTCTCTCTCTCTCTCTCTGCAGCAGCTTAGAGCCAGATGAGAAGTGTATGTCCATGGCTGCTCCAGCTGCAGTGGGCATAGCCTTGGGAGGATCAGATAGACAGACACACTCTGAAATGTATAGTAGATAGCTTTCCTTTTTCCCTACCTCTGCCCCTGCTGGCCCATTGAGGTTATAGCTGATCTGGTCCCCATCTCTGGTCCTTGCTGCCCCTTTGGTCATTCTGCAGTATAACTCCTTCCAACTAGACCTTTCCATTTTATGAGAAAAATAAATCAAATTCAATGCACATCCCACTATCCTGGCCCAACCATGCCCTGACATTGCTTTAAGTTATGATAAGAGAAAGCTACATGCCAAATTTGGTGGTCTTAGCTTTTACCATTTAGGAGAAGCTCTTGAATAAACAGAGTAACAGATTGATGGACAAACAGACAAAGACAGATGCACATTTCTAAAATATATAGTAAGACATAAGAATTCAATAACCTGAAATCTTATCTTGTGGGTATTAATAAACTTAGCATGTCCTGGTGTATATTCAGAATAAAATTGCTAATGATTGTGATAGAATATTTGTCAATATTTTCATCCAAAGGGAAGGTTAAGAAGCTGGCACCACTAATATCTGTCCTTGGAGACAGACATAAAATGCATCATATCATATTAAAGATTTTGCTTCTTTTGCCACAGGCGATCAATTACAAAATATTTGATTAAGAAAACATTGCATTAGTATTGTATTCTCAAGCTACCTCTTATCATTTTCCTGTAGCATACTGTAATGACAATCAGAATAACTCATTATTCCAAGTAAGGAATGTAGTCATTTTCTTCTTAATGATTGAAGTGAAATGTATCTATGGGGACCATTTTCAGTTTACTCTTTTACCCTAAAATATTTTCATTGTTAATATTTCACACAGTGCTCTTGCAGCCTAAAAAGTGTATTTGCAGTATCTTCGTGCATATCACTTTAAACATGAATATTATTTCTAGTTAAATACAGAGTACAATGTAATGTGCTAGATAATTGCCTACAAAGCTAGAGACTTGAAAACAGTTAACCAAGCATAGAACTACTGAACCTATTTGTATGATGCATGCATTTCATCCAAGAACTAACAAAAAGTAGATAATTGACCTTCACATACTCCTGTGAAATAGATAAGTATCACAAAACTGAGGTAGAGAGAGGTTAAGTGACTTTTCCAAGGCTAAACAATATATAAGAGGCAGAGCAAAAAATATAATAAAGAATTAGATTGTTAGTCCTTACCTGAAAAAGCTATCTTTTTGGTCTATGTTTGTACAACTCTTGGAAAATGATGTTCTGATTGAGCATTGAACTATTGCAGTAAACTAACTAAAATACGAACTTGGCTCCCACTCTCCTGCTTTAGCTACTAGAAACATAGCTTCCCAAGGCAATGTGAGGAAAAGGCTATACAATTTTTTTAAGAGTCTGATTCTGGTTTCCCCAATCTTATTATCTATCTTCCATCTGGCAATTTTTACTTTTCAGCTAGAATGTTAGCTCTTAGTCTGAAAAATGCCCCCAAAGGATTCATATGAGTAATTTTGGCAGATGATTTCTAGGAATTTAGAAAAAAATGGCATTCACCTTGAACTATCAAGGCAAAGATACTTCAAAATAATATCTAAAGTTAGACCTCTGAATACAGATTAGCAGCCAGATTTTCAAAACTATGTAGGCACATAATGGTGGAAATCAGTGTCAGGTGGCATTTTCAAAAGCATCAAAGTGAGTTAGATACCAAGATCTCATTGGTTTTTTATATAGACAGGTGTCTCACTAACTTGCTTAAGAACTTTTGTAAATCTGACTAGGTACCATTCTCTTAGGTGTTTAAACATCTTTGAAAATCTGATCCACAGGAACTCATATGAAGTCAACTAAATTTTTGTAACCCCAGTAAAAACACACACACACACACACACACACACATATTTAGGAATCTAAATATGGACTCAGAAGGATTTAGGATTCCTATTTTATTAATATTGTTCCTCCTTCTCCCTAGAAGCTAGTCAATATTCTCAACCTTGATGGCTTGTTTACATTACATTCATGCTCTGAATCTGGTATTTCTTTGGCAAAATCCTGTGTATTTACAAAGTTCTGTTTTCTGAATACAGTAGAAATCAACAACAGATGACAGTTTCCAAACTTGCCTTTCTAGCCTTTCAGGACCACATTCTCAATTGCATCTCTGGTTTTCTCTGTTTTGTGACACACAGGCACAATCCTATAACAAAACAGGACCCAGTGAAACCCCTTGGTTCCCACAGCTTATTTGCTGATAAGCTTATCATGAAACCAATGACCTTGACTTCTGTGCTCCACAACTAACTTATTGTATCTAGGAACTTTTTCCATTTAGTCTGAAGAGTAAAAAGCACACCCATCATTTTGAGTAAGTCTGTGATTGCCTAAATATCAAATACACTTTTGCTGACAGCCATTATCACTTTCCATCTTAAAAAACATAACCTAGCCCTAGACCAGACATTTTGGATCAAATCTTGCCATTTTCTGAGTTTTGATACAAACTGTTAGTCAATTAAGATATACCTCTACATTCCCAGCACAAATGTGTTATAGCTGCATGAAGGAATAGGCAGGTAAGTGATTGGTAAGATAAGTCACATTCCCACTTCACGTGGCCTTCATTGTACCAATCAATACTCTAGAAATGGAGCTAAGTTTAAGGGCTTGTTTAATAGTCAGTGTTTGAGGCCACAAGTTACCAGCAGATTGTCTAGGATTTATTGTTAAAAATAGCACATTTGCATTGGAGAGGAGGGGATTATTATTATGAGATAGGTTAGTTTGTTCCATTAAACTGATATGTAGTCTGTGAATCCAGATAGCACATCCCAATCAAGTCGATACACTCTACCACTGACACAGAGATGTAGAATGTAGCTCTTAAAATGAATTTTAGTTTATGCAAAAGAGAAGGAAGAGGGTCAAACGGCAAAGGGAATTTGAAAAAGTATAGATGGCATGACAAATAGGTACAGAGGCCTGTGAGCTATGAAATGACACTATAGAAATAAGGTGCATTAGATTTTTTCCAATGTCAGATTAAATGCATGTTATAAAATATTATAGTTTTTAATGATTTAACCCCAAAGTAATCTGGGAATCTCTATCTAATAGAAATAATCTGTAAAGCCCTGAGCCTGCAAGATTAGTTTTGACTTCCATCAACTGTGCAAGTGCATATTATCAATCATTTTATTATAACACGATAGGGGAAAAAATCCACAAATCTTGTGCACTTTGCAAAAAAAAAAAAAAAAAAAAAAAAATCCACAAATTAAAGTCATTATGATTTGAAAATGTGATCAATTTGTTTTCTTCCAGGTTAAATCATTGCATAATACATTTTTACTGAAAGGAACAGAAAAACTTCAGAAGAATAATGTATAGAGTTCTGCGTGGAGACAAATTTTGATCCATGGATGTGTATATTTGCAGATGAAATCAGTATCTGCTGATAACAGGGCAGGAAACCAGTACCAGGCTCAGCGCTTCCTTCAGGCAGAGTTGCAAGAGTCAGTCTCCCTGGGTTCGAAACACGGCAGGACAATCAACAATCTGGGCTCTGGTTTCTCAGTCAAACTGGGCAATAGTCAATAAGAGTCAGTTTCCCTAACTCCAAGCATGGCTGGGTGATTAGCACCCCGGGCTATGGTCTTTTAGTCAGTCCAAACTAGTTTCAATAATAGCCCAGATTTTCAATATTAGTCCAGGTTCCCTTTCTTCAAGCAGGGTGGGGTAGTTAGCAATCAGGAGCTCTGCTCTCAGAGTCAGACAGAACCAGTTCAATAGCAGTCTGGGTCCCCTGGCCTCCAAACAAGAGAGGGATGAATGCCAGTCTACTAGCTCAGGTAAGTGGTAGTGCAATATAGTACAACTTTCTGGCCTACAGAGAGAAAGTACTGCCACCCCAGGGTTGAGGTGATAAGGGGGCAGGCCCACCCAACTGCACTGCATCCCAACCGAGGGTCCCATCAGTGGCAGGGCAGTCCACAATGGGACAGTGGGGATCTACCCATAACATGTTGACCTGGATTCAGGCTCCTCAGGTACCAGACTACCACCTGGCCCCCCTGGGTTATTTCCACCATCCCCCCTCAAATGTATCTGGATCCCTGGGACATCTTCCAACTCCTCTGGGTACAGTTCCAAGAGCATCAACAGCAGTTCCCCAGTGTCAATGCTCTTTGGAAGTTTGGGTTGATCCCTGGGGCAACAGTGGCTCCCCCTTGTGCTCGCCTCCAGGTGCCTCTACTTCCCCCCAACTGAGCAGCGGGGCCAGGCTTTTTTGATTTCTCATCCTGTCCTGCTCCTCTGCTTCCTTTAGGTGGGACATGGCCCTCCTGGCTCCACCCACTCAGGGCTGTGGGGGAGAGGGCATAGCTACTCCCTACAATTCCATCTACAATTATTTCAAAAACCTTACTAAAAACCAAGATATAGCACAACTGCTGGTTCCCCCACATCCATTAGGCCAATAACCCTGTCAAAAAATAAAATAGGTTACTTTGGCATGATTTGTTCTTTATAAATGTAGATTGGCTGTTACTTATCTTCTCATTATCCTGTAAGTGCTTACAAATTAGACTGACTGGACTACAATTCCCTAGGGCCTCTGAGTTCCCATATTTAAAGACAGGTACTATGTTTTACTTTCTCTAATCCTCTGGGGCCTTACCCATCCTCCATGAATTCTTAAAGATAATTGCTAATGGTTTGAGAGGTCTTCATCAATATATAAGCATGCCCAATGGGTTATCACAAATGTGAATCCCCTTACAATGCCTATCAAAGCTAATGAAAAGAGTCTTAATGACACTGGATCAGACTCAACTCAAGTAAATTGTCATAGTGCTGTTGAAATCAATGAAGCTATGATACTCTACACCAATTGTGAATCAGGTTCATTCAAGTCAATGCATTCTTTTACTTTAATTCAAATGGAATTCAGATCAGGCCTCAGTGTTTGCAAGCCAGCAACTCAAGTGATTTTGGTTTTTTTTTTTTTTCAGGGCTCACTATTATGTTAGTCTGAAAGTCTTGTCTACTGACTTCCCAGCTAGACATCTGGAAATCACTATGTGCAGCAGGAACAGAATCACCATTGTATGGAAAGATTTGTGCACCTTGTTTATTGTATCTCAAATGAAACTCTAATTTGGTTTTCACAAAAGCTAACTGAAAGTAATTTAATAGCAATTGATTGTTAAGAGGATACCTTTTGCAGTTTATTGAGTCTATAAGAATGTTGTATAATTAGTTCAAAACTGCACAGGCAATAATGTAATTATACTCTTAGCAACTTTAAACTTCGAAGCAATGTTTAAACAGTTAATTAAAAATTTAAAAGATAATGATATATTAAATGTCTTTAATGTTGATTGCTAAAAATGCTAATCAATATTTGTTAAGTAATCCAATTAACTGGGTAATCTAATTTCCAATATCTCAGAAGCTATTCAAATATAGTTTTATAAACATAGCTTTCAAGCTTTATAAATATTCAGATAAACATTTAATGTAAATTAACAATCAATTACACATTAAAATCATTGCATTAAACATTGCATTATTATTAGTTATATGAACATGGCATTATGGAGAGTCTCTCAGTTGTCAAGGACCCATTCCTGTATATACTTGTGAGCAAACTGCTGTAAATTGCACGGGGAACCATTCTGACATAAACTGGGGTGAGGACTGAAGAATACAACCACCTTTGAAACTCCAACCATTACAAGCTGTGCAGTTTCATCTTGAGACATAGCAAAGAAGCTAGTGTATTGTCGTCTCTTCTCTGCCCATAAGGATCTGCTCAGAGATGACAATTTAGCAATGTTTCACAAACTTTATGAGAACAAGACTCACTGAGGCATGCTTTCTAATAGACTTTATAAACATGACATCCATTGTTCCCATTTCAAATGTGAAATAATCAAAATTATGGAAATATTGGATGTGTCAGCTTTTTTTTCCCATTGCTTTTCAAACTAAACTCTCCTCCTCCCCCAAAACTTTTGGATTTGTAATATAATTAGAGCATAATTTTCCCATTTTGGGGGGATTTAAAAGCAACCAGCTATAACATGTTGGACCACAGGTGTTGCTGGACCAGAGAGTCCCAGATTAGAGAGGTTCCACCTGTACATCTAACCTGAAAGTTGACTGGGGCAGGGACCATCATTTCTAGTATGTTGTATGGTTCTTGTTGCTCTAGTAATGATCATTAAAGGGTAGGTTTTGCAAGTGGCTCTGTCAGGCGCAAGCACATTCCCGCAACATATAGAACCCTGTTGACAGTGATGGGGCATTCTGCAAGTAAATGGATGTGAGCCCAAGGGGCTTTGTTTTCAGCATTTATCCTTAAATAACTACTGTATATAGAGAACCCCATGTGGACACAGTAATATCGTGAGAGATTAAACGTTAGTGCAGACTTTGGTTTTACAGTACTCTGTGTGTTGATCTTTCATATGCTTATTGAAGTCTGACCCTGCAATCCAATAGATAATGATGGACTGTTACATCTCGCAGGAGCATCACTGCAGTTGAAAGGCACTGCAGGGGCATCGAGGCTCACATGTATTGACAAGATTGCAGGAGCATGACCTTAGTGGCGGAAAAGTTCATGTACCTGCATTGCAGCACAACAACATTAAAACAGCATGAAATTAGCAAGTATCATTTTGCTGTTTCCCAGGGTTAGCAGAGCACCTTACATTTCCGAGGGCCAAAGAATTCCAAGGAAAACCCAAGGTGTTCCATATCAGTTTCAGTCCAATCAACTTTTAATTTTTATTTTAAATATTAAGGCATTAAAAGTGATGCTGCTTTCGATCCCTGAGGCTTATTTCATGAAGGTAAGTTAAATTCATTGCTATAATGCCTGGGCTTATTGATTTTTTAAGTTACTATGGAATGTCCAAGAGAGGCTTTGAAAGAAGTCAAGAAGGGTGAAAAATAAAACAGGAAGTGAAAAATGCTCTGAACTGAAGCATTTAACACTGTCTACAATTTAAGATTTCACAGTGTTTGTTCTCCACATTGTGTCAGAACTATGGCTCTTTCTTTGACAGCCTTTTTTAAAAAGTGTGTGACAGTTTTAACTGTAAGCAACACTGAAGGACAGGAACTTGATTTCATCATTTCATGGTTGTCAGCTCAACAGACAGGAAGGTATATCTTAGGACAACACACTTCTCAGCAGCTGCTTTCATGAATAAGAACACACTTCCATCATTAGTCTTTTAACCTATATAACGTGACAACAAAATTTATTACAGCAGCTAAAGATTCGTGACATTACCAAGAATTCAAAATAGTTCTTTATATAATTTGCATCTGTTGAGTACTTGAAAGAGACAAGGTATCTGAATATCAATTATATTTGTCCTGGTCCCATTAAACTAGATTCAGAAGTATTTTAAAGGCTTTAGAAATATCATCATATGAGAAGACACCAAAGGATCAATGATGGGTTACAGAATCTTGCCACCTCTGTGGGGGAGGAGTGTTTGCATTGTCCATGTGGTCTTGACCTTTTAAATGTAGGTAGGATGGAAGGAGAACCCTGTTGCAACAAGTGTTTGATGTGTAACCAGTAATTTGTCAACATGCAGCAATTCCAGTACATGATGTACAGAAGTTCCAAGGTTATAATCCTTCCCTCACCTCAACCCTAAAATACCCCATCTAGAGCATCTAGTATTGCCAGAAATGCTAGCTTTTTCCATACCTCTTGTGCATCTTTCCATTAGGAGCCAAACATTTATTCCTTTCTTATCTGTAGGGGAGAGGAGAGATATCGCCTCTACTTAATTTTCCTAGCACACCACTGCAGGGCACAGACTTCTTTGTGAAAGTCTTAACAATTAAAGGGTACAAAAATATATCAATATTGTCTATAGGCCAAACTTTTTAATCTTTGGTCCTTACTCTGGAAAACTCCCATGGCAGCAAAAGGGAGCTTTACCTAAAAAAGTCCAGAGTGGGGACTGTGCAGTAATTAAAGTTTATAGAATTGTCTAGAATTGTCAGTATTTACATAGCAAGTTCACATTATGAGACTGTGACAACCAGCACAAAGCACATGGAGATTCTAGGCTAAGGCATGACAGTTGTCAAATAAAGCAGTAGTGGAAGAAAAATTTAATTTGAGATTGCTGGCATTTTCCAGAATGCCAGCCAAATGAAGATAAGGGGAAAGTACTGTATTGTACATACTCAAACACAATGGGGTGGATTCTTAAGAGCAGCCCCTAAACATGTACAAGTTTGGGGTGCACAATTATTTACAGGTAGAAACTCTGCGGGCATGGCAATACTAGGAAATTATTCTCAAATAACTTATTTTGAAATAATAACTCCCCAAATAACTATTTGAAATAGAGTATTCACACTACAAGGAAGCCTCAAAATTAGTCCGAGGCAGGCTCCCTTAAAGTGCATGTGCTAACTCGACTTAGAACCCCAGGGAACACTGTGGAGTAATTACTTTGAATGACTCTGGGAAGCTGTTATTTCAAAATAGCAGCAGTGGAGCATCCACACTACCTCCATTTTGCAATAACTATTTCAAAATAAGCGTTATTCCTTGGGGAAAGCAGGAATTTTTTTTTTTTAAATAATCAGCCCCTCATTTCCAAATAACAGGGATGCTCTGTTTGTTAGTGTGGACACTCCGCTTGTTACTTCAAAATAAGGGGAGTTATTTCAAAATAACTCCCTAGAGTAGACCAGGGCTATAACTATGCCTCTGGATTGATCTGCTAACCATCTGAACACTCAGCTAGTACTATAAAAATAGGATTTCTATGTACATTTAAGAGGCAAAGTTTAGACCACTTTGAAAGTGTGGCACTATCCATTTGCTGTATCCAAATGGCTGAGAGGAGATTTTGAAAAGAACAAAGGTGGGATAAGTGACTAACTCTTTGATTCTCAATGGCATTTGAGGACCTAACTCCTACCTGAGCCTTTGAAGGTCTCGTCATAAGCCCATGGTGAGAACAAAATACATATTTTGAATATTTACAAATAATTAATTGAAAGTGTCTCAGAATCAATCCAAAATGTAATGGAGAGGTAGCACACAAGTCATATAATACCTGGCTTTATTTTGACTTGATTAAGTAATAGGAAATTCTATAAAGATAGCTTCCAGAGGTGTCCCAATCCTTTATTCCAATTTCTTTTCATGATGTTAGTCTGGAAATACTTAATGTAACCAATATTCTCTTCTTTCTTTTCTACCCCAACCTCCCCAAGAACAGAGGTAATACCTTAAAAAAAAATCTAGCCCGTTATTTGCCAAACCTGTTAGAAACCAGGCCCCAGATGTATATTACCTACAAATAGTTAAAGTCACATGGTTCATCAAAGAAAGACAGTTTCAGTGGTATGCATGAGTACACAGCTGCCACTACACATGCTTTAAACGCTGAACTTCCCTGTCAACAGTGTTAAGCACAGTTTCTTCAACTTTAAAATGGGGTAAAATATCTACACCACACCCAATTTTCACACATCTTTTGTTACTGAGTTTTGAGTGGCTTGTCCAATGCCACAAAGTATATAACAAGACAATCTATTCAAACCACACACAAAGATGCATCTTTACTGAAAGAACGATTCTAACAAAACAGTCAAAACATGCACAGGGTAAGAGTGGATAAAATGCTAAACTGTTCACTGGTTGGGAAATTATTACCCAACCCTGTGGGAGCAGGGAAATACTGTTATCATATTCTAGAGCTGGCACAGAGGTCCCACAGGAATTCTGTAGCAGAACAGAGGTTTGAACCAACTGTGTCTTAGGTTGGTGACCTAAGTATTGGGTCACCCTTCCTCTCTGAACAAGTTTCCCTTCTGATTCCAATGGGACTATTTGCAAATAAACAGGGTACTACATATTGCAACAATTGCCAAAATCAAGTAATAGTTAAATATTATTATAGAACAAATTGTATATCTTTTTTTCTAACAACAGTAATTAGTTTAAGAGATCAGGGTTAAAAAGATATGCCATTCCCAAAAAACAATCCAAGGCATTTGTGACTTCCTTTAATATGGGAGAAAAATACGGTAGTTGTATAAATATACCTGATTTCAATCATATGCAAATAAAGTTAGCAGAATAGCCTTCATTTAAAAATATTTATTTTAGATACAAGAGATGAAGTGATTATAGTGGTTCCCATACTATAATTGAAATGTTATGTATATTAATAATTATACATTTGGGGGGGAAATGGGATTTTTTTACCTAATCTAATGTAATCTATTTATTATCTGCTCATTACTATTTCTATTAATTGATGAAGACTTTTTATTTTTCCCAACCTAGGTTATATTCAAACCAGTGACCTAGAAATAAAATCTTCAAAAGCTCATTTGCAGTGATTTCCAGCCATGCCTGTTCCAACAAACACATTTGCCTTTTCTCCCTGGATTGGAGAAACCAACTGAAATACACGTAACAGCTATAAAATATTTTTGGAGCAAGAAAAAGAAAGGAGCTGGAATTTCAAATGTCTGTTTCTTTATAAATATCTGATCTGGTCACCCAAGTTCTCAAATGGATGACTGTTCTGCCAAAATACTAGTGTAGTGCATCACAAAACTTGTGACATTGCTTTTTATGGAGTAGTTAGTTATTCGTACACAGATTATATTAGTATATTTCTATAAGTGACAAAAATAACTGATGCTTATGGGAAAATATGTGACACTTGGGTGTATCCTAAGAAATCATCTTCAGAGGATTCAGTGTGATAGCTTATGGTTATCGAAGTTAAGAGTCGTTCTTCCTAGAGCTAATATCTGAAATCCAGCAGAAAATATATTCTACTTTCCACTTTTATAGTTTTCTAAAAGGGATTCTGGATAAAATAAGATTAGAAGAATAATTGCAAGAAACACAAAATCAGGTAGACAGCTCCCTCTCCTCCATCCCCAAATAAATAAATGTACATTTTACGTTTTGACAAGTTTTTGCTGTCCTTTGTAGCTCAATAGGTACTGTAGATAATTACAGTCTCCTCCTGTTGAGTTGTAGGTTTAAGTGAATTCAAGAATGAGGTATGAACAAGTATCAGAAGAGTACATACTGTGCATTCTGAACAGCTGGCTTAATGGTGCAGGACATCAAATCCTGCAACAAATGAGTATCCATTCTTTAGAGTATACTCAGGACAGGGATGCAGTCATCATGATCTTCATTTTTCCAAGTGTCGCCAATGTATTCAGGTGCTTGGCTGTTCAAAACTTGGTATCTGAATAACAAAACCTCAAAATCAATGTAACATTTAACTTGAAGCAATTGTTGAGTATCAAATAAAGGAAGAAGGTGCTGACTAGATTTAGTCAGGTGAGCACGTCTCTGCATCAGCTGAAGTCGATTTCTAATAGCAAAGGGTAAACAAGGAAACGGGGAATTGCAGTCATCAATCCCAAAGAAGAAAAAAGGCTTGAATCCGCACTCGAGTATCAGCAGGAGACATAAAATGCTGCAACCTCCTAGTTATGCTTCTCTGTTGGTAATGAAAAACCTTGGAGACTTTAGATATGTGAATTTTGAAGGCTGAGTCAAAATAACCTCCAGTTTGTTGCGTCAATTGCTAACTGTTGGACATCAAAGACCATAGCTAACGGGGTGGCTTTTTTGAGAAAGGACAATACTAAGATAAAATTATCATGGCCTTTGTCACCCCAAAATGGCACTGCAAATAATTACCCTACGTTTAGTTCATTACTCCAGATGCAATGCTAGCACAAAAATGTAATGCAGAATGCACAGAATTTGTAAAAGAATTTATAACAGCAGCATAATTTAGATAGTACCATGATACTCAACGCTCAGTTAATTTTTTTTAATTTTTCAAATCAATTTTAGAGACTTTTTAAGGAATGGATGTGTAATTGAATACTAAACTGTATTATATTGTTGTGCTGATGTGTTTAAAATGCATTATTTAACACTAACTTTAGCCATACTAGACAGAGTATTAAAGGATCTTAAAACACTTTTGGTGTGTATAAGCAAGCTTCGTAGCCAATCTATTTGTGGGATAGAGGACCATGACATGGTGCCAGTAATAAACGAAGACCATAAAAGAAGGAGAACAGAACAGCAATGAAGGTTGCATACAGAAGGACTAAAGCAACAAAGATTGCAGAATCTCATAAACATAGCACTTTTCAATGCCCCAGAGTACTTTAGCTTTATCAAACCTTCCCAGTGGACACACAGGAAACTGTTTTACAAGATTTCAGATTGCAAACAAATTCCACAAAGAAACTGGAGATATACAGATGAGGGATGTTAAATATCGGTTAACTGAATAGTCAATTAACCTCATGAATTCTTATCGGTTAGTCGACTATTCTATAGTCCCAGGGATGGGGCCGGAAGCCAGTGCACTCTGGCCCCAATCCCAAGGAACCCCCTGCCACTCCGTGCTGCTGCCTCTGTACCAGAGGCAGCAGCATGGGGTGCCAGGTGGGAGCTAGTCCACAAGGGGAGATAGTTTAAAAAACAGCTCCCCTCACAGACCAGCTACCTGTCGCTCCACGCTGCTGCCTCTGATACAGAGGCAGTAGCACAGGGTGTCAGCAGCCCCTGCTCAGGGAAGGGGCTGAGCTCCCAGACCCTGCACAAGCCGGAACTGAACCGAGCTGCCTGCCTGGCTCCTACTACAGAGCCGCAGCAGAGGTAGGTCCTGGACCTGGCGTAAGCCAGCACTGAGCTGGGCTGCTGGCCAGCCTACTAAAAAAATTTACTGGCAGGTGGGGTAGGGGGAATGCTTGTAGTTTATAACGTTAACCTATAAGCTTTTGCTTATCAGTTAATCAACTACACGATTACATCCCTAATACAGATCTCTTCAGTTTATACTACAGGTAAGCTGCCAAAGCATCTTTAAATCTTTTCACCTGAAGATCCTCAAAGAAATTATTATGAAGGGATTCCGGCTATGTTTGATGGATACTTTGTACCTAATAAAAAGTGGTTTATGAAGGAGGGAAGGAGAGAGAATTTGAAGGCTAAAAGAGACAAATTCCAACCTACCTGCACATGGTAGGGGAAAACTCATATCCAAAGACATGATACAAGCCCAGCCTTAGGCTCACAGTATAATAAATGCATAAAATATGGACATTTTGCAGCTGTTTGCCACACTGAAGCAATCAGGGAATTGACTTATATTACAGACAATAGAGAGCCATCTTTCTCTGGAATCTATCACTTGTGATGACATAATGTCTGACTGGATAATGAAATATTCATGGCAACACTATTTACTTAAAATTGACTCAGTCACTGACATCAGTTATCTCAGATGGGATTTCAAATAATCTTCAATCCCTCCCAGAGCTGAAAGCTGCTGACACAGCTCTGATTAGCCCTGAACTTCATGAACCTCTTCACTGCAGAAACAACTTTCAAAGGCCAGAGTGTATGTAATCAAAAGACTACAGGTCTTTCCAGCCACAGCATGGCCTGAGAAAGGTAGAAGAATATGATGGAATTTTGAAAGGAGACTCAGTACAAATAACATCAAGAGACAATGCTGAACCATATATTGTACTTACACTTTGCAGGATTCCTATCCTGATACTTCATAAAGTGGAAACTGAGTTAAAGATAATGGAGATGATTGGTATAAATCAAGAAAATCTCTCTGTCCCAATGGTACCTGCAATAAGACTACATTTATTACACCCTTTGGGAGATTTTGCTGTAGACGATTACCTATTGGGATTATCACTGCACCTAAAATTTTCCAATGAAAGATGGCAGAACTATTAGCCAACACAAGCACAGTTTTACATAAGAACATAAGAATGGCCATACTGGGTCAGACCAAAGGTCCATCTAGCCCAGTATCCTGTCTGCCGACAGTGGCCAGTGCCAGGTACCCCAGAGGCGGTGGACCGAAGACAACGATCAAGCAATTTGTCTCCTGCCATCCTTCTCCAGCCTTTGACAAACAGAGGCCGGGGCATCATTCCTGGCTAATAGCCTTTTATGGACATAACCTCCATGAATTTATCTAACTCTTTTTAAAACTCTGTTATAGTCCTAGCCTTCACAGCCTCCTCTGGCAAAGAGTTCCACAGGCTGACTGTGTGCTGTGTGAAGAAGAACTTTATTTTAATTTTCCTGGATGCTATTCTGATATATGGGTCTTAGATGGAAGAAAACAACAGAAGCCCCAATGAAGTCTATGCCTAATCAATCAGTTTGGCTTGAAGTTAAGCAAGGAAAAATGCATGTTCTGTTGCCCCAAATTGAGTTGTTGGGACAGTCCTAGCCCTGAGAAAGTAAAAGCAATTCAAGAATTGAATGCACCACCTTACCTACCAGAACAGAGATGTATACTGTGGATGGTAAGATTTCTTACAATGCATTTAAATAGTGACAAAGCTATTAAATGAACTGTTAAATTACAACATATTTTGACTATATGGGCCAAATCAAGAAGTCACCCGCCAAAATCTAAAACAAATTATCTCAACAGCTCTCAAGTACTTCAAACTGAACAAAACCATAACGTTTCAGAGGGGTAGCCGAGTTAGTCTGTAACAGGAAAAACTTAAAAAACAACAAATAGTCTAGTAGCACCTTAAAGACTAACAAAACATGTAGATGTATCATGAGCTTTCATAGGCACAACCCACTTCTTCAGTCCTGTCATCTGAAGAAGTGGGTTGTGCCCATGAAAGCTCATGATACCATCTACATGTTTAGTTAGTCTTTAAGGTGCTACTAAACCCACAATGGTCAGTGTAGATGCAAGCAGGTAGGATCTAGATGGAGTACTGTTGCAAGAACAACATGGATCTGAGTGGAAGAAAGGTGAACTTTATTCTCACACATTCACAGAAGCAGAAATATAATATGCAAAGAATGACAAGGAGTGCCTGGAAAGTTTATGGGCATCTGAGAAATTTTACAGATATCTGTGTGGAATTGATACATTTACCCTGATAGACCATAACTTGCTTGTAACCTTCATCAATGGAGAAATACATGGATCAAGAACCACTGAGGTACTATTATCTGCTGCTAAAAAATTAAAATTAAACGAATTGCAAAAAATACGACAGTAGCAAACAATACACAGCCTTTTATCACGTTAAATTATTTCTGAGCACAAATACAACATAAAGGTATATGGGGATGCTGTGGATATATTCAAACCCATGCCGGAAATAATTCATTCAGATGCAAAAAGCAACCCTAATAGATATTCAACTTCAGAAAATTCTAAGCTACCTTAGAAACAGCTATCCCAAGAATCTGAAGGACTCCGAAAAAAACTTGCACATGCACAATTAAGTAAATCAAGTAGACTCATGATTAAAGGCAATCATAATTCCAAACAAAATGAAAGGAGAAATCAGTGTGGATACTGGGTATCAGCAAGGACATAAAGAACAAAGAATCTGCATGTGAACATCACAGAACTTATAGACCGACATAACACCAAGAATGTTTATAACAATGCCTCTGCCAAAGAGACCTTGGAAGAGACCAGCTACAGATGTATGAAAATTTAGATTACATCATTACCTGATCAACTTGGACTATTTTTCGAGAAATATAGTAGTAGCATACTTGGAGAACATGACACGCCACTGTGCTATCAAGAAAGTGATGTGCACTTTTGCTCATTTCAGTATTCTAGAACAATTTGTGATGAACAATGTACCACAACTCACTGTAGCAGATTTTTAAGTCATTTCAAATGAAATAGGAATTTGATCATATTACTAACATATAACAGTAACAGCTAATGGAGAGACTGACAGAGCTGCACACTCAGCCAACAAAATACTCCAGCATAAAGATTCATTCTGCTCTCTTCAGAGCGACTGGCTATAGTCCAGCACATGTCCTGATGGGAAGATAGCTCAGAACTACTGTTCCAGCTCTAGAAAAGTATCCATCCCCAAAGTAGCCAAACATGAAGAAAACACCAAATTGGACAAGGCAGCTTAAAGAGCTTACGAACACTTTTATAACAGATGTCACTCAGATAGACAACTGCCATGGGCAATGGGTGAACTCCTGGCTTGGGGAGGCAGCCCCAGCCCTGCCCCTTCCAGCTGAAGCCCTGCCCCTTCCATCCACAACAGCTTCAACCCCCTTCATTGTGTCCGCTGGGACCCAGCTTCCCCCTTTGTGGCCACTGGTCCCTGTTGCTGGCCCCAGAAGGACAGGGAGGCCATGCAGCATGGCCCCAGTACCCTGTCCCCAGTGCGCCATAGAGCTGGGTTGGGGATCACAATCCCAGACACTTCAGAGTGACAGGTGGGTGGTGCAGCCCCAGCCTCCCTGGACCATGCCACCTGGCCAGCCTTGCAGACCATGATTTCCTTGCCCCTCCTCCCCCACAACCTAGCCACAAGCCCCAACACTGGGCTGCCAGATCTGTCCCAGGGGAACATGTTGGCCCCCAGCCTGCCTCCCTTGCTCAGGAGCAGGCAGGAGGGAGCCTAGAAGTAGAGAATGGGGGCACCTCCTTAGGCATTTTGAAAATGCCAAATCTTCCCATTCCTATGATACCTGCTGCTCATGACAACTCCTGGGTCTAGAACTTGGTGACCATATTAATGTTAAATTGGATGGAAAAGAGATAAACAACCCTACTCTCATAAAGATCACACCCAGATCACATGTCATTGAGACGGCAAGTGGGGAGTTCAGGGGAAACAGCTGACATCTACAGTTTGTTCCTCAGAGAGAGTGTGATGGGGAGAACATACCCCGTATTGAAGTGGGGGGAGTAAGACTCTGTGGGCGGAGGAAGTCTCGACCCTATACCCAGACTGGGCATGCTCCAAGTGCTGGAGCAGTATAAGAGGCAGCAGAGCAGCTTAGTCTGGGCTGACCAGGGAAGGAGAAGGACCTCTTGCCAGAGCTCCTGAACTGCTGCAGACAGCCACCCAGGGGGTGAGAACCGGAGGCCTGAGAGACAGCCACAATGAGACCCCTGTGGGATTCCAGGGAGAAGCGGCTACTGGAGAGCTGGAAGACCCAACTATTACATGGGACACTGGTTCAATCAATATGGTAGGAAGTAACCCAGGGAGGGTGCAGGAGCGGTCTCTCCCACCCTGGTGTCCTCGGTGCATTTTGGCCAGATTCCCCACCAAGGGAGTGGCAGACTGCACTGCTGCTCACAGGGCCCTGAGTTGGGATCCGGTGGAGCAGGGAGGGCCCGGTTCCCCCTACCAGGGCATTAGCCCCAACCGCACTGACTCTGGTTAGTGGGCCATACTGCCCTGGAGTACCGGCTATTAACTGACTGTGGCTAGTAAGCCATATGGCCCTGGACTGTGGGCTATTATTTACTGACTTGGGCTGGTGAGCCATATTGCCCCGAATTGAGGGCTATTCACATACTCAGGCTAGTGAGCCATATTGTCCTGAACTGAGGGATATATATATTGACTCTGGCCATTGGGTCATGCTGCCTGATGAGCAGGGCTGCTTATAGACTTGGGGTTACCCAAAGACTGGCGAAGTTTCACGGATTATAGAGACGGCCAACTCCCTTGCGGCCAAGGAGGCGCTGTGCGTATCCCAGAATGAGGTCTCCCTAGTGACAGGGAGTGCTTACAACGCCGCGTGAGGTGGAGAAAGAGGGCACATCTAGGACCTGCTAAGAGGTCCCGATAGTGAGAAGGTGGGGCAAAGGAACCCCCCCCTTGCCTCCTTACCTTTTGTTTTTCCAAGAGTAGTTTGTGCAGAGATGGATATGGATAAGTTCTTGCAATGATGGCAGGAAACCAGCAGCAGCAAGTGACCCAGCACCAACAGCAACAGTCACAGCGAACACAGCAAACCCATCAACACCAACTATAGATGACGCAGCAGCAGGAACAACAGCAATAGCTGCTTTGAGAACTGATGACTCAACACCAGGCCCAGCAAGAACATCTGTTTGAACAGGTCTCTGCTCTGCTGCAACCAAGAGGGTCTGCAAGCCCAGCCACCCTGGGGAGAGGGCCCAATGACACTGGATTAGGGCTACCCATCCGCTTGATTAAGATGGGTCCCGGAGATGACCCTGCGGCCATTTTAGATAGCACTGGCACCATGATTAGTCCATTTTTGGTGACCATGCTCAGGATCTCAGAAAGTCTGCTAATTCATGCAAATGTGGATGTTTTATATGATGGTAAAGTGGAACTATCCCCGCACATTTGCAAAGGTCACTAAAGAGCCATTTGATGGTAACTTTTTTTTTTTTTTGGTAGCATAAATCATTATTTCTGACCCAGCCCTTCTGAGGAAATACTGGCAATTACAGATGGAAGTGGGATCTCAAAATTCTTTCAAACATATACCCCAGTTAAATAGGTTGAGAGAGATATTTGATTAGGCAAGTAATGGCTGCCTGAAGAAACAGGACCAAAAGCCTCGTCAGATTTGACCATCACTAATAAAGATCCATACCCAATGGCATGATGCTGAATATTGACACTGACTTACTTCAGAATTACAATTATTAATCAAAAATGATTATATATTTGTCATCTTAAATACTTCATATTTAGCATTATTATTGTTGTTATTATTATTATTAAATACGGTGCGACAGTACTGAGAGATCCCAACTAAGATTAAAGTCTCCATTGCACTATGGAGTTTTCTATAGACAATCTAAATAGACAAGGCAAACAGAGGGTGGGAAGAGAAACAGGCTAAAGGTCAAACACATTAGCCAGAGCCTGAATTAGAACCTAGGTCCCAATTATTTGCCCTATCCACACTGCCTCTTGAGCAATTCTGTTATTGAAGAAGTCAGGCATTAACCCTGTTAGCTATCACAGGCTAAGTGAGCACTATACAATGAGCTAAATTGAAACCTGACAGTGTGCTCGGCACTGC
This sequence comes from Rafetus swinhoei, assembly GCA_019425775.1. Classification (NCBI taxonomy): domain Eukaryota; kingdom Metazoa; phylum Chordata; order Testudines; family Trionychidae; genus Rafetus; species Rafetus swinhoei. The sequence continues at coordinate 18,983,237 of CM033434.1, forward strand.
ACGAGGCACGGAAGACAGCATGGGGCCAGATCACCAGCGAATGTAAATCTGCAAGTTCTGTTTGCTTTAGTGACGCTTCAACAATTTATAAGTAGCTGAGGGCCTTGCCTGTGTGCCAAGGAAATTATAATTCAGATTTATGAAGAAGACATTTTGTATCTAATATAATTGATTACAGCCTGGAATGTGAACAGAACCTAATTTGTACTAATGAATCCTATGCATAACACAGCAAGGCATTTAATAGTATGGAGACCAAAAAATGCCAAACCAGATGTCATTTATGTCGATGACAATGTGCGCAGATGGTTATGTTTCCCATCCCTCTCTGTCCCCTTCGAGTTTGATAAGAACGCATTTGAGACAGGAGATTCCTTTAAAATTCAGTGCATATTAATTCCATGCCACAGTACTCCATGTACTCTATCCTTCACAACCCTATAATAGTTATCTTTGTACTATAGAAATGCTTGTCTGCTCTGGCAAATTTTGATAAATGGAACTTCAGATTAAAAAGAATATAATCAGGATTGAAGTCAACATATCTCTTGGGGAAAAAACAAACCTGACTTCATTAAATTACAGAAGTTCAGCACGTGTGAGAGATATGGCAATAAACAATACATCTAATTTATATCTATAAAATATGTATTAGTATTCACATAATGTATATTTTTTCAATTATCCCATACATATTTTTGTTGGTGGACACACTTTCTGTGTGTGAAGAGGAAAACATATTTTGTTTTGTTTTGTTTTTTGCAAAAACAATACTCCATACCAATGTTAACTGAAAGCTCCATACATCTATAATATAAGCTTTCACTAAATTATTTTATGTTTGCCAGATCTGCAAACCTATTGTCTCTATGTTAGGTTGTGCTTTCATAAAACATGAGTTGCTCAAATTCTAAATGAAAAACTAAAATATTATTTGCCAAAATGTCAATCAAGTTTCAAGTCAACTTTGGTGTCTAATGAATAACAGCATAGCTATTTTGGTGCATCAGAAAAGAATCTTGACTCACTTAAAAAAAAGCAATTTAGAGAAGGCAGTTTGCACATGTTCTTTACTGTCATTGAATGCCATAAAACCTATACAAGGTGGATTATATAACAGCCCTTCTCTTGTATTAGAAGTCTACACAAGATTATAAAATTAAAATATAGGAAGCAAAAATTTAATGAAGGGAAGACAGGTGTTTAAATTAATGAAGACTGTGCAAGCTAAATAAGAGAACATAATAGAAAAATAAAATAGCTACTCAGACAAGACAAATAGGAATGCATAAACAGGCATTGTACAGAATTAGAATGGCACAGCTAGGGAGACAATCTTTTTATCACAGCAGAAGTATATACTAAAATTTTCACTTCACATTGTAATGTCATCTAAGGAACAGATGGCAAAATGCCACTTGAACAGGAAGATGTCAAGAAAGAGTATTGTCAAACGCTATATAAAGAGCTAAGTGATGCTCCAGATATTGCTTTGTAAGTGTAAGGCCATGATCTACAAAGTCTTAAAATATTCCCATTTATGAAGCAAAAACTAAAACAAAAAATTCTCTCTGCAAAATCTCCTTCCTGTACTCTAGCTTCAGAGAAAGACAACAGCAGCCCCAATGTATTTCAATTAAACTGTGAAGTCATAGACTGCTGTAAATGCTACATCATTCTAAGTACAATTCAATAGTTTATAGCTGACAAGACCTAAGGACTGAACTAAGATAATTGCTATCACCTTTAGGAGAAAAAAAACCAAACACTTGCATACCTCAAAAGCTTCAGGGGGTAGCCCAGTTAGTCTGTAACTGGAAAAACTTAAAAAACAATGAATAACCTATCAGCACCTTAAAGACTAACAAAACACGTAGTTGGTATCATGAGCTTTTGTGGGTACAACCCACTTCTTCAGATGAATGTGAAGAAGTGGGTTGTACTCATGAAAGCTCATGATATCATCCACAAGTTTTGTTAGTCTTTAAGGTGCTACTAGACTATCCATTGTTTTTTAAGTTTCTGCTTGCATACCTATAATACTTAAATCAGCTACAGATCAGCTTTCTACACTTCCCAAAGCATGGATGTAATGAGCTACTCATTATTATTTTTCTATAGTAAAAAGAAGGGCAACCGGTTGACCTCAAAGTGGAACTGATTTTTTGCTGCCTTCAGCAACTAATACTTGCTACTAAAAATGACACAGTTGAATTCCCTCACTTTTTCATTTTTCCATTTATGATAAGATAGCAATGTGGGTGCTGCTAGAGGGTTTGGGGCATAAAGTACAAATTGTTGGCTGGGTGATGATCAGTAATCTTGAAGTATAATATAAAGACAATGTAAGTTTCAACTTGTTCCTACAGGCTGTAAAAACAGCCATAAAAGCACTCAGAAGAGATTGGTCAGAGATTGGTCATACTCCTATGGCAGTATAACTGAATGCTAATTATGCTACCAGGAAAAAAAAAAGGCATAAGTGGCTACAGATCTCTATTTCACTGTGTAGTCAAGCTTTTAGGATTGAAAAATCCTGCTGATAATACTTTAAGAGCAAAGGAAGGTAACGGGCTCTGGCAACATGCTCTTGCTGATAATATGGTTTGGTTATTTAAACAAATCCATGTATCCAATTATGAGTCATCAAGCTAACAAATGTGTAATAAGATCACAGAGGGAAAAGTGAGTTATGTGCCAGGCATTTCTGATCTCTCAGGGTGAAATCCACCATATGGCAAGGGACAGCATAATGTACTAAGGCCTAAGCAACAGAAATTGGTCCAATAAAATATATTACCTCACCTTGTAAAAAAACAATGATTACTCCTGTAGCACCTTAGAAACTAACAAAATATATTTATATAGTATCGTGAGCTTTCTTGGGCAAAACCCACCTTGTATCTCTAATAGAGAGCACAGACAATTTCCTGGGCTGCTACATGGGTTAATTTCTCCACAAATAAAACATCCTTCATCCACATGGGAAATATTAAGGACAAAGCTTCATATTTTATGTTATTGTACTTAACATGTTAAAGCAAAACAGATCTTCCAATGAAGTCCAAAGTGCATCTCACCCTATAACCATATGTTATGCACAATTAATTACTTGAAGATTTTTTTGGAGACAGTTTGCTTATTTTTCTTTTAAAAAACCAAAATGGTTGCTTGTGTGCCATTTTAGTAAATCATTGATTAAAGACTTATTTTATTTGTAAATAGAATATTTACCCAGTGTTTCTTGGATCCTGAATTCAATTAATTTTTGTTTTTCTTCATTTAAACCATTGCTCTGTAGCTGGGCTGGGGATGAAGATTTCAGTATACAGGCTCTCTCAGGGAGAGTGGACAACCCCAGCCCTCTCCCATCGCAGAAACTTGGGACAGCTGAGAAGCATCTCTCCACGGCTGCTGCAGCTCCAGTGGGCACAGCTGGAGGAGAGGAGTGCATGATGTCCCCTGGCTGGGGTAAGTCCAGGTTTGTTTGCCTCCCACGCTCCAGAGCTTTCAAAAGTGAAAGTAGTCGGGTGGGGAAGGGGTTCAGCAATCCCCCCCCCTTTTTCGAAAAGCTGCGTAAACCTCATTTTTTGAGGAAAAGTGGCTTTTTAAAAAAAGGAGGGGGGTTGCCAAAAAAAATGCATCTAGACTACTTTGCATCAATTTGCATATCTTCTTTCGAATCTTCCCTGTAGTCTAGACGAGCCCAGAATGAGGAATATAGCAAAGTGTGCACTTTTCCCTCACTCCCTGGTGAAGGGGAACAGCCAGCAATATTCCCATATGAATCAGGAAGGGGGGAGCTTAACCCCCCCCCCGCCCTCCCTAAAGGGCTCTTGAGGGTGGGAGGTTCAGGGGTGGGGCACTCCCAGATGGAGGGTGGAGATGTGCCTCAGCCAGCTCCTTTCTCCTGCCTCTTGATTCTGTATGGTTTATGAGAAGCAATCCCATTGCAGGCACATCTCATTTTCCTTACACAACCAAACCCTTACTTTGTTTTAAGTTATGATAAGAGGAAGCTATATATTGAATTTGGTGGTCCTAGCTCTTACCATTTAGATGTTCTTGAACAAAGAGACAGACAGACAGACTCTCTCAAATATACAAGACGTGAATGAAATATAGTTAATATATTAACTTTTCCTTTTTTGTTTTGCGTGTTAAAATTGCCTCCTTATATAACTATAGGTAAAGATAATTGAGCCTATAGTGACGATTCTGAGCACTTACCTATGTGAGTCGTTCCATTGAGTTCTCTGGTTCATGTAAGCATGAATTTGTTTACATAAGCATTGCAAATTGTATCCCTCTGTTTCTAATCCGGGGTGTAAGCACAAAATAAAAAAATATTTAAAAAACTTTTGAAAAAGACAATCTTTCTAAAAGCGCACACCAAAAGACTAAAAATAATTTTAAAAAAGTGCACCAAAAAGTCAAAAATAAAGTTTTACGCTAGCGATGTAGGAGAAAGATTGGATGGCAAAGAATGATTCAAGATAGTTGCTAACTGTTAGCCATACAACCTTTCTCCTACATCGCTAGCTTAAAACTTTATTTTTGACATTTTGGTGCACTTTTTAAAATTATTTTTAGTCTTTTGGTGTGCTTTTAGAAAGATTGTCTTTTTTAAAAGTTTTTTTAAATTTTTTTTTTTTTTGGTCTTAAATCTAGTGTGTTTAAACTAATAAAAACTCCAAGGTTTGTTTTAATACGTTTATGTATGTTGAGCTAGACTGTTTTACAAAATGCTTTTTGCACTAGGTATTACATTTTTAATTAAAATCAGTTGTTGTGTTTAAGACAAGGATAAAGTAATTGAGGTGATCAATTGTTTTGTTGGTTAAAAGGAGGAAGGCTTCAAAGACGCTATAATTCTTCTAAGGCATTTTTTGACAAACATTGTCGCCCATGAATTTGTTTGGATCAATTTCATCGATCTCTATGCCTTCCAAAGAACAGACTCGACTTAGCACAATAAATGGTTGAGCTAGCGCAAACTATTGAGAGCCAAGGTTCACAACTGCTCTGTCCACCGTGGTCCTTTGTAATTTGTGGATGGTGATTGGATAAGCATGGATGATAGGAAGCATTCGCCGCTCCACCAAGTCATATCCAAAATTCACTTGAAATTGATATGTGATTGGCTCGATGATGTGCTTTGCGACATCACCTTCTAATTCAATTTCAGCTTTAGGGATATCGGTTTCATGAATTTGGTAGCGGCAGAAGTAGGACCATATTATATTGGTGATGGTGCCAATTTTGCCATTGACCAAGCCTTTTGCTTGGTCAACATAGTACTGAAGCATAACTTTTAGCAACTACGTGTATTACAATTATCTTTGGAATGCCTGCTGTTCTATTGATCTTTGTTGGAATAGCTTGATAAAGATTAGGCACTCGTCTTTTCTGCTCAGTGAGGGTATCTTGCACTGTGATTGTGAACATTTGGAGGTTCGCATTGTCTAAAGTGGACAAAACTTGATTATTGTGGTTGCCTACCATTTTACAAGTTGGCATGATTCTCAAAGCTTTTCTGGGTGAAAAGTCCCCTTGTTGTTTGCTTTCCTCACATTTATGCAGTAAAATATTTAGTTGTTCTTGTGTGAGTTTTTCCTCCAGAAGATTATTTAAAATTTCGATAAATGTTGTATCCCCTCGCTGTTGCGTATTTTCAGTCAATTCACAAAGCTAAAGAGGCGACAGAGCTGCACAGCGGGTCTCATTGAAACAGGTTGCTTATAAATGGGACTGCCTGATACTGGTGTAAGTTGAGGGAGACCTCTGAAGAGGAAGATGTTCAAGCCTCCCAAAAGTTCATCAACATTGATCAAATATTAGTTTATAGAAATTGTTACCCGTAGCTTCTTCCTCTGAATGTTGTTCTGGTGGATTTTCTGCTCCTTGTTCGTCTTCCTCCGGGGCTTTTCAAAATAAAACAAGATGTACTATTTACAGTATTTCTAATTCATTAGAGTATTATGAATCAAGTCCACAGATATTACATCCAGCACAACATTATTTTGCTTGGTTACTACTACTAGTATCTTACAGATGGTAAATATTAGCCCTTTGACTGTAATATTTGTATTGATTGCTTTCCCTGCCCTCTACTTAATGGTCACATATATGTGACTTTCTACTCATTTATTTAAAATCATAACAACAAACCTTGGTAGTAATCTAACTTAAAGACAGATTTCCTCATTTTCAAGATTAAGTCCCTATCCTGTATAAAATGTGAGAATATATAACATCAGAAATAGCCATACAAAAAGAAAAGAAAGTCAAGCTTACATTGTATGAGGGTGAGTAGCATACAAGGTTTAAGAAAGAGCAATCAGGTAAGTTCATAGAATTCCATGTAGATCCTCAGCACTGCAGCTGAGAGAGAAATTTGGCATGAGGTTCAGATGGGCCCTGTTCATCCAGAACACAATGGGAGGTAGGTGTTATGGAGCACCTCATTATTTAACTGTACAGTGGATGTTCAATGCAGCTGCTCTATAAAAGTAGGCATACAGTAACAGATAAATGGATAAAGGATTTGAGGAGAGGTGCTTGGTAATTGAGAGACTGATGGTAGCTGGGGACCTCTATAATTGGTATGGCCTGGAGCCAATGCCCCGCACCCAATCATTATAGTCCACTTTACCTCTTCTATGAGGGAGATGATTGTCAAGGTCCTGGTAATGGATTCGCTGAAGGAATCTGGATGGAAAGGGGGGAGTTGGTGAAGCCTTCTCCCTGGGATTGTAAGGTCCCAACAACGTATCTGCTGGAGGGGCCTCGGTGGAATGGGTGTGTGTGTGGGAGGGAGCTAGTAAAGGCTCTCTCTCTCTCTCACACACACACACAAAACCTACTGCCAGGTCAATTATGGCAGAAAACAAAGGAAGGTTACCTGCACTGTACATGTTCTCTGCTGGCTAGTCCCAGACATCTAATAGTAAATTTGTGGCCTGATTAAACCCATAGCAAATGTCTCCTCTCCTTCTTTTGGCATACCAGACAATTGCCTACACTCTCCATAACAGCAAAAGTCACTTAAGGCTATGTCTAAACTGCACTGCTTTTCCAGGATACCTCTAGTATCTGGAAAAGCAATGCTGTGTCCAAGGAATGTGTCCACTTTTTTGGAAAAAAATTCATCATCCCTGTAAACCTTGTTTTATGAGGACTAAGAGATATGTTGAAAGAACACTTTTTTTCTGAAATTTGGCACTGTGTAGATGTGCCAAATTTTGGAAAGTCTCTTTAGACGTATAGCAGATTTATAGACGTATAGACGTTTCTATTTCTGACCTACCATTGCAGTGTAGACCTAGCCTTAGAAACAATATAGCAAAAGTGCACCAATATGTTGCTACTAATGAGCATCTACTGTATTGGCTTTTGAAAAATGTTTAAATATTTCTCCTGTTCTCCAATTATACCTATAACAATTTCTTCTGTGTACCATATTTATCCCATTTAAACCCTATTTTGAATGCTTACATGAGGTTTGTACGGCACAGTAGTCTATGCAAATACTTAGTTTGGGGACGAGTTCCATCTCTGATGGCATTTCACTCCATGTGAACAAATGTCACTTAAAATTAATCTAGATCTTGTGCCTTCTCCAATGTGGTATATTCTTCTTCTGGTTGTATTTCACCATTGGTTCAAATAGTCTTATCACCAATATTATCACATTTTGAAGCCTTTGTTTTACATACCGCATTGTAGCACCCTTCTTAATCTCCTCTTTTATAAACAAAAAAATACACATTTCAATCCCATCTGAACTAACTGCATTGGTGAGGGCCATGAGGTTGAATACAGAGCAAGGAGAATCAATCACGTAATTCAGCTAAAATGTGATGCAATATTTTGGAGTGTTGTAGTTGAAAACAGAAGATATGCTCAGCAATAATAAACTTTAAACAGTAATTCCTCTACTGGGTTTCAAAACATAATAAATACATTTACTTGGACTGCAGTAATGGAACAAAGAACATGGTTTTCATAAAGCTGCATCTGGTAATTTTACTAGCACGTCAAAAAATGGGGGAGGAGACAATTCTGTTAGTCTGAGTTTACAGTTGGAATCCTATTTATTTCACTACTTTCTACCCTGGAATACTCTTCTGCTTATTGCCCTTTCCTATGAAGTATTTCTATTTTTCAGTAAATCACCTTTATGTAGTTATTTGTGCTTAATGCAAGAAGTATATTGTACAGGGCCGGCTCGAGCCATTCCTGCGCCCCGGGCAGCGGGCGCTCAATGCATGCACAGCTCTGCCCCGGGCAAACGGCGCATGTGCGGCCCCTCCCCCCGGTGCACTGCATACCTTACAGCTGCAATCGGGCGCACGGCACCTGATTGCAGTTCTAAGGGATGCTGTGCGGCCCCCAGCCCCGGGCGCACAGCACCTGATGGCAGCTGTAAGAGGCGCCGCGCAGCCCCCGGCCCCGGGCGCGTGGCGCCTGATGGCAGCTCTAAGGGGCGCTGTGCGGCCAGGCGCGTGGCGCCCCTTACAGCTGCCATCAGGCGCCCCATAGGTTGGCACCCCAGGCAGCTGCCTGGCTAGCCCCCACTTAATCCAGCCCTGATATTGTATATACTCATTTATAAACCGATTTTTTGTAAAAAAGTGAAGCATCGAAGAACAGGGGATGGCTAATCAATGGGTCTAGACCAAAAGTTGATGATTTTAAGATCTAATTAATTGAATAACTAATATATTTTCACTGTAGATCAGGAGTCATCAATAGCAGATCAGGATGTTTTGCTTACCTGAAGCATATGCAGGCATGGAGACCCGCAGCTTCCAGTAGCAGTGGTTTTTGTTCCTGACAATGGGAGTTGTGGGATACGGCAGCCAGTATGTACCTCTGCCCAACTTCCATTGACCGGGAAGAGCAAATCGCGTCCACTGGCAGCTGAGGGGCTGTGTGTCTGAGGACAACAGGTAAACAAAATTTTCCAGCCCACCAGCGGCTTACTCTGATGGGCCAGGAGCCAATGTTTTTTGCCATTTTTACCTCTCCATTTTGGGGAAGGTTTATAAATGAACAGTCAAGTGAATGAGTACATGTGGTAGGTAAAATTGTGTGCCCTGTGTATGCGGATCAGATTAGATGACCACAATGGCTACCCTTAGAAATCATTGAGTCTCTGTCAACTGTAATTGAGATGATAATGAGAACTTTACCTGAATGCCAGGGTTTGGCCTATTCTTATCCATCTTACACCTTCACAGAAATTTTCTAGATAGCAGAATTGTGGGGAAGGTTGCACTACAGAAATGGGAGCAGAATTTTGGCAGTCAGTGCATGCAATGCAAGAAAAAATGCTACAACATCAACCACTAAATCTCTCATATTTATTGATCCTGACGGCATGTGGTAAAATTGGTTCATTCTTTAATCTCTGGCAGGATTCTTCATTTATTCAGTTTTGGTTAATGACCAGAGTAGGACCCTGCACCTCACCAGACGTCATCCTTTCTAGGTTGACTTATGTATATTGTTTGTGGTTGAGACTATTTTTTTTCAATTATCTCTATTGGGATGTGGAAATGATTTACATGATTTACATACTCATTTGACAGTGGTTATTTGTGCAAACTCTTTCTTCCATTTTATATATATTCTGGTACTATTATGAACCATTAGTAAGTGTCAGCATATAGCTTTGGTGCTCCCCCTTCCCCCGGAGCACTCAAAGAACTGAATTGTGTCTCAGAGTTCTCTTTTATTATAGGGGGAAGGTGAGTTTTGAGAACCTTTCTCGGAGTTTCTTATTTCTCGAGCTGCATGCAGCAGTGCTGGCTGGTTTGTTTACATATTTATTTAAACAGAGGGTTGTGGCACCAATACACCACATATTTGCATAAGAAGGAGAATAGCTAGCAGGGCACACAGCTTTGCCAGGCCCCTAGCAAGGATGAAGAGGCTGGCTCCACACTCCTGGAAGGAGCAGTGCTTCGGGTGGAAGGGGCAGGGCTGGAGCAGCCAGCCCTCAGCATTGTCTGGAGTGCGCCATGCTGGGCCTCTCCCGCAATGGTCTTCACAGCTGCCTGGAGTGCATCATGGCAGTGCTCCTGCAGTGATTTAATGGGCCCAGAGCTCTAACTTCCACCATTGCTGTAGTAGTGGTGTTGGCAGCTGGAGCCCTGGGCCCTTTTGAATTGCTGGGCCCTGGGACAATTATCACCTTTACCCCCATGTTGATGGGCCTGGGAATAGCAGCTCCACCTAGGTTACCCTTGATGCAGGTAAACCAGCAGGCACCCCACACATCCCATATATGCCTTAAAGGTGAATTCCAAGGATCAAAATGGGTCTCACAGTGGTACCACATGGCAAAACTAAAGGGAGAAATAACTTTTACCATGGGAGGCCTACGTGGTTTCTCCAAAGCCATGCACTGATGAGGGTGTTACAAGAGCAGACTTTGTGGTTGGAAAGAGAAATGCAATGAAGGAAGGAGGACAGAAGAGTGGAAAGAATGAACAAATGAGTTCCCAAAAGTGAAGGAGGAGGGGAGGTTGAAGATGATGAAAGTCTCACACATCACTCACTGGTTGGGAGGTCAGAAGACTTTGTGGTGGAGCCAATAGGGCCACTGGGTGGAGGCACAATGTTGAGGGAGATTAAGTGATAGGCATCAAGAGTCTGAAGCTAGAACAGTGAGCTGCTTGGTGAAGCAGTCAGCTGAGTGCCCTTTTGACTAAATGATACAGGGTGGAATTTCATACAAGGGAAGTGTGCGGAGGGTGAGGTTTAGAGTCAGACAGGTTGTCAGGACTGTTCCCCACTCTGGCATTTAAATTTATTTATTTCAAAATAAAATGATTTTTATTACAAAACAAAAGATAAACTTGATAAAGCATATTTGGTTGCTAGATGGTACAGAGCAACTAAGGAAAACAAATTAAAAATAGAGAAAAGTCTCTGGGCACAATGCTAGATGGTAACTGGGGAGGGGAGGCATAGATTCTCATAGAGCAGTTCAAACCAAACTAAAAAATACAGGGAAAATACCCTGAACATGACTAGATTCACTTTTTTCCCCTTCTACTTACTTCCAATCTCCTCTTTGTTCAGTCCACTCCTATGCTCCAAATTCCTTGGAGGCACAGTAGCTCTGCCTGGGTTTAAATCACTCTGTCTCTCTCAGCTCCTGGTTTTTCTTTCCCCCACAAAGGCTATGTCTACACTACAGATTTTTTGCAGAAAAACTGCCATTTTTCCACAAAAACTTGCGGCGCATCCACACTGGAAGCACGTTCTTTCGACAGTAAATTGACAGTAAATCGAAAGAACAGAGGAGTTTTTGAGCAATTGATATTCCTCTTTCTATGAGGAAGAAGCCTTTTTGCGAAAGAGTTCTTTTGCAAAAAGGCATGTGTGGATGGGGAAGAGGGGTTTTTTGCGCAAAAAGAGGAGAGAGGAAAAAGCACAGACGCCCTGGTGTCCATTTTGTGCATACCGATCAGTGCTTACTTTTGAGAGCACGTCCATGCAGTCTGGACGCTCTCTTTCACAAAAGCCCATCGTTTTTTTGATGTGGTTTTGCAGTGTGGATGCGCTCTTGTGCAAGAAGTTTATGCGGAAGATCTCTTCTGACAAAAGCTTCTTGCGCAAATAGCCTCCAGTCTTGATGTAGCCAAAGAACGCATTGAAGGAATCTTTCTCCAATTCAAATTTCAATATTCTATCTCAATTGGTTCTCCAGGCCCCCTGGTCAACACCTTTAGTAGCTACCTGAGTTTAACCCTTTAGTCACCAGATGCTGGTCAGCACTCCTGACCATTACATAGGTCAACAGAGTTGTAGTTGAATTCACTGTAAATGAGAGCAAAGGATTGAAAGAGGGAGCTACTCATTAAAATCAGAGAGAAAAGGCAGGGAAAAGGAGTAGATGATAGCAACATGGATGAGGAGAGAAGATAATTGAATGGGGTGTTTCTCAAAAGGAGGGTAGTAATAATGGGGAAAAAAAGATAGTGAGAATATATTCATATTTGATAGGCTGATTATTCATTTCAATATGGAAAGCATGAATATTGTCTCTCTTCTGCTTGTTTGAGGGTTGTTGTTTTGTGGTGTTTTTTTTGTTTGGTTGGTTGGTTTTTTTGCCTAGCCTTATGTAATTGTACTATTTTTTTCCACAGAATAGCAGGGATGTGACTGAGATGTGGAAAGATCGCATGCCTTACATGTATTATTCTGATGCCTTATCTTTTGGCATTGTGAGTTTTATATCAGTGTACAATCTCTTCTGTTTCTACTATGCTTTACTGCCCTACCTTTCAACTTAAAAAAAATGTCTAAAGCTACAGTCTTCATTATTAAGCATGTTGCTATGTGTAAATTTATGTTGACTATTCCTAAATGACCATTCTAACTTTCTCTTAACTATTAAAGGGGCTATGTAGGTATTTTCTTTGATCTACTAGTGCCTCTGTTATTTCCAAAGTGGTGAAAATAATTCTGCTAAGGTTTTTCCTACTTATGTTTTCCATTTTTTTCCAAATCACAGAGTGAATTTACTTCAAGCTTGAGTTCATCTGTCTCGAGAGAGCTCCAGTTTTTTCACTATTTCTTTTTCGTGTCTGTAGGAAATGCAAGTCTATGTTATCTGTCCCCAAAGTAGGTGCATTTACCAGCACTATTATCTGAAGTTGTTTATTGGAAACAGTTATAGCTTGATGACTGAATTCCTCAATGTTAAGATTCATCTGGATAATTGATAAATTATATATTCAGCATTTTCTACATAAGGCAAACAGTTCTTATTCACACAATTCACATTTTTTCCAGCAAAATGTTATTATTGAAATTAAATACTATAGTGGCTTCTCAGAGAATAATATCAGAAGCACTGACTTTTAATGGGGCAATGCATTTTAGAAGCAAGAGCTGAGCGAGCTGTAAGTGACTTTACAAAGGGCTCAGTATTCCCCTTTCCTCAAATTACTAGATTTGACAAATTCCATATAAGATTTACTGCATATTACGACTGCTTTGTGTAACAGGTCCAAATTTGAATTCCATATATTTCTTAAACAAATAAAAAACACTTTACAGCTACTTGAATTTCCAGGTTTTGATGCTGAAACACTAGGTTATATTAAGTTTCTAGCCCCCCACTTGTGAACCCTATATGTTGATAATTTATGGTAATTATGTTACAATTGTAATGCTACAACAGGTTGTGTGCCACTGAAGCCTATTCAATTACAAATGAACTGCGCAAATTAAGCAAATAATGAAAATCTATACATTTTCATTAACACAGTTGTTCCAATGACTGATCTCTGAATAAAGTACATTTTAACTTTCTATGAACTGCAAGATAGATCTGATTGCCTGCATTTTCCCATTGTGCTGGTAGCATGCAGAGTATGAAGGGAATGTAAACTGGTGGCAACAAAAGCAAATTTCCAGTGGTACTTAGTGTACTGATTGTAATGCACATGTAAGATTTTCATGGCATTATGCAAGATTAATTTGCCATTAAAAAAAAGAGGTTGAAGAGCCCATGCATCAAAACTTAAGACACGAGGTTATTGCTTTTGACTGCTCACCCACCCACAGGAAAAAATTCCCAGCGTTGTATTTTAAAACCTGCTGTCCCTCGACTGCATTTTGAAAGCTTTAACATATCCCAGGAGGCAGCGTGATAGGTAATCACTAACTTGTAGCTCACTCTATTCCCCAGCCCTTTATAAAACATTCCAGACAATATGCAGTAAAACACATTTAGAAACTTACAGATTACGGTATTGATCTTCCTCTCACACAGAGTCACAAACATCTCTGTTCCACATACATAATATTGTGGCCACAAATACATTTAAATCCTTATGTTTCCTACATTTTGGGGGTGGCTGCAATAAAAGACCAACATTAGGTGGCCAAATGGGGTATATATTTCTGTGAGATTTTATTAAAATGTTGATGGTAGTTTAGATCTTCAATTTTAATGTGGAAACCCCCCCCCCCCCAGCAACAAAGAATTGCAGGAAATCAATGGAAAGAAAGGAATTTTCAGCTGGTATATTACCACATTAGTAATCACAGGGTAAGGGGATCTTAATGTAATGCAGTGACTGTACTAAAAATAGATACAGATCTTTAATATCTATAAAAATATACACTTTACTTACAGTCAGCAAGATTATTGTGGTAGCCCTGACTGCCACAGACAGAAGAACATAGTGACAGCGAGAGTGCCTGCCATGTGCTGGATATCTGAATTAGAACTTCCACATGATTTACAGAACTCCAGTCTTTCCTTTTCTAGCCAGCTCCCTCATAAAATGTATTGTGTGGACCAGACCGTTGACAGGGAAGACAAACAGGGTAGCTGCCCTGGGGCCTGGTGAGTCTAAGGGGCCTGAGACTCCAAGATGCCAATGCTGCTACTGACTCAGCAACAGCGGACGGAGCCCCCGGCCCCTTTGAATCACTGCCAGAGCGCTGTGCTGGGCACTCCCTGGGGCTCTGAGAGCTGGGGTAAGGGAGGCCAGCACCACAGCCTACGCAATGTTGAGGGTTGGCTTCCTCTTCCTCCTGAGGCTCCACCAGAGCTGGCCCCTTCCCACACCTTGCCCTGAAATCCACAGTGGCTATCAGCGCTGCTGTGTGTGGAGCAGTATTCTAGAGTGCTGCTAGAGGAAGGATTGCCCGTAACAACAAGAGTTCCCAAAAGTACTAGGAACACATTTTGCACTAATTTTCTCTGATGTAGGCTGTGTTGAACATATGAGAATAGTCCCAAGTGGAGGGAAAGAGACTTAGGAAAAGGACAGATTTATGGTTAGGATGTGGGCCTGGGACTAAGGAGATGGGGGTTTAATTCCTGGTACTGCCATAGACTTCTTGTTCGGCCCTGGGCATATGGTAGTTTCTCTCGATCTCAGATTTACATCTATGATGAGGGGGCCGCAATCTTAAGTTGACTCACTATTTGTAAACAAATAATAAAAGCAAGCTTTGCAATTACATTTAAGGTGAACAGGAACAGGTCTAATATGTCACATCATGTGGGATACAAGTCCCAAGGAAAGTGTTCCAATATCTGGGTTGCTGAGATCAAGAAATTAACTGTGGCTGTGGCATGCTAGGTACAATATCAAAATCATTAGAATTTAGTCAATTACAAATCACATTCAGTTTCAAGTGTTCTGTTTTCCAAGGGTATAAAAGCCCTCCATAAAAAGGTATCAGTTAAACCCTTAAAATTGCAAGAGGCTAAACTGATATAATCTTGCTCTAATTCAGGTTGTTGTGATACTTTCATAGAAAAGCAATGAAAATAAATTAAGAAGGTCATATTACATATTTTCTTCGAAGTCTGTACAATTTCATAATGGTATTTTATACTTTGTTTTTTCCAAGAAGTTGAAAGAAAGATAATTATTTTATTTTGCAATTAAAAATTATCACACACAAAATATACATGCAAATGATAAAAAGCTAAATTAGAGTTTTCTTAATGCTTCAGAAACATATTACTACTGAGCATTTACCTTATCATATCTAATTGAAGTCAAAGTCTGACAATGGCACAGTATAAACTTAAAACTATAAACCCAAGTGATTTATCATCCATTAGCAAAATGGAACATTCTGGAAGACTTCTGTCAGCCCATAAATACAAATGATTGAAAAAACAAAAGTAATCAAATTAACAAGTATTTTAGAGCATATGTTTACATTGCCACATGAGATACAATAGTTTCAGTTTATTTAAGAGAAAATACAATAATGAATTTCTGCATTTCAACTAAAAGATTTAGAATGTTGTTACCAGCATATCTATATTCAGGGCTACTAAGGAACTTTAATAATTCTAACTAAAACAGAATATTCATACACTAGAAAGTAACAAAGGACCTTGTCCCTCATCAAACATGAGTGTAACGTGGAAACATATATAAACATAGAAAGGTAGGTTTGGAAGGAGCCTTGCAAAATCAGCTAGTCCATGCCTCTGTACTGAGACTGGAGCAAGTATGCCTAGACTATCTCAGACAGGTTTGGCTCTAATCCATTCTTAAAAACCTTCAATGATAGCTATACTACCACCTTCATTGGAAGGTGCTCCAGCATTACAGAGTTAAATCTTAGGGCTCGTCTACACCAGATGGTGGATCTACACTGCAGCTATTGATTCACCAGTGGTCAATGTATCATGTCTATTTAGATGTAATAATTCCATCTCTGAACACTCTCCTGTCAACTCCGGTACTCCACCAAGATGAGAAGAGTAGCCAGTGTTGACAGGAGTTCAGTCCCCATTGACCTTACTGTGTGGAAGACACCATGGTAAATATGGTCTGGGGGCGGGAGGGTAATGTAGACTAGGCCTTAGAGTGAGTTGTGTTGGAACAACTATTTTAGTGGAGGTACTGAAAGCCATTGAACAAAACTGTAAACCTGGTATCATATATATAGTATCCCAGTGTCTGAGAGTCTGTAACGCCGAAATGCTGGCTGTTCCCTCTGGGGGGCACTGTTGCCTGAAATGCTGGCTGTTCCCTCTGGGGGGCGCTGTTGCCTGAAATGCTGGCAGTTCGCTATGGGCGGCCCGTGCTGCATGGGGAGTGTGGGGCCCAAACGGCCGCTTGCGCTGCTTGCTCCCACGCGGTGGCCCAGCTGAGCGGCGCAGAAGTCAGCCGAGTGCCACAGTGGGAGGCGAAGGGGGGCGGGGTGGTGACGTGCGACGTGACAGTGACTCCAGGCCCCGCCCCCAGCTGTGAACGTCTCCGCCCCGCCTCCCTTCACCTCCTGCCGTGGAGCTCGGCTGACTTCTGTGCTGCTCAGCCAGGCCGCCACGTGGGAGCAAGCGGCGCAAGCGACCATTTGGGCTCCGTGCCCCCCATGCAGCACGGGGAGTGCAGAGCCCAAATGGCCATTTGGGCTCCGCGGTCCCCTGAGTGAGAGGCAGAGGAGAGCTGAGAGAGAGAGGGGGGGAGGCAGTAGGAGGAAGAGAGAGAGAGATAGATAGATAGAGAGTGACGGAGAGAGAGACCTAAGGCTCAGGAGAGAAGACCGACATGGAGGAGAGACCTGAAAATCCCGTCTTATGATGGGCTAATTGGCTAGTTTGATAGAAATGACTTCAATCAAAAGAGTGCTGCTCCAGCATCTCTAGTTCCAGCACCTGTTCTTAAATCTCCCTTGCTGCATATTAAGCCATTGCTTCTTGTTCTACCTTCAGTGGATATGGGGAACAATTGATCACAAGTCTTTTTATAACAACCCTTAACACATTTGAAATTTGGTATCAAAGTTCACCCATCAGTCTTCTTTACTCAAGATTATACATACTAGATTTTTTAAAAAGCTTTCTTCATAGGTCAGGTTTTCTAAATATTTCTCTCCTCTGGACTTTCTTCAATTTGTCCACATCTCTCTTAAAAATGGCACCCAAAACTGGGCACAATATTCCAGCAAAAAATCTGACCAGTGCCAAGCAGAGCAGGACATGACATTATTATTAATACACTCCTGAATTGTATTAGCCTGTTTTGAAACCACATCAGACTCTTAGCTTAAAATCAATTTTGACCCATTATAAACTTCTAGATCCTTTTCTGCTACCAGTTATTCCTCACTTTGATGCTTTGCATTTGACTTTTTCATTCTTAAGTATAGTACTTTGTACTTATCTTTACTGAATTTCATTGTATTGATTTCAAACCAATTCTCCAATTTGTCAAGGTCATTTTGAATTCTAATCCAGCCCCCTGAAGTGCTAGTAACACCCCCAGTTTAGTATTATCCACAATTTATATAATTCCACATACTTTCCACTCCATTATATAAGTCATTAACTAAACATTGACTACTACTAGCTCCAGGACTAACCTCTCCTCAGATACATTCTCTGGGTTTGATGATGAGCTATTGACAAGTACTCTATGGAGTGTAGTCTTTCAGCTAGCTGTGCACCCGCCTTTCAGTAATTTCATCTAACCCATATTTCCCTTAGTTTGCTTAATAAATGTCATATTAGATTGTGTCAAAAGTCTTACTGAAAGTCAACATGTTTTATGAGTACTGCTTCCTCCCATCCACTAAGCAGGAAATTAGGCTTGTCATTATTTGATTTTGACAAATCCAAGTTGGCTGTTACTTATTACCCTATGATCCACTATTTTACAATCTGATCATTTAATAATTTGCCCCATTGTTTTACCAGATATAAAAGCTAAGCTCTCTCAGATAATTCCCTGGGTCCTCTTGGTTCCCATTTTTAAATATGAGTACTATATTTGCCTCTCCTCTGGGTCCTAACCATTCTTCATGAGTTCTCAAAGGTAACCACTAATGGTTCAAACATTGTGTCATCTAGTTTCTTAAGTACCCTCAGATGAACTTCATCAGGCCATCACAACTTGAATACATTTAACTTTCCTCAATATTCTTTAAACTTTTCTTCCCTTCTTCTGACTTGTGTTCCTTCTCCCTTTTATTATTGGTGTAATTTTAGTCTTAATGAGGCTTTCTCCAGTCATAGCCTGACAAAGTTTCTGTTTAAAGTCTCTATTCACCATTCTACAGAAAACTCACAGATATCTGAAGACCATGTAATAATCTGCTGCCTTTATATCATGGAGGCCGGAAATGCAGAGCTATCAAATTATCTTGAGAGAAATCCAGAGCAGGATGAAACTGATGGTTCTATATTCAACAGTATTTTACTCAGTTTTAGCTCCTGCTGTCATTAATGCACTCATAATCTCCTACCCTCACATCAGCTGCAGGAATGCCCTGCATTCATTAAGGCACTGTTGAGGCCCAACTATACCAAATACAAGGGTAGGCTGATTGAGCCATCAACTTCTGCTGTTTGAACGAATGGAAGAAGCATGAGCAATGGGATGGAAAAAAAGAAATAAAAAGGTATTTTGGTTTGTTTTAATATGGTCTTTGACTCATTATAACACTTCTTTTTTAAGGCTTTTTTTCCTTTTCTGATTATCCACAAACCACTGGGAGTTGTAGAAATGTAAATTAATTCTGTGACTTGCTGTCTTTTTCAGATTTCTTGTTGTATCATTTTGCTTTTTTACTAATGCAACATGTAACCCAAAGGCACTGAGAGCACTACAAAGGGAGAATGAAGTCTGCTCTACAGCCTTAAATGAGAGCCAGTTGGCTTTTAGTTCATGCAGTAGAGGCACATGACTTTAGCCCTTAAGGTCATAGGTGTAATCCCTCCTGCCTATGACCCAAGTTTGTCAGCTTTACAAGCCGGATCAACTGCTGGGAGGTCTCAAAAACTCAAGGCGTGCTTCCTCAGCTGAGAGAAGTATGTAACTCAGAGGCATTTTTACCACTAACAAAGGAGAGTGAAGTCAGCTCAACAGCCTTAGCTGAGATGGAGTTGACTTTTAGCTTATGCCTTAGAGGCACATGGCTTTAGCTCATAAGATTGCAGGTTCAATCCCTCCTGCTGACAACTTGGGTTTGTCAGCTCTACAACCAGTTGAGGTATTTCAGTTTACACAATAAGCTTAAAGAACTACCTACTTTCCAAACTCACTTTCATCCTGTCAGACACAAGATGATATGACTACTTCCAGAAAGAGAAATTCACCTAATTAATTTAGTCATTCATTAACTGACTGATTGCTGTGGCAGGGAAAAAATGTTTACTATCCTCATGTAGCAATATTCTCAGCAGTATTACCCTGTCACCAGGTTAGAGGGAAATGCATAAAGAAAAACCTAGTCATTATACATTGAGGAATAAGAATGAAAGACTAATAAGATCCTCATGAAATCACCAGTTCCCCATAGACCCTTGAATTCTTAGATATTAAAGACTCAAAAAATGCTTTAGTGGTTTTGTCATTTCTTATCTTATAAGCCCAACACTCAATATATATTATATTCACATATGTTAACTGCCCTAATGGGGTATTAAGGAAGAAAAGTGCGTACAAAGTCTAATTAGGCATTTTAAAAAGTAATTTTATACATACTTTTATGATCAAACAATATATTATAAAACAAATATTTAAAACTTATCTTAAAACCTAGCTACCCTGATAAGCATAATTTAGAAATCTTTAATGAATTCACCTCAATTAGCCTTTAATTAAATAGCTCATTAAAAACTGATTTGAATACTGCTCATGAAGAAATCCTTGTTCAACTGTTATGACAGAGCAGGAAGTTAATGAAGCTAATATTAAACAATTTTTGGAGCACTCTGAAAGTCATATTACTAGGATAAAACCCTGAACTTCTTATGACTTCCAAAATCTTACCATAATGCCCAATAAAGGGTTCCTATATTGTGACAATGCAAGACACACTGAAGTTCTAAATGTATGTTTGTGTAAGAAATTCCCTAGGCTGAAAAGATATATATATTAATTGATTAAATCTGCTAAACAATCTTTCTGCTACCTTTAAAAGACAGGGCTGTTTAGAAATCCTTGAAAATAGTATATATTTTTCTTCTTTCTATCCTTTTGAAATAACGAAATAGCCACCATGATCCTTAACTTGTCTCTTTCTTGGAAAGACACACACAAACACAGCAAGTAAATTATTTCAAGGCTGACATCAAAACACTTACTTGCTATTGCATATTAGCTGCTTCTTGGAAATTTCTTTAATAGAGGGAAAAACCTATATTAACAGCCAATCCAGAGAAAAACTATACTTTTCACAATTAAAAAAGTAAAATAATCTCTTTGTTTTCAGTTTGAATTCTCTTTGAAAATACAAATTTCTCTACTGCTTGCAGAAACGTCATTTGGGAATGAGAACCTTCATGAAGAAATTGGTCCTTTCCCCTCAACATAAGTTTCTTTTTCTTAAGGTGAGAAAAGAACAAAGGGCTTAATTCACCATTGCACTACATCTAGTATGTTCATTTGCACCAAAGCAAAGCACTATTTGTCATCACTTTGTAGTTGGTCTGTACTGGCACAAATTACTACAGGCTGCCCCCCGACTTGCGACGCGATCGGCTCTGGGGATAGCATCGCAAGTTGGGGGCGTCGTAACTCGAGCCCACATTTATGATAGGTGTTGTACGCCATCGTAAATGCAGTGCCGAGGACATAAGTTGGAGGATTTCGGCCCCTTCCGCACTTATGGAAAAGGTTGTAAGTGTGGGGGGTCATAAATCAGGCCGTCGTAAAGCGGGGGGCCTCCTGTCCATGAGATATAGGGCTATGATACAGAGCTATGGTGATTCAGGCCTAAAATGATTTCCAGTATTTAATTTAAATTGCATAATTGTAAGAACCAAGAAGCAGATCTACTTAGTACTCACTGTTTTTTTGTTTTGGGGGGGGATTTTTGGTTGGATTTTTTTTTTCTAAACTGATACTCATTTCTAGTTTCTGCTTGATAATAGCTGCTTACGTTTAAATGCACAAATGCCAGATGGTCTTTACATTCTTCTTTAAACCAAATCTCTTGGGTCATTTTGACAGAATACAGAAAAAAAAAACCCTAACATTTTATCATTATTTGGAAAGAGGTCATCTGGTCAAGGCTCTATTGTGAAAATTTGTTTGCACAAAGGTTATTTTGAGGCCATTCCTGTAAGACCCCAGGTTGCTGGCATTTCTGAACTTTCACAAAATGCTAAGAACTCATTAAAATAACTTAAAAAACAGTGAAAACAACCCAGCTTCAAATGACAATATCCATTTAGGGGATTCCAAATATATTTTAGATTTAGGAGACAAAGCCATCATAAACCACATAGTACTAAAGCAATTACACTATTTACACCTGGTGGAAGAGCTAGTCATACATGGATAAAACTGCAAGGTTATCTGAACATCAGATGGAACTGAACAGTTCTGACTTTAGCAAAGTTCTACAACAGACCAGAAAGATGGAAGAACCATCCATGTCTTCATCTATTATTTTTACACTACGTACAGCAGATGTAGGCAAAACACCCTCAGCCCATAGATACAGCAGGGAGCTTCCGCCAGACATGCCTGCTTGTCCCGCACCTGCATGCCACACAGAAAAGCGACTTCTGGGCGATTTGTGTTCCCTAAACTCCGAGCAGAGGGGAGGGAGGAGTGGTGCTTCATGCGCTTCTCCTGCCCCCAGCACAATCCCAATGGTCGGTTTCTGACCAATGGGAGCTGCCTGGTTGAAAAACAGGCAGGGTGTGAAGCACCACTCCCTTCTTCCCTCAGGTTCTTATTCACAGAGTACATGGCCCCTGCAGTCTGTGTGGGGCAGAGCAGGCTCCTGCCTGAGAAACATTCTGGGCTGCTGGCTGGGAGTCTCACAGGTAAGTCTCATGGCCAGAGCCTACCTCTGGCACACCAGCTCCTCCTGCCCTAGGTCACACAATCCCTTCCTGCCCTAGGTCATAACCCAAACCTCTGCACCCTAGGTCACAACTGCCTCCTTCACACAAACTCCCTCCCAGACCTCATAGGCCTTTTTGCACCCCAATCCCTTGTCCCAGGGGCAGGCAAGACAGACTCCGTGGGCCAGATCTTGCCAGATCTGGTTGATGCGGCTGGCCTGCTGCTCCCCCATCCCCAGGCCAATCGAGACCTGGGGACAGGGGAGCATGCGAAGTCTCCTCCCCCACCAGGGATGCGTGGCACCAAAGGAAACTGTGACTGCTTAAGACATTTGTTAAGTGGCTCCCCTTCAAAAATTATTGCCCACACCTGACCTGGCTTAGAGCATGCTAGGTGTTTCCCAGTACAAAGAGATGACACCAGCATTTTCTTAAGTGACATGCAAAATAAAATTCCCAGCATCACTAAGGAATTGATGCTACTCCCAATCAATTCACTGGGAAAACTTTCATTAATTTTAATACAGGTTGTACCTCCCTTAATAGGAACTCCCTAGTCCGCCAACATTCGGGGTCTGGCATGGATGACAGATGTGCCTGGACCACAGAGCCCAGGAAGAGGAAGGTCTGGTTGTTATGCTTAAACGAAGCAAACAAAGGGCAAGAGTGCCGTAAGGGGCACTGGCGACTCAGTCAGTCTGCTCTTATTAAGAACGCAGAATACTGCCCTTAATTAGGAATGAGGGTTTTTAACTGCAAAATCTTTGGTAAAATTCTGAGTATCAAATTCACATTTCTGAATTAGATAGAGTGCTGTCATGTGAAGCATGGAAGAAGATAGCTCTGACAACTGCTTCATCTCACATTACATTTGAGTCTTTGTTTATTTAACATAACTGGATTTCTGGATTAATAAAAAACCTGCATCTATTTGCAATGAACTGCTGTGATCCAGGTCCCTCATCCTCCCCAGAAACCAGAACTCTTTCAGACGGAATATTAACAACGGGCTGTGAGGTCACCTACCCAGGGATTTTGCTCATCACCAATAAAAAGTAGTGAGCATTTGAGGAGAGAATATATAACTGGATTGGGAATCTCACTGAAGATTAGAGTTCTCTCTTTCTCTCAGACAATATACAGCACATACATCTCAAAGAAATGATTGAAGTGACAAAATATAATTTGATAGAGAGAAGGGAACACACGAGAAGTGTGCGCAATGGTTGTAATTCTCCTATTCTAATTGAAATCATGCATAATCTCCCCAATATCATCGCCTTTCTCCCTTAAAGCAGTATCCGCTTATGCTTATCAAGTACATTGATCAAGGAGGCTTAATTTAGAAAAAAAAAACCACTGTCCTTTACCTGTAACATCATTTGGAAATTTTCTATGCTGCTTCTGGGTTCCCCATTCCAAGTGGCTGTATTTTCTAGGTTTCACAATACAGATGCCCCAATTTGGAAAAATATGAAAACCCACTACTGCCATCCCCATCCTTATCCTACACAAACCTTTGTCGATCCAAACTGTTTTTCCTTTAATATCCCGAGATGTTTGAAGAGAGTTTCTTTTTTCATTTCACCCGCCATTTTTTACATCAGAGTTCTGGCTAAGACCAGAAGTGAAGTGCCAATATTGTAAGAAAAGCTGTTCTTGATGAATTTCTGATGTAAGTGGAAGTTCTGGAATTTAAATGAATGTTTAGACATATAAATGATTTCCTGATCAATTTTGCTTCTTGAAGTGCTTCAAGTACACTACAAACAAGCAGCCTATGTTTGGGGTTCTAATTCAAACAGAACATAAACACAAAGCATTTTGAGTCACAACAAAGATCCAGGAGGGAAAAATTCTGTGGACCAAATTAATGGCAAAACTTCATTAATTTCAGTGGAATTGAATTCATTACACAATCCCTACAATTTCCAGAGTTCGATAAGTAGCTTTCTATGACATTGCTACATTTTTGCAGGGAGAAGCTACCATTTTGTGAAACAAAATCTATGATGAAGCATGTAACAAAGGAGACACACGTGTCTCATTGATGGAGATTTTACTATCCCATGCCCTCATTCTTGTTCTGTTTCCCTTAACATAAAATAGAAGTTATGGTGACTTACAAAGAAAAACTGTACTATATGGACCAGTGCCTCACCCCCAAAACCATTATGTCTCTTTCCCAAAAATTCTGTTCAGTAGCAAAAAAATACACTGAATCAAGCTGTATGTTGGTACCAGATGTCACAATCAATTATTTATTGTTCATCATGAAATGAAAATTCTTTGAAAGACATCTGAGACAACATAACTTTGTGCACTTCACAATAGAACTATAGAGCTAGGAGATTATAAGTCTTTTATGCATCTAGCCAGAGATGGCAAACAAAGAAAAATAACTAAAATGCATTTATCTTAACTCATCATACAACACATTAAGCACGTTACATTTTTAAAAATGCTATTGAGCACTTATCAAATGGATTTGTCAATGCTTAGCTGAAATGTACTTCAAATTACTGTTGCATATTAATATGTCTCTTGATATTTAAATGTTTGTCTGCCTCAAGGAATGAAGTATTTTACTCCAATAATATCAATAAATCCATGGCAAGACAACGCTGTTTTTTCTGCTTTAATAATATCCATGGACCCACTTGCATAAAGCTGCATTGATGTCTTTGCTCATAGAAGCAGAGAAAGCCCAATGATATCAATGTGGAAAAGGACAATTTGCATCACTTCATTTTGAAAAAACTGGGACCCCAATACTTAGAGGCATTTCTGAATAAGATTATTCCTAAGGGCATGTCTTCACTACTCACCAGATTGACGGGCAGCGACCAATCCAGCCAAAGTCAATTTATCATGTTCAGTATAGATATGATAAATCAACCACTCAGTGCCCTCCCATCAGCTCTGGTACTCCACCACAATGAGAAGCACAGATGGAGTCAACGGGAGAGCATTACCCATAGGCTTTCCAAAGTGTAGGTACTGCAGTAAGTAGATCTAAGTACATTGATTTCAGCTATGTTATTCACATAACTTAGATTGATGGCCCACAGTTGTGTAGACTAGGCCTAACTTTTCAAGTGTACATAATTTTACAAGGATTATATATTGACTCAAACACATGCCCTGATTAGTTAGGTCAAGCGCAAAGTAAATGCACAGATGGACCCCCCGAAAATGGAGACCAGAAGGATCTATACAGCAGAGTACTTACCCATGCACCTTACCTTCCTGTTCTTGCATGAGGCTAGTTTTGAGGAAAAAGTAGCAGTCTAACACCACTGCTTTTACATTGCCCAAGACACTATTTTCCCAGGCCCATGGGGTAAGGCAGTTTGCCATGGCATGGCCAATGGACAACGCCAGAGTAAGATAGATATTTGTCCAGCTATATAACCATATCTGGAAGGCAGACTTGAGTGAGTTAGTAATTATTAGTGATTTAAACTCACCAAATCCATCACGTGATGTATTTAATAAACAACTGTTTCATAAATATTTGCTAAGTACATTCTACCAAAGCAACTATATGCATTCTAGACAGCTTTACAATGACTATTTCTTAAAATATGTGCCTTAAAACTTATTTTATATGGTTTAATTTCAAGATTAGAAGTAGGTCTCCTGGTAGCAGTACTGAAAATATTTGATGAGAATGCAGGTCGTTAACAATAGCTGGTGTTTGCAATTTAAAAGAAAGCCTACTTGTTTAGCCATCTTTCATCTGTCACATGAATTTCATATTATTTTTGCATCTCAATGTCTTCAAATGTGCTATTCCCACCCACCCACACCCCCCAAAAATCACGATACACTAAATGGTGTTCTCTCCACAAAGGAAATATTTCTAAATAGCAGCATATTACCCAAAGAAGGCAGCAATAAATGCATTCATAATTATTTTTTATTTTCAAAAGCATTTGTTTCACAAAACTAGACTGACACATTCCAGATCTAGGTCCAGATAACAGTCACTGTTACCATCATGTCCTTAAAATGTTTGGGAAAACTCTTAATGGTTCTATTTTAGATCAGAAGAATTACATTTTGGAATGCAAAAAGAGATATTGATCACTTCTTTGTTAAGTGTGCTCACACCAGAATCTCCAAAAATGCAATCCCTATGATTTGCAATGAGACCAGACAGACTAATTTCAGAAACACAGTCCCTTACAATGATGCAGTTTGCTAATCTGTTGATTGTTTTGCTTTAGTATTAGTACCTGAAGAACAGGCATTAAAAAACACCATTTAAGAAGATCCAAGCTCTTCTTTCCTTCATCCGTAACATTTTTCTAGGAGTGATTTATCATTTGATAGTTTCTCAAGTGCTTGAGTTATAGAATATAACTAAGAGGTATCTAAATCAAACTTTACTGTTTAATTAAACTACCTTTTACTTCAGGTGATTCAAGACTCTGGGTCTGATCTAAAGTTCATTGAGAGCAAGTGATTTAATAGGCTTTGGAAATATGTTCCACTGGGCTGATTTTCAAAGGTATAGGAACCAAAGGTTATACAATGGCATGACAGATTTTTTCACCCATTTACCACAATTGTGCATACAATTGGAAACTAAGGTGCATGAGATTGCACACAACCCTGGGTTCTTGGTCTTCTGAAACTAAGATATGTAAGGTCATAAATGCATCTGAAAGTAATAGCAGATGGCAGTTTAGGATCTCATTTTATAGCCCTTACTCAAGAAAAATCCCTCTAATTTCATGTACAGAAAACAGCTATACTCAGGAAGGCCTGAGGCAGGAGACACAATGTATCAGGAATTCTAGGTAATCTAAACAAAGCAGAACCCAAGGACATCAGAATACTTACTCCAAAGAACCTTTACAGTTTGTTTTATATGTACAAGAATATTTACCCAGAGTTGCTTGTGTCTTTAACTCAGATACATTTTGTTTTTCTTCATTTAAATCATTGCTCTGGGGTAGAGCTGTGGATAAGGGTTTGCAGGCTGCCCCAAGGAAAGAGTACAACCCCAATCCTTTCTCACCACAGCAGCTTGGGGCCAGAGAAGAAGCACCCATCCATGACCACTGCAGCAAGCACAGCCAGGGAAGGGGTGCATGTCCCAAGCTGGGGGATAGACAGAGACAGACAGACAAACTCACTGAAATAGCTGCCTCTTTCTCCACCCCTGCCCTCCTGTTCCCCATCTCTGGGGATTATAGCCATCCTGTTCCCCATCTCTGGCACTTTGCTGTCCCCTTGTGATAATTTTGCAATACAACTGTCCCTTCTACCAGACCCCCCCCTCCCTTTCCAGTATATGAGAAACAATCAAATTATATGTAGTTCCCATTATCCTGGCACAACCAAACTCTGGCCTTGCTTTAGGTTATGGTAAGAGGAAGCTGCATACCAAATTTAGTGGTCCTAGCTCTTACTGTTCAAAAGGAGTTCTTGAACAAATGGATTCATAGATGGACAGACAGACAGATGCACATTTCTAAAATATATAGTAAGATAATTTTTCATGGGCAGTCAGACTTAGAAGCTCCACCTGCAAAAACTGACATTTGCTGGTACCAACTGGAGCTTACACAACAAAATGTCTATACTTTGCTGATTTCATAAACACTTGTTTTGTGGGCCTTATTTCCCCTAGTTTTTTTTAAGGAAACCAAACTATTTCAGAACAGATCTTCTGATAAATTTTAGTGCTTGTGTGTAGGTTTTTAGGCTTCAGGGTGGTCTTTTATGCTTATTCATATTAATTATACTGTTGTCTCAACAATTAATTTGAAACAAATCAGAGTGTGACTCTACCTTGCTCCCTATAGGAATAGCCAGCCATCTAGACCCAGCTGACAAGCATTAACAGTTTGTTAATGCACTCAGATCTAGTCCCGTATCAAAGAGGACTAGGGCAAAGAACATTAAGGAAAAGTTAATGCATGTCACTAAAGTCCAGAGCATCTGCAGCAGGCTACTTGAAGGAGAGCTCCACACCAGCTTGCTGCAAATAAATATTTATATGGACAAGCCTTTAGTCCCATTTTGGTTTGTCTTTCCATGATCAGTTGTATTGACATTTACTATAGTGTTTTCTCTGTCATACTCCATTATTACTCCTAGCCCAAGGTAATTAACATAGAATCTGTGATACACTAACACAACTAGGAATGATTAAGGATCATACATAGCTTTTCTCCCCCTCCCCATTGAGATAGTAAAATCACAAATCACCCAAAGATAGAGCTGCATAGATCATAATCCAAACATAACTGAGATTTGGGGGGGGGGGAAGTGATCTGCATTCAAAGCACTGTGACTAGACCCATCTCTTTTACTATAAATATTAATAACACAGTGCCTTCAAACCATGTACAGGAATCCCTTGACTCATTTCTAGCCCAATATATGTCTGACACCACCTGCAGTTAAATCAGTATAAATCTGATCAGAGTCAGGCCCTCTGGATTTTGGAGGAAATTTTCTCTGTTTTGCAGGAAAATGGGTAGTTTTTATTTTAATAAAGAGACATTTTTAGTCATCAGACATCACATCACGTGTCTTTTTTGTTTTTGCTACTTTGAATTTTCCAATACTGAAAATAGTAGCAGGCCACTCTCTTCCTGTATGTTGCTCCTCTCTTCCTATGGCATTTAAAGAGTGAACATGTAGTTCTTGAATAGCATTGTTACAGGCTGGGGACTGACTGGCTAAGTAGCAGTTCAGCAGAAAAGGATCTGGGGATTACAGCGGAAGAGAAGCTGGATATGAGTCAACAGTGTGTCCTTGTAGCCAAGAAAGCTAACGGCATATTGGTGTGCATTAGGAGAAGCATTTCCAGCAGATCTAAAGAAGTGATTATTCCCCTTTATTTGGCACTGGTGAGGCCACATCTGGAATATTGTGTCCAGTTCTGGGCCCCCCACTACAGAAGGAATGTGGATGCATTGGAGAGGGTCCAGCAGAGGGCAACCAAAGTGATTAGGTGGCTGGAGCACATGAGCTACGAGGAGAGACTGAGGGATTTGGGCTTATTTAGTCTGCAGAAGAGAAGAGTGAGGGGGCATTTGATAGCAGCCTTCAACTGCCTGAAGGGAGGTTCCAAACAGGATGGAGAGGGGCTGTTCGCAGTTGTGACGGATGGCAGAACAAGGAGCAATGGTCTTAAGTTACAGTGGGGGAGGTCTAGGTTGGATATTAGGAAAAACTATTTCCCTAAGAGGGTGGTGAAGCACTGAGATGGGTTTCCTAGGGAGGTGGTAGAAACTCCATCCCTAGAGGTCTTTAAGTCCCAGCTTGACAAAGCCGTGGCTGGGATGATTTAGTTGGGATTGGTCCTACTTTGGGCTGGGGGCTGGATTTGATGACTTCTCAGGTCTCTTCTAGCCCTGGGATTCTATGGAATAGTTCCAGGAAGAAAGCATAGCTAAAATGTGCGGTTGAGATTCACTACAGAGCTATGACAAAGACTTTATGACATTTTATGACTTAAGCAAATATAGGCAATTCCCTAAAACTCTAAAGCCAACTCTCATAAATTGGAATAGTTTCCTTGAAGCCCACAGAGCTACACCAATGTAGACCAGCTGACAGCATCTGACCTACTATTCTGGAAATTTCATTGCCAACATGCTAAGGAACCAAATTGTGATTTTTCTTTTGTTTTATATCAGCAGTTGCCAGGAACTGGTATGAAAACTTTAATATTGCCTTGTGCAAAATCTACAAGCACATACATTCTTCATATAAAATGACTTCAAGCTCATGTCATTATAGAGATGAGTCAGTTCTCTGAAGTATCAAAATAAAACACTATCAATAGTGCATTATACAAAGCTTCTGGTGGTCAGAACAAAAAATACTTACAAAAAAGCAGCATAATTTTATGATACACTGTGAACAGAAAAAGCACACTGGAGACTTGTATCTATATAATATTCACTGTATGAAATAAAAAAACCTGGCCCCTACTTTAAATAAGTCCTATATATTTTCCCACAAACCAGCCAATGAGGCTTTTCTTTCCAACATGCATTAAATGCTAAGAAATTGTCTAACTAAAATATTTTAGACATTTACTGGTTTGATAAAAATCTTCTGAAAGGTTCTCTTTTGTCTCCCCCATTTCCTTTACTTTGCATTTCTTCCAACACAGCAGAAATGGCTTTGTTATTTCAGCTGGTAATAGTTTAACAGTCCTGTTGTAAATTTTGCAGAAACTTCAATAAACACAAAATGATGTTTGGTGACTGTAGCATGAAAAAAAATAGTTTCACACAGTCTTTTTTGTGACTATTAATAATATTAATAATATTTTCATGGCGTCACATGGTACCTAATGACCTAAATAAATCTTGAGAAAATAGCAACTCACTCCACTTTTTAGTATGTTTAATCTTAGCCTTGAAACATTAAGCATTATATTACATCCAAAACACCAGAATTTTGGGGGCAATCCAATCCAAAATAACCATGGCCTCCTGGGCCGCAAGAACGGAGGAAGGCTGTCTATATTGTCTCAGCAAAGAGCCAATTTATTCAGAATAAAGGTTATTTGTTGCAGATGCCCACATGCAATCTTGCATTGCCGTCAAAGAATTGTGGAGCAATCTGAAGGTAAGGAAGGAGAGAC
The DNA here is from genome assembly GCA_019425775.1 of Rafetus swinhoei. Classification (NCBI taxonomy): domain Eukaryota; kingdom Metazoa; phylum Chordata; order Testudines; family Trionychidae; genus Rafetus; species Rafetus swinhoei. The sequence continues at coordinate 19,014,169 of CM033434.1, forward strand.
TTCATACAGGTTCACAACTGCAATGATAGGATGACCTGAAAACAAATACAACTGGTAATAATCATCAACATTTCTATTGACAGAATTCCCAGCACACATCTATAGTCAAAGTGACACGGTGGGTGGCACAATATCTTTTATTGAAGTAACCTCTGTTTGTGAAAGAGACAAAACTTTGAGCTTACACAGAACTCATCTTCAGAGTTGCACAAAATAGAGTCAAAGTGACATTCAAAGCCACTAATATTCAATCTTCTGTCATTGTGGAAACAAAGTCTGGGAAATTTTGGGTTGTACCTGTTCTGGTTTGTGTGGTAGTACTTCCACAGTATGTTTTGCATGGTGTTGTATTGGGGTTCCATTCAGACCCTTTGGTTGAGTCAAACACAGTCCGTGTACAAAATAAAACAAACCACTTCTGGGTACCATTCCAACAGTACCTTGCTCAGTGCCCTCTTTAATGTCTCTCAGTTTGTTCTCACTCTGGAAGAGAGTGGTTCCCCCAGGACTTCCTTCCTGGAAGCAGCATCTTTGTCCTCTCAGGGGCCTTTTAGTCCCAGCCTTTTGGCTGGGTCAATATAGTCCAATTCCCCCTTTTGGGATGCCTCATTTTCTAGGCCACTTCTCCTAGCGGCTAATGGTATGTTCAGGAGGAACAGTACTGCCTTGTACTCCATGCCCCAGCCCAGGGACCTTGTAGATAATAGCTGTCTGTTATGTCCATTCCAGTGCTGCTCTAATTCCCTGGTCCACTTCCCTGTGGCCCTGTGTCATCTTTGCCCTTACCTCAGGACTGTGTCTTGTTTACCATGAACTCTCTAAACGGAGCTGTCAGTGGCATTCCTACTCTTCTGGCCAGTCAGTCACCCAGGTCTCACCCTCCTGGAGTGCCACACAACAACTCACTGCTGCTTTGTTGTGCAGCTATTTCATATGCCCTTCCTGGCCTCTGATTGGCTGTTTCACCTGCAGCCACTCTATCCTTTTCAGAAGACCTCTCTAGTGCCTTATTTCCGGTGCAGGGTGTGGCAGGAGCACAAGGCTTCAAACAGGAAGCCTCATGGCCTAGTCTACCCTGTCACAGATGTAAAGGAGAAGGACCATACTAACACATATTTATCAGAATATATTATGTTTAAAATTTAGAAAAAAATCCTAAATGAAGTTGAATTATCTAAGGCATAAAATCCACAAGTATTTTCACCTTTAAAAAAATACATCAGAGAAGAATTGAGAATTATGGAGATTTGCATAACAAATCTTCAAAAACATCTCTTGCAACCTGCCAAGCCTTATAGTAAATCAATGTGTAAACAAAGACCAAGTTAGAGATGCACACAATAATTCATACATAAAATTTTGAAGGAATCAATCCCCCAGCATTTTGTGTTAACCACCTCATTCCCATGGCTCTATTTCTGATATACTTCATTGTAAATAATAAAAAACAGATGCTAAATTGTGTGGAACATAACTAAGACTAAAATGAACTACATTCCTCAAAAAATGAGAGGCAATTTAGAAGAATGCTTCCTTTGGAGGGATGCATTGTGAGATTTCTTGTTGATTGGACCCAAGGGTCTGCACTAGATGACCTATCTAGGACCTTTCCAGTCCTACATTTCTATGATTCTACTTTGGAACAATTTATCTCAAATATATATTAAATCCCAATTACACAGAAATACTCTCAAGCATTTAACTTAAAATGGCCTGGAACAATACATGAGGAAAAAAATAAATGTGCATATAACCTCTATAGGATTAAGTTTCAGGACAATCAACCACAAAAATCTCATTGGATTTCTAAAACTCTTAAGGAAAGCTAGTTAGCTTTTTAAAAGATAGCTTCTGCAAGTGCTTTATCAAAAGGTCTTTTCTTCATATGCTATAGGTGTGCCCATCAATGTGCTCTTTAAGGGATGCAGTTTGTACAGATTTCAGGGGGTAGCCCCCTTCTGGGATGCCTCAAGCAAAGAGCTAAAAGCAAGCTGTCTGGTGATACCTTAAAGGCTAACAAGTTTATTAGGGCATAAGTGTTCAAGATACAAGTCACTTCTTCACTCCCACCTCTATATCCCTTTATTTCTTTCTTGTCAAGCTGTTGAAAAAGTGAGACAGCTTATGCCCTAATAAATCTGTTAGCCTTTAAGGTGCCATTGGACTCCTTGTTGTTTTAGTTTGTACAGAGAGTGATGCAGTCTTCCTTAGCATCTTTAGCCATTCTCTGCAATAACTATTTTGGAGATAGAATTCAACTAGCTGGCTTCAGTGGCTGTGAAAAGAAAACAGTGGCTTCTTAGATCTAGTTTAACTGCCAAAATTCTTATCATCTCTATGTACAAAGCAGACAGATCTGCAGATACAACGAATGGCGCAGCATCCTTATAAAGTTTGCTAATCATATAAAATAAAGTCAATAAATTATGAAGACATGTAGCAACAATTTGTTGAGCTTTGTAGCTATCAAATTTATTAAATATTTTGTTTAACTTACAAGATTACTATGCTGCCACACGCTTACACTATGGCTGATGCCATTATGATTTTATGTTAGATATCATTCCAACTTGCTAAACAACTTTCCACTCCTCACCTACAAATAATAAAGATGTTTTCCAAAGTCTTAAGTAGTTCTTTTCCTCTTTTTTACTCCTGTGTTCACTAGATTATGTTCTTTAGTATGTTACGAGAGTGTACGTTCATACAGTTGCACAATTTGTTCACAAAAGGCTATTTGTAATATTGAGGAATATTAATTCTAACACATACTAAATATATATAGATACAAATATATCTTCCTCTCTCTCTCTCTCTCACACACACAAGCACACACAAATGATACAAACACACTATGTGTGTGCATGAGTGTGAAAGATGTAGGATCAGAAATTTTCTTTCAGATTTTCTTGTTGAGGTAAATAGTGGTTCACTGCAAGATGGGTGCTTAAAATCACTAAGAGAAAAGACTGTTTCTCAGGGTATGAAAGTGATTTTGGAGACATCTAGAAGTGAGAAATATGGCATGAACATTTCTTTAAATATATTCCTGAATTATTTTCTTACTAACAAAGTCCTTGGAAGTCTGTGTTGTCACTATGGCAACTGGGGCTTACAAACAAACAACCTCCCAAGAGGTATGAAGATGACCTGTGTGAAGAACAGCTCCCTCTTTCACTTCTCTTCAGTTTATCCTCTCTAGCTTTTTATTCTGATACTATGCATATTAATATAGCTGAGAGGTTCCAAACAGAAATGGCTGAAATAACTTCTCTCTGAGGATAGCAGTAATTGAAGGAAATGTACAAGATACTTGGACATTGCAAGTTTATATTGAAAAAAAATTAGGAAAAAAGTAAATACATAAAAGGGGGAGGAGTATCCCAAATGCCAATGAGATTTAGATTCATAAAGTTCCCTTGGTATGCAAGTAAAAGAGAGATAGACAAAGCCATTCAGCAAGATCTATCCTCTAGCACAATTCTGCATTCAAGTATGCTAATTCCTCTTAAGTTCCATAAACATCCCTATACATATTACATTGAGAACTAATAAGACTGTAGTGAAGGATACAGTCCAGAAAAGGAGAAGTGGCAGCCTAACGTCAACAAGAACTGTACATTATCTGAGCAGAAGGAAACAACATGACTAAGGAAAAGATATTAGCATACAGATATGAAAAGAACATACCAACGGCCATACTGGGTCCGGACTTAATGCATCAGAGGGTACTGAGGGAGTTGGCAAATGTCATTGAGGAGCCTTTGGCCATTATCTTTGAAAAGTCGTGGAGATCGGGAGAAATCCCGGATAACTGGAAAAAGGCAAATGTAGTGCCCATCTTCAAAAAAGGGAAGAAGGATGATCCAGGGAACTATAGGCAGGTCAGTCTTACCTCGGTTCCTGGAAAAATCATGGAAGGGATCCTTAAGGAATCTATTTTGAGGCACTTGGAAGAGAGGAAAGTGATTAGGAATAGTCAGCATGGATTCACAAAGGGCAAGTCGTGCCTGACCAATCTGATCAGCTTCTATGATGAGGTAACTGGCTCTGTGGACGAGGGAAAGTCAGTGGATGTGATATACCTTGACTTTAGCAAGGCTTTTGATACGGTCTCCCACAATATTCTTGCCAGCAAGTTAAGGGAATGTGGATTGGATAAATGGACAGTAAGATGGATAGAAAGCTGGCTAGAAGGCTGGGCCCATCGGGTAGTGATCAACGGCTCGATGTCAGGATGGCGGTCGGTTTCTAGCGAAGTGCCCCAAGGTTCGGTTCTAGGACCGGTTTTGTTCAATATCTTTATTAATGACCTGGATGAGGGGATGGATTGCACCCTCAGCAAGTTTGCGGATGACACTAAGCTAGGGGGAGAGGTAGATACACTTGAGGGCAGAGATAGGGTCCAGAGTGACTTAGACAAATTGGAGGATTGGGCCACAAGAAATCGGATGAGGGTCAACAAGGACAAGTGCAGAGTCCTGCACTTGGGACGGAAGAATCCCAAGCATAGTTACAAGCGGGGGACCAACCAGTTAAGTAGTAGTTCTGCAGAAAAGGACCTGGGGGTTACAGTGGATGAGAAGCTGGATATGAGTCAACAGTGTGCCCTTGTAGCCAAGAAGGCTAATGGCATATTAGGGTGCATTAAGAGGAGCATTGCCAGCAGATCCAGAGATGTCATTATTCCCCTTTATTTGGCTCTGGTGAGGCCACATCTGGAGTATTGTGTCCAGTTCTGGGCCCCCCACTACAAAAAGGATGTGGACGCACTGGAGAGGATCCAGCGGAGGGTAACCAAAATGATTAGGGGGCTGGAGCATATGACTTATGAGGAGAGGCTGAGGGAGTTGGGTCTGTTTAGTCTGCAGAAGCAAAGAGTGAGGGGGGATTTGATAGCAGCCTTCAACTTCCTGAAGGGAGGTTACAAAGAGGATGGAGAGAGGCTGTTCTCAGTAGTGACAGATGGCAGAACAAGGAGCAATGGTCTCAAGTTGTGGTGGGAGAGGTCCAGGTTGGATATTAGGAAAAACTATTTCACTAGGAGGATAGTGAAGCACTGGAATGGGTTACCTAGGGAAATAGTGGAGTCTCCATCCCTAGAGGTGTTTAAGTCTCGGCTTGACCAAGCCCTGGCTGGGTTGATTTAGTTGGGATTGGTCCTGCCTTGAGCAGGGGGCTGGACTTGATGACCTTCTGAGGTCTCTTCCAGCTCTATGGTTCTATGATTCTATGATTCTAGACCACAGGTCCATCTAGCCCAGTATCCTAACTACCAACAGTGGACAATACCAGATGCCCCAAAGGGAGGAAACACAACAGGTAATCCTCAGTAATCCTCACGTGATCCCTCTCCTGTCAGCATTTATAGACAAACAGAGGCTAGGGACACCATTCCTACCCATTCTGGTTAATAGCCATTGATGGACCTAACCTCCATGAATCTATCCAGCACTTCTTTGAATGTTAAACTCCTAGTCTTCACCATACCCTCTGGCAAGGAGTTCCATAGGTTGACTGTGCACTGATCAAAGAAAAACTTCCTTTTGTTTGTTTTAAACCTGCTGCCTATCAATTTCATTTGTTACCCCCTAGTTCTTATACTGTGGGAATAAGTAAATAACTTTTCTTTATTCACTTTTCCCACGCCAGTTATGTCTATAAACATCTATCATATCCTACCTGTAGTCTCCTCTTTTCTAAGATGTAAAATCCAAGTCTTTTTAATCTCTCTTCATATGGGACCTGTTCCAAACCCCTGATCATTTTTATTGCCCTTCTCTGAACTTTTTCCAATGCCAATATATATTTTTTGAGATGAGGAGACTACATCTGTACGCAGTATTCGAGATGTGGCCATACCATGGTTTTATATAGAGGCTGTAAAATATTCTCTATCCCTTTTTTAATTAATCCTAACATTGTATTTGCTTTTTTGACTGCTGCTGCAAACTGAGTGGATGTTTTCAGAGAACTAGCCACAATGACTCCAAGATCTCTCTCTTGAGTAGTTGTAGCTAAATTAGTCTCCATCATATTGTATGAATAGATGGGATTATTTTTTCCAATGTGCATTACTTTAAATTTATCAACATTAAATTTCATTTGCCATTTTGTTGCCCCATCACTTAGGCTTTATCTAAACTACACGCTTTCCCAGAAGAAGCAATACAAATGAAGCGCACATTAGCATTTTCTTTTGCTTCATTTGCATAATCTCCCAGGTAAGCATAAGGATCTTGCACAAAAAAGGTTTTTTGCACAAAAGGAAACATCCACACTGCTTGTTTTTGTGCAAAAACCCATTGCACAAAAATGGACTTGAAGAGATTATTCACAGGGCTCGACGATCGCGGTGAAAACCACTCACCAGCCCCGCACTGTTCATGCGCAAGACCCGCACTGCGCATGAGCAAACCACCGGTGAACGGGGCGACCGGCTGAAATCTGCTCGCCACGGGCCAGTAGATAAGCGGATTTGTCGAGCCCTGATTATGCAAATGAAGTGTGAGAAAATGCTAATCTGCGCTTTATTTGCATTGCCTTTTCTGGCAAGTTGTGTACTGTAGCCATAACCTTAGTTTGGTGAGATCTTTTTGAAGCTTTTCACAGTCTGCTTTGGTCTTTACTATCTTGAGCAGTTTGGTATCATCTGCAAATTTTACCACTTCACCATTTACCCCTTTCTCTAGATCATTTATAAATAAATTGAATAGGATTGGTCCCAGGACAGACTCTTGTGGGACCCCACTAGTTGCCTCTCTCCACTCTGAAAACTTACCATTTATTCCTACCCTTTGTTTCCTGTCTTAACTAGTTATCGGTCCATGAAAGGACCTTCCCTCTTGTCCCATGACAACTCACTTTACTTAAGAGCCTTTGGTGAGGGGCCTTGTCAAAGGCTTTCTGGAAATCTAAATACACTATACCCACTGAATCTCCCTTGTCCACATGTTTGTTGACCCCCTCAAAGAACTCTAGTAGATTAATAAGGCATGATTTCCCTTTACAGAAACCATGTTGACTTTCTCCCCAACAAATTATGTTAATCTATGTGTCTAATAATTTTATTCTTGACTATAGTTTCAAGTAATTTGCCCACCACTGACCTTAGACTTATTTGTCTGTAATTGCCAAGACTACCACTAGAGTCCTTTTTAAATATTGGCATCACATTAGCTTTCTTCCAGCCATTAGATACAAAAGCCGATTTGAGGGACAGGTTACAAACTATAGTTAATAGTTCTGCAATTTCACATTTTAGTTCTTTCAGATCTCTTGAGCGAATGCCATCTGGCCCCAGTGACTTGTTACTGTTAAGTTTATCAATTTGTTCCAAAACCTCCTCTAATGATACCTTAATCTGGGATAATTTCTCAGATTTGTCACCTAAAAAGAATGGCTCAGGTTTGGGAATCTTCCCGATATCCTTAGCCGTGAAGACTGAAGCAAATAAATCATTTAGCTTCTCCACAATGACTTTATCATCTTTGAGTGATCCTATAGCATCTTGGGCCCCACTGGTTATTTAGCAAGCTTCCTGCTTCTGATGTACTTAAAAAACATTTTGTTATTACTTTTTGAGTTTTTTGGCTAGCTGTTCTTCAAACTCCTTTTTGGCTTTTCTTATTATATTACACTTAATTTGACAGTTTATGCTCCTTTCTATTTTCCTCACTAGGATTTGACTTCCACTTTTTAATAGATGTCTTTTTATCTGTCACTGCTTCTTTTACTTGGTTAAGCCAAGCCGCGGTGGCACTTTTTTGGTTCTTTTACTGTATTTTTTAATTTGGGGTATACATTTAAATTGGGCCTCTATTATGGTGTCTTTGAAAAGTTTCCATGCATCTTGCAGAGATTTTACTTTTGACACTTTACCTTTTAATTTCTAACCAGCTTCCTCATTTTTGTGTAGTTTCCCTTTCTGAAATTAAATGCCACAGTGTTGGGCTGCAGAGGTGTTTTCCCCCACCATAGGGATGTTAAATTTTATTACATTATGGTCACTATTTCCAAGTGGTCCAGTTATATTTACCTCTTGGACAAAATCCTGTGCTCCACTTAGGACTAAATCAAGAATTGCCTCTCCCCGGTGGGTTCCAGAACCAGCTGCTCCAAGAAGCAGTCATTTAAGTTTTCAAGAATTTTTATTTCTGCATCCTGTCCTGAGGTGACATGTACCCAGTCAATATGGGGATAGTTGAAATCCCCCACTATTATCGAGGTTTTTTATTTTGATAGCCTCTCTAATCTCCTTAGCATTTCATAGTCACTATCACTGTCCTGATCAGGTGGTTGATAATATTTCCCTATGGCTATATTCTTATTATTGGAGCATGGAATTACTCTCCATAGAGATTCTACGGAACATTTTGGCTCATTTAAGATTTTTACTTCATTTGATTCTACATTTTCTTTCACATATAGTGCCACTGCCCCAACAGCACAACCTGTTCTGTCCTTTCAAAGCCATTGGGGGTGCAGGGAGGTTGCTGGTGGCCCGCTTAATGCACGAAGCCATGCATTCCATCACCGAGGTGAGGGAGGAGCACATGGCCTCATGCTGGTGTACTAGCTGGTCCCAGGTGGCCTTCTACAGCTCCTGGTCAGCCCGGCACTCCTCCAGGTCAGCGGTCTGCTCCCAGCTCTCCTCATCGAGCCCCTGGATGACGGATTGCAGGCAGGCCATCTGCTCCCTCACGAGGTCTCCCTGAGTGCGGGCATGACCCTGTGCTGTGTGTGGCACTGCACTGTGTGATTTCATAACACCAGAATCCTTAGTGGTGGCTTGTTGTGGGAAGGTGTCCCTCCACGGAGGCTGGAGTAAAGCAGGCCTCTTCAGGAACCTTGTGAGGAGGACTGAGGGGTTCCAGTGTGAGAGCATGATGGGGCTGAGTGCTCCAGACTGGCACCCACATACAAAGGCTGTTGTGTGATCCCCAAGCCAAGTAGGCTAAGTAAGGAGCATGAAACCCACCACCTGTCCCTGCTTGTGTATAGGGAAAGTTATTGAACTCACCTGAAGTACCTTCCCCAGGTTCATCCTATGCTTGGGAGACATCCTGGGAGAGGAGGAATTGGCTCCAGGGTGAGGAACAGGTCCTGACTGGTGGGCATGGTCACCTAGCTGACCTCCTCTTCTTCTCCTCAACCCGCCCACCTGGCAGCTGACAACAGGTATGTCTTGGCTGGACTCGATGATGGGGGGAGGGGAGGTGACCAACCCCCTTCCGAGGATGGCTTCAAGCTAATCATAGTAGCAACACAGGTGTGGTGCCACCCCAAAGCATCCACTCTGCTCCCTAGCATTTTTGGAGGCCTGACAGAGCTCTTTTATTTTCATCCAGTCCTGGTCAAGGGGCCAGGTATGGCCTTCATTTGCCTGGCTGGCGGCCATCAGCCATACACATCAGCATTGCACTTTCTGGTGCAGAGATCCTGAGGCGGGTCTCCTTGCCCCATGCCTGATGAGATCCAGGACCTCTGCACCAGTCCACGTCAATGCTTTCCTGCAGCCCTGGCCAGTGGCAGTGTAGGGTGCTGTGGGAGTGCTGGCAGCCATGGGGGGCTCAGAGGGAGCACTGGGGTATGCCATGGCTCCGTCAGCTGCTGCTGCTCTACGGCATGGGGCTTGTCAAGTCAGCCACATGCCACAACCCTTCTCCAGCAGCCTTTTCCACAGGAGAAGGAGAGCAGTGGAACTGGCAGGCATGGCCAGAAGTGCAGCTGTGAGAGACTTCTGGAGGCCAATTATTTTGAATTAGCAGCACCGGATTATCCACACTCACGCTATTTCAAAATAAGCATTATTCCGAGAAGAAAGCAGGAGTACAGATTTCGAAATAACCAGCCTGTTATTTTGAAATAATGGGCTTGGTAGTGTGGACATTCCACTTGTTATTTCAAAATAAGGGGGTTATTCTGAAATAACTCTCTAGTGTAGAACAGGGCTCAGAGTTAGAAAGTTTTTCTAAATGTCCAACCTAAACCTCTCTTGCTGCAATTTAAACCCATTGCTTAAATCTAGCTGAGAATCCAGCTTTCTGTCTCCTAATTAAAAAGTTTAAGTGGCCTTCCTTTGCTCTGAGTTTGTAATCTTTGTTCACAATACTTCCAATTAAATTGTGGGAAAAAAATCTTGTGGCTTTAAAATATAATATTTGTATTGGATGGAGCAACCTTTTTCATTTTCTGTATTCAGCATATTAACAATTATTGCCATATCTGTATTTTTCTTTCATAAAAACATATGAAATCCTAAGATTTAGATAGAAATCTTTGTATTCCATACAGGGCATGATACTCTGGAACCAAATATTGTGTAGTTCACCAAATTTTACTAACAAAGTTTTCCATTAGAAATAAAATTATTCATGACAGCAGAATTGAGCTGAAAAGTTGTGCTACTCTATCACATGACACTATTTAAAAAAGAGTAGTAGCAAGGACACTATTGAGCTGCTGTATAGAAAATCCAATAGTTTTGAAAGACTAGATCTTTGAGATTCAGGATATCCAGGGATTTGGTACGATACTGAAGCATTAATCCTGGACACAAAAGCCAGAAACAGCACATGCTCTGCTGAAGCAACTGTCCCATTTGATGACATTGTTTATGCTACAAATTATGCAATAGCTGGTAACTGGGCACATGTGCTTGGAAAACTGCCTGCAAACTTCAAGCCAAGTGCTCCTCTGGTGTGAAATGATGCAGTTCCATGGCTCTCCATGTAAACATAGCCACACAATTGATGTTTGTTGTCTTATAAGTGAGCCTAAAACAGCCTTCAAAACATGTGGGCGATTTGTACATTTCTTAGTAAAGGCGAACAATATACCACCTCTTTGCTGTAAAAATGAATGCTGTTGCATGTGTGTGTGTGTAAAACCCTTTTCCATGAAAAGGGATCTTTGTTTTGTGATGTTTAAATGATTAATGATGGCAGAGCTGTGATGTGGATCACTAACAGCAGTTCAGGACATGGCTTAAGTCAATAAGAAAGTTGTTCTCACTTTTATCACCAGAGTGTAAATCAGTTGGGTTTTTATTTTAAATATTTTAAGCTAATGCATATTAGAATAACCTCTAAAGATCAACTGAAATCTTAAGGGTAAGTTCTAAAAGTATAAGCTGCCACACAATGCAGCTTAAGAATTTTTTTTGTTTTGTTTTGTGGTATTTTTGTCTATTGGAGAACTTGCAGGCTATAAAGCTACTGAAATTATTGGAACTTGGGCACTAATCAAATACAATTCCACCTCAATCTATGATTACATAAACAAGTGAAAACCTTGTGTTATTTTTTTAAAAATCATGCTATAGCAAAACTTTTCATATTGTTCATTATTTCCTTTCAGTTATTACACAGACAGAATATACGGTGTATAACCTGGCTCAAGATTCAAGTTACCTTTCTCCATTTGAAAAGTGACCATTTATTCATACCTTTAGTTTTCCATCTTTTAATCAATGAGAAGACCTTTCTTCTTATCCTATGACAGCTTAATTTACTTAAGAGCTTGGTTAGGGACATTCTCAAAGGCTTTCTAGACATCTAAGTACTATATATCCACTTAATCTCCCATGTCCATATGTTTCTTTACCCCCATAAAGAATTATAATGGATTGTTAAGGCATGATTTCCCTCTACAAAAACCATGTTGACTCTTCCCCCAATAATTATATTCAACTATGTGCCGGACAATTCTGTACGGGTATGTTTACACAGCAAAGTTATTTCAAAGTAACAGCCATTATTTTGAAGTAACTTTACTAGCATCTACACAGCCAAACCGCTATTTCAAAATTAATTCAAAATAGCAGAGCACTTATTTCGAATTTGGTAAACCTCATTCCATGAGGAATAATGCCAAATTTGAAATAGCTATTTCGGAATAAGTGCTGTGTAGACTCCAGCCTTCCCAGGGTGCCCTGGTGGCCACTCCAGCTTCAACCAAGAACACTCCTCTCCCTCCCCCAACCCCGAAGCCCTTAAAGGGGTTGACTCTGGCCACAGTACCTGTGCCAGCTCCAAGCCTGCCAGCCCAGAGCCAGCAGTCACTGCCCCTGACCCAGTGGCCCCAAAAACTTAAGCCAGCAAGCCACTGGCAGCCAGCTCTCCACTGCTCCCCAGGAGCAGTCTGCCAGCTCCCAGGAGCCTGCCAGGGCCTGGAGAAGGTGGGCGCCTTCCTGGTCCAGGGTGGAGATCATGGACTTTATTCAGGTTTGGGGGGATGCCCTCAATGTCCATGATCTTCGCACTAGATGGAGTAACATGGCCATCTATGAGAACCCAGGACCAGGTTTGCATGAAAATCAAGTTGGTCCAGCGAGACCCCCAACCCTGAGCTCTGAGCTTTCCCTCCCCCTTGTTCCCCTTGCTTCCCCATTCCAGCTCCCTCCTCCCAGGTTTCCCCTTCCCCTCTCCCACCTCCTTTCCCCAGTCTCACCAGAATTTCATCCCCTCCCCCCCAGTTTTGTTAAATAAAGAGAGTTTGTGTTCATGAAAATACGTGTATTTTATTTTACATCAGGAAGGGGGGTTAGGGAGGGGTAAGTGGAAGGACGTGAGGGAGGAATGAGGCACAAGCCCCCCAGTGAGGCAGACCAGGGAGGCTATTAGTGCTCCTCAGGGTGGCTGCTCTCCCACAGGGCCTCTTGGATACTGACAGCCCCTCGATGGACCTCCCGGATGGCAGCCTGTAGAAAGTGCAGCCAGGTTCGCAGCAACGCATCCAAGAGAAGCACCAGAGTGTCCAGGGGCAGCTCTGGCTCCATGTTGCAGGGTGCTGTGGTGTCCCGAGTGAGGGCAATCAGAGCACGCAGAGACAAAATGCTTTGTTGTCCCTCACTGAGGTAGGCAAGCAAGCAGGGAAAGCTGAGAACTGGCTGTCCGGGGGGGAGGGGTCCCTTTAAGCACAGGCCTCAGATAGCCTCAAGCAGCATCCACACAAAGTAACTCTTGACCTGATGCCCTGCCAGACCTGGTTCTGGCCAGCCTTAAATGCGATTCAGTGTCTGCTCAGTGTGGACGCGCTATTTCAAAATAGCAAAAAGCTATTTCAAAATGCATTTTGTGTGAAGACGCATTATTTCAAAATAAGCTATTTCGAAATAACGCTGTAGTGTAGACATACCCTACTTTACTATAGTTTCAACCAGTTTGCCTGGTACTGAATTTAGACACACTGGCCTGTTATTGCCAGAATCACTTCTGGTGCCCTTTTTTAAAATTGGCATCACATTAGCTATCTTCCAGTCATTTGATACAGAAGCTGATTTAAAGAAGAGGTTGCAAACTACAGTCAGTAGTTCTGCAATTTCACATTTGAGTTCTTTAAAACTCTTGGGTAAAAGCCATCTGGTGCTGGTGACTTATTACTGTTTAGTTTATAAATTTGTTCCAAAACTTTCTCTAATGATGCCTCAGTCTGGGATAGTTCCTCAGATTTGTCATCTAAAAAGAATGACTTAGGCCTGAGAATCGCCCTCACATCCTCGGCCATGAAAGTCGATCCAAATAATTCATTTAGTTTGTCTGCAGTGGCCTGATAATTCTCGAGTGTTTCTTTAGCATCTCAGTTGTCTAGTGGCCCGAGTAGTTCCGATATACTTAAAACATTTTCTATTACTTTTTGAGTTTCTGGCTGGATGTTCTTCAATTTCTTTTTTTGGCCTTCCTAATTATATTTTTACACTTCATTTGCCAGAGGTTATGCTCCTTTCTATTTTGTCTTATAATGGAGTTAACTCCACTTTTTAAACTATGCCTTTTTATCTCTTACTGCTTCTTTAGCCATGGTGACACTTTTTGCTTAGCCACAGTGTCACTTTTTTGGTTCTCCTATTTTTTTTTTTTTTTATTTGGAGTATACATTTATGTTGAACCCTTAATATAGTGTCTTTAAATAGTTTCCATACAGCTTGCAGGGATTTCACTTTTGGCGTGTGTCTTTTAATTTCTGTTTAAATAACTTACTCTTTTTTTTTTTTTGTAGACCCCTTTTCTTAAATTGAATGCTATGGTGTTGAACTGGTGTAAAGTTTTCCCTACCACATGGATGTTTAATCTTATTCTATTATGGTCAGTATTACCAAAGAGACTGGTTATAGTCACCTCTTAGACCAGATCCTGTGTCCCACTTAGGACTAAATCAAGAATTGCCTTTCTTCTTGTGGGTTCTAAGAGTAGCTGCTCCAAGAAACAATCATATAAGCTGTCAAAAATTTAATCTCCTCCTGAGGTGATATGTACACAGTCAATGGGAACAGTTGAAATTCCTCATTATTATTTAGGTTTTTTATTTTATAATAAAATAAAATAAAGTCTCTGTTCTCTCCAAGAATTTCATAGTTCCTATAACCATCCTGGTCAGGTGGTCTGTAATATGTTTCTACTGCTATATTCTTATTATTAGAGCCTGGAATTACTATTCATAGAGATTCTATGGTACAGTTTACATCATTTAAAAATTTTACTTCATTTTATTCTATGGTTTCTTCCACAGAGTGCCCTTCCCCCACCAGCATGACCTACTCTGTTCTTCTGATGTGTTTTGTACCCTGATTTTAGTGTGTCTTTTTTATTATTCTCATTCAACCAAGTTTCTGTGATGCCTATTGTATTAATATCCTGATTCAATATGAGGCACTCTAGTTCACTGATCTTATTATTTAGACTTCTAGCATTTGTATAAACACTTTCAAAACTTGTCACTTTTTTGCTGTCTGCCATTACAAGATATGATTGAATGGGACTGTTTTTCATTTGACTATATCTCATCAGGTCTTACCCATGTTGTAACATTTTTCATCTTCTTTTTCTCACTAGGACATTGAGAATTTCCATTAATAGATACTCCCGTAAGAGATGTCTCAATCAGAGCCACATGCTCCTCTGAAACCATTAGTTCTCCCACAGCCTTTAGTTTAAAAACTGCTCCATGACCTTTTTAATTTTAAGAGCCAGCAATCTGGTTCCATTTTGGTTTAGCTGAAGCCCTACCTGGCCCTGCATGTGGAACTGGAAGCACTTCATAGAGCATGGAGATCCTAGATTTCAGTTTCTTACCTAGCAGCCTAAATTTGGCCTCCAGGTCCTCTCTCCTATCCTTCTTATGTCACTGGCTCCTACTTTTACCATGACCACCAGCTCCTTCCCACCACTATGCATAGGTCTATCCAGATGTCTTGAGAGATCCACAACCTTTACACTAGAGAGGCAAATCACCATGCGGTTCTCCGAGTCATCACAAACCCAGCTATCTAGGTTTCTAATGATCGAATCCCTCTTTCTGAATAGCTGTCTCTTCCTAATAACTCAAGTTCCCTCCCGCAGAGAGGTATCCTCAGTGAGAGATGATACCACAACATCATCTGGAAGGAGAGTCCCAGTTATGAGATTATTTCCTTCCACACCATTTGGATGTTCTCATTCCCTCAGTCTTTCGCCCTCCTCCATAGCACAGAGGCTTTATGACTGAATATGGAATTGTTCCACGGTGTCCTGGAAAGTCACACCTACATACCACTGTGACTCCCTCAGTTCCTCCTTGTCTCCAAAGCACCTACATAGTCTCCTAGATCCAGGAATTTATTGCACCGAATGAATACATATGCCACTTGCTCACAGAGCAGGTAATCATACATGCTACATTGGGCACAATATACTGGATAGTCCCCAGTCTGTTGCGGAGATGAGTCTGTAGGCAGTGACTTACTTGGTATAGCTCGGGTGGCCCTTGCAAGCTGCCCTGCAGACCTGGAGGATTTGGACACTGACACTGGAAGGTGAAGCAGAGCGCCAAGGGATTGGGCCACTGGGGCCAGAAGGTGGAGCAAGGGCCAAGGGGTTGGGAGATTGGGCCTCCAGGGCTGGGAGGTGGAGCAGGGTCCAGGAGATTGGGTGGAGCAGGGGCTAAGGGGTGGGAGATTGGGGCTGTTTGAGCCAGCACTGCTCTTGACTGGCACAAGACATACGTAGCATAGAGCGCTACTTAATTTAGTGGTGCCCTATGTGCTGTGTGCATTTACTTTCTACTAGCTGGATTTTTCTCTTGAGGACCATATCCCTTTCCCAGCTGTAGATCCCTGATCCCTCAGAGGATTCTCTGTGGGTCAGGCATAAGTGATGATGATGTCACAGAGGCAGCAAGGCCCACATCTAGGTATATAGGTTCCCATCCACATTGCTATAACTGTCTCAGATTTTCTTTACTCTTCCTTTTCTCCCGACCAACTTTATGAGGATTACTTTACTGGTTAAAATTATTCAGTGAGTTACCAAAACTTCAGCAAAAGCTGATGTGCTTTTCAGTGGGACCATTTCAATGTTTCCCTACAAAGTTGTTTCCTAGAATTTTCTAGCTGAGAAACAAAGAACTGGTCCTCCTGTTAACAAAATTGCTGAGAATTTACCAGTAGGAAGTTTGTACATCTGTTTCTTTGTCTCTCTTTTTGCCACGTGTACTGTAGTAGAGATCATGTGATTCACTCTTAGTGTCTATCTATAATGTCTAATATTAACAGCATGATTTTTCACATTTGTTTTTTAACATGAATTACAAGGAATTATTTTTCTTTTGTTTTTGAAAATCATTAAAATTTTAAACCCTTTCACATAACACTGTCTGCCTGAACTGCCTGACTTTGATGTTTCCTTTTGATAACCTTCTCATACTTGTTTTCTGTTTGAATTTCACAAACAAGCAGTAGCTCTGCAGAAGTATTTTACTACTAGGTATTGTTTGGAGTCAATTCAAATGTAATGTTCCCAGACTGGGAATGATAAATGGAGCTTAGTTAATATCACTCTTTACTCATTCAAAATAAACTTTGGTACAAAGCAATGGTAGCAGAGAAGGGGGAATGGAAGGCAAGTTTGTTCTCTTTTTCTTACTAGTCCAGATAAGATGCATTTGTACAGCTTTGGAGTTCAGTAGCAGAAATAGAATTGCTATATAAATGTCAGCTTGAGCTGAGAGATCCAACAATTCGCTCCCCACCTCCCACCTCTTAATTTTGATTATTGCCAGACAGAGAACCAGCCTTCTCTGAATGCAGTTTTCAGAATGGTTTCATTGTAGGGGGGGAAAACAGGCTCACTTTACCAATGGAAAGGCTGTTATCTTGCAACAGCTGTTTATAGTTAACTATAACCCATACTTAAAGTCTTTAAAGTCTGCTTCTTGTTTAGTTCTTATGTGTTTGGGAAAGGCTTTTGGAGACATTTAACCCATTCCATCTCTCATGAAAACATGAAGCAGTTGAATCAAGAGCTGGAAATTGCTACATGTCTGACGTGGAACAGTACTCGAGCCAAACCCTGTGAATAAGTATGACTGCTTTTTGTTTTCCTGGCTTGGTACTTAACAGCTAATGAGAGGTTAAAATTTCTAGACCTAAGTCAGCAAAAGCCTTGCCAACAACATTTAGACAAACACAAATGACATACAATATAAGGCATTTTTGTATTAAATCATGTGGGAATCTGGTGACAGGAAGAAAAAAAAAAATATACACACTTTTTTCTGGCCTTTCCTTTTTTCCAGCATTCACAAGATTTCTTTCAGGTTTTTCTTGTATTTGATTTCAAAGTATTCCTTGCTAACAAACAAAGCTATTGTTGTTTAGGGTTTGCAACGTAAAAAGAAAAAACAGAAAATTACCAGCAGTTGAATTTCAGTTCTGATCTGTGATGTCTGACAACTCCCAGTAGAGAATAAAATGACTAGTCAAACCCCTACATACTGAACAATAAGAATATGTAAACTACAAGATGAAGAGATGGGGACTTGCTGTAAACAGAATGTGTTGCTAATGGAGAACAGGAAAGGAGAAAACATATGTGCAAATTAATTCTTCTCAATCCTGCCTTCAAAAAGCAGAATTGTTTAGGGTGGCCTTATATACCCTTTGCTAACACTTAACTTATATTTCATTAACTACTCAGCAGGGGTGAGCATAGCAAGACATATTTGTATTTTAATGCTGACCTCAGCTAAGAAGACTTGAACTACCTGAATCCTACTCATATTTCAAAGGACATCAGGTTTTTTGGAGCTTCTACCACCACTAGTCTCCAAGGCCATGTCTACACTACGCAGAAAATCGACACTGCCACGGTTGATCTTCCGGGGTTCGATTTAGTAGGTCTAGTGAAGACCCACTAATTCTAACAGAGAGGGCACTTCTGCTCCTCACAAGGAGTAAAGGAAGTCAGTGGGAGTGTGTGCTCCCATCGTCCTCCTACTGTGTGGACAGTGATTTAAAATACGTCGAGTTTAGCTACATAATTAATATAGGTGGAGTTGCATATTTTAATTTGACCTTCCCCTTTAGTGTAGGCCAGGCCCAACAGTGATCTCTTCTGGCCCAGCTGTGAAGTAGCTTTTCTCCTCCTACTGACCATGTTCCAAAAACGGTTTTTTCTACCCATTACTAGAGCTCAAGAAGCAACTGATTTTTTAGTTTGATTGCTGACCTGAAAATCCCCTCCCCAAAATTTCACTGGAAAAGATATAACATGTAAATATTTTTATTTTCTCACTGTGACGTAAAACCAGAAATATTTGTTTCAGATAGAACAAAACCATTTTGTTTGACCTAAAACAGAACACATGATTTCATTTTGTTTTCAGGTTTTATTTTATTTAAAAAAAAAAAAAATCTATACACATTTTAAAATTAAATATTTCAGAACAAGAAGTCAAGCAGTTTTGCTAACTCTTAAAAAAAATAGTCTCTCAAATTTGTTTTCATCCTAAACTACTTTCTGAAATCATGAATAGTTTTGATCAACCTGAAACTGCATTTTTCAGCAAACTGTCAAACATTATCAATAATGTTTCTAACCAATCTATGGTTGTATATGTCTGGGGAAACTAAACATGGCTTCAGCTTGCTTTTATTGATAATGCTCAAGTCTCCCCATATCTCAGGTCCTTTCTACAAGGGAAAGTGGCAGCATTTGACTTTACCTCAAGGGGATTTTAAACTGAGGGCATGTCTACACTGCAGAGTTTTTCCGGAAAAACAGCCATTTTTCTGGAAAAACTACACTTACGTCCACAATGCAATTGTGTTCTTTCGACAGAAAGTCAAAAGAACACAGGCATTTTTCCGACAGTGGTAAACCTCTTTCTACAAGGAAGAAGCCTTTTTGTGAAAGAGCTCTTTCAGAAAAAAAGGTGTGTGTGGATGGGGAAGAGGGTTTTTTTCTTTTTTCAAAAGAAGAGGCCTCCAAGAAAAAGCACAGGTGGCCACTCCATCCATAGTAATCACAACTTAAACGAGAGAGAGAGCATACAATCAATGTGGGCGCTATCTTTAGAAGAAGCACATTGCTTTTTCAATGCACTTTTGCTGTGTGGACACACTCTTTCTAAAGAAGTTTTTCTGGAAGATCTCTTGCGGAAAAGCTTCTTCAGAAAGAAGCCTGCAGTCTAGACACAGCCTGATTTAGCTAAACCAACAAAAGCCCTGTGGGTATGGACACTCCTATTTCAATTAAAAGTGGTTTACTTCAGTTTAGCTTAAATTAATCAAGAACAGGTTTAAATGAAACAAAAATAAAGCACTCATAATACCTAAATACATGTGTTTACACAGGTCTTTCATATATACAGGGTCTTATTGGAAGTCAGTGGAGACACATTAAAAAAATGGTGTAACAGAGAATTAAGTCCACGATGTTCATGTCCATTTTGATAGGGATTTTATGAGAATTTTCTCCTGAACTATTTTGCCCAGACAGACAATGTAACTGTGCACCTAATAAATATCTGTGCATGCTATACTCCAGTCTAAAAATAATTCCCCATGACAAGCAGACATACACAAAATTTCCCTCCAGAAGTATAGAGCTAAAAAAAACCCCTACAACACAGTTCCTGCTTTTCTACCCCATCTCCCACAGAGCTGAGCTAGGAGACCAGACCGTCATACCCTTTTCTCCCCAGAGCCCAACCGCCTGGCCTCCCCCAGCCCAGACCTCAGAGTCCAGAGATCCAGAAGCAGAAACAGCCTGATGCTGGATCCAGGGCCTTTGTGGAATTTCCTGTGTGCCACTGTCTCCTTTAGGGTTGCCATCTTTCCCGATTAGATGAACCGGATGCCATTCACAGCAATAGCATCTGGTCCATCCAGTCAGGAAAGTTGGCAACCATAGCAGGCAGGGAACTGCAGTTGCTGGAAACCCTCCAACTCCCTCCATTACTCACCATTGTGTCTTCTATGTGGGAGCAGGTCTCTGCTTGGTCAAGCAGTCCCCAGTAGCAGCCACGGCACTACAGTCCATTTCTGTGCAGAAAAGGAAATTCTGCACACAAAAACATTAATTTCTGGAAAATTCTGCATTGTTCAGGGCTCAGAATCCCCCCAGGAGTAAATAATTACATGTGTGCAGCACTTGCATGTGTAACATTTAACAGTAATAGTTCTAAGACAATGCTTTCTATATACAAAAAATAATGAATATAGAATAATAAAAACCTCAGAAGTGATATTCATTAAGGTTGCAGACCGTTCCTGTACTGTATCCTGAATAGGTCTATTGCAGGTTTTGAATATTTTAAGTGAATTACATTATTTGACTAATTTATAATATTCTTTCGTGCTTTGTCCCCATCCCAATACAGCCACCTGTTAGAATGGCACAGAATAGGGTTTCAAAACGAAAAGACTGAGTAAGTTACATAGTACTTTCTTCCCCTTCTCCTACTCCTCTGAATAGTGCTGTTCTAATTAGCAAAATTCATTAATCAAAGCTGCCTTTTTTAAGCTGTCTGATGTTTGTGTGTCACTTTGAAAGCACATTTTTTATGAAAGGTATTTAATATATTCTAGTGAAAATCTTGTGAATACTTTGACATTATACTTATTGTTTAAAAAAGGTCTGTCTCTCTTGGGCCCTTGAATTTGCCTGTGATCGTTTTCTTAGGATACTACGATGGTGGAAACGGTCATGCTGTGATCAACTGGCTGTGTATACATTGGCTAATCGTATCACAATGGAATGTAAGAAAACAGAGTCTGTAAGTTATCTATCAACAAATCCACAGCAGCTAAAATATACTGTAGGTGTGTGCCCAAGAAGTGTGTCATCTTCTGGATTGTGGAAATCACCTAATTATTTTATGTGGCTCATAAAAGAGCTTGATCTAGAGGAATAGTGAGCCTCTGCATCTTGTATTGATTTCAGAGGGAATTAGTGTTTGTGGAGACCAAGATCAAATGCTCTGAAGTATGATAATATCCAGCTAACCAAGTTTATACAAATTAATCCATAGTAAACACAATCTATATACAACAGCCAACATCTCACTTGCAAAATAGGATGTAGGCGACATGGCTTCCTGGAGGGGTTCCTTCTCCTCTGCATCAGTGGGCGGCCACTCCGCCCCACTGCACTGTTCCTTTGAGCCAAGCCCCAGGTCCATGCCCGGCCTTCCTTCAGGCGGGCGGCACACCACAGAGTGCTTTATATATATATATATATAGAGGCCCTGGCCCTCAGTCAGGGCGGGACAACAAACAAACAGAGTCAGTTTAAAGGGAGGCCAGGCCCTAGTTCAGGGTGTGTCTGCAAACACACCAACACAGTTTAAGGCTAAGCCAGGCCCTCGGTTCAGGGCATGGCCACAAACAACCACGGGTTTGGGGGCTCCTTGTTCAGGAGGGGTGCAGGCCAATTACTGGCAGTAGTGGTTAGGAGGGAGAGACTGCCACCCAGTAGGTGGGTCGTGGGGGGGAGTGCACGCAGGCCCACCCATTCCACTGCGCCCCAGCCCAGGGCCCTAGGAGCAGCAGTGCAGGCAGCTATGGGCTCAGCGGGGGCTCCAGCCTGAAACTCGCCAGCTTTGGGGCCTCTAACAGCCCCCCACTAACTCCTGGGCCACTTCCGTTCTCCCCCTCAGCTGGTACCTGGGTTTCTAGCAGCACAGGTAGGGAGTCCAGGGCAGGTTCATCCCACTGGGGTCCCAGCAGTCCGGTCCAGTCTTCCTCTGCTTTCAGATCTGCTGGGCTCAACCAGTCCCCTGGTGCAGGCAGGGCCAGGCGTGTGGGCCAGTCCGCAGTGTCAGGCTCTGTCAGGGTCTCGGGCCAAGCCTCTGGCCTTGGCAGCAGCAGCTTCTCCCAGTTCCTGGGCAGGGGCTTGGGCGCGGAACCTGGCTAGCCCTCTGGGTCCTCTGTGGGGTCTGCTAGGGTAGGCAGGCCAGGCCAGCCTCGGCCTCCCAAGCAGGTAGTTGGCATCTAGCTCCCAGAAGGTTGGAGGCCCAGGCCAGGCCTCGGTCACAGCCTCCCAGGCTGGGAGCCGGTAGTTGGCCTCGGGCTTCAGGAGGGTTGGAGGCCCGGCCCAGGCCTCAGCCTCCCAGTCTGGGAGCCCGGAACAAGCCTCTGGTCCTTCTGCAGGATCAGCCCTGACTGAGGCTGCTGGCTGGGCTTTTATAGCTCTGGCCCCGCCCCCTGACTTCTGGGCAGGTGGCTGGGAGGGGTCAGCCTCAGCCCAACATGGTGGCCGGAGGGGTTCCTCCTCCTCTGTGTCAGTGGGCAGCCACTCTGCCCCACTACATAGGCACACACCTATTTACATGCAGAGAAGAATCCTACCTTTCCACATGCAGTGGAAATATCACATAGAAGTAGACACTTAAACATGCAGATTAGTAACCTTTATCATACATGTGCATTATCTTATAGAAATATCTGATTACATGTGCAAATTTGAGTGGAGATTACAAATCTAGGAGATACACTTTCAAAGAGTACATTGAAAAACCGATAAGAAAAGGTTCGTGTATATAAGCACTTAGGAAATCACACAACTGATTAATTAAAATCCTCTTGATAATGGATGGAACCAAACACTGAAGCAATGTGAACAAAAACACAACCCAACCAAAAACATACATACGATATTGCTATTTCTATTTGTGAGGCATTGATCTTATTTCACATAACCTCTTATGAGCAGATGGTCACAGCCGTAAATCAAAAGGTATTCAGCTCCCCTCACAGCCCAATTCTTCCACCTACTTTTTCTTCAGTGACCTCACATACCAAATTCATTTTTGCTCTATCCCAGATTCTTTTGTATTGTTTAGCCAAAAAATGGGACCTAAATGTCATGAGTAATAATTTATTCATTTTTAAAGCTTCTGTGCACCATGTATGGATGAAGTATCTATTATCCATACGTTTTTCTAAAGCAATTATCATAATATTTACATTACAATTGAAATTAGCAAGTTATTATGCTATTAAAATATATATTTACAAGTATAATGTATATACTTTTACTGAAAGTTTAATGAATTGCCTATTCCCTCCAAATGTTATACAGTCAGTCAGTCAGTCTAATTATTGAATCTATTATCTTAACAACTAGAAGGACTAAAAATAAAATTTTGAATGGTTTCCATAGGAACTTTTTTGACACCCAGAAAACAGCTTCACAACCCACTTTGGGGTGATAACCTAAAGGCTGAGAACCACAGTTTTATAGGATTAGTATCTCACCACTTGGCAACTTTTGCTTCAAATGAAAACAGAATGTTTCTAATTAAAGGAAATACTGATCTTTTTGTTTCAAAACAAAAACATGTCTACAGAAATGTGAACAAAGATAATTAGGCTGGCCACAACTCATACCTTTGAAATAGAAAGGTCTTGCTGTCCTTGTTGTATTATTGTGGGTTGCTCATTTGTGTCATATGGCCACTCTTTGATTTGTTGCTTTTGGTGTTCCTTTCATCTGGTCAAATTTTTAGATTTTCCCTATTCAGAAATGACCGTGGTCTTCTCCAATTCCTGTCCAAAAGTGGACCCAGAAGAGATGAAAGTCAGATGTGTGGCACAATTACATTTGATTTAAGGATCTATTCTAAGCAACATTAAAATGGCTGATTCAAGAGGACAACATACCTAAGCCTGGGAGATAATGCTCTCTTTTCAAGATAAGATGATAAAACAGAAAAAGAGCTAGAGCTTTTCTTGTACAGTAATTTGCAACCATTCCTTGCTATCAGAGCATATTAAAAACAAATGAAATTTTGTTCCAGATACTCCTTCCAGATTGGAGGTGGATTGCAGAAGAGAAGTATTGGGTATTATAACAAGGTTTTGGGGATGTGTCAGATGTTCAGAATACAGAAAATGAGTCCTCTTGTCAGAAGGGTACAAAGCTGCCAGAAATTTCCTTCCAGGGAATGTGGTTATAGGTTGGACATTTCTGATTTGTTTTAAATTATAATACTCAAAGACTAATAGGAAATGCTTAGTGAGTTATTTTCTTTATTTGTACATATTCTGTTGTGTATTATATTTGTTCATGTTTATTTGGAAAGCAGATGTGATGATCTCTCTTTGTAGGATAGCTATGCTTTGGATTCAACTCTACCTAGTCTGACTGTGCAAAAGGTCCAGGGTCTTACTTGTAATAAAAGAACTATCTCCCTCAGTTTTGTCAAAGGCTCTTTTGTAAGAACTTGCAAATATTATACTGGTTACCGCTGGACAAATGATTTTACTACATGATGTTATTGGGAATTTGTATGCCCAGTCTAATAAATCAATATCAGGGCTGATATAAAACCCTTCAAAAACAATGGAAAGATTTATATTAACTTCAGGGGGTTAGACCGATCCTTCGGTTACATATACCACAGTACAGTGCCCGTTATTCACTCTGCACTGTGTACAGTGTATAATTTATTTCTAGTTGTTGTGGGGTTTTTGTATTCTATATCCCTCGCACAATCCTGATTCTGCAGCATTAACATGAAAAAGGAATGAGGGCAATAAGTCACTCCCTGCTGTCCTTACTCTGACCCAAATCAATTGATATACCATTTCAGAAATGGCACTCTCTCTTTGACAAAGGCATTGTACTATAAACAATAAACTTAGGCCCCAGTGTTTTCATTGAAGTTATGCCTAATGAGCAGGGTCTTTCACTCTCTTACTTCACATGCACAGATCTGAAACCAATATAACTAGCTTGGCAGTCACGGAAGCATTCTCTTTACTGGAAAAAAGCCAACAAGAAAAAGGAATAACTTTCAGCAATTAGGAGCTTCTGGTGGCAACACCTGCTGACAGAACACTGCTGTGGCCATCCTGATTTCATCCAGAGCACATATTTGATTGTTCTTTACAATATTGGATAGTGTCCAAGAATGCAAGTTTAGAGGCCTACCAAAATAATCAGGAACATGAAGTGTCCTACTGTAATAATAGTAATACCACATATATTTACTTTTGAGATACACCAAGTAAAAAGAAAGTAATTAATAATCACACTGAAGTCAACCAAATTATTCAGGTGTGAAGCCAACATAAATCAGAGGAGAATCAGAACCACAGAGTACATGAAACATTGTTTAAAATTCTACATCTATGGTACCACCTTCACTAAAATTTGCAAAGTCTTACATTAAAAAAAATCTAGTTTTCCACTGTGTTATAATAATAAATATGTTTTGTCTGTTTCCCAAATGGAAAGAAGAAAAGACTGTGCTTAAGATGGTACAACTACTTGCCACCCATTGCACAAGTCTTAGTATAAATCAATGTTTTTAATTTCTCTGATCTCACCTGACACGTAGTGTTTTCTTTGTGGTTTTAAAAAAGCAGGGCCAAAATCTGTTCACATTTGCATCAGTGAAAATCCAGAGCAGCTCCACTGACGTAAGTTTGAAGTTAGTACAGATTTATGCCAATATAACCATGAGAAGAATCTAGCCCAAAGCATTTGGTGATTAACTGCATGATTAGTCAGTCACACAATTTTTTGTTTCTCTGAATCACAGAATGATGTGGGTTGCAAGAATATAGGTCATTCAAAGAGTTTGAAATGTCTGAAACTTTTTTTAAACCACATATGAAAGACTTTATTAAAAGTTTAATGTGGATGCAATTTAAGGCAAAAAGAGCAAATTGCACCATTTCAAAATGATAAACTGACTTATACTAAGACTTGTGTAATGGTGGAAACTAGTTGTACCATATTATAATGTAACCACAGTCTTTTCCTTTTTCCATTTGGGAAATAGACAAAATACATGTATTGCTGTAACAGTGGAAAACTAGATTTTCTTAATGTAAGACTTTGTAAATTTTAGCGCATCGATGTATAACAGTGATTTTCAAACTTTTTTTTCTCATGACCCAGTTGAAGAAAATTGTTTGTTGCCTGAAACCCAACATAAATTGACTGAAGTATGGGCTCCAGGGTATGACTGAGGATGAGTGTCTTAGCTTTGGGGCTGGAGCAGGAGGAACTCTCTCAAGTGGTTGATAGTCAGTGGTGCAGCAGGGGTGCTAAGACAGGCTTCCCCCTTGTCCTGGTACCGCAGACCATGCTGCACCCCAGAAGCAGCCAGCAGGAGGTTCTACCCAATAGAAGTGCAGAGGTAGTCTCAGGGCAGGATCAGTGCATGGAGCTCTGTGCGTTCTTCTGCCCCTGGCCTCACCTAGGAGCTGGACCTACTGCTGGCCGCTTTTGGGGTGCAGCACGGTCTACAGTGCCAGAACAGGCAGTTACCTTGCCTTAGCACCCCCACTGATCACCCTTTCAGCAATGAGATCCAGTGCCTGACATTCCACGACATAGTACTGGGTCACGATCCCTAGTTTGAAAACCACTGATGCAGAATGCCACAAGAACAGCAGCCAAAAAAATAAATCACACGATTCTAAATTGTAAACATTATTTACCACAATTCTTGAAGGAATCACAAACACAAATGGGACAAGGAGTGAAAGTGTTGGGTTAAAACAAACTGGGAAAGGACTAATGCTACTGTATTTTGTGGCCAAAGGTGACTCCTTGCTATTGTACAAAGATGGCTGTCATTGTCATGCTTATGCAACCAGTGATATATCTACTAATTCTTCTTCTTGCTTGCTATTTCTCTATTTGGACTTTTATACTCTTCTTCCAAGTCTCAGGAGCATATGCCAGACTGTCATGCAGACTGGTCTCTCTGAGGCCTTCTTATGTCAGGTCCACATACTGAATCTTTGATCTCCCCCTTAGTTATCCATCCAGAAGCATTGCAAGAACCATCTTACTAGTCAACAATGCATTCTCATCTTATCAACATAGCCTAGGTTGCCTATCATCCTTCAGCTGGAGCAACCTGCTGTAGTTCCCTTACAACCTCATTTTGTATCCTATCACCAAGCATCCAAAGGCTTGACAATCTCAGCATCCTAATTTCTGCAAAGAAAACGTGTTGATTTCTTTTCTTGTTGCTGGCCAAGTCTTAACTCCCTATGTGGAGATGGGTCAAACTACAGTTTTATACATTCTACCTTTTAACTCACAAAGAATTGGAGTTGGCTCCTACTATTTGCTGCAAGCAGCTTTAGTATAGTGTCAGACATCACTCATGAAGGCTCCAATATTACCACCATTGATCATAGATATTTACATTCCTTCACCCAAAAGTCCCTTCCTGGGATAATCTTTATGGAGAATTCTTTGATCATCACAGCCTCAGGTTTACCAACATTCACTCTAAGACCTACTCAAGACTATACTGCAGCTGTTCAAAAGAGGTTTGCATGGTTTCACAATCTTTCACGTATAGCATGAAGCCATCAATGAATAGTATGTCTCAAAGTGGCTCCCTTCATATAGTCTTACTTATCATATCCATGATATCCACAAACAACATTATGTCAGACCCACTTGACTATATTCATACTATGGCATTTTGGTAACATTTTTCCAGTTCTTATTTAGTCTGTAGTTAGGGCATGCTGTGAATGAGCCCAGTTAGATCTCATAACTAATCAGAGCCAAGTTATATTATTACTTGCCTAGGAAATAAATAGCCATTTATAATTCAATAATACTTCTCTTCAGAGTGTTTGCTCTCAGGGACTGGACAAATTTAAGTTCATGCATTTCCAACTGGATATGGTTCTCTTCCTGTCTTGAACCATTGTGTTCTGTTATAGTGCACTATTTAATAATCATTCCATTCCACGGTAAAGTTGGGTAATTAATTCCTTATTAGAGCTAGCAGAAATATTTCAAATTCATTACAGTTGCAATTCTTGGATAAAACATGAGATAAACAAATTATTATTTCAGACTGCTAGCCTACCGTAAATTACATATATGAAAATCCCTGTGTAAAATTGGGGGAGAAGAATCTTCTTAAAATGGAATGAACCATGTATTCAACAGAGAAGTTATCAACTGTTTACAATTAGCAATTTGCTAAGATTAATGGTGGATTTCTCATCACTGACAATTTATAAACTATGATGAGAGGTTTTCCAAATGAGCAGGTTTAGGAATTATTTTGGGGAAAGTATGGCCTATATAGGAGTTAGACTAGATGATCACAATGGTGTCTGGTGTCCTTGGAAATTATGAATCTGTACCATCAGATCATGTTAGTCAGAATTCACAAAAACAACGAGTCGTGTGGCATCGTAAAAACTAACAGATTTAGTTGGGCAAAAGCTTTCATGGGCAAAAACCCAGTTTGTCAGATGCATCTGGACTCTTGTCCATGAGAGCTTATGCCCAAGTAAATCTGTTAATCTTTAAGGTGCCACATGACTCCTTGTTGTTTATCTATGGCATTCTTCTTTGCCATTCTTTCCCCTCCACCACTGTTTGTCATCATTTATAATTTTTCTAATAATTAAGCCATTTCCGATAGACACACATTTTTCCTCTTCCACAACTCTCTAAATTATGCTAAAATGACTGCACTGTAACACTGATAGGTGGAACCAAACCTGGGACTTCTGGAGCTTAGTGTATGAGCTGAAAGCTGGCTGGCTCTCAGCTACCACTGTAGAGGAGACTCATTCACACTGTAAGTGATCTCAGTCCCAGAAGGTGTGTGGGTTACATATACACAAATTTAAGAGCACTCGTGTTTGTGCAGCAGGCAGTTTGATAGTTCATATGTATACAAGAACTTCCACCCCAGCAACCCACTGAAATGTTATTGTTAGTTGAAGCCTTCAGCCCTTCATATTGAGGAAAGTGTCCTAATATATATTACAGACAGATAATAATGGATTCTTTGCTCCTCTTCCTTGTTTCCTGTTTCTGACCTTTGTGTAAGAAATGCCTTTTTTAATCAGGAAGACCACGTCTTGTTTGTACAAATACAGTTTTTTTCTCTGTTATCTTTCAAGCTATGTAAATAGAACAATAAGACTTTTTTCCCTCCTTGTCCCCAAAATTCTGACATGACTTGTTTCATTTTTATGTAAAATGTAATCAGCTTGATAATAGGTCACTCACAGAAATAGGCTGCTTGCATGATCTCCTGCTGAAATGCTAATTGCATGATAATACAATATACAGCCAAGGCCTGTGAACATTATTAGATGATGCATTTCATTTTGGTCATGCTGTGCACTGGGGTGTTAAAGAAAGTGTCAGTTAATGCCACAGATACAGCTAAGTTACAAAACTAAAAATGAATCTTTAATAATGTTATAATAATCAAAATGCTGGTCATGTCTGCACACTTAATAAGCACTTATTAGAGTAGCATTCAGCTTTTCAACAAAGCTTCTTTTTTCATGAATATGAAATGACTTGCTAGCTTCACTCTGAACAGACGACCTGAAATCCAATGTAGTATAGGCCTCAAAACCAGAAACATTCAAATGACTGCACGGGAGGAGTTGTAAGTTAATATTCAATACAAAATTGAAAGTGAAGCAAGCAGAGGGAGTTGATATTCAGGTTTGTAATCACACATGTAGAGTAAAGTAGGAGATAAATGTGAAAAGTTTCTTGCATGTAACATTAGTTTATGGATTTTGTTGAAAAATTTAACTTTTCTATTTGTAGACTGTCTGTGGAAGAAAATTTGGGTCAATCCCCTCTAAAATTGGCTAATTTTACATCTCTACGTCAAAACAGTGACTTTCAGGACTGAGCTTAGACAAATATCAAGGTGCACATTGAAAAATGCAAAATCAGCATGTACACATTTGTATTGTAAAATTCCAGTATAATGACATTTGGGAAGAAGAGAGTGAAGGCAGGGAACAGAAACCTGCAGGTATGGGACTAGGTCATAAACACTTCATACGAAATGCACCTTCTCAGAATGCCATTCTGCACCAAACCATATGATTTCAATAGGATTCAGGTACCCCTTCTTATAGAGCTGTTTGCAAGACTCATGCCTATATCTGTACTAATGGCATTGGAGCCACAATTGTCCATCTCTCATTATGTTACATGTTGCTCAATGATCTCAAAAACTACTGAGGAAAACTTTGATTAAGGAATAAATCTACTGCTAATTCAAAGTTTGTGGGAATGACCACCAACTGGAAGACATCTTGAAATGAGAAACATGCCTTATATAAAGATATCTATTGTTCCTCCTTATAGATATGTTTCTATAATACTGAAAAATGTGAAAAGTAATTACAAATTTTAATGAGTTCTTCCAGGGTTTAACCAGTCAGAAAAAAATGCAATATAAATTCACTTTTTCTGGGCTTAAGATCTGACCTCCATCCTTTGTTCACCTATACTGGCCTGAGGCAAGCTGAAGGCAAGAAGAATTTCCCAAGTAGGGATGAGGGATGGAGTGTGTCAATAATAAGGTTGATGTCAATTTAAGAAGAAAATAATATTATAGATTGTTCAAGAAAGAGAAACATTTTCATTCCATTTCCAGTGCTGTTGTACAGAACAATGCCTCTGGACTGATTTGATCAGATTATAGAATTCTAATCAGCTGTTTCTGATGGTGAATCATAAAACAAATACATAAAGATTTAATTGTGTCAAAAGAGCGCCAAGAAGGGGGAGTGCAATAGTTCATTCTGTCTGTGGCATCCTGAGTCTTTTTTCTTAGATTCAGAAACATTTAAGTAGAGTGGTGTCAAATGTATCCTGATGGATGGTAGGGCCTTAAATATTTTTAACCACTTAACTAAAAAAGTCACAGCTGAAATGAAAATACTTTTCTGTCCAATTGCAGCATTTTTTAAAAAAGGGGGTGGTGGTGATAAAACTCTTGATAAATTCAGATTTAACAGAAAGTATTCTTAGTACATCTTGTGGAGTAGCTTATTTCCCCAAAGGGAAATCTACTTCAGACACTTGAGAACTTGCCTGCTGTGTTTTCCTAGAGATTTCTCCAGCATGGAGGTCTTCAGAACATGCCTTCCTTTTCCATGTAGAATTCTCCAACAAAATGAAATACTCAGCATGTTTCAAAGACACCTAAAGGGCTATTTTAATGGTTTAGTGAGTAAACATTTAGAAAATCCAGGTTTAAAATAGACCCTTCTGACTGAAAAACTTGGCATACACCAGGGGTGGGCAATAATTTTTGTTGGGGAGCCACTTCAAGGATTTGGAAAGTGGTCAAGGGCCACACTCTTCCATGGCATTAATGGAGGAAGTGTGGGGTCTAGGATGGAGGTTGGGTGCCAGATCTGGGAGGGTATATGGGTGCAAGAGGATGCAGAGGGTTTGGATATGTGAAGTAGTGGAGGAGGAGTAAGGGGCAGAGGGCTGGGAAAGGGAGGGGCTGGAGTGCCAGAGGCAGGCTCTGGCCAGAAGTCTTACCTGCCAGCAGCCAAACCAGCCTGCCTGCAGAGCTAAAGGCTTGCAGAACTTAAAATGTTTCTGCCTGCCTGGCCATGTGCTTGAGTGA
Source organism: Rafetus swinhoei (assembly GCA_019425775.1). Lineage (NCBI taxonomy): Eukaryota > Metazoa > Chordata > Testudines > Trionychidae > Rafetus > Rafetus swinhoei. The sequence continues at coordinate 19,045,837 of CM033434.1, forward strand.
GTAACTGAGCAGGAGGGTAGGGTGGTTTGTGGCTGCCTGTTATTCAAACAGGCAGCTCCCATTGGCCACTTTCTGGACAGAAACTGGCCAATGGATTGCGCTGGGGGTTGAAGCAGCATCTGAATCTTCCCCCTCCTCTCTGGTTTTTAAAGAGAAAACGCTTCGCAGCCGCATTTCTGAGCATCATGCTGGGCAAGCAGGGGAGTCTGCCTGCGGCTCCCCACCAACTCCACAAGGCAGATCTGGTGGCTTGGCGAGCCGGATCTAGCCCACAGGCTGTATTTTGCCCTGGCCTGGCATACACTATACAAGTGATTTTTTCCTGTCTGGAAATGAAGTACATTACCAGTATAGAAAAGGTTGCCTTCTCTGTACTACATAACTTCCCATATTTCTACCAACCAGTTCTGTTTCCATCTACATTTTTGCTCCAAATTGATCTTAATAACAGTAACTCAGGAAAATACCTAAATGAAACAGGATCTATTAAAAAAGCAGAGAAGATCAAAGCTTGATAGTGCTTTGTACCTTAATTTAAAATTGATAAACTGAACTCTGTGATTAATGTTAGTCGGAACATATCAAGACTTGAGGTAAGAGCATGACAATTGCTAAAGGTGGCTGTTCCCTACACATTGCAAAATGAATACTTCTTACCTTCACACAGACATTTAGTGCTGGCATAGCTCAAGAAGTGGATAAGTGTGTCAAGAGATCATCCCATTAGCAGAGAGAGTTGAAGGCCTTCTAGGAAACTTCCTCCCAGGTCATGAACTGTTTGTATGTGCAGATACTTTGTGCACATCAGTTCATCTCTACTCCACTGCCTCTCCCGGATGAAACAGAGCTTTCTGATGTTTAATTTCTTCATCCATTTGTTTTTCCCAAAGTGGCTGAGATGTATATTTTATAATGGAAATCTTTTGAAAGTTTGTACCAATGTTTATGTGTATATCGTATCAATCTATCTCACAACTTCTGCATCTACCCAAGGTTGCTTTCTATGTAGTGTCTCAAGGCGGTAGTATTTCCAGACAAAAGCTTCACTCTGATCAGATTGTCTGACTTTTTTTTCTTTTTGAAAGTACTCTGTCCTTCCAGAAATAACTACATTACCATGCAGTCAGTTACCCCCACATACAGATCGTGACACTACTATCAAAATCCCTATGTGCACTCCATGTCAGCTTGTACTTTTATGGTTCTGAGTACAGCTACTGAAGATGCCTTTCCCTTTGAAAAGTCAGTATTTATTACCTGAGAAACAAACATTGCACTGTGAATATCAATAAAATAGATAAATAAGCAAGCTGAAATCTCCATTATCTCTTAAACAAAATGGCTCCTCTCTGGTGTTACCATATTTCCCAACCATACTTCATTTGTTCAGGAAATCTGAATAAAAATACTGAACATAGAAAACAGATCTGAAGGAGCTGCCTATAAAGTGAGTCTTTAGTTTAAAAACCATGTAGTTGACCTCAAAGACAAGGGCTCACATCAAACTATTTAAAAACTGTCATGGTACACAGAAGAATATGACAGGATTGTGTGTGACTTCAAAGTTCAAAGGTATGGCTTGCAAAGTCGGCATCAATGTCCCTTCAACATGTCACACACACTTTACTAAATCATGCCACCAGTAAATGTCTGTCCATTTCTTTTGGTTTCTTCCTCAATATATAAAATCTACTAGCAGATGTACCCAACGTTGTTTGGGTCCTTAACTATAGTAATGTTTGGCGGATTATTTCTGTAAATTAAAAAGAAAATGTACATGCTTTATTTACATGATTGTATGGGAGACAGGGGCTCAGAGCGGGGGTGGTGGTGCAGGAGTTGGGGCAGGAAGATTTTGTTACCACCCTTACACATCAAGCTGGGTCTGATGAAGAACTTTGTCAAGGCCATGGACAAAACACAAGCAGCTTTCAAGTACCTCCGTGGAAAATTTCCAAGGTTAAGTGAAGCTAAGATAAAGGAAGGTGTCTTTGTTGGTCCTCAGATTCGTGAACTTCTTCGAGATGATGCATTTGACCATGCACTGCGTGGCAAGGAAAGGACGGCATGGAAAGCCTTCCAGTTAGCGGCAATAAATTTTCTCGGAAACAACAAGGCAGACAACTACAGGTTGTTGGTGGAAAACCTCCTCAAGGCATACAAAAGCCTTGGTTGCAACATGTCACTAAAGATACATTTTTTGCACTCTCATCTAGATTTTTTTCCACCGAACTGCGGAGCAGTGAGCGATGGGCACGGCGAGTGATTTCACCAGGACATTGCAACAATGGAGAAATGCTATCAGATGGAGCCCATCAATGCTTGCAGACTATTGCTGGACAATGACAAGAGATGCTCCATTTAATGAATACAAGAGACAAGCCAAGAAGCGCGGAGTAGACACTGAATAGGACTAAACTATGTACATAATAGTTTTTTGCCTTTTGTTTCATAATACATTTTATATATATAATCCTTTTGCTGATTTTTAAAGTGTTACATAAACAGGACAGGTGAAATATTATCATGTAAAGCAACCATAAACACATGAAAAGACCTAGGTTTCCAATTTATGATTAAAACTCTACTATCTACACAATATACATAGATGTAAAATGTAAAAACTTAAATATCTTGGAAACAGTAGCCAATCAATTGTTTTAATTGTCATATTTGAATTCAGCACATCAAAATACATAATAAATAGCACATTTTATCTCTGAAGCAGACGACTTCTAAAAAATTGTAGACCAGTGATATAAAAGTCTACTGGATGCATGTGTTTTTAAGATTCCACAACAGCAAGGCTGGTAACAGCAACAGCAATCATTAGATGCCAAGCAGAAACTAAGTAAAAAATCCAGGATTTGAATGTTTTTACCATTAGAAAATGTTTATAGGACACATTTTCCCTGAGTCAATGTTTGCAATTTCTGGATCTTCAAAGCTGTCCAGTTCTGTAATAAAATCTATGTTCAAGAAAGATGTATTCAAACTGGAACAGGTGCAGAGAAAGGCTACTTGGATGGCCAGGGGAATGAAGAGTCTGATTTATGAGAGGAGACTAGAAGATCTTGTCTTGTTTAGCCAAGCAAAAAAGGGGCTGATAGGGATACAATAGCTGTAGATTGATATATCCTGGGCTAAAAACTAGGGCAGAATAAGAGCTGTTTAAAAGTTAAAGAACATTTTTGGCAGAAAAACAAATGGGTATAAACTGGCCATGAATAAATTTAGGCTTGAAATTAGAAGGTTTCTAACTTGTAGATGAGTGGTATGGGAGTATAATCTAACTAGGTTCAAAATCCTAATTAGCTCTAAAGTAGAGCTTGATAAATTTATGAATGGACTAGACTCAATACCATTGAAAGTTCCTTCCAGGTCTACATTCCTATTTTCTTCTAGCACTGAATAAGGAATAGAAAAAAAAACAAATAATCTAAGCTGCGCTCTCTCCTGTACTCTCTTTCTTATCTGCTTCAATATAGGGCTCCTGCCTTGCCTCATATCTTTTTCAGACACTCTTTTTGCTACAGATATAATGAAACTGTATGTATATTCTAACACCTCTTATGTTCATATTCAGCTTGAAGATCACTTCTAGCATGTGGCCAATTATATGTGGACTCCATTATCTTTTTGAAACACATGGCTGACCAACAACTTTACGTTGGAGATGTTTGTCACATAGGATGTGTAATCTCCTTAGATAATCCTTGAAAACTTCATCACCAGTTTGGACAAGGTTTCTGCCAGCTCCTCTAAGCATTTCTGTCTGCTAGCAGGTCTGGAGAATTTCACAATACCAAGAATGGCCTTGTCCCTGGATTGAAAACTGTTTGCTTTTATTAGTGCACCTCTTCTGCATTTCAGATTCAAAGACAAAAGGTACTTTGTTCCTTGTCCAGTCTTGACACATGCAATGCCTTCTTATTTGATGTGCAAGGAACACTGGCTCCAATCTAGCACCAAGAATCAAATAGCTGGGTAGTATTTTATCACATACAACTGTATTCTGAACAGCTTAGAAGGCCATGTAACACCCCTATTTATGTCATTGCTAAATTCAGTCCAATGTTCAGTCAGCTTACACCATGTCTGAATGTGGTTCCACAAATTTCACTACTAAGAGGAACAATGTGCTAACTTTGCTGAACACACTTCCAGAGCAAAACCTCATCTCATACTATCCTTGACAATTTGTGCATCTGGGAGCTATCCATCTTGTACCACCAATATTTGACATTTTACAGATGCATCTCACCTACATGAAAACCATCAATGTTACACACAATTCTGAAAACAATTTATTTTACATTCAACACCTTCTCTAAGGCTGTTTTTGTTTACTCTTTGAAAAGGAGCAATCCATCAAAATTCAAGTCTTCCCTCAACTACTGAACTAGCAAAGAGAAATTGGTTAAATTTTTCCCATAAGCCTGTTGGTTTTGAATACAACCTTATGATTTTTTCATTATGTAACAAATGAGTAATATTAAAGAGTTAGGGATATTGTCCTGAATTTATGAGAATCTTTAAACTTTGTTAGTATAATTCTCTCATAATTTTAAGATGCCATCATATGTCTAATCTTGTTCGACTTAATGAAGTGAACCTTATGTTACTTGCGAATTGTATACCAGTCTTCCTCCTAAACACTACAAACATAATTCCATCCACTTTAGAACTGCTGTTCAACTTCTAAACACCATTTGCAGTGTTTAAATTTTTCAGGTGTCCTAATCTTGAACAGGTTTATCATGATTTCTATTATATGTTGCGTAAAGTTTTCTAACCACCACCATGGATAGTATTGATCACAAAATGCATTAATCAGAAATGTGCAGACTATCCTGGAAATAATTTAGGAAAATTTTTGCAGAAAACTGGTGTTGCAACAAAGTGCTAGGTTGTGTTAAAAAGAACAAACAAGGTGATATTAAAATATTTGGGCCCTAATTAGATTTCATTTGGAATGTAATATGGGATACAGAACATTAATCACCACTCTTTAGGTTCATTGGGTAATCTTGCAATAACTGCTCTAGCTGCGTACTGCCATTAGAAATACAGATGGATATTTATTGCTTTAACAAATCAGTTAAGTATTAAAAATACAGAAGAATTTCATTTCATCTGGCCTGCACAACTCTGTGCTGAGTCCCATTTCCTTCTCACCTCAAGAGTAGGATTTAGGAATGGATTTTCTTAAAGCTGCTTTTGCAGAACTCTAGGATCTGCACACAGACCTAGGAGATAAATCTCTAACTGTACATAAATATGCAGATTTTGCATGTATACTGAAAAAACTGTCTCCTATTGTAATTACAGTAAGGGTGTGTCTAGACTACAGGGTTTTTTCCGAAAAAAGTAGCCTTTTTTTGAAAAAACTTCCCCTGCGTCTAGACTGCTGCCACGTTCTTTCAAAAGTAAATTGAAAGAACACGGCAGTTTTTTTGACCGTGGAAAACTTCGTTTTACGAGGAAGAACGCCTTTTTCTCGAAAGTGCTCTTTTGAAAATGGTGCTATGTAATGCAAACTGTGCATTTTCAAAAGAGAGCATCCAGACTGCCTGGGTGCTCTCTTTCAAGAAAGAGTGGCTTGCTTTTTCGAAAGTACTGGCTGTAGTCTAGATGCCCTTTTTTGAAAGAGGCTTTTTCAAAAGTATCTTTCGAAAGAGGCTTGCAGTCTAGATGTGGCCTTAGAGCCTTGCAATCTCAGAGCTGCATTTCTTCTCTCTTCTTGCTCTCTTTACTTGTATCTCTGGCTGATAGATTTCTACCAACCCCCCAATGTCAGTGCCACATATTCTGCATCCCTTGCAATCTAATACTCCCACTTCTACCTCCCCTTCTGTGCCAAGGGTGGAAGGTCTTGTCTAAGAGCTGAGGCTTTGTCCTCTGTTGTGTTAGTTTTGATGGATAAATTGGCTTAAAGGCATCAATAGAACCCAGTCACTGTCCAACATTAAAAAACCATGGTAAACAAGTACCAGGTGAAACAAGAACCAGCCGGGGTGGTGATGTCATCAGGGTCCCCCTCTTTCTGGCCATAACATCACTTAGGACCAGGATGAACCTGGGGTTCCAAGGAATGGTGGAGCTGGTAGCCATGATGGTAACCCTTTTCACCGCAGCCTCCATCTGTTCTGTCAGTTTAAAAAAAAAATAATTCCCACAAACTCTTTCTGTTAACAGATCACCACAAAAAGAATGGTGGGTGGAATAGCCCAATCCCCTCATTATTGTGTCCACCAATAAGGACTAACGTCCAACATACCAATTTTGGATCATTTACATCTGGCTTCACAGCTCCAGTTTCTAACAAGCATAATTCCAGCACAGTCCTTGAACTATATAAGCTTGGATGTTTTGTTCAGACTAAATTGGTTATTAGGTCTCCCTTCTAATTTAGTTATTCTTCAGGCTCAGATTTTGCTATGGATATTTTTAGGAAACATCACCACGCCTGCTGATGGGAAGGGACAAAGGGGGCAAATCCGGTGATTCAAGGTGATTCTGAATGCCACAGCAGGGGTGCTGACCGTCCGAACAGTATTGGGGACTGCCTCAGCCCCACCCCTTCCACCTAAGACCCCACTCCTTCCTGGAGTGCTGAACTGCCCCCTCCCTCCCTTGCCCAGGGACCGAGCAATCGTGTCAGCTCTCCTGAAAGTAAAGAACAGGTCATGAGAAATAAAAATTCACAGAAGCTCATGACCTGTCCATGATTTGTATTAAAAATATCCCTGACAAAATGGTGATTGAGGGGCATCCAGAACCCACAGCAACTGAAAGCTCTACAGGCCCCTTGCAGCAGCTGGGACCTTGGGTGTCCCATTGTAGTTTGTTGCAGCTGAACCTCTATCGGCAGCCACTCATCACCCACCACAATTGAAACTCTACAGGGGGGGGACCTTACTGCCAGGTCCCCTAGCCACCTACCACAACTGAAGTGCTGTGGAGTATGTTTTGTGCCATACAGTTGGGCAGCTGCAGGGGGCGCCACCACCTCCACAGCTGCTGAGCCACTGTGGGGTCTGATCACCAACCATAGTAGCTGGGCTGTTGCAAGAGTCCTCTCTCTGCCAACCTCACTGGCTGGGAGTTCCTGGAGACTGCTACTGTATGTAAGGACTGGGAGCTAGCTGCCAGCGGCTGGTGAGAGTTGCAGGGCTGCCTCCTGATGGCTCCAGCCCTGAGGCAGAACATGTCAGAGGTCTCTGGGAGTCATGGATTCTATGACTTTCGTGATCTCTGTAACATAATCATTGCCTTAGTTATTCTGTTTCCCTTGCACACCTTTTCCCAATCAACATTTGTTATTATAGGCTATGGTAACATTTTATGAACTTTCTCTTTTTTAAAAACAGTCGAGCTCACAATTCAAATAAAATGATAGGTCCAATTGCCACAACGCCTGTTTGCAAAGCCTGTAGTCATGATATGGGGAGGCAGGGGTCTTATTCCCATTAGGTCCCAGCATAGATGTACAGGGTTGGGTCACAATGTGAACCTCTCCCCCCATGCGCACACACTATTCCAGGTGCTCAAACATGAGTGACGTGAAATAGCAGCAGATTTTCCCCACCATCAGCACTGCCTACACCAGAAGATGGACCTTTCACCACTTACATCACTTCTTAATACATTCAGGTGCTCTTGGGAGCCTGTCATCCAAATGTGGTACCGACAAAACCCTGCTTCGCTTAAAAGATTTAACAGGTGCACTGCCCAGGGTAGTACAGATGAATTTCCACATCAAGTAACACATCTTGAAATGTATCATTAGCAGCAGATGAGAGGCTTCAAAGTAACTTCCAAAACAAATATGCCACATAAAACAGTGTTTGATCCCCTGAAAATTAAGAGCCAAGATCTTTATTTCTTGTTTGAAGGTAGCATCACTGTTCTTGCCCTGGTTTCTATCTGTGATGTATTATACTCCTAGCTTAACCAGACTGTTCCCAATACATATTCATGAAAGAATGTTAAAGAAATAATGCATGTCAATTCCTGAGTAAGAGTGTTTTTAGACCAATTATTTACCCCATTAACCTCTGGTCATTTATAACAAGCTATCATATCATTAACACAACAAGTCAATAACTGCAGTCAGTACATTTCCAGCCCTATGCCCACAGTGTCCTCAGACTTCAAGTAATAGTATGATTAATAGGACATTCTCATACACATATAGTGTGCTGATAAATATTTTGCCTGATACTGCATATTAAGTTTAGTTGATCTCAGCAGTAGTCAGCTCTTCCTTATCATAGCCCTACCTAATGTTCACCGATCTGCACTGAGAATCAGGATTTCCAGATGTGATATGTTACTGTGTTTCACATTGGAATGGAAATAGTTCTTAAGAATCAAGTACTTGCCAAGATCTTCTTAAAATTAGCATTTTCTTTGTGTATCTATCTCCTTTCTGTCAAGTCAAGGCTCAATTCAAAACACAAACCTACCCATGTCCATTGTAAAAATAACTTGCATAAGATTAATCCATGTGGTCCTCCCACCTTGCGGGAAAAGGTCCCCAGTAGTAACAGCGGTGTGAGCCCTATTTCCTACTACATCATTCTGCAGAAGGAACTGAGAGCTCTGCCACCCAGCACTCTAAATACCTTTGATGGAATTTTCATAAGCATCCAGCACTGAGCTCATTCTCTTTCCATTGGCTTCAATGAGAGCAGGGTTGGACCAACTCTCAGTGTTTTTCAGAAGCCCATTCTTTATTGCCTTCAAAGTCTAGTTGTAACCACTTTAACACTAACCTCTTATAAGCAGAGATACTCTATGAAAGAAAATATTCATCTGGAGTCAAGGCGTCTATCGCTTCCACCCACAGAAAGGAAGAAGGAGTAGAGGCAATCAGAGAATTTAGTAAATAAAGAAGGCTAAAAGATAATTTGCATGATTCATAGTTTTCTCCATTGCAATTCTTTTATTAGCAATACTAATAACTGAGACTAAAGTAGTTGAAGGTGGAGGCCAAACTGATTTTAATAAACCTCTTTAATAAGTATTTTTAATGTAGAAGGCTTCATTATATTGCTAAAATAGGATGCTCCAGACTCACAAACTGCAAGGTGCTAAGGCTATGTATTAAAAATAAACTGATTATCTATCATGTTAAATTAATAACCTTGCCATGTACCAACTGATGTCAGTACTATAAACAACAATGAAACCCTCCAGAGCAAATATCTGATAGATTAATTTACAGATTAGAAGAGTAAAGTTAGCATACATCAATGTTCTGCATTCCAGAGGACTTAGATGGATTTGCATCTTCCCACTGCACTTACATAATGTACGACATTGTCAATCTGAAGAGCAAGAAGTGCATACAAATATATGCATGTATACTACATTAAATACTTCACCTGCTTTTACACAACAGGAGAGGTTTCTAGGGAAAAAAAGCCCTCAAGAAAGACATTTTTAATGTTAAACTGCTTGGATCCATCTTTTTCAAGTGGAACACAGAATATTTAATTAATGTAACAGTTGTACATACAGCACACAAACTTATTAGCTTCTTATTTACTAGCACACTGAGAACTACCATTTCTTAGAGCAAACATGATGCTTTTTTTCCCCTGCATAACTACTTTAAGCCCACAAAAGGATGTTTTTGCTGTTATAATACTGGTGTAATGTGCATTCCCCATTAGCTCTGTATAACAGTTGGGAAACGAATATGAAATTTAAAAGAAAAGAAAATTCGTTACACCTATACTTTATCCTTGGCTTGATTCTCTTCCTATTGAAGCGTTATACTAAGCTTTCAATCAAACGTCTACAACAAAGCACTTACACTATAATCTTCTGTTGAGAAAAAATGATAACTAGTTTTCTTTAGCTTACACTTTTGGAAAAATCTCAAAATCAATCTTTCAAAATATCTTCCTGAAAGCCTAAACTGAATAAAAACCCTGCAACAACACAAAGTAATCAGCACTGATCCAGAATACTTCTTTAAACTTTGAATGAATTACAGAATCTTACATTTTAGAATTCTATCCAGACCTTAAAAGCAGAATATGTTTATAGTCAAATAGCATATTAAACCATTCAATGTATGCATGACCTTTTTACAGATTCCATTAATTAAATATTCCAGGGTCTCTACATTATGTTAAAGTGATCCCTACAAAGAACTTAGCCTGATGTGCAATACATACTATTTTTCATACAACAATTTTGTAAAAGACAACATTTTATTCATATATTTTGAAAAAAAACCTTATGATTTTAATATGGCCTACTTTCTGAAAAATTGTATATCATCAACACATTATATATTACAATATATGTTACTATGGACCCAAAGGAAGTCTCTGCCTACTTTCAAGAACCTCCACGTAAACCTAAAGACATTCTTCAGACAATAAAAATTATGTGCATCACTTAACTGATAAAGGTTTGGCATTCATACATTGTTTAAGGGTTAACTCCAATCCCAAATGCTACAGAAGAATGGCTTAGCCTACAGAAACTGGGTTTCATCATTCAGGCTACAGAAGAGGCAAAGTGCTAGCACTCAGCAATAATCACCTCTGCAGAGTGTTCTCTACAGAGCAGAGCAATGCTGAGCTAAGTGATTAAACTTCTTTACCCATACTGATGAGTTGAGGGGCAAACACTGGTCTGAAAGAGCAATGTAGAGAAAATACCCATTGCCCGGGCCATGCCCTGCAGCAAATGAAGTACATAGTGACCTTTGGAAGGATCTTCTGTGACAAGATTAATAGTTTAATTCAGTGTGCTCAAAAGCTACATTTAACTGGAATAGAGATGGGGCAGTCACGATTGCCAATCATGGACACAGAAATAGATTAAAAGGGTGAGAAGGCATTACCCAAAACACGCAATCATTGCTTCCTGACACATACTGGGCATGCAATTCTTAACAACCTACCAGCCTGCAGCCCTTGTTCTTTTGCTCTTATTCCTGTTCCGCTAAGTGTAATACCTAGCGGTCCCTAGGCATTTCTATCACCCTTCTCTGCACCCTGTAGATTAAAGGCTTGTTTGTGAATCCTCTAACAAATTTCAAGAAATAATAATTCAGGTGTATGCATCTGGGCCCCTGGAAGTGGGAAAGAAAAGTAGAATCCACTGCTTCCTCCAAGCAAGGTATAAAACTATGGTACGCCCACATCTTGAATACTGTGTACAGATGTGGTCTCCTCACCTCAAAAAAGATATTTTGGCCTTGGAAAGGGTTCAGAAAAGGGCAACTAAAATGATTAGGGGTTTGGAACGGGTCCCATATGAAGAGAGGTTAAAGCAACTGGGACTTTTCAGTTTGGAAAAGAGGAGACTGAGGGGGGATATGATAGAGGTATATAAAATCATGAGTGGTGTGGAGAGGATGGATAAAGAAAAGTTATTTATTAGTTCCCATAATAGAAGAACTAGAGGACACCAAATGAAATTAATGGGTAGCAGGTTTAAAACTAATAAAAGAAAGTTCTTCTTCACACAGCGTGTAGTCAACCTGTGGAACTCCTTGCCAGAGGAGGCTGTGAAGGCTAGGACTATAACAGAGTTTAAAGAGAAGCTAGATAATTTCATGGAGGTTAGGTCCATAAAAGGCTATTAGCCAGGGGGATAGAAATGGTGTCCCTGGCCTCTGTTTGTCAGAGGCTAGAGAAGGATGGCAGGAGACAAATCGCTTGATCATTGTCTTCGGTCCTCCCTCTCTGGGGCACCTTGTGCTGGCCACTGTCAGCAGACAGGTTACTGGGCTAGATGGACCTTTGGTCTGACCCAGTACGGCTGTTCTTATGTAAGGTATTTGACCAATGTGTTCACAGGGCATGAAAGACAACAGAATTGCCCACAGCCCTGTCCCTCTCATGTTCTCCACGTACAACGAACAGTGCAGAGCCACCAAAGGAGCTGTGTAGCATTGCCTACTGGAGGAGGGAAGACATTGCAGGGATTCTACTGTCTAGCCACGCCCCCCCCGTGAAGAGACCTTTTCTGCTGCATTTTGGACCCTTGTCCAAGTTGAGGGAAATGAAAACAGGGATAGGATTTTCCCCAATCTCTAGAAGTCTGCAAGTAATATAGCACCACATGACTATGTGACCAAATAGAAAAGCCTCCTAGAAGTCAGGTCTCCTTTTCTCATGTTGGCTAGAACAAAAACAGGAATAATTGTCCTAGAGCACTAATTGTAGAGTACGTTAAAAGGAAATGAGCATTTTTCCCACTGAACTAGAGATGTTTTGCCAAGGTCTGTGCCACATCTTGATCAACAAAACTATTTTTATCCGTGTAGCACTGAATTGCATAAAAAATGCTGTCTGTATTTCTACAGTGCCAGTGGAGGTGGGAGTGCTTTGGCCAAAATATCTTGCCCATCAAGAATATCACCTTTGCTTTTAATCCAGAACATGCTACTACAAATTATAAAGTTATTTTAAATACAGAACCACATAGTTCTGTTTTCTTTTCCAGGAGAAGACTAACTTCATATATACACTATGATTATCCATATGAATTTACAAGTCAAGAAAGCACAGAAGAAACCCTGTACATCATTTTTTCCTCTCAGAATCTGCAATTTGTTCTATGTGGCTGTCGTCTGCTTTAATGGAACCAGTTCTAGAAGGTGGTTGGAAGGAGATGACGATATCTCTGAGAGGACACATTCAACATTTTGGAAGGGTAAAGCCCAAAAGTGACTGAGTAAGTAATACTGAAGTAAACAATTCTGGTTTACTTAGTTCCACTTGAGTTCTCTTATTGTACAAAATTGACTCAACTGAAATTGCTTCAAATATATTTTACTATGAACCCATCTTTCTTTGAATTTCAAAGCATGCTTAAAGGAAATTACCATCCAACAGTTTATTAAAACAAATAAAAAAAACCACCAGTGGAACAATTTAAACCAAACTGGTAGAAAAACCCTTTTCACCTTTTGGAACTTGTTCTTCAACATTTCCTCATCCTCACTCCAAAAAACAAAACAAACAAAAAACATACAAAACCATATCTCAGATAAATGGCATTTGCAGCAGGCCTGAAGGGAACCTAGTCCAGGCTATTTTGAAGCTAGGGTGAGCAAAATATTGCTGGGGTCTGAGGCCCTCACATATAATTTCTTGCTGCTTTCCCACCTCCTCATTCACATAGATAGATAGATAGATAGATAGATAGATAGATAGATAGATAGATAGATAGATAGATAAAACGAAGAGAATCCAGCTTGAGCACAACTACTGCAGTATGCTGTGAGAGAGGAGTTGTCTCTCCAGGATGTACAGCTGTAGTCAGTTAAGCTGTCTTCATTTTAAAAACATCTCAAGATCCTGCTCACCTATGAATAATACTCTTACAATATATTTTATTTAGTTGCTTTTCTTTCTTCCTTCTTCAATGCTACACTTAAAAAAAACAGTTTTGGAAAACCAAGACGGTTCTAAGGACACTTTATGTAGCTGGTGTGGTATTTGTCACTACTCCCCTCCAACACACTACCACGCACGCACACACTGGAGACACAATGGGGAAAAAAACTTTATTATATATTACAAAACACCATCACCTAAACTTTTAACCCCTGAGTCCTATATAGTAACAACCCAATGCAGATTCTTGCTAGCCATTTTCTCTTTCCCAAACACCCATTGAAGCAATATTCTCAAACCACTTCACAGAACATTTAGTTATAGTATAAAAGCATTATATACACAATGACTACTGCGTTTCAGAGAAAAGAAGAAATTATATAGTCACACAGAGATAAAAGCATCATGTTTGGTTATGGAAGCATATATTCCGGGCTCACTGCTTGGGCATGGCAATCCTAAAGTCTCATATTTCCTGTTTAGAATGATAGCTTCTTTTAATAGAAATGAACTGTAGTCTTTAATAAGAAACGGTAATATTTGCTAACCTTAAGGTCTTTTTACATGCATATATACATAAACAGCTTACTAAAATAATAAAAAGCTGCTTGAACTAGATGTGTATTCAACATAGGCAATACTATGAAATTAAATAAATGCGATTTAAGAATATCTCATACCACACATCACCCACGGAGGTGATGAAATATTTAGTACTTTTGAAGAGACACACTTCAGTTTGGATCAGAAGCACTGGAATATAAAGGTCCCTTTTTTAATTGCCCATAAGACTTTGTTTTGTAACTTATTAAAAGAAAATGTCTTCTGTAGACATTTTTCTATATACTTTCCCTTTTAGCTATTCATTAGCAAATGTATGCAAGCTACTTGAAAAAAAGTCAATCTTTGTTTTCTGTTGAAAGAAGGCTGCCATCTTGGGTTTAGAGAAACTGGAGGAATCTCTAACTGTTCTTGAAAGACTAGCACTATACAAAATACTACTCAGTGCTGGACTAATGCCCCCACCCTGCCACTGGGCAATGCAGACCCTAAACCACTTCAGCTCTGGGAAAATGCAATTCTAAGGCACAGCACATAGGTAACCAACTCCCCAAAAGGACTGAACCCCAAATAAATCCATCGCTCACTGTATACAAATTTTACACAATGGAAGTTCATTCAGGTAAGCCCCCTTATTCAATCATAGAATCATAGAATACTAGGACTGGAAGGGACCTCGAGAGGTCATCGAGTCCAGTCCCCTGCCCTCATGGCAGGACCAAATACTGTCTAGACCATCCCTGATAGACATTTATCTAACCTACTCTTAAATATCTCCAGAGATGGAGATTCCACAACCTCCCTGGGCAATTTATTCCAATGTTTGACTACCCTGACAGTTAGGAACTTTTTCCTAATGTCCAACCTAAACCTCCCTTGCTGCAGTTTAAGCCCATTGCTTCTTGTTCTATCCTCAGAGGCCAAGATGAACAAGTTTCCTCCCTCCTCCTTATGACACCCTTTTAGATATCTAAAAACTGCTATCATGTCCCCCCTCAATCTTCTCTTTTCTAAACTAAACAAACCCAATTCCTTCAGACTTCCCTCATAGGTCATGTTCTCTAGACCTTTAATCATTCTCGTTGCTCTTCTCTGGACCCTCTCCAATTTCTCCACATCTTTCTTGAAATGTGGTGCCCAGAACTGGACACAATACTCCAACTGAGGCCTAACCAGCGCAGAGTAGAGCGGAAGAATGACTTCTCGTGTCTTGCTCACAACACACCTGTTAATGCATCCCAGAATCATGTTTGCTTTCTTTGCAACAGCATCACACTGCTGACTCATATTCAACTTGTGGTCCACTATAACCCCTAGGTCCCTTTCTGCCATACTCCTTCCCAGACAGTCGCTTCCCATTCTGTATGTATGAAACTGATTGTTCCTTCCTAAGTGGAGCACTTTGCATTTGTCTTTATTAAACTTCATCCTATTTACCTCAGACCATTTCTCCAATTTGTCCAGGTCATTTTGAACTATTACCCTATCCTCCAGATTAGTCGCAACCCCTCCCAGCTTGGTATCATCTGCAAACTTAATAAGCGTACTTTCTATACCAATATCTAAATCGTTGATGAAGATATTGAACAGAGCCGGTCCCAAAACAGACCCCTGTGGAACCCCACTTGTTATGCCTTTCCAGCAGGATTGTGAACCATTAATAACTAGTACGGTTATCCAGCCAGTTATGCACCCACCTTATAGTAGCCCCATCTAAGTTGTATTTACCTAGTTTATTGATAAGAATATCATGCGAGACCGTATCAAACGCCTTACTAAAGTCTAGGTATACCACATCTACCGCTTCTCCCTTATCCACAAGGCTCGTTATCCTATTAAAGAAAGCTATCAGATTGGTTTGACATGATTTGTTCTTTACAAATCCATGCTGGCTGTTCCCTAACACCTTGCCACATTCCAAGTGTTTACAGATGATTTCCTTAATTACTTGCTCCATTATCTTCCTGGCACAGAAGTTAAACTAACTGGTCTGTAGTTTCCTGGGTTGTTCTTATTTCCTTTTTATAAATGGGCACTATATTTGCCCTTTTCCAGTCCTCTGGAATCTCTCCTGTCTCCCATGATTTTCCAAAGATGATAGCTAGAGGCTCAGATACCTCCTCTATCAGCTCCTTGAGTATTCTAGGATGCATTTCATCAGGCCCTGGTGACTTGCAGGCAAGTAACTTTTCTAGGTGATTTTTGACTTGTTCTTTTTTTATTTTACCTTCTAAAACTACCCCCTTCCCACTAGCATTCACTATGTTAGGCATTCCTACAGACTTCTCAGTGAAGACCGAAACAAAGAAGTCATTGAGCATCTCTGACTAGTTTATTGATAAGAAGGATATGAAAGAAGGATATGCACACAGGTTGTTCCCCACAGGTAACACTTATTTACACTGGGGTTAATAGTAAACAAAAGTGTTTTTATTAAGTAAAAAACAGTAGGATTTAAGTAGCTGCAAATGAAAACAAACAGATCAAAGAGTTACAAAATTAAAAAGAAGAGAAAACCCATAGCTAGTTCTAATACACTAAAACATATTTCAAACAATCAATTTTTTACCTAACGAGCTGTTCTTGTCCTAGCCATAATCTTCAGGTCAGAGACTCTTTTACCCTGTCCTGGGTTTCCTGCCCTCTTTTTGATGTGTCCATGCCATCCAAAGACAAAGGGACTGATAGTTTCCCATTGCTTAAACATATTTTTTCTTGGACAGGAATCTTTTGTTCTGTATCCTCCCCTTCCATGGTCACACTGATATCTCAGTACAAGGTGGATGGTCACAGGGATTCCAAGAACCAACCACTGCTTAGACTGAAGGAAAACGAGGCTTTTTATATGTCGTTAAGTTGATCATCCAGTCATTAAGTCTTCCAAGCACGTTTGCTGGCTCTCATTAGCACATTTAAAATTATAAACAATATCATACTTCATATTTCTAACTTTACACACAAGAATGATACAAACACCAAAATGAGATATACAGATCCATCAGACTGTAACATTAAAATTGATGTTACATGAGGTATTTTGTCCAAAACATTTCCAAGTTATGCATATTCATATGCCATTTCATAAAGCTTGGGGGGGACTGTCACAGCAACTATCTGAGAAGTGCTTCAAAAGTGTGATTAAGAGAGCTGAAAAAACTGAGCACGACTATTGGAAGGAATAATACATTTATTAACTAATTTCATTCTAGGTAATACGTGGTCAGTGCTAAACCATTTACACCTTCTCCTACAGAATCACTATAATCTATGCTTAATGAGAAATAACTGGATAATATGGTAGCCCTTGCTCTGTATACAGTGGTAGGAATAAACAGGGCTCAGTGAAGTGGAGATTCCTCATCATAAACAACCCTATGTCTCCTGTTGACACCATACCAAATGTCTTGCAAGCTTGAAGTAAACTAGATGCAGAGGGTGAAATCCTTGGCATCATTAACATAAATGGCAAAACTCTCCTTGACTTCAGTGTGCCAACATTTCACCCAGGCTGTAACTATACATGTGGCTTAGCTGTTGTCCCTGTGCGTACAGGCTCTCTTGACAGTTTCCTGGCAGTGTTCATTCCTCTCAGGAACCAAAGCCTAACCCTAAAGCATTATTCTTCCTTTTCTTTCCCCCTAAATAGACTCATTTTTTCAGCCTCTCTCCTTCGGGGCTGATACCTCATACATGGTCATAATAGGCCAAGTACTGACTGAATTAAAGCAGTAAGTAACCCTCCAATAGAAGGAATGGAATGTGTGTTTGGTGCTATATCAAAAACCAGCTGTTGCCAAGCACACCTATTACTCTAAAATGGGTTATTGATGCCACAACAATTAGATATAGCCAACAGGGGTTTGCTAAAGTAGCAATTATCAAAAAATCCCAAGAGCATGTATTAGTAGAAACATATGTAACATCTCTGACATCTGGGAGCATCAGCCAGACCTCATAGCCAAAAGCAAAAAGCCCTGGACTTCCCCATGAGCTCCTATCCTCCTGCCTCCCTCCATGACCACCTGGGAGAGAAGACAGAAAAGTATAGCTGGGGGTAACCAACACCATATGGTTCCCTCAGGATACTGCTGCTGCTGACTTGCCTACACTACAGTTGCATTATCAATATTATTTTCCAAAACAGAAAACTCACTGAGGATAAAGTTGTTTCTAATATAAGCCTTGACAATTTGCCTGTAGCTGTTACAGGTGAAAAATGTTTTATAAATCTGTTGTGATCTGGGACCATGAGCAACTCAAGAGTAACTCTGAGTGACTCCCATATCAAAGAACTGTTTGGTACATCCATTTCTTACTGCTTTCAATATAGCCAGAGCTGGTCAAATGAAGCGTTTACAGTCCTGCCACCCTGATAGTAGACCCTCAAGGCATCCTCTCAGTAATATAATTACACTGTACCATCTCCTCAAAAGTCAGTACAATGTATACTTTTAAGTGAACACTTACTGTCACTTTAAAGATTACATATCATGGAAGTGTTCTTATTCAATGTTTTCCTATGCACTGGGAGAATTTGCATTGCTTTAGGTGATTTCCACTTTGAAGAACTTTTAATTCACAGAGGAGCTGTCCCTAACTAAGAGTTTTACATCAGTGGGTAACCACTCTCCCTTTGAGAGTTTTCATGTTATTGTGTAATTCCTTCTTTGAAGATTTACATATTGATGGAGTGCCTTTGAAGATTTATACATTGTTGGATGGGAGTAACCATTTGAAAAATCTTCACGTGTATGTTCTACCTTGAGAAAAGTTTGCACCATAAGGGCTTGGCCTTTTTAAAGGTAGCTTCATTGTTAACTTTCATTTTAATAAAATAATCTGTTCTTTATTTAATGTAGGTAAATCTCTCTTTTTTTCTGAGTCTTGCTAGCCACCTGGCAATGCTCTTCAAGTATTCTTTGTTTCCAATCTCATCTAGATTTACTATGAGGTATCATGCGATGGCACAGCAGTCCAAATATTAACATGCAAAAGCAAGTATTGCATGTCTCTCTGAAATAATATCATCCTTGAAGTTCAAGAGGCAACCTTTCATCTGAGAAAGATGCAAGACTTTTGCTGATGCTTAGTGTCTCCTTTGCTACCAACAGGAACACTAACACAAAGCTGGAAATTAGAGGGTTCAGAAGTTTAGCATTAGATTATGGAGGCTTTGAATCTAAGGTGTCAGTTAACTTTTCCCAAGCAAGTAAGGACCAAATGTTAGCCTCTAATAGATTCAGTTCTTAGGGATCTGGTATAGAAAGTATACCTCATGTTTTGGGGAGTACAGGATCTTTCAAAAAAGGGTTTTATTTTCAAAAGATCCCAGTCTAAACTGCCATTTTTCTATCAAAA
The DNA here is from genome assembly GCA_019425775.1 of Rafetus swinhoei. Lineage (NCBI taxonomy): Eukaryota > Metazoa > Chordata > Testudines > Trionychidae > Rafetus > Rafetus swinhoei. The sequence continues at coordinate 19,065,132 of CM033434.1, forward strand.
AGCCCTGTGTAGAAAAAAAAATGTGGCCACCATTATGCAAATGAAGCACGGGAAATTCAAATCCCAGCTTCATTTGCAATTTCAAAATGTCTAATTTACATCCCTCTGTCAAAAGAGGGATGTAGTCTAGACACACCCTATGAGTCCAACACATTTCGTTCCTTTGTTGGTGATCTCACCAGAAAACCAAGTAATTATAGGTAAAGTATGTAAATTAAACTCTCATTCCTAGGAAGGTTTTATCATGGTTGTCCATACAGAAGCAGGCCTAATATATATTGGGAAAAACCTCTTTGTGCAAGATTCTTACTAAGGGATGCACCTTTATGAACCAGAAATCTCTGCTCCAGCAGGATCAGAGAATCCCAGTGTGCTCGGCAGGGGGGGGGGGTGGTGTAGGTTGGCCCATGCACCCATGTGATATGGTAGGATGATTGTGCGTGGCTCAGCTAGGAGCTGGGAATCCCAGTGTGAGGGCAGGGCAGGGAGGACCAGCAGCAGGGGGCTGGACCATGGAGGTCCAACCAGTACAATGATTTTTTCATACATGACTATTATAAAAATCAAGTCATTATGAATTAAAAATCATTGTACAGTAGATTTCTGGTAATCTGGAACCTTTGGGACCTGGATGGTGCCAGATTATCGGATATGACAGACTATCAGGAGGTACTATAAACTAGTTATATATACATATATACACACAGTATATACTGTATATAAAGTGTTTCTATCCCTTTTTATTGTAGCACAAGCTCTGTCCAGTGTCAGTCTGCCACTGGCATTGTGTGACTCGGTCCCATCCGGTTTCGCTCTGTTCAGCTGCTGCCGCTGCTGCCTTGTGACTCATTTTTTGTCGAAGCTCACTCACTAGGGTCTTGCCATTTTGATGCCGGACTTTTCTTATAAAAGTGAATTTCACAGTGCATATTTTAGATGCAGTTTTAGAAATACATACACATGAATACCTACACCTGAAGACCTTTAACCAGGAAGAGTTAAAGAGATTTGATTCACTATAAAAGGTGTGGCAAGACCTCACCATGTCATGAGCAACACAGTAATTGCTGCATAGAACCCTTCTTAAAGATTAACAGATCCCTCACAATTATATTTGTAACATAACTGGAATACAGTTAGCATTCCCCAGCACCCTTTGTCAAATTTAATTATATTCCCATAGGACTTGAACGTGGTCAGACAACAGCTGCACACTAGCAATGCATAAAAATGTATTAAACTCTACCAAATTTGAATGTCTCCACTGCTACCATAATAGCTGTTAGGTACAACAAATTCCAGATATCAACTTTAAATGTCACATAATCCACCAGAAGTCCATGGTTGCGAGGCTAGATTTTTTTCTGAACATTAATACTAAATTTTAATAGTTTGGAAAACAATAGTGACATTACAGTTTACATTCTAATCAAAATATCCAACTAAAAAAGTATTAGGGTAGATAGTATTTTAATGATAAATCTAAAGGTTTTTTTAAAAAATTATTTACTGTTATAGAGGGGCTAACACTTCTAAAGTCAAGATCACCCAATATTTACAGTATGTTCTATTATTTCCAGTATTTTGTATCTTAACTTTACTATAATGTATGTGATAAATGCAAGAGTGAATTTTGGTTGTGCTGAAATTTCAAAAAATATAACCTGTTGGCTCATTTTGAAAGTATACAAATGATATGTTTACAGGTCTTAGAAGCTTTTTATTGTTCTCCTATAATTTCAAAACATGTTAAAGAGTGCAGTAACTTTTGTAAGAAGTTACAAAGACATCGCACATACCTACACCTCAGTAGGGTGTGTACTCATAGCATTATAAAGGGACCTAAATAGGTATGCTTGAACTGATCTTGGTTTAAAAAAAAAAAAAAACACACAGGACCAGCTGTCACCTTCACATCTTGACATATGAAAAGTTTAGCTGACTTTTAAGACTCAGATTTTCAAAGTAGCCCAAGATTTTATTAAAATTAGTAGGAATTAAGTGTGCAGATAATTTACATTGCATTTAAAATTTCAGTCTAAAAATAACACATGCATGCATGCTGGTGCATCTCCTGATATCTGTTGGGACCACAAATGGAAAAGCAAGAAATGCTACCCTCACAATATTTTCTACGTGACTGATGCCAAAAATGTTTACTACAAAAGAAATAAAAATTTTTAAAAGGTCATACTTTCAGTATAAATTCCACAACAAAGAAGTTAAATAGAAAACTTAAAATTTTGGATATATATTTGAAATTAACCAAATCTGTAACCTATCTGAGGTTCACTCATCACTATTCAAAATTCTGCCAGTAGAGGGATGTGTGTGGGGTTGGGAAAGGGACAATATGAACATGTGTCATGAAAAAAGTTACACTAAATAAAGAGATAGACTGAGTTGCAAGGGTATACCCTTGCTATTACACATTGGAAGAAAAACTTCTTTGTGCAAGGTTTTACTACAATGATTTTCCATCGTCATAAAAAATCAAGTCTCTATGAATTAATTGCTGTAAGAAACAATGTTTCTTTTAAATGAGTGGCAATGAGATCACTTTGATAATGTAAGTGCCAGCAATTCAGTAAAAAATGATTTCCATAAGTCTTTCGAAAGCTTCCTATTGCTGTACAAAGGAAGTAATTCTTATGGGGGGGAAGGGGGGAACCAGATGTAGCAATCTCCATTCATTAGCGGGAAGCTGTTAAAAATTTGTGGTGATGCATTATATTAAATAACTACTGCTCAGCTCCAACTGAAAATATTTAGCCTTTTACTCTATTAAGTAATAGTTGGATATTTATTCTGTTTATTCTCTCTCTCAAGAGGCAAAGGAAACCTTTCCACCCACATTTATAAAACATTGAGCTGTTAGAGCCAAATTTTGTCTCTCTGACATTATTCCTCAAATAGGTGCAAATAACATACCCACTACTTTAACAGTATTATTTTACATTAGTTTACTGTCCAGCCACCCAACCATCTTTTCTCTGTACTATACAGTTACTCATGCAGAATACTTCATGTCAAATACAACCAAGAACGGGCCACAGGGAGAAAAAAAACCCCATACGCTCGGGTGCTTAATCCTTATACAGCAGACTTCCAATAATCCGGCACCTCTGGGGCCCCAGGTGCTGGTGAGGGACAGTGCTGCGGGACTGGAACCAACCCAGCAGCACCTCAGCTGCTCTGCCCCACGGCTTCCCCAAATCTGCCACTGCTGAAAGTGACCAGCGGCGGACTTGGGGAAGGGCGGGAAGAGCAGCTGGGGTGCTACCGGGTTGGTCCCGCAGCACCGCCCCTCACCTGAGCGGCGCTGCGGGACCAACCCGGCAGCACCCCAGCTGCTCTGCTCCGCACCGCTTCCCCAGGTCCGCAGCTGGTCAGTTTCAGCAGCGGCAGCAGCGGACTTGCGGAAGCAATGCGGAGCAGCTCCAATTGTCCAGCTGGCCGGAGCACTTCCAGGTTCCAGTTGGTGCCGGACTATCGGGAGTGCCGGACCACTGGATGCTGGACAATTGGAGTTTTACTGTAATATAATGCCTCTCCATGGTTAAATGTGAAGAGAAGGTATTGGGTGATATGGTGGCCTCATTTACTTCAGTGAAATCAACATTTCACTCATGTTCTGCCAACTCCGTGAGCAATGCTCCCCAGCATTTCTTTCCAGCTGAGTCTCTCTCCCACCCCATGGGTATGGCTAGACTACAAGTTTTTGTCGGAAAAGGGTACACAAAATGCGCTCCACATTTTGCGTACCTTTTTCTGATTCTTTTGTGGAAAGAGGCTTTTCTGACATTTGGCCCGTCTACACTGGCCCAAATGTCTCAAAAAACCCTCTTTCAAAAGCCCCCTTCTTCCTTGTAAAATGAGGAATACAGGGGCTTTGGAAAGAGCGGAAAGAAAAAAAAGCAGAAGAGCAAACGTGTTCCCTGGACACAGCGCAGTTTTTTCAGGATACCAGCCGAAACGCCCCTGCAGTCTAGCCGTACCTCATGTACTAGCTAGAATGTATTTTTTCATTTGTGTTTTTTTTCTATCACCTCTCATCTTTCACAGTAACTTTCAGCAGGCTAACATCCTGTCACAAGACCTTATTTGCATTGTTATGAGATGGAGATGCAATTTCTTTGGTATAAGATGAAACAGAGACAGAGAGAAAGAAAGATCAAAACGATAAAAAAGTTTGGGTGAGAGGTGGGAAATATGGTGAGGGGATTGAAAGTATAACATCTAGACCAATCAGTAAGAATGAAATTATTAACTGGTCATCTTAGCTCTAGCCATACCCACCATTCCTTGTCACCCCACACTTTGCATTACAAAAACTCAGCTATGTTTGCTTCTTGTCTAGGGTGGCACAGTTTTATCTTGTGGCAGTCAAATGTAAATGAGGTACTATGAAAGTTCAGGGCCAAGACACACCAAGGGGCAACATCTACAAAGGACATGGCCTATTTATCCCACTAAGAAAAGAATAAAAAATAGTTAAACCTTTGCTATGAAAACCTGCCAGCTGGGTTAGTACCAGAAGTGAATTGAAGATGGCATTAGCACTTCACAAGGGCTTGCACCACAACTTTCCAGTGATGAGTCATGAGATTCCAGGCCTTTCCTACTGCATCTCGTTTTGAGTATTTGGCTCACTGTAAAAGGAAGCCACAAAGTTAAATGCCACCACACTGGCAGAGTTCACCTGGTTTCCCACTGAAGTGATAAATTGCACACAATTTTTGACACACACTGTAAACTGGGCAAGGTTTCCTCATAAGGTTCGTGAACCTTAGCGAATCAATGAACACAGCCGGAGATTTGAGTCTGTAATAAAACATAAAACAAGGTGAATTGCAGAGGCTTTTGGAGACATTTCACACAGCTTTGGTTTCTCTTACTCAGATTCCACTGGGTCCTTCGGGTTGTGGAAGTTAATATGTCTAGAGAAAGAGAGAATATACTCCATGCAGCGAAATCTGCTGATTTAGAAAGTTTAGGGCTCAAATGTACACTCGTGCCCAAGGCTAGACTAGGGTAAAATGAGCAGCTTCCCCTCTCATCACCATCCTTTGCACAGGGCCAAACACAGGCCCTGCAGGAGTTCAGGCACAGCTCCTGCTTAGTCCCACTGGTCACATTAACCTCCTGGAAAGAGCTGCAAAAAGTAGGGCCACTCCCTCCCTCCCCAGGAGCCAACAAGTCCTGGCACTGAAAATATGTGTTGCAACTGACCCTAAAAAGTTCATTCCTCCAAGCTCCAGGAGAAACTGTGGCAGAATTAGCATGAATCATTGTGAGATTGCACTGCACCATGGTCCTGTTACAAGGGGATAGTGGTTCTTTCAGAGGGAAGAAACTAGTGACTGATCAGGTGGTCCCGAATTAGTCTGAGAGAGGGCAGATGGACCCTAGTGGAGCAGATCGCTGAAGCACAACAGGAAGGAGCTGGTGAAAGCTGCCTGTGCCCACAGGAAAGAGAGAGAAGGAGCAGCAGAGAGTTACCTAGGTGAAGCCTGCACAAAGCAGAAAGTTCTGCAGGCCTTTCCTGGGAAAGAGGGGGAGTTCCCAGAAAACTGGCAGAGGGAGATGTCTGCTGACCTTCTTGAGCCAGAGCGCTGTGCCTACAGAGTACCAGAGGTAGATGACTGCTGGTACTCTGAGCTGGTGGCCTGAAGACAGATATCCCAAGAGGACTGAAGGGGTGAGGTATGGTCAGAGACAAAACAGCAATACCAGGTAGGTGAGCATTGTAAGAGATACTGGAGCTAAGAGGGTCTGAGCATGGTGAGAGATGCCAGGGCTTTATGTCAATAGCTGGGTGGGAATTTAGTTCTTCTTGGTTTATAGTTAAAGGGTTTTCTGTGGTAAAACATTAACCACACGAGGGCAATTTATACTCAAAAGTTGTTTGGACTCTCTCTGACTCAAAAAAGGAGAACATGTGATATTGTTTCACTTTCTGGTGAAGTCTGGTTGTCCTGTGGCTTCTTGCAGGAAGACACCTCCAAAAGAAGGCACCTCACGACAGACTTTTCCTGTTATCACTCAGCAATCCTTGATCTTCCCTGCTTGAGCCTTTCAGCCAGCATCACATTTTTTTCCACACTCCATTTGTGGACGGAAGAGACAAGCACTGAATTGCCTTCCCTCAGATTAACCCCAACCAGGAGCAGTCTCCTGTACTTGAGGGCATTCCCTCCCCTCTTCATTCAGCCTACTCCAAATCCCCCCCCCCCAACCATGACCCAATCACAAAACTAACCATAGTATTTCTTGCCACATTCAACTGAGCTCATGGATCTTTCAGGACAGAGAGCAGGTTTCATATCCACCTACATAAAGCACTGTACACACCTTCAGCACAATGCTCCCCCATTTCAAATAGTAACCTCAAGAGATTTATTAGTTCTTGCTTTCAGTGTTTAAATACCAATAGCTTTAAAAACAAATGCCCGTTCGCAGCAAGGTGCGACGGAAGATTATGAATCTTGATTGCTACTACTCTCCCTCATCTCCCAGTCAGCATGCATCACTCACATCACAAGCTGTTATCCACTGCTGGAGCTTGCAATAACTGAAGCTACGCTTCAGTGACTCTTACAGTTATTTATAACGATACATGCATGTTATTTAGATGCAATGATTCTTTAGTTTGAAAATAGGCAGCATGCTCCCAAAATATCTGTCATTGTTTCGAGCACTAGGACTCCAATGCAGCCCTGCATACGTTACAGGTGCTTAAAGGAAGGTGACTTTAAAACAACAGATGCACAAATGATAGGATAGATTGTTTTCATATAAAATGACCACAAAATAATTCATGCAACTCTTATTCTAACTGACAAGAGGCCCTTGCACAGACAGCTCTTGATACCAACACTAATGATCTGCAAGGAGGGAAACACAGAAACTGACGTTTGTCAGAGCAGGGGGCCACTCAGAGACCAGGCCACTGACCTTAGAATACCCCTCCATGTTTCTGTGATAAGAGTTTGAATAAGCCATCCATGGATTTTGAGTGAAATGGGCAGATAATCCTACCCTACTCTTTTGTTTTGAAAAACTGTGGTTCTCGATTGCAACAGATGCTTCAAACAAATGAGAGCTTGGTACATTTAATAATATATCATCCAAAGCTTTATGACTAAAATATAACAGAGGGAATGGACTTGAATCCAAATTGCTGTTTTAGTGAGGCTGACATAAAAACATAAGCAGTTCAGGATTTGGCTCTTTGTTAATATGCATTAAGAAACCAGCTTCTGCATAGGTATGCATCATATATTACATTCTTTTCTTCCACCGTAGTGTCTTATTCATGCTCTGAAAAACTATAAGGCTGCGTCTAGACTGGCATGATTTTCCGCAAATGCTTTTAACGGAAAAGTTTTTCCGTTAAAAGCATTTGCAGAAAAGAGCATCTAGATTGGCACGGATGTTTTTCCGCAAAAAGTGCTTTTGCGCAAAAGCATCCGTGCCTATCTAGATGCGGTTTTGCGCAAGAAAGCCCCGATGGCCATTTTCGCCATCGGGGCTAAAACAGTCCTCCTCTGTCTACACTGGCCCTCTTGCGCAAATACATTTGCACAAGAGGGCTTATCCCTGAGCTGGAGCATCATAGTATTTGTGCAAGAACACTGACAATCTTACATTAGATCGTCAGTGTTCTTGCGCAAATTCAAGCGGCCAGCGTAGACAGCTAACTGAATATAGCAACCACAGCATATATAGATGTAAACATGGAATGATTATGTAGAGATGTTTTCCATCAACCTGGGTGTTTCTTGTTATTTCTTGCTTTCCTCCTTCCATACGGTATGTTCGCCAACAAGAAATTAGGGCATTTGTAGTTACTTTGTGCTGGCAATGGCTACAAACTATAGAACCCCAACTAGAGCTTGTTTAGCCAATGCAGACTGATCTCTTACCTTTCCAATTTTCCTGCCATGAGAAGGAACCATTCTGAAAATATATCCCAGACACAGAATTACCTCCTTCATTGAAGAAAAGGTTATTTATGTTAGTCAGGGCGGAGATACAGTTTAACAAACTATTACACAATGGTACATTTGATTTTAAATTAAATGTCAAGCATAGTTATGCAACGGTAATCTAGCTTCAGCTGTCTGACAAAAGCGTTGTGCACTGCATGAGAAAAGGAAAGGTAGAGGTAGAAAGCAGGGGAGGGGGAAAGGAATAAAGCCCACATATCTTAGAATGAATGTTTCTAGAATGGAGACAGACAAGTTTTGCTATTCCCAATCCATCCTGATGCCCTGCAGTAATGTGACCTGCCTGGTCCCTGAAAAATACAGGTCAACATGAAAAAGAGAAAATGAAATGAGAAGGGAAAGATTTACAAACCTGTGACAGCTTCCCAATTCATCACTGAGTACAAGAGTAAATTCCATATTCAGTTTTAGACCTTCTATTCTATCTCATCGTTTCCATTATTTAACCAAGTTGTTGTGGGAACTGTGGCACACACAACAATAGAAAAATAATGAAGCATGAAAAGTTATGGGCTCAGTCTCCAATATCTACCATGTAGAAAACCCCAGTGAGGAAAGTGAGTACAATGTTCAACATTTTACATCAGACTTACAAAGTGATTTTTCCCACAGCATGCAGGAAGTCCATGGCAGAGCAGAAAACTCAACCAAAGTCTCAAAGTCCTAGAACCCTAAGCATGGGACCACCCATCTTCTCAAAAGGGAGATTAAATTACTCACTCAGTGTCTCCAAACAATTTATTTGGAGAACTGGGAACAGAAATCCAGGTCTCTGCTTCCTGCACTTTACATAAAACAACACAGCCTCCAAGTTGGAAATATTTTTCATTCACTTTGCATAGGTGAAAATGTCTAAACAGAATGCAAAGGAGTTGAGAATTAGACATTCTCTATTCTTAATCCATGTGAAATGTTGCATGCTAGTTGTTTAAGCCAATTCCATTATTCTGGCAGCCTAAAGTAAACAGCATAGCCCCTAAGAGATGGGGAAGACTAGATAAGATCAAAGCTGGGCTGGGCCTGCAAAGTGCAAAAGGCAGGTACAGCATGGCAGCATACAGACATTCACCACAGAGGCTCATCATTCTGAAGGGCCCTAGAGTAATAGTCACAAACATGATGATACAAAGCAGGAAGCAGGAAAAATTAAACATTTGTAAACTACTATACAGTAACTGAGAATGTTATTTATTTTTCTAGCTATATGGGAAAACACTGTACTCTGCACACCACCACCATGTGGAAAATATTGGCAACTGCTGACTTTCTAGTGGCTACTAAGATTGATACTCATTCCTCTGATTGGGTATCTATTCATCCATCAGTGTTCATAACCATGGATTTGAAACAATATACAGTGTATGATTCCGGAGAAATGAGGGGTCAGGACCTTCTGCTAGTGTTAATCAGTGCAGTGTCATTGACATCTCTGAAGCTACAGCAACTTATACCAACTGAGCAGTCATTTCAGTATTCTTCACATTTCACAGAAAAAGACAGTGCTATCATTGATCCATCTTTGACAGCAGGAATTACACTAGACTGTCCATTTCTCCAGCCTTCTCTGGGAGAGGGAAGCGGGGGATTTCATCAGCTTAACAAACAGAAATGAAAGATTCACATGGTCATCATGACTAACTATACACATTCAATAGTCTGGAGATCCAGCAGAGCAGATTACATTTTGAAGCATATGGCTTTTACAGCATTGGTTAACTTGGGTCTTTTTACTATGAAAATACTAAAAGCAACTGTCATTTTTAAATTTAGGAAATTATCATGAAGCTCAGCTAATGACCGAATAATGCATATTACCGGACTAATTAGTAAGCAATTTTCCTCAAAAGGCTGAATTTCTGAGAAATGTGACAATGGATCCTTTATCTTGATAAACTCTTTCTGTATCTATTACTGACAAATCTATTCCCACCAATGCACAGATATATACCAATGGACAATTTTGTAACCTCACCTCTGCTGGATGGATTACAGCCCATGCCACAAGAATGCACATTCAGATGCTAGCATGTTGCTTATTTAGACACTTTTGGTTTCTAATTGGAGCAAAGTAGTTCTGTGAATTTTTTTCAAGATAGGGATAAATACCCATGTACAGAAGAAAAACTCCCCCAGAATCGCCTGACACCATTTACCTATAGCAACCAGAGAAGCAGTAGATTACAGTGGTAAGCATAGCTCTACTTCGTACTATTTCTTGTTCTGATCACAATGGATCTTATTCTTTTTTCTTGCTTCTACCAATATGTTTCCATTGACCTGAACACAATCTTTCCTAATTTACACTGAATTAAATGAGATCAGTACTGTTTCGTTAGATAATAAGCACTTTGTACCAGGATATAACCTTTATTTTGTTTTGTTTAGTATTGATTGCATTTGTAATACTGCATAAATGGTAGTGTTATAATACCACGCCTCATAGAAGAGTTCTGTACACTTTAATAGAAAATTATACTATTTTTTTACTCTCTCGCAGAATTCTATAACACAATAAAAAAGGGAAAATGTTTAGGAAAGAACTTATGACTGTAATGGATTTGAAGATTACTTTCTCTCTCAATTGTTATTAAATTTCAATAGAACTCTATTGGATACATTTGGAATTTTCAAAAGATGATGAGACCTTGTCTAGGTTAAGAGACCCAACTCCCAGTGAAATATAATGAGAGTTGACTGCCTAAGTCACTTAGGTCTCCTTGGATATTTCCAGTCTAAATCCCTATCAAATTCTACAGGATTGAAAACAGAAGTGTATTTTATGTAGTAGACTTCAACAGTGAGCTATAAGGTTTCTCCTAATACTACTTAGCAAAAAGGGGAATTTTGGTAGACTGCACAGATATATACCAAACAACTCTTGGTTTGTTTGGATTTTTTTTTTTCAGTGTTCAATTCCCAGCACTTAACCACATTTTTCACTGCAGAATTGCTTCTGAAATAGTGACTAATACAGTATAGTGAATTGAGAAACACATCTTAAGTAACCTTTTTATGAGAGCTGGCTGAAAAATGAGCTATAATGCAAATGTTTCATCTGAAAAATTAAATTGTTTTAATTCTGAAATACCACTGTAAAGCCTCATGGAACTGTAATAAACCATAGTCTTCCCTCTCAGTAAAGGGAGGGACGTATGGCCATGGTGCATCATGGAATATAAAGTCTAACAAGGGAGCTTGGCCCATAGAGAATGGGGAACTACACCTCACATGAGGCACTACAGATGTATTAGAATAGATTTTTTTCAAATTAATCACAAAACTATCTTTATTTTTGTTCTTTATTTTCTCAAGATACTAAAAAAAACCCCCAGTATTATATAACTGCTACAGAGTATGGCACTGGTGAGCGGTAGGATTATTCCCTCCAACTCAGTTTTGAACCAATGCCCCAGTGTGTAGCAGGAGTAATTTTTCCTTTGGATTTGCTATCTTTCAGAGGCGACAAATCATTTGATCTCCAATTGTTTTACCTCAAAGTTAATAAGGAGTTTTTGCCAACAGTCTTGGACAAATTTTCTCTTGGATTATTCCCTTATGCTTGTTCTAACTCCACCTGAGTTATTCTTCTTTGCTTCCTATCCTAAACTGTTGTATATTGTTGTGCTATTCAGCACCTCAGGCGGTGGGAGAAGTGATCTCGGTGTATCCATTGCCCCTCTGGGTGTTGGGAGACTTTATTAACTAATATTTATATAATGCTATGAAAAATTGAGACAGTCAGATGAAGAGAGTGACATAAATCCAAAGTATTATTTTCAAGACATCATATGTACCTTCTTTAAAAAAGAATCAATACAATGGTGATTCTAGAGGCTAATAGAGACCATTCTGTGAGAGGATAAAATAACTTTAGCCTTTATAAGCTCAGGCTATTTAGCTGCTCTCTCTCCATAATAACTTCTTGCAACAGCAGAGACTCCTAGATATTTATACAGTTAATCCTGCTTTATTCTATAGCTAATATAATATTGCAGGAAAGTGTGAGGGGCTCCATGGTAAGCAACATAAATACGTTTTCTCTCCTTGCCACAGGGCACATTATTGGTGGCAAATGTATACCTTTAAAGGGATGGCCGTAGCTATGATGACTTAGGCTCAATAGGTTAATGGTAGTATCATTAAATTGCATCTCCACTGCAGAACCAGTCCTATGTAACACAATTATACAGTGTTAACTCTGCATTCTACTGGATTGATATGAGAGTGGCGTGGGAGGGAGAAGAGTAAGTTTCTCAGTAAATAATTTTGTCAGAGGGGGGACAAACCCCTAGGCTATGTCTACACTGCCCCCGTTTTGCGCAAAACATATGCAAATGAGGCAAAGCATGGAATATTGCCGCATCTCATTTGCATAATTAGGGTGGCTCCTTTTTGCGCAAGAGGCTTTCGCACAAAAACCCCGTCTTGCGCAAGAGCCGTTCTTCTGCATTTTTTTAGGAAGAACGGCTCTTGCGCAAGGGGGGGGAGGGGGTTGCGCAAAAAGGAGCTGTATAGATGGCTCCTTTTTGCACAAAAGCCTCTTGCGCAAAAACAGAGCCTCATTAATGATGCAAATGAGGCACGGCAATATTCCACGCTCTGCCTCATTTGCATATGTTTTTGCGGAAAAGGCTATAGTGTAGACATAGCCCCACTAAATATGCATCAGATATAGTGGCATCTCCCAAAGGCAGAAGGAGAAAGATGTAGCCACTGGGAGGTGCCTGAATGATGGCCACCGGGAGTCCGGAATAGGTGATGAGGAAGATAACGGCTCACATTTCAGGTTGTTCTGCAAGGGATGGTGTGAGTGGGTGGACAGATGTTCAGGTTTACAGTCTATTGTCTTTCTATCTATCTTGCTGAGTTACAGTGTCTGTGGCTTTACTAAATAGATTAATAAATTATATGTAAACAGAGATGAGCGAGAGTGTTGCAATCATGCACGTTGGGGTTCCCAACTAGATGGTAATCCTGGGCTGGATTTTGAGACAAAATCCAGTTAACTCTCAGAATGATAACTGGAAATTCTTAAGTAATCAACATAACAAATGCAAAATCTGTAGTTGGGGCTATAATGTAAATCCTTTTGCTGTCAATAAATCATACTTCATTGAAGTCTATGAAGTTCAACTAAACATAGAGGAACCATAGACTAACTGAAGACAGAATGCAACAAAAGTGATTTGGTGATGAATATTAGCAGAGATTTAAGTCGTGTAGGACTTTTATTTGTGTTTATTTTTAATCTGTAGTAAATTTTGTTAATTCTTCTTTTGGAAGAAAATTGTTTAAAATATATTTGCTAAGTGGTCTTTAAAGTGGCACTTGAAGAAAATGGTGCCTTAAAAGGATCATTTAACTTTGAAATGTAAAGTTCTATCCATGCATGGAGAAAAACTGGGCTTCAAATAATCTGCACTCAGGAACTGCCACCATTTCCCACACAATTTTGGAATTGTTTAGAGTAATCGCAGGGCTGCAAACTCACCATCAATAACTGCGTGCTTAGTGATTTAACTCATTCAGAAAACAGCCTTAAGATTTTATTAACAATTGGTTTATTATTATAAAATAATCTAACAGTAAATGAAGATAAAGTTTAAACTCCACCCCCTCCCATCCAAAAAACCCCCAGACTGCTTGGTTTATTAATAATTTGACTTCTGCTAGAAATGTTCCCCATTCATCACATTTATCCTATTCACTATTGTATAGTCCTCAGTAGATATACTATACCAGAAGTTAAGCTACTATGAGAAGTGATGACGGTTTCCAAGCTGAAAATAGGTGTATACTACTTTCAGCAGGCAGTTGGCATTTCATTATTTAGGGATGACATGTCATTACTGTGATACATCTAAAGGTTAAAATTCCAGCATGCAGCTGAAAATTTTAAGTGGTATACAGCATGGAAAGTCACTATCATTATTTATAATGGCTTTCCCAACCACAAAATGCAGCGGATGGCACAAATTAAATGTTTTCTGGGTGAAAACTTCCTCTAATAATAACAAAGAAAACAGCAAACTATATGTGGTTTGCCCAAAACTAATTGTAGTGTAGCTTGAAATGGGCTAGGAAGAAAATATAGCCCTTTACTGCTACTCAGAAGTAATCTTGCTAGCTTAGTGTCCATAACAGTAGAGGATTAGGCTGCATAACACTCAAGAGAATGAAAAAAAACAGACTAAGTAACTTTTACAGTGCTTTATAATCCATTTATATTCCTCTTACAGTGCTTACTATTTTTACTCATAGTGAGCAAGCTTTATTTACATCACCTTAAACTTCAAACCCTAATTTTACTTCTGTGAAGGTTTTGATAGGGAAATATGCTGTGTAGGGAATCCAAAGAAGCAAATAAAGTTTACCTCTAACTATACAGAATACAGATGATTACACTGAAAGAAAATGATGCACTATATTCAGATACATTTTAAAATGTGTATACAACAGAAGCATCTTAGTAAACATACTAGGTTATATCATGGGAGACCACAGCGAGATGCTTACCCTATCATGAAATGGGCTAGGCAGAAGCATACCTCACAGGCTTGGTTAGAAAGCAAGCCTTAATGGATCAGGTTGCTTAAAAACAACATGCTTTCAGTAGGACACATATAATTAATAGAGAAATAAACACCTTGCAAGAGGTGGACCCAAGCAGGCTCCCACCCAGCATAAGCCCAATGCTTCCTGGGGGTCTGCAGAGTGACTCATAAAAGAAAGCTAAATACTGTAAGCAATTTACAACCTCTCATTTAACCCAAACCTACCATTTCACAACCTATACCTTTGCCAAGGAATAGGTATGAAATGCACTCCACATTACTTAACAGAATTCTATAGGCTGTCATGGTCCAATGAGCAGGTATGAGTACAGGAAAAAATAAAATAAATGGGAGCCTAGTGAATATATTTTTTGCATTCTGGGCCAGAGATTAGCCTCATCTTCAGACCTAGAATATATTGCTCATTGTTCTACATTACAGAAGTGTTGGTTGTCCATGCTGAGCTACATTTTGATACAAGAGTTGCCCGCACAAAAGAAAATAGTTGTACCATACCGTCTGGTTGCTGCAACAATCCATTTATGGCCTCGCCCACCTCACCTCTCTATTACAAATGGAACCTCCAAGTATCTAAAACAACCTGCAGCAGGTTGACTATTGTCATGGACCCATGATAATGGCCAATTAAAATACTTACTTGTCTTTCAATCAACTCTTTGACAGCGGGTTCTCTGTTTTTCACATGTTATTTTGTAGCATTATTGTTGTTGGGTGGTTTTTTTGTTTTTTTTTTTTTACTGCTTGTACAAAAAGTTGGACCAAGAAAGAGAAATTGCTACTCTTTCTTTTCCATATTCAGAGCTATCATCTCATTACATAGTCATTTAACATTTAAGCACATATAAATAAAGAAGGCAAGATATTTTAGCAAAAGGCTTTTTACAAGTCAAAATACTGCAGTTGTTCTACAGAAACTTCAAGTCTGTTTTGACACATCAGGAGTGCAATAAAATTGTGCTGACACTTGTTTACAGAACGAGTGGCAATGTTACTTTGAAGTTCTAAGAAAATGGTATTAGATAACTGGCATCCCAGAGGATGCACATGCTTTATTATAATTCATAAAGGGATTGTATCCAGTCCTTAAAGCTATGGGCCAGATTGTCAGCTCATGTATATTGAGATAGATCATTGACATTAATGGAGCCATTCTGATTTACACCTACTCATAATCTGGCCCCATGTAATTACCAACATAATTCAATGGTCTCTAATTTACTGATGATGTTTCCTTCAAGATCTCTGCATTGGCCTATGCATGCAAATTTGTTAGATCTTCCTCTCTTATACTATATCATCGGATCAAGTAGAGTAGGAACTTCTGCCTATTGAAAAAATAATAATATGGGACTTCTTTGTCATTCTTTCAGCAGCTAGAAGAGGAGTCCTATTACCAGTCAGCAGTTGGAAGAAAAAGTTAAGTTTCTCTCACCCATGGCCACTTCCTGGACTGACTTTTCAAATTAAAGCCCTGGTTGTGCAAGTTGCTGCCTGTGCCAATGCAGACTCTGATGGACTTGTAGTCATGGCATCATGCAGGAGTTTGCCAGCCTCAAGCAGCTTTTCAGGATTGGATAAAAGTCAAATCCTTAAGGTCTTTAATAGCCCAAACTGTCATCAGAGTCAACAGATGTTTTACCCATCTAGGGCCTTGTCTACACTTACCAGGAGATTGGTCCTGTGGGGATCAATCTCCTAAGGGGTCTATTTAGTGGGTCTAGTAAAGACATGCTAATTCAGTCTCTGCTCATGCTCCCATTGAGTCTGCTACTCCACTGCATTGAGAAGAGTAAGAGGAGTTCACAGGAGAGTTTCTTCCATCGACCCCCTGCAGTGGAGATGTTGCATAACTCAGACTAAGGTACTATACTATTCATGTAGCTGGAGTTGCATACCTTAGTTAGACATTGCCCCTTAGTGTAGCCCTGGCCTAGGAAACCAAACAGTTAACCTTTAATAAAGCAAGGCATTTCAGTGCTTCATAAGAGGAAACAGAGGACAACATGGTTGTTCTTTAAGGGTAGCCTACTTATTCCCACTAGGAGGTGAATCCTTCAATCTTGTAGAGTATTCATCACTACTCCAGAAGTAAGGAAGATATTAAAATCCTGAATTATCCCAAGAAAGCTAATGGTAGTCCTGTAACTAATAGCTTCTTCCCCAGGCATGCCAGTGATTTTGGGGGAAAATGACGTCTTACCCCAAAGGAACTTTTGTATTTTTAAAAAGCCCACCTACATCATTTTGTGTACCAGAGTTTGAAAATAGGATGTATCTACTGATTCAAAATACATATTCTTTCAACTCTACTCATGGAGGAAAAAGGATTATACATAAAAATAGCAGGACTTTTCATCTCTCAGTGGGTTTTCAAATTGAGATTTTAGGCTCAGCCATCCAGAAAAAAATTAGTAATATTATACTGTTGTACAACTGAATGTTTTTTCCTCTTAATTCATCACTGCATCTGCATTTAGAACTGAGAAGGTGATAAAAACTGACTTGTGGCATTTCTGAAAGAGCTGCTGTCATTGTAGCCTTTGATTTTACAAATCAAATGAAAAAAACTCCATATCCCCATACAGCAGATCACTGTCTTGTTAGGGTAGATGTACCTAGTTGAACCAGCAATTGTGTGTTCACTTTGAAAAACAAATTCAAACAGTCCCTTCACACTAAAAAAAGCACAGAAGACATTTGAATTTACATGAAACAAAATAAATAACCATTTTTACCCTACATTGTTCAACGGGGAAGTGATAATTTAAAATGTGATAGTTAAAGGCTTCTAATTAATGTAATTTGTAAAGCACTTTTAAAAACTGATCATCTGAGAGATTTTCTTGGAAAGAAAGGTATTGTTTGTATTTCAAAATGCTTGCAGGTCTAGCTAACTATATGCTTTTTATCAGCTTCTCAATTAAAATATTACAAAAGTAGTATCAGAGTCTGACCTGACTTTCCCATGAGCAAACATACTGAAGACAGGAAGTCTTCTTCTCTCAAGACACTACAGGCCACATTTTTACAAGTACTCAGCATCCCAATCAAGGCTACATTTTTATGACTTTTGTGTTCCATTTAGGCCCCTACATGAAGCAACCAGATTTTCAGAAATGCTCAGGACTCAGCACCATCCACTGACAATGACAGTTGCTGGGTTGTGAACTATTTTGAAAGTCTGTCCCTATGTTGATGGGATCCCTACTCATATGTTGGTACCTTAGCACAAGAGAAGCTGAAACTCCCCCAGAGCTCAAAAGGTTTTTGAGGTTGAGGAGTTCAGCCCCATTCTGCAACCAACTGCCAGAGACTTAGAGCCTCCCTCCAGAATATCCCACATTCGGTTCCTTCCACCAGCACTGAGTTAAGATGCTTGTCTTTCACCACTATCTATTTCCAGGTCTCTACCGGGTCCCACAAAATTCAGTTTAAAATGGTATTTGCTTTTTACTGATTTGCCCTTTTCCATTTTGATTCTTTGGTACCCTGTAGGCGCTCTTGGTAATGCTGACATCTCCCTTGATGCTTTCATCATAGAACCAAAGTAATCTTTGAGTTGTCATCTGAAAGTCAGGAGGAATTTAGAACTTGCAGTCACTCCTGTGTAAGTTTTGGCACATGTCTGCCTCTTGTCCCTTGGCTGTTGATATTCTATCAGTGCTTAGTGCATTCTTGACACTTCACTGATAGTATCAGCTTCCCGTCAGCGTGATAAGCTTTGATGAGGTATCCAGCTTTTCCGCTCAGTCATTTATCCTTGCAGCCCCTTTCTCTGCACATAGAGTTTCTTTTCCTGTGCTTTTGTCTCTTCTCTGCTAGAATCCACTGAAGAAATATCAGTACAAAATTGTCCCTCAACATCCTTTGGTGGATTGTTTTCACTCCAGTCCACAGGAGAGATACGGTTGTTTTTCAGTGCAAGATTAATCAAGGCTATGAAGCTTAAAGCAAGTGGTAATAACACAGAGATACACCAGAAAATCCAAGTGTCCATGAGCTGTAGTCTTTATGAATTGTAATGCATGTTATAATGTCACTGGGACTTGCTGTGATACTTGAGAGCCAGAGATTGGTGAGAATGCAGAATAGTCATGCCATGGAGCTGAAACAGTGATGTACTCTATGCACCAAGTGCAGTATTACCACAACACAAAAAAGTGTGTTAGTGTTGCTAATCAGGTGGCATCGGTACAGAACTTGCATTTGGTGGGAGTTTACTGTTGTATTGTACAAACTCATTTCAGCCTGGGCAGGGAGAAAATAAATCCTTAACTTATAAAATCTCTTAAGCAACATATTTTGTGGTCTGTTTCCCATTTCCTGATCTGCAAATAAAGAAAGAGCACACTACCTTCCTCACAGGATCTCCCCCTTCAGCCTCGGTACCTTCTCTTCAAAGGACACTGCTGCTCTAACAACTGCCTGTTATGGCATAGATATGATACACCACGTATCACAAAACTTTCATTGATTTCTAAATCTCCCATGGTCTCCTGGAAACACACACTAGACAGCACTAGCCAAGAGGAGGAAGATGAAAGGAAAAACAAACCAACCGTGTTTGTAAGTTAAACCAGTTAGGAGATAAGATAAACCAGAAGGCGCATGAGAGATTTTCAGAGTCAGCAAATGGACATACCTTTTTTGAGGTTTTCTAAATTTCCAAGGGGAAATTTCACAAAACACATCTCGGGGGATTGATGCCTTTTTGAGAAGTTAGGAGGATTGAAAAAAAGCTTCCCATTAAAGTCTGGTATTTTCAACCTTTACTATGCCATGGTCACTAGCGCTCCATAGCATTGCATTTGTCAAGTTGTATTTGACCTATCTGCTAGATCAAATATGTCATCCATTCTCAAATGACCCTTCCTTTCCAAAACAATGTTTTCTTCAGGGAGAACTCCACAATAAAATGTCCCCATTTTGTAATACCACTATGACTCCTAATTTGAGATTTAAAAATAAATTATTCAGGTTAAATGGAAAGGTGCAATTTTAATGACTTAAAATGAGCACCAAGCATATGTATCTAAGGATAGAATTTCACATTATGAACATGAACTTGGTAAATGCTACTTTTGAAAAAAAATATTTAAAAAACCCACACCAGTTGTCTGCAGCCACCAAGGATGAAATAGGTATTCACAAAGGCAAATGCTCCTGACAGATTTGTTATGCTTCCTCCATCTCAACAAATGAATGAATTCTTAGCCTCAACACTTTCTAGCTGTTTAGAACATGCTTTAGGAAGTCACAAAGCTTCTAGAACAGCAATTTTTATATTTCCAGGCAGCAAACCTCATTCTCATTTGGAGTCTTAAAAACTGGTTGGAGTACAAGTGATTTTGAGTAATGCTTTTTCTTTCCCCTGCTAGTCAATTAAATTATAAAGAAATGAGCAGGAGAAGAGTAAAAGCCAGAAGGAAACACAGTAAAGTAATCATAAGTTGTATCTTAGATACCAACAGCTGGCAAAGCCGCGAACCTAAGAAGTCCTAAAAATTTTCTGAAACCCTTTGATTTTCTGGTTTCTGTCATCCTTGCTAGTTACATCTAGACTTGATCTGAGGTTAGCATTGGCCTGCCAAAATATCTAGGGCCAAGTTGAGCCCTTGAATGTAATGAGAGCTGCACATTTGAGAACACAAAAGTACACTATAAATGGATTTTGTAACTGGAAACTGAGTTGCAGCCTAAAAAACTACTGCAATATGAGCAATGAATATAAATATTAAATATAGCAGACTTCAAGTCACCAATGGAACTATTTCCAGCAGATCTTTCTGAAACACTTGAAACTGGTGGATTACCATGTATGGTATATTAGATTGCTTTCTACATTCACTGTGGAAGTAGACAACCATAGATACCGTGTAAGTGAAATGACTGTCACAAATATACAATACTATATAAGGTGAGTTAGTTATAGGAAAACCTTATCAGTTTTGTGAAGGACTAGCACATTTTGATCATGTACGTCTAGTTTTCTTTAGCAGTTAGAAAAGTGCACCATATGTGTCAAAGAAATGAAAATCTCTTGCAGACTTTTTGACTTTTACACAGCACTGCGTAGAGAAGTTTAGCAGAGATTCTGATTTTTTTTTTTTTTTTTTTTTGCCAATCTCCAGGTTTAGAATTTACCCTACATGGATCTGGACACATCTTGGAAACAGATTTTACCCACTTTAAAATTCTTTCTATTGTAAGGAAATGCCTGTTAATCAAAACTACATAGATTAAGCCTGAACATTGGTTTGTGCCTGTCTGACTCTTTAAATATAAAAAGATTTTGCTACCATTGCCTGACAGAAAAATCTGATTGTGGTACATATTACTACTTTATCATTTCTCACAGCTGCCACTGTGATTGCAGTTCTAGAGATGGTTCAATGTTTGTCACATTTCATGTTCTGTTTCCCATTTTTTTGCATTTGTGAAACTGTTTTTTTCCATTGAGCAGATATGGGAATTTAAGATGGAAGATGTTAATGTAACTATATTTTTCAGCTGTTATTTTGTTATCTAGTGCAGCAGGAATAAGATGTCCAGCAGCATGCTGAAGCTATACGGGCACCTAATACTGACATATCAGATGACTAACGCTATCTAGCTTGATTAGCTCTCAAGCCCCAATCTTGTTTGTATAAGTTGAGGACCTTCTTCCTTGTTCAACCCCCTCTTCGCCCCCAAGAAAGTAACTTATTTTTCTAAACAGGTCTAGAAAGTTGCATCACTATAGCTAATTATCAATTGAAAGAAACGCGGATTGCAGTAAAATAGAAGCAGTGATGCCACGTAAGTTTTCTGTTAGAGGAATCATACCACACACAGCTGCAGACCTTCCTGAGGGAGCAAGTTTGTTGCTTGTGTCTGTGCCTGTACTCCCATGGGTGGCTTATGCCAATATTTATTCTACCAGGCTGGACACACTACCTAAATGGCAGCCTTGCAATGCAAGAACTAAGTAAACACTAAAGCTTTTGGATATTGTTAAAGATTATGAAACCTACCTGAGTAGTCAGCATTACATTTTTGGCTGATGTATTGCGAATTGCCTCAATTGCTATGTAATTTACCCAATATATGACAAGAAGAACCAATGTTTGAAGCATTGTGGGCTAGATTTTCAGATGGACTCAGTTCCTTTGTTGACACTTAAATAAGAACAATTTTTTAAGAGTCCTGTATCCAACATGCTCAACTCCTGTAAAAATCTGGCTCTGTGTGTGTACAAACTCTACTTGATGTCCTTAAAGATTACATTTGGAACCTCATGTTTCTAGTTTATGACTAGACCTAGTAGAAAAATCCTATTTTATATTTGTGAAATGTTTCCAAGAAAGTTGTATTCTTTATTTTCCTGGAACATTAAAATAAAATTGACAAAGATATTATAGAACACAGCAAAACATTGTTTAATCTCAAGGTTGCATTTAGATTTTGTTTTTCCAAACACAGATCATTAAAATTTCAATTCAAATAAAGACAAAACTGCAACTTTACTTTCATACTTCTTAAATGAAATTTTATTGAAATTGGGGGTTTTGTGTGAAATATCTGATTTTAAGAAAAGTATGTTTTAAAGAAAAATATTAGGTACAGATAATTTTTACTAGTTCTATTTATGACAGGGATTGAAATATCTGTATAGTCAGAAGCTGAATGCACCAAACATGAATTCATATAGTGGGAGTTGTGTCTTTATTTCCCTGTTTACAGCTTTGATAATTTACCTGTCTGTACTTGAGTAAAGAGATACAATACAAAATGTGCAGCATGCTTGCATATCAGATACTACATCTAATCCATATTTAGCAGACAAATTACCTCGAAGACTATTTCTTCTGTTCTGAAGCCACACTTGTCAAAAGGAGTTTAAGAGGAAATTCACCAACAAATGTGTGTTCAGGTAAACATGGCTCTCATCTGCAATGGATCTCAACACAATCTATTAAAGCGATAAATCTAGTTGCCATTGTGGAAAAACTAGTCCTTTCCTAACTCACACCCCTTATACATGGAGAAAAACATGAAAATGATGAATCTGCTTGTCCTGATAAGAGGTAGAAGACAATAAAAAGTTATGATAAGCTGTTACATAAAATGTCTGCAGGATACTATAAAATATAGGGAGGGTTGTTCTTTTTTCTTGCATTTTCAAAAACAATCATTTGCCATATGACCATCAATACATTTAAGAGGCTTTTTCCCACTTAAAAATAGTAACAGACAAAATTAAGCACTCTCTTCAAAGCAATAATTTACCAGGACTAACTGTAAGCTTAAAGACTTTCTAGCAGAACAGACTGAAATTCCAATTTAGCAATGCACTTAAGCATATGCCTAGCTTTAAGCATGACATCAGTAGTGCTATTGATGTGTTTGAGTTTAGGCACATGCTTAAGTACCTTGCTGAATTATGGCCTGAAAAAGCATTTCTTTAACCTGCCATCAGACTTTGGAGTGGCTATTTAATTTACAAAAAGAAACTGGACCTTGTTCTACCCCAACATAAGGCAAAGGTTTGGAACTGTGAGTAGAGCATACATAGGGCTCCTCCTTGCACTTCTTCACAAATCAATACCTTCTCAATATGGGGCATGATCTTGAGCCAGATTCTGCTACCATTACCCGGATTAAGTAATGCCTTACTCCCTGAGTTAAGTCATTGACTTAATGAACACTACTTCAAGCATGTCACTCTTCAAGTAAAGCAAGGTGCCTTAGCCCTTTCATGAACCACTTAGCAAACTGCATGACTGAGACCCTTAATTGATTTCACTGGGAGATGAAGATTCTCAACATTATACTGGAGATGCCCTAGAGTCACAATCCTCCAAGATCAAGTAAAGAATACCCTCAAATCTAATTGGAGTTGTATGCCTAACTTTTCCCTGTGAGAACCCGGCACTCGGCAGTGTTGAATCCTATGCTTCCAAATCCATGGCAAATATGTTTTAAAAATGGCTTATGTAGTCATGTTTCTTCCATGTACAACAAAATATTGCATCTGTTCTTTGTTGGAGATGTACCCATCTGTAAACTCTCCCATTTCTGACCCCAAGTCCTATCATCATTTGGGTCATCAGTAGCTCTAGATAACTATATTTTTGGTATGAAGGCTATCAAAGTCTACATATTAAAGTTAAGTATTATATTATGCCAGAGTTAAGAAAATGCCAAAGAATTCCCTGGTGCAATGAGTGTTTTCACTCAGAGTCTGTCTGTTTATTTCAAAACTCTCCAGTCATACCAGTATAACTCCAGAGGAGATTTCTCCCTCCCTCCAAGAAGTATGCCTGATGTAACATTTGTCAGTGAGTAAGGACATGAACCAGGCCTTGGAAACAGCAAGTCTTCCGTGGGAAAAGAAAAAAAGATACATTTTGTGATTGTATCTTCCTTTGTAACCTGGCTTTTATTTGCTAAAGATGGCAAATTAAGCCTGTCTGAGACAGTTATAAAAATATAATGTATTAGATTCCCATGGCTCCCCCGTTCATTAAAGCTTTTCTTCTTTAAGAAATCTTCCCTGCTCTAAAGAACATTAGAAATAAGGATTGTATTTCAAATGAAGGCAGAGCGAGCAGAAAAAGCTTTCCTAATTATGTTACTAATTACTTGAACAGTCCTCCATTTGACAATATAATTGTACCAAAACAGAATGGAATGTCTTCATTACAGTGCAAAGAAGAAGAATGTGTGGTTTTTCTCTGTTAGAATTTATATATACTATGATCCAGACACACAAACTTTACCTGAACTTCAGGAGGCCAGAGGAACTTTCTAAAAATATCAGTTTTTCAGCACAAGTATGCATGTTGCATAATAGCTCATATTCTATGTGTTTTTCAGTAGCTCTCTCACTCACTCAGCTCCATAGCACAGACCTAGAGGAAGCTAACATCAAACCCAAACAGCAATTGTGTATTTAAGTCTTCCCTGCTGGTCCTCCATTTTAGTGTCTGTGCTGCCCTGTATTCTATTTATAGTCCACAGAAGTCAGTGCAAAGTCATTGTATTTCTTTTGCATCCTGCAGCAGTTAGAGGTGCAGGCTACCAGTATAGCTGAAGATTTCAGCAGCAGTTAAAGATGAATATCAGAGCAAAACCCTATGCTAAAGAGGCAGCTAATTACAAGAAAAGATGATATGACAGCAATCACCTAACAGTCATTCGCCAACCCCAACCATCCTGAATTCATTAAAAAAAACCTTGGTATTTTTATCTTCAAAGCACTAAATATTAATAGTCAACTTTCTTGAGAGGCAAATATTAGCCCATTTTTTTACAATTGGGACTATTGAGACACAGTGATTTGGTGTCAAATCCAGCTCTTACTGAAATCAAGAGAAAACTCTTATTCACTTCAACAACACAGAGAGGGTAAGGCCCTAAATAATTTGCCAAAGACCACAGGATATGTTGGGGTTAGAGAGAGGATTAGAATTCAGGAGTTTCTAGACCCCCTGTCTTGAGCTCATAACACTGGATCATATGTTCTTAACAACACGTTCTTCTCTTATACAATGTGCAGCACAGAGCCTCAGTGATTATTGGGGCTTCTAGATGCTACCAAAATAAACAATAATAATCTTCTAAGACTTGAAGGGGAAATGGGGGAGATGCACAGAATTCATAAAAAAGATCAGAAAAAAAAAAGCAGTCTCCCTGCTGCAGAGTGTGATCATTTACAGCTGAGGATACAGACAAGAATGGCCTTGACTGCTGTGCAAATGGTTGTTGTTGGGAGTGCTGATGTACACAACTAGATTTGTGAGGTGCCTCTGGGTCTCTAGAGAGAACGGTTTTTAAAAACTGCAAAATATATTTCATCTTTACTTCGCAAGTCACACTGTTTTGAACTGCCTGCAATGAAAACAAAATCTGTGAGCAAGTTTCCAAAAGAGAACAAAATCTTATTTCTCTTTGATAGTAGAACAATGCCGAATGTTCTGACCTTGTGGATTCAAAGCAAGCATAAAAAGTGTTATGGAACAATTTGTGATGCTGTGCAATTCTTACCATACACACTGCTATATACTGTCCTCTCAGTATGAATGCTTTAAGTCATATTAGCTGCAATAGTAAACATGTATAAAAAACCAAGTATTTTATAGGGCTAAGTACAACCAAAAAACCCACTAGATCCAGAATCTCAAAACACATCCATCCCTATACTAGTGATCATAGAGAAATACTACCACGGATATGGTGACATCCACATGAAAAACTGCAGAGGCGTGATAAATTATATTTGTCAGGTAACAGTGATGACTTCACCTACACTCTGACTCCTATTTTAAGTGGGACTATCTCCAAAGTTCCAAATCACTGAGTAAAACAAATAAACAAAACCCCATCTATCTCCCAAATGAAACACCATCTTTTAAAAAAAATATATTGAGCAGGCAGATAAATATTTCTTATGCTCCTCTTCAGAAATGAAGAACTAGAAACATAAGTTTCAGATCACAGGAAGGGGTGAGATAATACTCATCTTGAATTTCCCTCGTTTGGGATCATTCATTTATGGCTTCAGACTTAACAAATAATGAGGTCCACCCAAAGTCACCAGAATAAAAACATTTTCCCACACTCCTCCCTTATCATATACACTTTTCTTCTTATCCTGCCAAGTTCTCAGATATTTCTTACCTTTTATGGCACATTATGAAGAGCATGTGCAACTGTACTTTGCAGTTTTGCGCTGACGTTTTATTTAGTCAATACCTCACAGTTTGTGTTGACATTTTCTAGCCAGTGAACCAAGGTCCTTCACTCCACTTGATTACATTTCTCTAACTGACTGTCCATTTGTGACTCATTTCAGCTGGTCTCCCACCCGCTGGCTATTTCCTTACAGCGGTTGAGCAACAAAAGAGAATTAGCTAAATAGCTGATCATCTCACTGATTAGGCTTCAGTAAAGAACAGGAGCATGGAAATGTGTTTCTACCTTGCACTAAATCAAAATTGCCAACAGCTCTCACCACTCACAAACATATGGAGAATGCTTATTTCTTTAGATGATCACATTTTTTGAAAGTCCCCCAATTTTCTATTTTTTTCTGTATAGTTTTGGCAATACTGAAAGTGAGTCTCCTACTAGACCAAATAAACATTTCAAACATCAGTGCCATATACTTAGTCTATTTTCAGCTCTGATGCTGCCTTGGTTTCCCTCTCAATTCCAGGGCCAACTGTCTGCTCATATTCTCCTCCACATGGAGGAGACCCAGGAAAGACTCAGGACCACACAAAGTCTCCTTCTAGGAACAGTTTCATTCTTCCAGTACCATACAACCTAGAAAGCACTTTCTGTACCCAACCTGGGCTGCAGTACCCAGAGGATTTCTCTCTCTCTCTCTCTCTCTCTCTCTATATATATATATATAAATAGAGAGAGAGAGAGAGAGAGATTTTCAGACATGTTTATTATTGGATTACAGAATTTCTTCACAAATTTAATTGTAGTCAATATTCAAAAAAGTGTGGGCAGTGTGATTTACCTTTGTTTGCACACTTATGTCACATGTTGTTTCTGTTTCCTGACTAGAAAAACATAACTGCCAGGATCTGGCTTTCAGGATAGATATTCATCTTTATAATTTTCAAGTTCATTTTCTGTAAGTATTCATAATCTGGCAAAGAAAAAGAACCAGAAACTCCACAAAGCTCTTCCCCATCACCAATGTACTGTATGTGGAAGGAGCACACAATGCTTTGCTATTTGTAAACATACATAGGACATGTGAACATTCCAACAAATATTCATTTACTAGTAAGTTCATAGGCAGCAAAAGAGATGCAAGCTGCTATAGTTTTTGTTCGGGCAAATATTCTTCTCACAGACAAGTACTGACTTTGTACTTGCAAATATTTGGTGCCAGTCAGGGTGCAAGCTGGAGAAACTTCATTGATGTGTCAAAGATTCTATTGCAGAATCAGGGCCTATCTATACCTGCACTTTATTCCATGAATCTGTAGAATTACTAGTTCCACATTTCCAGTTTTATTGTTGCTTGTTGAATGATAAAGAGACGGGTAACTAGTAAGACTGTGAAAAACATTGACCTTCTAAATGTCCCATCCCCCTGATTATTATTGTTAAGAATCTGTTTTACATTAAAGAAAGATTTCAAATCCTCTTGCATTCTTTGGCTACAGAGCTGACTTCTTCCTTCAGCAGTCCTCTGTCTACACATTCTGGATCAGGAAATGCCTTACATGGGCATATTAAATTCAAGCCTTAGATTCCAGCCTACCCAGAGGTATGTGAATCAGATTCAAACTTTTGAACTGTTTTTCTTTCATTGAGACCCACACCTGCTATTTATTTAGATATGTAAGAGACAGATTGACTTCAAATGGTAGAAAAAACACTTCTCATTTGAGGAGGGTTTGCTGTAATTTATTTAGCCACTTCTGGCAATTCCTAAGAAAGAGCATGCATGTCTGGAGGATTTAAAAGTTATCTAGTTTCAGTTTATGCTGCTCTCTCATCAGAAAGTACAGAATATACAGAGATAGATTTCCAAGAAGTTATTCAATTTCCCTGTATTATTTATTATTCAGTAATGATTCTTAATAGTGATTCCACAGAACCAGAATAGGAACTGAAAATGTAGGAATATGATAATCTGCCTAAGTGTATGACAGAAAATGTTAACCTCTTTAAACTGTGTCTAGACATTCAAAGGCTCCAGGAAATTTAATTGAGGATTTGTATATTCTGTTCTATTTAGGTTCTCATGCTCTCATGCCTCTGCCCATCATTGTGGTATTTGAGCAGCTTTCAGAACTGCACAAAGCAATGAGATCTGAGGCATGTGTGTTCCCTAGTCAGGGTACTCACAATGTTTTCTTCATTTCACATCAGGCAGCCTCCTATTTTCTGGGGTGTATTAAAAATATCTACTTTCTTTGTTTGAAAGCAATTCAGAGGTGGATAGGAAGAAAGGTTTGGTTTTTTTAACTTGAAAAAGAGTGTATAAAAGGCAGCTGTTTGGGGAATTCTTCTTGAAGATAAACGTCCTGATATTAAAATTACATCAATGGGAGTTTTGCCCTTGTAAGCAATTCATAATATGACCCCTAATGTTGTCAATTGGCCTAAAGAGCTATTTCTGAAATTGCACCATGAAAAAAAGAGAGTGCCCTCTCTTAAAAGGTGGTGTTTTGTTTTCATTGGGGATTTGAACATACATACATGGAAGCATAAAATATGTGCCTTTTTATAAAAAGGCAAAACTGGACATTTTTAAAAGGTAACAGGCCAGTTCAAAGACACCTCTTGCAATTTTGAATCCATGTTTCATATGCTCCCTAGAGGATCCTGCACAATCCAGTGCTCTACAATGTGGAATCATCTCCCTTTTATAGTGGAGATGTTTATATATTAAAATTATCCAAATAACCAACATTCCTTTATACCGACACACATACTTAAACTGGTCTTCTGCTAGAATTTGTGTAAGGCTGGTAGAAGCTAGCCTTATATCATATGCAACTTGTAATTCAACTTTGCAACGGATAACTCATCTGAAGTCTGACTTTCATGAAGATGGAGATTTCTGTTTTATATCTTACATGCTGACATATGGATATGCTATTTAGTATAGAAATGTAAATGGATATAAAGGGATCCTTCTCTTAGCTGCACAAAACTCATCAGCTGCAAGAACAATGCTTGAATCCCTGAAGTATTTCAAATGAGAAAGAGATTAAGAAACTATTTAAAAGTCTAGAATGTTCAGCACTGAGTAAAACACATTGCCAGCTTTAATTCCTTTTATTAACATCTTTGTTGTGAAATTCATCTTAAGCAAATCATTCCTTATCAGTTTATTATATGATATCAAATCCAAAGTTTTGTTTTTTATTTGCCTTTTGTCTGGATCCAGTTGTTTCTAATTTATTGCCATGTATCACTTGCAACAGAATCCTTTGAGTTTCCTCTCTGAACTTAAACCACCTGGTTTCTGTTAGTTTTTGAGGTGGACAAGGACAGTAGGTCACTTCACTCTGCACATTGTAAAAGCAACCATTTTAAAAGGTGGCAGACGTGTGCAGATAAACAGAAACAAAAGCCTCCTATGTGCCTGAAAATCCTTGGCATTTAATAGGGTTTTAGTGAGATTCGGTCACAATTCCCAACAGAATAAATTGTTTTTAATCTGTGGGGTTCTTGGGTGCACCATAAAACAATATTCCATAATACTCAGTTTTATTTAATTTTAAAAAGATCATCCATTTCAATTTAATTACTGCATTAGGTCAATGAGGACCAAAGATTTTTCCAGAAAACAGTTGTGAAATATTACAGGAGACAGTCCTAATTCTGCAAGCACTTACATATGGGATCCATTTTACACACAGCCATAGTCCCATTGAATTCAGTGGGAGTACTCACATCCAGAAAGTTACTCACCTGCATATGTGATTGCAGGATTAGGACCTAAAAGCTTGCAGATAATTCAGACCAATATTGGGGAGTGATCCCCATCATTTTACATGTGTGCAGGGCTTCCTTACTGCATCAGAATTATAGAGGTCATAAAGTGAGGTCAATAGGATTACTCATATGAGTAAATTTTGGCTCAGGACATGGGGAATCTATAGAAAGTATATTTTTATTCCTCAATTTTTGCACCAAAGATGCTTGTGCAACATTGGGATAATTTGCACTTTGTATCACTTGGAGTATTCAAGTTTAAACCACTGAAAAGAAAATGACCTAAATGTAGATGATGTTGGAGATACCATAAAATATCTGACAATGGTGTGACACAACTCCGTTTGAATTTTTAGTATATAAATAATGCCAGAGGGCACTCAATAACATTATGAATGTGTTTTTGTCTGACATAACAATAAACTGAGATGTCTGTCACAGACAGATAGAATACATTTTGAAAAACTGAAGACATCTAATTACAGTGTTATAGACTTTGAAGAATTATTATAACATATAAAAAGTTCAGTGGCAATAAATCATACTTCTGCACACAGACAAAACAAACAAAAACCCTCCCAACCCCCTTGAATCCAGATAAATAATTTGAATGGAAAGACCCCACTGTACAAAATGTTAAGTTATGACAATAATATTTGCTACTATGAACACATCTCATTTTATGGAGCCAACAGTCACCACTTCTCAAGCTGCAGATTTCATTATACAGGTCACACACAGTTTTTCCTCAGCATCATGGGTACAAGCCCAGGCTTTTAGACTCCTTTGTTGATTTCACTGAAGTGTTGCTCAGCTTCTTTGGCTAGACAATTAAAAACAAAGGTGTTTTTTTTCCTGTTCCACTTTTAACATTTCCTGATTAGTTACTTTAGGGCCAGTTCTGTGCTTAGGCTCAGAGTGTGCCTTGTTCAGTGAAAGCCTGCAGGAGTCACCCTTAAAGGATGAACTGCAATTGTTTATTTTTTTTTGTGCACAAGGAGGCTCCTTTTGACCTTTCCCTGCTTGTGTGTAACAGGCTGCAGATGATCAGATGCAATTTGGATCCTAACAGATTAAGGTTTCCTTTGAATCATCTACTAAATCTTTACGTGTCTTTTGCTGTGTTTCTAGCTCCTGTTATTTAAAAGCAGATTTTCTTAATCACATATTGCATGCTACTCCATCATCTACATGTAATATCACACTGTTTGCTTTGCCAACAAGAAAACACTCCAACATTCACAACTTAAAATATATAGCTAATGGGTTTAAACTTGGGTGTCTAGAGCTAAGCACAGAAATTCTGATCTTTCAAAATTCATTCTGTGAGAGCAAACAGCTGATGTTAACTGGCCTTCACATGACCACACTGCAGTGAAAAACCACAAGACTAGCTCTTTAAACCCATGTTTAGTTAAGTAGGGCCCTGGTCTATAAAGAGGCAGAGATGTGTTTTAACTTGACACATGATGAATATTCTGATTAACTTCAATGAATGGCCTGATTTTCAGAGGGCTGAGTACCCACAAATCTTTGACTTAAATGCAAGCTAAAGGTACTCAGCATCTGTGAAAGAATGGAACCATTTTTTTCCAGTGCCCACATTTGAATATAGGTCTATAAACATTAATACATTAAAATATCATAAATAATATCCATTCTGAAAATGGGCCCCATCCTCAGCTAGTATACATCTGTTTCTCTCCATTAACTTCAGTAGAATGATGCCAACTTACACCAGCTGGCACAAAATGATAGAGAAGCACTAAGGATGGAAGCATTTCTGTTGAAGCCAGTGGGACTAGTCCTGGGCTCAATGACTAGCGTATGTTAAACACTTGGCTGAACGGGGGCTTCAGGGAGAGATTTTCAAAGCATAAATGACAGGAACAAGAATACCATTGAAAAGTCAGAGAACCATAACATTTAGAACTAAATATGAAACTGGCCCTTCTCTGCCCTGCCTAAGGTGTGCATGGCACACATGATGATCCTCCACTCTTCTGGAGCATCTGCTGGACAGGAGGCCATCAGAATTAGATCTTATGGGCAATTATCATTTTATACCAGCTGAGGGGCTGTCTATCTGTGTTAAATAAGATGTTCAGGCTGAAGCCAGGCCAATAGAATTACCATGACATATGTTTTGTGTCTACACTTGTATTTTAAAAAATGTAAAAATAAAAGTGTGCAACCTAATACTGGGATGTCATTGCTCTTGTGATGGTATAAAGGTTTATTGAGTATTTACATTGCTAAGGACTTTTCCCAGACTCATATTACTTAATAGATATGTCCCAAAGGAGGTGTTTTGAATATATCATGTAAATCTGCTTTTAGATATTTCTATCTGTGAGGTTAGCATGTTCAGGCCCATCAACAGAGCAGGGCCAAGAGGGCAATTGGCCCAGGGACCAGCGATTCTAAGGGACACAGGCCTCAGGCCCTTCAGAATTGCTGGGAATACCATGCAATGAGCTGCAGAGCCTCATGACACATACTCCAGCTGGCCCTCCGAGCAGTGCTAAGCAGCCCTGCCCCTTTTGCTCGCCTCTTCTAGGCACACAGCGTCCCCCTCCGTATTGCCAGGAGCCTGACAATCTTTTCCGCTCCCTGAGCATGTTAAAGGTCCTATGAACCTTAATATGAAAAATATCAATGCACATAGACAATAAAACAAATATATGCATAAAAAAACACCACCCTTTTATTTTTTGCCTAAATTCCCGGGAGTTGTTGACATTTCAGATAACATTCTAATATTTGCATTAGAGTTACAATATCTTTGATACTATTACTAGCAAAGGGGAAAAAACAATATTTTTCAAAAGGGAATGATGATTTTGGGGACTCAGCCTGAGACTTATTAAATGGGTCTAATTATTTGATAAAGCTGGTTTTAAACACATCTCAGATTGAGCACCCTTAAAGTGAATCACCTGTCCACACTAGTGACTTTAGAAAATCTTGACCAGATTGTGCCTAAACATTCTGAAACCATTAATTAATTTTTATTATTGTTTTGTCATTGATACATGTTACAATTTTACAGTCTGTGGAATGCAACAACCCCCCAAAAATCCAAATATGGAATTAGGACAGGGTTCTTTGTTGTTTCTGGCATTCCTGTCTCTAAATGAATGTATAAAAGAACCATTTATTCAGTTAATTTTGCCTTTTTCCTTCTGTATTAGCTATTCACAAGGAGTATTCAATTTTATGATGTTGGTCATTATTCAAAACTTTCACAAACCTTGTATTCAAACATACTTCAGCCAAGATTTGTTCATAGGTTATTCATTACTTGCCAAGTGTGATTGGTCACCTTAGTCACGTGGGCTTTTTGGCACCCTAATTGGATGGTTACAAATTTTATGAAGAGACATTAACTAATCAAAGACTGCAGGGGACCCAAATGAACACTTTGAGCATTCTCAGTCATTTGCAAGACATTAGTTGCATAAATGTTTGCAAAAGACAAAATAAAAGGAGCACAGAAACCACTGGTGTGAATGTGAAGCTTTTATATAAACATTCACAAATACTTTTTTGCAGTAGTTATCCAAATCTACATGAGCCATTAAAAGCTTCTATTGGAAGCACTCTGTGCTCAGAACTCATTGTGGCAAACTCAGCTGTCAGTTACCCCAATGTAAAATCCACAGTGACCGTTAATGAGGTTGTTCTGAATTTGCAGGAGTATAAACAAGAACATCATTTGGACCATTATCTAAATTAGAACCTGGAAAGTTTGCAGGGTGGAGCCCAATGTGGAAAAAGAAAGCATAATGGAGGATTAAAAACTTTATAAACAGCGCCCAACTGTGGCAGTAGTAAGAATTATGAATCTGTATCTGCCACATACCATTCCTTCATTTGCTGGAGCTTCCTGAGAGCCAACAGTGTATACGCATTCATTTCTAAGACAATTTGCTTTATATGTCCTTCTGTGCTTGATGTATATTTGCTTTATTTTAAAAAGGTTTTGATTTTTCTTTGTCTGTACTGAGATGGAAAACTGGGGAAGGGGGGAAGTGATTTCCAGTGTAATTTATTTTGGGATCAATCTTAGAGTCTTTGGGTAAACAGTTACCAGTCTCACCCAGTATTAGCTATAAAAATATGCTATATTTCTCTTACATTATGTCCTGTTAATCTTTTATTGATGTTACATATTGGATATCATTATTACAATCATCCAGTCCATAAAGTCTCCTTGTATGAAGTGTTAGACCTCTTTGTCCTTTTATGATGTCACATTTCATGGGGGCTTTTTTGGGGGGGAAAGAGCAACCTGAGGAAACTGAACAATTTTGAACATATATCTTCAGAGACAAAGTAAACAAGTGAGGAGAGATTGGAATGCCAGAAACAACAACAAGTTGTTGAACAGAGGATGAAAATAAAAGTAAGGATGAGAGTGGCTGTTAGGAAGAATTAACCTTAAAAAGAAAGAGGGAGAAATAAATAAACTCACATAACTGCTACACTTAAATATTTTCACCTATTTCAGTTATAAAAGAGAATGGGACCCTGCCACAAGAACAAAACTAGAATGAAATGGCAGGTTTCCTATGACTGCAAGCCAAACTTAATCTTTTATGAAAAATAAAGCTTCTCACATGCAAACCTAAACTCCATCAAGTCTTGCCTTCCATAACCACCTACACAAATAGATGCCTTAATGTCAATTATTTGAATCACTTGACATAGCAAAGGTCAGAAAGAGATCTGAAGAATTCAGTAGAGATGTTTGCTTGTGCAGTTCAGCTTCTGGGAAGGCAATACCATAGGTCTCTCTCTACTGCACACACCTTACATCCATGTAGAACTTATATGCACTGCACACCCCCAAGCACAAGTATAAATGGCAGTATAGACAGTGAAGCACTGCTCAGGTGAATAAAGACATGGCAGAACCCTGAGGGTTTATACCCTACAACAGTCGTCTCCAACCTTTTTAAGCCCAAGATCACTTTTTGAATTTAAGTACAATCCAGGATCTACCTCAGACCCAAATACCCTTCCCCTGCCTCCTTCATGCCTCTTCTCTGAGGCCCCTGCTCATTCCATCCTCCCTCCCCCATCCTCCTTCCCTTTCACCAGGCAGGGGCAGAGGGTTGGGACACAGGCGCTGGTCTTGGGCTAAGGGATTTGGAGTGTGAAAGGGGGGCTCTGAGCTGGGCCTGGGGCAGGGAGTTGGGGTGCAGGAGGGGATTCAGAGTACAGGCTCTGTAAGGGAGTTTAAGGCCAAGGGGCTCAGGGCCTTGGGGTACCAGAGGGGGTTCATGAGTGAGGCAGGGGTTCAGGATTTTGGCTCCAGCTGGACACTGCTTACCTCACGTGGCTCCTGGGTGGTGGTGCAGTGGGGCTGAGGCAGGCTCACCCCTGCCCTGGTCCTGCACCACTCTCAACAGCAGCCAACAAACTCCCTCCATCCCAAGCCCTGTGGCCCCCCCCCATCT
This sequence comes from Rafetus swinhoei, assembly GCA_019425775.1. Classification (NCBI taxonomy): domain Eukaryota; kingdom Metazoa; phylum Chordata; order Testudines; family Trionychidae; genus Rafetus; species Rafetus swinhoei. The sequence goes on from CM033434.1 coordinate 19,100,643, forward strand.
GTTCTGTGGAGATGGAAATAGAATACAGGGTGGGAGAGGGTACCTTGACATCAGCACCCTTGTTCTCCCTCCCCTGCCCTGCACAGAAAGCAGGAGGCTCCTGGAGGGGGTGGGGCGTGCAGAGAGGGGGAGCTCCAAGGCAAAGGGCAGGAGATGTACAGCAGTGGGGAGAGAGGCAACTGAAGTGCTGGGACTTGATAATAGCCTCCAAGCCAAACCAGTCAGGATCAGCTGTCAGAGACTCCAATATCTACCAGTAGATCCCAGGTGACCACTGCCCTACAAGATGTTTTACATGCCCAAGCAGTCTAAGCCTGCTGCTGGAGCTTTTACCTGCTGCCTCCTCCTGCCAGAGCCTTACACTGCTATGCAACACAGTGTAGACAAAGGCTGCTTTTCACTGAGGCATGTAGGTATCCACACCCTGCACTCCTGAACTACTAGAAGCATACAGTGTAGACATAACTTCAGGGATCTTCTGTGTAAGTAAAATTGAATGTGCCATCAATGAACAAGTTGCAATAAGGCATTTGGAGACTAGACACATACCATCAGGCTGTGATGTTGCAGTAGAAAAAAAAAACGTTAATGAAGATGTCAACATGAGGTATTCAAGAAACTCTATTGCCTGACACACATAACTGTAGGGAAAAGAAAATCACCCCCTCCCCCCACCTCTGAAAATTTTTTTAGCTTACAGGGCCTCTATAATTTTCCTGGAAAAAGTCTGAATGATATATTTTGCCCCTGAAGTCCATGGGTGAAATTCACACTACATCCACTGTCAACACTCCCATTAACTTGAAAACAGCCAGGCTTTTACCCTCATATGTCATGTTCCCACCTTCCCTCCACACATGTACACAAACATTCATTGCCCCATCCAAGAGTCAGGGAAGAACCAATCATAGAATCATAGAGCTGGAAGAGACCTCAGGAGGTCATCAAGTCCAGCCCCCCTGCCCAAGGCAGGACCAATCCCAACTAAATCAACCCAGCCAGGGCCCTGTCAAGCCGAGACTTAAAAACCTCCAAGGATGGAGATTCCACCACCTCTCTAGGTAACCCATTCCAGTACTTCACCACCCTCCTAGTGAAATAGTTTTTCCAATCACCTCAGTTTCAGGTAGTTCCTACAATTCTGCAGACATCTGTGCTTCAGCAGCTGTAGGAGTGAAGATAGCCAGGGCAGATCCCCACCCCTCTTCTCCCCCTCCCCATTTAAAAAAAAATAATGGAGTTGTGGGTTTCCTCAAGTTTTGCAAACCTGGGCTATGTTTTGAGTTAACTTTCAGTGAAGTTTCATCATGGAAACTTATGGTTTTCAGCCTTTCCTCTTGTCCCCCTAAAATAATTTCTCTATACTTGGCAGTATAAGCAGAGTTTCACTAAATTTGAGGTTCACTTGCACCCTGATATTCAAATTAGCTTCATGACCCTCAGACCATTATTTAGTCATGTTTGGAATGTGATGCCAATACTATCTGCAACCCTTCTATAAATTGCAACAAATTAAAATAAATGTCTCTTTGGAGTTCTGCTGACTCTAAATGAGACCAATTATGTATCTCTTCCCACACCTCACTGTTTAGATTCAACAAGGAACAATACAAAGGATATTTTTGCATTTTTCCTAGAGCTGGGAGGTAAAGCATGCTTCATTCTTTTACTGTATAAAGTAAAACTAGCTGCTGGGAGAGGGGGGAAGGAAGCATAACAAAATTTAGCACTCACAGATGAGGTGTAGAGCGCAGACATTCTCTCCTGCAGACATAAAAGTATCCGCTGTTTATTCTGCAGTTTTCATTTCCCAGTACCCAATATTTCAGAGATGTTTATGTTGGTTTCCAAACTGTTTATAAAACCCCAGCCTTGAAGGCTTACAAATGGAACAGAAAAGCTTGGAAGCAGACTTGCCATTTGGTTTGGCTTCTTCTGAATTCCTGTTTTGTTTTGTTTTTTTACTTAAAGCAACATTTTTTATCACAAGACTTATGGGTTTTTTTTAAATTATTGTGTTTGTGCCAAATATTTCCAGCATGAAAATAAGACCAGACACAGCCAACCAAAATACACAGTCATCTCAGGTAACAGCCAGAACTCTTGAAATAATTGTTACAGCGTAACCTGACTTTGGTCTGACACATGTGGAAAAATGTACATCGGGTGTTTCATATTGAGACGTGACTGAAAAAAATGAATTCTAAACCAGCAAGATTTAATGCACTTAAGCATGAGAACTTCATCTCCTATGGAATTTTAAACTGGAGTAGACAATGCATTAGAAAAGTACACTGGGGAGAAGAGTTCTGCACTGACCACTTGGCAGGCACTAGAAAAGCTAATATCTTTGCCACTCCCAATTTCATAGATGTGATACAACAAAGAAAAATACTTAGAAAGATAAGGAGGAAATGGATTAGATGAAGAGCAATACGAAATAGAACTGCTTCTTACCAGTTGTGAAGACTTGTTCACTCTCTCTTGGTCAAATATCGCTACACTGGTCAATACAATATGGTGCATGCTATGCTCTAATGTAACTACATGTGTGCAACTTCCGTTGAACTCAGGTCTTTTCTCATTTTCATATTCCTGACTGATGAAGTCAATAGGAGATGTATGCACATAGCTAATGAGATGATCAGGAACCAAAAGCAGTGTATATGAAAATATGTATATGTCACACAGGTGATTTGGACTGTATATAGATTTAAGGGGTCTGAAAAATAAAAAGGAGGGGAAGAGAGAGGATAAATAATTAATTTTCTTCTCTCAGAGCGCCATGTGGCCATTTCAGCAGCAGTGTGTGACATCTCAACCCACTTTTTAATTAATTCTCTGCTGTAAAAACTAATTGACAACCATATAGGATTGATCCAACAAATGCTAAAGATGCTGATCTTTTAGCCATTAGTTTTAATAAAGTGAGTTAATATGGTGGTGGTTATTGACACTAAAAAAATCTGGAATCATAAGGGGATAGAAGAGTGAGAATTCCAAATATTCCAAGAAACTTTAACAAGAAAAAGGAAAAAGCAAAATAGGGGGGAAAATTAACAAATACTTATGGTACCAGGGAAAAGCTATATTTAATCTTTACCTACTGTTTTCTCTTATTATTGTACAGAGCTTCTCCTGCTATAAGTTGCCTCAGTATACATCCATTTCACACTAAAGTCACTGATGACTGTAAGAACTGATGCATTCGCTATAAGTCCTCCCATTCCCCACTCTTAAATTGTGTGACACCCCCCCTCCCAAATTTGTGCAAATGGAAGTCAGCCGTAGGAAAAAAAATTCCCCACTTTAAGTTGTCTCACTATAATTCCAAGTTTTTTGGAATGTATTTTGGACTTATAGCAAGGATGGCCTGTATTAGCAATTCGTTTTTATGGCAAAATAATACACTGTATACTTCATCCTTAACCACATAACCCATCTGAAACCCTCCACTAATATTCCCTTTTCCATTACTTCATGCCTAAGCTTCCTGTCCTAACCTTGCTATTTCTCATGTTAAAAAGTCTGGATTTTTACCAGTGCAGCAATGAAGAAGGGGAACATTACCAAACCTGAAAACTTTGAGAAATGGGTTGTTCCAGAGAGCAGACTAAGATGGGAAGTATCTATAAAACTCAGTGAGGATTAGCAGAACAATTGTGTGGAATTTGAGAGAGAAGTGAACATCATCTGGGAGGTAAAAAGACTAAGAATTTTCTTCTCTGGATGTTTACTTTTAAGCAAATAATAAGCACGTCTTGGATGTAATTGCTGCAGCTGCTGGAATTTTCCAGCAACAGAGTTCTCTGTCAGAATTTCTCAGGAGCTTCCATCCATAATGTTTTACTGAAGAGCTTTCCTTTTGATTTGAGTGCTTCTACAAACACCAAACTATCTCTGCAAGGTTCAAATAGGAGGGGTTTCTGTAAGACAATCAGGGCTTCTTTCAAGCCCAGCTACAATAAAAATAGCCAAACTATAACCCGTTACATTTTTTAATTTGTGTTGTAGAGGCAGACTATCAGCTGCCACTAGCAATGAAAATAAACTCTACCTGTGACCCAGGCTATATTCCTTGAGCCAATGCATCATAACCCAAAAAATGTTAATGTTATAACATAACTCAGTAAGCATTGTTTGCCAGCGCCCCTACTAAGAGGACACTATAAGATCATATGACTCAAGGAAAGCCTTTTTCCTTTTTTCTTTTCTTTTTTTTTTTTTTTAAGATAATGCCTATGGGTCCTGTTTGGATATAGTCCAAAGTATTGTACCTGACATTTTGCCAGTGAAGTGATATGTAATAAATACCTCCTCTATGGTCAAACTGGTAGCAGTATCTCACATAATTCAAAGCATAAAGAATTAGGTCAACTTTATTTTACCAAAGTTTCAGTTGAATTAAGTATTACATGATACTAAAATAAGCCATTTTATTTCTTTCATTGGGAAGAACTGTGCTTCTCAAGTAACTACAGGTTGGACCTCCATTGTTCAGCACCCTTGGCACCTGGCCAGTTCCAAACAAGGGAATTTGCCAGACCAGGGGAAGTCCCCTGTCACTGGCCTCCCAGGTACCTGCCGAGTCTGCTTCTGGCCCCCGCTGGCCCCACTGCCTTCAGCCAGCTGTGCTGCTGGCCCTGGCTGGACCCCTCAGCCCTGGGACTCCCAGATGTGCCGACTGAGCTCCCTGCCACAGGGCTGCTAGCTGCGCCGTGGAGTTTCCTGTACTGCCTAAACCCTTGCTGTGCTCTTTGCTACCTCACCAGACCTCCCCTCTCTGGCTGAGTCTCCTGCCACGGGGTTCCCCCCTGCACCGCAAGACTCCCCATGCCACCTGAGCCCCTAACCCGCTCTTAGCTGCACCGCCAGCAGCTCGTATATAGCTGTTCCCTGTAGCAACGTGCTACTGATGGAACCCTAAGATCTCCCTAAGTAGCACGTCACTACAGGGAGCCGCTCTGTACAAACCACCGGAGCTCCCTGCACTGCCTGAGCTCCCTGCACCACCTGAGCCCCTGCCACGGGACTCCTGGCTGTGCCACCAGACCTCCCTGCACTGGCAGACCCCCTGCCGTGGGGCTTCAGCTCCATCACGGGATTCCCTGCACCATCTGAGCCTCTGGCACTGTACTCCCCGCATTGCCTGAGCCCCCTGCCCACCACTGGCCTCCCTGCCCCTGGGCTCTCTGGTCCAGAAACATCCGTGGTCCAGCTGGACCAGAGAGTCCTGGTTTAGGGAGGTACAACCTGTAAGGATAGAACTGGGCTGACTGTCTCTAATTTCCTGCCTCTTTCATTGATGTTTCCAGTTATACTGTCAAGACAATATTTTGCTAACAACGAATCCGCAGTACTGTTTCTTTAGTATGATGAAAAATGCCATTAGTCACATCATGTCAGGTATCAGAAATACATTCATATCTGAAGGGCCAGCATCTCTTGCAGGCTTAAGCAATGTTACTAAACAGATAAAGATATATGAACTAATGCCACTTGTCTGACAACATTATAACTGTTTAAGTGGATATTAATGACAGATGTCATTATCGAAATTACATGCACTTACCAATGGTATCTTAGGCACAATATCAGTGCTGACAACTGAACAACCGTCTGATTGGTAACCTCTTAGTAAATTTAAGCATGTACAAGACAAAAAATGTGTATGAACACATTGAAAGCATTTAACAAAATTTAACACTTCTGTTGGAACTTGATTAGTTAAAATTATAGTTCCGTTTATAATAAATCTGGCTTCTCTTGCGTTCATAACTGGGACACAAAAATTCTCCCAGGATAAAACTTTAACCTATTTGGAATCAGCCCAGCAGTGTGGAAAGGAAGCAGAGGGAAAGGTGAGGAGTGATTGGAGATGAAATGTTGGCAGGGGTTGAGCCGTGTACAGCCTTAAATCAAGATAAAAAGACAGAAGTGCATGCAGAAAGTGACAGGCAACCAGCACTATTGGTAGTTTCCTCGATCACTGTGGACAACACTGCTATCCTGCCTGTCACTCTGACCATCATCTTCAACTCACACTTCCCTGCAGGTCCTCACCTCCATGCTATGACTAAGACTTCCAGATTCCTTCTGCGTAACAACTTTGAGATATCATCTTTCCTAGCCATTCACACAACTACAATTCTTCCCAGGCTATTATCGACTCATGTCTCAATTACTGCAGAATCCCATTTCTCTGACAAATGCAGTCTTGCCCCACTCATATCCATTCAGAATGCTGGTACAAAGATTATTTTCTTACCCCATCACTTTGAACATGACAGCCATCTCTTTGCATACCTCCGCTGGTGCTCCCTTCTTTACCTCAGCAAACGTAAGCGGCTTGTGTTCACTTTTCAGGCCTCTCCTGGCCTAACTCCATCCTTCCTATCATCTCTCATTCAGTTTTGAAAGGTCAATTCCAGTTCTGAAAGACCCATGATACCCGCCTCCATGTGGAATATGCAAGCAATCCCTTTGGTGCTTTCTCCTATGCTGACCCACCACACTTGGGACATGCTCCCCCAAAACATTTGCAAAACAAACTTATTTCAGTGGTGAAAGCAACTTTACAATTTCTTACAGGGACTGTCCTATTGCAACCTGGGTCCCTGACAGCTTTTTAAATAGCTCCCTGTTAGCTTTTGCCGTAGCTGCGCACAAGGGTACACCCACTTACTTTCACCTTCTTGCAGCTCTCCTCTGCAGTGGAACATGTAAAATACTGGACAAAAGTTAGGCTGCTGAGATCACTGCCTATCACACTTACCAATATTGTTGCATTGTTTATTTATACTCTCTCATCCCAGCCATCTGGCTGTGTCCACTCGTGTATTCTACTTAGACTGTGAGCTCGTTGATGCTCTTTTTGTTCCATATTTGTACACCACCGATGACAATAGACCCTGGTCTATGACTGGGCTTCTAAGCTCTGTGCTAACACAAATAATAATAAGAAGGAAGCAATGCAGGCACAGTGGTGGGAGAAGATTATTTTACCCAATCAAAGTCAAAAGAAGTGAAGATAGGTGAGCATTACAGAGATTGGAGAAGGAACAATTAGGGTATGTCTAGACTACATGCCTCTGCTGACAGAGGCATGTAAATTAGACATATCGACATAGACAATGAAGCGGGGATTTAAATATCCCTCGCTTCATTAGAATAAAAATGGCTGCTGCGTTGTGCCGGCTCAGCTGTTTGTCGACACAAAGTGGCAGTCAAGATGGGGATTGGTCGGCAAGGAAAGCCTTTGCCAACCGATCCCTTATGCCTCATGCAATGAGGTTTACAGGATTGGTCGGCAAAGGATTTCCTTGCCGACCAATCCCCGCCTTGACTGCTGCTTTGTGCCGACAAACAGCTGAGGTGGCACAACGTGGTGGCCATTTTTATTCTAATGAAGCAGAGGATATTTAAATCCCCACTTCATTGACTATGTCAGTATGTTTAATTTACATGCCTCTGTTGGCAGAGGCATGTAGTCTAGACATACCCTTATAGAGTCATCCTTGTGAGAGAAACATGTTAGAGGGGGGAGGGGGAAGACCATACATAAATGAAAATTGTTTTTCCTCTCTTGCATTGTTATTAATCCAAAGTATCAGGACAGTTTTCTTTCCTTAGAATAAGATAATAAAGTTCTTTGCCTTTGAGTTCTTTGCCCATACATTAAGAGGCATCTTTTCTGCTGCACTGGCTACCTCCTGCACAGCTCACACGAAAGACAGCAAGATGCTCCTCCACATTCTATGCAGGAGAGTAGGGAGTGGGTGAGACTTTGATTCTGATCCACCCTCACTCCAGCACCAGGTTGTTGTAGAGTTAAGCTAGTAGAGAACTGAAATTTTCCCTACCCAATCTAGGGTCATAACATATTAGTTCTCCCTGGAGCACGTGAGCCTTACAGCTCCTTGCCTTGAGTATTTCAGGGATGGCACAACCTCAATCAAGGCCAAACAATTTCAGAACTAAAACTGGCTGAATATTTTATTGTTTATTTTCCAAAGAGGCAGGTTTGGGGTTGACCAAAACTGTTTGTGAATTTGGTTAAAAAGATAGTTTTGACAAAAAAAAGTGATTAAAAAAAATAAAAATGCTTTGCTTTGATACTTTCAAAATGAAATCTTTCAGCTTTGATTCAAAATAATGGTTTGTTTTGAAATTTAGCTAGATTTAACATTGAAAGGTAATAATAACCCCCTCACCAACACTTGAATGTTTAGTTTTAAGTTGAATGAAACATTTTATTTTAGCAAAACTGTTTTGGAGGTTGTGGGGGGAAGGGGGTTTGGAGTTGGTTTGGACACTGAACCAGCATCAAAAGAGGGGTTTCTAACAGGCTTGACAATGCTTTCGTTTGAACATCACTTAGTTAAACAGCTCCTGACGTATTTAGAGTAAATTTCTCCTGACGAAGGTTTGCTTTTGTTGCAGGAAAAAGACTGAAATAAGGTCACTGCAGATTGCGTGTGCTCTTACAGCATTGATTTGATATTTTAAAGTGCTGCTGCTTTAAAAAACTCCTCATTCTACAAAGGATATGGAGATTACAATTTTAATAGTATATTGAGAACGGATTAATTTTGTACCATTTTCCATCCTCATTAAACCGTTGATTAATCTGTCCCACTTTCTGTCCTTTTTATGATCTTTGCAATAAAAATGAGTCATCACAGACTTTTAATTTGTAATATATAGTGTGAATTATGGCAGTATGCTGGAGATGTTTTACAAGTTCAAGCATTCTGTATTATCATGATCAGAGTGCTCAAGCTTTCTCATCCTCCAAGCCCAGGCTGTCTATGAGCCTATGATGTTCAAGGAACTAATTATCAATGTAAATATCTATTTTGAATTTACTGAATGTCACTTCTGTCTGTGAGAAAATGTCTAGCATGGTTTTGCAAGAAGACTGGTTTAGGTAAGGTATAAGATATGCCTGAAAAGAAATGAGAACCACTCTTTAGAATAATTGATTGCACACCTGGAAGAAATATTAGAGAGCGAGGAGGTAAGCAATTAGAAGTTTAGCAGCGGTCTTACAATCCTGCTCAGACAATAACTCTTTTTCAGTCCCAGCCTCAATATCTTTAGATATACAGCAGGGTGTATATTGAAAAACTATTAGTTTCATGGTATTATATCCACACAAAAATAATTGATCTTGTGTTATAAAAACAAAAACCTTGAACACAGACATTTATGGATAATCACCGGTCCATAATAAATCGAGTTAGCCAAGATCTTGAACAATGAGCCAGAGTGTGCATTTCTTTAAATCAACAGCAGAAAAATATGTAGTGCCATGTAATAAATGTTCCCTACACTTACAAATAAAACTATGTTCTTGTTCCCATCTTGTTTACTTGCAGGACAACAAATGAAAATGTACTTCTGTTAATTGCTGTGGCCCACTATTATTGTATCAAGGTATCATCCTGCACTTCTTTCACTTCAGTGTTTGTGTTTTCATTTAAGCACATATTTTTGCCCTCAACTTAACTCATCATTAGTAATATTAATACTGCTATTGAAAAATACAACTCTGCAAATATTGTAACAATTGAACCAACTAAGCTTTAACATGTTTTTAACATCAATTGATGTCAAGGCTTTTATCAATTAATTCATCATCCAAACTGCCTTTAATAGGTTCCTGCCTTGTATCAAAAGGTTGGCTGACTACTAGTCATGCATAAAGTTTTGGGGGTTAATTAAGATGATCATTAGCTGCTTTACATGATCTGTAGACAGAGAATTTCCTTCTATCAGACACAGTTGCTTTAGCAGCACTAAATATGTGTTCCGAATGTTTAAGAGTCTGGATAACATGTACAATTAATGCAGCAGATTTGCTCTGCAACTCTTCTGGAGCACTCTTAGCTACACCATGCTTAATCATCTGGTGTGGTTCATAGTAATAGACACCGAAAGCTAGAAAATTTTTGGTTTGGGTATTTTGAGAGCAATCTTACATCTCACTTATTTGCTTCATTATACACTCTACAAACAAACTTGCCTGTTATTCAGAGAAAACTGTTCTTTTTTTCTTGACAATATGTGCCATTGTATTAAAAATTTGTTATTGTATAGCAAGACACTATATACCGATGGCCCTAATGCTTAATACAGTGTTTCCCAATTGGTGCTCCAGGGAACCCTGGGGTTCTGCGAAGCAAAACTAGGGGTTCCGCGAGGAGCCAGCACTCCCCGGCCCCCTCTGAAAGAGAGAGAGCCGGCTAGCCAGCAGAGGCATGGGCAGCGAGTTGTATGGGCTCATGGTGCCCATGCTCCACCAATATTTGGAACTGGAGCAGGCCCCGGGCCCCCCATGCGTCCTCCCACTCCAGTCCCAGAGCATCTCTGCCCTGGCCCCGGCCCATCCCTGCCGTGCGCAACCTTCACTGAGCTCCCCCTTGCTGGCTGCTGCTGCCCTGCACGGCGTGCTCAAACCGGTAGGTGGGGAGACGCCCGGGCGTGATGTAACGTCATGGCCCAGGATTTTAAAACTGCTGGGTGCTGCGTTGCGCCACGCGGCTGAGTTGCGGGTTCCGAGTCCGGGGACGGAGCGCAGACTCCAGCCCTGCAAAGTGGAAGGCAGAAGGTAGGGGAAGGGGAAGGGCTGGGAGAGGAAGGGGCTTGTGCAGAGGGGGAGAAAAGAGGGGGAAGAGAGGGGAAGGCACCAAAAGGACAGGGTAGAGGAGAGACAAATGCCACGGGGCCGAGTGCAAACAATGAGGAAAAAGGCAGGAGGAGAGGTGTCAGTGGGAGGGGGATAGGGTGATGCTGGGAGGGGAGAGGGTAAGGGCATTGGGGGCTAGAGGGGGGAGGGAGAGAAGGCTTGAAAGAAGGGGTCGGCATGAGGAAGGCCAGGATGGAGCAAGTCATGTGTGAGGGCACAGGGGCAGGGGAACGGGGGCAGAGGGTGGTGAGGGGTGGGCATCAGGGAAAAAGAGGGCAAAGGAGGTAGGGGCAGTGAAGGAAGGGGGAGGCAACAGGAGGGTGCAGGAGTAAGAGAAGGTGCAAGTGCCAGGGGATTCTGGTGGCGAAGCAGAAGGGCAGACACCTGCAGAGGAGGGACCACCACCAGAAGAGAGACACAGGGCAGGTTTGTAGAGGGAGGTGTTAGAAGAGGGGATGAGAAGGGGTAGCTCACATGATCAGAGTGGGGCTATTGGAGGAGTGGGCACAGGGAGGAGAGAAGGGCTGGTGGAGGGGGGGCAAGTTGCAGGAGGGCTGAGGGCAGTGAGAAGGGCAGGAGTCAGAACAGCAGAGGAGGGTGAGGAGTTGGGAGGCAGCAGGCACCAGGGGAGCTGATGGAACAAGGGGAGGAGACATGGCAGCAGAGAGAAAAGGGAAAGGTTGAAAAAATATTTATTAATAACTTGGATGCCACAGTGGCACATCCAAACAAGCCACATGAACTCAGTACAGGTGCACAACACAAAATTCATTTTGCTCATGTGAGGAAACTCTTAGGCTGTGTCTACACTGGTGGTTTCTTGCGCAAGAACATCTTGCGCAAGAGTTCTTGTGCAAGAACACATCCACACTGCCATGTGCGAGCTGTGCATTTGCACAAGAGCATCTATGGCAGTGTGGATGCTCTCTCTTGCTTGAGAAAGTGCCGATGGCCATTTTAGCCATAGGGCTTTCTTGCACAAGAAATTCATGTTGCCTGTCTACACTGGCCTCTTGCACAAGAACAGTTGCGCAAAAGGGCTTATTCCTGAGCGGGAGCATCTTAGTTCTTGTGCAAGAAGCCCTGATTTCATACATGAGAACGTCAGTGTACTTGCGCAAGAACACACGGCCAGTGTAGACAGGAAGCCAGTTTTTCCGCAAGAGCGGCCACTTTGGCGCAAGATCGCACCAGTGTAGACACAGCCAAGGGAAGGGAGGGAGGGGAGGCAGGGGCAGGGAATCAGCGCTGGCTCAGCATGTCTGCATGGTTTGGGAGAAGGTGCAGGGAAATTGAGCTCAGCTGGGTTGCAGAGTGGGGAGGTCCCGGGAGCTGGGCTGGGCTGGGCTGGGCTGCGGGGTGGGGGTGTGTGTGTGGAGCTCAGAGCTCAGTTTGGCTGCAGGAGGAGGGAGGTGCTGGGAACCGGGGCTAGACTCAAGGGGAGGGAGGGGCAGGGAATCGGCGCTTGGCTCAGCAGTTTTGCGGGCCTTGGGCAAGGTGCAGGGAAACGGGGCTCAGCTGTGCTGTGGGGGGAGGCATGCAGGGAACCAGTGCAGGGCTCAGCTGGGCTGAGGTGGATGGGGGAGGGCATACGGAACAGATGGGCAGCTCAGCTGGGCTGTGAGGGGCTGCAAGGAACTGGTGCTGCACTCCCTTGGATTGTGGGGGATGGTTTTGGGGGAGGTGCAGGGAACCAGCGGGGTGGGCAGCTCAGTTGGGTTGCAGGGGATAGAGGTGCAAAGAAGCCTAGTTGGGGGAAGGGGGACCAAGAGCCCTGAAATGACCTCCCCTGGTCCAAAATTCCCTCATCTGGGACCAGTCAGGTCCAGAGGGTGCCAGGTCAGGGAGGTCCAACTCCTACCCAAGTCCCCTCCTTGCACCCTCCCTCGTAGCCAGACACCCTACCCCAATCTGCTCCTGCTCCCCTGGCCAGACACCCTACATCCAGCCTGCTTCTGCACCCTACCTACCACCCAGACCTTGCCCCTTCCGCCCCCACCTCCCTCCCAGATCCTGCACCCCATCCCTATCCTGCTCCTTGGCAGCCCTACCATCCACCCTAGCACCTAGCACCACCCTATCCCTGGCCCCAGCACCCTGCCTCACACCCCAGGACTCAGCACCACCCTGGCCCTGGTCCCAGCACCCTGCCATCCACACTAGCACCCAGCAGCACCCAGTTCCTTGTCCCAGCACCCTGCCAGTCACCCTAGTGCCCAGCAGGACCATGTCCCTGACTCCAGCACCCCACCACCTGCCTGCCCCAGCACCTTGCCCCATCACCCCGCCACCTGAGCCAGCATCCTTCCACCCAGCAGCACCCTCTCCCAGCCCCAGCTCCCACTTTCACTCTGTCCCTGCCCCCACCAGCACATTTGCATTAGTGAGGCTTAGGGGTTTTTGGAGGGTTGTTGGGGTTTTTTTTGCATCTCACTTGTGTGGCCCCAACTGACTTTTCTGTGGGTCAGTGACCCTTGACTCAAAACAGTTTCCTCACCCCTCTCATAAATAAAGACAATGCTAAAACTTTTTGAGTTTGACATAATATTTTATTTAAAAATGAAGCCTGGCCAACAAGCCCCCAATTGGGGCCAAACCCCCATCTCACTGAAGCATCATAACACTCCTGCACCACCTGACCCCAAATCTGAGCCTATCATAAACTGGAACCCCCTGTCCTGAGCCTCTTACATCCCCAAACTCCTGCATCCCCACATCCTCAGTCTTCTGCCACAACACTCCTGCACCATCCACACATCACAAATCTGTGTCCTGAGCCCATCATACTCACAACCTTCTTGCTCTGAGTCCCTCACATATCCAGCCCAAACTCCTGCACCTCACATCCACAAGCCCATGGCTTGCTCAGCACCCCAACCTTTCACCTGAGCCCAACACTCCCGAGCCTGGAGCCCTCCCGACCCAACATCCCCTTCTCCTGCATCTAAATTCCTCCCAGAGCTTGTACTTCTCACCCTTCCCACACCCAAATCCCTCATTCCCACCCCACACCTCCTGTCTCAACCTAGTGAGAGTGTATAAGGGCTGGGGATAGCAAGTGATGGAGAGGAGGGGAACAGAGCGGATGAGGCCTCAAGGAAGGGGGGTGGGGAGGTCTTGGGGAAGGAATGTGATTTTCATGCATTGGTGGGGATTTTCATGAATTGGTGGGTCCCTCTCCCCCCCCCCCTTCTTTTTTTTTTTTTTTGCTTGAAAAACCTAGGGGTTCCTTGAAATTCTGAAAAGCTGAAAAGGGTTCCTCGGCCAAATAAAATTGGGAAACAATGGCTTAATAAATACTCAGAAATCTGTATCACATAATAAGTTCTCAATTCAGCATGTCAACCACTTCAAATATTGCAGAGATTTTAGTGTAAATTTAGAGCTGGTGAAGAATATAGCATTGAAAGTCCTGAACATACCTCTCCACTACTGCATAAGTACACTGGAGTTTCAAAAGCACAAGCCTCCCCACTCTGTTCCTCCAGTGTGCCTATGCCCATTCAATCCAAACCTTTTCTGCTGTTAATTTAATTAGTGGCAGTTATGGCAGTGGGTTTCCAACATCACTTCGTAGGAGATGGACTGAAAATACCAACTACTTTTCTGAACAGCCAACAGATGGTAACTTAAAATTTTGTTCCATTTAAAAGATTTATGGGGCTAAAATAATTAGCTTCAGTATGCACTTGTCTGATTATTCCAACAAGGAAAGCCATACACCTGTGCCAAAATTAAACAAAGTTTCAGACTTGTAAATACAGATGGAACAGATGTTTAAAGTAATGGAAGAAACCTCTTCCCCCACCAGTTCTTTGCTCTTTTTTGTTGGGAATTTGTACTAACTGTACCATTATAGTATGCTTAAGTATTGTGTTTCACTATGCATTCTGGCTGGGACTGGAACCAAAAATTCAGATATACAGTGTGACAAGATGTTCTCATGTATTATGAGTCAGAATTGGTAGCAGGAGATTAGTTCTTTTCCAGATGCCCATTTCTCCCAAAAAAGTTCTCCACTCATAGGGTACGTCTACACAGCAGGGCTAAAGCCGAAATAAGCTACACAACTTTGAGCTATGTCAGCTGTGTCACTTAAGTTGAAATAGCTTATTTTGGTTTTTGGTGCTGCCTACACAGCAGGAAGTCCAAGAAAAAGCACTCTTTCTCTGACTTTCCTTACTCATCATACAATGAGGGTTACAGGAGTCGAAGCAAGAAGTCCTCGAGGTCGACATTAGTTTGACATTGTTGAAATAACTGTTTGCAGTGTAGACACAGTTTATATTATTTCAGAATAACCATTATTCCAAAATAATGCTGCTGTGTAGACATAGCCATAATGAATCCCACATCATTTCCCTCACTGCTGTTTGACTCAAGATCCTCTGGCCTCCTCCTAGCCAATGCCAGACTCTCCTTCTCATCTTATCAAAGCATCTTCACTGAATACAGGTGTCCAGTAAGCCTCTTGTAGTCTTCTCCCTATCTCTGACTTTCTTTCAAGGCTTGCAAGTGATCTCACAAAAATCAACAGGCCTATTCTTGGAAGTGTCACTCAGTGTAAAAGTTACAGAATTGAGCTCTTAGATAGCAATCTTCAGAGATGAAACTCAGAGCATTCAAAAATAACATGGAACAAAATAGGGGCCCCGGAATCCACTAATTTACATATAATTGAGGCTTTATAAAACAAATTGGAAAATTTGTGCTATTGCAACTTTAGATTAAAATTCTCTAAGTGTTTATAATTTAACATCTTTTAAAATGTTGCTGCTGGTATTTTATTTTAATTGTATAGATATTGAAAGCAACGGTTATGACTTCAGTGAGATTATACATACAGTAAAACTCCAATAGTCCAGCATCCAACTGTACGGCACTCCCGATAGTCCGGCATCAAAATGGCAAGACCCTAGTGAGTGAGCTTCGGCAAAAAACGAGTCACAAGGTAGCAGCAGCAGCAGCTGAACCGAGCGAAACCAGACAGGACCGAGTCAGTCTGCCACTGGCATTCTGTGATGCTGGACAGTGTTGTGCTACAATAAAAAGGGTCAAAAACACTTTATATACAGTATATACTATATATATATATATATATATAGTATAACAAATAGGGAGGAAATGGTTGAGAATTTGAAAGTGGAAGGCAGCTTGGGTGAAAGTGATCACGAAATCACAGAGTTCACAATTCTAAGGAAGGGTAGAAGGGAGAAAAGCAAAATAGAGACAATGGATTTCAGGAAGGCGAATTTTGGTAAGCTCAGAGAGGTAAGGTAAGGTCCCATGGGAATGAAGACTGAGGGGAAAAACAACTGAGGAGAGTTGGCAGTTTTTCAAAGGGACATTATTAAGGGCCCAAAACCAAGCTATTCCACTGTGTCGGAAAGATAGAAAATATGGCAAAAGACCTCCTTGGCTTAACCACGAGATCTTGCATGATCTAAAAATAAAAAAGGAGTCTCATAAAAAATGGAAAGTAGGACAAATTACAAAGGATGAATATAGGCAAACAACACAGGAATGCAGGGGCACGATTAGAATGGCAAAGGCACAAAGTGGGCTCAAACTAGCTACGAGAATAAAGGGAAACAAGAAGACTTTTTATAAATACATTAGAAGCAAGAGGAAGACCAAGGACAGGGTAGGCCCACTGGTCAGTGAGGAGGGAGAAACAGTAACAGGAAACTTGGCAATGGCAGATGCTTAATGACGTCTTTGTTTCGGTCTTCACTGAGAAGTCTGAAGGAATGCCTAATATAGGGAATGCTAGTGGGAAAGAGGTAGGTTTAGAAGATAAAATAAAAAAAAGAACAAGTTAAAAATCACCTAGAAAAGTTAGATGCCTGCAAGTCACCAGGGCCGGATGAAATGCATCCTAGAATACTCAAGGAGCTGATAGAGGAGGTATCTGAGCCTCTATCTATCGTCTTTGGAAAATCATGGGAGACAGAGAGATTCCAGAAGACTGGAAAAGGGCAAATATAGTGCCCATTTATAAAAAGGGAAATAAGAACAACCCAGGAAACTACAGACCAGTTAGTTTAACTTCTGTGCCAGGGAAGATAATGGAGCAAGTAATTAAGGAAATCATCTGTAAACACTTGGAAGGTGGCAAGGTGATAGGGAACAGCCAGCATGGATTTGTGAAGAACAAATCATGTTAAACCAATCTGATAGCTTTATTTGATAAGATAACGAGTCTTGTGGATAAGGGAGAAGCGGTGGATGTGGTATACCTAGACTTTAGTAAGGCATTTGATACAGTCTCGCATGATATTCTTATCAATAAACGAGGCAAATACAACTTAGATGGGGCTATAAGGTGGGTGCATAACTGGCTGGAAAACCATACTCAGAGGCTGTGTCTACACTGCACCTTTTCGGGAAAAGGGATGCAGATGAGACAAGTCGGAATTGCAATTGAAGCGGGGATTTAAATTTTCCCCGGTTCGTTTGTATAAACATGGCTGCCGCTTTTTTCCGGCTCGGGGCTTTGACGGAAAAAAGCGCCAGTCTAGATGTGTTCTTGCGAAAATAAAGCCTTTTCGAAAGATCCCTTATTCCTCTTAAAATCCAGGAATAGAGATCTTTGGGAAAAGGCTTTACTTTCGCAAAGTGACGTCTGAACTGGCGCTTTTTCGTCAAAGCCCCCAGCGCACCATGTTTATACAAATGAAGTGGGGAAAATTTAAATCCCAGCTTCGTACAATTCGACTTGTCTCATCTGCATCCCTTTCTGAAAAGGAATACAATGTGAACTACAACCAGAAATGGTTATTAATGGTTCACAATCCTGCTGGAAAGGTATAACAAGTGGAGTTCCACAGGGGTCTGTTTTGGGACTGGTTCTGTTCAAGATCTTCATCAACGATTTAGATATTGGCATAGAAAGAACGCTTATTAAGTTTGCAGATGATACCAAGCTGGGAGGGGTTGTGAGTGCTCTGGAGGATAGGGTCATAATTCAAAATGATCTGGAAAAATTGGAGAAATGGTCTGAGGTAAACAGGATGAAGTTTAATAAAGACAAATGCAAAGTGCTCCACTTAGGAAGGAACAATCAGTTTCACACATACAGAATGGGAAGCGACTGTCTAGGAAGGAGTACGGCAGAAAGGGATTTAGGGGTTATAGTGGACCACAAGCTGAATATGAGTCAGCAGTGTGATGCTGTTGCAAAGAAAGCAAACATGATTCTGGGATGCATTAACAGGTGTGTTGTGAGCAAGACACGAGAAGTCATTGTTCCGCTCTACTCTGCGCTGGTTAGGCCTCAGTTGGAGTATTGTGTCCAGTTCTGGGCACCGCATTTCAAGAAAGATGTGGAGAAATTAGAGAGGGTCCAGAGAAGAGCAACAAGAATGATTAAAGGTCTAGAGAACATAACCTATGAAGGAAGGCTGAAGGAATTGGGTTTGTTTAGTTTGGAAAAGAGAAGATTGAGGGGACATGATAGCAGTTTTCAGGTATCTAAAAGGGTGTCATAAGGAGGAGGGAGAAAACTTGTTCATCTTGGCCTCTGAGGATAGAACAAGAAGCAATGGGCTTAAACTGCAGCAAGGGAGGTTTAGGTTGGACTTTAGGAAAAAGTTCCTAACTGTCAGGGTAGTCAAACACTGGAATAAATTGCCCAGGGAGATTGTGGAATCGCCATCTCTGGAGATATTTAAGAGTAGGTTAGATAAATGTCTATCAGGGATGGTCTAGACAGTACTGGGTCCTGCCATGAGGGCAGGGGACTGGACTCGATGACCTCTCGAGGTCCCTTCCAGTGCTAGTATTCTATGAGTTTTTAATCTATCTATCTATCTATATATATAACCATCTTATAGTACCTCCTGACAGTCCGTCATATCTGATAATCCAGCACCACCTAGGTCCCAAAGGTTCCGGATTATCGGAAGTCTACTGTACTTAAAACTAAAAGGCAAACCAAGAATCATCAGGACTGTAATATTAGTTTAAATGCCTCAGATGAGGCTTCACATGGAGAGAGAGATGTCTCTTAGGATCAAGAAAGAAGCTCAGAAACAGGATCTATAGATATGTGGTCCCATTCTATTTGCATATGTAGACATACATGTGATACCAGGCCCCTCTGTACACATTGGAGTGCACATTACACACGACTGGTCTATAGCCACGACTACTTGCTTATGGTCTGACTCATGCCAGCCATGCTCAGAGTTCTCAGAAATGATATGGAATAAAGTAGGTGCAAGGCTGGGAGGTGGAATAATGAATGAATCCTCTTGACATTTTATTTAGGCGTACAAGTGAAAAGTGATTAAGGTCTTGTTGGAACTATGTGGTCTATCAGGCCTAGTCTATACTAGATCAGGAAGGTTGGCTTAAGATAAGCAACTCCAGCTATGCAGAATGCATAGCAAGAGTCAGCTTGCCTTAAGCCAAGCTGTGGTGAGGTCCACACAATGGGAAGCCAACATGAGCAAATGCTCCCATTGGCTTCCCTTACGCCTCGCAGAAGGAGAAGTACCGGATGCTGCCGGCAGCTGCTCTCAGCATTTGATTTACGTGTCTATACTAGACCCCCTAAATTGAATTCTAAAAGATTGACCTCGGGAGCTTCAATCTTCTTGTAAGTATAAACATGCCCTAAGAGTTTTTAATAAAGTTTTTTAATCAAAAAGTATAACTTGAATAGGCTGTTAAAATGAAAATAGCAGGTGTTTGCTGAATGATTCCATAAATGTGACTATGGTTTTGTCTACAGTTTGGAGGTCTATTGAAATAAAATTAAAAAAAATAAAGACCTTTTTGAAAGCTATAATAACATAACATTCACTTGTAAAATACACATGCTAAATTTACATAAAATCCAGCATTTTTCTCTTGCTGAGAGTTAAGTCTGAGAATTGGAATTCGGTTCAGTGTCCTTGGTAAAATTGTAAACAGAGAGATAAGAGCTTTAAGCAACAGAATACTTGTTTCACACAACGTAATTTTCAGAAATTATTACAATTGTATTTAAACCCAGAGCTGTATCCCAAGAAACCTTCTAGAAATGGATCTTTTTTTATCCACATGGTGAAACAGATTAAAGTTAAAATCAGATTTAGAATTGCTTGGAAACTAAACTTATAAATATTTAGAACTGATGTTGGAAGGTTCAGGTGCAGCTTGAACCAGGTGGACACTTTGGTTTGCTGGCATAACCTTTCAATGTACAATAGCAGATTGGCTTTGTTGAGGATGGGTTAGTTATTGTTTTCAGCCCACTGCACCCTTTACTTTGCTATAAATTGAAATAGTTGAGGCCAGATATTTATTATGTTCCATGGAGCCTCATTCCACCTACCCACCCAAAATGGTCTTGTCAAATATTCCTTCTCTACCTCCAGCCTAGACACAGGCACAGATTAGCAAGGGAAGTAGAAGATTATCCATCTCTTGGAGGAATCTGGATGCCCTTCTGGGAGATGTGTGTTAGTCAAAAACATTATAGGTGTATCTGAGTGTATTATCTATTTTATGTTATAATCTATTATATATCTTGTGTTATAATCTAGCACTGGTGCAGGATGTAGGGGTAAGGGGGTTCTGAGTAAGGGTAGGGGTCCCAGTTGCCGGTCCTGAATGCTGGGGCTCTGCTGCCAGCTGTAGCTAGGGGTGATGGAAGGGGTAAGAGGACTTGATATCAGCACTCCCACTCTTCAAAATGTTCCTGTGCCACTGTAGTCTAATCTAATATTTGTGATCTAATGCCTTTTTCTGGCCTTAAAATCTATGAATTTATGAATGCCATGGTGATGGATGTTTCAGAAATATATAGATTACATAGACATGGATCAGTTCTTTCTATGTTCAGTATCTGGGGGCCAGTTATGCAAGTTGCTGTAGAAATAGAAAGGAAAACAGTCCTTCCCAGAAGAATATATAATCTAATTTAATACTAGTTACAACAATACAAGGTAAAGGAGAATGGGTACAATACTGATAAAATCACAGTTAGTGAACAACTTAATGAAATTACTATAAGGTGATACAAAAGTGTTTGAAAGACTACATTCAAAAAGTGGTTATCCATGGTGCTCTGTTAAACTGAAAGGTGCATCTAGCAGAGTCCTGAAGGGGTCTGTCCTGGACTCATGTTAGGATACTGAATATTTTCATTAATCCCTTGGATAATGAAGTGGAGAGTAAGATTATAAAATGTATAGATGACACTAAGATGGGACAGATTGTGAGTACTTTCCAGGACAGAACTCAAATTCAAAAGGATCTAATAAGATGAAATTTAGTTTAGACAGGGTCAGAGAAATACACTTAGGAAGGAAAAAATCAAATGCACAACTACAAAATGGAGAATAATTGTCTATGCAGTAAGCATTGCTTTCAAGAAACTGGGGATTTCCAGTGGATGACAAATTGAATACAAGTCAACAATGTGCAAAAAAGGCTAATATCATTTTAAGGTGTATTAGCAATAGTGCAATAGGTCAAACATGAGAGGTATTTTTCCTGTTCTATTCAGCCCTCATGAAGCCTCAGCTAGAGTATTGTGTTCAGTTATGGGCACCCACACTTTTGAAAACATATAGATAAATAGGATTGAGCCTTGACCTCACTTATGAGGAAAGGTTAAACAAAACTGAGCACAGTTAGCCTTGAGAAAAGAAGACAGAGAGGACCTGATAATAGTCTTCAATATGTTAAGGCTGTTAAAAAAAGACAACTATGAGCAATTGTTCTCCATGTCCACTGACATTTGGACAGTAGTAACTTGTTTAAATTGCAGCAAGGGAAACTTAGGTTGGAGATTAAGAAAAACTTTCTAGCTATATAGATTGTTGAGCATTGGAATAAGCTTCCAGTGGAGATGGTGGAATCCCCATCCTTGACGATTTTTAGGGACATGTTAGACAAACACCTGCGAAGGATATTCTAGGTTAAATTGGTTCTACCTCAGTGCCAGGGGGTAGATGAGATGACCTCTTTAAATCCCTTTCATTCCTAAATTTCTGTGATCTGTCTGCCTGCTTCCCTGTAATTGTAATAAATCAATTATATGTGTTTGCCCAGTAGCTCCTAATAGGTCATGACTGATCAATGCTACACAAACAGGTAAAACATTATTGATATCTATGCCATTGTGTCTGTTTTGAGGGTTAAGCCTCAGCTTATCAGACAAATCCTAGCAGCTTAGCTGACATGTATATTCAAAAACATCACACAGAAAGCATTTCCCCCTTTCTCTTCTCTCTTAGCCATGACTGTTATATTCACCATAGGAACAAAGATTCAATGCATTTAATTCACATTGACAACAGGTATTGCATAATTTTTGCACTGTCAATTTCCATCTGCTGTGTTCTCTTACATAGGATATTCTGGAAGAGCTAGCATGTCTAGCACCTTCTCTCCTCCCCGCTCCCCAAGCTCTAAATCAGCAAATCCAATATTAAGTATCCAAAAGGCATTTAGATTTTTCTAAGGAAGTCCAGGTGTATTGCAATATTTTCCCCTGAATCAAGATTTCAATCAGTTTTGTCAGATTAGTTAAATAGAAAACATCAGGTGTCCATTGCTGATTCTAAGTAAAAGTGCATCATAGTTTTTTGGCTGGTTGATATGTCTAAAAATATAAATATGCTACTTCAAAATGCTATGATAATAAATCATTCCACTTTTACCCATGTAGATATTTACAGATAAGTGTCTCATAGATTTTATATACATTTGTCTGGAATGCAACATCATGACAATATTTGATATATGACTCCAAATGTGTATTGTAATATTATTCAGATAAAGCATGCTCTCTCTTTTAAAGTTAACATTTATTCAGAGTTCCTGCTTCCTGTTTTGGAGCCCTTCTATGAATGGCAAGAAAGAAAATCAGGGTCACATAATTTTGAATTTGGCTAGCGCTATAGAAGTTAATGAAGCTATCGCAGTTCACAAAAGGTGAAAATCTGGCACTGATGCAGGGTTAAACTCTTAGACATGTACGTGTTTTTGCATGTGTTTGAAAGGTATATAATCCATAGATTTCATTATCAAAATGCAAGCAATAAAAACAATCTACACTTGACCTTTGAATATCCTTCTACACTGGTTAACCAAAAAAAAAAAAAATTCAAACTTGGCATAGGTCTCAATCTCCATTTCTACCTTGCAGCAGTACAACTGGTAAATTCAGCTGAAAAAGTAGTCCCTGGATGGACTGTCTCCCTAGACTAACTTTGAATCTTTTGGCTGATCATTAATTTCCATAAAAATATAGCGAGCCACACTCTGCCTCAGAAGGGAAGTCTTCCCCTAGGATCTTCATTGAGGTAGGTGTGGGCTGTGATGTCCTCTAAAATTCTGTAAAGCTTGTTACAGTCCTCTGCTCTGAGCATCTTGTTATCTAACGATTCTTATTTCCTGTTACTTTCACATCAGTTAGTCCACAACACTTGCCATAAAGAATTTTATAATGGAAGGACAGCCATATTGGATAAGACCAAAGGTCCTTCTAACTTAGTATCCTGTCTTCTGATGGCAACCAATGCCAGGTGCCCCACAGGGGAACAAACAGAACAAGTAACCATCAAGTGTCCACCCTCTGTTGCCCATTTCCAGCTACTTGGTGTTCTCCCAGATCCTCCTTTCATGCTGTCCCTGTCCCTTTCACTTTCTTAGTCTATCTACCATGCCTCCATGGTCTCCTGAAACTCACTTCCGCAAGGAGCCTGACGAATATTGACCAATTATATATTTTTAAATAACATTAACTTAAAAAAATCAACACTCAATAATTCTAAAGGTGCATGCCTGAACCTTCCCAGGGACTGCAGATCACATGGGATTTTCAAAGGCACAAAAAAGGCATCTTAGATGGGCATAAAAATTCTATTGTCTCTCAGCAGGCGTTAGGTGCCTCAGTGTCATTTGTGCCTGACAATCTCCCTTCCTCCAGTCTTCATTCTTCTTCTACCCCCCTCCACAATCTTCATGCTGCTTCTGTTCCCTACTTACTTTATCTCATTCTGGAGTAGTCTCCTCCCATTGTTCACAACTTTAGCGAGATCATGAACCTGCAAACATTTTTCTCAAGTGGGTAGCAGTTTGCAAATATGAGCCTTGGGATTGCAAAATCTCTAGAGACAAAGAATCCGTCTTTATCTGTTTTGCGAAGCACCATGGACATTTCAGAGCATGGCACTCTAAGAAGATTATGAATTGCCAAGGAGTTGTATTTGAGGTATCAAATTATTTCCCTTTAGTTAACCATGACCTCAGAGACATTGTGGGGTGATAATTGTGTGTAAATATTTGCTTTGGTACCCAGGTCACCATCATTGACAATAGGAGCAATGCATTGTGGGTATGTATCCCACATTTCAGAGTTATGGGAAGTTGGAGCCAATCACTGCCACATTTTGGGATTCCATCCAAGATCTCCCACAGCCTCCTCATCTGATGCCGGAAGTGTCATCGGGAGTAGCTTTAAGAGCTCTTCCTGCTGAGCACTGTCAAAGCAGCACAGCAGACTGTCACCCTCCCCTGGCCACAGCAGTCTGACTGCCACTGTGTTCCTAGTCCAAGGCAGAACAGCAGCACTCCAGTGATTTGCTCTTTGTTTGTTCCCCAAAAGGAACAGCACTCTCAACTGTCAGATACCTCCCAGAGCTTTGAACTTGGAGGGATGCATGCCTGCAGGGCAGCAGAGATCAAAATACTGATCAGTGTGATCAGGGCAGGCATTGTGGGATACTGGCAGAAGCCAATTCTGTGCATAAAACAAATAGAAGTGTTTTCACTCTCTCTTTGTTGACAATAAAGGTAGAGAAAAGAAAAAAAGTATCTCGTGGGGTAGAAGGTTTTATCACCAAAAGTGGGTATTTTTCCCAACAAAAAAGTCACTTTGCAGGGTGTACACTCTCACTGTTTTGTTGCCAAAAGGCAGTTTATTCATGATGAAACTTAATAATCTTAATCATTTGAGTTGTCATTCCTTTAACTGTCCAGCAAACATATACATAAATATCAGCTGTGGAAAAAAACCATGATGTCATACTCATGTTTAATGTCAGTAAAATAGATTGTGTTGCATTTCTTTTTAATTAATGAATAATAATAATAATAAATTACTGATGCAAGTTGTTAATGGAAAGTGAGAAATGACTAATGCAGGCAGAGACAACAGAGAGTGATCTAAAATATTTCCAGATAAAGTTCCCAGATAAAAATGGTACAATTTGGGGCTGACCACCTGTGCAGATCTGTGAGGTTACCCAGTATTTCTATTTTCCCCAGCCTCTTGAAAGACCTTGGTCATTCATGCCCACAGGGCATGATGCAATTTGGTTTTGCGTAAGTAGAAAAGCATGCCCTGCTGTGTGGTTGCTACTCACACCACATAAATCAACCACTGCCTTTGCTTGATAGAAAAATAGAAGAACTTGTCTTCCACAATCATTTTTATCAGTACTACCTGTACCTTTGGGCGACTGAATAAATATGACTGTACTCAGATGCCCTCTTTATTGTTTGTTGTAGTTTGCCTTGAGAACATGAGTTTGCTGCACGTTTTGTTTTCTTATTCCTTAGTGTATAAAAGGATGAACTTTCTATATCTGACACATGTGTACTCTGGCAGAATGAAAAATCTACAGTGGCAGGCCAAATACCTTTTGCCAAAGATAAATACAGTTCTTCGTTATGTTCCTGCCACTTTTGTGAGTTGCTGGAAAAGACATCACTCATACTCTCTTCACACCCTTCAGTTAAATCCCTGTTGGCTTCTCTAACACCCACCTTCACCTCTGAAATATCTGCAGCTCTAGAAAGTTGAAGGTTCACTTTCTGGGTTCTTCCTACTGCTTTGATTGCGTTAGCAGTGAACAGTTCAGTACTGCACATCTTCAGTAAGTTGTAGGAACTGTCTGGCACATAACAAAGGTAAATATTCATCTTCTCCCTATTTCTCATTGGTACACAGGTTACTATTTTAAGCTAATTTTAAATGTAGGTGAATGTGCAGAAACAGCACTTTCAGCAATGGTAATGTAGTAAATAGGCAGCATTTACTATTAGAGAGCTGATTTTATCTCTTGGAAGAATAATAGTAATTTTTAAGGATCAATGTATGTGCCCTTTCCTTATACTGCTGAGTTCTAATTCAGCTGCATATTCGTATTAATTATAATGGGAACATGAGAGTAACAGCTCCCCAGTAGGAACCAGGAGATCACAATCTGGTTCTTAGAATATTATGTGTTCCATGCTTAAAGTGCTTTATAAAGAATTGTTATTAGTGACATTATGCTGCCTAGCAACCCCAGTGAAGATCTGGGCTCTATCATGTTTGTCACTGGGCTCTATAAGAAAAGGCAGGGGTGACTGGTGAGCAGAGCCATGGGTGAACACTGGCCATGTGAAACACTCCCCCCGACTCACATCCCAGAGAAGGGCTGGAATAACCCCCCTCCACTCCTGCTCCGCACCCGCTCTGACCCTGCTTTGCACCCTCGCTGTTGCATAAAAAAGCCTCCACCTGAGCTCACTAGATTTATATACATGGATTTTCTGAAGCTACACCAAATTGTTAGGTCTAAGGTTTTAAACTGTAACTCATTGTGATCTTTGTCAAACTTTGTAATCTGTGTAAACTCTCAAATTTACTGTAAACTGCAACTTTGTAATCTTTATAACTCTCAGCCACCTTGCTTGTAACTTTCCCGAAACTGCATTCTCCCCTGGGTGAATGGAGAGAGAGTGTGAGTGTGAGAGTGTGTTTGAAGAAGGCTTGGAACAATGGAGCACATTTCAATGAGTCATCACAGTATGGGCATGCTCTCTGCTGGATAAAGGGAAGTCTGGGCATGCTCCCTGATGACAAGGTGAATGAGTCACAGGAGCCATTCAGACACTATATAAAGAGAGGGAGCACATGTGAGACTCTCTCTTTTTCCTTCCACTGATCCTGAGAAGCTCCCCTCCAGTGTCTTTCCTCCTGACCAGCTTCCCCAGCCATGATGAGCAGACAGATTCTCCAGTATCCACATGCCTTGGCTCCTTCTGCAACCTATATGTCTGTGTAAGTGTGTGATTGCTTGAGGGCAGGAATGAATGGGTGTGAGTGAGTGAGTGAATGAATGGAGGGGTGTGTGCTTGCTTGCTTGTCTGTGTGTGTATGAGAGAGAGAGTTCTATCTTCTTTAGCTGAAACCTTTGGTGGCTGCTTTCTCCTCTTTAGTTTTACCTAGTGG
The DNA here is from genome assembly GCA_019425775.1 of Rafetus swinhoei. NCBI lineage: Eukaryota > Metazoa > Chordata > Testudines > Trionychidae > Rafetus > Rafetus swinhoei. Next base: position 19,127,555 of record CM033434.1, read on the forward strand.
AAATAAACCCATACTAGTGTAATCCTGGGTGGTCTCCAGTGAGAATATTTTGGGGGTAACACTCGCTGCCTCTTACCCCAACCCCTTCCTCTGAGTGAACTGGCCTAACAGAACAGCAGTGCCAAGGGCTTCGCCCCACTGGCCATGTTGTTCCACTTCGCACCGTCCCAAGTGACACGTAGAAGAGTATAATGATTTGGGGCCACATTGCTCCACTTCCTCCACTGGTGCCGGTGAGTGTGTAGGTTGGACTCCTGCTGCAGGCACCAAGCCTCTTCCCTTCCCCTCCAAGTTCCTCTGGATGCCCAAAGATTCTAGTTCCATCGGCTGCTGGCTGGTTCCTTGCCCCATCCCACCCAAGGCATTTGGACAGGCATGTGCCCTTTTATGCCTCCCACCCATCACCACTGAGAAAAGGTAGTTCCTGTTCTGAAAGAGTTCATAATCTAAATAAGTAAAACAGACAAGGTGGAAGAGAAGCAACATTACTTGTCAAAGCTCAGCTAGTAATACCACTCAATCAATCATTGGTAGCTCTGGAAATAAAGTGCAGGTCTTCAGACTCCAGCCCCAGAACGCTAATCACTGGACCACAAGGCCACGCACAGAGAGCTACTTTCTCTTAGGATACTTTGGTTTCATTTCTGGACTGTTACTAGACAGATGTAAAATACTCTTAAGAAAACATAAAACTACTTCAAATTCCAAGGCTTTCAATATGACCTAAAGAATGAACACATTTTGATAGAAAATTTCACAAAACAAGGCATGTTTTCTAAGCAAAATGGGTCATTTAACCCAGTGATACCAGAATATACAAATTATAGTGTTGCTTTGCCACAAAACCAGATCTACCAAAGACTTATATGCCTTTCATACATTAGGGTGCCTCTCTTTGTGGTATCCTAGCATCATAATTTTTAATCATAATGGTTTTTGCCATTCCTCTTACATGTATGTGTAAAGATCCTGACTCTACTGAAGTTAATGGCTAAACTCCCATGGATATACAAGAATTATAATAAACTATGATTATTAGCTGATATATACAGACCATTCTTATTTGTATGTGACCAAGCTTTTTCCAGTGGGATGCATTATGTCTCATTTAAGATTTTTGCCTATTGGAGAGAACAGGGGGCAAGATACACACTTTCAGCCCATATTCCAGTGAAATATTTTCAGGCAAAGTGACTGTCATATAAAACATGGCTTTCAAACTAGATAGAGACATTTCATTAACATTTCCCATTAAACCAAGTGGTAATGAGGAGAGAAATATCAGAATTATACAAAACACCAACCAGTTTCTCATGGAATTCTTTGTAACAGAAATGATACATTTCTGTACAGTCTTGTTCTCTGCTCACAACTCTCAGTCCAATTCTATTCTGATGTGTTCAGTGGCAAAATTGTCATTGTTTTCAATGGGAGTAGAATCTTTGGCTCTCTGTTTAGTGACTGAAGTGTGTTTTCTACAGCCAAGTAGTTATTAACAAGTTCTCATTTTTCAGGGAAGTACATTCCATCCGAGTCTCACTCTGCGGTATTGTAGAGACAAATGAAGTTTGTATACAGCTAATTTATTTTTTCACTTCCATAATGTTCTTAGTTCCTGCCTGGTTGCGGGACTAGGGGAAAAGCTTAAATAATAATCACATAAGTAAATTATCAGTGACACTGAAAAGCAGTTACAAACTGCCTTATTTCAAATAAACTTAGATCTCAGCTGGTATGTGCCTGCCTTAGTCAAGCCGCACCAATTAGTAAATTATTACAGAGGCAAACACCATAAATCTCCATTGACTAACAATGAGGAGGAATTTCCTGCAACTTCTTTTAATTGATCCTTACCCTGGACACTTTATAACCTCTTGACATGAAGCACAGTGCTGCAGATGTTGAAGATAAACATTGCTTGGGTTGCTTATTCCTATTCCTGAGAAATCAATCATCCTGTTAGTATCTCTGCCCATGTTTATGTACAGGTGGAACACAAACTACACACAAAAGATTAATAATTCTTTCCACAAGATCTCTAATATCTTCATGCTACAAATCAATATGTTTGAAAAGCTTTCATATAGAGATTGCAAAACTGCCCGCTACCTAATACCAAATAAAAGCAGTAACACATTATCTAGGGTTAAACGTTTGCCATTTGAAAAGCAACAAGTAATCTGCAGCACAAACAGTCATGAATGTAACTTGTTCAACCTTGGTTGACACCATATTCCAGAAATGGGCTAGGGGGTGGAGGGGTGCAGGGAGTAAAGTAACTTAGGTGTGACAATGTTGAGTGTCACTAAGCATAAATTTTAGGCACTTAGAAAATCATTGGGATTTACAAAGCCTGGGTTCTGCACCTGAGCTTCCTATATAATGAAGGAGGAGAGAAAAGCTAGCAGACTAGGCAGCTTGTTATCTAAGCTAGCCAATGAGAGCTGCTAAGATTAGAGGGGCTACTAAACCCTCCAACCCCACTTTCTTAGATAGATAGCTAATTCTCATCCCTGGGAGGGGCTACCCTCTGCTCAGGATTCTCTGCTGCGAAACTTCAGCCAGGGCAGGGGAAGTGGGGAAGGGGACAACTACACTTTTGAGGCACTGCAATTCAAAAGGGCCTGGGGCCCCTAGTCACTGCTACCACAGCATTGGTGGCTACTGGAGCCCCGGGCCCCTTAAATCACTACCAGAGCCCCAGGCAGTGTCCTCTAGGTGACTCTGAAGGGCTAGGGAGAGGCTAGCCTAACCTCACCCCTTCCACCTGAGGCCCTGCCCCTTCCTGGAGCATGAAGCCACTCTCCCAACCTTGCCCAGGAGTTAGGTGCTTATGCCATTTTGGCAAGAGGAAGGCTCTCCCTCATAATTCTTATCCCAATGGGTATAAACACCTGGGATTTCCCCAATCCCAGGTGAGTCAAGTCCCCCCTCCACCTGAGAGGAAGAAAGGGATTTGAAAAAAGATCTACTATCTCCTAGATAAGTGCTCTAACTATAAGGGTAGGGAATATTCTGATGAGGGGCTCCCTCCGTCTCCCCTCTTGAAGCTGTTCCACTGTGGATAAACACTTTTTAGAAGACATTGGCATAGGAGGCCTGAATTTCCCATGGTAGGGCAATACCAACAAAGCTATAGAGTCAGTCTCATACTTGTGCAGTCTCTCTCCACAACCATACCCTGACTAATTTCTTTGTTTACCTATTGTGTGACACCAGGAGAGTATCCTATACTTCTGTGACTGGAGCACTTATCTCAGAGAGATTAGCTCTCTGTCAGATCCCTTCACTCCTTCAGGTAAAGCGGGACCTATAACCAAGGTTCTCCCATACATCACGTGAGTACTCTACCTACAGGGCTAAAAATTATGAGGGAGGAAATTTGCCACCCCATCACTCTGTGCAAACAGACAGAGGCCTGATCTGGTAAGCAAGCTCCGAGAATGCTTATTAGGGTATGTCTACACTACAGAGTTTATTCAGAAAAATGGCTGGAGCCATACCAGCAGAGGCACAGGTAAATAAAGAATCTGGCAATCTCCCAAGGGCTAACTCTGGTGAACTGTGTCTAGCCTGTGGGCTGCTTATTGCCCACCCACAGGTAAGTTAGATGGAAGAATGCCTATCTTTCCCTAGTTCATGTATCACTCTGAAACTTTGGTGTCTGCATGTGTGGCCTGGGGCTGCAGCACATACTTTCAGAACCAGAAATGGAAATGCCTAGAGAACTTCAATTTCAAGAATGTAGGCACGGAGCAACTTTGGACACTTAGAGTTAGGTGGCCACTGGACAGGGGTTTTGTGAAACCCAGCCAGACCTAATTCTGGAATTCAGGTACCTAAGGAGGCAGATAACTGCCGAAATCCTCTTTTGAAACCAGTTCCTGGTGCATTCTCCTGAACGATTTTTTTTTCAGCTCTGTTAGAATGACAGCCTTGGAAAATATGAAATTAGAGAGCAGACTACACAGGGAAAGTGATCTACCTCATAATGTTACATTAGAAGATGTTCTATAGTGAAAGAATGTTGTGCCTGCCCTCTTCTCATACTCCGCAGTTGTTAATATAGTATGTTGAGAGGACACATCACTCATAGGGTTTGGTTTGTTTACCAAATATGCACTTTCAAAGGCCCTTTACTAGGGACAAGAAATTCCCAGCTCTCCTAGTATAGCCTAATGCATAATGTATAAGGTTATAGAAAATGTGTATTCATGAGAGCTGTTTGGCTTTTGTCAAAAAGAACTGTGGAAAATTATGATGGAACAATTTTCATTTCTGCCGTATTGTTTTTATAGTATGTTCATGACTGGGAATTGAAGGGTTTAGAGAGTTTTGTCTGCTGCAGATGTTGCAGTGCAGAGAGGAACTACAGAGCTCCTTATTTGCAGACAATGACATGAGACCTAAAGGAAATACTTCTCCAGAAGTTAAACATGATGAGTGAATCCCTAGTCTCTCACTTTACTGCATCAGGGTTTTAAAAAAAAAACAGTAGCAGAAGTTAACACATAAGCTTTATAAACTGCAATAGGGCTATATTAACCCGCTCTTGAATTCAGGACATCTACACCATATAAGGATGACACAAATTGCTCATAATGATGATGTCAATTTAGAATGGAGGTAGAACAGCATGAAGTTTAGCAAATTTGTCAGGTGAGCCTTCCAAAGAAAGTGTTTTCTTTTTTCATTCCCCTTTCCTTTAATTGTTTTCAGTCCACAGACACATACACAAAAGGTCTCTTGTGCAACTGCAGAGATTCCTACAAACTATATTCCACTGTTTCCCTGATCTGATCATGTTTTCTGAGGCTTTAGCTGATACCTGTGATGAATCTACTGCTACCTAGGGAAGCCAATATTTTAAGGCCAGAGTCAGTCCCTTATTTGAAAGAGTGTGTGTGGGGGGAGAGGGGAATCCTCTCAGATCTAGAACCTATTTGAATTCCTAGTTGTCACTAATGAGATGGTTTTATTTTCAAGTAGTTCAATTACATTAAGTTATGGGGAGGAATTAGATGGCTCTGGAAGATAACAACAGGCATAGAGAACCTGTTATCTCTGGTCATTGGTTGAGCTGTACAACACCGCAGGGATTGTGAATTGAACCTTTTAAGATATATCTGCAGAGGTCCTAGCAAGCCAGTCCATGCATGTTTGCTTAGAAGTTGGGATACTGTAAAAATCAGACCTCTTCACTCCACTCTGAACAAATGTCATAACTCTAGTACCTTGCATTTAGCTTAATTATTTTTATGTATTTCTCTTTCAGCATGTAAAAGAACAGCTGTCCCAGAATCCAGTGCTCTTGGCAAATAATTAAAATATATAATAAAGGCCAAACTGATAACATTTGTTCATACAAAACAATCCAGTACACTAACTTGAAATATTTATCAGCATTCTGCAGAGGGGACAAAACCCCACATTCTCATAACAGCCCCCTAAACTCAGCCTCTCTCAAACACTTGTTTAAAGCAAATCACAACTTTCTGTGCAGTGTGCCCTAAAGGTAAACAAATCAGGGCCATCTCTGTCTGGGGGCAAGGGAAGAGAAAGAGAGAGAAAGTTCTGTGTGAGGGCCCCTCAAAATTAGAGCACCTGACATCAGCTTTGACTCCCAAAATACCCAGAGACTAAAATGACCTCAGTTGTAGCATGATGACAGAGGGAAAAGGATACTCTCTTATATAGGCATGCCCTAAACTATTTGTGTTTTACATTTCATACTTCATACTTAATGAGTAGCCAATGCAGATTCTGGAGCACTGGTGTCATAATGATGATAATATATGATAATGATAATATACGATAATGATGAGATATACTGTGTGAAAAAATGGGTTTCACCTGCCTACATGTTCCCATTTGATTTCGGATATAACCTCACAGAAAGTGCATAGGACACTAATCTTAAAATACATAGGCATGAATGAGGACTGTGAAGCCCACATCAGAGAGAAATAGTCACATGTGCCAGCTATAGATGGAGAAAAGGCCATTCTGGCAAATGTTAGTGTGTTATAGACTCCCAAGCCTGCTTCTACTGGACAAATTATGCTGACAAATTGCAAACACTTGCTCTCAGAGGGTCTAACACAGTCTTTGTCACATCATTTCATAGCCTCCAGGAAGCTAGAAGCATCACTTCAGTCTTCTCTAGAGTAAGCAAGAGTAAGTTCATCCATGACCCAAACTTCATCAGAAAGACTTGACCAAACCCCCAAGGATGGATGAAGTGGCAAGCTAGAACTCAGTATTGTCACCATATTGTCAACACTTAAACCTGTCTTTTTTAATAACCCTCCCAACATAGACATATTGAAACCAAAGTGGAGCAGCCTTGCAGAACGGCACATGTGAGAGCCCATGGGACAGAAAAGCAACGATCCGAATTACCTTTTGGGATCTCTTAAAAAAAAACCCTAGCCCTAAATAATTAAGGCAAGGGGTGAAGAGGGGATTTTCAAAAGCATTTCAATTGTTTTTGAATACATTGCTTTTGAAAAATCATACCTCATTCCACTAAAAGACAGTCCCATTTAGTGCAGAAGGTGTTCAGAAGAGGGGAAACCACCTCATGGTCAATGGTATTGAAGGAAGTTCCCTGAAGATGAAGGACAATAGATGCGAACACCTGTATCAGGCTCAGGCACCTCAAAGACCTCAAAAAGCAAGAAGTAGGTAGTGGTTTGTTATAGGAGAAAGGGAAATGTATTGTGGAAACCTAAATGCCAACTTCATCAAATGATTAGAAACATTTACTACTGTGGGTAGGAAGAGACATTTATTTTCCATGGACATAATTTCCTTAACAGAACACTCACATTTTTAAAGGTAAGATATTTCCACCAATTTTCCCATGAATCTACCAATAATGTCTTGTCTACATGAAAAATATGTTTCATATAATCTAAGGCATGAATTTAATTTGATATAATTATACTGGTATAAACTCTATGTGGACACTATTACCCTTGTATACAAGTGCCTTTTTTTTTTTAGTTTTGTTTGTTTGTTTGTTTTTATAGTGAGGAAAATGGTGCATATGTAAATACACTCTGATGCCTTTGCAAAACAATGTGAACACAATCATCACTTTTCTATTAGTGTTTTTCTATCACCAACAAAACTGTCAGAGAAAAAAAATGCTGCAAGTGTAGACATGCCTCATTCTAAAATAAGTGTCCACATGAATTTATACTGGTATAACTGGGGAAAAAAACTTTCCAATGTAGACAAGGCCTAAAACAAGTGTATAGTCATGGTTACACTGCAAGCTCAGGATAGTAAACATTAGGAGGGTATTAAAATTCATGGATCTCATCAGTGCACCTCCTCGAGCACTTCCCCTAGCTATACACGTTAAAAGAAAAAAAATACAGCCCCAAGAAAATAAAGTTGAGACTCAGTTTCATACCTGGAAATAGAGAATGAGCTACAAACATCTGCCTGGAATCACAATGCAGTACATACTGAGATACTGTCTGCTAAAATTGGGTCTGAAAGAATGGCAAGCATATGATTCTCGTAGAATATTATCTCTCATTGAAAGTTAAGTGGTTAATGAAGGAGGACATTGAGATTTGTTCCCATTTCTTGTGGATCAGGGGGGCTTTGTTATCTCTGAATTTTTAAATATAAATTAGATGGAAATGTTAGAACCTCCACACATTAATGGTGCACAATTTTTCCCCCTCTGCTGCTTTGGGCACTGAGATATTTGTAAAGCAAGAAACAAAACTGGAAATATGGAAATATTAAGTTCCAACAGAGGAGTGACAAAGCCTAGGAACTATAACTAGGATGATTCAGAAGGCATGAGATATTCATTAATTATATGGAAAGCCAAATAATCAAAGACACCTTAATTAAAAGCACTTCAGTTTGCTGTAAATATGCAAATCGTTACAATTATTAACCTCCACAATGGCTAAGCTATAAAACTAAGGTATTATACTAACATATGTAGATTGCTAGATCCCCATTTTTTTTCACAAGGCCAAGTTAAAGAGCTCACTAGACAAAGAAGCTTTCTGGCCTGAATCATCTGGGGTTTCTTTATTCTTCTAAAAGGTGAATTTTAAAAGATCTTGCCTTGTGCTTTCTAGAAAAATGACACAAGCTATTTAAAACTTGTTTTTTGCAAAGATGACATAGACAGATTATGTACTCATTCTTCTATTACTATTTCCTATGTTTTAGATTGCTATTTTAGAATCATGTGGATAATTAATCTATAATTATCCCTTAATGTTTTGGTTTAGGTGCTTAAAATGAACCTTTTCTTCAAGACCATTTCATTTTATATCCTGCAACATGAGTTGCTTTACAGTCCTAAAACTTAAAAATTGAAATATTTTATTTCCTCCTGAATTGCTTACTAATTTCCAAAACTAATATCCTTTTCTGGTAGCTTTTATCATCTTCTCTGATGCCTGTTATATCTGCTGTAATGTCTCATTTAATTTCCTTCTGAGGAAATGGGTTTGTTTTGTTTTTATTTAAGACATACAGGGAAGAACGTGTGTATGCACTTCCCCAGACACGCACTGTTTCAAACACTTTTCTGTGTCACAGGTACCATGTCCAAGTAGTAAAAGTAACAATTACTGCTTACATGCTGTTCAAGTACTGTACAAATATTAATTAATTCAACCTAACAACACCCCATGAAAATAGTTAAGGTCATTCCCATCTTAATGGCTTTTTATCTGTCCTTACAAAGTACATATAGATTAATAGCCTGATTCCTAATGAGAGCTGTGTGTACTCATCACCTCTGAAAGAGAACAGACTTATAATAATTTACCTAGTCAGAGGCAAGATTAAATCTCAAATCAGGCTCCCAGACCCATTCCCAACATACAAGAACATCCTGGAATGTTTTTAACTTCACTGTTGTTCCTACTCAATGGACCAAATTCTACTCCTGACCTGACTGACCCAGTGTAAACCTGGAAACTTTGTCATGCAATTGCACATGCACGTCTCAGGAGGTATAGATTAACTGAGAGTGAATAAAGAGTATTTGCAATTGTAGATGCTGTATTTGAAGTTATAACTATCATGGATGGGATTTTCAACAGTAGTCAGTGTTAGCCTAACAATGTGTCTATTGGAATCAGCAGCAGAGCTCCCTGTGACTTCTCTGAGAACAGAGTTAGGCCACAGTATATATCTTGGATTCTGTTATTTCCACTTCAACTCATCTGATGAAGGGGTTTTTACTCACAAAAGCTCATGATCCTATATATTTTTGTTAGTCTTTAGGAGCCACAGGATCACTTGTTATTTTTAAAGTTGCAAACTAACACGGCCATCCCTCTGAGACTCTAAGCCAGAATGTTTTCGAAAACCCCACCCCAAAGTATTTACTTACTCATATCTGCACTATGGGAGAAATTCCTGACTCCACTAACTGCAATGGTGAAACCTCCATTGATTTCAATGGAACCAGGAGTTTGGTGCTTTTTGCAGATGCTCTACAGGAGTATGAAATTCTTCAGGAGTTGCAAACTGATGTAGTTCCATTATCTACAATGGAAAGATGTTGATTTAAACTAGTGGCAATCTGGCCACTAATCTTTATATTATAATATTTCATTTAGAAAAGCAATCTGAAATTCTGATTCTGCTTTTCTACATGTTAGTGCTGTATTTATTTCTAAATAGTGTACCTCAATTTTATAAGGCTTCAAATTCTGCAGCTTGCGATCAACATTAGTGTGCAATAATCCATTTAATTACTGGAGTAACATTTGTGTTAACTGATGCAAGTGCCTCTTTAAGGCAATGGCCAGTTTTGTTCTAGAACAGAAAGTAAGTACATTAGGGAATGGGGAGCAACATAAAGCTATTACCATGCTTTCTATCATCACTCTCAGCTGTCTCTGATAGTCTGTGACATCTGCGACATCTGTGATGTAGCCTGGAAAAATTCCCTATGTCCCTCTTCATCTTGATGCTTTTTCTCAGTGAATACTAGCAAGTAGGGAAATAAACCAGTATTAATTTAAGCAGGGTGATTTATGAGTATTTCGTTTCTGTCCCAACCAATTTGATAGCTTTGTGACTCTTATGATGTGTTTCCCCTTGTTGTGACCTCTTTACCTGACCTATTTTACATATTGTTACTTTTTCATACCCAAATTCAGATGTGGTTTTTTAAGAGTTGGCTAGCATCCTCCATCTCAGATATTTCCATATGCCAAGCTCATGATGCCATTTAAATTTTTTCTTAGACTCTAAGGTGCTGCAGTTACAGACTAACACAGCTACCCCTCTGAGACTTTTTTTACATATGCATCCTGTCAATGAGATCTTCCTGCTCCAGGATGCAAAGAAAATGAGCCAAGTCTGTAGCTTTCTTACCTGCTCCCCAGGGGACTCCACCCACAGGCACCATTCACATGGGTAATTACCCCAACTGGCTTTTGTCAGTGGGGGGGGGGCTTGCAGCAAGTCAAGGTCAGGTTATGGGAGGAAGCCACCATGTAAGGATGTTAGGTGAGAGCTCCCCAAACCTTCCCACATAAGGTCAGGCATTGTATCCCTGAAAGCTGTTACCATTTGGAATTTTGTATTCCCCATGGAAATATCTGCTGAAGTATTAAATAGTAACATGGAATAGTTAGTTGACAATCATATCTCCTGCATTAGTGTTTGGGAGCTAGAAGTGTGAAAGGAATGCAGGATCAAACCCCAGGAGAACAATTATTGCACCCTTTTTGTGCTTCACTGAAAAAAATGTAAATGCCAATTCGGTGGTTTTGTTCATCACTCACATGGATACTGAGCTTATAAAACACAGTCCTAAAACTTAAAAAAGTAACTGGAATACATGAAAGTGCATATTTAAAATATTTGCACCATTTGAACTAATATAGATGTGGATGTCAGTAAAGAACAGTAAACTGCTTACAGAAATACACAAAAGAGACTGTCTCATTGCTTTAGCATGATTTTTTTTCTTGTTTTCTTTTTTTCTTTGTATTTGACAACTGTTGATATAAGAACCATCTTCTGTGCAGCTTCTGCTGGCTAGAACAGTCTGCTTCTGCCTGGCCATCTTATTCTCATCAAATTCTTTTAACATTAAGTGATAGTGTTTTTTAAAACATTGTGACATACAGAGGCTCCATTTGAAATTGGTCTCCCTCGTATTCACCAAACACACAGACCTTGTCTACACTGTCAGCAATGTATGGGGTATTTGTACCTACACACTGAAGTGAAAAGCAAGCTGCATCCACATTGTTGTGAGGAGTACAAAAGAACAGCAAAAGCATGTAGGGGCAAAATCAGAAACACTAAGGCCACATCTACACAGCAGGGCTAAAGCCAAAATAAGCTACGCAACTTGAGCCATGTAAATTTTGTAGCTTAAGTCAAAATAGCTTATTTCGGCTTTTGGCGATGTCTACACAGTAAGAAGTCCGAGAAAGAGCACTTTTCTTCTAATTTCCCTTTCTCCTCATAAAACGAGGGTTACAGGAGTCAGAGTAAGAAGTCCTCGATCTCGACATTATTTCGACATTATGTCGAAATAACTGCTTGTAGTGTAGACGTGGACTATGTTATTTTGGAATAACTTTTGTTATTACAAAACCACACTGGTGTGTAGACATACCCTTAGACACAAAATGAGTTACACCTTACTAGCAACATAAAAGGGAATAGTAAGAGGTTCTTTAAACACATTAGGAGCAAGAGAAAGACAAAGGAAAGGATAGGCCCACTACTTAGTGCAGATAGAGAGTTAATAACTGACGATGTTAAGAGGACTGAAGTGTTTAATGCACATTTTGCTTTATTCTTCACTAAAAAGGTTAATAGTGACCAAATACTGAACACAACTAATATTAACAATAAGGGAGAAAGAAACAAGGCAAATAGAGGGAAAACAGATCAAAAATATGTACTTAAATTAGATGAGCTGTGTTCAGCAAGGTCTGGTGAAATTCATCCAAAGGTACACAAAGAACTAACTGAAACAACTGCTGAATTGTTAGCAATTATATTTGAGAAAACATGGAAGACAAATGAGGTCCCAGATGACTAGAGAAGGGTACCTATCTTTAAAAGGGAGGAACAAAATAAGATCCAGGAAAGATAGATCTATCCGCCTAAACAATACCTTGAAAGATACTGGAAATTTTTAAAACTATCAATTTGTAAGGACTTAGTGCAGGGGTGGGGAACCTTTTTTGGGTTGGGAGCCACTAACCCACAGAAAAATCAGTTGGGGTCTGCACACAAGTGAGAAGCAAAAACCCCCAAACAAGCCCTCACTGATGTGGCCCCCCTGACTGAGAAGGAAAAAGACACTCTCCACATTCCCCTCACACACCAGAGCCTGGGGGGCCTATGCTAGTAGATTTTGTGTGCTCCAGCCCCGCGGTGCGTCAACTGTGGTGCTGGTTCACCAGTGCGGGCTCTCCAATGCTGGCGGGGGACAACCCTGAGCCTCAGGTACCAAATCCAAGCAAGGCGGGGGCTGCATCCAGCCCCTGGGCCTTAGGTTCCCCACCTCTGACTTAGAGGAAATTTTATTATACAGAATAGCCAGTATGTCAAGAGCAAATCATTCAAAATCAGCCTAATTCCTTCTTCGACAGAATGACTGGCCAAGTGGATGAGGAGATACAATACACATTCTATGCTCTGATTTTATTAAGGCTTTTGACACTGACCCAATATGAAATACTCATAGGCAAGCTAGGAAAATGTGGTCTAGGAAATTTACTATCAAGTGGGTGCAAAACTGGTTGAAAGACTGTATTTTAAAAAGGGGCTATCAATATGCTGTCAAACAGGGAAGGCTTATCTAATCAGGTTCTGCAGGGATGAGTCCTGGTTCTTATGTGATTCAATATTGTCATAATGATAATGGAATGAGGAATATGCTATCAAATTTGCAGATGACACTAAACAGGGAGCAGTTGCAGGTATTTTGAGGACAGGATTAGCAGAATACAGAATTGGTCTGTATTCAACACAATGAAATATAAGTGCGAAGTTACTACACTCAGAAGGGGAAAATCATATGTGCAATTACAAAATGGGAAATAACTAGGTAAGTGGCAATATTGCTGAAATGGCATAGTGGATCACAAATGTAACGAGAATCACTAGTGTTGTGCAATTGTGAAAAAGACTAATACAATTCTGAGATCTAATAACAGAAGTATCTGTACCTGGGTGGTAATTATCCTGCTATACTCAGCAGTGGTGCGGCCTCAGTGGTGTGTCCAATTCTGGGGCCCTGCACTTTAAGAAAGGTATGAATAAATGTTATAGAGTCCAGAGCAGAGCAACAAAAATAATAAATGGTTTAAATAACCTGATCTCTGGGGAAAGGTTAAAAAGAATCTAAGTTCAGTCATGAGAAAAAGAAGAGTGGGGAGGAGACATGAAAACTGTCCTTAACTATGTTAGGAGCTGATATAAAGAGGAGTATGATCAATAGATGCCCATGTCTAGGGCCCTACCAAATTCACAACCATGCAAAATGCATCATGGTGTTCTCCCATGAAATCTGGGATCCTCCTATGAAATCTGGCCTTTTGTGTGCATTTTGTGTGATTTCACAGAGGAGACAAGCATTTTCCAAATTGAGGGTAGAGGGGGGGTGGGGTTGACTCAAAAGGAAGTTGCAGGGAGATCATGAGTTAATTTTGGGAAGATCATGGTAATGCCACTCTTACTTCTGTGCTTTCTTTAGAGTTGGGCAACTGGAGAGTGGTGGTTGTAATGTTGGCCATCTGCCTAGATCTAAAGACAGCACCCCCGGCAGTAGCAGTGCAGAAGGTAGCAATAACCAGATAAGCCACCACATCAGAGGCTTATACAACTGCACATCCTCTAAAGTGATATCTACCATCAAGTGCCAGCAGTGCCCCTTTGCCATGTATATTGGTCAGAGTGGACAGTCTATGACAATGAATTCATGGACACAAATCAGATACTCAAAATGGTAACACAGAAACCTGCTGCCTGGGCACTCATTAATGGATCTAAAAGTAACTATACTCTTACAAAGCAATTTCAAAAACCAGATGGAGAGAGAAACAGTTGAACTTGCCTTCATTTGCAAATTTGATACATTTAATCAAGGTTTGAACAAAGACATGAACTGAGTGGGCTGCTATATTCAACACCCTAATGACATCAAAAGCTAAGTATCAGGCACTTACAATCCACTCTATTAGGCTCATTTAACATGGACACTCTAATTGACAAGATTTTTTTCTTCTCTTTCCCTTCCCATCTCCCCTCTTTTTTCTGCTATTCATTTGTACCTCTGGACCCCTCGCTTCATTCATCTGAAGAAGTGGGTTTTGCCCACAAAAGCTCATGATAGCATCTACATTTTTTGTTAGTCTCTAAGGTGCTGCATGACCATTCATTGTTTATGTTTTTTCAGTTACAGACGAACATGGCTACTCATCTAAGACTTTTAATGCCACCCGTGTCACCCTTTCTGTACTGCTGCTTTCCCCCAAATTGAACACACTTAAGGTTTCTCATGTAAATTGAATAGTACTGTGGAATGTGTCAACTCCAATGAAAATTCATCTTAGGTATTAATTAGCACAATATTTATCTCATCTAATATGCAAACTAAGACATCAAGTCTCATTAGTGTCAGCTATGTTACCTTTAAGCTAAATTAAATCTCCAGCCAATGCAGGGGGAAGGGGGAAAAAAAATCTATATTTCTCTTTGAAGTTAATAAGGGTGTGATTACTCCCTTCCTTTATTAGGAAGTGTCAAGTTAAGGAAGCCTGAAAAAGGGTAACTTTCAGTTAATTATCAAAATCTAAATGTGCAATAAAGGGAAAAGTGAATTCTCCAGCCAGACATTTAACAGAAATGGAAATAACATAGACCTTTCTAACAATCTAGAGAGGAGGAAATGGACTTTTTGGAGAGCAGTATATCTTATAAACTGTGAAATGTTTCCTGTATTGCAAACTGATGCCATAGGCAGGTAGAGTCCACCTTCATATCAACTTGGTTTAGAAACATTTAATTTTCAGCTTAGGTTCAAAATAATTTAATGTCTAATGGACACATCATTGTTTTTGCACAGAAGATTAATGTGACTCCACAGTTACTCAGCTAAATAGGACAACATAATGTTATTTATTAAACCAGAGTTCCATCTATCCTTGTCCATAATGATCACTTCTGATTGGTGATGTGAATTCTAATGCTTGCATATGCTCCCTGTATTCAAGGTGGACAATAGGCTATGTTGCTTTCAGCAGCCATCTGGGGATAGGTAGAAAATGCTGCACTTAAAGACCATTCTTCATTTCCATATGTTGCTAAGCCAGTGAATTGAGCACTCAGTGTGAGGGAAAAGGTTTCAGTAAAAAAAAAAGTTATTTACTAATGTAAAGGAGAAATAAGAATATTAAGATAGGTCAGACCATCTTGTCTCCAGTATTCCCTCCAGTGTGCAGGTCAGCACAACTTCACAGGGGATTAATTAGCCCCACCCAGACAGAGGCTCAGGGCTCTATGCACGGAGCTGACTGACAGGACAAGGCTGATTAATCACCTGTGAAGTGCACCTTAGAGGGAACACTGCTTCTCCCTCTGTTGGAGATTGACCTTATCAGATCTTGAAACAGATGGGCCTATAACAGTAATAATGTAATGAGATTTAAGAGTAGATTACACAGGTATATTGTCCCTTATAGCTTCTGCAGATGTTTCCAATGGGAAATGGACTCACCCAGGGGAGCTGACAGAATTGCCAGGCTCCTGAGCAAAGGCGGGGAGAGGGAGGTGCAGCGCCGCACTCCCAGAAGGGGCAGGGCTAAGGCCTAGTCTCCCTCCTTTAGCCCTTCAGTGCCACCTGGAGTGCACTGCTCAGAGCTCCCAAGGCAATTTAAAGTGCCCAGGACCCAACTGCCACTGCTATTGAATTGGTAGGCCATGGGGTAACTGTCCTCTTCGTCCTTCCCCCATCAGCAGGCCTGCACTCACCCCAGCTCATTCCATATAGCCAATGCAATTATATTGTCTTCTGTGTCCTAGACTAGATTTGAACAGGTGACAAAAGTGTCTCCCATTGCCAGTTCACTTTAGGGACAGAGGCAAGTTACACTTTCAGCACCACCCGCAATAAACCCATTGACAGTGCCCAGACACTTGTATCAAAACACCCCCAGATATGCACAACAATGAGTTCAAGCCTTGAAAAGTGTTGTAAGACACTGTCAGGAAGCTAACCACCACCATAGATTCAAAAAGTCCTAAGAAAATGCACTGTACAGCTTTAAAGCTGGCATGGAGCACTTACATTTTGAAATCCTGACAGTGCTTTTATGGCTTATAAATCCATTTTGTTTTATTTCCCTTCATCCCATTTGTGACAGACTTGTGTTCTCCAGCTAACAATTCTTTTTCAACTCCGATGTTTTCCCTTTGCAGTATAATCTTGGGGGAAAGAATCACTTTTCACATTACTGAAAAGTCATCTAACATGTTTTATAGTTGCTAACACCTGGGAAAAAAACATAACAATTTAGTGATATGACATTTTTGGAGGCATGGAAGCAAACTCTAAATGAGATTTGAGCTCTTAAGCTGCTTTATCTAGCTCCAATACTAATCTGAATCAGAACTAGCATTTCAGGAGTGATGGGAATGCAAAGTTTGGGGGGGGGGTGAGGGTTTCCAAT
This sequence comes from Rafetus swinhoei, assembly GCA_019425775.1. Classification (NCBI taxonomy): domain Eukaryota; kingdom Metazoa; phylum Chordata; order Testudines; family Trionychidae; genus Rafetus; species Rafetus swinhoei. The sequence continues at coordinate 19,144,258 of CM033434.1, forward strand.
TAAAACAAAGAGGCAGGCTGCTCTTTTCAGTTATTTGGAGGATGTGCTCAGGCCCTGACCTTCAGCATGCGACTTTGTTTTGGAAATCTCCTACTCCAGATCAGGCTCTGGGAAAGTTTGCTTCTGAATTGAAAGCTCCTCAATTTTCCCTGAGGACTTTCTCAGGACTTCCCACAGACTTCACCATTCTGTTAGCTGCCCTCACCATCTCCTGCGTCTCTCTTGGCTTTGTAGCTCTTTCCTGGGGCCTGATCAGCTATGCAGCTACCCTCCTCCCTGGCCCAGACTCTACCAAGAACCTTATAGAAGTCTGCAACCTATAGCTGGAGAGGGGTGGCTGTCAATAAATTTCCTCATTCACATGCCCCAAGCTTGATGGGACAAGATGGAGAGAAAATTAATACCACTGGAGTCTGTGTTAATGAATCCCTGACCAGAGCTCAATCAAAGCTAATTGCCAGCTCAGTTGTAGATGTTGCCCTAAATTTTTACCTGTGCAAGCTCACCAACAGGGGGTCTGAGCAAGGGAGATGACTACTCTGGGGCCAGGCAATTCAAAAGGGCCTGAGGTTCCTGGCTAGCTGCTGCTGCTACTGAGGCAGTGGTGGCAGCTGGAGCCCAATGCAGCACACTTCAGGCAGTGCTCAGGGCTGCCTGGCAGAGGTCAGCCCCAACACCGCCCCTTTTGTCCACTCCTCCACGCTTTGCCCATGGGCCTAGTAAATCTGTTGGCCTCACTGTGCCTCTGGACATGCATACTGTTGTCTTGATCCCTGGATACCTATTTCCTGCCTAAGTCCTTGGGAAGAGAGGTGGGATAATCACTATTTTACCTGTAGGGCCCAATCCAATAAGCATGTTCAGAGCATACCTAAGTCCACACAAAAAGGCTGGGAGAGTCAGCTTCTTGACAGCAGTTGTTCCTTGGGTGAGGAATACGTGTTTTGAAGTAACTTCCTACTTCCTAAACATCACCAGTAATTAACTACATGGATTCACGTAATTGCCCATGTCTCACCATTTATAGGTAATTTATAATATACTTCAAAGAGAAGTGAAAACAGCAATATCACTACATTCACAGATCATTTAAATGTTCACATCTCTTGTGTCAGATGCTAAATCAGTTAATCTTCTTGGTTTTTCTCGGGGGGGAGGGAAAGGATTAAAACCCAGAGCATTGCTTCCCTGGAATTCAGTTTGAAAAGTTACAGTATAAGGTGATAGTTACATATGCTAATCACAGAGAAGACCTCAAACCCCAAAATAAAATAAAATAACCCGACAGCATGTGATTAAACAGTCCCTGTTCTACTCAAGTATCTGTTGGTTCAAGATTTAATCTTTCCCTAGATGTTGATGTCACTGGATACTCCATGCCTGGTTTCCTGGCTTAATTCTTGTCCTTCCAGTTCTGTTCTGGTTATACAACAAAAGGAACATGAAGGCCACAGATTTCAATTCAAAAGTTCACACACTGTTTCCATTGGCTCCCCTGCCAACTCACTTCCTGCTTCCCTGGCATTCCTGAGGATTTTCTAGGACCCACTGTGTATAGTTTTAGCCTTTACAAGCAAGACAATTAGGGCTAGGTCCCAAGAGTTAACTATTGAGAAAGACTTTAGTTAACTGAATGTCTGGAATTCCAGAAAAGGATATTAACCCCCTCCCCACATTCATCCCAAAGAGGTAGCTTTCTTATTTTATCCATCCCATCTTTCATTCCTTGTATGCTTTATGCTTTCTCCTAATCACCTGTTTGAGATGCTTGCTCATCCAGTTTGGTCTACAACCCTTCCCTGTGATTTCTCCTCTTATGATTGCTTGAGATGCAGGCTTCAAATAGCTTCTACAACTCTGACAAAGTTATTCCAAGTCTCCTGCATATTCAGATCTTTGAGTTCTTCAGTCCAGTCCACTTCCCTAATTCTCTTAATTTTTTTTTAAAGTTTGCCCTTTTGAAATCAAGAATCCTGGTTACAGACCTATTTTTATTTATCCTTCTATTTAGTTTAATTTGCATTAGTTCATGATTACTCAAACCAAGGTTATCTCCTGTAGCCAGCTCTTCTAGGAGGTCTGCACCACTCACCAAATCCAAATCTAAAATGGCATCACCTCTTGTTGCCTCTGCTACTATATGGGGTAAAATGCATCAGCTATCACATCCAAGAAAGTCTGGGCCTTATTATTATTAGTTGCATTTATTCTCCAATACAAATTCTCTCATAATTACACAATTCCAAGAGGCATTTATTTCATTAAACATGAAAGTTCTCTGTCCATATCCAAATTAGATCCTAAGGATCTGTAGCATTCTCCTATCCCAGGGAGCTTTAGTAGCTTTGTTTACCAAAGTCATTGTCACCCAAATAGACTCTTTTATCCATTCCACCACTTCTAATTTCTGAACATTCAATCTCATCATTAACATGCAATGCCATTCCATCATGTTTGCCTTTATTTTGATCATTCCTGTACAGCATATTCCTTTCAATACCTGTGTTCCAGTCATAACTACTATTCCACCATATTTCTGTTATCCATATATCATCTAGTTTCACTTCCTCCACCAGTACCTCTAGTTCCTCTATGCAGGCTCCTTGCATTGTTATATAAAACACATTAGTTGTTTCTGCATGGCTTCACCCAGATTCCTAATCTGACTAGGTACAGTCAGTCATTCTACTTCCAATATCACCCATCTAACTATTAGCTTCATAGGTGCTGTCACTAGTTTTCCTTGTATTGTCCATTCTCCTACCCACTGCTATTCCTTTTTCCATTACTGTATTCTTGCCTTCTTGATTTTCCTGCCACTCAATATTAGAATCAGGTTTGGAGATTACATAAGCATCCCCCAACCATCTTCCAGTTTAAAGCTCTTTTAGTCAACTGGGCCAAACTCCATCCCACAAATCTATTCCCATCCCATGTGAACAGCACTTTATCCATGAATGCCGCCCAGTGGTTGAACATCCCAAATATCTCCTCATAGTTTCATTGTTTTTCTAGTTAGTGTAGGTACTTCACCTCCCCCAGAGGAAATACCTATGTCAACAGGAGCAGCCCTGCCATCTACATATGGGGGGAGGTGTTAGTTTGCTATAAATATATTGCTCAGGGGTATGGAAAATCCTCACCGTAGTTATACCAACATATGTTTGTAGCATAGGCCACAGCTAAGGGAACAAGGTACCCAAGTGAATGGCTTTTGGGTGGATATCTCCCTAGATGGCTATGAAAATTGTACCTTTGATCGTTTAAACCTACCCCTCCCTAATTTAACTGTGACCAATCAGGCCTGTATTAATTTTCTCTTCTCAAAGAGTTTTACACAGAGTACTTCTTCTCTAGAATCTGATCACATTTGACTGGATGCTTAGCTGGAGGGAACGCAACCACAACCAGTTGTGTTTGCATCTGAAATGCAGGATGCCCAGAATGTGCTCTTAGGGTACATCTACACTAGCCCCCTAGATCGATCTAGGGAGGCTAATGAGGGTGACCGGAATTGCAAATCAAGCCCGGGATTTAAATATCCCGTGCTTGATTTGCATGTTCCCAGCCGGTCGCCATTTTAGAAATTGACTAGCCCGAAGTAACTGCCCGTGTCTACATGTGGCAGTGAAACGGGATTCCAGAATAAAGCCCCTAAATCGAATTAGGTGGTAAACCTCATTCCACGAGGAATACCACCTAATTCGATTTAGGCTTTATTCGAATGCTTTCACTGCCGCGTAGACGCGGGCAGTTACTCGGCTAGTCAATTTCTAAAATGGCGCATCGTCGGGAACATGCAAATCAAGTGCGGGATATTTAAATCCCGGGCTTGATTTGCAATTCCGGTCGCCCTCATTAGCCTCCCTAGATCGATCTGGGGGCTAGTGTAGACGTACCCTCAGAGAAGATTATGTATGAAATGGCATTAGTCCTGTTACCTGCTGCAGAGGCAGTGGGAACAAATAACACAGACATTCAATTCTGCCACTCCTTTCCTTTATACTACATGCAGTGCAACAGCATTAAGCAATAAGATAGAATCAGCTGAAGAAACAGAGCAACGTTTTTGCACATCCTCTATAAGTCTCCCCTCAGTTACCGGGATTCACTGCCCTGTTCATGACATTTTCAATAAATCTCTCTGTGCTCTTAGGGTGAAATCCTGACTCCACTGAAATCAACGGATGTCTTGCTATAGACCTCAACAGCATCAGGATTTCACCCTTGATTCTAAGTAAGCATTTATAGAAGCATCACCTCTAATTCACTTTTGAGCATTTTTTCAAGACTATAAATGACTGTTTGCTGTCACTCAAAAGAATCTGTAGAAAAAGATGTACACAAAATACAGACTAGTTTCCCTGAAAGATGTAACTGAAAAACCTAGGTGATGTGCACTTAGGGGAATACTTTTTGTATTATAAAGCCCAAATCAATATATGCAGCTTACAGTTATTTTTACAGTGATTCATTTCCAACAGAGCACACCCATTAGATTTATACCAATAAAATAATGAGAACAATGCACCTTCAAGTTTCTCCGTAACTGACATACAGAGCTCTGCTTTCTGTCTTGTAAAAAGCATCCAGAGATCTCATGGGACCCGTTTTTTACTTAAATATATTTTACAGAAAGTTTGAACTAGAATAATAGCTTTCAAGAAAGAAATGAACTGATCCTGTAGCAGCATTGCTAACTTCTAGATGATCCATGTCTAACAAAAAACTGTCCTGCATGTTTGATTTTTTTGGAGAAGAGTCTTCCCTATCCAAGGGGAGAATTCCCTATGCTGAATAATTAGATGTTGAAAAACTTACACCCGTAAAATTTAAATCTGTAATTAGGTATAAAGAAGTGAACATTGAGACAAGATGAAGAATTATGTTTAATTAATTATCAACTTTACCCAGTAATTACACAATATATAATGTTAAATTAAATAAATAAATAAATAGACAAATAAATAAATGCAGAAAAATAGCAAATAAGAGTTTATTGAAAGGGCTATAATTAAAGAGGTTGTCCCTGGATACTGCGTTTTATCTTCTGTAGTTTGTACCTTGTAAATCACATTGTTCATTCCAATACAAAAAATTGCTGTTTGTCCGCAGTGATTGCATGATGATGTTAAAAACAGCATGATAGTAAGTGTCAACTTATTAGCATCATCAAAATCCTTCCACTAAGCTAATGCACTGCAGAATAGCCATCTCAGTATGTGAGATGAGTATCCAGTAACGTAAATGTTTCATTGCGCTTGTCACAATACCACCACTAGCACTGACATGTTTTCTTTAATAAATACTATTTGACAGATAGTCTACAGGTATTTTAAATATTCCTTAATTGCTGGTCATAAAACCAACTCTTATGGTGGTGCTTTAGCTGGATTTTAATTACATATTAATAGATACTCAGGAAGTACTCCAGCAGGGTTCATTGGCAACAGTTTGATTCAATGGGATGTAACATGTGGAGAAAACTCCATCAGTCATTGCATAGATAATGGTTAGTACATTCTATCACATAGAAGAGAACAGTCAAACATCATCTGATATCCAGGGTGGGAGGATAGCTTTAGCATACATATTAACACAAAGAATAAAAAGCATGTACATTGGAATGTAGGTGAAAAATATGTTAGTTAAAAAAAACCCGAGAATAATATTTGTGCATTAAAAAATTAAGTAAATTATTTAATTGATTTCTCACAAAACTGTGGTTAAGCAATTACTATTTGCTGACAGGACTTTTCACAAATTCACATTTCACAATAAAAGGATGCTAAGAAATGCAGCCTTGTTAATCCTGAGTCTGACATGGATTCCTTCTCTGGCTTCATCTGATACTACTTACTTCCCTGCCAGTAAGGGCTATTGCAAGATGTAGATACAGATGTAATTTGCAAAAGTTTTCATAAAAGACAAAGTGCTATTCCTTTTTCCTCCTGATACGAACTGAAATCAATACCTTAGCATGGCACTCGAGTAAAGTGCTATAAGAAGCACCATTTTCAGATGAAAAGTCTGAGCATGTCTATGACACTTCTAGTAACTGAACATTACATCACATGCAAGGAAAGAGATAACCATGATGTCCTGACCAAATTCTAGCTTGTATAATTACAATACATACTGCCTATTTAAATTCTTCCTGTCACATCAGCTCAAGTTGTGCTAGCTTTCCCTTCTAAAAATGGTTGTGTGATATTACTGTTGCAAAATGAGGCTAACTCTCCATTCCAGGTCCTGATGCATTTCACTTGTGGCTGAGTAATCCTTGCCATGTATTTTCCATAGAAGATCAAATTGAGACTCTTCCAGTGACCTTCTTCCTACTTGCACACCCATACCAAGCTAGGCAGAATCCAGATTCAAAGCCAGGTTTACACTAGGGGGGGGCAAAGTCGAACTAAGGTACTCAACCCTAGCTATGTGAATAGCATAGTAGAAGTCAATATACGTTAGTTCAACTTACCGCAGGGTTCCCATGCGGGGGAGGGGGGAGGGCGGGAGACAGGAGAAACTCTTCCATTGGCTCCCCCCTTATTCCTCCTAACCTGGAGGAGTATTGGAGTCGATGGGAGCACCATCTGTGATTGATTTAGTGCATCCTTAAATCAACCTCTGGGAGATTGATCTCCAGAGGGTCAATCTCCCAGCAAGTGTAGACAATGCCAAATCTGAATGTAAGGGAAACACCAGCATAAGTGATGGCATTACATTTTTATTTGTGTTTCTCTGACCACCCTCCTTTAACATGTTGGGAGAGAGGGAGGAGGGGTTGTGAACATAGACTCTGTCTGAGAATTCCAATGGAACCACAACATGAGACTAGAGGTGAAGAGAACAAGGCATTTCAGGGCTATGAAGACAAAGAAGTCCAGATCCACAAAGTTATGTGGCACTAACACACAAATTCTTCCTAGTCATAGAAGTCATAGCTTTTAAGACTAGAAGAAGCCATTGTGATCATCTACTCTGATCATGTTACAGCACAGCCAGAGAGTTTCCACAAAATAATTCTTTTGAAGCATTTTGTATTCCCTTCACTCAAATTTACCATCCTAGCCCCAGCTAGCAACATCACTCCCACATAATGCCTTTGCCACTTCATGGTTAACTCATGACATTTCTTCCTAACAACAATGGCCACAATGTATCCCTTGGCAGCCAGGATGAGAGGTGTGTGTTGTGGGGCAGGGGTAGCAGATTCTATATCCAGGAATTCAGAGTTAAAGTGGGAATTGAACTTTGGCACTGCCGCTTAAAATATAGACTCATAATTTCAAACAAAAAAGCCTTCAAATAGCTGCCTCAGTAATTGAGCTGATAGCACATGTTCTATCCCCCAAAATACCTATAGCACTCTGCATGAAACTTTGAGGGAGGAGAACAGTTTGCAGGAGGGAAGACTTTGGAGGGAGTACAAGGGCTGCAGTCTGTGTACATATGACTAGAATGCTGGCTGCAATTTCAGCATATTTGCAAACAGCTATCTTAATAAAGACCCCAGTTTAGTTTCAAGCACCATGGCTGTATCTACATTGGCATCCTTTTCCGGAAAAGGGATGCTAATGAGACAAGTCGGAATTGCAAATGCAGCGGGGATTTAAATTTTCACGGCATTTGCATGAACATTGCCGCTGCTCGGGGCTTTGACGGAAAGCGCCAGTTTAGACGCGCTCTTGCGAAAATAAAGCCTTTTTCCGGAAGATCCTTATTCCTCTTAAAATCAGGAATAAGGGATCTTCCGGAAAAGGCTTTATTTTCCGCAAGAGCCGCGTTTAGACTGGCGCTTTTTCCACAAAGCCCCGAGCCGAAAAAAGCGCAGTTATATGTTCATGCAAATGCCGGGGAAAATTTAAATCCTCGCTGCATTTGCAATTCCGACTTTCTCATTAGCATCCCTTTTCCGGAAAAGGGTGCCAATGTAGACACAGCCCATGAGTCCTTTCATTACCCAGTATATGATGCATGAAACAGTTGCCATGGTAAACACACACAACAAGCAAGATCACAATACAGTTGAACAAATTCACTGTTCTATTAATTTCTACTGAAAACCCAGCAATATTACACACATCTCATGTGAACACCAAAACAGAAAATTGTCTACATGTATACACTCATTTGGCCAGCTCAGAACCATTACTTGTAGTTCTTTCACCAAACAAGAAGACCTGAGTTGGTGGCCATCTTAATGGTGCAAAATACTCTCCTGTTGGTTGACTGCTTACTGTTCCAGTAAGAGAAAACATCTCAGTGCAATCAAATGTTGTTATCCTTGGACATTGCTAGTATTCTTGTGTTTACTGGAGTTGATGCAGAAAAGATCCATGAAGACAAATGGAGTCTGCTGAGTGTCCCTAATAGGTGCAAAACTCATGTTTTTATTTCCAAGTTAAAATATCCAACAATGGTAGGAAATTATTTTGAGCAAATTTTATTTTTTGCTTCTAGTATCCAAAGGATGTGATATTAAAAGTGATATTATAAATAGCCATATATGTAAAATATGAACTTCCTTAGCACTATTTCTGCATACAACTGTGAAGTAGAACTAATACATTTAACTGATAAATACATCAAAGGGAGCATGTCTAAAGCAATAAACATCTCCTGTGGTGGTGATGTTTATGCGCTACAGGAGACATTTTTGCTGAGTACATATCTCCCTTTGATGTAGTTATCATTATTATAATGAAAGCATTAGTTGATTTTATTGCTTTTTAAACACCACTGTTGTCCGCCATAGCTCCATTAAATGTAAACTGTGTTGTTAATAATGTGGAGTGAATTGAAGATTTTTTTTTCATTTAAGACTGGATCAATGTTAAAGAACTGGCTATCAGAGCATAAGCTCTTCTTCATTTGCCCAGTTTCCTTGTTGCTCTAGAGTTGTCATCATGAACCAAAATTTATTACTGTATACACAAAACTTCACATATAACTTTTTACAAGCATTAAGCACACGCAATAATGGTAAGTATGTGCTTTAATTTTTCACACAGAGGAGAGTATTTTGCTCTGATTTCACACACACAAACACTTACTTTTGAAAATCCTAAACTGCCTGCTCACTTGAAAAGCTTCTCAGTACTAGCTTAATTCTGCTCCTAGTTACATCACTAGGATGTTACCTCAACTTCAATGGGAGAAAAACTAGGCCGACATTAATATTTTCAAAAAATTGGTGCCCGTATTGTCATCTGCTTCAGTAGTCTGCATTTGTCCCATAAGTAATGTTCACACGGAATTTTACATTTGCTAGTGAAGTGTATCATCTGGCCTTTTCTGAAACTATTGCTGAATAAAATCACAATTCAGGAGCACTCACAAGTAGCACAAGCAGCCCTTTCATCCTGAAAGCCGTTCCACTCTACCGCTTGGAAATAGTGACCATAATATAACTAAATTTAACATCCTCATTGTAGGAAAAGCACCACGAAAGCCCAAAACAGTGGCACTGAATTTCAGAAAGGGAACTGAACAAAAATGAGGTTAAACAGAAATTAAAAAGGTACAGTGCCAAAAGTGAAATCGTTCGAACTAAGGGGGATTTAAATATCCCGGGCTTTATTTGCATGTTCCCGTCCGGCTGCCATTTTTAAATCCTCCTTAGTTCGAACGAACTGCCTGCGGCTACACGCAGCAGTTTAAAGTTAATCCGAACTAAGTCCTTACTTAGTACGTGGAATGAGGTGTAACAGTTAATCCGAACTAAGGATTTAGTTCGGATTAACTTTTTAATCCGAACTAAGGACTTAGTTCGGATTAACTTTAAACTGTTGTGTGTAGCCGCGGGCAGTTCGTTCAGACTAAGGGGGATTTAAAAATGGCGGCCAGACGGGAACATGCAAATAAAGCCCGGGATATTTAAATTCCAGGCTTCATTTGCAACTCCAGTTGCCTGATTTACCTACCTAGCTCGAATTAACGAGCTAGTGTAGACTTACCCTGACAGACAAAAACTCAGAAGGAATAACTACCTCAGAAGCAGGAAACCTGTTAAACAACCAGTGGGAACACTGGATGATTGAGATGCTAAAGGAGCACTCAAGGATGACAAGGTCATTGTGGATAAACTAAATCCTGGTCTACACTAGGACCTTAATCTGAAGTTAGCCTACAAGGTCAATTTTGTAAGTGATGCATCCACACTACCAAGCCTGGTATTCCGGAATAAGGAGCTGAGGAATTCAAACTCTGTAGTCCTGCTTTTCATGAGGAATAATGCTATTCCCAAATGTGTAAGTCTAAAACAACATTAGTATGGATGCTCTGATGCTGCTAATTCAAACTAATTGGCTTCCAAGAGGTCTCCTGAAGCTCTCCGGAGTGCTTCCAAGGGCTCTGAGTCCGAGGTAGCACATCCACATTAACGGAGCCTGCCTCAGACTACATTCGATTCTTCCCCGTAGTGAGGACATGGAATTTCAAATTTGTAAAATCGGGTGACCAGAAGTCGAATTTAGTAAATTCGAAATAATCTCCTAATATAGACATGGCCTAAATGAATTCTTTTCATTGGTCTTCACGGCTCAGGATGAGGGGGAGATTCCCAAACCTGAACCATTCTTTTTAGGTGACAGATCTGAAGAACTGTCCCAGATTGTGGTGTCTGTAGAGGAGGTCTTCAAACAAACTGACAAACTAAACAGTAATAAGTCATCAGGACCTGATGGCATTCACCTAAGAGTTCTGAAAGGACTCAAATGTGAAATTGCAAAACTGCTAACTGTGGTTTGTAACCTATCCTTTAAATCAGCTTCTGTAGCAAATGACTGGAGGATGGCTAATGTGATGCCAATTTTTAAAAGGGGCTCTATAGGTGATTCTGGCAAATACAGGCCGGTAAATCTAACTTCAGTACAAGGCAAATTGGTTAAAACCATAGTAAAGAACAGAATTGTCAGACACTTAGCTGAACATAATTTATTAGGGAAGCGTCAACATGGATTTTGTAAAGGGAAATCATGCCTCACCAATCTACTAGAATTATTTGAGAGGATCAACAAGCATGTGTAGAAGGAAGGTCCAGTAGATATAGTGAACTTAGATTTCCAGAAAGCTTTTGACAAGGTCCTCCCCAAAGGCTCTTAACTAAATTAACTTGTTATAGAATAAAAGGGAGGGTTCCCTCATGGATTGGTAACTGGTTAAAAGATAGGAAACAAAATGGTAGGAATAAATGGTCAGTTTTCAGAATGGAGAGAAATAACTACAGGTGTCCTCCAGGGGTCTATATTGGAGCCAATCCTATTCAACATATTAATAAATGATTAGGAGAAAAGGGTAAACAATGAGGTGCCAAAATATGCCAATGATACAAAATTGCTAAATAAAGTTAAGTCTAAAGCACATTGTGAAGAGCTTCTAAAGCAGGGGTCCCTCCCATATTCCCCATGGTGTTGGAGGCTGCAGGGAAGTGAAGCAAAGCAGACTAAGTGCGTGCAGTGTGTGTGGGGGGGGGTGGGGAGGTATTTGATGTTGCCACCCTGTACCAAGCCCCTCTGGTAATCCTTGAGGCTATGATCCCTCAGAGACAGAGTGTGATGGTAGGGAGAATGGGATATTGGCAGGAAAAGACAGGGCTTGGGAGACAGGGACAAGCACAATGCCCTCTCCAGGCTGCAAGGTCTCTTAGGCCAGACTGTGAATATGCTGCGGCCTGTACACAGGCTGAAAGTTTGAGACCCCTGTTCAAAAGGATTTCAGAAAACTAGGTGAATGGGCCACACAATAGCAGATAAAATTCAGCGTTGATAAATGCAAAGTAATGCATATTGAAAAACATAATCCCAACTGTACATATGCAGTGATAAAGACTAAATTTAATGTTAGCAATTTGATGATACCTGTTCTGTTCATTCCCTCTGGGGCACCTGGCATTTGTCATGGTCAGACGAGAGGATGGTCCTTTTGTCTGACCCAGTATGGCTGTTGTTATATTACTAGCAGTCACCTGTTGTCTGTGGAGCAACTGGTACCATATTACTAAACTAGCTTGGGGTACAGGTTTTAAAGAGTTTAAATCAGATCAACCCTGAAGAGTTGATAGGGTCAACTCGGTTGTATGGTCTGTGTTGTGCTGTGCATGTTCCACAGATGAAGAGAGGACATGTGTATCTAGGACTGTCAAAACACCTTCCATGAGCATTTTAATCATGTTTTAAAAAAAGAATGAGTTTTTCAGTTGCATTCAACAGGACTTGTGCTCATATGATGATGATACAAGACGCTCTTGATTTTTTGCTCTTCGGAGAGAGGACCATACGAAACAGTAAACAAGCCGTGGTCTACACTAGTGAGTTATTTCAATATAACCCCCCTTAGGTCGAAATAGCAAGCAGAGTATCCACACTACCAAGCCCGTTATTTCAAAAAGCAGGCTGCTTATTTCAAAATCTGTACTCCTGCTTTCTTTGGGGAATAACTCTAATTTTGAAATAGTTGTTTTGAAACAGCATTAGTGTGGGTGCTCCGGTGCTGCTAATTCAAAATAATTGGCCTCTAGAGGCCTCTCACAGCTGCAGTTCTAACCATTCTGGCCACACCTGGCATCTCCACTGTTCCCCTTCTCCTGCGGAGCTTTAAACTTGAAGCAGCGAGAAAAGGACTTCTGCCATGTGGCAAGCTGTGAAAGCCGCATGTGATACAGCAGCATCCAAGGGACCCATGACAGGCCCCAATATTCCCTCAGAGCCTCCCATGGCTGCCACCACTCCTGCTGCTCCCTCGGCTGCCACTAGCCAGGAATGCAGGAGAGCTCCAGCATAGACTGGTATGGATATCCTGAACCGCACTGAGGTCTGGGGCAAAGAGGCCAGCCTCCAGGATCTCTGCATCATAAAGTGAAATGCAGACATCTATGGCTGGATTTCTACCAGTGTGGCTGACAAAGGCCACAACCGGACCCTGGACTAGATCCAGATGAAGGTGAAGGAGCTCCAGCAGGCCTACCACAAAGCCAGGGACACCTGCCACTACTTCAAACATATGGATGCCATCCTGTAAGGGGAGGTCAGTCACCTCCCGGCCCCCCATCATCATGGAGTCTAGCCAGGACATTCCCAGCATCAGCTTCCAAGAGAGCAGGGTTATGGATGAGGAGAAGGAAGAGGTGGCCAGCTAGGCAACCATGCCCACCAGGCAGGAGCTTCTCCTCACCCTTTAGCCAGTCCCCCTATCCCAGGATATCTCCCAGGCTTTGGGCGATCCTGGGGAATGCACTTCAGGTGAGTTCTATAACTTTACCTATCTACACGTGGGGTCAGGTGGCAGGCTGCAAGGGGCTGCATGTTCCTTGCTCAGCTTGATTGGCCTGGGGGCCACACAACCGCCTGTGCACATGGAGTGCCAGTCGGGAGCACTCAGACCTATGACACTCTCACACAGGAATCCCTCACTCCTTCTAACAAAGTTCCTGGAGAGGGCTGCCTTGCTCCAGCCTCCGTGGTGGGACGCCTTTCCATGACAAGCTGCCACTAAGGAGTCTGGAGTAATGGAACCACACAGCTGTGCCGCGCATGGCACAGGGTCATGCTCACATTTGATGTGCTCTTCTGATAGTGCTGGTGCCCAGCTGTTTGAATGCCCTGGCCAGCCATTCAGCCTCTGCCCCCAACCTTGGAAGAAAAGTCTCCCCCCCTTGCTGTCACACAGGTTGTGGAGCACACACCAGGCCACCACCATGAAGGGGATGTTTCGCTCGCTGAGGTCCAGATGAGTGTGGAGATTCTTGAACCTCCCTTTAAGAAAGTCCACTTGAAGGAATGCTGCATATTGCTGAAAATTTGCATAACCATTACTCGCCAAATCATCTTTGTAGGGGAGATTGTAATCTCAATATACTTCTACTGGGATAACTATAGTAGAGAAAATATACGGAAAATTTGGCAAAAACACTGTAATTTATCAGATAGGTTTGGAAAGGACTTCTACTAGGTACCAAAGCAAACTGGCTTTAGCATTACCTCGAAGTAGGGAGTTGACAATCAATTGCAATGGGCGTACACACAGTTCTGCACTACCAAGGAGAAGCACTTTTTTCCCCAAGCATCAGTTATCAGAGGATGTGGAGATGTTGGAAATGTAGTTTAAATGAGCAAGATAATGAGGGCAAACAACCTGATGGAGTAGCCAAAGTGAATTTATAAGAACATTCTGCAAAATAAAATTGACTATTACGATATATTTCTTTGTGTAATAACATGTGCAGCACTTTTATGTATGATGTGCTGATTGGAGAAAGAAACCCTAAATGTATTTAGCCTAGAGACTATATTAAAGTAATAGTGAGGGAAGATTAATAGGCTATGTACAGGACTCCAGGCAAAGTGTATATCAGCTCAGGAGTCTATATCCAAGACACACACGATAGTATATTCTCTTTTGTGTTTCTCAGCTAAGTTAATCACGGATTTCTTATTATGGTCAATTACTCAGTTGCAAAAGTGCTGCTACAGATGGGTACATTTCAACTAAAGTTTGCCAGAAACTCTCTAGGCTGCTTCTAACAATAGTATTAGAATACACTGAGACATCAGTAGCACATTCTTCCTTGATGCTTGCTTTTAACAATCTTTGCAACCTGAAATTTGTTAGCAAAATATGGGTCAAAGGTGACAGAGTAATTTGCTTTATTAACTATTCACCTAAAATTGGTGTCAGGTATCAGAGGGGTAGCCGTGTTAGTCTGAATCTGCACAGGACTCCTCGCCGCTTTCACCTAAAATTGGATCTGTGTTTTGAACAAAAGCTCTCCTTTCAGCTATTTCTTTGTGAACATGGAAAGCGCCTAATGACGACAAACTGAAAGTTGAAAAGTGTAAGTTTTCATTAGAAAACTTGGAAAGATGGATCTGATTTATTGGAGCCTTCATTTAAAAAAATATTGGACTGTTTGCATTTTGCCTGTGATTTGTACCCTGTTGTTAGAGGAAGCATTAAAGGATACTACATTAATCCCTGGTTCAGATGAAATGCTGCCAAAAGTTAATGGCTGTTCAGTGAATGAATGAAAATATGTGGCTGAAAAGGGAAGACATCAAAGACAAATTGATCTTCAAAAATAGAGTCAGGGTAAGGCAAGGTGACCAGTACTATAGTAAGTAGTTTGCCATAAGTGATAACTCTTGAACAAGCTCTTTTAGGGTTTTCAGTGGACCATGCTCCAGGATTGTTTTGCAAATGTAGGGTCACAGATTAACCTCAGTTTGCATCAGAAGCAGGAGAGAGATTAGAGAGAAGTATCCTTCCTAATTCTTACACAGACCATAAGTATTGAATCTCTGTCATCCCTATTCTGCTGAATCAGCATTCAGGGAGTCTTTCCTCATTCAGGGCAAATCCTTTTACATTTCTCAGTACCAATTCTGACAAGGAGGCAGGCATGATTTCAGCACCAATGTGTGTAAGAGCAAAAGTGTATGGTGGGGGTAAGGGGCACACAGGTGAGCAAATATGCTGCATAGTTTGACTCATGATAACACTCCTCACACTTGAATCTGGGACTCCTTCCAAGCTAGTTACAAAATTGTCAAAGGAATGGAGCCATTCAACTTTTTCTGTGATATACAGTATTTCTCCTATTGCTCAGCATCATGAGCCAATTTCCCTCCAGTGTGTGCATTTCCCCTTCTATATTTCAGATGTTAAACATGGCTTATCTTTGATGTGGAGGACAATTGGGTGTTGTGAAGGGCTGTGAGATGTTATTCCCTTTTTTGGAAACCCCATGAGAAGATGCGGTTTCACAATCCAACTGCTAGCTCCTTTGTTGCTGCTGCTTTTACTTTTAATACGTGAATCTTCCTCAAACTAACTGTATGTTGTATTATCAACCCTTTCATCAATTTAGCCCTGTCTTTATGAATATTATTTTAATGTAAGCATTGGGTCCATCTGTGCCTCATCAGGCCCCTTGTGCATTTTTATGGGACTTTGTAAGGGGCCCTGATTAAAGACGGTTTCAGCTGTTGCTGGAGGGAGTATTGTTCTCTTTTTCTGCATTTTCCCTCCTGCATTGTATCCAGCACTAAAGGTTTCATTGTTCTCTTTCACGATTATGTTGAATTCATGTTTGGACACTTTTTAAACAATGTATATTTTTACTGGATTTTTTCCCCTTTGATTATTACTCTGCAGATGAAGCATCCTTTGAAATTGACAGAAGGGTACAGCAGTATACAGTGAAGCCTCAGCAGACGATGTGCTTCTGGATCTCCTCTAATAACATCTGCTGGCTGCTCTCATTGTTTTCATAGATTAATCTTCCCTAATTGAGTTGTATATTTTATTAGGCCTTTCATCTAAAAATAACATTTCATGTACACCCTTTGCTATGGTGCTGCCAAAATCTGCAGTTGTGAATGAAAACAGGCTTTCAGCTTTGAACATGTAAGGCAATAGAATGTATTTGCTTCTATTTTTAACTGCCGGGGGCTATGCTGCCAATGTAGACACCAGCACATCCTTAACAGAAGCCACCCAGGAAGTTCTTAAAAATGCACTTCTTCTAGTTCAGTTCATTTTTTATTTCAAATGTTCACTTTTAGTATTTATCAACAAGCTACTTTGTGGTCTGTAGTAAAAAGAAAGTGCTATCTACACTCTAGATACTGCATATTATTTGAGAACTGCTTGGCAAAGCTTTGCTTTTTTGTGCAAAGATCAGAACAATTTAGACACTTTAGTTCAATGTCACTATAAAATGCTTTACAGTTATAGCAGGAGAATTAAAAGGCATATTTGTAATATGAATTGCTAACTACTGTCAGCTGACACGTTTGTGTCCTTGCATGAAAATTATGCTATTACTTTCCATGACTGTGAGAGAAATGTAAAGATCACAGATCACATAAAAGAGACAAAAGGTGAAAATATTCACACAAAGATGATTTAGGATTGTCACAGAAAAGAAGACTAACATTTACTTTGCTGCCTCCTCTGCCCTCCCCTCTCTACTCTGAGATGACATGCAGATCTAGAAGTTTGTATTTGCCTAAGCTCTTTTGAAAGTAATAGGTGAGTCCTAAACTGTATTTTAATATGATGAATCCAAGAACAAGAGATGTTTTAAAGGGAGAGAGTAACAACATAGTTCATTTTCATTTTAAAGCTGGAAACATTTTAATTTTTAAATGAGCAAATGCCTAGTGCCATCTGGTCCCATATAGAATAACAATGCCTCAGTATTATGTCCCAGAACTTCAACAGTAAAGTTAGATCAGATTGCAATTTGGAGAAAGATTAACTATCATACAGATTTCTCAATTGCTAACATGTGCTTATGATGTTTTATTTGCACCTTTCTTCTTGTTTTACTTGCTTCTTTGGGGTCAAAGTATGTCTGCAAATGTGTGAGAAAAGCTCATTTACTTTAAAGGAAGGTATTTACACAACTGAGGGCAGGGTTTAGCTTCTTTGTAAGGGAATGAGTTTGTTCTTCTTCTTAAAGCATCTGATTTAGTACAACACCATTGATATTTTGAACAAAGAGAAGGTTGATTTATGTATTTGATGCTTTTAATGGACAGCAGGACTCGACAAACTGCCACGAGATCTACTCGCCAGCCCCGCACCGTGAATGCGCCAGACTGGCACTGCGTATGCGCGCAGCGCCGGTGAACAGGGCAAGTAGATACAGCGATTTGTCGAGTCCTGGATGTTAGTATTACTTAAATTTTATATTTGGAATTTCTATAATAAGGGCTTAATTTTCAAAATTATGCTAACAGATATGCATCTAATTTGTGTCTGTGGTTTTTTTGCATATGCAAATTAGGTAATTGTACTGACAAATGAATAGTTACGGCTAGGCCTGTCCATTTCCAGTTATGGTACAAACACCAAATTTGTATGCAGATTTCCAGTATATGTGTCTGTGTGCTGTGCATGCATATACACAAGTTAATCATATACTTGGCACATGAAATTAGTGTGCAATCATGAAAACAGATTTAAAGAAAAAAATCAGGCCCTAAAACGGAGTCAAGTAGCAAGGAGGATGAATGTAATTAATTCTGAGCAAGTTGAGAGAAACCCTTTCACAATTAAAAGTTGACATGACTGAAGAGAGCATTATTGCTAAAATAATACCAAAAACATGGCAACTGTGATTTCTGGTGATGTTGCTGTATGTTAATATTAAGTGAAGAACTTTCATAAGAGAGAAAACAAATCTTAAATGCTCATAATAGTTTATTCTATTGACAAATTCTCCTGCATACTTCCTTCCATGTGCCACTAAAAATGTGCTGCTATGGGCCACAGTCTTCCCTTCATGTCAGTGGGAGCTGTGCATACAAGTAGAAGACAATAAATAACCCTCAAGAGCTGAGTTGGGATTTGAGTTTTTTGTTGCCATTGTTTTGCTGGCAGCTGTATAAGCAGCCTTTTTTTTTTTTCTAGACTTCATAGAAAAACTAGAATTTACTATCACGCCTGAGATATCTGTGAAATGTGTGGCAAATTTTACAATTCATGAAGTAAACTAGGGATGATTTACCATATTTTGCAATAGCTGATTACAATCAAGGACATTTTCAGCATGGGGTTCTTGTACAATATGCTATAGATAATGTTGCAGCACATCATTGTTACTACACAATTTCTCCTTGGGTAAGGCCTTTGGCAGTCCTTCCTAGGAAGGAATCTGGCCACCCCTAACATCCCTGTAGTTAGGAGGTGCTGTACTCGGTGAGGGTAGGCTGGCAGGTTTGAATGTCCCTGGTTCTCCATTAACCCACCAGCACCCTAACCCCAAGAAGGTATCTTTTTACAGCCAAAGCAAGAAGACATTCAGCTCTTGTCCTCTTGGCACAGCTAGTGCAAGCATGCTGGTGTTGACCTAGGCGTGAGTTGCAATGGTGGCTCAAAGAATTACTTTGGGTCTCCCAGTCTGGCCAATGGTCACAGTGTGCCTCTGGTTCAGGTTCAGTGCTGCCTAACTAGATGCCCTATATCTGGTGGAAGAGGTAGGCCCATGGCAGTCAGAGGATAGCGGGCTCCCTACTGGGGCAGGCAGTGGCATCTGTGGTTATTGCTGAACAGGCAGCAACCACAATAGCAGCTAAAGCACCCCCATTTCTATTACCTTCTCCTTCACTCCCAATCTTGCTGCCCCAGCAAAGGAAGACCAAAAGGGAGCCACAGAAGACCCAGCAAGGCTGTGGAACCTGTGCCTGGTAGACCTTACATACCCTCAGTTTCCTCTTTCTAAAGTCACTCCCTCCTTCCTGCTATCCAGGGTGGAATGAATGAATTGTACCTGTCTCTGAATGAGCAACTACATGCAAAGCTCTCTAACACCTGTTCACAGAGAGGATCAAGGAAAGGAGAATTCCCGCTTAATCTCCAGACATTTTAACAAGCTGTTCCAGAGGACCCTCCTCTCCCCTGCTGTGTAAGCACAATGGCCACTGCATATCACTCCCAATTGCCTTAAACAAGATTAAAAATGTGATCTCACCAGAAGTGATCACCAAGGATCAATGCCTGACTGTAAGACATCCCAGGAGGAGGGGATTGTCTCCAAGATTATAAAACGTTCTTGGCTCTCAGTGACATCAGTTGTCACTACCACCCTCTTTGCCTGCTGACCATTCTCCTCCTCCTCCACTCTGTCCTTCACACTGGTCGCTGAGGCTGCCCGCATGTCTTGGGAGGAATCCCTGGACTGGGAAGGGAAGCGGATCAGGTCTCCCTTCCCCAAGGATTGTGTGTAGCTGCTCATTGAAGAGGTCCTTTTGCGGCAATACTCCAGACTGTCCATTTGCTTCATTTGTCTTTTGGTATGACTGCCTCAGCTCCCTTATTTTCACTCAGCACTGCCAGGAATCCCTGGTATATCTTTTCTCCTCCACACACTTTGCAATCTTGGAAGATATCTGTGTTTCTCTTGTTGGCTCAGAGTTCTGCGAGAACAGATTCCTCTCCCCAGATTCCTCTCTTCAACTCTCTATGCTGGTACTTGTCTATGACCCTGAGAACTCATAGAGCTAATGGAACTCAGGATCAGGTGTGCTGCTGAGGTGTGCTGTGTGCTCTGAGGTCTGATCAACACGCTGGCCACACTGGAAATGAAATTCAAATTTTCCTGGGCTTTTCGTGTTCATCTGGAGAGCAGTAGAGGTGCAAGTTCTGGCCAGAAGAGTCAGAGCAGGACACTATGGGTGCGTCTACACTGCATTGTTATTTCAAGATAACTAGTATTTCAAAATAACAATGAGAGTGTGTACACAGCCATTCTGTTATTTTGAAATAATTTTGAAATAATGGACTGCTTATTCTGAAACCTGTAAACCTCATTCTATGAGAAATAATGCCCATTCCGAAATAGCTATTTCGAAATAAGGCGTGTGTAGATCCTCCACTGATGCTCTTTCAAAATAGCCCCTCACCAGGGCTATTCTAAGTTATTCTTCCTGGAGCTTTAAATCAAGATAGCACCTTTATATTAGAGCCTGCCTTGGACTAATTTTGAGTCGTCTTTGCAGTGTAGACATGCTATTTCAAAGTAAGCTATTTCGGAACAGCTATTCTGAAACAGCTTATTTTGAAATAAGTGTGCAGTGTAGATGGACCCTATGGGATGTCTCTCAGAAGCCAAGAATGTTAACTTTCAAAGTGCTGTATCTGCACTACCACAAAGTCGATAATGCAAGGTCAAATTTAGTGGTTACTCCTCGTGAAAGCAGGTGTACAGAATTCAACTTTAACTTTTCTTGAAGTCAGTGGAATGGGCTTGGTGGTGTGGACTCAGTGTTTAGAAAAACTGATCTAATGCCACTAAGTTCAACCTAAACTCCCAGTGTACACAAAGCCAAAGAAGCAGTAAGAGGAACACAGCTCTCTCTCTGGTCTCTGCTGCTATATTAAGCACAGTTGTCTGCGCCACCCTCCAAATTCATCCTCCTCCTCCCTTTGTCTAGTGAGATAAGAACTCCTCTTATTTCAATTTACTTTAATGATTGATAGCAGAAACAAAGCTTCCTTTTACCTTTACAATTAAGGTAAGGAGGAAGGTGATGTTCAGTGGCATAACCACAGGGCTGGGAGCTAAGATTTTTTGCATTCTAACTCCACATACAGTTACATTGCGTGGCTGTGGCTAAATCTTCATCTAAAAACACCCTGATGAGGTTAGTAAAGTGAGGGTTAATTAGCTAACATTTTACAGAGCATGGAAAACAAATGTCTGATCATCTAAAACTCTATTCATCTGACAGATGGTTTATAAAAATCTGGAAAGTCTTAGCCATAGAAAAACTACTAACCTGGAGATCAATTCGTACAACTGATATCTGAACACATGGATGCCTTTTGTCACTCATGCTGCAGCTTGGAAGGATTAAATGGCAACACTCTATAAACTTTTCTCCTTGTTACAATTCCACATGGTACTTAAGTCCAGCTGTGATCCACGGGGCATTTCTTTTCTTTCTTTCCTTGGAATTTTCTGTTAGACCCACATAATTGGTTTTATTAGTGACCCCCAAAATATAATACATACACATATATAAAATATGTGTGTGTTAGATGCTATTTAAATAGGGTTTTTTTACAAACCTAAGAACCTAATTATGTGATGAATATTTCTACAGTGCAGTATGCTCACAAGAATCAACCCAGTGATTAAGCATTTGGGAGGGTAGTCCTATGGTCTCAGCACTGTCTTCCCATTTGTCAGCTTAAATCACCTCCATGCCTTCTTCCACAGTCCTCCTACCCCAATGCATGGTACAATCTCTCTCAGCTTATCCACAAAGCCCCCAGCCCTGCTGTTTACAGTGAATTCATTTGACTTATATATAAATTGCTGGGTTTTTTTCCTTATCGTCTGTCCACTTGTCTGTCTTTAGACTGATAGCACTCAGAGCAGGGACTATTCTCCCTGGCTACGTCTACACTGGCATGATTTAGCGCAAATACTTTTAATGAGAGAGTTTATCCGTTAAAAGTATTTGCGCAAGAGAGCGTCTACACTGGCATGTGCTTTTGCGCAAAAGCATCCGTGCCAGTATAGATGCTCTCTTGCGCAAGAAAGCTCCGATGGCCATTTTAGCCATCGGGCTTTCTTGTGCAAGAAATTAATGTTGCCTGTCTACACTGGCCTCTTGCACAAGAATACTTGAGCGGGAGCGTCAGAGTATTTGCGCAAGAAGCACTGATTTTGTACATTACAACGTCAGTGTTCTTGCGCAAATACTCGCGGCCAGTGTAGACAGGCAGCAAGATTTTGCGCAAAAGCGGCCGCTTTTGCGCAAAATCTTGCCAATGTAGACACAGCCCCTGAGTGTTTGAAAAATGCCCAGCATCCATTAAGTATTATTATAAACAGTGTCTTAAAGGATCCCCCTTTCTGATTCTGGCAAGTCCTTCTAAAGATAACAAGTCTAGATGGATTGCAGTTTAAAGGTTGATTTACATGATTTCCTCTCACCCCACTCACTTCAATATTGTTTTCTTTGCTCTGCATTTTTATAGAAGTCAGAATGTTTCTCTTGCTAGAAGTCTTGCCCTGAGACTACCTCCCAGGTTTCCCTAACTAAAGCAATCTATAGTTCTGTGTGTTGTGAAGTATTGACTGCTGGAAACTTTAATGGCTGGGTAGACTGTGAATTTCTTTCTGGTTTTGTTTCTAGTCTAGCACTAGAGTTGTCCAATCAGTCTCATTTCAGTTAAACGGCCACATGGAAGATGAAAAACTTCAGTTTCCTTTAGAAAAAGGCACAGTATGGCACAGAATGTAAAAGCTTCATGGGCCCTTGTGTATGTGTCTGACTGCAAATGAGCAAAATGATGACAAACACCATTAGTGGCTGCTTTACTCCCCCTAGAGCCTTTCCTGATGTGCCAGGGAAAGAGGAGATTCTTTTTAGAAGCCAGGCTGTTCTCTAGCAAGGCTAATAATAAACCCCCTAGCCAGTGCTGATTAGAATAATCAATTACATGAAATCATCCCCGTGGTATAAAGGAGAAGTGTCAGGGCAATTGTCATTGGAAAAATTGTTCCTCCCCATGCTCTAAAATAAAAGCTATTTCAGTTGGCTGCCAGTAAAAACCAAAAACCAAACAAAACCCCCCCAAAATGCTCATTTCTTTGAGCACTACCCCTCCCTTCTCCATTCCCAAACACTCCAATATTTTCTCTTGTTAGTAATTTACTCACATTCCTTATGTCAATTTTAGTAGCCCTACAGAATACCCAGGGAATCTTACCAAAGCCAAAGGATAACAAAAGCTCGGCTATATATACATTGCTGAGAGTATTGAACGAGGGACCAATAGAACTTGCCTGGTAGAGTCAGTCACTCTTTCCCCACTTTTTGTACCCATGTGCTGGGTACTACAAACATGGTAATGAGATGAGTTCTGTTAATTTGTGTTGACGGAGCCCAGCAGTTGACTGGAGCCCCCCTTGGAACCTGCAGTTCACAAAAAGAGTTTTCCAGGTAAACAGACTTTTGTGTATTTAACTTGTGTATCTATTGTCTTTGTGTATTTAACTTCCAAAGCCAGGGCTCCCTCCACTTTCTTCTTGTGATTCCAGACTCAGTTCCTGTTCTTCAACTCCAGGCATACAGTTTCTGATCTGATTTAAAATATGGTAGCAGTGCTGCTGAACTCCAGAGTATCCTCTTGTGACACAGTGGTTCTGCTGAATTCTGCCTTGATTTCCCTTTAGCCAGTCTTTGGCCTATTCCTGATTATTTTTTTCACCATAGATATGACTTGGCCCTCTGGCCAAAGCTCCTTACAAAATTCCACTACTTCTACACCATTCAGGTACAAACCAAACAAAATTCAAATTCTTTGTCTCAATCTCCAACTGGACCCACAGCCTCCCTCCCAAGGAGGCAATTACCACTCCTTGATTCCAGACCCTCTTCTGCTTGCCCTCTGGCCTACATTTCTGCCCTTTCTGGGCTCTTTTGTCTCTCCTCATAGCTTTTCTTGGGCTCTTTTGGGTTGCCCCCTCCTCTTCCCTGAGCAGTAACTCCTAGGCCTTCTATCTGGAGCATTCTGCAGGCCTCTCTCTGCTTTGTGTTCTCCTCACATCATCTGCTTTCCTCACCAGCTAATCCTCCATTGGAGGGTTTCCTTCCTTTTAAATCCAACCATGCTAGTGTTGTCAACTCAGTCAGACTGGACACCATTGTGGCAATGGTAACCCTAAACCATGCAGAGGTGTAGCAGGACAGGTCTAATTGAACAGGCATGACTAGGCCAATGCCCATTGGACTTAGAGGTAACAAGATGGCCTGCCCAGACCTCCTAGTACAGAAACATTTTATTGACTTAGGAGCTAAATCCTTTTGTCATTGGCTGTCCTGTGGAAGTGTGCCAACAACAGGAAATCTGCACAGAGAACATGGTGTCTAATTCACCTGTGATACAGTCTGTGCTAGCACACCCAGGGCTCTCAATGTTTCTTCCACGTGCCTAAATATATAGGCAACAAGAAACCTTGCTTAGAGAAAATTGTGGGGCTACTAAAATATACTTCCAGCTGATATGGGTGCTCTTCTTCTTATGTGATTTTTCTGTCAGAAATAGCAAGTATGGACCAATTACTCTCATGACCCAGCACATCAGAACCTTGATAGTGTAAAGACCATCCACTGCGGAGTGGCTGCTTACCATGCTGACATGACCCCTGGGTCTGAACTGGCTCACCATAATCCGGCTATACATCATGAACTACTCACTCCACTCCAAACATCCTACCTCCAATAAGAGGCTCAAGTCTTCCCTTTATCCTCCCCTTTTGGTGAGAAGGACTCTCTCCTTTTATAACACAGGGTTTTCTGGTTCCTTTTGTCTCTTATGAGCAGAGGTGAAAGTAAGCTGGTGCCCCCAGGTGTGCAGCTGCAGCAAGAGCTGGCTAAACTGCAGCAAAAGTCATAAGGGAGCTATTTATAGAGCTGGCAGGGTTCTGGGTTGCAATGGGACAGTGCCTGTAAGAATTTTTAGGTTACTTTCACCACTGCTTATGAGCAGGCAGAGGGTAACAAAGACAGAGAAAATTCAGTGTCACTGTGGGGTTCTACTCCTCTCACTCCACTGCACAGGCAGACCAAAACCCAAAAGTGCATTTGTTCCCTTGTCAGCTTTTCTGAGAGACACAGAGAGTGAGTCCAAGAACAACACTATGAAACAAAGATTATAATATGAAAAGACTGACCAGAGTTAAATTTGAATCTATGATTTAATTACATGTGATACGTTTCAAAATGAATCATCAGCTTGTCTAATATTACTATTCCTGTCTTCCTTAAGAGAGCTAAAAGAGGGGGAGGGACAGAGACAGCCCAATCCTGTATATCAGCTCTGTGTGCTTGGCAAACAGGACATTGACTCAGATGTGTGTAGACCTCTTTATCGGTAAGGATCCCACTATGCAACCTGGAGGAATAAAGGACAAAAATGTACAATCAGAAAGACAAAATTCCATCCACTACCCTTGTGATGTTTTACTACATGTCCCATTGGAGATTAATTACCTAATCCCCAGAAGTGTTGATTTATGAAGCAGGTAGCCCACAATGCAACAAGGCACTTGCTACTGATCTCTCGATGGTACATCTACCCTAAGAACTGGGCATGTGCTTCTCTGCATGGGGCTTAAGTAGACATACACTAATGCTTCTTGACTTAGCATGCTAAAAATTGAAGTGTAGCTACTGTAACTTGGGCTGTGGCAAGCAGCAGCATGAGCGAGCCACCCCATGAGTCTACCCATAATGTCAAGGTGCTTTTTTACTTGGGACAGCTAAATCATACCACCACTGCCCATGCCCACTGCATGCCACAGCTGCACTGCTGTTTTCAGTACACTCGCAAGGGTATGTCCACTCACCTGGGAACTGAAACCCTGGCTCTAAGTGTAGATGTACCCATTTAGATGGGTACCCAACCTGCCCTCCCAATTTTGTAATGGAAAAAATGCAGGGAGATTATAGTAAGTGGTCAAGGAACTTACAAATATTACTTGCTCAGCAGATGTAACCTTCTAATAAAGGTGAAGAAGAATTGTAGCAAGTAAGTTTGGGGCAGACATTTTAATCCAGGATGCTGCCTGTTAAGGGTGGTTTCTTGTACACTGTATTTCAAAATCAATATGAAAGGAAGTGGCTAGTGGAAATAGAAAGGTATAACTTATCTAAAGTTGGGGTATCAGATACTCCTCCCTTGCAAATCATATTATAGTCTAAATGTGTGTGACATATTTCAGCCTGCCCAGTCTTACCAGTAGTCTAGGATGAGTATGAAAATCCTTTCATTAAATGAGATGTTGTATGTCTCCTTCAACCATGATGTGCCTGATTAAAACTATGCTTTTTTTTTTCTTTCTTTCCTGAAAGGCCTAATCCCATAATACTTTATAAAGATCTCATTATGGATAGATTGAGCGCTTTTCCCCCAACCCTTTCATCTTTTTCAGTTTGATTAGGGTCACTGGGACAAGTTTATCCCTGGAATAATTCCCCTGATGTCAAAAGAGTTACTCCATTGAACACCTTGGCTCCATGCAAGCAAACAGTTGGTGCCCTACATTTGGCAACTCAAAAGGATAATGTCCCATTTACTCTGTGCTTGGTCTGAATCATACTTCGATACGACATCCCAGATGTGACTGAGACAGATTACTGCATTGGATATACTGTGTTACCAAAACTAACTCTCCAACTCTGAGTCCAAATCCCACTCTTTATTTGTCCACAGCATCTGTATGAGCTGACCTTTACTCTCACCAGACAACAAAATCTCTGATCTTGCTACTTGTCATATCTGGTCTAGATTACTGTAAATGCCTCCTCCTCCAGTGTGGCCTCCTTGACATCCCTGTTACACCCCCCCTCTATAAATTGTACAAAACACAGCTGTCTATATGATCTTCCAGCCCATCAATCGGATCACTTCATGCCTTCTCTTTAAATCTCTCCACCAGCTCCTCCACATCAAATTTAAATGTGTCATTCTTGCCCTCAAGCCCCTACAGAACTCAGCCCTCTTTCTATTTATCCACTTCATCTCATCACTTTTTTTCTGCACACCTATGCTCCCTCAATTGTTCAGTTCTCCCACAGCCATCTTGTGCTTCTTTCCACAATTCCAGAAAGCCCTTCTTGAACTAATCTCATCAGTTCCCTTCCTCCGCACATGTACTGTAAGACCTACAAACACTTGCCTAAATAACTATCCTAGAAAGAAAGGTGTGTGGGATAATTTAAACATCCAGAAAAAAAAGATAGCAAACAAAAAGCCATGGAACTAACTACACCTGTGCCATCCACCTGGACAGCCAGCTTGTATGTTTTTATCCCATTCCCTCATTTTCATCTTGTTTTTTGTTTTTGTTTTTGCCTTTCACATTGTTCTTTACTCATGAATTTGGGGTGCATGATAAATAATGACATTTAAATAATATCACACAGGGATCCTCCATATGCAAATCCAGCCCTTACTCAAAGAAAGAGTCAGACACCTTTACAGGATTGTCTCCTCACTCTATCTATCCCCAGACTCCATGGCAATCCCTTTGTTGTCCAGGCTTGTGTGCATGAGAAAGGAGTGAGAAAGTGACACTAGGGTGGAAATGTATTGGATGAATTTAATCCCATCACCATTAAATTTGCTAAGAAGTTAATGCAATTGTCTGCATCCTTTATTCATAATGGAGCATCTCCCCAACCCCCAATCATGGGAGTGAGAGACAAGGGGGGTTCCAGAAGAGCTGCAATGCTTGAGAGAAAGAATGCAAGTGCAGGGGACAAATGCATGGCACCTCTGTGTGGAGCACCTGTGAAGTTTGAGGATTTTAGGAGATCTATGGAGTCTGGAGACTCATCTGCTGGACCCATGGAATGATCCAGGTAAACCTCACAAAGGTTTCCTTTCCCAAGCCCTTATACTTGAGAAGTATGCCACTTCTATCCCACTAGAATGGAAATCTAACCCTTCCTAGTCCAACATATAATGGAATGGAACTGGTGCTTTCCACCCTTATTACACCCTGCGAATTATATGGCTAAACAGCCTTATTTAAGTGGGTCAAAGAGCAGCTCCGACCATGAAAAAAAAATCAAGAATGTCTATCTTAATACCCAGTGAGATATTACAGCACAATGCCCTCGGTTCTGCCTTATTCAACAACTGAGTTAAATAGCACAGCAGTCATATCCATTTGGAATGCAAATGTTCAAAAGGCAGCTTTTTAAAAAAACTGTTCAAGTCCTCCCAGCCAAGTTGTATTTCAACTGAAAATGTTTATAATTTTCAGCTTATCATATAATATTTGAATTTTTAGATCCATTCAATTTAACATCCATATTTAGTAAGGGTTGCTAGTCCCCTTTCACTTTGCATTCTCTGCTTTTTCTGCATTTTTATTCTATTAATAATAAAAAGGTGCTACAGATAATTAAAGACAAATTCAGTCCCAACATTCATTAAAGAAGAAAATACAATCTTCTGAAAAGCTGTCACCTATAATAAAGCAGAGTTATCTGCCTAGAGTTACAGTGATTTCAAACTGATAAGTCTAGAGGAAGAAATTCACTGAAATGTAGTTAAATTAATTGCTGTTTTACAAGGGGGGAAGCATAAAAATGCAGTAATTAATTGACCTACTAGTTAAGACAATTTTCCTATAGTTAACAACCACTCTTCCAAGACAATGAAAAAGACTGTTCTTTCATTTAGAAAAAAATATACACTAAGAAAAATCAGCATGTAACAACACTGCCAATCTCTTCGCTGTATATTCTGTCCATAATAGGAGACTGGAAAATGTATGGATAGGCTAAATTCTGTGTGCAGCTAATGGGGTTACTCCAGACTGAGATGATCTACTCCTATTATCCCAGCGTTTTGTATATTTTGCCTTAGGCCCAAACTGAATAGGTGAGGCTGGGGGAAAGGTAACTGGAGGTTAATTGAAAAATAAATTTGAATTTGGGAATTTAGAAAAATTGCAATATTTCTGAAATTTAAACATTATGCTGCTATTACTTCATTCATTCATAACTCTGAAATACCTTGGGTTAAATCATTCAAATCCAAATTCCAAATCAAATATTTTCCAGGAAAAAAAATCAATGTTTCTTCCTTATTTGGCACAAAACCAAAATTTCAAAATATTGGAATTTCCCATAGGGTGAAAATCCTAGTTTTTGCTCACCTCTAATAGAAAAGTTTGGTTTGAAAGAAAGATGCAAGTGGAGATATTGTTGCTGAAACATTAGACAGGAGAACAAAAATGTGGTCTGAGAATTCTAACTGAATTTTATTGCACATTTTTATTGCACATTTTTACTGAGCACTTTCAACATGAGCAATAGGCCCAAAGTAGGATTTCAGATCTGATTACCCCTGAACTTTGGAAGGATTGGAGACAGGGGTGTCCTTAGGATTTATAGGCCCCTACACAATACTATTAAACCGGTGCTCTTATGCCCATTCACAGCCCAAGGAGGGCAATATTTTAGAGAAGTGATTTTATAATCTTCAACAACACACTAATGAAATATTTTTAAAACAAATTTTAAACAAAGGTCCTGTAGACTAACACAGTAAATTAAGAAACTGAGAGTAGATACCTGGGGGGTAGCAAATTCCTGGTAAATGGCTTCATTAACATTTGAATGGTTCTTTCACAGGTTCAGTGTTCTGATAATAGGTCTGGCAGTCATTTCACTTTTAAGTTAACTAGATCCTCACTGGAGGAAGCAGACCCATAGAACAGGGATAGAAAGAGGTAGGTAGGTGTACACTAAGATCTAGTGATGCCCCAAATTTTTGGATACCTTATGCAGCTGAAAATCTTGTGTATGGGTAAGGGCGGCCCTGGCTGCAGGACATAAATTTTATAGGTGCCCTTTAAGTAAAGGTGTCAGCAAACATCTTGTGGGTCTCAAACCCAATAAATATTGGAGAACTTCGGATCCAGCACCTTTGAAGATTGGGCTCACATTTACTCACAATTGGATTTGTAATGGAAAGGCAGACAGATCTGTATTATAGGCTGCATTTATGAAAGATAAGATATTATACTAGGGATTTTAAAGCCAACAGATTCCATATTAGAGAAAGAAACATATACTTGACATTATTTTAAATGTAACATGCATGTACTCATTTTGTTAAAGCTTTAAAAGGCTTTAAAGTAAATGTACTTTTTAATTTTACACGCCCCTCCCCCCCAAAACCCCAATAAAGACAAATGCTTGACAGCACATTATATTTTCCATGTGCACATATGTGGGGGGGGGGGTGCACACCACTACACTACCCTGAAAAGGTTGAATGTGTCACAGAAAGGGCCAATTCACCTGATAGCCCACACTGGAGGCCTAATTAGGCTTGATACACAATCTCTAACTGAGGACAGAGCTCAGCTGAGCGGGAGCAGGCAGGAAAGGTAAAGGCCAGGAAGAGAGAACAGAAAAGAGCTGCAATGTAGACCATGGCAGTCACTCTCCTGACTTGAAAAGGTAAAGGAGGAAACCCTATTGCTAGAACCCTTGGTTCTACCCACCCAGAAGCAGAGTTTTACTCAAAAGGGCTGTTACCTACCAACTTGAATTCTTGGGGAACCAGGGCATAGTACTCATGGAAGATCCCTCCTCACCCAGCCTCTGCTTGAACCAAAGCTGATACAAAAAACCATAAAAAGGCAGAGGAAGACACACCTAAACCCCTCCATCCAGACATGGGTGATAGGATTAAGGAAACACCCCTAGCCTCATTTGCATCAAAGACAGGACAGAAAGACATCTCCAGTAACAGAATAGAGAACAGCAATTCCAAAGCAAGAACCACACTGAATTGTGGGATACAGAAAGGAGGAAAGCACTGCCTGGTGGGAAATCTCTGCTCCAAATATTACTGAACCCATGCCTGCCCACACCCAGATCAGTAATTATCAGACCAATTTTAGAAATAAGCGTTCTATTCAAAATACTGAAACCACCTAACTGAATTATGAGCTCACTCCAAGGAACATTGCCCATAGCCAGGAATGATCAGTTTCTATGATCTAACCTAAACAAAACAACTTTAGAATGCTCCCTTGAACCATCTGTTTACCCACAAACAAATCTAGTGTTCCTTCTGGAATCATTGTTGTTTCCTTACAAAAAACCCTACTCTTGGTCAAGTAAAGTTTTCTGATGCCTGGCTCTAAATTCTACATCAGTTCCATTGGGACTTCATTTTCTACTGACTGATAGCGCTCTGCTCCACCTGTCTCCAACACTCTGAACCCCCAGCTCCCATCGCCATCTGGAAACCCTGAACTGTTCAAGCTTCATGGCGTGGTGAGATCTCTCTGCTGACCCTGCCTTATGTGATCAGTTATGGCTTTCTAGTCCTGACAGCTGGAATCAGATTTAAGTTAGATTTTTGTTTGTTTGGCTCCCCTTGTATAGTTTCTACAGGTTAGACCTCCCTGGTCTGGTACCCTCGGGATCTGACTGGTCCTGAATGAGGGAATTTGCTGGACCAGAGGAGGTCCCCTACTAGTGGCTCCCCAGACCACCTTCCTTCCCCACTGCTGGCCGCAGCTTCCCTCACTGCCAGTCTGCTATGATGCTGCGGCCCCAACAGCCCAGACTGCCCCGGCTCCAGCCCCACTATTGGAGCTGCCATGTGCCTGGACCTGGCCCTACTATCGGGGCTGCCGCATCTGCCATGTCTCCTTCTCCGGCCCCGCTATTAGGGCTGCCGCGTCTCTGGTCCCGGTCCCACTACCACAACTGCCACATCCCCGGGCAGTCTAGGGCTGCTACTAGGGCTGCCGTAGCCACTGCTGCACTACTGGGGCTCTGGCGCCAGTCCCAGCCCGAGCTCCACATGGCTCTGAGCTGCTAGCCCTCTTGCCACTGGGGCTCCCAGTCAGAACTGCTTGGTCCAGGAACACCCGTGGTCCTGCTGGATCATGGATGTTGCTGGATGGAGTCCCAGTTTTGGGAGGTCTAACCTGTACTTAGAAATAAGTAACTGTCATAATTAAGTTGGTTGCTTTATTATTTGTTTTCTCTCTCTCCCCCCTACCCCTTTGCAGAATGTTGTTTTTGGCTTCCCCATTCACTCTGCAACAATGCTCCTTGTACCTAAGCTAAAGGTACCTGCCCAAAAAATCCAGTGGGGTTTGCTCATCAAGTGGGTTATTAACAGAAAATTTGTGGCGTGAAAGTGGGAATAGGGAGGTGCTGAACCTGGGCTCTGTATGAGGTTGTCAGCTTAAAGTGCTGTATAAACCCAGCCCACTGAGTTCAAGGGCACCATAACTTGGCTTTGCTGTGCAACCCAGCCTATTGAGTCCAGGGACTCCAGCTTGTGTGTGCTGATTATTTGGTCTTCTCAGATGTGCTCTGTTAGTGGGTTGAGTGTGGGTGTTCATCTTATTCTAGGGTGGGAAGAACCAGCCCTGCAGAACTTAGGTCCTGCAAGATAGTTGCATTGGGAGGGAATTTGCAGAAGGGAGAAGAGCTCCATATAATAACACAAATAATACAAGCAGCACGATAGAATTATCACACATACACACACCCCCCCCCTCAGAAGAGTAACTCTAATAAATGAACACACTGCAAAGTAATGGGCAAATCCGGTAACAGAGTGGTGGAACAAAAGCCAGACAGAGATTGAACAGAAAAAAGCTCAGGGAAATGGTCTCAAAGTTGGGATGGGACAGACATTTTCTGTCCCTGAATTTGAACCCAGAGGAGTGGGTGGGCCCAGGTTCCCTTACCAGCCACTGAGGAAGTGTCACAGTCTGGGCAATGAAATGGGCACTGCCTGAGGCAAATTATCCAGTGAGATTTTGATACCCTGAAGGGGAAAAACTACAGTGACCTGGGCAGGAGAGCCAAGCCACAAAGCGGGAGTATGCTGAGTTACAAGAGGAAGCAATGGAGTCAAGGGGGAAAAAAATCACACCAGTGCATGAGTAACTGAAGGCAAGGACATCATACAAGCTGAAAGCTAACCCCAATATGAGACACCATGAGGTGTCCCAGTGCTTAATAGCAAACCCCATGTGCCTGAACAAAACCATCTCCTGATTTTTTTCCTAAGTCAAATGTATCCTACTTGAACAGGTTTATTAAAATATATAGTTCAGATTTCTCTCATGAAGAAAGCTGGAGTATATGCATTACAGGATCAAATCCCTTAACCAAACATAAAATGACAGAAACTGTTCCAGCTAAGGATTAATTGAACCAATTCAAGTCAAACAAAATATGCTTTGGCATTGCTTCTGACAGATGAAAATAAAACAAACATTAGGAATCAGCTTGCAGCTAACAATATGTAAAATGAAAGAATATAAAAATCTTAAACTTTCGTGGAAGTGATGATTGGCTTTTGTTCCAAAAGTCTCAAAAGAAAAGTCTTAGCTTTTAATCTTGTTATGCATCCACTTAGCAAATGGAAACAAGGATCCTTGAAAATCCTGCTATTCAGGCAAGATAGTAGATATTGTATGAATAATATTTATTAAGTAGCCTATGCAAAAACGGCATTGTTTTATTAATCAGAAGTAAAATAGCAAAAAGTTAAATTATTCTTCTAGATTCATGTATGACTACATAAGCTGATTATAATGAAATCTAAGGACTAAGTATTTTTCATTTGAAGGTTAAATACTCAATTAATTTTTTTCAGCATGTTGCCATCTCTACTAAGCACCACTGCTAATTGCAGTAAAACAACAGCATTCTCTGTTTGAATTCAAGACATTGTCAAAGATCTAATAGGCTCGAGTTCTGAAACATAAATCAAAATTACTGTTTAAAGAAATCCAAAATATCAATCTTGGATTGTTTTTGTTTTGCTTTTTTTATTAAAGAAAACCTTATAGAAAGAGTCGGTTTTCATTTTTACAAAACTTGTATTTAAGATCCTATGTTTAGATTTATTTTAATGTAAACAAAAGGTTTACATTTTTATTTCCAATTATCTGTATTAGCACATGTACAAAAATTTGGAAATCATGCAAAAAAATTTTGTAAAATATATTTACTGAGTTTAGGTACAGCATGTACTTGGCTTGGTTAATGCCCATTGCTGAGGTCTGCCATCTTACAGCACCAGATAATATATTGGTTTTATTTGGACATTAGAGAATTGACCTATACACAAAATAAAATTTGAAATTTGGCTCTTTGTCTAGCTTCACAAGAAAGCAAAATCATCATCTTACATAATTTATACAGTGTATATCATTGTGAAGGACCAAAATCCATTAGAGACTGCACATCCCTCACTAATAAACACAACATAAAACCAGATTTGGGAAGACATCCTTATTCAGGAATGCACTGAATGTGCATAAAACTAAGCAGATTCTGCTGTCCCATCAAAAGAGAAGAGCTTAGGTCAAGTCTACATGGGTGGAAAAAAAAATCAATACAAGATACGTAATTCCAACTGCTTGAATTGCGTAGCTGGAGTTGATGTACCTTGCATCCATTTTTCTGAGGTGGTATCACAGCAGGAGGTTGATGGGAGGAAACTTTTCCATTGACTTCCCTTACTCCTCACAACTGCAAGGAGTTCCAGGACCAACAGTGGTGCCCTCAGCATTCAATTTAGTGTATTCTTACCAGACCTGCTAAATCAAATGCCGGAAGATTGACCTCCAGAGCTTTAATCTTCCTGGAAGATTAAACTTGTGCCCTTAAACTTATGTCTGCTTGAATCAGGATCTACCTCCCAAGCTCTCTCTCTCCCTCTCTTTCTCTTACACGCACACGCTATTTCCCTTAGAATTTTTAAATAGCTGCCATTAAAACAAAAAATTGAATATACCACAAAAGTGGTTCTCCTTTTTCTTCCAGACATGGAATTTCCTCTCAAATCTACAAGTAGGTTTTATTCAGTTCTGGACCAAGAGCTATGTAAGGTGTGGTGTCTCATGGGGCTTTATAACTGGAAGTTGGACCTTAACACTATTGGAAAAGAAAAAGTTTCCAGTTCCAAAGACTTAAACCATTGGGCTTTAAAAACATCATGATATTGTTATGTATACAAACATTATTTTAGGTTATGTCCGAGGTTTTTAGATCTCCTGCTGAGTCATATAGAGTTAGTCTTGAAAGTAGCTACAGTAAGAGAGATTTAAAAAAATCATAGCTCTAATGTATTTCTTCAAAACACTCTACACCATTCTAAGATTTCCCACAGAATACTTAGCATGTACAGAACACCTGATGGTCTGATAGAAAAGTTTTGTTGATGCTTATTTGTAATGATCTGAATAATTCATGGTTATACCATTCCTGAGTAATGTGACCAACCCAAATTCATGCCAATAAGACTTTCATAGCACAACATACTGCACTATACTGTAGTCCCTCAGTACATATACACACTTGCCCACTCACCCAGAACAAGTAACTTTAACAGGCAAGTAAAATGTCATTAGGTTTTTCATTATCACCAACATTTCATTCCTAATGGTAAAGGTTTTGTGCCTGAGCAGATACATTTTCATGACAGTTTTGCAACATTGATGACATATGTATTGTGGGATCTGTTTAAGTT
Source organism: Rafetus swinhoei (assembly GCA_019425775.1). NCBI lineage: Eukaryota > Metazoa > Chordata > Testudines > Trionychidae > Rafetus > Rafetus swinhoei. Next base: position 19,179,826 of record CM033434.1, read on the forward strand.
TCCAGGTACTTTTAAATCTAGTATTCTCCCCTAGATATTCTCTCACCATTTTATGCTCCACTTTTTAAGAGAAAGGAAAGAGAAGGCTGAGATGGGTATAAACATTATTCCTTCGGTATCTATCTGCTATCTCCCATTCTAACGGCAACTTTTCTTACCTTGTAAATGGCAGGAACAACTTACTGTCTGTTGTAAAACTATTTGCATGAAAAAAATCTTCAAGGTTGGTGAAGATTCTAAGGTGATAAACGTATGAGAAACCACATGAAAACTTATTGCTTGAGCTTTTGGCCCAGAAGGTACAAATATTTTCAAAGTGAAGATTTGTATAACTGTACCAAAACATCTCCAGGAGGTGTGGCTGCGATCAGATAATCACACTCCTACCAGACTATAGGAGAAGTGAGAAAGCTTGTAATACCTGCTGGTAAACAAACTCATTCTTCTGCTCTAATCACATTGTCTCATAGTCTGGCTATGTTGGGAAGTGTCTGGCTTCCCAACTTCTAGTTCTAGACGCCAATATCTCAGAGTCCAATGCTGACTTATTTCATACTTTCACAAATTCCAAACAATTCTCACAGTCACAATGCCTACAAGTTTTAAGTAACATTTCAGTTAAATGTTCCATCAACCAAACCTACAAAAGCAACAATCTGAGTATAAAGTACAAAATGCAACTTCACATTGGTCTAGATTTACCCAAGTATTTCTATGGCCCTCATCACCATAGTAGTTGACCACCTGGAGAGCTGTATAGACTTATCCTCCCAATTCCCTGTGAGATAAGACAGAAGAACTGAGGCACAGGGAACAGAACCCAGGTCCACAAAGTTCTAATCTAGAGTTCCCCCACTAGACAATTCTTGCTAACCATTCCCTGCCCTACCCTTGACAAATAGATATTGCTTTACAAAGTTTGGGCCAATTCAAAAGGGAGTCTAAATTAATCTTAACTCCTGTACTTTGTATACCAATGGACTAAAATTAGTGGAAGCTGCAGGAAAGGCAATTGACAGGGGGCTGAGAAATGATAATAACCATAACTTGTGTTCTTAAAAATTCTTGGTGTGTAAATAAAATGAACTTAGATTCTCTTACACTGAGACAATTTGGGTTAAATTCTGCTGTTGGTTACACAGTGTAAACACAAAGAGAAATTTGCTCACTTGATCTCACACTTTAACGACTTATCATAATATAAGTTATATCACCTTACACAACATCTCCAATTGGTTATGTTCAATATTGTGATGTGGGTAAGTATAAAGAAAGAAAATAAGAAAATTCAGGGGTATGAAAAAGTGAGAGAGAAAGAGATACCAAGGTTGCAAGGATATAAAAATCACTTACTGGGAGTCAAAAAAAAATAATGTTTCTTTCTTTGGAGCTTAGAAGTTTGGCCTTAACTCAAGCATAGTTACAATCAATGAAGAAAACATTAATCACCTGGGAACTGCTGTTTTGGGACTTGTGAAGCTGAAATGAATCACAATATGAAAAATTCAATTATTTTTAAGGAGTTTGTTTTGTTAATGTTCAATCACTCACCTTGTAATCACTTAATCTGCCCTCCTCACTCGTGTTTCTGGGAGAGTTTTTTTTAAAAACTTAACTGTTGTTTTAGTGCTCAGTACATGTTGGTTGCACAACTCCTCAGCAACACATAGGAGGTGGCTTGAAGAATACCTCACATACACTGAATAACAAAAGAAAAAAAATTGCAGCACTGATCTTGCACTGATTAATTCTCAGCTCAGCATCCCAATTCAATCCTATACCGTAAGCAGTTTGAATGTACTAGTGGAATGAGAGCACAATTTCCTGCTTTATTTTTTAGGCTCCATCCTCATCTAAGGCCTAGTAATGGGTGCACTCAGGGTGGTGATGAAGAGCAAATTTGCTCTGTAATTGACTGTAAGCTTCTGGGCTTTGAAAGTCTTGTCCCTCTGTAGCTCTGATCCTGCCTGGTGCTCAGTAAGCCAGTGGGAATCAAGCAATCACCAGAGTGCTTTGGGACCATAGAATCCACAGCCAGCTGGGGTAGTTCATTACAAACGCCCAAGGCCTGCACTGAGCACTGGGATCAAGAAGAAAAGCATGGCATAGTAACAGCTCCCGGATTATTGTTGCAATCCAGCATTAGTAGGATATAGCTTTTACTCCAGCAGATTCTCTGGTAAATTGTCTGTCATATATATAAAGTACTTATCTGAATACCAGTTTCAGAAATTGATTACTTTCACTATTACTTTTTAGGTGTGATAAATCATATGAGAATATTTATCAGAAAAAGAGGGCACATCAATTCCTTTGAATTAGTACACTACATTAATTATTTTATATTTTGCCATGGCAAATATAAAGGAAGGCTTAAAGGAAGGCTGAAAGAATTGGGTTTGTTTAGTTTAGTTTAGAAAAGAGAAGATTGAGGGGGGACATGATAGCAATTTTCAGGTATCTAAAAGGGTGTCATAAGGAGGAGGGAGAAAACTTGTTCATCTTGGCCTCTGAGGATAGAACAAGAAGCAATGGGCTTAAACTGCAGCAAGGGAGGTTTAGGTTGGACATTAGGAAAAAGTTCCTAACTGTCAGGGTAGTCAGACACTGGAATAAATTGCCCAGGGAGGTTGTGGAATATCCATCTCTGGAGATATTCAGGAGTAGGTTAGATAAATGTCTATCAGGGATGGTCTAGACAGTATTTGGTCCTGCCATGAGGGCAGGGGACTGGATTTCGATGACCTCTCGAGGTCCCTTCCAGTCCTAGTATTCTATGATTCTATGATTAACTGGTAAGCAAAAGTGTTAGAAATATTTGGTGTTAGTACTCTTCCTCTCTAATTGCCTACTAATGGCTCTTATTGGCCTCTTTTGACTATCTAGTCTTCAGGTGCTTATAGACTATATGTTTTTCCTGTTATATTCCAACTCGGCTTTCCCCTTGATATTTTTATACCCACTGCCTCTTCTTATTCCCCCCCACCACCATTTTTTTCCTTCTCTGCCGCCTCCCTTCCCTATTTATTTTAGTTCTGGACATCCAACACTCCGGTCATCTGAAGAAGTGGGCTGTGCCCACGAAATCTCATGATACCATCTACATGTTTTGTTAGTCCTTAAAGTGCTACCAGACTATTTGTTGTTTAAGTTTATAGAAACATCATAGTTATGAGCAGGGCTCGACAAATCTGCCTATCTACTCGCCCATGGCGAGTAGATTTCAGCCGGTCACCCCGTTCACTGGCGGTGCGCGCATGCGCTGTGCGGGTCTGGTGCATGCGCGATGCGGGGCTGGCGAGTGGATTTCGCCGCGGTTCGTCGAGCCCTGGTTAAGAGTATTGATCTATGCATGCGCCATCAGGACCTGACCACAATGAGGACCTTTTTAGTTCTATCATTAGGCTTACACATACATGAACATATTGCTGAACATTTCAAGATGCCATTTACAGACATTAAAATCATGTGCTCCTGAGGGGCAATGGCCTTCCCTCTATGCGATGACAAAAACATCAGACTGAATTTACTCTGATTAGAGAGCAATTCACTGGAACTGAACCTGTTCCCATGGAACCTGTTCACTGGGCTTAGCAAGAGCAAAGATCATGTCCTTTGTTGGCAGTACACCATATCACACACCTGAATAGCTTTTGCAAGAGAAGTCCCCTTTACTTGGGTGGGATTCATTGTGTGAGCAGTAAGCACTTCTTGTGTTGTAAAACTGCATGCTATGCCACAAGCTGGGCTGGGGTTGGGGGAAGCTGGAGGAAAAGAAGCATGACAGAAGAGAACATGTAGATTGTAAATGCAGATTGAGATTGAGGACATGATGCCCTCAGCTGGATGAGCTAAAGCTTCCTTTGTCGCGTGGAGGTAGTATATTAAAAAGGTAGAATGACTTTAGCTGCCAGTCGCAGAGTACAGGCATCTCACTTTGGAGATCAAAGGCTTTAGAGGAAGTTAATCCATCAGAGAATTGCTGTCATTGCTTATTTTAAAAATTGTTTCTGCAGCCAGCAACTAACAGATTTTTAGCCCTCGTGAATCATGGGAGAGATGAATGGGAGACAGAGAGACTTATTTACATCAGCCCTCCACCTCCATTCATCTCTCTGGCCCAACCTGCATGACAACATAAACGACACTGTGTCTCAGGCACAATTCTGATTGATAGGTTGGCGGGGTGCAGAACTGAGACCTGTGTCGCCCTTTGGAATGAACAAACTCCTTTTACAGACAATGATTTGTCTCAACAGGGTTTGGTGGTGCCCTGACTTCAAAAGCTGAACCTACAGCTTCTCCATACAATCAGGCTACATCTAGACAGAGGGGATATTTCAGGGTCCCGGCAGTATCCTGAAATAGCAATTCCACATCTTTAAACATGCCCGTTATTTTGAAATATATTTTGAAATAATGGGTGTGCCATTCCAGCGTCCCTGGAACTCTCGTTCTACAAGGGCACTGTGTAGACAGCACCAAATTTGGAAATAAGCTATATAGAAATAACCTACACAATTTGCATAGCTTATTTCGTGATAAGGGTGCTGTATCGGCGCACCCCCACAGTCCTGTGACGTAAACTGCATGAGTGAGTATATGGCTCATAATAGGACAAGATTATGGCTTTAAGCTTCTGTTTGTGTTAGAGTGTGTGATGGAGATAGAGAGCTAGGAAGGACTTTGTACTGGCAGCATCCCTCAGAGATAACGAATACAACACAAGGGAAATACAGGCTGGGCTTCACCTTTTGAAGGAGGGCAGGATGCTCTGCCTACCCCACCCCCAACTCTGTTGACTCCTACTGAAGTGGGAAATAACCCTGTCTCTGTGGCCTTTCATGAGCTTGCTACCACTTGGTGACAGAGTGGAACAGATGTTCAAAAGGGAGTGGAAGGGAAGGTTCATTAAAATCTCGCCACCTCTTGCCAAATCATGCCAGACTAGACAAAACAAATAGCCATCATATTTATTATTCACTAGGTAGAGACAGGACTTTTCACTGACAAAGAGTGGTACTAATGTTAAGCAATCTGCTACTGACCCATGTGAGATGTATGGATACTGCATGTATTATCCTTATTTTACTGATAGAGGAACAGAAGGTATGAGGGTTTTGAACTGTGAGATAAATCAATGATAAAACTCACATTGACTTTAGTGGAAGCAGGAACTGGACTTGGGAACTTCTTTTCCACCTACAGAGAGGAAAAAAAATGGACTTTTTTTTCCTGAATTCATGGTGAAGCTGACATAAGATGCTAAAATGAGTCGGTACTCACAGCAGACTGAAAATTGTCATAATGGGATTATCTCTCTTCTTTCTCTATAGCTTTGGTTAAAATTTATCTAATTAACAATGATGACATTTTCCTAGTCATGAGGCTCAGGAATCATACTACCTTCAAATGATTAGTGGACATTTGTGCTATTCTTATAGCAATTGTATTAGCCTGCATACAGATCCAGGCATCACTTTACTTTTGGAAAAAAAATAAAGCAACCACAAAGGGTAGAAACTGATTTTTTTTAACACAGCAAAAGCTTAGATTCTCGGGTACAAGATGTAAAATGTTCATTTCATTGGAAACCTGATGTTCTGTATTTTTTAAAAATAGATTTTTTTTACAAGGTCCACTAATTGAGCCGCTGTTTGCCAAGTGACACAAAGTGAATCAATATTCAGAGACTGAGGCAGAACACAGCAGTTTCTGGCATGTCCTCAGGCCACTAGATCATGTTGACTCTATGTAAAATCTATCTTATCCATTTTACATGTAAAGAAAGTGTTATAAAACCATGGTCTCAGACCATGTCAGCAGGCCTGTCAATGAGGCGGGGAGAAAGGAGGCAGTTGCCCCAGGACCCGGCAATTCAAAAAGGCCTGGAGCTCCTGGCCACTGCTACCAGAGAAGAGGCATCAGCTAGAGACCTGGGCCCTTTAAATCGATGACGGAGCAAAGCACAGGGCACTTCAGGCAGCTATGAGGGCTAGCTGGGAGTGGGAGCAGGTGCAGCATGCTCTAAGTGTTGCAGTCCCACTCCTTTTTGCCTGAGGTCTTGCCCCTTCCAGGAGCATGGAGCCAGGTCCCCTATCCATACACCTTGTCCAGGGGGCCTGGCAAGTCTGTCATCATCCCTGCATGTAAGAGATAATTCATATGCTAACTTGGCTGCTAAATTCTGATGGAGCACTCAGTTCTCCTGACATGCCAGTTTTAAAATGATTTCATTTTACTGATTTCAAAGAGAATTATTCCTGATTTATATCAACATGAGATACATTTAGTGCATAAGTTCCCCGATAGAGATAAACGGATCATCTGCAAAATCACTCATATCTTATATTTGTCCACTGATGACTAAGGTATGCCTACAACATAGTACATAAGTGCTTTTTATTGGCTAAATTGTTGGGGGTAGATTATGAAGTAGTTGCTTTTATCAGTGGACCCAATTAAGTCAATGTGAGCAATGGATTTGCAATCTAGCCCTTAGAATTCTACCCAGCACATCTGATATTTATGCTAGACATACAAAAAGGGTTATTAAACTGGCATCAACAAGCTCACATCAGTTATAAAATTAAGATCATGTAATCTGATAGACACCAAGAAGCCCTACGTGCAAAGCAGCATTGCAGCTATTGCTTTCCAGATGTTGAATTCAATCATTATGCTAGTTTGTATTTTACTAATTATTTTCAGATGATATTTAATGGAAATAATTTATTTGCATGTCTATTTTTGTCTCATTAGCAACACATGTAGAGTCAATTAGGTTAATTGACTGCTCTGCCAACCAGACAGCTTCTCACTCAATGATTTCATGCAGAATTTGTTTCTTGCATTCTGACCACTTCATGGTGTGACAGATATGGGGATTCCCTGCAATATATTTCAAAGACTTCATTGTATTAAGTTTATGTATTATTGTGGGCCAGTATTGCATATAACCTCTCTATCCGGCGAAGATGTAGTCAAGAGACTATATTGGAAAACGTCCCACCAGACCATACGTTTCTAGATTTTCCCCAGGAAATCCACATACGCAGAAGTTAATTAAAATCCTCCAACTTTGTGTCGGGGTCTGACAAGGGTAGTCCAAGACCAACAGTCAGAGCAGGGTCAAACCTGAGGCTGAGAGCTGCAGAACAGTGTGTAGTCAAGTTCCAGGTAAGGATCCATGGCAAAGGTCACAGTCTGAGGATCCATTTCAGGAGACAAGGTCCAAAAGCAAGCAGAAGTTGAAGGCAGGACTTCAATGACAAGGTGCAGAAATAGGCATGGTAGCCGTGTCAGGACACTTCCTGAAATGCCCCTTATGTAGGGCAAGGAGCCAATCAGGAGCAATGAGGCTGCTGCCTGGCAACCCTGTTGAGGTGGCACTTTCCATGGCTTATGAATAGTGGAGCATGAGACACCCTTGGTGACAGTTGGCAGGCTTGAAATCAACACTTGCTGGGCATTACACTCTGGATATGCATAAATGCAGCCTTTTAAAGATCCACCCTCAGGAGTGGATTATTGTCTTCCAATTGCCTATTACAGAAAACCTAAAAGGCCCAAGCCATATAAAGAAACTGCACTGCCCAGCATTTGTTCTGGATCTATGACTTATGAACTTGTAATCACAAGGAACACATAGTCGGGTTTTGAAGAACTAAAACCTACCAGGGCTCTAGACTGGTCAGCTGTTTAGTATGAATCTTGGAACTTTCACTGTGTGAGTGTCCTCTCTGGAATGTTTTTTACCTCAAGAATAAATGTGCTTATTTAGAAGATGCTCTGTGATTACTTATACTGCACAATACACTGGTTGTAGCCTCTGGAGAGAAAGAAAAGCACAGATGCTGGCCTTTTATGTAGTCTGGCTTGCTTGAGGATACTCCAATGAGGGAGCAGTGCATCCTTAAAAATCTCCAGATAGGAAGCAGCGAGATATGCGTCTCTGCCCAAGAAAGTCAATGATTGGGGAACTGGAAACTTAAATGCAGGTGCACTGGACAGACGATCGACCATGCCAGGGGGAATACAGGACCAGTTGTTCTGAAACTGACAAAAGTCCATGTATGTGCACATGTTTTAACATGGTGATTTGTTAAACCTGAAGTCAGTTCAGTGCACTGATTGTCAGACAGACAGACAGACAGAAAGAAAGAAAGAACGAAAGAAGCTGTTGAGAGCAAGGAGAAGTGAAAAGTTGTCATAAGGTGTGAATAGAAAAACCACAGGGGAAGAAACAATAAAAAGAGCTCACCAATAAGAGAAAATTTGATTGTGGTGGTCTCACTGCGGGAAACACACTGTTTCCCAAATAAGCTGCAAAATAAAGTTTAGCAGAGATTTTTTTGACAGGTAAATAAAGACTAGTGTGGAACTTTTAGAACAAACAATATTTTATCTGTGCTTCCAAATCTTTCATTTGCCACTTTCTCTTTGCATAACAAACTGTTCGTGGCAGGTAGTGGGATTTGGTTCCAGATTTTGCTAACCCAAGTAATGCTTGCTGTTGTTAAAAACAGCTTAACACATGTGAGGACACCACAAGTCAAAGGAAACAGCTTTGGTTTTGTTTCTGTTTTTCAACTAATTTGTAATCTCACCTCAAAGATTTAACTGAAGTATAAATATTTGTTTCTCATTATGCTGTTGTCTAGCCCAATTTTTCTTTATAGACATGTGTTAGTAATGTACACATACAACTCAATCTTTTTCTCAAAACATCAGTAACACAATACATATCTACAGAGCTTTGGGAATGATTAGATCCTGTCAGATGCTTTCTTTTAACCCAAACCTGGTGTAGTTGGATATAGTGTACATTTTAGCTGAATCAAAGTTCAGGCTGGGAAAGGGTTTTGGTGATAGTTTCATTCTCAGTCATATAGCATACTGGATAGTTTTTGTTTTGCAAAGCCTTGCAAATGCAATTTGGCAAAAATAAGCTAATTTTTTCCAGGTTTGATTTTTATGAGAGCCATCAAAAATTAGATAAAAAGTTCTGTTTTGATCCCTCAATAGCAACAGTAGAATGTCTAACAGAAAATTATGTGTATATGAGCTCCACAGGACTGCCAAGCAATCATTATTATAGTCTTTGCTGTAATTAAAACTGATTGTACTAGCAATTTATATATTCTGTGGGTTTAGAAGGGTTGTTTTTTTGGGGATAGGGAAAAGATAGGAGTGCAAAACCTGGTTCTACTGAAGTCAAAGAAAGTTGAATTTCATGATATCTAGATTTCACCTGAAGACTAGCCTGTTCTGCTAGTCTGCAGGGGAAGACCTGGCAGTAGCACATGAAAATAGCAAAATCAGTAACTCTTTGATTATATGCAACAGGAACATGATCTCTTTGGGTACGTTTACATTGCACATGTCTACACAAGCCACCCATTATTTCAAAATATTTTTCGAAATCACGGGCGTGCTATTTCACCATCTTGGTAAACCTCATTGCATGGAAGCTAAGGGATGGCTTGAAATAGCACATTATTTGAACATTTCATGTGCTAAATTTCAAAATAAGCTACTTTGAAATATATTTGAAATAAGATGTGCAATTTACATAGCGCAAATTGAAGATCTTATTTTGAGTTTAGGGTAATGTGTAGACGCACCCTCTACACACATTCAGAGGTTTTCTGGGAGTAACTCCTTCTCTTGCATCCCTGTGCATAGGTCCAGCAAAAAGACTATGAAGAGGAGTGAATTTTAACACAAGTAGCTGCTGAGCTCCTATGACAAATCAGTGTGCAACTGCCTTCTATGAACCTTAGAAAGCACTCAGTATCCTTACCTAACCTTTTCATACTTAAGGTCCAGAGGGACTGAGGCAAAGGGTAGTGCATTGTCCATTCACACCCTTGAATCACTGCACATCTATGCAAAGTGTATGAGACATCCTTCCTATGTCTTTTCTCAGCTTAGTGAAAACACAGTGGAAAAAATGACTTGCATGCACAGATTATATCATCCTGGAAAGGTCAGATAAGCACATTTTATCACAATTCTTGAAGGCTCTTTCTGGGGTGTGCTTTGGCAAATTCATACTTTTTTACTCCATCTGACAGCTGTTCAAAAAAGGTCACGTGAATTGTTTTATAATTAGGAAACATGTATTTGTTTCTTCCTCGTTATAATCAAACTTGGTGAAACTATTTTTGCTCAAACTTCTGGAAAAAAATCATGATTAGGCAAAGATCAAGCCTGGAATACATCAGCCATGAGAGAGAGAGAAAACAATGGTTAGAAAGTTACATGAGAGTGAAAACAGAAGCATAATATAGAAACCTTCATGAAAGCCTTAACCTCAGCAGTTAGAGGGTACGTCTACACTACACAGCTATTTCGGGATACCAGAAGTAAATATTTTTCAAAATATTTTTCAAAATATTCCAGGTAAATATTTTTGAAAATAACGGGCATGCTATTTTGGCATCCCAGTAACCCTCATTCCACAAGGGTTAAGGGATGTCTCAAAATAGTGCATTATTTTGAAATTTGGCGCTGTGTAGATGCACCAAAGTTTGATGCACTTTAGCCACTTTCAAAATTCAATCAAAATAAGACACACAATTTTCATAGCACAAACTGTGTATCTTATTTTGAGTTTACAGTTCTGTGCAAATGTACTCATACTCCACCCAGTTCTTTGTGAAAAGCGGAATCTTTAACATTTTAAAGCTAAACAAAAGTTCAGGACAGGAAGCTAAAAACAGAGTTATGGTACTACAGAAACTTAAAAGAATGTAATATTTGTCACCAGAACAATGCTCATTTAGAGTATGGACAAGCAAATTTCCCCCACCTTAAATTATTGACTTTAACACCACCATAGGAAATGACCACTGAAGTGTGTGCCACTTACAATACAGCCATCTACATATATCCCTAAACAGGTTTCCTGAAAGACCTGAATATTCCATCACCACAGCTTGTTTTAAAAATGTTCACTACATTTATTTCTATATCATCTATATGAAGATTTACCAGGCATTGCTTGGGTCCTTAACTCATTTTTTGTTTTACTCTCTCGAATATATAGTAGACGTATTGCAAGCTTTTGCCAACAGATGGCTCCCTCCTTCACAAAATTAATTCCCCATTGCTTGGGTCCTTAACTAAATTATTTTTTTCCTCATTTAAATAATTGCTCTGTGGTGCGGGTGGGGATGAGGAATTCAGTACGCAGGCTGCCCTGGGAAGACAAGATTACCACAGCCCCCTCTCACCACAGCAGCTTGGTGTCAGGTGAGAAGTACCTCTCCATAGCCACTTAAGGTCCAGCATGCACAGATGGGTTAGGAGTGCATGTCCCCCAGCTGGGACAGTTCCAGATTCATCAGCTCCCTGTGCTCCCCAGCCAGAATGAGTAATGCAGCAAATTGTGTACTTTCCCCTCACTCCCTGATGGAGAATAGCCAGCAATGTCCCCGTATGAACTGAGGAGGAGGGGAGCTTCAGCCCTCCCCCAGTCTCTGTAAAGAACACCTGGGGAGTGGGAGCCTCAGAGCTGGGGCAGTCCTGGACATCACCCGCCTGGTGATCCTGTCTCTTTTCCTTATGGTTTTATAACAAGCAATCTCATTCCAGGCACATCCCATTTTATATTGGTTCAAGTTATTAGAGGAAGCTGCATACCAAATTTGGTGGTCCTAGCTCTTAATTTTTATGAGGAGTTCTTGAACAGACAGAAACACGGACAGACGAACAAACATACAGATACACAAGTATATATACACAAGTATATAGTAGACTCTAAAAATCCATTTATTCAAGGTGTAAAACTTTCCTTAGAAATTAATTAGCAGCAGCATTGGCATGTTGCTAAGAGGGCAGCTAATGTCCTTGGAGAGCAGATATTACTTTGTGCCTTCCTGAACATTGCTAAATAGTGGCTTTTATAGAGAAATTGGCATGGATTAAATGCCCATGCTCAGCAGTTAAATCTATGTAACACCCGTAGAGAGTGTCTAGACTACATAGCTCCGTCGACGGAGCCATGTAAAGTAGTTTACTCGACATAGTCAATGAAACGGGGATTATTTAAATAATCCCGCTTCATTAAAATAAAAAAATGGCCGCGCTGTGCGACAATCAGCTGATCGGCTGTGCGGCAGTCTAAACGTGGCGCGGTCAACAAGGAAGCCTTTGCCGATCACTCCGGTATGCCTTGTGAAGCGAGGTTTGCTGGGCGATGCGACAAAGGCTTCCTGTCATTGTGCCGTGTCACTGCCCGCTGTGCCAGATCAGCTGATTGTCGGCACAGCGCAGGGGCCATTTTTATTTTAATGAAGTGGGGATTATTTAAATCCCCGCTTCATTGACTATGTCGAGTAAACTACTTTACATGGCTCCCTCGATGGAGCCATGTAGTCTAGACATACCCCTAAAGTGTACACGTTGTACACCCACATCCACCTGAAGCCAATAGCAAAACTCCCATGGACTGCAATGGAATCAATATTTAGCCCTTGTTCATTGCAGTTTTCGTTGAACTCTTACTGGACTCCCTCTGAAGACAATGTTTACATGAGAAACTGGACCATTTGGTATGATCACAGTGAGCTATTTCCTACCATATCAGATCCTAAGGCACTTCTGAAATTAATGAGAATACTAGTAATCAAAGATCCACATGACCCACCCTTGAAATCTCATAATAGGTATAATTCATAGAATCAAAGAGACTTCAAAAGGTCATCTAGTCCAACCCCCTGCTCAAACAGGGCCAACCCCAACTAAATCATCCTGGACAGGGCTTTTCCAATTATTGCATTATCCAGGAACTTAGCTTCATTACTGTAACTTTTACAAAAGGTATGGGAGGTTGGTAATGCAAGTTGGAAAACTCTGTTGAATGATACAGACTTTCAGTGGTATGTCACTGAAAACTATGAAATAACATGCTACATTTCCTTTTGGGGTGGGCGATATTACTGCAACCCCCCTTATTCACTCGAATTGCTCCATGGGTGTTTACAGAGATGGATATTAAAACACAGTGTTTGGGATCCATTCCAAATTCACATTATCAAATAACTCACATCAGTGCAAAACTGTGATTTCAGGATTACCCCGAGATATGACTGGAATTCTCCTTACAGCAACCTTTGTAGGGGCAGCAACCTGTCAGTTAAATACTAGTAGGCTCTATTTTATTTTAATCAATTTTTAATAAGGTTTTATGTTCACCTTGGTTCCTTTCCCTACATGTAGTCACCTTGCATTAAGTAGACTCTGCAGAGCAGCTTCAGTAACTTTTTTCTATTATCTTTAATTTTGTGATTCCTTTGGCATAGCCTCAAGGCCTTTATAATGCCCCTTTTGATGCCACAGTGTCTTCGTCTAGCTTTCCCTAGCACTGTAATATAGCATTCCACTACATATGTTAAAGCCATTGAGTGAAATCCAAGGCTTTCCATTCCTTCGTATTGTTCACAATATTCTACAATATGCTCTGTTCTCCCCCTTCCCCCCTCCATCATTGTTAATAGTGCTTACAAATTCTTCTGAACTGAAATGGCTGTGATATGCTGCCATTAATTAATTAATTGAGTTATGTGTTATCTCAGCCAATGCAGACCAGACATTTTAAACAAATTACATGCTATGTCCCACTATAATACAATATTGTGTAGTAGTAGTAGTAATAAAATATGTTAACTAATAAAATAATTTGAATGGAGTGAGTTTGGAGCCCTTTACTCTGAACATGCTGAAAGAACTGGCCATATCTCCTTTTAAAAGAAGCAAGCAAAACTATGGGGTCCAGAAAATGTTAAACCTCTGCACAGGTAAGCAGTACATGTGAGTGTATCTAGAGGTGAGTGGAAGCGATAGGGGTGCAAATACTTCTAGTTCTCACCTCACAACCCCCATGCTATAGAGAGGATGATATAAAGCCCAGTGAAGTTTATGGAAAGATATTCATTCTCTTCACATCAGGATCAGCCTCATAAGGGGTAATCATAATCTTTGCAATGGCCCAAACACAAATAACGTTATTGATACTGGACACACAAAATAGGTAAAAGAGCAAGATATTGCTCTGAAATCCCCCTTCCTCCAAAGCTCACACTAGGCACCCATGGAAAACATGACGTGTTCTAAAGCAAGGGTTTTCAAACTCTGGATTGTGTCTTGTAAGGGCAAGCCACTAGCTGGCCACAAGGTGCATTGTTTACCTGCACCTCTACAGGAAAAGGCAATTGCAGCTCCCTTTGGCTGGGAATCACCATTCCTGGCCAATGGAAGCTGTGGGAAGCGGTGTCCCAGTCCTCACCACTTTCTGCAGCTCTCATTGGCCAGGAACAGTGATCCACAGCCAACAGGAGCTGCAGTCACCCATGCCTGTTAAAGGGGGCAGGTAAACAAAGCATTTCACAGCCAGCTAGTGGCTTGCCCTTACAAGCCAGAACCTGGACTTTGAAAACCTCTGCTCTAATCCTCGGAATATTTGAGGGACGGGGGGAGCTGATGGTCTGCCAGGTTTAAAATCATAGAATACTACAACTGGAAGGGACCTTGAGTGGTCATCGAGTTCAATCCCCTGTCCTCACAGCAGGACCCAGTACTGTCTAGACCATCACAGATAGATGTCTGTCTAACCTGCTATTAAATATCTCCAGAGATGGAGATTCCACAGCCTCCCTAGGCAACTTATTCCAGTGTTTAACCACTCTGACAGTTAGGAAGTTTTTCCTAATGTCCAACCTAAACCTCTCTTGCTGCAATTTAAGCCCATTGCTTCTTATTCATATCCTCAGAGGCTAAGGAGAACAATTTTTCCTCCCTTCTCCTTGTGACACCTTTTTACATACCTGAAAACTGCTATCATGTCCCCTCTCAGTCTTCTCCTTTCCAAACTAAACAAGCCCAATTCTTTCAGTCTTCTTCATAGGTCATGTTCTCTAGACCTTTAATCATTCTTGTTGCTCTTCTCTGGACCTTCTCCAATTTGTCCACATCTTTCTTGAAATGGTGCCCAGAACTGGACAGAATACTGCAACTGAGGCCTAATCAGCACAGAGTGGAGTGGAAGAATAACTTCTCATGTCTTGCTCAAAACACTCCTGTTAATGCATCCCAGAATCATGTTTGCTTTTTTTGCAACAGTGTCACACTGTTGACTCATATTTAGCTTCTGGTCTACTATAACCCCTAGATCCCTTTTCGCAGTACTCCTTCCTAGACAGTCGCTTCCCATTCTGTATGTGTGAAACTGATTGTTCCTTCCTAAGTAGAGTACTTTGCATTTGTACTTATTAAACTTCACCCTATTTACTGCAGGCCGTTTCTCCAGTTTGTCCAGATCATTCTGAATTATGACCCTATCCTCCAAAGCACTTGCAACCTCTCCCAGCTTTGTATCATCTGCAAACTTAATAAGTGTACTCTCTATGCCAATATCTAAATCGTTGATGAAGATATTGAACAGAACCGATCCCAAAACAGACCCCTGCAGAACTCCACCTGTTATGCTCTTCCAGTTATTAACCGTTAATAACTACTCTCTGAGAACGGTTATCCAGCCAGTTATGCACCCACCTTATTGTAGCCCCATGTAAGTTGTATTTGCTAAAGTCTAGGTATACCACATCCACCGCTTCTCCCTTATCCACAAAACTTGTTATCGTATCAAAGAAAGGTATCAGATTGGTATGACATGATTTGTTCTTTCCAAATCCATGCTGGCTGTTACCAATCACCTTTTTATCTTCCAAGTGTTTGCAGATGAATTCCTTAATTACTTGCTCCATTATCTTTCCTGGCACAGAAGTTAAACTTACTGGGCTGTAGTTTCCTGGCTTCTTCTTATTTCCCTTTTTATAGATGGGCACTATATTTGCCCTTTTCCAGTCTTCTGGAATCTTTCCTGTCTTCCATGATTTTTCAAAGATGATAGCTAAAGGCTCAGATACCTCCTCTGTCATCTCCTTGAGTATTCTAGGATGCATTTTATCAGGCCCTGGTGACAGTATTCAGCATGTTGGACATTCCTTCATCATCAGACTTCTTGGTGAAGACTGAAACAAAGAAGTCATTAAGCACCTCTGCCATTTCCAAATTTTAGTGACAATGCAGAATAAGAAAACATCTGAAATCTCAAACCGCTTCATGGGACAGGAAAACCATGCCTCATCCAGCTCTAACAACAAGATCCAATGTCTGGATGTTAAATTCAGCGAAGTTCAAACGTCAATAAAATGCTGAGGTTAACTAAACGTTGGAGCAGATTACTAAGTGGTCATTGTTTCTCATCACATAGAGTATTTAAATAGAAATTGGATAGCTTTCTAAAATATGTACTGTAGTTCCAACCCAAGCTGTTAGCCTACATGGAGGAATCACTGGATGAAAAATTCTATGCCCTGTTTTATACAGTAGGCCAGACTAGATCATCATAATGGTCCCTCTGGCCTTAAAAATCTGTGGATCTATGCTGCACCTTTTAATGGGCCATATAGCATCTGCATTATGCTTCCTGAAAGTTTGACTCTTCAGCAGTCCTCAATGCATAGAAATAGCTTTCCATCCCTTTAGCTTTGATCTGCATTTCTGGTCACTGTTATACATGAATGCTAAATGTACTGAAAACTGTACCCAATTCAGAATATTACAATATATTTTCTTCATGTGATTTTGAAAGCATCATTTTTTTAAAACTAATCTTAGCCTAGTTAGGTTTAAGCATTCACATTTGCCCAAATTGAATGGATTTTAATTTCCTGAAGTCAACTCTTTCATGTATTCCAATGAAAACCTAGCTTTAGTGGATTTGAATCATCTTTCAAAAGAAGCAAAAACTTGTTGGAAAATAACTGATGTGCACATAGGTAGATAGAGAAGGGGCTGCAAGATAGAGAGAGCCTATCGTTGTATCTTCAACTTAAGAACTTCCCAGGGGATCTTTCCTCCTCTTCATAAAGCCCTCCACAGACTTGTACGTGCCCAGGTTATGTGTTTTAACTTTCTACTGCCATTCCTGATACCTCCATTCATCTATCTCTGGCCTCTTCTCTGGTCCTCCATATAACCTCAAAGGTGCTAGTCATTTTTACAACTCCTGCTTTAAGGAATGGTCTTCCTCTCTCTAACTTGTTGCTGTCACATCACTTTTCAAATCTCCATCTGAAAAAATGACCTACTTTTGTCAAATAAAAAAAATCTTATTGACTCTATATAAAACCATGGTAAGCCCACATCTTGAATACTGTATACAGATGTGTTCGCATCACCTCAAAAAAGATATATTAGCATTGGAAAAGGTTCAGAAAAGGGCAGCAAACATGATTAGGGGTTTGGAACAGGTCACGTATGAAGAGAAGAGAAGAGAAGAGGAGATTAAGGAGGGATATGATAGAAGTCTATAAAATCATGACTGGTGTGGAAAAAGTGAATAAGGAAAAGCTATTTATTTATTCCCACAATATAAGAACTAGGAAATTAATAGGCAGCAGGTTTAAAACAAACAAAAGGAAGTTTTTTTTCCACTCAGCACACACAGTTAACCTTTGGAACTCCTTGCCTGAGGATATGGTGAAGGCTAGGACTTTAACAGGGTTCAAAAAAGAGCTAGATAGATTAATGGAGTTTAGATCCATCAATGGCTATTAGCCAGGATGGGTAGGAATGGTGTCCCTACACTCTGTCTGGAAATGTGTGACGGGGAGGGATCATGTGAGGATTACCTATTGTGTTCCCTCCTTCTGGGCATCTGGTATTGGCTACTGTCGGCAGACAGGATACTGGGCTAGATGGACCATTGGTCTGACCCAGTATGGCCATTCTTATGTTCTTAAATACATTGAGATCTACAGGTGAAAATGTCTAAATAGTAAATATTTCCAAAGCAGGCATTCTAACCACTAATAGATTGTTCCTTCAGTTTGAGCTTGGCTCATATCGACACAAGAACTATATATCACAGTTCTCTGTTAAGCTGCCTTGAAGTGTTTTGACTAATTCAAGATTACTTTCAGTTAGAAATCATTTAGCGGGATTCTTCATATGAAAAGAAGTTTAATTATTGTAATTATAAATTTTAGTTCAGTCAAATGGCAGCCAAACTAAGCATCTTTGAGTTTGTTACACGTTTATGTCAACAAGATTCAAAACTTGCCATTTAACAAGAGAGCCTACTCTAAACGTCTGAAAAAATGCTAAATGACTATAACAACACTCTCACTAACTGAAATTGGTCCAGTAAAATATAATACCTCACCTTCCTTGTCTAATGTCAAATAAATGCATTTTCACAAATATGTACACAAAAGCAGCATTTTTCAGTGCCAACTTTGCATGGTAGAAACACCAGACTACTCTTCAACATTTTAAGAGCTCATTGAAATAATAAAGCGGCTATAGTTATTTCCATTAGAAGGTTTATAAATAATATGTTTGTACATTAGAGAGCTATTTTGTAACTACTGGAATGTAAATGCATCTTCCCTTCTAAGGTTTATCTTGAATGCAGCATGTTTTACAGTAGGAAGCCCATGCAACAATACTCACTTCCTTAGTCTTATTATTGGCCAGTTCATCTGAACCATGATTCAAATCGTGCTTACTTTCCCCATGCAATTAGTCCCAATAAATTCTGCAGGATATGTGATGCTGACTCATGTTGATCTTATACATAATAGAAAAGCCTGGAGATAAAATTATTCTTAATTGTATTTCTGTCTTGAGATTAAATCCATACATTGTAGTGTGGAAGGGTTTCATGTGTAAGGTTTCTTGTGGAGGGGGGTTTCTTTTGGAGGGGTTTCACATGTAAGGTAAGAATAAAGTGAAGAGTAGCCTCCCCCCAAAACCGACTCCCCTCCCCCCAACCAATTCAGAAAAGAGAAAAATAGAAAGAAAAAAAGAGAAAAAAGACATGGTGGTGGTGACAGTAACCCTTTTTATGCTCATCATTAGCCCCAAAGTGAGAGCATTCTCCCAGGATTTCTGTGACTGGTGACACTTCGCTAGTGGTAAGGAAGATGTGAACACAAGCATAGACTGGCTGCTGATGCTTTAATCATTGTCTTGAGTTCTTGGGCAGAACTAGACTATGTAGTACTGAAAGTGCTGGGTATTGTTGACTTCTTGTTTAAAATGGCACTCCCACCATAGGTGAGGGAGGGTCTGGTGTTATAACAATTATAACAAATTGTTGACCCTTCTTTCAAAGCACCAGAGTCCTGTTCTGGGAAAGTCATCCTTCTGCCAAACAGTAGCAGATATTCATGGCTTTGAAGGTGTGTTTGCCATTGGAGAGGAAATCAGTGACTGGAGTCTGGGTATATTCTAACGGTAACTTATTTTATTTAGTATACACTAGTCCTGGAACACGTGGTCAAACTTTGTGGCAGGAAGCCGGCCCAGAGAGCTGCACCTCACCGCATGGCTCTGACTGCCACACTAATTGGGAGCCATGGCCCAGCCACAAGTCCCCTGAGGCCCCCCTGGCCCTCACAGGGAGCATGACCAGGGCTCCGAGGACCCAGCCAGGGGCCAGAACAGGCATGTGCTGTTGTGGTCTGGGACGGAGATCCTGGCCCTGCTGGAGGTGTGGGGTGAGGAGACCACCCTGCAGGATCTCCACTCCTGGCGGCGCAACACCAACATATTCAGCCGGATGGCTGAGGCTAGAGCCACAAGAGGCCACCACCCCCAGAGCCTCAAATAAGTACGGAGCAAAGTGAAGGAGCTCCACCAGCACTACGCCAGGGCAAGGGAGCGCAGCTCTCGCTCTGGGGCAGGACCCCACTCCTGTCCCTACTATGCTGAGCTCCACCTTCCTGGGAGGTGGTTCAGCCCATTCCCCACCCCGAGTCATGGACTTGGGGCTGGAGACACCTGTCGTCGCTCGCCCAGGGCTCCCAGGCCAGGAAGAAGAGGAGGACGATGACGAGCTGGAGGGGGAGGAAGAGACAGCCAGCAAGGTCACCCTCATCCTTGAGGCAGTACCTCAGGGCCTGGATGTCTCGCAGGCATCCTCTGAGGGTGGGGAGGGATCATCAGGTGAGTGCTCTCAGTTTTGCCACAGACAAGACAGGGGAGGAGAGTGCAGAGGGGATGGAGTGCGATTGTCACTCAGCCTGCTTGGTCTGAACATCATGCTGCAGTCAGTGAACGTGGAAGCACGTGCAGCACTGGAACGTGGAAGTACGTGGAAGCCACGTGGCACAGGAGGCAGCCCCGGAACACCCCTGGGCTCCTGCTCACAGGCTCTGGGCTCTGGAGCCTGACTCTGACTCCTGAGGGGACACCCTCCTACCACCAGCCATCACTGGAAGCAGGCTAGGGACAAGGGCACATGCACGGCTGCACACAGACTGAGGAGTGCTACATACAGCACACAGGCATGCCTGCATGCTCAAGGCACCATCCGCTCCTGCGGACAGCACTGCCAGGTTCAGGTGTGTATGCAGTCCCCATGGAAGGCCAGGCTGCTCCAGGCCCCTCTCCTGCCTATGCGATCTCAATGTGGCCAGACACTTCTCTTGCCTGCTTGTCCCTAGGATGCGGGGGGAGCAGGAAGCATGGTCCCCTGGGCACCTCGGGACCCCTGTGAGGCAGGGCCCACTGTCCTGGCCACACATGGCCTTGCTCCTGGAACATCACCATCCTCTGGCCTGAGGACTGTTGCTTGCAGCTCACAGAGGAAGGCACCACCTCAGGGACAGTGTCTGCATGCATGCCTGATCGCCTTTCCTCTTAATTCTCCACAGTTGGATCAGCCATCGCTGAGGGGTGATCACTGCCAGCTGAGCCAGCCGCCTGACCCTGGAGGAGCCGCAAGTGCTAGAGCGTCCACAAGAACCTGATGAGACAGCACGTGATTGTCCTCCAGGACATACAACAGATCCTGGCCCAGAAGGTATGGGAGGACGCTCAGTGGCAGACCCAAATGTGGGCTCAGGTGGTGCAGCAGGGCCAAAACATATGTGCCACCCATCCGTGAAATGATGGCACACCCAGCTCCTGTCCCTGCCCCTGTCCCCCCCCTGCTCCTACTCCCCTGCACCTCCTGCCATGCCTATGCCTATGCCTCCTCCCATGCCTGACACCACTCCAGCCCCCCCCCGCCTACTTCTCTGTTGTCCCAGGCCCCACCAACACCTGAGAACACCAGACCAGAGGCAGCACTTCCTGCCACACCATATGCCACTCCGAGCCCTGAGCCCCCTTCCTCCCCTGCCTCTATCCAAGTTCTGGTCCCCTTCCTCCCCAGTTACTCTTATTATGGAAAAAATACAAAGTTTTTAGCTTTCAACACAAAACTGGTGTCTTTATTGACTCTACAAGGAAGGGGTGAAGGGATGGGTTGTTGTGGGAAAGGCATAGAAGGGTAAGGCACAGGCCCCTATTGGGGAGACCCTGGGGGGAGTTACTGGGGTCCTTCAGAGAAACTCTCCCTCGGGGCCTCCCGGATGCACACCCCCACTTGATTAGCCTGGAGGATGACATGTGTGCATGGCTGCTCGAAGGCCCTTCCCTCTCAGCCGGCCTCTGACCCAGACCCCTGTAGGAAGGCCTCTCCCTTCCTCTCCACAATGTTGTGGAGAACACAACAGGCTGACACCACCATCACATTAAGGCTGGTCAGGAGGCACCTGAACTGTGCCTTCAAGCGCCCAAAGGAACATTTGGCCTGGATGCACGCCCTGGAAGCGATCCCTGCTTGGGTCCAGGTGGCCGGTGTGTGGCTCTATCAGCCATGGCATGAGGGGGTAGGCCACATCCCCCACAATGCACAGTGGCATCTGCACGGCCCCGACTGCAAAGTCACGGCAGGGGAAGAATATGTCAGCCTCCAGCTTCCCGTAGAGCTTGGAGTTTTGAAATACACGTGCATCGTGCACCCTGCCCGACCACCCAACAAAAATATCTGTGAAGTGTCCACGATGGTCGACCAGATCCTGCAGCACCATCGAAAAATAGCCCTTGCAGTTGATATACTGGGCTGCTCAATGTTGTGGTGTGCAAATCGGGATGTGGGTCCCATCTATGACTTCACTGCAGTTCAGGAACCCCAGGGCAGCAAATCAGGCCATGATTGGGTCCACGTCTCACAGGCGGATGACCCTGGAGTTGATGGTCCTCACAACCTGTAGAAGGAGACAAACACACACACAAAACAGAGAATGAGAGGGGGAGTGCCTGAGCCTTTGGGAGGTGCCCATTCCCCTCCTCCCCTCAAACACCCAGGAGCCACCCCCTATGAGGCCGCACCCCCTGCAGATCTGTGTGAGGGGCGGGACGACAGAACCCCCCAGGGACGGGGCTTCTCTCCACCCCGCCTCCCCCAACCCCTTTCCTGAGGGTCCCCCTTTTCCAGGACTCCCCCCCCTTCAGGGACTGCTGCCCAAGAGTACCTTACCTCCATGAGGAGGGTCCCGACGGTGCACTTTCCCATGCCGAACTGGTTGCCCACAGATCGGTAGCTGTCTAGGGGTGGCAAGCTTCCAGATGGTGATGGCAGGTTGCATCTGGGTGTCCCATCATCGGAGGGCAGGGTCGAGCCAGGCACACAGCTCCATAAAGGTGGCCTTCCTCGTGCAGAAGTTTTGGAGCCACTGCTGATTGTCCCACCGCTCCATGACCAGCCACCGGTCAGAACTGTTTCAAGCCTCCAGAACCATCTCTCCACTGTGGGATGTGGTTGCAAGGACCTTGCTCCCGCACACAGGGAGAGGGTCTTAAGGATGAGCTCGGTGTCAAGCTCGTGCAGGGCCATGAAGGCAGCCTGCACAAACTGCTGCAGAAACTGCAGCATGGCAGTGTGGGACCATCACGTGCCCAGAAGCAGCTCCAGCTCCATGGCAAGGAGTATGCTGTGGCATCCAAAAGCTGGGCAACCACAGCATGCACTGCAAAAGCTTTGCTGTCCCTCAGAGAGGTAGGCAAGCAAGCAGCAGAAGCAGAGAAATGGCTGTCCAGGAATGCGGCTCAGCTAGCTTTAGGCAGCAGCACCCGGAAGCAACTGCTGACCTAATGCCCTGCCTGCACTGGTTCCAGGTGGCCTTAAATGCGAGATAGCCTCCAACCATGTGGACACTATCTTTTGAAAAAGCAGATCGCTTTTTCGTTGCACTTTTGCTGCATGGACGCTCTCTTTCGAAATAAGAGCTCTTCTGGAAAAGCTTATTCCGAAAGAAGCTTTCAGTCTAGACATAGCCTGGGTTGAAAAATAAGAGCCCACAACCTGAACGTCTATGTGAAACAATAACATCTGGTTATCCTTCCCAAAACGTATTTACAGAATGTTGGTGATACACTTAGTCTGCTGGGTAAAAATGACTAGTAGTCAGAATAATGATAACTAGGGACATTTCAGAGAAAATAACAGCACCAGTACAAATGGACAACATAAAAGAAAAAAAGAAATTATTCAAGGTGCAGAGATAATGAGGAATATTATGCAAAATGTAAGATGATATGTTGTAGCAATACTGTTTTGTTATTAATATTTCCACATTAGCAGCATCTGTTATATCCATAGGCTGACAGGGATGCCATGTCTGCCTGAAAAACGAATTAATAATACCTGTAACTATGATAGTTATAAAACAAATGTCAAATCACTTAACACCTTAAATAAAGTGCATTTCCAACTCCACTGGTGGCTGGTCCCCTACTTGCTGCTTTTTAATTGCAGTCTTTCAAGAGACCACTTACTTTACTGATGGTGAGCCACATTGTCATGTAGTTTCTTGGATTTTATTCTGTGTAAAATCTATTTCACAGTTTTATAAAGTTGTACAGACAGGAATCATGCATAAACTGAACAGAGCCAAGGGGGATTCACACACATTACCTAGGATATTTGGAACTGCTGGTCAAATACGCCTGCCAGAATCAGGTCTCTTACTAGTGTGACATCTCCATTGTGATCCTCTCCAAACACAGGGTTTCATAAGACTAGCAGCTTTAGAGAACTGAAAAATTACCAACTGGAAATTCCAGAAAGCTGTTCATGCTGATGCAGACAAGTAATAATTAGACAAGGTGGATGTACTCTGACCCCAGCTCACTGAAATCTACTGCTAGTTAATTTTGCTTGCACCTACTGTAGATAGAACTTTTATCTCTTACATCACAAATAATGTCTATAGCATGCATGAACTCAAGTTTGAAACCAAAGGTGACACCATTGCAATGACACACTCAGGAGATAAAGATTGCAGGATATTTTTAGGACTGCAGAATAAGTAATATGTTGCCAATATTGCTTGACCCATGATGCAAGGACAAAACTAATCCTCTTTATGCATACAGTACATGTACTGACTGAGAAAAGCATGTTCTGTACTGCAGCATATGCCATTAAATATAAAACACCACCTATGGCTTACATCCATACTCCCTACTGTTGTGCTTCTGTCAGATCTTACCAACTTAGCAAGTTGGGACATAATTGGATGGGAACACCTGTCTGCAGATATTCATGCTGTGAGAATTGGCATTGGAGTGGCATTCTTCTGAGTCATTGTATGGGAAAAGTCCCAGCCTGTTTTTAGGAGGTTCTGTAGGAACCAGCTTTCATAGGAGATATAAAACCCAGGCCCGAGCCAATTGTCATTAAAGATCTCTTAGAAGTTTTTGTAAGGGTAAGTATTTCAGGTAATTAGAATCTGTTAACCTAAATTCGTCCTGCAGTTTTATTGATAGCCTTCACTTCCTGCTGTAAACTATCCTGTAATTTATTGTACAGTGTTCATTGGCTTCCAATTTACCCGGAGGTAGCTGCACTATAAAAAACTAGTCTTGAAGTTCAGTTCAAAAGTGTTTGTAGTGGGTGTAACAGGTCGATAGGATTCTTCAGTTGATCTCTCTCATCAACAGATGCTGGAACACTGTAGGAAAGGGTTGATGGATTCCTGGTACACCAAAGTAGCAGATGGTGCATACTAATCCCATGCTGGCTCTCTGAGCAGGGACAGGATAGGATCTCAGTCCTCACAAAGGCACCCTAGGAGTATCCAAGTATGCATGAAAGGCTTTGACTAAAATGTGTGTATCACGTGTTTATTTTATCAAGCCAAACTTTTAAAAAAAGATGGTTGTTGCCCCTTTTCTGATCCACATAGTGTCCTTTTAGAGAAGATTGAGTAAGACACCAGTTCAGAATGAGGTTATACATTTTAGATAAAGGTAACTAAGGAATATGGTCAATAGTTAGGTGACATCCATGACCAAATCCTACTTATTTTATTCACGGGAGTATTCCTATTAAGTATATCTACTGAAGTTACAGGGGGTAGCTGAGTTAGTCTATAAAGTGCTACCGGACAATTTGTTGTTTTTTAAGTTTATCCTGTACAGACTAACAAAAATACAAATTTGTGAAGTTGATGGATTTCCATTCCATACTACCAGACTATTTGTTGTTTTTTTAAATTTATACTGAAATTATGTAAGCAAGAATTTGCTTTGGGGAACAGAAATTCAATACTTTTCTAGGTTCTAGAGCATGTGGCCTCCACATCCTGTTCTGATGTCACTTCCTTTCATCTTCTTAAGAATGTTTCCTTTATTTATGCAGAAGACAGGTCTTCCTAAAGAATATTACAATTGCAAGTCTATGATCTAGATAATGGAAGGTTGACCTTACCTGGGGGTTACTACTTCAGGCAGCATGAAACCAAAGTCAATATAGAGAAAAAAAATCTGTTTTAACAACTCTACAGTAGGTAAAATGAGAGGAGAGTATTTGGTTCATTAAGAATTTTTTGCTACTTAGCTTTACAAGGAGTGTGGGAAGACTGTCATAACTCTTTATTTAAACATAAAAATTAAAAGATAATGCAAAAAATTGTAGGTAATGGTATTGTTTGACAATATTTGATCACTTACATCGGGGCTACTCAACTCAACTCAGCTCGGGGGCCACAATGATACTCACAGCACATGCCAAGGGCCTCAACTTAAGTGTGGTTGCATATACATGCAAATATATATATATATGCAAATCGCTTCTTTCACACTGGCAGGCATGAATACAAAAATTAAGGCAAGACTACACAACACACAGGCCCCATTTAAGTCAGTTCTGATGATATTAATAAAATGCAATATTTACTTGATTTCCACCAGTATGACAGCACTTTTAATGAGCAATGACAGTCCAGGAATTTAACTGCTAAAACGCATATCAACAGAAGACCATTATATGGACTACTTTTTTGTTTTGGCTCCCACCTGAGGGGCACATGTTGAGCTCCTCCTATACCAAAACTGCACCACGGGCTGCAAACAAACGGGCCAGATGCAGCCTGTGGGCCATGTGTTGAATAGCCCTGCCTTACATCATTAACACTGATAAAAGTTGTGCAGAAAATAGAAATCAACCATTTACCAAGCCAGCCTAAGTCTATGCACATACATCTTCCTTCTACAATATTATTGTATTTAAGACCATTTTTATTAATATGTACATTAAAAAGTGTCCACTCCCATATAGCTGTTCTCATACATGTTTTCCCTCAAATAGGGAAACAGGACAGTCCTAGTTTTGGACAGAGATCTTTACAAAATATGCTTCTATTTATGCTTTATTTTTAGTCTAAATCCTGTCCTGTATGTTCCTTTTATATCCAACATCCTTCTGTAATAACCAATACTAGGACAGTAAGCCATTAGGACAGATCCTCAGAGGCTGTAAATTGTCAGATGAAAATGTGTCCCAAAAATCTCACTAAGGCTCCTACCCTGCCTTGCCTTCCCACCACCATTTGAAAGAGGTGATAGGATCAAGGCATAAGATAAAGATATACAAGTTCATCAAGAAAGCATAGAAAACTGAGCATGCAGGCATATGTAGCCTCTTTTATAGTTAATTTGTGTAGTGAATAAATGTGAATTTTATGATTCATTAATCGGTTAAGTTACTTAAAATAAACAAACAGCGTTTAAATAGCAAGAAAAGAAATGTTGACTATTTCTAGTCTGGTATATCACTAGTTAATGTGCTACAGAGTACATAACTGTTGTGAGTGACACGAAGGAAGGAGAATCAATCAGATTTACTACCTGAGGCAGACTGTGAGGCAGTGCCAGTTATCTGAAATGAAACAATGAAACTTTGTGACTAGAATATTACTGATTAGGCTTTTGTAGGTTTCTGTCTTTGCTTAATCCAACAGAAATTCTACTGGCTCATTCCTGCCAATTAGAAAAGACTTCACTTTAAAACTGCATTGAATGCTGATGAAAAACAATGCCAATACTCATGAAATGCAGCATTAATTAGATGTCAGAGACACACAGTAAACTAAGTTATACATAAATGAGAGCAAATATTCAAGTTTCCCGTAAACTTTATTATGGCATTGCTGCAGAAATACACTAATTATGGTTGAGGAAGCACTTTGATTTTAATCCACTCTTGCAGGACTCATCTTTTCTTTAAAAAAAAAATCTGTTATGAAAGGGGGCATGGTGGATGTCTTTTTGAACTGGTAATTGCATAAAAAGAAACCCTTCTCTATTAAGTAATCTCTACTGAAAACCAGATCAACAGTATTATTGTTTGGAGTAGAGGTGGGTGAGTTTTTTTGGCTGACACTTTTGGTGACACTGAAATATTTTGCAAATGCTCATTGAAAAATTCATGTTAAGATTGGCCTGAAATAATTTGTTTATTATCTTGTTTTTTAATGTTTAGGAATTACCAGCAAATTGGAAAATTATTAATGTGCACAACACTGTTATGAACTCTATGAATACGATTCTGTGGCATGTGTGATATCAATAAAAGAGCTGGCCGGGAAAATGGAAACCCCTTCCAATGAAAACGTATGAGTTTTGGAAAAAAAATCACCCTGAACTGAGATGAAATGTGAACATTTTCAGGAGAAAGATAGTCATGAAAAAAATTGGTATTGGTGTAACACCAAGAGACAGAACCCAAACTGGGACCTCTGGAGCTTAGTGCCTGAGTCTCTACAGCTTGAGCTAAAAGCCTCTCAGCTAAGGCTGTAGAGCACACTAGGGCTACGTCTACTCTGCAGAGTTTTGGCGCAAAAACTTGCAGAGCATCCACACTACAAGTGTGTTCTTGCACAAGAAAAAGTACAGTAAATCTTAAGAACACAGGGCTTTTTGCGCACGAGTTATTCCTCTTTCTATGAGGAATAAGCCTTTTTAAGCAAGAGCTCTTGCGCAAAAAGTCAAGTGTGGACGGGCAACAGGGGTTTCTTATGCAAGAAAACCTTATGGTTAAAATGGCCATCAGAGCTTTCTTGCGCAAGAGAGTGTCCACGCTGTCATGGACGCTCTTGTGCAAAAGCACATGGCAGTGTGGACACGCTCTTGCGCAATAACTTTTTGCGCAAGAACTCTAGGGCAAAAAGTTCTTGCACGAGAAGCCTGCATTGAAGACATAGCCTACGGGTTTAAGCAAGTAGTTGGCTACCTGATAAACTTAGGCTTATGGAGTAGTCGACTAACTGATAAGCCTAGGCTTAGCGAGTAGTCGAGTCGACTCCTGGCATTTCCACCTCCACCATCCTTGCTGCCTTTATCATCCATGTACAGGGGCTGCTCTTGCCGGGTAATCAGCCCAGCTCAGTCCCAACTTGTGCTGGGTCTGGGAACTACGCTCTCTGCAGCTCTGCAGTTTAAATGTAGTAGGAGTCGGACTGCCTGCATGCCTGGCTCCTACTACATTTAAACTGCAGAGCTGCAGCAAGGGTAGCTCCTGGACCCGGCATGAGCCAAGACTAAGCACACAAAAGACTCATTGATTTCAACCCAGCTTGCCAGAGAGCCCAGCTGTCCAATCTTCCATGACAACTCTGAGAGCTAGAGATGCAGAGTACTGGGGCTGCCTGTCTCTCCATCTCCTGGAGCATAAGGATGGGGCTACAAGGACATGGGAAGTGGCAAATTTTATCTCCAGATTCCAAAATGAAGGCTTTTCAGCTTTACCATCAAACCGTTTGTCAGCTATCCAGGCAGGCAGTGGACATTTTTTAATTTTCTCAAAGAAAAGTGGGGGAAATCTAAATTTTTAGGCAACATTAACATTTTATTATAAAATCATTTGGTTTTGGTACAAAGGGTATTTTTTGTTAGAAAAAGAATCATTCAAATGAAGACTTTTCAATCAGCTTTAGTCAATAGGTGTTTTCTGTATGGGTGCTGATAACCTATTCCTCAAAACCATCAATGCAGCTGATATTAACCAGAACCCTTATTAACAGTAGCAATAACAAAGGTCAGAGATTAAATAGACAGGGAGAGTAAACTTCACTCTTGGCATCACCATTGTTTGTGCTATACCTGATCCACAGATAAAATATAGGACATCTGTCTAACTTTAAAAGCAGAAGCTTAAACAAGGATCAATTTATTATTTTAAAGATTTTTTTCTCTATTAGCTGAGATTTCATATGCAGATGAATTTCTCATGCATACAGGATGATTTTTGTGGACAGTCTGATAAAATTATTCTTGGACATGACTGAGTTAATGCCTCTTGAGGGTGCTTTTAGCACAGTTCATGCTTTCAGGAGGCTTGCTACCACTAGTATCTCAAAAACAGCATATAAAAAAAAACTTTGACCTTGAAATGGATTTAAGGACAAATTCTGCCCTCTGTTCTATCTTTTCAACTGCACAGGCTTCTCTGTGATCATGTTTAATCTTTGAATGCTTTGGTTCTGTCCTTTAAAAAAGGAAACTCCACAGAAAGGTTATATTCTTATGACTGAGAATTCAAAAATACAACCCCCCAAAAATCAGTACCAGAAACCATAGCCACTGCAAATCAGCCAAGTTGAACACACATGAATAGAGACATTTTAAAAGTGTGTAGATTAATATAGACTACAACAAGAAGTCAGTTTTATTTGCACAGGGAATCATAATTTTCAATATCCTGACTTTAGTGTGTTAAAATTCTCAACCATAACATGTTTATTAAACTGAACTACAGAAAATGTTCCCATCAAATTATACTGGAGTTGATTAGAGGCTGCATTGCCATGTAACAGTCAAAGTTCACAGGATAATTGCAGAGCAACTGAATGACCCACAATTATGATATTTTTCAATATTTTCACTTTTAAGTTGTTCAGCCAACATGTTTCAAAATATAATTGCTAATTGTTCGCTACGGACTATGGCACAGTTAAATGTCCTTCAGTTTATCTCCTCCCTCTCCACCCGCCAGACCCCAAATATTCATGCTGTATTAAGCTAGAATAATTGTTGCTGGTGGAGTATTCTTTTAAAAAGAAATGCTTGCTGAATAGAAATGCTTATGATTGCAGATAAGAAGACAAGTGTATAAATTCTACATATACACCCAAAATAAAGATATTTTTTCTTTTCTATGGAAATATTGAGCAGTAAAAAATTGCATTGTCTCTGCACTGCAATAGGACTGTTTCACTATTCTTGGAAATCTGGCTTAAACACAGCTTTTACCAGTTTGTAGTGATGTGGGCTTTTATTAAAAAATGTAAGATGGATTCCAAAAACCCTCACACAAGTCATCTTTACTCACAAGAGTAATCCCAGTGAAGTTAATGAACCGAGACTACTCATGTGAGTAATTATTTGCAGGATCAGAACCATAGACTATTTTGTGGCAATAAACTTCTTGCCTCTTTGACAAAGTCATGCTCTGAATATTAGTGACAAGTAATAAAACTAACTTTTGTAGCTACTATGCTAAAGTGTTTTTTGTAGGCAGAGGAATTTATAACAACATTAAGCAGAGCTATGGAGTAAATGGAGTGCAAATGCAAATGGTGATCTTTCTAAAAGTAGCATATTTCAGTCTGCAACATCCTCTCATGAGTTTGCCATGTAACACAAATATTGTGTGTTGATAAAAATGAGGAAGGCAAAGCTCATATGGATTCTATTTGTATTATATTCTGAAGCTGAGTAGTCACATTTGTAAAGCAACATAACTATTAAGATATATTTATAATGGAGTGATGCTAGCTAAGCTGCCCCATAATTTATTTTGAAACTAGTCTTCCTCCCCTCTCCAGCTTCCTCCAAAATAAATCAGTTTCCCTTAAGTTAACATGGCATCATTCCCCAGGACATCATATTGCTTGAAGTTTTGAGAAAAAAAATTAGAAGGGATCTTAAAATGAGGATGTTTAGACATGTCCTTTATACCTTCTACCTATCTTGCAAGTAACTGAGCAGGAATGCAGGGGTCAGCCTTGGTGTTGGCATTTATAAGAATGGAGGGTGTCAAAAAGGGGCTGATTAGATCAGGGATATAAAAGGGAAACAGTGAAAGTGGCCTAAGGGAGACTCCATCTGGGGAGCTGGACAAAGTGGTAGTAAGCAATGAAGGATTACATGGCAATAGGGAACTGGCTAGTTACTTTAAAGGTTCATTTTCAGACTCTTGAATTTTTAAGTGGAGATTTTTTTGTAAATTAAGTGCAATTTCTCAGGTGTGCAATTTTTCAGGGGTAGGAGTACTCAGGTCTCTTGAAAGCACACTTCCAATTGTAGCTTTTAAAAGGAAATAGTGTTTTGTTTGGCAACATTCCAGAATATAGGGTTTGCAGAAGTCATCAGACATTTACAGGTCTCTTAGGATACCGCTACACTGCACTACTATTTCAAAATAAGCTATTCTGGAATAGTTATTCCAAAATAATTTATTTTGAAATAACACATCTACACTACATGGAAGCCTCAAAATTAGTCCAAGGCAGGCTTCCCTAATGTAGAGGTGCTATCTTGATTTACAGCCCAAGGAGGCACTGGGGAGGAATAACTTAGAATGGCCCTGGTGAGGGGCTATTTTGAAATAGCAGCAGTGGAGGATCTACACATGCCTTATTTCGGAATAGGAGTTATTCCTCATAGAATGAGGTTTACAGATTTTGGAATAAGCCGTTGGTTACTTCAAAATTATTTTGAAATAACGGAATGGCTGTGTAGATGCTCATATTTTTATTTCAAAATAACAGTGCAGTGTAGATGCACCCTTACCGTCGTATAGAGTCCAATTCTGCCTCCATATATTCCCAAAGCACTCTTAGTACTTTCAAATAGATTGCACTGGGAATACAAGAATGGGCAGAATTTTACCCACACTAGCTAAATTTTCACTCTATTTTGTTTCATATATATACTTAGCTAAATTCTGTCCTCACATTGTCCCATAAAAATAAGTGAAGTCAAGTTTATACTGTATGTTCCTCAACATGAATAAAATATTATTGTGAAAATTATGTATTTTTAAACAAGGGCTTTAATATCACTATATATATAAAAAAAATTCCTGCGGGATGACAGGGATGTCATTATGCCATTGGCATCCACCCCCACCCTCAGCCCATGTTTAGCTCCAGACACAGCACCTCACTAGCCACTTCCAGGCAGCTCCTTTGGCCCTTACATCATTCCCCGTGGGGGAGGGGGTGATTTTAGGGCACCACCAGCTCCTGCCCCTACCCTTGGTCTGTCCTCTTCCCCCGTGGCTCTACCTGTGGCTTGATTTCCCTGGGCAGTAACACTGCTGGGGCAGCCTTGCTATTTGCTGGGGAGGGGGGAACCTGCTGCCATGTCCTAAGTGGAGAGTGCAGCCCCTTCCCCCTGGGCTGTCATGCGGGCTCCACAGACTATAGCCCCCACATTGCTCCCACCTCAGCGTGGCTCCTGCAAGTCCCTATTGGCTTGCCTGCCCTCCAAAGAATTCTGGGGACGGAAGGGTCACCTCCTGAGAGCCAAGTGCCCTGCCCCCGCTGCCTCCCAGCATGCACCACACCCCCAGACCCCACCCCCTTCTGCATTCTGCTCCTCCTCTGACTGTACCCCCTTCTCCTCTGCCTGAACAGCTGCAGAGCAGTGGGAGCGCCCAAGCATTCGCTGCCTCTCGTTATGCGCCCACCCACATCAACTACCACTGGGTCTCATGCCCCAGCCTGCTCTCAGCATGAGCCACTCAGATGGCAGCTGTGGCATCTTGCGCCGTGTGCAGGTGTCACTAACGCCGACCCAGAATGTGTCGTGGGACACTGCCCTTGCTGAGAGAGCTGGCCAGGCACAGTGCCGCAGCCATGGATGAGTGCAATGAAGCGAGCAGGCAGCCGCAATGCTGCATGCCCAAGTTTGCGAATGCTGCCTTCAGCGTGACCTTGGTGGCTACCAACGCGGATGGCTCGCTGGACGAGGAGTACTGAGTGCAGACTGGCGTGACCAGGGGCACCAAGTCCTGCCACCTGTGCAACTTTGCGCAGCCTGACCTGCAGCATGGCGCTGCCTTCCTCACTAACGACAACCAGGCCGACAGAACGTGATAGCAGAGGCAGACCATGAGGATGGGGCGCAGTACCCCAGCACCATCAACCTCATCCTTCTCTAGGGATAGAAGCGAGTAGTCAACTACCTGATAAGCCTAGGTTTATCAGGTAGTTGAGTCGACTACTTGCATTTCCCCTCCCCCTCCTTGCTGCCTCTATTAGAGGCAGCAGGGATGGGAGCAGGAGCTGGTGCTGGGGAGATTCAGCTTAAAAGTCAGTCCTCCCAGAACTGTCTCCATGGTGCTTCCTGCCTCACCCCCCTACACGCTGCTGCCTCTATCAGAGGCAGCAAAGTGGGGGTAAGGGGAGGAAGGGGCGGCTGCCATGAAGCAGCCTCTGCTTGCGGTGGGCCCAGGGTCACCATGGGCAGAGTCTGCTCAACATCTCGCGGAGCAGCCTAACTTTGTGGGGGGCCCCAGCTCCCTACTGGCACTCCCCGTGGAAAGGGGCTGCTGCTGGAACAGCTTCTGTTTGTAGCCAGCCTGGGCTGCCGCCAACAGGAGCTGTTTCTTGGCAGCAGCTCCTGTCTGCAGGGGCTTCCATTGGGGAGCTGGGACCACCCACGGACACAGGATGCAGTGCAGCCTCCTCCCCTTCCCCCCCCCCCCCATGCTGCTGCCTCTGTCAGAGGCATCACCACGGGGAAGGGGGCGCAGTTGGCATCAATGGCACTTCTGGTAGAGGCAATAGTGCAGTGGGGGAAGGGAGGCGGCACTGCAGCGATAATGCTGGGGCAGAACTAGCTTTTAAGACAGCTCTCTCTTACTCCCTCCCCCCCTGCATCTTACTGCCTCTGATACAAATGCAGCAAGCAGGAGGGAAATATGAGTAGTCAACTCAACCATCCGATAAACCTAGGCCACAGAGAGGAGAGTTGGCAAGCATAGCGAGCAGGGGTGGCACAGCCCCCTAGTTATTTAAAATGTCTTTTTAAACTGTAGCCAACTTGTATTTCATGAGATTTTACACAATGCCATTTTACCACTGATAATCAGACCCAAACTATTGCTAGACAAAAGGTTTTGTTCCTCCTCTTATTTGACTCTTGATAGTCCAATCATGCAGTCTCCATGCAGGCAAACCTCATGTGGGATTCAGTAAGACTCTGTGTAACAGTTGCAGACTCTAGCCCACAGTGAACATAATTTTATTTCAGAATTTATGGTGTCATAAATGTTTCCATGGATGCAGACTATTAAATACAGGATTATGGCCTCATTGGAGGATCAAGGGTAAGGGAAAGCTTAATTATAAAGAAAACTCATATCTGGCCCCAAATGTATTCAATGAATATGGTATCACTAGCAAAGAGAGCACTTTTTTGGTAAAGTAAATTATATTATATTTCATCCAGATGTCTTTTTATGTGAATGTTCCTTTGTTATGAAGAGATTACTACATTGCACTTGGCATGAAGACAGAGCCGTATCATGAAGTTACATAAACCCTATATAAATTAATTTAACCTATATATCTGACAGAGCGGAGAGGGTGATATGACAAAAGACTCTGTCAACAAAATGTCGATATTTCTTTCATCCAGCTCCCCTACAATGTTGTCCATGCTACCCTCTACACCTGGAGAGTGAAAGTCTAACCTGTTGAAGCCAATGGGAATATTACCATTGACTTCAATGGGATCATGGTTTCACCCAGAATGCCCCTTGCAATGCTAATCCATCAAAACACTATCCTTTCCTATTTCCATTGTTTTAAAGATCACTTCTTCCACAGAGATTAGCTTCTCTAAGAAATATATATGCCTTAAACTGAGTGCAGGCGCCTTGCTGAAATCCTCCTTTCCTCCTTCCAGTTTGGTAGCCCCATTTGTGGCTTTATATCTAAAAGTAAACTGTAAGCAAAAACTAAGTCAAATTCTCTGCTGGTGAAAATTAGTGCATTGCCACTGACATCAGTGGAGCTGCACCAGTTTACGCCAAAATTTTGGCACCAGATCATTCTACAAGTGCTGTCAAAACACCTCACCTATTTTTGGACCTCTCAAAATATACAGGCAAGAATTCAAAATAAGGACTGCACAGTGTAGGTCATTCCAGACAGTACAAAAAACATGGTACTTGTTAAATCGATAAACAATAACTCTTCTCAAGTAACCAAAGTTGATATTTTATTGGACAGTAAGGCTAACTAGCCTCAAGTATCCTGTAGTTCTTCCACATACTAAATATAGCCTGTATTAAGTAAAAAATAACATGTGTCTATATTTAGTTCACCAGAAGCATTATAAAGTTTGAACCTCTCTAGTCTGGTACCTCCGGGACCTGACCAATGCCGAACCAGAGAATTTGCCGGACCACAGAAATTCAGTATTGTCTAGCAGCATTACCAACACTTCCACTGATTCTTGGGCTCTTAGAAGACATTTAGGGGTAAATTAGAGCTAAATAATAGCACAGAACACTGAAAGCAAGGACCGGTGACTGTAAATAAACTTAATGGGATCATAGGAAACTTGGCCACATCCATAAGTGAACGTCGGGCTAACTAAAATCATGCTGGACCACAGATGTTGCTGGACCAGAATGTGCCAGATTAGAGAGGCTCAACCTATAGACCTAACATGGAAGTATGAGAGTATATGTAGCTAATCGTAAATGCATTAATACAGTTGCCATAGGCCATGAATTTTAGACCTGGAAATGTGAACATATTCAAAATTACAAAACTGTTGGGTTCTGCAGTTTTAGCACCATTTAGAATGAAATGTAATGGATCTGATCTGCCATTGCACTACATCTTATATATATCACCTCAATGCAAAGTAAATGGAAAATGCTAATAAAACAGCCCAATAGCGTTCATTTGAGTGAGTATGCAAGATACAAGGTGATGAAAAAAAATCCAACTCCAAATGAAGAACTGATTCTCATCTCACTTACACCAGTGTAAATAAAAAACAACTCCATCAAAGCCAATTGGCTACATCTGTATAAATGGGAGGAGAATGAAGTTTTGACACCCAAGTAATTGTTAAAGCTCACTGTTAATTAAGGTGTTATCCCAGATCATTTATACATTTTGTCTTGTATAGTATTACTGATACCCATGATGTTTCACTGTGTTGAAGTTGGTGCTGGTAAAACATTCTTTCCTTATCCATATACTATTCAGCTTGATATCTCAAATGTGAGATTTGATTGTCCATCCCTTAACATGCTAACCAATTTTAATTTTAGGGGATGATTTTTTAGAATGGCGCAATTTTACAACAACACATTGCTAGTCACGTTAATTTTATCTTGCTATGCTAAAAAAAAAGCCCTTCCCATTATCAGGAAGTTCTATTGTGGATTCCAATATTCCATTTCTATGAATCAAATCAGTTAAGAAGACTTAAAAGGTTACTGTTCAAGATACTGCAAATATTGGACAAGAAACTCAACCTCTCCAGAGTAGCAAAAGTAGGAACTCAAACTGTACTAACTTAAAGACTCCTGAAGCATAAAAAGCCCTGTGTTCTCTTCACAAAAGAAATTTGAATCCATCATAGTATTATGGTTACACTTGATTACTCTACTGCTAACCAAGGCAACCTGGCACAAAAAATTCATAATAAAAACATATTAGGGGCTTAAGTACTGAGTGTAATCTAGAAGATTATATTAGGATTTTGTAAATGTTTCCCTTCATCTTCTCTTTTGGGGTGTAACTGAAGAACAAACAATTTCTAACAATCTGTTCATTATACATTTAATGTATGCAAGCAGGTCATTCCCCACCCCCCTTCAGAGCATCTATGCACTCATCTGTGTGCGTTTGCTGGCATTTATCACTGGGCATTGTAAGAATGACCAAGATTTAGGACAAACACATACATGGATTTCTGATCATGTTCTAGAGAGCTATACTTCTTCAATATGTAATGTAACATTAAATCTTAATGGTCAGTGAAACTGTATCTTACTTTTAAACAGCAGCTGTCTGCAAGACTCAGCCATAAACTGTGTGGAATCATAATTATAGTAGGGGACTGGCTAAGCCAATATATACAAATTGTGAAAAACTGGGTAGAATTTTTTTCTTCATGCCCATGCATTTGGTTCAACTGGAAAATATTTTATGGTTTGGCTAAATCCAATACCTGCATTTGAATTCAAATTTTATATAGTTTAAATAGGTCTCTTTAAATACAGAGTTTGAGTACAATTAAAACATATGCATTAGGGACACAATTCAGACCTCTGCAGGTAGAGCAGCTGCAGTTTAGGGGGTTGAGGTTTCCTTGAGGTTTCATCAAAAATGAAGATGAAGATTTTTTTAATGTGGTGATAAGTCTTGAATTGAGACAAAGTCAGGGGATGTAAGACTTTTAGATTATGGACCTTTTTATAGCAAGCAAAATGTTAGGGACAAATACTCTCTTTTTTTAAGCTGTTACACTCCGTTCCCTCCTTCTCCTACAACTGTAGGGGAGAAATTCTGTACTGTGAGTCTGAAGACGCTTGGTTCAAACACTGCAAAGATGACTCATGAAGGGATGGAAATAGTTTATTTTTTTCTGTTCTCACTTATTCGGGGGGGAGGGTAAAAATCTATAAAGTATTATACACACATGCACACAAAGTTAGCATAGGACTTTGGACTGATTGTTAGTAACTTGTTTCCTTTTGCTGTTTACCACAGCTGGAACAAAACAAAACAAAAAGACTGCTCTGAATAGCTAACAAAAATCTATCTTTTTAAATGTATCTTTTTAACCTATGAGTTAGTCTGGCTGGGGAAGGGACATATTTATTTCCCAATTGGCTGTAGATTATCAAAAACATAGCGTTGTGCAAGCTCCATTTCTCCATTCTGTTTCCTGTGGGTGTCTGAAAGGTCTGACCAGACACCTTGTGACAGACCCAGTCATTCTGTTTTAAAAACAATGTTGAATGAAGGGTCTGACAAGATCTCTTAATGGCTCACACCCCACTAGAGGGAGACTAGCCTAGAGAATATCACCAGAGAGCCATGAGAGCTGAGCCAGTTACCAATACTGCACTGCTTTAGCCTGCACCATGCCAAAGCGATGCAAAGCACTTCACTAAGGTTGCTGTACATGGGACTAAAGAAGAGGGAAAACTACTTGTCCCAGACTGCACCATAAACAGCAGCAAAGACTGGAATAGGATCTGAGAGCATCAAATTCCCAAGCCTTTTCTCTAACCACTAAACTGTCCTCTCTACCACAACTGACAACATGTGTAGGGAGCTGGGACACTAAAGGGCATAGCTGAAACAAGTTGAGGGCCATTCACATCCCTCATAAAAGGAGATGATGCACCACTGCTGGCAAATAACCATCTCTTGCTCAGCTGGTGCCTAGCAACCAGGTAACTTTCTGGCCTCAGGAAGCAAACAATCGAGCTGAGTGGTGAGGGCTGACTGTAGAGCAGAGGGGGGTCAGGCAGGATCAATGAAAGATCTCTGAGGAACTGGTGATGAGGAACTGTGAGGGAATCATCCAGAAGTGCAGTGACCTGAAGTATGAAAGCATTGTGGAGGGACCTTAGGAGGCCTGATGAGGGAAGAAAGGGTCACTGGGGAGGCAATAGAGCTTGCTTGTGGCTATATGAGAACTGTCTCCTGTGCTTTGTTCCCCAGCCCTGGGAGCTACATTAGTATGGTGGCTGGGTTTCTTTGCTGAAACAGCACAGAGACTCCCACCTTCAACTTGGCTCTGTGTCAGAGCTCAGTGGGATATCACCAGATCATAGGGGTGGGGGTCAATCCTCAAGCTCCAAGTTTTCCATCAAAATTTAGATTGAATTTTCTGCTAAAAATTGGAAAATTCCTACAGGCTCCAGCGTTCACATGGGAAGAGAAACTTCAGGTTTCGCTTTATCGTCAATGACCTTGTGGGCCATGTCTTTTGCAGCACTGACCTTTGCTTATGTGGAGACTTTGGATAGATCAGTCTCCTGTATGCACCTTTGGACATGTTAAACCATGTCTATCCTTCTTGTTTCTATGGAATGTCTACTTAAATGTGTGTTTAAGAACATTCCAGGAGTCACAGCAGCAAAAGGATAAAAAGCAGACACATCCCAGTCCCTATCAAGTTCTAGCAAAGTTTTAAGCACACACTACCAAAGACTTCTTGCAACTTCTCACCATGTGTTGGGAGCAATAAGGACTCTTTAATGAATGACACATATGCTGAAAAAGCAAAAAACCAGCCTGTGAAAATGTAAAAAGAACAAGCATGTGCTATTTTATGGGCTCTTTTATTTGGCTAATAAAGCCAGAGTCCAGAAAGTAGAAGAGAGTTTGGACTTTGGAGATTGTGGACTCTGTTGATAGGGTCTATTGAGAATCTAAGCCCCCATCCTGCAGTGAGCTCCAGGAAGGCAGCACAAAGCTATTTATACAACAGGGGTGTGGAAGGATAAATAAAAACTCCCCTCCCACAGCAACATTAACTTGGTATCTTATTAAAAATGAGACATTTGATCAGTTATTCAGTGAGGCATAGAATATAATTGGTTAAGGATAACAGGAGAAGCAAAGTTACGGACAATAATTGGAGGGTCTGTACACTAACTTTTACACCTATTTTTCTACACCCACTTGGGCCATTCACAAAATTTGACCCCACAACCTTCAGAACCTTCCATATTCGGTAGCGGTCAATGAGGAAAGTTTGCTTCTATTCTTTGTGTGCCAGAACCCATCTGGGGGAAGACAGTACATGCAAAGCTCATACAGTTATATAAGTATTTGTCAGACAGCGCTAGGACACTGGGCACTAAGATTATTCAGTTCTGTTGCTAGCTTTTGGAGCAGATTATCCATGAACTATACTGGTGCAATTCAGATTGAAGGCAATGGCTCCCTGCAGATGAAAGCCCACAGGCTACTTTATGTTTAATTCATTCCATGTGAAAAAGAAAAATGAGATCACTGTCTTTTTAAAGGAAGATATTGCTGCCAGTGTTCCCTGTAAGTTGAGTGCTTGAGGGGCTACTCAGGGGAGATTCAAATACTGCCCAGCTGATTAACAGAGAGTGCTCAAAGACAGCAGCATGTTTCTACTGGTGGTGCACATCTGCACATAACTTGGTGCACATAACAAAATGTATTCTATACATGGATGGAAACAATAGAGGGAACACTGACTGCTACTGAATTTTTATGATAAATCAAGTTCATTTTTCCATATAGCAGAATTCTCCTAAGACAATGTATAGAGGAAGATAATTGCTATCCCTATCTCCTAAGATTTTAACTTTTAGGAGAAACCTCTTTTCCCTTCAGAGTTTATATATATATATATATGAATTTTGACTAAGACCCTCTTCTTTTTTTTAATAGCATCCCTTCACATTTATTGTACAATGCACCACAGCATTAGGCTTAGAAGCTAGCCAAGAGTGCTTTTCCGAAGGCAGTGTACCAAACAAGAATAACAATTAAATTCTGTATGTTTACAAGTGAAAGTCTGCTGTAAATAACCATGTCAAGCAGACCTTGCTGTGGGAAGTTGGGATCAGAATATCGATAGCATCTAACTGTGAAGAGGAGGGAATAGGAGATCAGCAATAACAGACCACAGAAGGCAGAGCTGAGAGAAGAGAAGAACCTAGATTAAGTTGAGGTCTGGAATAAAGATCAAGATACAAGAGAAGAATAATGCTAGTAGTTTGGGGGGAGAGATGATGAGGGTAAGGAATGGATCACAGAAATGACATTTACTTCTGTAATTCTAAATCTCCTCTAAGTTTTTGGTTTCATCTTTCTTAAAATGTTTCCCTTTATAGTTCCCCATTCAGAGTGATTGCACAATTTTGCAAGGACCAAGTCTGGAATGCTCAAACAAAATGAAACAACTTACAATACCAAATGTCTACAGTGCAGTTAAACAGCCCTGTAGCCCAAATCCTGTCAGTTTGACTCAGCTGACACACACCAGTCACAGCCAGTGTTCCATGTAAGCTGAGTACTTAAGTGGCCACTCAGGACAGATCAAAATGCCACCCAGTTGACTAGCAGAGTACCCACAGCTGGCAGCATGTGTTTCTATTGGTGGTGCGGATCTGTCCATGCCTTGCTGTGCATAAAATTTATTCTGCACATGGACTGAAAAATTAGAGGGAATACTGGCTACAGCCATTTAATTGTAATATAGATATACTTTATAAGGCCTAAAAAACCCTCTGCTCTTGATATATATACCTTAAAGATACCATATCCCTTTTCTACTTTTCCTTTCTCTTGCTACTCTATTATATGGGGTGTTGGCTAGCTGTTAACCCTCACCCAAAAAGGTGTTGTATATAGTGTGCAAAGACCTGAGGTCTTTTGGAATGAAAAAGTAATATTCCTATAAAATATCACCCCTATTTCTTATTCAAAGATATTGATACTCTTTTCTCCCTTTCAAGTATCCTGCCTTGTTTTCCTTTCCACCAATGTCATTCTTTGAGTAGGCTACAGAACATCCCCTCAGTGATGGATACAGCCTACAGTTAATAAACAAATGAGAAGGTAAGAGAAGATAAATACTGCCAAGAACTCAGTCTCTAGATTTCAGCTTTGTTAGACAAATCTGACATTTAGAAATATTATAATAAATATAATATTACAGTTAATAATAATATTTGTGTTTTCTAGTGGTGCCATTTATTATAATGAAATTATATTCTTATTTATGCTAGTAACAGTTTTTATGGTTTAAAAGCTGCAATTCTATTTATATTCTTATACAGGCAAATAATATGAAGGACCTGGCCATAACCCATTCACTAGTCAGGGGTCTGGCATTAGGAATTGAGAAAAATCAATTATAGTCACCATCAAACAATACTACCAAGTCTCTTATTCATTAGCCTTTTGTAATCTTAATTTAACATATTAATGTGATAAAACAGCAATAACTAACTATAATTTCATAGGTACATCTTTTTTTTGATCTGTATGAATTGTCAAAGTAAGCTGAGCCAGGAGAAATCACACCAAATTGTACAGCATTACCAATGCATTACGTAATTAAAGTTATTAGCTTTAGTTAGATGACAGAATTGGTGTACAGTGGTTATCCTCATAAGAGAGCAAGGAAAAAGATGTTTGAACGCTCAGTGATCATTACCAACACTTGAGACAAGACTTAAGAGGGATCAACATGAGATACCAAATTAGGAACCAGCTTTGCTGTGTGAATGCTCAGCACAATCGGATGTAGGACCTCTTCAGGATGTTCCTCATCACGTATGAAAATCTTGGCTTTCATGTGATAGTGACGAGGGCTATGTCTACACTGCTAGGTCATTTCAAAAAAAGTTATTTCAAAACAATAACTCCAGAAATAACTATTTTGAAATAAGCTTATCCCGCTTCACAAGCAGGAGTTATTTCAAAATAACAAGTCCTTTATTTTGAAATAACAGGCTTGATAGTGTGGACGCTCGCCTTGTTATTTCAAAATAAGGAGAGTTATTTCCAAATAACTCCCTAGTGTAGACATGCCCTAGGATTCCTGGTAAACAAGAGTAAATGTGTAATAACCCTTTGGTAGTTTAGAGCTAGGTATTGATAGTAAATGAAAAGACACATAGGCTGTGTCTACACTGGGCCACTTATTCCGGAAAATCAGCCGCTTTTCCGGAATAAGGGTCGACTGATCTACACTGGCGCTTGCTTTTCCAGAAAAGCAATGACGATCTACTGTATGAAATCAGCCGCTTTTCGGAAAAGCTATGCGCTCCGCTCGGGCAAAAGTCCTTTTTCGGAAAAGCTTTTCGGAAAAGGGCCAGTGTAGACAGCTTTTCGGAAAAGCAGAAGAAAGCGGAAAAAGCGGTTTGGTCGCCCACGAGACCCGTAGGAGCCCTGGACTTCCTGGTAGGGAGGCTGCTGGGCGCACGTGGCTGGAGCGCCGCA
Source organism: Rafetus swinhoei (assembly GCA_019425775.1). Lineage (NCBI taxonomy): Eukaryota > Metazoa > Chordata > Testudines > Trionychidae > Rafetus > Rafetus swinhoei. The sequence goes on from CM033434.1 coordinate 19,222,998, forward strand.
GACCCTGCAGCCTGAGCTCTGCCACGTGCTGCTGTGCTGCCCAGCCACCCATCGGACCGCGCCATGGCAGCTCCAGCTGGTGAGCCCCTGCACCCCCAGCACAGGAGGCCCCAGGGGCCGCAAGCGCCGAGCCCCATCCTGGACCCCCAGGGAGCTGGAGACCCTCCTGGACTTGTGGCAGGAGGAGGAGGGTCTCCACGACCTGCACTCAAGCGCAGGAATGTGGAGCTCTACACGGCTGGCGACAACCTGGCGCAGCAGGGACACCCCACGGAATGCCGAGCAGGTCCGCTCGAAAGTGAAGGAGCTGCGGCTGGGAGTGCGTCCGGGCCAGCAAGGGCAGGGGCAGGACCAGGCGCCTGCCCCTATTGACCGGCTGAGCGCCTTCCTGGGCCAGCCAGCCCCGCAAGCCCGGACGTCCCGGTGGACACCTGCCAGCGCCCCCCCATCAGACGACCCACCAAGCAGGGGAAGGGAGAGGACAGCAGCAGCGCGTCCAGCGCAGAAGAGGCCACCACCCAGCAGGCCCCCTCCAGCAGCTCCTCCGAGGCCGAGGCCGAGGCCGGGAAGGAACCCACTGGTGAGTCTTTGCAGTTTGCACTCCCAAAGGGCGGGGTGGAGCGGCGGGAGCCAGGTGCCCAGAGGGAGGAGGAGGAGAGCATGTCACTCAGGCCACGTGAGCTGCGCTGCGTCACATGAGGCAGCAAGCAGCACGTGCAACCTCGTGCAGCCTGGCGACCGACGGCGGCACGTGGCCACGGCAGGCAGCTGCAGGACACGCCTGGGACCGTGCTGCTCACACACATGCGGCGGGACCTGGGGGAAGGGTGGATGCCGGCTGGAACCGGCCAGGGCCCCAGGGACTCAGCCCAGAGCCCCTCACCTCCGCCAAGGGTGCAGCACGGAGAACAGCACACTGTCCCATGCTTGGCTGTGAGGCACAGCCTGCTGCTCCTGGGAAAACCGCAGCGTCACAGTCCCTCGCCTGCTCCCGGTGCCTTGGCTGGTTCCCCGAGGGAAGTCCCCACTGTGGCCGCACATGTCCCTGGGCTACCGGCCTTGCGGGAGGGATAGTGGGAGGGACAAGGGCCCCTGAGTTTTGCTGCAAGGATGGGACACCCCCCCACCCAGTCACGCTTCTGGTTACGTCCAGGAGATATCCCACGCGAGGATCTGAGAGCCCAGACCGCCTCTGCCAGATGTGCTCCCAGGCACTGCGTGGGGATGCATCTCGCTCCTGTCAAACACCAGCGATTAGCCCAAAGCTTTTCACAGTCTCCACCGGCAGGGAGTTCCACAGGTGAAGCACAAGCACCCTCCCGCCCTCCACGGGGCCAGGACACAGACCGGTGCTTACAATACTGGAGGGGAACCCTACTCCAGCAGGGGCGGTCCTCCTTGCCAACATACAACAAGGGGCAGGAGGAAACCGAGTGGGCCCAAGCCACACAACTGTGGGGTCACCTGGGCTCAGGGTGGAGGGCATGAGATGTGGGGACAGTGGGCGGCCTGCCCGACTGACCCATCCTTTCTTCTCTTCCCTGCAGCGGGACCCAGCACCAGACCCGACACTGCGGCAGCAGCGGCACCCCCAGCTGGCCAACCCGGAGGCACAGGCGGCGGCAGAGACCAGCTTCTGCGCGCCGCCGCGTGCGCGCCGTGGAGGCAATCCAGGCCTCCATTGCTGGCGGGTGCAGGGGACCTGCAGTGGCGGCAGGAGGGCTGGGCTGCGTTCTAAATGAGTGCCGAGGATGCGCCACGAACATGGACGTGCTCACGGCACATTTGGTCCATGCCATCCATTATGGCATGGCCGGACCCCATGCCCCCGCCATCCCTCCCGGAGCACAGCCCATGCCAGCTCCTATCCCAGCTCCTGCTCCTGCTCCTGCTCCTGCCCCTGCCCCTGCCCCTGCTCCTGCTCCTGCTCCTGCCCGTGGTCGTGACCGTGGTCGTGCCCACCTCCCCGTGCAGCCTGCCCCTACGTGGTCTGCCCAGCGTGT